>CM035843.1:16239559-17667761 GCA_020510985.1 Pholidichthys leucotaenia
ACATCCATCCATCTTCTACCGCTTAATCCTTTCGGGTCGCGGGGGGGGCTGGAGCCTATCCCAGCATCTTTGGGCGAGAGGCAGGGTACACCCTGGACAGATCGCCAGTCCATCACAGGGCCAACACAGAGAGACAAACAACCATTCACTCTCACATCCATACCTAAGGACAATTTAGAATCCCCAGTTTTGATGCCAATTAACCTAACTTGCATGTTTTTGGCATGTGGGAGGAAACCGGAGTGCCCGGAGTAAACCCACGCAGACATGGGGAGAACATGCAAACTCCACACAGAAGGGTCACCGATGGTCTGGGGGTGGGATCGAACCCACGATGGTCAAGGGTGGAATCGATCCCATGACCTTCTTGCTGTGCTGCCACTGTGCTAACCACTGCGCCACCGAGCTACCAGGAATGAAAAATATACCGGGAGGTTTCAGAGCACTTTGCAGCACAGGGGCACACACGAACTGCCAAACAGTGTAGGGAAAAAATTAAAAAAATGAAGTGTGATTACCGTGTGTTAAAGGACCACAACAGCAGAAGCGGTGCGGACCGGAGAAGCTGGAAATGGTTTGAGCAGATGGACGCAATATACGGCCATCGGCATGCGAGCATTGGCCGAGCCATGGCTCGAGACACAGCCACAACATCGGAGCCCTTTAAAGGTGAGATTTTTTTATTTTTTTTGGGGGGGGGGGTCGGAAATATATTCTGGAAGACGCTCAGTTTATTTATGGAATAAAAAAGCTGTTCATTTGTGCATGTGGATGATCGCTCTGCTATATCGCAGCAGACTGTGGTCTAACGCTTTTCTTTTAAGTATACATGTGAAAAATACGCTGAAATAAACTTGTATAATCGTTTTAAAAACTATTGTCTTTTCTGTATATCTTTAACTTTAGTGCTGTATTTTATTGTGTGCATTTCACTTGTAGAATCAGCCCACTCGTCCGCCGCGCCAGCACGCACGGACTCTCCAGCGTCTGACGGAGGTGAATCTGTCGCGCCGACACCGGTAGCGGGCAGATCACAAGGTCCAGCCGAAGGTCCGTCCCAAGCTCCATCAAGAGCTCCATCACCTTCTCCATCATCAGCTCCGTCTGTATCCGTTAGGTCTCGTCCAACAAGTGTTGGTAAGTCACATAAAACATGAGATTATACCGTAAAAAGGGGCTATAAGGGACGGCTGTTTAATAAGGGACACTTTTCTGTTAAATGTTTTAAATGTTATTCTCCTTTTTTTTATTTTGAGCAGGACGCTGAGTTGTATTGTCTTTCCTGTAGATAGATCTTATTTTTAAGAAATTTGTCTCCGTTGTATTTAATGAAAATTCGAAAAAAAAGTGTCCCTTATTACCCCGCCGTCCCTTATAGCCCCGTTTTTTATTTGTTTTAAATAATACGTCCCTTATAGCCCCCTTTTTTATAACTAAGGTAATTTCAGATAGCTGCATTTTAATTTATCTCTGTCAAAAAAATCTGTGGTGGTCTGTTGTCGGTGTTAAACAACACAGTTGTGGTTGTGTTTTTTTAAATACTTTTTGTAGGTCATCATATCTAAAAAAAGAAACAGTGTAGGAGTCAAGAATTCAGGAGAACGCATGATTTAACATCTTTTTTTAATTCTCATCTCAAACAATACTTCACACAAAAGTCAATACATCCTTTCATCTGTAATAGAATAAACAGAGTCCTTCTGCCCCCTCATGGATCGTCACCTTATCGTGGTGGGGGGGTTTGCGTGCCCCAGTGATCCCAGGAGCTATGTTGTCCGGGGCAATTTGCCTCTGATAGGGTCTCCCAAGACAAACTGGTCCTGGGTGAAGGGCCAGACGAAGAACGATCCAACAGACTCTCATGATAAATTGTATATCAAGGATTCAGTGTACCCCGCCCGGTATGGGGTTACCGGGGCCCCACCCTGGAGCCAGGCCTGGGGGAGGGGCTCGAAGGCTAGCGTCTGGTGGCCGGGTTTCCACCCATGGGACCCGGCCGGGCTCAGCCCGAAGGAGTTACATGGGTCCGCCCTCCAGTAGGTTCACCACCTGCAGGAGGGATCATGGAAGTCCGGTGCTATGTGGATTAGGTGGCAGTCAAAGGCGGAGACCTTGGCGGACTGATCCCAAGCTTTCTAAACTGGCTTTTGGTACGTGGAATGTCACCTCTCTGGTGGGGAAGGAGCCTGAGCTGGTGTACGAGATTGAGCGATACCGGCTAGATATAGTCGGCCTCACCTCAACACACAGCTCCGGTTCCGGAACCAGTCTCCTGGAGAGGGGCTGGAGCTTGGCCTTTTCTGGAGTTGCCCCGGGCGAGAGGCGACGAGCAGGGGTAGGTATTCTTGTATCGCCCCACCTTGCTGCCTCTATATTGGAGTTTTCCCCGGTGGACGAAAGGGTTGCTTCCCTGCGCCTTCGGGTTGGGAAACGGGTCCTGACCATCATTTGTGCCTATGCTCCAAATGATGTTTCAGAGTACCCACCCTTTTTGGAGTCTGTGACTGGGGTGCTGGAGGGTGCTCCTCCTGGAGACTCCATTGTCCTACTGGGGGACTTCAATGCGCACGTGGGCAACGACAGTGAAACCTGGAGGGGGGTGATTGGGAGGAACGGCCTGCCCGATCTGAACCCGAGTGGTGTTCAGTTATTGGACTTCTGTGCTAACCACAGTCTGTCTATAACGAACACCATGTTCAAGCATAAGGGTGTCCATATGTGCACCTGGCACCAGGACACCCTAGGCCGCAGGTCGATGATCGATTTTGTTATCGTATCATCAGACCTGCGACCGTATGTCTTGGACACCCGAGTAAAGAGAGGTGCAGAGCTGTCAACTGATCACCACCTGGTGGTGAGTTGGATCCGATGGCAGGGGAGGAAGCCATTCAGACCTGGTAGACCCAAACGTATAGTGAGGGTGTGCTGGGAGCGTCTGGCTGAGGCCCCTGTCCGGGAGGTCTTCAACTCCCACCTCCGGAAGAACTTCAACCACATTCCGAGGGAGTCTGGAGACATGGAGTCTGAATGGGCCATGTTCTCCACCTCTGTTGTTGAAGCGGCAGCCCAGAGCTGCGGCCGCAAGGTGGTCGGTGCATCTCGTGGTGGCAACCCCCGAACCAAGTGGTGGACACCAGTGGTGAGGGGGGCCATTAAGCTGAAGAAGGAGTCCTATCAAGCTTGGTTGGCTTGTGGGACTCCCGAAGCAGCTGAGGTGTACCGGCAGGCCAAGCGGAGTGCAGCTCGGGTGGTTGCTGAAGCAAAAACCCGGGTATGGGAGGAGTTCGGTGAGGCCATGGAACAAGACTTTCGGTCGGCTTCAAAGAGATTCTGGCAAACTGTTCGGCGGCTCAGGAGGGGAAAGCAGCTCCCCGTCCACACTGTGTATGGTGCGGATGGGACACTGTTGACTTCAACTGGGGATATCGTCAGGCGGTGGAAGGAATACTTCGAGGATCTCCTCAATCCCACTGATACGCCTTCCACAGAGGAAGCAGGGTTTGGGGACGAGGGGGATGACTCGCCTATCACAGGGGCTGAGGTCGCCAAGGTGGTTAAAAATCTCCTTGGTGGCCGGGCCCCGGGGGTGGACGAGATTCGCCCCGAGTACCTCAAGGCCCTGGATGTTGTTGGGTTGTCATGGTTGACACGCCTCTGCAACATTGCGTGGAGGTCGGGGGCAGTGCCTTTGGCATGGCAAACCGGGGTGGTGGTTCCTCTCTTCAAAAAAGGGGACCGGAGGGTGTGCTCCAACTTTAGAGGGATCACACTCCTCAGCCTCCCTGGGAAGGTCTATGCCAAGGTACTGGAGAGGAGAGTCCGGCCGTTGGTCGAACCTCGGATTCAGGAGGAGCAATGTGGTTTTCGTCCTGGCCGTGGCACATCGGACCAGCTCTTTACCCTCTCGAGAATTCTTGAGGGTTCGTGGGAGTTTGCCCAACCAGTTTACATGTGTTTTGTGGACTTGGAGAAGGCATTTGACCGCGTCCCTCGTGGATTTTTGTGGGGGGTGCTTCGGGAGTATGGGGTATCGGGCTTGTTGTTACGAGCTATTCGGTCTCTGTACGACCGTTGTGAGAGTTTAGTTCGCATTGCCAACACTCGGTCGGAGTCATTCCCAGTGAGAGTTGGACTCCGCCAGGGCTGCCCTTTGTCACCGGTCCTGTTCATAATTTTTATGGACAGGATTTCTAGGCGCAGCCAGGGAATGGAGGGTGTCATGCTTGGTGACCACAGGATCTCATCTCTGTTGTTTGCAGATGATGTTGTCCTGTTGGCTTCATCCAGCAATGACCTACAGCTCTTGCTGGGACGGTTTGCCGCTGAGTGTGAAGCGGCTGGGATGAGAATCAGCACCTCCAAGTCCGAGTCCATGGTCCTCAGCCGGAAAAAGGTGGATTGTCCTCTCCGGGTTGGGGACAGGCTCCTGCCCCAAGTGGAGGAGTTTAAGTATCTTGGGGTCTTGTTCACGAGTGAGGGGAAAATGGAGCGAGAGATCGACAGACGGATTGGAGCAGCATCTGCAGTGATGCGGACGTTGTACCGGTCTGTTGTGGTGAAGAGGGAGCTTAGTTCTAAGGCAAAGCTGTCGATTTACCAGTCAATCTACGTTCCTACTCTCACCTATGGTCACGAGCTTTGGGTAATGACCGAAAGAACGAGATCGCGGATACAAGCGGCTGAAATGAGCTTTCTCCGTAGGATTGCTGGACTCACCCTCAGAGATAGGGTGAGGAGCTCAGTCATCCGGGAGAGGCTCAGAGTAGAACCGCTGCTCCTCCACATTGAAAGGAGTCAGTTGAGGTGGTATGGGCATCTGATTAGGATGCCTCCTGGACGCCTCCCACTTGAGGTGTTTCAGGCACGTCCCACTGGGAGGAGACCCCGGGGCAGACCCAGGACTCGGTGGAGAGACTATGTCTCCCAGCTAGTCTGGGAACGCCTTGGTATCCCCTCTGAAGAGCTGGAGCAGGTGGCTGGGGAGAGGGAAGTCTGGGCTTCTCTGCTTGAACTGCTGCCTCCGCGACCCGGACCTCCGGAAAAGCGGTAGAAGATGGATGGATGGATGGATGGAGTCCTTCTGGTCTCCTCTCTAACCCCTAAAAAGTTCTGTGTGGGTCATCTCCTTTCTTGGGAGTCCACAGGGGGTGCAGACACCTCATCCTTTTGATGTGTGATGTAAATACACATGGCTAGCTCAAAGTCTGTCTCATCTGAATTCAGCTATAATTATGGGCTCCACATCACTCCCCCCTCCCACGCGAAAGACTGGTCACACACAGTAATACAATGGTCTCAATCAATAAATCACACAAAAGTCAATACTAATTTACATGCTTTCATCTGTAAGACACACAGAGTCCTTTGTTCTCCTCTCTGACCCCCAAAAGGTCAGGGCTGCTAATCTTCTCCTTTATTCTGAGTTCACAGGGGGTGCAAACACCTCATCCAGTAGAGGTGTGATGTAATTACGCATGGCTAGCTCAGTCTCTCTTGGCTGAATTGCAGCCTGCAACATGTGAGTCACATGTGCTTCACAACAGCACATGAACTAACTTATGAATATGCCTCATTACAAACCTTCACGTAACTTAAGCATTTTTTATTAACACATTACTATTTCAGAGTCAACAATAAAAAAGAAAAATGTTAGAGCCATCCATCCATTTTTTTCAACTTAATCCTTTGAGGATTGCATGGGGGGACGTTCCCTATCACAGCACCCTGTGAACAATCAACTCCTTTGAAGTGGAGAAACCTAACATTTGAGCTTAATTACAGCAAAGAAGCATATAGTCACATCCCACCAGATGGATTCACCAGTGTAATTCAATAGTATATGTTTTGTATATTTAGATACAGCATGTAACCACCCTGACATTCTGTCTTTCATCTAGGGAAACGAAGAAAAAGAAATACACTGTCGGACATCGCCTCAATAATGGAAGAGTCCCATGAACATGACAGACGTCTGATGGAGAGAATGGATGAGACACTGGACAGATACACTGACAGGCAGGAGATTATGCAGCAAAAACGCCTCGACCAACTTGAGAGACACCACCAGCAGTTTTCTGAACAAATGCGGGAAGCACATAGGGAGGAGCTGACAGAGACCCAAATATTTAACAGAACCTTCCTGACACATTTTGGCAATCTGGTAAAGGCAATGAGTGATCGGCGGGAATAAAATGTCGATTATGTTCTGTTGCTGGGTTTTTTTTTTTTTTGGAATATTTGATTTATAATAAAAAAAATTTGTTTCATAAGTGTGTTTTGTCTGTTATAACAATGAATTATAAAACTGTATAATTACATAGCAATTCAATTGCCTAGTCTGATGAAAATGATGCAGATCAGAGCAGATCAGGTCAGAGGTCACCCATTGTAAAGGTAATTTAATTATCTATAACAAAGAACAAATTTTTTGTAAGGTTGATATTGTTTTTATTTAAATCTCTTCAAAAAATAGAAACAAATGATACATTTTTAAACTTTGGTTACATTTTTTATGTCAACTTATAAGAAGTTGCACATTTGGAGTTTAAATTGCAGCAGGACAGACCGATCAAGCTTACAAGTCAAAGTATTTAAAAAAAATTATTATATGTCCATTGATTGTTAGTCAAATTTCATACATTTAGAATATTTGAAAAGGAGTATAGCATCATATAAAAAGAAAAAAAAAACTAATCCCAAACGTTGATCTGAATGTTAATAACATGAAATTTTTTTTTATTCGGTACATCCGAAATGCACTAGGATGTAAAAATTAATACAATTTGGTAATGATCCAGTGTGCCACTGTATCATTATTTAATACTAATATAAAAAGTTTCAGCTCATTATTTAAAGGTCATTTGTCAGTTAATTAAAAACAAAAGTGCCTTTTTTTGGGGAAGCATTTGTCCCTTAACTGTTAAACATTTATCACTGCAGACAGATTGTCAAGGAATACACAGTTGTGTTGATGTTACCCAAAACCTTTATGACACACTGCTTGTGGTGCTAACTTTTGCATGTGGGTTATTTTTAAGAATATTAACATCTTTTGGTAAGTATAAGTTTGATTTTATTAAAGTGAAATACAACATATTTGGAATAATGTGTACTTTTTAGAAATATGTACACTTATTTAGCCTCAGCCAGGATAAAAATAACCACAGGCAGCCAGTGGGGCTATTTATAATGAAGGCACTTAATATTGAATATTTTGAAATAACACTTATCAATATAATGTGTGCTTATTACATCTATTTTGACTTATTTTTTGTATGATATGCTTAAATTTAAATATAACGTTTTTCTAAACATAATTAGTATTTCAATTTTCAGTTCCAGCAAAGCAAAAGAGACAAATGAAAAGTGAACAACAGTTTAATCATTAAACACAGACGTTACAAATATGTACACACATGAATACTGATAAAATTCTTATTATTTGTACACAAGTACTGCATCAAAGCATCTCTGACACCCCCACCACGGTCCTCAGCTACCTCTGCAGCTGACACCAACACTTCATCATCTACTGCATCCAATGCAGTATCAAAGGCCTCCCCATGAGTTTCACACAGATTATGCAGTGCACAACAAGTCACCACCATGGATTTCACAAGTTCGATGTCACAGTCATTCCTTTTTAAAAGGCAGCGCCACCTTCCCTTAAGCCTACCAAAAGCATTCTCAACATTCACCTGTACACGACTGATGGTCTGGTTGAACGTGTGCTGTTCTTCAGTCAGTCGTCCGGTGTCATGGAAAGGTTTCAACAGCCAATTTTGGAGTGGATAAGCTGAGTCCCCTAGGATGTAGTATCCCGTACATAACGCACCGATGTTCCTGATAGGTGGGAAGAGGTTTCCACGAGTAGCTAACTCCCACAGTCTGGACAGTCTCAGGACCCTAGCATCATGCATGCTCCCTGGAAGCCCAGCAAACACATTCCAGAACAAACCCTTTCCATCAACCACACCTTGAAGGATTATGGAGTGCCAGCCTTTACGATTGAAGTAGTCAGTGTGACATTCTTCTGGTGCTATGATGGGTATGTGGGAGCCATCGATGGCACCAACGCATAATGGTAGCCCCCACCGGTTCTCGATGTAGGCCGACATTTCCATGAATCTCCCTTCATCGGGAAGATGAAGCAGTTCTGGAACAAGCAATGACTCTGCTGCTGCACAAAAGTCCTGCACACACCTGCACACTGTTGTGATGCTGACCCCAAAAAGATGTCCAATATTGCGGTACTCTGAACCGGTAGCATGCTTCCACAGTGCGATGGCCACTCTCTTCCTCAGCGGCACACATAAGCGGAACGTCGTATCATGCAGCTCCATACATGGACGCAATTTCTGACACAGGTAGGTAAAAGTGTCCTCGGACATCCTGAAATTCTGCAGCCACTGCTGGGTGGAGAAGCTGGGAACAACATCCTCCCACCAATGCGAGCTACGATTTTCTGTCCAGACACGCGGTGTGGAGCGAGTATTTTTCACCAAAAAATCCAACTGAAAAACACACACACAGCATATAGTGTAATAACGATAATCTGTCAACATGAAAATGCTGTAAAATATAATACAATGACTATAAAATGAGCTTACCAACATTTCGTCCCTCCTATGCCGTTTAATTAACTGAAACACACAGCATAATCATTCATGTAATACTGATAACTGTCAGCATCAAAATGCTTTAAAAAAGTATAATATGACTATAAAATGAGCTTACTGTTATCAGCAGCCTCCTCTGCAGGTTAAGTAAACTCGGCATTCCAGCTTCATATTCCTCCCAGTGAACCGCGAGTCTCCTGAAATGTTCAAACGCTTTTTTTAGCAGTTCACGTCGTCGCCTCTGGTGTCTTCTATGGTTAATATTTCTGGATTTAATTGTGAGATAACAGCACAGAGCGAGCAAGGCAATAATCATTGAATCCTCCATTTTTTTCTGGTGTAAATAAAGACTCAGTCGCATGAGTAACGTCACGGGAGTGTGGGCCCGCCTCGCTGGGAGTCTGGCGCCGCCTCGCTACACCGCATACTACACCGCCATCCACACATAAAAAGCACAACACCGTGCTAATGGAGACAGAACCATGCCGAGCTGTACTGAAGTGAATCGAGCCGTACCGAGGTGTGCCGTGCTAGTGGAAAACAGGCTTAAATGGTCCATCGTAAGGCAGTCGCAGAGCTGTGCGGTGGGCATCATGTCTGACAAAAACAAACTCCCCATTTTTTAAAGCTTTAGGCTCAAAAACACGCAGAAAACTGTGGTGAACGGGGCCTGGTAGGACACTCGGGCCCATGTTATTCTGCAACCGCTGAGCCGAGGAGAACTCTGGCGCTGGGTTGTCAGGGAGAAATTCTCCAGGCAGCCGAAGTGGCTGTGCGAACACTAGCTCCCCTGGGGAGGCGTCTAAATGCTCTTTAGGTGCAGAACGCAACCCCAATAGAACCCATGGTAGTTTGTCAACCCAATTTGCATCCGTAAGCGACGCTCTGAGAGCCGCCTTCAGCGACCTGTGAAAATGTTCGCATAACCCGTTAGCCTGCGGGTGATACGCGGTCGTGCGGTGGATCGTTGCCCCCAGGCTGCGGGCCATCGCTGACCAAAGTTCGGAAACAAATTGTGGGCCTCTGTCAGACGTAATATCCGATGGAACTCCAAAACGCGCTACCCATGCAGTTAAAAAAGCGTGCGCCACCTCCTCGGCTGTGGTTGATGACAGGGGAACCACTTCTGGCCAGCGCGTGGTGCGGTCAACCATTGTCAGAAGATGTGTGCACCCTTGCGAGGGCGGTAGGGGGCCTACGAGGTCCACATGGACATGATCAAACCTTTAGCTGGTATATGAAACGGCTCCAAAGGAGCTCTTGTGTGTCTATGCACTTTGGCCCGCTGACAGGACATGCAGGCTGCCGCCCATTCTCTAACTTGCTTGCACAGGCCCGGCCATACAAATTTCTCCGCTTCCATTTCGACCGAAGCGCGCACCCCCGGGTGCACCAGCGAATGGATCGAGTCAAAAACGCGGTGGCGCCACGAGGCCGGAACCACTGGACGGGGTCGCCCGGTGGAAACATCGCAGATTAGGGGGGGCATACCGTCTTGCAGCACCCTGTCCTCCAGCCTTAACCCTGTTGGTCCAGACTGGAGCGTGCGCACGTCCGCGTCGCCGTCCTGCTCCGCGGCCATGGCTGCGTAATCTATCCCTACGCGGACTGGGGCCGCGCGCACTTCTGCGCCACTACCCTGGTCCGCGGCAACAGCTGCGAAATCTACCTCTACGCGGGCTGGAGCAGCCACGGCACGCGAGAGGCAGTCTGCCACTATGTTAAGTTTACCCGCTACATGCTGGATATCGGTAGTGAACTCCGAAATTGCGGCCAGCTGTCTCTGCTGCCGGCCCGACCAAGGTTCCGAAATCTTGGCCATCGCAAAAGTCAGCGGCTTGTGGTCAATGAACGCGGTGAAACGGCGTCCCTCCAGCCAAAACTGGAAGTGATGAATAGCCAAATGGAGAGCTAACAACTCCCTGCCGAATGCGCTGTATTTTCGCTCACTACGTTTGCCAAGGCTGTTTTGACTTCAGAGAATGCGCGCTCCCGCTCAGGAGACCATTCGATTTTATTTGCGGGTTTTTGTTTTTTAAGCGCAGTGTACAATGGTTGCATGAGCTGTACCACACGGGGGAGGAAACGGTTATAAAAATTCACCATTCCCAAAAACTCCTGTAACGCTTTGACCGTTTGTGACTGGGGAAAATTTGCCACCGCGCGCAACTTGTCAGGCAGAGGGACTGCTCCTTCGGGAGAGACGCGATGCCCCAAAAAATCAATCTGCACCACCCCGAACTGACACTTCGCTGGATTGATTATTAGCCCGTGCTCCGCTAACCTCCGGAAAACTGCCGTGAGGTGATTTTCGTGTTCGTCTTCGGACGCACTGGCTACCAAAATGTCGTCCAGGTAGACGAACACGAAAGATAGATCGCGCAACACTGTGTCCACCATGCGTTGGAAAGTCTGCGCTGCGCCTTTAAGCCCAAACGGCATGCGCAAAACTCAAAAAGCCCGAGAGGAGTTATTACCGCTGTTTTGGGTATGTCCTCAGCGTGGACTGGGACCTGATGATAACCAGGTCTATCTTAGCAAAAATGCGCGTCCCCGCCAAATGAACTGAAAAATCCTGGATATGTGGGATTGGGTAGCGGTCGTGTGCTGTAGCATTGTTCAGCCTGCGAAAATCACTGCACGGCCGCCACGAGCCATCAGTTTTAGGGACCATGTGAAGCGATGAAGCCCAAGGGCTCTTTGAACGTCGGATGATGCCCAATTTTTCCAGGTTGGCGAACTCCTCGCGCGCTATGGCCAGTTTAACTGAATCCAAGCGCCGAGCTTTTGCAAAAACGGGCGGTCCTGTGGTAGTAATAAAATGCTCCACCCCGTGTTTAGCCACAGTTGCCGAAAACATTGGCACCGTGAGTTCTGGAAACCGAGTGAGGAGTGTGTGGAACTTACCACCTGCAGCTGTGACGTTGGCTTGTGCTGTTGGCGGGGCCACTCGCGCTGTGCAGGGAATAGAAGAAAAAGAGAGTGCATTAACCAGGCGTCTGTTAGCAAGATCGACCAACAAACCATGTGAGCACAAAAAATCAGCACCTAACATCTTTAAATTGACTGCCGCTATGACGAAAGTCCACTCAAATGTGCAGCCGTGTAAAGACAGAGACAGGGTCTTCTCTCTGAAGGTCTTAATCGGCGAGCCGTTCGCTGCTGACACCACAGGGCCACTGGAAGATGCCAGCCAGTCAGCGTAGGAAGGTGTGATGAAACTCAGCTGGGAGCATGTGTCCACAAGGAAGTGCCTCCCCGATCGCGCGTCCCTCAAGTAGAGCAGCTTGTTCTCCTCACCGAGAGCCGCAGCTGCTACCGACTCCCGGTCTTGGCGTTTCCTGAGCGCTTGAATTGGCGCGGTGGAATGCACTTGCGTGCCCTCTCGGCAAAACGGCGATGGTAAAAGCGAAGGACGTCGTCCGCTCCGCGCCTCCTGGCCCCCGCCACTGCCGTCGTCGGTGAGTCTGGTGCTGCAGCCTCTGGCCCCCCACCATCTCCGGATGTTGCGCCCAGCTCCGCTGCTGCGGTCGTGGCCGTGTGTCGTCTATGGGCGTCGACGAGTCGTTGCACCTCCTGGCCCAGCTCGTGGTAGGTGGGCCAGCAGTTGTGAACTGGCCAGGGTAACTCTCACCGCTGGCGGTAGTGTCCTGAGGAAAAGGTGGGCGAAAATAAAGCCATCATCTTCGGCGTCTCTCAAACTCAGCATCTTCGCCATCAGGTCTGCAGGTCTGTCGACCTCACCCTCAGTCAACGCCAGGAGCTTCTCTGCTCGCTCTCCCAGCGAGGGGGTGAAAAAACGGATGAGAGCAGCCTTCAAAGTGCCGTACTTGTCGTCGTCTGGCGGATGGTTGATCAGGCTCTCTACACGCTGGGCTGTGTGGTTGTCCAGCCTTGCAACTTGCTTCCAACCCAACCTGGGTGGTCAGGGAATCATTCATGTCCATCTCTTTGCAAATCAAAAGGCCAACTCCCTCATCCTCCTCTTATCCCTAGGAGGTCCAGACCTTTTGTTCCTCTTCAGACGTGAAGCCAAAATAAGCACACAGGAATATACATGAGAGCATATGAACAGTCATATACATGTGAGCCCGTGAAACTACATATGTGCACCACACCCCCACCAATCCCGTTGTCCCGGGTGGAGTGCCATGTGTATTGTATCCACCACACATCCCCCCTCCCCCCAGAACACCCAGAAGGGGCTCTAACCCTCTGGCGCCTTGGGCTTGAGCCGGCGCCCATAATGGCTGCAATGTGGAGTCGCCAGACCGGCTGAAGTGTCTTGCTGTTGAGGTGGGCAGGAGACAAACTCGGCTTCCGGCTCGCAGTCCTGAGGAGGGCGAAAGGGTGGGAAGGGGAAAAACCTAGTCTGCTGCCAACAGTTCTCTGCAGGGGGAAAACCAACTTGCGGAGCCACTGTAGGTGGGTGTCCGCGCTGTGGAGCTTGAGTCAACACCACCTGTTTGTCTGCCAACAAATATGCGGGCTTAAGCTTGTCAATAGAGACAGTTTCCTTACCCCCCCGCAAAGTCTAACACAAAATGCTTTTCTCCGGTTTCCAGTACTCTGAACGGTCCGTCATACAGTGGGCGCAACTGTGTGAGTTGTGCTTAACAAAAATGAACTTGGCACTCTGCAAGTTCTTTGGGACGAAGGTGTGGGGAAAACAATGGTGTGCTGGGCCCAGCACACTGGCAGGCCCTGTACCATGAAAAAATTGCACGGGCAGGTCGGTTCAGGGTGCAGGGTTTTCCAGTAAAAATTCCCCGGGGATCCACAACGGCTGAGAAAATACCACTTCTGCTGGGGAGGCTGCTGGCTCCTCCTTAGGCACGGAGCGCAACCCTAACAGGACCCAGGGCAGACGGTCGACCCAACTTGAATCCGTGAGTGAAGCTCTGAACGTTGCTTTAAGCGACCTATGAAAACTTTTGCATAACCCATTAGCCTGGGGGTTGTATGTGGTGGTGCAGTGCATTTTGACCCCCAGGCTGTGGGCCATCACAGACCAGAGTTCTGAAACTTCCGAAATTGCGGACCCCTGTCGGAAGTGATGTCTGACGGGGATCCAAACCGTGCAACCCAAGCCAACAAAAAAGCGTGAGCCGCTTCTGTGGTGGAACCCAGTGGGACCACTTCAGGCCAACGTGTGGTGCGGTCCATGATTGTCAAAAGGTGCGTGAAACCTTGTAAAGGCAGGAGGGGTCCCACCAAATCCACGTGGACGTGGTCAAACCTCCTGGCCGGAATTTGAAATGGCTCGAGGGGGGCTCTGGTGTACTTGTGCACTTTGGCCCGCTGGCATGCGATGCATGCTGCAGCCCACTCATTCACATCCCTGTGTAAGTGCAGCCAGAGAAATTTCGCCCCCACCAGTTTAACCGAGGTACACATGCCGGGGTGTGAAAGGGAGTGGACTGACTCAAAAATGTGGTGGCGCCAAGAGCTCGGAACCACCGGCCGTGCCAACTGGTGGAGACGCCGCAGAGCAGGGGGGGGAACCCTTCTTGCACCACCCTTCTTTCACCACCCTGCTCTCCAGTTTCAACCCTGTAGGCATAGACTGGAGCGTGCAAATGTCCGCGTCCCCTGTTTGCGCCACGGCCATCGTGGGGAAATCTATTCCCATGTAAACCGGGGAGACTAATGCATGCGACAGGCAGTTGGCCACAACATTAAGCTTACCAGCTATGTGCTTGATGTCGGTTGTAAATGCAGAGATCACGGCCAAATGTTGTTGCTGCCAGGCCAATCACGGTTCTGAGACTTTGGACACTGCGTACGTTAGCAGCTTGTGATCAATGAACGTGGTGAATTTGCACCCTTCCAGCCAAAATTGGAAGTGGCATGTTGCCTAGGTGCAGGGCCAACAACTCTCTGTCAAACATACTGTAGTTGCTTTCATTGTTGCGCAAAATACGGCTGAAAAGTACGAGCGGCTGCCACGCACTGGAAACGTACTGCTGCACCACTGACCCTATAGCAACGTCAGACGTGTCAGTGGTGAGTGCTATTCATGCTGAAGGGGCAGGGTGGGCTAGATAAGCGGTGTTAGCGAGCGCTGTTTTTGCATTTTCGAAAGCCTGGACTCGCTCGGGGGTCCAGTCAATATTTTCCACAGGCTCCTTTTTTTCAAGTGCGCCATACAATGGCTGCAGCAGCTGGGCTGCTCAGGGGAGGAAACTGTTGTAAAAGTTGGCCATGCCCAAAAATTCCTGCAGGGCCTTCATGGTCTGCAGACACGAAAAATCCGACATGACACTCACCTTATCAGGCAGTGGAATCCCCTCCACCAAAATGCAGTGACCCAAAAAATCAATCACTGGGACACCGAATTGGCACTTCGCCGGGTTAACAATAAGCTCATGCGCTTCCAACCTCTGGAAAACTAGTGTGAGATGGGCGAGGTGCTCCTCCTCAAACACGCTAGCCACCAAAATGTCGTCTAAGTAGACAAAAACAAAAGGCAGGTCATGGAGCACCGCATCCATCATTCTTTGGAAGGTTTGCGCCACACCCTTTAACCCAAACAGCATGCGTACAAACTGGAAAAGGCCAAAAGGAGTTATTACCGCTGTTTTTGGAACATCCTCTGCGCACTCCGGGACCTGGTGGCAACCGTGGACCAGATCCACTTTTGAAAAAACACGCATCCCGGCAAGGTGCATGGAAAAATCCTGGATGTGTGGGATGGGATACCGATCATGTTCTGTGGCGTTGTTCAAGCGCCGGAAATCGCCACATGGTCGCCACGACCCATTGACCTTAGGCACCATGTGCAGCGGGGATGCCCACATGCTGTTGGAGCGCCTAACGATGTCCAGCTGCTCTAAGTTGGTAAACTCCTCGCTCACACTGGCTAGTTTAACCGCGTCCAGGCACCGAGGTCACGCGAACACCAGCGGGCCTTTTGTGGTTATGAAATGTTCAACCCCGTGTTTGGTTACCGTAGCAAAAAAAAGTTAGAACCGTGAGTGCTGGGAACTGTGAAAGTAAATGCTGGTACTTACCCCTTGGAGCTGTAACGTTTAGCCTGTGTTGTTGGCCCAACTCCACGAGCTGTGCAGGGCAAGGAGGAAAAAGAGACATCAGCCACTTAATGTCTGTTGGAAACACTGACTAACAACCCAAAAGCAAATAAAAAATCTGCGCCTGAAATGGGGACAGAACATGCCACCACCACAAAGTCCCATTGGTAATTGTGTCCTTGTAAGCACACTGTGTGCGTCCGTTCTCCAAACATCCGGATGTTGGATCCGTTGGCAGCCGTGAGCTCGGGACCGCTGCTTCCTGCTGATCTCTCTGCACTACCTGGCAGAATGAGGCTCTTCTGGGAGCTGGAGTCCACTAAGAAACGTCTCCCAGAATGTGTGTCTGTGATGAAAAGCAGCTTGTTCCTGTTGCCAGCAGTCGCAGCTGCTACTGACTGCCGGCCGTGCTGTTTCCCTGGCTTCTTAAATTGGCAGAGCAGCAGAGAACACTGGGTATTCGAGGGGAAGCAGTAGTGATAGAAACAAAGTGTCCCGTTCCTGAGCCTCTGGGCATCCGTCCCAGCCACCACCAACGGCTCCACGACCTCGCTGGAGTCCTTCCTGGATGCCGGTGCCATTGTGTGTACGCTGAGAGTTCTGGTCGCTAGGATGATGCAGTCCGCTTCCTGCGCCAGAGCGCGGTAGTCCTTTGTTACCAGCAGCGGCGAGTTGTCCAGGATCGCTCTCGCTGTAGCAGGTAGGTTCCTGAGGAAGAGGTGGGCGAACAAGAAGGATTCGCCGTTCTCCCCCATTAACGCTAACATGGTCTCCATCAGCTCCACAGCGGATCTGTAACCTAACTGTGAACGCGTTAAGAGTCTTTCTGCTCTCTCACTGTCCAACAGGGTATACCGCTGAATTAGCATCTGCTTGAGCGCGTCATATTTTCCCTGGGCTGGAGGTTCCTGGAGCAGGCTCGTCACTTGTTGCATGGCGTGTACATCCAGTGCAGAGACCACATGATAATATTTGGTGTTGTCCGTTGTGATCCCGCAGAGTGCAAATTGGGCTTCTACATGTAGAAACCAAGCGGCTGGACTGTGAAGCCAGAAGACTTGGAGCTTGACTGACAGCGCATGCCATGCTGCTGTTCTCTCTGTGGGTTGTGTCTGGGGCAGTGCTCGGCTCATTCTCCATTGCACGTCTTATGGTCACCAATGTGGAAGATGGAAGGAGACGAGGCAGTGAGCTGAACGACACAAACTTTATTCCTCTTCCAACATAAAACACAGAAAAACTCTGAGTGCCTGAGAGAACTCTTTTATATACTTCTATTCCTGTCTCCGGCACACAGGGTAAACACTTTAGCATTCAGACATGAAAGACATGTACACACATTAACATGACATTGACCCACACATCACAGAGCAGGTCTTGCTACCATACATTCTCACCCCTGCATCCTCAGGTGTGAACCTGGCGCGGCGGAGGGGGGGGGGGCACAACTTTTTGTTTAGCTCTTCTCCCTTTCTGCATTATCATCCCTCACTATCTTTTCCCCCACCAACTCCGTTGTCCTGGGTGGAGTGCCATGTGTATTGTGTCCACTACACCTTACTGTACCAAAAACTAACCAAACCGTGACCTTAAAACCAAGGTACATACCGAACCATGATTTTAGGTGTACCATCCATCCATCAATCCATCTTCTACCACTTAATCCTTTTCGGGTCATGGGGGGTGTTGTGTGGGGATTTGACCTTTGAGGCTTGCGGTAGCCAGTGCCAGGAGCACAACATGGTGATGTCAGGTGGGCTACAGCCAGTGTGTATAAGTGCTAATTGTGATAATAAAGTTCAGTTCATTGCTCGGCATAGAATGGCTCGCTCCTTCGGTACATAACATTTGACGACTGAGGATTAAACCATGGGAGTGTGCACAACACCACCATCTTCGTTCCTGGAGTCACCGGGTGTGCCAGCCACACGGTGGTGCTGCTGGTTTGAGGCTTTTGATGCCTATATCTTTGAAGCTGGCCTGGGCGGCACCAACGAAGAAAAATGGAAGACCGTCCTGATTCATTGTCTCGGCAAAGGACAGCGAGTGCTTCACATGCTGGGTAGTATGGGCTCCTTGGACAAGTGTTTGTGCATGATGGACAAGTTTTTTATTGACGAGTGTAACATCACAGCATGAAGATACAGATTCTTCGACCGCTGTCAGCAAGTGGGTGAGTCCACGCATCATTATCTTATGGAGCTCCATAATCTAGTGAGCACGTGCGCCTGCGGGCCTTTGGAGGAAGAGCTAATTTATGACAAGCTAGCTTATAGCATGAGCAACGAGTTGCTAAATGAGAAGCTACTGCTAACGAAGGACAATTTCGCGCTAAGTTAAGTAATGCAAATGGCTAGCCAAATCGAGTCTGCCACCCAGCTAGGGAAGCAAGTACTTGCTAATGAACAGCTATCAGTCAAAGTTCCCTCTCCACATCAGTCCGATAGCAACCCAGCTAGCTACTCGGGGCGGACTTCCACACGGAGGCAGACCGTGGCAGAAGCGGGAACCCAGAGACTGTGTGGCGACTGTGGCTCTCTTCATCACCGGACGGGCTCGTCTGGTGATGAGAAGAGCCCCACTTTCCCCCCCACTGGGGGGAAAAAGTGCTTCAGCTGTGGTTGAGCTCATCACCTGGCTAGGGTTTGCACCACCGCAGATGACGCAGTGGATTTTGGACCCGTGGGTTTAGCCTCGGTATGTGTAGCAGGCACCAAGAATTGGCCGCTAAAATAGCACGTTGTGCAGCTCGACGGAGTTGACGTGCTGCGTATGGTAGATTTGGGCACTGCAAAGTCCATATTGAGCATGTCCACGATAAGAAAACTTTTCCCACAAAAGCATATTGTAGCTGGTGCCGTTAACATGTTTGGCTATGGACATGTGAAGACTGGCATGGTGAGCACGGTAAGCTTATCTGTGGTGTGTGGGCCAAATACTATTCCAGCGTTCCCCTTTCAGGTTTCATGCCACGGGGCTGACTTGCTCGGTATTGACTTATTGGGGAAGTTAGGATTCTCCATCATGGACCCGTCGGGCTCCACGGTGCTGTTTCTGCTGGTTGGCGTGTTCGCTGGCCGGCGCTGTTTGCAGGCCTGGGCTGCATGGTGGTTTTCAACCACCGTCCACTCATTGACCCAGGAGAGACACCCCGCAACCTATAATACCTACAGGGCCCCTGGAAGCACATTCAACTGGACATCTGCGTTGAGTTACACACAGCACCCACGAAGAGGCATTTCCTATTGGTGGCTTATGATGTGTTCTCAAAATGGCCGGAGGTGTTGCCCACCAGTTCGGTCACAACCGACATGGTCACCAGTTTCCTTGCTTCACTGTTCGCTAAGTGGGGGATTCCAAGCGCCATTACAACAGACAGCGGGCCGCAGTTCATCTCTGGGGGGTTTGAGGAGTTTTTGAGTCAAAGGGACCTGGATCACAATAGAACCGCGTTCTACCATCCTCAGGCGAATGGGGGCGTGGAACGTTTCAATAAGACGTTAAAGAATGGACTATGAGCACACCTGGCCGATGACTTCTCATTCTTTGATGCCCTTCAGAACACGCTCCTTCATTATAGAGCAATTGCCCACACCATGACGGGGTGTTCCCCGGTGAAGCTCATGCTGGGTCGTGAATTACATCTGCCCTTGGATCAGCTGCGACCCCTCCTCCGGTGGACACGGAACCACCAAGGGGTCGGGTCCTCAAACAGCAGAGAAGGCTGAAGCAGCGCTTTCACAGGAAGCATAAGGCGAGGACTCATGGACTTGGTGTGTCAGACTGAGATAGGATCAGGCACCCCAACCATACGCATAAGCTGCAGTCGTTCTGGACGGGACCACTGCAAATTGTGGCGCAGCTGAGCCCGGACACGTTCCACATCTCGGATGGGTCGCGGTGGCATTCTAGCCACCTCAGGAAATCTTTACCGACCCAGGATCCGGGGGCTCCGGTGAACGAGACGAACACTGTTTGGGACTTGACTGACAGGACATTGGGGGGGGGGTGCCCGGGTACGGCCGACGGAGCCTGTGGCAGGACCTCCATCTGTGAGGCACTCAGCAAGACACCATCAGAGGCCAAGGTACCTGAAAGACTTTGTGGTTGGACTTGGCGAGTGAGGACATGTTGACCAATAGGTGACAGAATAATCCACCTCAACACAGGGGTATGCTGGCCGTCCACCCAGATGCCCAGTTAGTTGTTTGTTTGTTTTTTTACTGAAAATATGATGTTCATGTTTTACTTATTTGTTCTGGGGTGTTTAATTTGCTAAATTTTGGGGAGAGGTTTTGGACTGTTTGGTGTGGTTCTACAGTTTGTGAGGGGGGGGGGGATGTTGTGTGGGGATTTGGCCTTTGAGGCTTGCTTTAGCCAGCGCCAGACATACAATATGGTGACGTCAGGCGGGCTACGGCCAATGTGTATAAGTGCTACTTGTTACGATAAAGTTCAGTTCATTGCTCGGCGTAGAATGGCTCACTTCTTGCTCTTTTGGAACATAACAGGGGGCTGGAGCCTATCCCAGCGTCTTTGGGTAAGAGGCAGGGTACACCCTGGACAAATCGCCAGTCCATCGCAAGGCCAACACAGAGAGACAGACAACCATTCACTCTCACATTCATACCTAAGGACAATTTAGAATCCCCAGTTGATGCCAATTAACCAAACAGGCATGTTTTTGGCCTGTGGAAGGTAATCAGAGTACCCTGAGTAAACCCATCCAGACACGGGGAGAACATGCAAACGCCACACAGAAGGGTCACCGATGGTCGGGGGTTGGATAGAACCCATGATGGTAAGGGGAGGAATCAATCCCGTGACCTTGCTGTGATGGCACAATGCCAACCACTGCACCATTGAGCTGCCCAACACTTTTTCTCATTAAACATATTTCTGATAGAGTCATTGTCCCTAGACTTTCACCAGATATCAGTAACAACCCAAGTAATCCAGACATACAAAGAAATCAAGACAACTGTGTTCATAAAACAAGTCACATTTAATAAAGTGGAATGACACAAGAATGAGGGGAGAATGAGTTTGACAGACAGATAGGAGCAGCCGCTGCAGTGATGTGGACATTGTACCGATCTGTGGTGGTGAAGAGGAAGCTGAACTCTAATGCAAAGCTGTGGATTTACTGGTCAATCTACGTTCCTACCATCACCTATGGTCATGAGCTTTGGGTAATGACTGAAAAAATAAGATCGTGGATACAAGCGACTGAAATGAGCTTTCTTCGTAGGATTGCTGGACTTATCCTTAGAGATGGGGTGAGAAGCTCAGTCATCCAGGAGAGGCTCAGAGTAGAACCACTGCTCCTCCACTTTGAAAGGAGCCAGTTGAGGTGGTTTGGGCATCTGACCAGGATGCCTCCTGGACACCTCCCACTTGAGGTGTTTCGGGCTCATCCCACTGAGAGGAGACCCCGGGGCAGACCCAGGACACGCTGGACAGACTGCGTCTCCTAGCTTGCCCGGGAACATCTTGGTGTCCTCTCTGAAGAGCTGGAGCAGGTGGCCGGGGAGATGGAAGTCTGGGCTTCTCTGTTTGGACAGCTTCCTCCATGACCCAGACATCCAGAAAAGTGGTAGAAAATGGATGGATGAATAGATGGATGGACAAAATAACACAGGGAATAAGTATGGGACACGCTTGGTGAAATTCATTTAATGTTTAGTAGAAAATCCTTTGTTGGTAATAACAGCTTCCAGATGCCTCCTGTATGGAGAAACTAGGCACAGGCATTGCTCAGGAGTGATTTTAGCCCATTCTTCCACACAAACGGTCTTCAAATCTTGAAGGTTCCTTGGGTGTCTTCTATGAACTTTGATCTTCAGTTTGTTCCATAGATTTTCAATTGGATTCAGGTCAGGTGATTGACTGGACCATTCTAGCAGCTTTATTTTCCTTCTCTGGAGCCAGTTGAGAGTTTCCTTGGCTCTGTGTTTGGGATCATTGTCTTGCTGAAATGTCTACCCTTGTTTTATCTTCAGCATCTTGGCAGATGGCAACAGGTCCTTATCAAGGATGTCTCTGTACATTTGTCCATTCATCTTTCCTTCAATTATATGAAGTCTGCCTGTACCATGTGCTGAAAAACACCCCCCACACCATGATGCTCCCACCTCCAAACTTCACTGTTGGTCTGGTGTTTTTGGGCTGATGTGCAGTGCCATTTCTCCTCCAAACACGCTGCGTGTTGTGGCATCCAAAAAGTTCTATTTTGGTGTCATCTGACTAAACTATATTCTCCCAGTATTTTACTGGCTTGCCCAAATGTTGTGCAGCAAACTTTAAATGAGCTTCAACATGCTTTTTCTTCAGCAATGGAGTCTTGTGAGGTGAGCAGGCATAGAGCCCATGTCGGTTGAGTGCATTACTTATTGTTTTCTTTGAAACAGCAGTACCTGCTAACTCCATTGGCCTTATGTATAAACGTTGTGCATGCACAAAAACACTCCATACACTGATTTTCATGCACACAGTGGGATGTATAAACACAAACGTGATGTGAGGCTCTGCGAGCCAAACCACAAAGTTTCCACCTGCGGTCAGAAGTTGCGGCTGTCCACAAAATTCTGCTTGGCACTATCAGGTGGATCTGTTTAACTACAAAACTGCTGAAACTCACAGAATATGTTAAAATAATGTTTCTAGCTCAGTTAATGTTAATGTTAATGTTAATGTTTCTAGCTCAGTTAAGTTGATTTGTCTATGAATTAGTCTGTGAAAAACATGATTATTATTATGTGATTTATCTCTTTTTTTTTTTTTTTTTCAATTCAATTCAATTCAACTTTATTTATATAGCGCCATTTCACAACAACAGTCATCTCATAGCACTATCAACTGTAGGGAGGACCCCCACAGTTGCAGAAAGACCCCAGCAATCAGGCGATCCCCTGTGAGCAAGCACTTGGCGACGGTGGAGAGGAAAAACTCCCTTTTAACAGGAAGAAACCTCCAGCAGAACCAGGCTCAGGGAGGGGCAGTCATCTGCTGCGACTGGCTGGGGGGTGAGGGGATAGAGAAGAAGAAAAGAACAGACATGTAGAGAGCAAACAGCACGATGGGGACTCAATCTATGGGAGAGAACAAACAAATGTTAATGACCAGCAAAAAAAAAATATTTCATAGAGAGTGAGGAAAGGAGTGAGGCCCAGTGCATTACTGGAGGTCCCCCGGCTGACTAAACCTATTAGCAGCATAACTAAGGGAGGGTTCAGAAAACACATGATCCCTCCCTAATTGTAGGCTATATCAAAAAGGTAGGTTTTAGCCCTATTCTTAAAAACAGAGATCGAGTCTGACTCCCGAATCCAGATTGGCAGCTGATTCCACAGGAGAGGAGCTTGATAACTGAAGGCTCTGCCTCCCATTGTACTTTTGGAGATTCTAGGTATTACAAGTAAACCTGCATTTTGGGAGCGTAGTGCTCTGTTAGGATGATACAGTAGTATCAGATCTTTTAAATAAAAAGGAGCCTGATTGTTTAGAGCTTTGTAAGTAAGAAGAAGGATTTTAAACTTAATTCTAAACTCTATGGGAAGCCAATGAAGGGAGGCCAGAACCGGAGAGATATGATCTCTCTTTCTAGTACCTGTTAAAACTCTTGCTGCAGCATTTTGGATCAGCTGAAGACTTTTTAAAGATGTTTTAGGACAACATGATAATAAAGAATTACAATAATCTAATCTCGAGCTAACAAAAGCGTGGATCAGCTTCTCAGCATCACTCTGAGACAAGATGCTCCTAATCTTGGCAATATTACGCAAATGATAGAAGGCAGTCTTAGAAACAAATTTAATATGTGAATTGAAGGACAAATCCTGATCAAAAATAACTCCAAGGTTCCTCACAGAGCTATTAAGAGAAAGAGTAACTGCATCCAAACTGAAAGTTTGATTTGGAAAGGAATTTCTAAGGTTTTTTGGACCAACAAGAATGACTTCAGTCTTATCTGAATTTAATAGCAGGAAATTACAAGTCATCCAAACTTTGATTTCCTTAAGACAGGCTTCTAACTTGGCTAATTGATTAGTATCATCTGGCTTCATTGACAGGTATAATTGTGTGTCATCTGCATAACAGTGAAAATGTATACAGTGCTTTCTAATAATGTTGCCTAACGGAAGCATATATAAACTAAAAAGAGTAGGGCCAAGCACAGATCCCTGTGGAACTCCATGACTAAGCTTTGAGCTGAGAGAAAACTCATCATTTACATGAACAAACTGGAACCTATCAGATAAATAAGATCTAAACCACTGCAACGAAGTTCCATTAAGTCCAACATAGTGTTCTAATCTATCAAGTAGAATATTATGATCAATAGTATCAAAAGCTGCACTAAGATCTAAAAGGACAAGTACAGAAACTGGTCCATTATCAGATGCAATGAGGAGGTCGTTAGTGACCTTCGCTAAGGCTGTTTCAGTGCTATGATGGATTCTAAACCCAGATTGAAACTCCTCAAATAAACCATTTCCCTGCAGGTGGTCAAATAATTGCATAGCAACAACTCTTTCTAAGATTTTTGAAATGAAAGGGAGATTAGAGATTGGTCTATAGTTAGCTAAAGCTCCTGGATCTAGCGTTGGCTTTTTGAGTAAGGGTTTAATTACAGCCGTTTTAAAAGCCTGCGGTACATGGCCTAAAGTTAATGAAGAATTGATTATATGAAGAATAAAGCTACCAATAAGTGGGAAGACTTCTTTAAATAACCTGGTAGGAATAGGGTCTAAAAGACAAGTTGAAGGTTTGGATGAGGAAACTATTTTGTCTAACTCACAAAGGTCGATTGGAGTAAACTCATCAAGACAGACATCAATAGAAGGAGTTGTAGTAGTTACAGTATTTAAGTTAACTGTGGGAAGAATCTGATTGATTTTATCTCTGATGGATGAAATTTTATTATTGAAAAAGTTCATAAAGTCCTGACTAGTAAGCTCTAAGGGGATGCTAGGATTGACAGAGTCCTGACTCTTTGTCAACCTGGCTACAGTACTGAAAAGAAACCTGGGATTATTCTTGTTCTCTTCTATTAATGCAGAGTAATAACTCGTTCTAGCTTTTCTAAGAGATTTTTTATAAATTAAAAGATGATTTCTCCAAGCTAAATAGATTTCATCTAAATTAGTAGAGCGCCATTTTCTTTCTAATTGACGAGTCTTCTGTTTTAAGCTACGAGTTTCTGTGTTGAACCAAGGAGTTAAAAATCTCTGATTAGACTTTTTCTTTTTTAAGGGGGCCACCAAGTCTAGAGCCTGATGCAGAGAAGCTGAAACACGATCCACCATGTTATCAATTACAGAAGGAGCAAGCTGTCTATAGCTTATTTCCGTTGGGTTGACACATGGCATAGAGGAAACAATCTGCATAAATTTGGAAACAGCATCATCTGAGAGGCATCTACTGTGATAATATTTTTCTTTAGGCGCCAAATAGTCAGAAATAGTAAAATCAAAGGTTAACAGACAATGGTCTGACAGTACAGGGTTATGAGGAGACACTACAAGATTTTCTATTTCTATGCCATATGTCAGAACAAGGTCCAATGTATGGTGGAGGTAATGAGTAGAATTTCCTACTTTCTGAGAAAACCCAATCGAGTCTAATATTGAATTAAAAGCCACATTAAGGCAGTCACTATCTACATCCACATGTATATTAAAGTCCCCTACTATAATTATTCTATCAGATTTCAGCACTAAATCAGCTAAGAAATCAGGAAATTCGGATAAAAATTCTGAATAGGTTGATGGGGGACGATAAACTATGGCAAATAAAATTGGGTTTAACCTGGAATTGCTAAAGTGCCCAATACTGAGGACCAGGCCCTCAAAGGAATTATAACATGTTTTTTGCTTTACATTAACTAGTAATTTGGAATGGTAAATTGATGCTACTCCTCCTCCACGACCAGAACTTCTGGGATTTTGACAGTTTAAATAACCAGAGGGAGTTGATTCATTTAAACCAACATAATCCTCTTGCCCTAACCAAGTCTCTGTAAGGGAAATTAAATCAATCTGATGATCAATTAACAGATCATGGACTAACAGAGACTTGGGAGTTAGAGACCTAATATTTAATAAACCACATTTAATTTTTAAATTATGAGGAGGAACAGAGGCCAAATCATTCAATTTAGAGGCTTTATGTTTAATTTGAGTTTTACCAATATTTTGCTTTATCACTTTGGGATGCTTATACATTATATTTTTATTTACTTTGGAGGGAGCAGACAACGATTCTCTGATGGGGAAGACAGGGGCTAAGCTGAGGGGTGGCGGATGAAGAGGAGCTGCAGAGAGGCGTGTAAGACTGAGACTCTGCTTCCTGGTCCCAACTCTGAGTAGTCATGGTTTTGGAAATTTGGATAAAAAAGATGCCAGATTGTTAGATAAATGAGAAGCACCATCCAAAGTGGGATGAATGCTGTCTCGTCTCATAAGACCAGGTTTTCCCCAAAAAGAGCTCCAATTGTCAATGTAGCCCACGTCATTTTTAGGACACCACACAGACAGCCAGCGGTTCAAGGATGACGAGCGACTAAACATGTCATCACTGGTCAGATTGGGGAGGGGCCCAGAGAATACTACAGTGGCAGACATCGTTTTGGCAAAGTCACACACCGATTCTACATTAAGTTTCGTGACTTCCGACTGCCGGAGACGGATGTCATTAATGCCGGCGTGAATAACAATTGTGGAATATTTACAGTTACTTTTAGCCAGCATTTTCAAATTTGACTCGATGTCGCCTGCTCTGGCCCCAGGAATGCATGTGACTATGGCCGCTGGAGTCTCTAGGTTCACGTTTCTGACTACAGAGTCGCCAATGATCAGAGTTTTTTCCTCAGTGGGTGTGTCGCTGAGCGGGGAAAAACGATTAGAAACGTGAACAGGTTGGTGGTGAACCGGGGCTTTGCGACTAGGCTTCCTTCTCACCGTCACCCACCCAGTCTCCTCGCTGCAGAGGAGAGCCGGGGAACCGGTGACAGGGGGACCTAAGCTAGCTAGCTCCGCTGCAGCTAAGGGGCGTCCGTCGAGATTAACTGGCGCAGACGGTGTTTCAATGCAGCGGAGCCGGGATTCCAAATCAGACAACCTCGCCTCGAGCGCCTCAAAAAGACAACATTTATTACATTTACCGTTATCACTAAAAGAGGCAGAGGTGTAGCTAAACATCTGACAGAGAGAGCACACCAGAGGAGGAGAGGAAGGAGAGCTAGTAGCCATAGCTAGTGGCTCGAGAGCTGGAGAGCAAACCACACAGGCAGACAGCAAAACAGGAAGTGACGATACGTTACCACAAGGAAGTGACGATCTCCAAAGTCCACAGAGGATCCAAGTCCTTTTCGATCCAAGATGGCGCCCACAGCGGTCGACATGGTGCTTCGCTGCGCTCTTTGTTTGTTTTTGTTTGTCAATTGTGTGTCTGCTTGCACTTATACCCGTGAAGAACTTTTAAATATCAGGACTTTGACCCCCACGGACCTCCTCCCAGTTTTTCTAGCCCCTGCCGCCGATCTGGTTTATTGTTTGGCTTGGAAAGTGAGACGGCGGAAGAGAGGAAGACGAGCGGGCGCTCTCGTACGACTTCGCAGGAGAGGCTCGCGAACGGCGCTGCCTGGCATATTTCTGTCCAATACCAACTCTCTCTCTAACAAGGTGGATGAACTGAGACTGCTGATGCGTTTTAAGGACCTCGCCTCCTCAGCTGTCCTCTGCTTTACTGAGACCTGGCTCCGGGAAAATATACCGGACAGCGCGCTGCGCCTCGACGGCTTCCAGCTCTTCCGTGCTGATCGTGACACAGAGCTTTCCGGCAAGACCACAGGAGGCGGTGTCTGCTTCTACATCAACTGTAGCTGGTGCTCTGATGTAACGGTAATTTCCAAACACTGTTCTCCTGCCTTGGAATTTCTTGTTATCAATTGCAAGCCCTTCTATTCCCCGCGGGAGTTTGCTTCTTTCATAATGATCGCTGTGTACGCCCCTCCCGACGCGGACACGCGCGAAGCTCAGCGCGTGCTCGCGGATCACATTCAACACACAGAGCGGAGTTTTCCAGACTCGCTGATTATTGTGGCTGGCGACTTTAATCAGTGCAATCTGAGCCACGATCTCCCCCGCTACAAACATTTTATTAAATGCCCCACCAGAGGATTAAACACACTGGATCACTGTTACACCACAGTGAAAGACGCATATCGCGCTGTCCCTCGAGCTGCGCTGGGATTATCTGATCACGTGATGGTTCACCTCATTCCCACATACAGACAGAGATTGAAGCTCACTAAACCTGTTGTGAGCACTACGAAGATACGGACCAGTGATGCTGAGGAGAAGCTGGAAACGTGCATGGAAATATCTGACTGGGGCATGCTTAAAGGAGCCACGCATGATCTGGATGAGTACACGGACACTGTGAACTCATATATCCACTTTTGTGAAGAGAACATTCTTCCATCACGCACCAGGGTGAGTTACTCTAATGACAAACCCTGGTTCACAGCTAAGCTCAGACAGATCAGGAAGGAGAAGGAAGCAGCGCTGAAAAGTGGAGACAGGGACTGCTACAGGGAGGTTAAATACCGGTTTAACAGAGAGCTGAAGAGGGCCAAATCTCTATACTCAGAGAGACTCCAGCAGCAGTTCACTGCTAATGATTCGGCTTCCGTGTGGAGAGGACTGAGGCAGATCACCAACTATCGGCCTCAGGCTCCTAAAGGTCAGGATGACAAAGCCCTTTGTCAGAGACTGTCCCAACACTATGCCCGTTTTGACACCTCGTCATCTGTGTCCAACTCCCCCCCTCCCTCCAGCTCCACAGCCTCCACATTCCCTACTTCATTTAAGGCACCCCCCCCCCCCCCCCCCCCCCTCCCCTTATCATCAGTGAGCAGGATGTGCTCAAACAGTTCTCCAGACTGAACCCGCGCAAGGCCCCCGGCCCAGACGGCGTGTCTCCCTCCACCCTGAGACTCTGTGCGAAACAGCTGGCTCCTGTATTCACAGACATTTTTAACACCTCCCTTAAGTTATGCCACGTGCCATCCTGCTTCAAATCCTCCACCATCATCCCTGTCCCCAAGAAGCCACGGATCACTGGACTTAATGACTACAGACCTGTAGCGCTCACCTCTGTAGTCATGAAGTCCTTTGAGCGCCTGGTCCTGTCCCACCTCAAGTCCATCACCACCCCTCTCCTGGACCCTCTGCAGTTTGCCTACCGAGCCAACAGGTCTGTAGACGATGCAGTCAACCTGGCCCTCCACTCCATCCTGCAGCACCTGGACTCCCCGGGAACCTACGCCAGGATCCTGTTTGTGGACTTCAGCTCCGCATTCAACACCATCCGCCCCGCTCTGCTCCGGGACAAGCTGTCCCTGCTCAACGTGCCTGACTCCCTCTGCAGGTGGATCATCGACTTCCTGACGGACCAGAGGCAGCATGTGCGGCTGGGAAAGACTGTCTCAGACTATACTAGCATCAGCACCGGATCACCCCAGGGCTGTGTACTTTCCCCCCTACTCTTCTCCCTTTACACCAACTCCTGCACCTCCAGCCACCAGTCTGTCAAGTTGATCAAGTTTGCGGACGACACCACCCTCATCGGGCTCATCTCCAACGGCGACGAGTCCGCCTACAGGAGAGAGGTGGCCCAGCTGGCGTCCTGGTGCAGCAATAACAACCTGCAGCTGAACGCTCTGAAGACAGTGGAGATGATTGTAGACTTCAGGAAAGTCACTACTCCTCTGCCCCCCCTCACCCTCTCAGGCTCTCCCATCACCACTGCTGATTCCTTCCGCTTCCTAGGCACTACCATCACCAGGGACCTCAAATGGGAGCTGACCATCAGCTCACTCATCAAAAAAGCCCAGCAGAGGATGTTCTTCCTGCGGCAGCTGAGGAAGCTCAAGCTACCCACCAAGATGTTAGTGCAGTTCTACACAGCCATCATCGAGTCCATCCTCACCACCTCCATAACCGTGTGGTACGCAGGAGCCACTGCCAGGGACAGACTAAGGCTGCAGCGCGTCGTGCGCACTGCTGAGAAGGTGATCGGCTGCAAGCTCCCATCTCTCCAGGATCTGTACATCTCCAGGACCCGGAGGCGTGCTGGCCGGATCATAGCCGATCCCTCACACCCTGGTCACGTACTGTTTGCCCCCCTCCCCTCTGGTAGAAGACTTCGGTCCATCCAGACTAAAACCTCCCGTCACATGAACAGCTTCTTCCCCTCTGCCATTAGACTGCTGAACACTAAGTGACTCTCGTGCACCATGTACAGCAGCTCAACCAGACTCATGTCAATCATCACTGTTTTCTTCCTGCATTACCGACTGCACTATATAGTTCTCCACAGTATCTGCTGCTGGCTAATATATATTTTAACTGTTGACCAGTATCACTTAATCTTATCCTACACTTTATTACATGTATAGTTTATTTCTCTTATCTTATCATGTTTAATGTTGCAGCATTGTACCGAGACAAATTCCTAGTTTGTGTACTACATGAACAATGGCAATAAACCTGATTCTGATTCTGATTCTGATTCTGATTCCATAACTCTGCACATTGAGTGCAGTGAAACCCAGATGAATAATAATTAATCAACCTGCCTCACTCATGGACCAACCAGCTCTGCTGTTAACTGCATCCTGTTTTTATAAATGTGTCATTATGACCCCAAGGGCTAGCGTTGAAGGACCATGGAGCGTTCTGGGCTGCCATTTACGCGGATTTCCAGGGACCCTGAACACATTCCCCCTGACATTTCAGCCTCCTCTGACCTTGGGAAGTGGGTTGGGGAAAACCGTTATAACCCCTGTTGTCTTTGAGTTCTTTTGACCCGAAGACAACAGGAGGATCCCCAGCGCAATACATGCTGTACCTTGGAGGTTATAATTTGGAACTAAAAGGCCTTTACCCACCACCCTTGACTCATTCTCGGGCGCCATCTGGTGGCAGAGGCCATGCACCACATATTGACAGAGTGGCCTAAAACCCACTTATTGACTGCATATATAAAAGTAATCTTTTTTATGGAGCACCTTTTATATTATGTGATTTACTCTCATGATTGACTTTACATTTAATAATTTTGACTTTATATCACAACCATTGTCATTTATATCAGGATTAGGTCTGGTCCCAAAATGTAGTTTTTTCCAGAAAAAACATGTTTCTTTTAGTTTTTTAGTATCTTAAATGTAAATACAACACATTATATTAAATACACATTTTTTTGTATCATCTAGTGAATGAAATAATGGCAGTACTTTAATGTTTTCATGAGCCCCCACAACTGTTATGAGGGTTCAGCTCCCACATAACTCAGTATCTGTGTTACAATCTAGGATCAGCTGTACATGGTGAATGAAGAGAAAATGAGACTTAATAAACGTTAAACTTTATTTATTGATATACAATCACGTGAAAAAAATTAGGACACCCCATTAAATATTCAGTTCTTTATTAAGAAATGTTCATGTTTCTATGTCTAACCTTGTTTTTTGTTTTTATTTGCATTTTTTAACATTTATTTTAGCCATTGTAAGTGAGAATGAATGTGGAGGTGTCCTTAAAAAAGATGGGGGTGTCCTAATTTATTCCCCACTCTTTGTTTAGAAGTACATTTTACAGAAAATGTGAAAAAAAAACTAATTCCTTTTTAACTGTTTAGTTCTATTGCCTGAATCTCCCAGTATTTTTAACATTGATATTAAATATCCATATGTCCAAATATGCTAAAAAAAAACCCACCCAGCCTTATACAGGGGGTCCTAATTTTTTCACGACTGTAGCATCTTTCATCCAACAAAGTGCATCTCAAAGTGCTTTACAGTTAGAAACAATTCCAGATAAAACACAAACCAAATGATAAAAAGACAAAGAGAGCCCCCCCCACCCCCACTCTCATCCAAGACATCCATCCACCTGACCCCCAACCCACTCCAGAGCCCACCTCCTCCCAACCTGCCCTCGCCCCCACACACAAGTAATAATAGGCATAGTTAAAATATGGCTGAGGTCTGAGGACCAGAGTGAGGAAACGCCATCATAGGGGGACCGTCAGCACCAGGAGCCGGTCTCAGCCCACAGCTGCAGAGACACCGCCACAGGGGCCACCCCGGCCCAGGCAGACAGAGGAGTCCACACCACAACCAAGAGGCTGTGACTGGACTCCCCCATCTCACCAAGTCAGGGCCACCACCACAACAGCATCCCCACCGCCAGTGAAAATTACAGCTCCCAGTGCAAGGAGCCCCTCAATAAGGAAACACGAGAGCTAAATATAACGCAAGATAAGATAAAATAAAATACAAGAATAAAATTTTAAAAAAATACAAGAATAAAAATAAATAAAAAGAGAATAAAATGGTTAAAGGAATAATAAATATACCCATTTATTTATATATATATATATATATATATATATACTGTATATGGACCAGAGGACCAGAGTGAGGAAATACCATCACAGGGGACCGTCAGCACCAGGAGCCGATCTCAGCCCACAGCTGCAGAGACACCACCACAGGGGCCACAGAGCATTGCAATAATCAATGTGACAGGTAATAAAACCATGCATTAGCATCTCTGTGTTTTCTCGAGAGAGAGAAATGGGCAGACTCTGGCTATATTCTTTAGACGACAGAATCCAATTTTAAAAATATTATTAACATTTGGAATAAAACTAAGCTCAGTCAAAAACAATGCCCAGGTTTTTAACTTGTTTTGATGGAATAAGAGACAATTGTTATGACTCGCCGCTCATCAGCGGCGCTAGCCGCGCGCACACCTGCTCCTCGTCAGCGGCGAGGTATTTAATCCACTCTGCCCTGGGCTTCGGCCTGAAGCCGTCTCTCTACTTCGGCCCCTTTGCTACTACGGATCTCAAACCGACTAGCGAAGATATCCTGGGTAAGCTCCCCTTACCTCTCTCCTCTAGCTCTCCCCTGTGCACAGGTGGACATTCCCGGCGGCAGACTTCATCACCTCGCCGTTGGCTCTACGCTGCTGCCACAGGTACCGCAGGTCGCTGTCTCCCGGGCTCCACCCTTGTCGACGCCAGCCACCTGTCACAACCAAGTAAGCCAGCTACCATCATTATTCCCTGTATTGGTGTGGTGCCCGTTACCCTTCTCCCTCTGCTCTCTCCCACAAGGTTGTCCGGCTGTACGGCTTCCTGCCCCCATGCCTGACGCAGACGCCACCACCAATACATTCTTATTCCACAGACACGCAGCCATACACTCCCTTGTTGCTAATAAAGCTGTTAAATCTATCCTGAGCCTGCGTGTGTGTCTCCTGGGCCGTGCATTATGTCAGCACGGCTTCAGCAGAGCGGCTCGGCAGACAGCGGGCTCGCACGCCGTCTTTCCACCCTCGAGGCTCGGGTGGATTTAATAGCTCATCAGCAACAGGTGATACTGAATCAATTAATCATCATTACTAACCGATTAGACCGCTTGGACCCCCAGCAGCCGTTCCCCTCGGCTCGTCCGGGTGGCGTGGCTCCTGCGGCTCCGGTGGCCGTCCAGCCTGCTCCGGGTGCGCCAACACGGCTCACACCAATCCCCACTCCTGCTCGCTTCAGCGGTAAGCTGGGTGGAGCTCGGGGTTTTATTATGCAGTGTGAGTTCGTGTTTCTTCGCGTTCCCAGAGATTTTCCCTCAGATCATAGCAGGATTGGCTATATAGGTAATCTCCTTGAGGGTCGTGCGCTGACCTGGGCTTACGCCATTATGGTGAAGCCCAGCTACGCCACCCTCACCTATGGCCAGTTCGTGCGACAATTTCTGGAAGTGTTCGATCATTCGCGTTTGGACAGTGTCCAGGTCGACCGTCTTCTCGGACTCCAACAGGGGAGCCGATCGGCGGCCGACTACGCGATCGACTTCCGGGTTACCGCAGAGGAAGTTGGCTGGGAAGAGCGTGCGCTCTGCGGCATCTTCCTCCGCAGTCTAAATTCCGGTCTGAGGGATGAGTTGGCTGGACGGGATACCCCGGAGACGCTGGCGGAGCTGATTTCTCTCACCATCAATTTGGATAACAGGCTGCGCGAGCGGGCCTCCGAGCGGAAGCAGTCTTCTCGTTCGCGGGGCGCCTCTGCACGTCTGCCCCAAGCTTGCCCCCTGGCGTTGCCGCCACCGGAGGTCTCCGAGGAGTCGGAACCAATGGTGACGGGCCGGACAAAGCTCCCCCTGGCGGAGAAACAGCGCCGTCGTGACCTGGGTCTCTGCATGTATTGCGGAGGTAGCCAGCACACGGTGGAGCATTGTCCGGAGAAGCCAAACGAGGTGGTCCGCGAGTCACTGTAGGGGGCCTCGCGGACGCTAATCGGTTAAGTCCCCTCACACATTTGACGCTGCCCATCCGCTTCTGTCACAACCTCACTGGGCACCTCACACATGCACTGGTGGATTCAGGCGCGGAGGGTAGCTTTATTTCACAAAGCCTGGCAACCCGACTGGGCATCCGTTGTCACCCCCTCGACCCTCCTCTCGCCCTGGTTAATCTCTCCCAAGTTTCCCTGGGAAAAGTAACTCACCAAACATCCCCTGTCCCGGTGATCATCTCTGGAAACCATCGGGAGGATATCTCCTTTTACGTCCTGCCCACCTCAGTAACACCTGTCATCCTCGGTTATCCCTGGCTCCGCCTCCACAACCCCGCCTTGGACTGGAAGACTGGGAAGGTTTCTGCGTGGAGCACTTTCTGCATGGGTACCTGCCTCCAATCCACGGCCTGCGCCCCGTCCTCGCCTCCCACAGCTCAGGACACCGCGCCCCTGGATCTCACCCTAGTGCCCTCAGAGTTCCACGACCTGGGTGCCGTTTTCAGTAAGTCCAAGGCAATGTCTCTGCCTCCTCACCGGCCCTACGACTGCGCCATTAACATCCGCCAGGGGGCGCCCTTACCCTCAGGACGCCTCTACAGTCTGTCAGCGCCAGAGAAGGAGGCAATGAACAGCTACCTGAAGGAGTCGCTCAGTGCTGGGATCATCCGACCGTCCTCCTCTCCTGTTGGTGCAGGGTTCTTCTTCGTTGGAAAGAAGGACGGATCTCTTCATCCTTGTATCGACTATCGAGCTCTCAATGATATCACGGAGAAGGACCGGTACACCCTGCCCCTTATGGACACTGCCTTCCACTCCCTCCAGGGGGCGACCTGGTTTACTAAGCTGGATCTCCGCAGCGCTTACCACCTCGTCCGGATCTGGGAGGGAGATGAGTGGAAAACCGCCTTCCGAACCCCAAACAGGCATTTTGAATACCTCGTGATGCCGTTTGGGTTGACCAACGCTCCAGCCGTCTTTCAGCGCCTCATCAATGACGTCCTCCGGGACTTCATCGGCCTGTTCGTATTCGTCTACCTGGATGACATTCTCATCTTCTCCAGGTCCAGGGATGAACACTGGGTCCACGTGAGGCGGGTCCTGCAGAGACTGCTGGAGAACCGTCTGTACGTCAAGGCGGAAAAATGTGAATTCTACGCCAAGACAACTTCCTTCCTGGGGTTCGTCATCTCCCATGACCAGGTGCTTCCGGACCCAGCAAAGATCAAAGCAGTGGTGGATTGGCCCACACCAACTTCTCGAAAGCAAGTTCAGCAATTCATCGAGTTCGCCAATTTCTACCGCCGCTTTGTCCCGAACTTTGGAGCCATCGTCGGGCCCCTGACCCGCCTCACCTCTCCTAAGACCCCGTTCCGGTGGACTGAAGAGGCCGCTTCGGCCTTCCAGGCGCTGAAGACGGAGTTTTCCTCCTCCCGGGTCCTCAGCCAGGTCGATCCCGCACTGCAGTGCATTGTGGAGGTGGATGCTTCGGACACGGGGGTGGGGGCGGTGTTGTCCCAGCAGTCCCCAGCCAATGGAGTCAAGCGACCCTGCGCCTTCTTCTCTCGGCGCCTATCCCCGGCGGAACGAAATTACGACGTGGGGGACAGAGAGCTTCTTGCCATCAAGCTTGCCCTCCAAGAATGGCGTCACTGGCTGGAGGGGGCAGCCTTGCCTTTTGTGGTCCTCACTGACCACAAGAACCTGGAGTACCTAAGATCTGCCAAGCGTCTGAACGCCCGCCAGGCGCGTTGGTCCCTGTTCTTTGCAAGGTTTAAGTTCAGCATCACATATAGGCCTGGCTCCAAGAACGGCCTGCCCGACGCCCTCTCCAGGCAATTTGCCCCGGAGGCCGCAGAAGACGTTGCTCACACCATCTTGCCCAGGTCATGCGTCGTGGGGGCTGTTACATGGGACATAGAAGACAAGATCCGGAGGGCGCAGGAGTCGGAACCGGACCCTGGCGGCGGACCGGAGGGGAGGCTCTTCGTGCCATCTGCCGTCCGGGGGAACGTCATACACTGGCTCCATACCTCCAAGCTCACTTGCCATCCTGGAGCTTCGCGGATGATTGACCTTCTCCAGCAATACTTTTGGTGGCCAGGCCTGCGGAAGGATGCCGCCCATTACGCCCGGGCCTGCCCCGTCTGTGCTGCCAATAAGTCAGATAACGCTCCCCCTGCGGGTCTGCTCCAGCCCCTGCCCGTCCCTGGCAGGCCCTGGTCGCACATCGCTCTGGACTTCGTCACCGGGCTCCCTGTCTCCAACAACTTTGACACAGTTCTGACCATTGTAGACCGTTTTTCCAAGGCCGCCCACTTCGTACCCCTACGTGGACTTCCCTCAGCCTTGGAGACGGCGGACCTCCTCATCCAGCACGTGGTCAGACTGCATGGAATCCCGGTCGACGTGGTCTCCGACCGCGACCCCCAGTTTTCTTCGGACGTCTGGAGGTCATTTTGCAATGCCCTGGGAGCCAAGGTAAGCCTCTCCTCCGGCCATCACCCCCAGTCTAACGGGCAGTGTGAGCGGACTAACCAGGAGCTGGAGGCTATGCTCCGCTGCGTCACGTCATCCAAACCCACGTCCTGGAGTTCTCACCTCGCCTGGGTGGAGTACGCCCACAACACCTCTCGCTCTACGGCCATCGGGATGTCGCCCTTTAAAGCATCCTTGGGCTATGATCCACCCCTGTTCCCTGCGCAGGAGGGTGAGTTGGCTGTTCCCTCTGTCCAGGCACATCTGAGGCGGTGCCGTTCCCTTTGGTCCACGGCGCGTAATGCGCTTTTACGCACGGTGGAGCGCAATAAGTCTACGGCGGACCGACATAGGAGACCTGTACCTGCCTACCAGGTGGGACAGCAAGTTTGGGTATCCACACAGGACGTAAACCTAAAGGGTGAGAGGAGAAAGCTGGCTCAACAGTTCATCGGCCCTTATCCCATAACCAGAATCATTAACCCGGTGGCTGTGCGTGTGGCTATTCCCTCCTCCCTCCGCATCCATCCCACCTTCCACGTCTCCAAAATCAAACCGGTGGTCTCTGACCCCCTCTGCCCTCCACCTGCGGCGCACCCCGCTCCCCGGATGATTGGTGGCCATCCGGCCTGGACCGTCGCTGACATCTTGGACGCCCGACGCCGGGGTCGCGGATTGCAGTACCTGGTGGATTGGGAGGGCTATGGACCCAAGTGGAGACAGTGGGTGGCTTCCTCGCTGGTGTTGGATCGGTCACTCATTTCTGAGTTTCATCGAGCGCACCCGGAAAAACCATCACCAAGAGGCGCTGCTAGAGGGGGGAGTACTGTTATGACTCGCCGCTCATCAGTGGCGCCAGCCGCGCGCACACCTGCTCCTCGTCAGCGGCGAGGTATTTAATCCACTCTGCCCTGGGCTTCGGCCTGAAGCCATCTCTCTACTTCGGCCCCTTTGCTACTACGGATCTCAAACCGACTAGCGAAGATATCCTGGGTAAGCTCCCCTTACCTCTCTCCTCTAGCTCTCCCCTGTGCACAGGTGGACATTCCTGGCGGCAGACTTCATCACCTCGCCGTTGGCTCTACGCTGCTGCCACAGGTACCGCAGGTCGCTGTCTCCCGGGCTCCGCCCTTGTCGACGCCAGCCACCTGTCACAACCAAGTAAGCCAGCTACCATCATTATTCCCTGTATTGGTGTGGTTCCCGTTACCCTTCTCCCTCTGCTCTCTCCCATAGGGTTGTCCGGCTGTACGGCCTCCTGCCCCCATGCCTGACGCAGACGCCACCACCAATACATTCTTAATCCACAGACACGCAGCCATACACTCCCTTGTTGCTAATAAAGCTGTTAAATCTATCCTGAGCCTGCGTGTGTGTCTCCTGGGCCGTGCATTATGTCAACAATATTTGTAATTTTGGTAAAAGTTTCTCTCTCTGAGCTTCAGGACCGATAACTAAAACGTCAGTTTTGTGCTGGTTGAGCTGGAGGAAATTCTATGCCATCCAGGACTTAATGTCTAAAATGCAGTTAAAAAGGACATCAATTCGAGCTGAGTCATCAGGAGAGACAAAAATGTAAAGCTGGGTATCATCAGCATAACTGTGAAAACTAATTCCGTGTCTCCTGATGACATTGCCTAGTGGCAGCATGTACAAATTAAAAAGAATTGGACCGAAAATCGAACCTTGAGGAACACCACAATCCATGTTGTATCTTTTTGATGAGTGTTCACCCAGGGTGACATAAAATTCTCTGTCAGTGAGGTAGGATTTAAACCAGCTATAAACAGTGCCTGAGAGGCTGATCATATTGTGCAATTTGTTTAAAAAAAATATCATGGTCTACTGTGTCAAAGGCTGTGCTTAAATCCAGTAAGACCAGGACCGAGAGCATGTTCTTGTCAGTATTAATTGTAAGATCATTTAGAACCTTGATCAGGACCGTCTCAGTACTGTGATTTGACCGAATCCAGATTGAAATGTTTCATACAAATCATGAGTTTTCACAAAATCATTTAACTGGTTAAAAACTACTTTCTCTAAAATTTTACTTAAAAATGGCAGGCTGGACACTGGTCTGATATTGTTCTTCAGTGTCTAAATTATTTCTCTTAAGAACAAGCTTAATATGGCCGTCTTAAAAGCACTAGGAAAAACTCCTGTCTGAAGAGAATAATTTAAAATGTTAAGAACATCATTAACTAAAAAGCTGCAAATGGATTTAAAAAATTATGTAGGAATTGAATCTGAAAGGCAGGTTGCTGGTTTTAACTGGGAGATAACTTTCTCTACCACCTTAGCATCAACCAGGTCAAAACTGTCGAGTGTTTCCCCACAGAGAAACAAAGGTTCAGCTGTATTAAAAGCAGTAGGTTGAAATATACTAATAGCTGACCTTATAGTTTCTATTTTACTGCTGAAGTGAGCTGCAAAGTCCTCACATTTGGAGTCTGTAGACACCCTTCTAGACATTTTAAAAACCGGGTTTATTAACTGATCAATTATTGAAAAAAGAGTTTTAGGGTTATTGTGACTACTGTTGATGAGTCTGGAAAAATGTGCCTGCCTTGCTTCTTTTATTGCTTTATTGTAGATGGTAAGTTGATTTTTTAAAATTTGGTGGTTAATTTCTAATTTGTTTTTTCTCCATTTTTCTTTCAGCAGCTCGACTTTTCTGTTTTAATTGTTTAATTTCTTCAGTTCTCCAGGGTGGGGTTGTGGGGAGGCTTCTAAAAGAACTGATGGTCCATCTGCGCCCAGCCACGTCTCACATAAAAACAGTCAAACTCAGTTTCTAAAATCAAGTCATTGATTATAAAAGACTTATTGTATAGTGATCTGGCATTTAAAAGTGCCATTCTGAGTGGTGTGCATGTGTGTATGTACTTGTATGAGGTTATTTTGGTTAACAGAGGGTACAGAGTATTTCTGATAGTGGGTATAAAGGTGCGTTCACACCAAACACGAACAGGTGGCGCGAATCCATACAAAGTGAATGGGAAGACGCGCGTACGCGTGAATTTGAGCAGTCGTGTGTTCGCGTCCCAGGCTAGCTAGCTGCTAGCTTTGACATTCTGTCATCACCAGAGAAAAGGTATCACCATTGCAGAGTAAACTAGTTTGAAAACTTGACTCACTCACCTGGAGACTCGGGAGGACTGGGAGCCCTTCAGCTGAATCGGGATGTCGTTGTTTACCCACAGTTTCCTGTCACAGACAAGCTAGCAGCATAAACGCCCTCATCTTGTAACTTTTTGGAGGCTTGAGACAACATTTTCAGGTGAGCCCCCAGATGGATAATGTAAACACAAACATGACATTATTCTGGGAATTTCCACAGCTGGTTTAACACAGCTGCAGAAGTTTTAAAGGCAACTTTACCTGTCTGCCTCTCACTCAGAGGGGGGATTCATTTCTGTTTGCGTGTTTACATTGAGTTGTAATCGTGCCGTGTGAAAAATTTGCCCATTCACATTCGGTGTGAACGCACCTTCAGACCTTGGCATGGTTATAACTGGGATATTATGTTTACTGTGTGAGTGAGGAGGAGAAATAATGTGTCAGGAGGACTTAGAGGATAGAGTCAGTTCAGTGTTAGTAGATAAAAGATGCACTCCATCCTGAGAGGGGTGGAGGCCATCAGATGTAAAAAGTTCTGGCTTATTGAGATAAGCAGCAAAACTGGCCACAAAGGGGATGATGCCTTTTAATGCTGCAGTAGCCTTTCTGTCACGCCGCGCCGCTCATCAACGGTGCCACCTGCTCACACACCTGTCAGTCATCAGCGGCGAGGGATATAAGCCGCCTCGCCCTGAGCTTCGGTCTGAAGCCGTAGACTTCATTTCCCTTTCATGGGCTTCTACCACATTCTCTTCAGCATCCTCGTTACCGGTAAGAAGATCACTTACCTCATCTTTCCAGTCTGCTCCCCTGTGCACAGGTGGATTCCTCGGCGGCGGACTATCCCGTCCCTCGTCTCTCCTCGCTGCTGCACCGAGCCCTGCAGGTGGCTGTCTCCCGGGCTTCCATCCTTGAAGCGCCAGTCATCTGTCCTAAAAAAGTAAGCTTCTCTCCCTCGCCTATTCTCCTCCTGTGTTGGTGTGTGCTCATCACCCTGTGTCTGATTTCTCCCATAGGGTTGCCGGCTGAACGGTCTCCTGCCTCTGGGTCCGAAGCAGACGCCACCACCAACACATTAACATTCCGCAGACACGCACCCAAACATCCCTGTTGTTAATAAACGGTTTGAACTACTCTGAGCCTGTGTGTGTGCGTCTCCTGAGCCGAACGTTATGTCAGTACGGCTTCAGCAGAGCGGCTCGGCAGACGGCGGGCTCGCACACCGGTTTACCATCCTCGAGGCTCAGGTGGATCAGATTGCTTATCAGCAACAGGTGGTACTTAATCAATTATTAGAATTAACTAACCGATTGAACCGCTTGGACCCCCAACAGCCGTTGCCCCCGACTCGCCAGGGTGGCGCGGCTCCTGCTGTTCCAGCGGCCGTCCAGCCGGCTCCAGTGGCACCGGTTCGGCTCACACCGATTCTGACCCCCGCCCGCTTTAGCGGTAAGCTCGGCGGAGCGCGGGGGTTCATTATGCAGTGTGAGTCCGTGTTCCACCGTGTGCCCGGAGATTTTCCCTCGGATCACAGCCGAATTGGTTACATAGGGAATCTTCTGGAGGGGCGTGTGTTAACTTGGACCTACGCCGTAATGGCGAGGCCCAGTTATGCCACCCTCACCTATGACCAATTCGTGAGGCGCTTTCTGGAGGTCTTTGACCATTCTCAAACCGAAACGGTCCAGGTCGATCGGCTTCTCGCTCTCCAGCAGGGAAGCCGGTCAGCAGCGGACCACTCGGTCGACTTCCGGGTAGCGGCGGAGGAATTGGGCTGGGAGGAACGCTCCCTCTGTGGCCTGTTCCTCCGCAGCCTCAATAGTGATCTGAGGGATGAACTGGCTGGTCGGGATATCCCTGGGACACTAGCGGAGCTGACGTCCTTAGCGGTAAGTTTGGATAACAGGCTGCGCGAGCGCTCCTCGGGGCGGAAGTCTTCTTCTTCTCGCCCTCGCGGAGCCTCGCCGCACCTGTTCCAAGCTTGCCCCCTGGCGGCACCGCCGGCATCGTGCCCCGAGGAGTCGGAGCCGATGGTGACGGGCTGGACCAAACTTTCCCCTGTGGAGAAACAACGCCGCCGTGAGTTGGGCCTCTGCATGTATTGCGGAGGTGACAAACACACCGTGGAGCGTTGTCCACGGAAAGCCAGTCGGTGGGGTCCGCGAGTCACTGTTGGGGGCCTCGCGGACGTCAATCGGTTAGGATCACTCACCCAATTGAAGCTGCCCATCCGTTTCTGCCATAACCCCACTGGGCACCTCACCCACGCACTGGTGGATTTGGGCGCAGAAGGCAGCTTCATTTCACAAAGCCTGGCAACCCGATTGGGCATCCGCTGCCAGGCACTCAACACTCCCATCTCCCTAGTCCACCTCTCCCGTGCCTCCCTTGGGAGAGTGACACATCAAACTGTCCCCGTACCGGTCATCATCTCAGGAAACCACCGGGAGGAGATGACCTTCTATGTCCTCCCTAACTCTGTGTCGCCCATCATCCTGGGGTATCCCTGGCTCCGTCTTCACAACCCGGTCCTGGATTGGAGATCAGCTGGGGTATCGGCATGGAGTACATTCTGCCTGGGCACCTGCCTCCAGTCCGCTGCCTGCTCGCCGTCCGCTCCTCCCCCCGCGACGGACGCTGCACTCCCGGACCTGTCCCTGGTGCCTCCAGAGTTTCACGACCTGGGTATGGTGTTCAGTAAAGCGAAAGCTATGTCTCTTCCCCCTCATCGGCCCTACGACTGTGCCATCAACCTCCGCCAGGGGGCTCCATTACCTTCTGGTCGGCTCTACAGCCTGTCAGCGCCGGAGAAGGAGACGATGAACACATATCTGAAGGAGTCATTAAACGCTGGGATAATCCGCCCATCATCGTCACCCGTGGGGGCAGGGTTCTTCTTCGTGGGAAAAAAGGATGGGTCCCTCCGCCCTTGCATCGACTACCGGGCCCTCAATGATATCACGGAGAAGGACCGTTACACCCTGCCCCTCATGGACACTGCCTTCCACTCCCTCCAGGGGGCGACCTGGTTCACCAAGCTGGATCTACGCAGCGCTTACCACCTCGTCCGGATCCGGGAGGGAGATGAGTGGAAGACAGCCTTCCATACCCCGAACGGCCACTTTGAGTACCTGGTCATGCCGTTCGGATTGACCAACGCTCCAGCCATCTTTCAGCGCCTTATAAATGACGTCCTCCGGGACTTTATTGGCCTTTTCGTGTTCGTCTACCTGGACGATATTCTCATCTTCTCCAAGTCCAGGGACGAGCACCAGGTCCACGTGAGGCGGGTCCTCCAAAGACTGCTGGAGAATCGTCTGTACGTGAAGGCAGAAAAATGTGAATTTTACGCCAGAACTACGTCCTTCCTGGGGTTTATCATCGCCCACGACAAGGTGCTCCCAGACCCTGAGAAGGTGAAAGCGGTGGTGGAGTGGCCTACACCTGCATCTCGGAAGCAGGTGCAACAGTTCGTTGGCTTCGCCAATTTCTATCGCCGCTTTGTCCCCAACTTCAGCTCCATCGTTGGGCCACTGACCCGCCTCACGTCCCTGAAGGTCCCGTTCCGGTGGACCGAAGAGGTCGCTGCTGCCTTTAAGGCGCTGAAGGCGGAGTTCTCCTCCTCCCGGGTCCTTCGCCAGGTCGACCCCGCGCTGCAGTGCATCGTTGAGGTGGATGCCTCGGACACGGGAGTGGGAGCAGTGCTGTCCCAGCGGTCGCCGGACGATGGCGCCAAACGACCGTGCGCCTTCTTCTCCCGGCGCTTGTCCCCGGCGGAGAGGAACTACGATGTGGGGGACAGAGAGCTCTTGGCCATCAAGCTTGCCCTGCAGGAGTGGCGCCACTGGCTAGAGGGGGCGAACCTGCCGTTTGTGGTCCTCACGGACCACAAGAACTTGGAATATTTACGATCTGCCAAGCGCCTGAACGCCCGCCAGGCGCGCTGGTCTCTGTTCTTCGCCAGGTTCCAATTTTCTATCACCTTCAGGCCTGGCTCTAAGAACGGCCTGCCTGACGCCCTCTCTAGGCAGTTCACTCCCGTGGAATCGGAGGAGACGCCCCACTCCATCCTGCCCAGGTCGTGCGTCGTGGGAGCCATCTCGTGGGATATCGAGGCCAAGATCCGGAAGGCACAGGAGGTGGAACCTGATCCTGGCGGCGGACCGGAGGGAAGACTGTTCGTCCCATCTGCGGTCCGAGGAGAGGTCATCCACTGGCTCCACACCTCCCGGCTCACCTGTCATCCCGGCACCTCCCGGATGATCAGCCTCCTCCAATGGTCTTTTTGGTGGCCAGGCCTGCGGAGGGATGCAGCCCGCTACGCCTGGGCTTGCCCAGTCTGTGCCACCAGCAAGTCAGGAAATGCCCCTCCAGCGGGTCTGCTCCAGCCTCTGCCCGTCCCCGGCAGGCCCTGGTCGCACATCGCACTGGATTTCGTCACCGGACTCCCCGTTTCCAACTCCTTTAACACCATCCTGACCATCGTGGACCGTTTCTCCAAGGCGGCACACTTCGTCCCCCTGCGAGGTCTTCCTACCGCCCTGGAGACGGCGGGCCTCCTCGTCCAACACGTGGTCAGGCTGCACGGGATTCCGGTGGACGTGGTCTCGGATCGGGGTCCCCAATTTTCATCCGAGGTTTGGAGGTCCTTTTGCAACACCATCGGAGCCAAGGTGAGCCTCTCCTCCGGCCATCACCCCCAGTCTAACGGGCAGTGTGAGAGGACCAATCAGGAGCTGGAGGCTGCGCTCCGCTGTGTTGCAAGATCCAAGCCGACGTCATGGAGCAACCATCTCGCCTGGGTGGAGTACGCCCACAACACCGCCCGCTCTTCTGCAACGGGGATGTCCCCCTTCAAGGCGTCCCTGGGTTACGACCCCCCGCTGCTTCCAGCACAGGAGAGCGAGGTAACTGTCCCGACAGTTAGGGCGCACCTGAGGCAGTTCCGCTCCATCTGGGCCGCTGCGCGTCATGCGCTTTTACGCACAGCGGAGCGCAACAGGACCGTGGCGGACCGGCGTAGAAGACCTACCCCGGCGTACAGAGTTGGGCAACTTGTCTACGTTTCCACCCAGGACGTCACCCTAAAAGGCGAGAGGAGAAAGCTGGCACAGCGCTTCATGGGTCCCTTTCCCATCTCCCGGATCATCAACCCGGTGGCTGTGCGCGTGGCTATTTCCCCCTCCCTCTGCATCCATCCCACTTTCCACGTGTCGAAGGTGAAGCTGGCAGTTACCGACCCCCTTTGCCCTCCTCCTGCAGCGCAACCCGCACCCCGGATGGTTGGTGGCCATCCGGCCTGGTCCATCTCCTCCATCCTGGACTCCCGGCGCCGGGGTCGTGGGTTGCAATACTTGGTGGACTGGGAGGGCTATGGGCCCGAGCATCGACAGTGGGTGCCCCCGTCGTTTGTGTTGGACCCATCGCTCATCGCGGACTTCCACCGAGCGCACCCGGATAAGCCATCGCCAGGAGGCGCTGCTAGAGGGGGGAGTACTGTCACGCCGCGCCGCTCATCAACGGCGCCACCTGCTCACACACCTGTCAGTCATCAGCGGCGAGGGATATAAGCCGCCTCGCCCTGAGCTTCGGTCTGAAGCCGTAGACTTCATTTCCCTTTCATGGGCTTCTACCACATTCTCTTCAGCATCCTCGTTACCGGTAAGAAGATCACTTAGCTCATCTTTCCAGTCTGCTCCCCTGTGAACAGGTGGATTCCTCGGCGGCGGACTATCCCGTCCCTCGTCTCTCCTCGCTGCTGCACCGAGCCCTGCAGGTGGCTGTCTCCCGGGCTTCCATCCTTGAAGCGCCAGTCATCTGTCCTAAACAAGTAAGCTTCTCTCCCTCGCCTATTCTCCTCCTGTGTTGGTGTGTGCTCATCACCCTGTGTCTGATTTCTCCCATAGGGTTGCCGGCTGAACGGTCTCCTGCCTCTGGGTCCGAAGCAGACGCCACCACCAACACATTAACATTCCGCAGACACGCACCCAAACATCCCTGTTGTTAATAAACGGTTTGAACTACTCTGAGCCTGTGTGTGTGCGTCTCCTGAGCCGAACGTTATGTCACTTACAGCCAGATATGAAGCTGTCGCAGGTGGCTGAACTTCACCAAAACACCAAAACGAGGTGGGAGTGGCCCAGAAATGACCACCTGCTTCCCCGTGTCCAGCGGGCGGTCAACGAGGTGGACAAACTCCTGTTTCAGAGTCTCAGACTGCTGCTTCTTCAGGTTGTTTGTGCCCATATGCACAACGATTGATTGCAGATGGATGACTCTGAACCAGGTGCAGAGCTGCAGATGCAATGCCCATTACACAAGCACCTGGGTGGCAGAAGGTCTGTCTGCCACGGACCGCCACATGCCGGCCCGTTGAGGTGCCCACTATGAGTACCGCTGGAGAGCGCCGCACCGATGTGGAGATGGGAGGCTGTCCGTCCAGGCGAGCAACAATAGTGTAGGGGCCTGGAGTGGCTCCAACAACCATAGCAAGACTGGAGGGAGCCATTGGTTGATGGGCTGGCAGAAGAGAAAGAGGAATTCTGGAGCAAGTTGGATGAAGTTGGGCAGTGTGGTGGTGCAGTGGTTAGCACTGCGGCAGCACAGCAACTCACCCTTGGCCATGGGATCCCTAGTTTGATCCCAGCCCCTGACCAACAGTGATCTGTGTGGAGTTTGCATATTCTCCCCGTATCTGCGTGGGTTTACTCCAGGATTTCCCCTGTTTCCTCCCACAGGCCAAAAACATGCAGGTTAGGTTAACTGGAGACTCTAAAGTGGCACTAGGTATGAATGTGTGTGTGTGTCTTCACTTCCGCCTCCCAAAGAGAGCAGACGCTTTTTTCCTTCTCTCCAGCTCTGACTTTTTATCTCCTTCCTCCCCTAACTGACTGGATCCCAGCTTGCTATCGTCTGTCTGCGTGTCTCTACTGCTGATTATCGAACGAAATTATGGATTTAATAAGCTGGGCTTTGAACGCAATTGACACTATTTTTTCAACGAGGAAAAGTGCCCCGGGGAGGTAGTTTGCCCCGCAGGAACTGCGGCTGCGGGCTATTTGAGGGACACAAGTAATTGGAAACTCTTGTGCCTGTCTGATCTCTCTATCGAAGATGTCGAAGATTTATACATCTTCGTAGCAATGGTCATCGGGATCGTTCTGATTGGATCTGGGATTGTCCTGGTGTACCGTAAATTGATGAAGATGGACATAGCCTATCAAAATGCTGGCCAGGCCAGGCTTAACCATCAAATTGAACAAATGGGGAGGACTCTGACAGCGGCTAATGGAGAACTGTCTAGGAAAATGGATTACATCATGATCACGCTGAGAGCCGTCCATGAAGAATTCAACGTCCTTCACTGAAGGATTAAAGTACTGAATCTGTAAGAGAATATAAAGTCTTTTTCTCTGGGATCAGTACTATTCGACTAATCTGACCTGCCCTCACACAAGTCCTCCAGATTATCTGCAGTTTTTTGTTTCCAAAACATTTGAGCTGCATTGACTCTATGGATAGCCAGCTGCCTGGCTCAAGGACAAATGCCAGCCGCTAGACAAAACATCTCCTGCCGAAGAGACTTTGTTGTTTTTAACTGATACAAACACCTCCACTCAACACTACACCCACACTGACTCAATAAACTGATGAGAAGATCATTCACTCACTGCTCCCTTTGTGTCTTTGTGTACATTCTTGTCTGCTAATTGTGCATTGAGGGCTTTTTTTCTTGTAATCATAATATTGATCATATGACCGGTATTCTGACAATCAATGGTTTTTTGCTCTTTCCTATTGTGTTTTCCTTTTCTTCCCTATGCATCCTGTACCCATCTGATGACAGGCGTGTTTCGACGCTGCCGCGTCACCGGAAATGCAGGTCGTTTTCTGTGTCAAGTCAAATCCCTCGTATGTTATCAGTTGTTTACTGTTAATGTACTTGGCAATAAATCCTTTCTGAGTTCTGAATGGTTAAGGGATAGCGCCGTACCGTGGCTACTTCATCCACCCAAGTGGAAGCCCTCAATTTCCCCTCTGGGGATCAATAAAATATACAAAATCAAAAAAAAAAAGTTGTCGAGAGTGTTCCCGGGGGAGTGAGTGGTAATTAGAGCAGATCTTAATGGGCATGTAGGTGAAGGGAACAGAGGTGATGAGGAGGTCCTGAGTACGTATGGTCTGAAGAAGAGAAATGTGGAAGAACAGATAGTTGTGGATTTTGCTAAAAGGATGAAAATGGCTGTGGTGAACACATACTTCATGAAGAGAGGGGAACATAGGGTGACTTAAAAGTGGTGGAAGGTGCACACTGGTGGACTACATCTTATGCAGAAGGAGAAATCAGAAAGGGATAAGAGACTGCAACGTGGCGGCAGGGGAGAATGTAGCTAGACAGCATCAGATGGTAGTCTGTAGGATGACTATGGAAAGCAAGAAGATGGAAACAGTGGAGGCAGAGCCAACGATTAAGTGGGGAAAGTTACAGAAGGAAGAAGGTCACACAGAGTTCAGGAAGGAGTTGATACAGATTCTGGGTGGTAGAGAATTCCCAGATGACTGGAAAAGTTCAGCAAAAGTATTGAGGGAAACGGTTAGAAAGGTACTATGTGGTGTATCCTGTGGCCAGGGGAAGGAAGACAAGGAGACTTGGTGGTGGAATGAGGAGGTTGTGGAGAGTGTGGGAAATGATGAGGCCAGTTTACGAACAGACGAAATTTATTAACACTCTCTCATCAGTCATACACAGAAAAGCATGAAAGCATTCAGGCATGGTTCTCCCTGATATCCCCACCGCTCATCTCACATCTGCGTGACATTCCACATCACACTGCATGACATCCAACATCACAATACATTCACCCTTAAACCCCCCGTCGACTGTTTACCCTCTGCTTCCTGACTGAGATGCTGTCTGACTCACCCAAGCCTCTACAACTGTACAATATGCATTTTGTGTCTGCTCCCCCCCCCCCCGACAGAGTTTCAGTCACCACGTCTTTTGGGCTTCAGTCTCCTCCCATATCTGCTGTAACGGGGGTCTCTGTGCTGGCGGGGGGCTGCTGGACATGTGTCTGACTGCGGGTGGGCCATGGCGAGGGGGGGAGGAAAACCGCTTTGCCAGTGTGGCTGTCCTGGTGAATCGTTTGCCTAGGGAGTTCTCAGTGGGGGTCTTCCACGCCGAGGGGCCCAGGCCAGCAGCACTTGCTCATCCGCCACTACAAAGGCAGGCTTAAGTCTGTCTATGCATATTTTCTCCTGATGCCCCCCCAAGTCTAGCAAAAAATGCTTGTCCCCTGTGTTCAGCACTCTTAACGGGCCATCATAGGGTGGGTGCAATGGCAGGCAGTGGGCATCGTGTCTGACGAACACGAACTCCACGTTCTTCAAAGTTTTTGGCACAAAAGCGCATGGAAAACAGTGGTGGGCCGGGCCAGGCAGCGTGCCTGTGTCTGCCCTACGCTGCAAACACTGAGACAGGCAGCTGTCCGGCATGGGATTATCTGGCAAAAATTCCCCGGGCAGCCGCAGTGGCTGAGAAAAAAACAGCTCAGCCGGGGAAGCCTCCAAATCCTCTTTTGGTGCGGAACGCAACCCCAATAAAACCCACGTCAACCGGTCAACCCAATTTGCATCCGTCAACCAAGCCCTGAGTGCTGCCTTCAGTGACCTGTGAAAACGCTCGCATAACCCATTTGCCTGTGGGTTGTACACGGTTGTACGATGAATTGCAACACCCAGGCTGCGGGCCATCGTGGACCAAAGTTTGGAAACAAACTGAGGGCCCCTATTGGACGTGATGTCCGACGGGATCCCAAAACGCGCCACCCATGTTGTCAAAAAAGCACACGCCACGTCCGCGGACGTGGTTGCCACCAGCGGGACTGCTTCTGGCCAGCGTGTGGTGCGGTCCACCACTGTCAGAAGGTGTGTGCACCCCTGCGACGGCGGGAGGGGGCCCACGAGGTCCACGTGCACATGGTTGAATCTTTTAGCCGGTATACTAAACGGCTCCAAAGGAGCCTTCGTGTGTCTGTGCACTTTGGCTTGTTGGCATGCTACGCAGGCTGCCGCCCACTCTTTCACTTGTTTGCGCAGGCCTGGCCACACGAACTTCGCTCCCACCATTTTGACTGACGCGAACACTCCTGGGTGCGCCAAAGCGTGAACTGACTCAAACACGCGGCGGCGCCACGGGACCGGGACCACCGGGCGCGGGCGTCCCGTGAAGATGTCGCAGATTGGGGGGGGGCTGCTGTCTTGCAGTACTCTGCTCTCCAGCCTTAACCCTGTTGGTCCAGACTGGAGCGTGCACACGTCCGTATTGCTAATCTGCTCTGCGGCCATGGCTGCATAATCTATCCCCACGCAGACCGGGGCCACAACCGCGCGCGAGAGGCAGTCTGCCACCACATTCAGTTTACCCGACATATGCTGAATATCGGTTGTAAACTCCGAGATCGCGGCCAGCTGTCTCTGCTGGCGGCCCAACCATGGTTCCGAAACCTTGGCCATCGCAAACGTCAGTTGCTTGTGGTCGACGAACGCGGTGAAGCTGCGCCCTTCCAGCCAGAACTGGAAGTGACGTATGGCCAGGTGGAGAGCCAGCAACTCCCTGTCGAACGTGCTGTATTTATGCTCACTGTCGCGCAAAGCTCTGCTGAAAAAAGCGAGCGGCTGCCAAGAACTGGCGACATGTTGCTCCACGACGGCCCCTATGGCCACGTCCGAGGCGTCGGTAGTGAGCCCTATCCGGGCCGCCGGGTCCGGGTGCGCCAACAGTGCGGCGTTTGCCAGGGCTGCTTTAACCTCAGAGAATGCCTGCTCTTGCTCCAGAGTCCATTTGACTCCATCCGCGGGTTTCCGTCTCTTGAGTGAGGCGTACAATGGCTGCATGAGTTGAGCTGCGCGGGGGAGGAAACAGTTATAAAAGTTAACCATCCCCCCAAATTCCTGCAGCGCCTTGACCGTCTGAGGCCGGGGAAAGTTCGCCACGGCGCGCACTTTGTCGGGCAAGGGTATCGCTCCCTCCGGTGAGACACGGTGCCCCAAAAAAATCAATCCCCGTCACACCGAACTGGCACTTCGCGGGGTTGATTATTAACCCATGCTCCTCCAACCTCTGGAAAACCGTCCTGAGGTGGGTTACGTGTTCATCTTCGGTCATACTGGCTACCAGGATATCATCCAGGTAGACAAACACAAACGGGAGATCATGCAGCACCGCGTCCATCATGCGCTGGAACGTCTGTGCTGCTCCTTTTAATCCGAATGGCATGCGCAGAAACTCGAACAAGCCAAACGGAGTTATTACCGCTGTTTTGGGTATGTCCTCCGCGCGCTCTGGGACCTGGTGGTAACTGCGGATCAGGTCTTTTTTAGAAAAAATGCATGCTCCAGCGAGGTGAATGGAAAAATCCTGAATGTGTGGAATCGGGTATCGGTCGTGTGCTGTGGTGTTATTCAACCTACGGAAATCGCCGCACGGTCGCCATGACCCCTCAGCCTTAGGGACCATGTGTATCGGGGATGCCCATTGGCTGTTCGATCGGCTGATGATGCCCAACCTTTCCAGGTTGGCAAACTCCTCGCGCGCTATGGCCAGTTTAGCTGCGTCCAAGTGCCGAGGTCGTGCCAAAACAGGCGGCCTGGTGGTGGTGATAAAGTGCTCCACCCTGTGTTTAGCGATGGCCGCTGAAAACGTCGGGACCGTGAGTGCTGGGAACTGAGTGAGCAGTGTGTGGAACTTACCGCCTGGAGCTGTGATGTTGGCTTGTGTTACTGGCCCAGCCCCTCGAGCTGTACAGGGGTGAGAATCAAAGGACAGTGCATTAACCAGGCGCCTGTTAGCAACATCAACTAGTAAACCATGCGCGCACAGAAAATCAGCCCCCAGGATCGGGAAACTCAGTGCTGCTATGACAAAAGTCCACTCATATGTACGGCCATGTAGAGATAAAGCCAGTGTTCTCTCACCAAAGGTCTTAATGTCAAAGGCATTTACTGCTACCTGCCCGGGGCCGCTAGGTCCTGCCAGCCGGTCAGCATAGGTCGGCAGGATGATGCTCTTCTGGGCTCCGGTGTCTATGAGGAAATGCCTCCCTGAGCGTGAGTCCGTCACATAGAGCAGCTTGTTCTCTTTGCCGGCGGTCGCAGCTGCTACCGACTGCCGGCCCTGGCATTTCCTGAGCGCTTGAATTGGCACGGTGGCGCACATCTGCGTGCGTTCCCTCCAAAACGGTGGTGGTAGAAGCAGAGCGTGTATCTCTGGCGCTCCTTGGCCCCCGCTGCCGCTACCGTTGGTGGCTCCTCGCCTCCTCTGGTCGTCTCGCTGGGCTCCGACGCCGCCGCGTTCACTGTTAGCTCTCTGGTAGTGAGGATGATCTGGTCTGCCTCTTGGGCTAGCACACGGTAGTCACGTGCGGCCAGCAATGGCGAATTGGCCAGAACCGCTCTCGCTTCTGTTGGAAGGTTCCGGAGGAAAAGGTGGGCAAACAGAAAATGCCCGTCGTCTGCGCCCATTAACGCCAACATCTTCTCCATCAGATCGACGGCTGAACCATCTCCTAACTCGGAACGCCTCAGGAGCCTCTCTGCTCTCTCACAGTCCGAGAGCGTGTAGCGCCGGGTCAGCGCAGCTTTGAGAGCCTTGTATCTGTCGTGGGCTGGGGGCTGGTCGAGCAGGCTCACTACCTGCTGAGCTGTGCGATCGTCCAGCACTGCAACCACATGGTGAAACTTGGTGTCGTCTGCCGTTATTCCCTGGAGGATGAAATGGGCCTCGGTGTGGTGGAACCAAGAGCACGGGTTGTGCTGCCAAAAGTCCGGTAGCTTGACCGAAACAGCGCACGCGTTGCTGGGGGTTCCCGTCCGGGCCGTCTGTGAGATGCTTGCTGCGTTGCTGGGACTTCCCGTCCAGGCCGACTCCAGGGTTCTTGCCTCGTGTTCCATAATACGTCTAGGGTCACCAGTGTGGAGAGTGTGGGAAATGATGAGGCCAGTTTACGAACAGACGAAGTTTATTAACACTCTCTCATCAGTCATACACAGAAAAGCATGAAAGCATTCAGGCACGGTTCTCCCTTATATCCCCACCGCTCATCTCACATCTGCGTGACATTCCACATCACAATACATTCACCCTTAAACCCCCCGTCTACTGTTTACCCTCTGCTTCCTGACTGAGACGCTGTCTGACTCAACCAAGCCTCTACAACTCTACAATATGCATTTTGTGTCTGCTACAAGGTACAGGAAAGCTTTCAAAGGAAAATGCTAGCAATGAAAAAGTGGGATAGTCAGGGAGATGAAGAAAGTAGACAGGAGTATTTGGAATCTAGGTGCATGGCAAAGAGAGAGGTGGCAAAGGAAAAGGCATATAGTGAATTGTATGAGAGGCTGGACACTAACGAAAGAGAAAAGGAGTTGTATTGACTGGCTAGACAGAGGTCGAGCTGGAAATGATGTACAGCAGGTTAGGTTGATTAAGGACAGAAAAAGCATTGTACCAACAAATGACGAGAGTATGTTGAGAAGGTGGGAGGAGAACGTTGAGGAGCTGATGAATAAAAAATGAGAGAGAGAGGAGGATGGATGAAGGAAAGATTATGAGTATGGAAGTTGTGAGGATTAGTAAGGCGAAAGTGAGGGCAGCTATATAGAGGATGAACAATGGAAAGGCGGTTGGTCCAGATGACATATCTAAGATAAGATAAGATAAGCCTTTATTAGTCCCACAATGGGGAAATTCCAGGATTGCAACAGCACAGGGATAGCAACACTCAGAGCAACAATCAGAAGGCAAGAGAAAAACAAAAGCAGCAAGTATACATACAGTGGGGTAAAAAAGTATTCAGTCACCCACCAATTATGCAGGTTGTCCCACTTAAAAGATGAGAGAGGTCTCCAATTTTCATCATAGGTATGCCTCAACTATGAGAGACAAAATAAGAAAAAAAAAATCCAGAAAATCACATTGAAGGATTTTTAATGAATGAATTGGTAAATTCCTCGGTAAAATAAGTATTTGGTCAATAACAAAAGTTCATCTCAATACTTTGTTATATACCCTTTGTTGGCAATGACAGAGGTCAAATGTTTTCTGTAAGTTTTCACAAGGTTTTCACACACTGTTGCTGTTATTTTGGCCCATTCCTCCATGCAGATCTCCTCTAGAGCAGTGATGTTTTGGGGCTGTCACTGGGCAACACAGACTTTCAACTCCCTCCAAAGATTTTCTGTGGGGTTGAGATCTGGAGACTGGCTAGGCCACTCCAGGACCTTGAAATGCTTCTTACGAAGCCACTCCTTCATTGCCCCGGCGGTGTGTTTGGGATCATTGTCATGCTGAAAGACCCAGCCATGTTTCATCTTCAATGCCCTTGCTGGTGGAAGGAGGTTTTCACTCAAAATCTCACGATACATGGCCCCATTCATCCTTTCCTTTACACGGATCAGTCGTCCTGGTCCCTTTGCAGAAAAACAGACCCAAAGCATGATGTTTCCACCCCCATGCTTCACAGTAGGTATGGTGTTCTTTCTCCTCCAAACACGACAAGTTGAGTTTTTACCAAAAAGTTCTATTTTGGTTTCATCTGACCATAGGACATTCTCCCAATCCTCTTCTGGATCATCCAAATGCTCTCTAGCAAACTTCAGACGGGCCTGGACATGTACTGGCTTAAGCAGGGGAACACGTCCGGCACTGCAGGATTTGAGTCCCTGGCGACGTAATGTGTTTCTGATGTAGCCTTTGTTACTTTGGTCCCAGCTCTCTGCAGGTCATTCACTAGGTCTCCCCGTGTGGTTCTGGGATTTTTGCTCACCGTTCTCGTGATCATTTTGACCCCACGGGATGAGATCTTGCATGGAGCCCCAGATCGAGGGAGATTATCAGTGGTCTTGTATGTCTTCCATTTTCTAATAATTGCTCCCACAGTTGATTTCGTCACACCAAGCTGCTTACCTATTGCAGATTCAGTCTTCCCAGCCTGGTGCAGGTCTACAATTTTGTTTCTGGTGTCCTTTGACAGCTCTTTGGTCTTGGCCATAGTGGAGTTTGGAGTCTGACTGTTTGAGGTTGTGGACAGGTGTCTTTTATACTGATAACGAGTTCAAACAGCTGCCATTAATACAGGTAACGAGTGGAGGACAGAGGAGCCTCTTAAAGAAGAAGTTACAGGTCTGTGAGAGCCAGAAATCTTGCTTGTTTGTAGGTGACCAAATACTTATTTTACTGAGGAATTTACCAATTAATTCATTAAAAATCCTTCAATGTGATTCTCTGGATTTTTTTTTCTCATTTTGTCTCTCATAGTTGAGGTATACCTATGATGAAAATTGGAGACCTCTCTCATTTTTTAAGTGGGAGAACTTGCACAATTGGTGGGTGACTAAATACTTTTTTGCCCCACTGTATGTACATATAAATATATATATATATATATATATATATATAGATATAGATATATATAGATATATAGATAGATAGAGAGAGAGAGAGAGAGAGACACACACAGTGCGGAGCATTGTAGCTAGATGGGATAGATATATAAATATATAAACACATAAACATCCACATAAACAAACCACATAAACATATCTGTGGCGGTATGGAGATGTTTAGGAGAAATGTTAAAGGACTTTTTAACCACATTGTTTAACATAATCTTGGAGAGTGAGAGGATGTCCGAGGCATGGAGAAGAAGTGTTTTGGTACCAATTTTCAAGAACAGAGGTGATGCTCAGAGCTGTATATTGTGTCCATAACTTGGATAATAATGGCCAGAGTGGAGGTACTATGAACGGAGCTTTATTATCACAATTTACAATACCCACAGACTCTCGGTGCTCTCCAGCAAGCCAGGGGTGCGTGACGAAAGAGGACGTGCCTCTTCCACCCACGCCCTTTATACCTTGGGTGGGGTCACTACCGGAAACGGCAGACCACCACCCCGTCTAATCCCCAGCTGCCATCTTACTACAACTCATATGTATAATTCCACCCCCCTTTGAAAAATGGTAAGCACACCAATTGGCCCACCCAAATTTGTCACCCGACTCACGCACTAACAGCAAAACATTATGCACAAAAATAAATAAGTTAACCTATCCATTCACACAACACAAGCTGGAGAGCCAGGTGAACTACTGGCGCCCCCCACACGGCCAGGTGGGCTATTCTGCCGCCTTTCCCTTATAGTCCAAAAGAAAATACAACCATGTTCCTACAAGAAAATAATTCCAGAACAATTTATATGATACACACAACAAATAAACAACAACCTGTCATAAGCTCCCTGTGCACTTCTCCACAGTGCATGGAGGAGGAGAAAAAGGATGAATGGATTTACGTGCTGAGTACACCAACGCACATTTATTAACACACAAGTGAATATACAGAAAGACATAGAAAGCTTGGGTACACTGAAGAGTCCTCCAGGACGCCCAACACACACTGGCGGAACATACTGGGCAATGAGCCAAAGCGTAGTGGCACAGCGGCAAACAGAAATGCTGACAGTACTCACAGTCAGGGGGCAGTCTGAGTAATCCCAGCGTCTTCAACGAGCACACACAACAACAGTCCTTTTAGCGACATGACTGTTAGACAGCGAAGGACAACCATCTAAGACGTATAATGGTCCAGCGGTGTTTGTCTAGCAAAGAGCTGCTTTAATACAAACATCGCTGGCCTCACAAATTGGGAACACCTGGGCGAGGCATGGGAAGGATAATTACCGGGACTGGGAACCGCTGATGGAAATCAGAGGGAGAACGAGGGGCGTGGCTGGACCGACAGACTGTCAGCAACGTGGGAGAAAGTAGGTCACAGAGGCTTACTTACAGCTGGTCAGGCAGTGGCTACGGGTATGGAAAAGAGTACAAAATACACATAATGTACATATTCCAAAGAACCAAACCCCACAGAGAAATCAGGGCCGAGCAGGGGAAAGCCAAGCCGGCTCGGCTCATGACAGAGCCCCCCCCTTACGGGCTTGATTCCCAGAAACCCAAGGTAACATCAAGAGGACCCCCCCCCCCAACAGGAGCAACAACAACACAAACCCAGGTGGGAGATAAAGGAGGGAACACAATGCCCCCCCCCAGGGCCCACGATTAATCCCCCCCCCCAAGTCCACAGGCATTGAGGCTCAGGAAGCCGCCAAGAGTCCCAGGCCCAGCAGAAGATCCAGTGGATGGAGTCCAGTGGCCTGCCGGAAAATATGAGCCACCTGACCCGGGGAGTCAATTCTTCTGGCGGCAGGCCAGTGTTGCTCAGCCACCAGGACCGAAGGGGTGAAGCAGGATGTGGCCTGCCTACTGGAAGGCTGACTGGTGGGTAACCGGACCGGGGAGAGGGGACCTCCATGGCGTCCTCAGGGTGGTCCGCAACGGCACCCTCGATGGCCCCCAACCGGGCCAGCTCCGCTGCACCCTCGATGGCCCCCGACTGGGCCGGCTTCACTGCACCCACGATGGACCCCGACTGGGCCGGCTCCGCTGCACCCACGATGGCCCCCAACTGGGCCGGCTTCGTTGCACCCACGGTGATCTCCGGTTGAGGCTCAGCTGCACCCACGGTGACCTCTGGCTGAGGCTCAGCTGCACCCGCGGTTGGCCCCGATTGGGCCAAAGCTGCACCCACGGTGAGCGGGCCAACCCGCAGGAGCACCAGGCTGAGGAAATGATCGATGGGAGGAGCCCTGACGACCCTGGCAGGAGGGGCTGGAGCAGCGACATCCTCCTTCGGCAGGACCGGACCCTTGGCGACCTCTGGTGGTGACACACCCTCTCCGGCAACCCTAGATGAATTCTCAGGAAAGGTGGTTAAGGTCGCCGGCAGTGGCGGAGCCAAGTGAAGGAGGTTCAGACGCAGCTGCGCGCTGCGCCCAACTCTCCTCACCAAGAGCCAGACAAGATGTCTCTAGAACTGTTATTAGAAAAACAAGAGAGAAAACTGGCCTGAGCTCGAGCTCCTCCGCTGTCCAGGACTCTGTCGATCCTAGCGATGAACAGTCGGACCCGGCATCCAAGAGGGCAAGCTCAGGCTCCCAGTCCGTTGCAGATGCCTACGCAGCTGGCAAGATAGCTGGCAAGATGGTGATAGCAGTCCAATTAACCTCCTGCAGCAGCTCCAACACGGGATTCAGCCGGTGTGGCTGCAGGGGGGCCTCTCCGTGCTGGCTCCAGGAAGGGATCGTCCAGAACCATCGGCTCCTCCATCATCTGGCGGCTTGGTTCCAAGACCAGCAGGCACTCAGGGATGAAGAGTGGAGACACAGAAGGAGTAGGGGATGAGTTCACAGCTGCAGCCGGAGGAGAGGACCCAGCGGATTGCTGAAACTGGGCCTCTCCCTTGGGAGACAGACAAGGGTTGTTATGGGTAAATTGAGTTAAATGAAAACACACTTGCCTGTCATCCCGGCGTTGAATGTTCTTGGCTGTAGCAGGTGAGATGGTAGTATCAGTCCGATGCTCCTCCTGCAGAGGCTTCAATGGTGGGAAATTCTCCGGCGTGGCTGCAGGGGGGCCCGTCCATGCTGGCTCTGGGAATGGATCATCCGAGGCCGCTGGCTCCTCCACCGTCTGATGGCCCTGACCTTGGGCCAACAGGCCCTCAGGGAGAATGGGAGGAGTCACGGAGGGGGGGGGATGAATTAATCTTTGCAGCTGGAGGAGAGGACCCAGCGGACTGCTTAAACTAGGCCTCACTCTCGGAAGACAGGCAAGATTTAATACTATTTGATGGAATAGAAAGATAAAATACTTGCCTGTTATCCCGGTCATTGGTTCTAGCAGCTGCAGATAGCAGACAGACATCCCTTTCCATGTCAGCGGCGACGTGGGCCCCTCTGCAAACTGGTGGAGGAGCCGTCTCCATGGCGACGGAGGTAGGAGTGGCCGGGGTGAGTTCAGCGGACCTTATGGCAGCTGGGGCAACAGGGATCACTGCAGACAAGGAGGGCTTCTCCTGGTGTCTCCTAGGATGACGTCGGGAACTGGATGCTGGAGTTAGAGGAGCCAGAACGGGATTGGGCATCTCACTCTGGCGGGAGGCAGGAGGAATGGAGCCCAGGGAGCGCTTAACCCTCGACTCGAGCTCGGTCTTTCTAGATTTCCTCACCCCTTCGCCATACCCACGCCACAGTGCTGCCAACTGGTTAATCCTCTCCATTCCCTCAGCATGCCGAGCGAGCTGAGGGCACCGCTGGACCTCTGCCTCTGCTAGACCTACGTACCAGAGAATGTCCTCTGGGGTAGAATAAATGCTGGCCGGCGCGATGAGCCCGTTGATGTCCATTAATGCTCTGCAACTCTCCCATCTCAAGCTCAATGGATAGCTGTGGGGCGCCGAATCCATGGCCAACTCCAACACAGTTCAGTCTCAAAAAATTACACAAAAAAGGGGAAGGGGAAAAGGATGTGTGGGTGTACCCGCTTGATAGAAAAATTCCATATTATCTACATTATTGATATTAATAATGTATTATTATATTTGAGAAGTATCATACCTATCATATGCCATGTTTAATGAGATCCATGCAAAGGTTTTGAAAAGACTAAGTTTATGCAGGGAAGATCAAATTATTTTGCTTTGAGCTCCCTAAAGCATTGTTCTCTTAATTTAGAATCTACTACAAAGACAATACAGATTCTTACTCAATTAAGTCCCACAGGAAACATAAATTCAGCACAAGTTGGACTTTTCTTAGACATTTGGAACTTTTCTCATAAATTTGCATGGTTTTATTCCTTATCAGTTTACTTTGTTTCGTATAAACATTTCTTTTCCAATAATCTGCAGATATTTTCTTAAATACTGTATATGGAAATTTATTGATGTAACTTTTAACTTCTCCTATTGAATGCTGTGATTTCATTACCAAGCGGTTTCATTTATATTTTTCTCTTCATTATTGATCATTTATTGATAATTTTTATGTATTATCTATTTTTTGGAGGATTGCTACTTATTTTTTGCTAATTAATTTCTTTTGTACCCCCCTTTTGATGCATGGAGACGCACATGCAATGTTACAGGGTATTTGCTTGATGGGTAGTGTCTTTTTACTAAAAGGAAGCATGTTACCACTTTTTATGTGTTACAGTTAATTTAGATAAAAATTTGTGAGTGGTATAGCTCCTTCAAAATGAGGTTTCAATAGTCATAGCTTCTTCTGTGTGTGTCGTCTCTTGACTTAGTCTAAAAAGTAATATAGCTGTCTGTGCAGATCTGATGTGATTTAGCATTTAGAGCAACCATTCTGAGTTAGTCACTTAGATCACATCTGTCTGTCCAACTGAACACAGACAGGTTGAATTTGTGTAAGTGAATCCTTATGAAAGGTTGTGTCACACTCCTTCAGTGAATGGAAAGGTGGACATACTGCCGAATTAGAATTTGGCTTAATTTTGTACAAAGAATGCCTTATTTTATATATTCCTTGGTAAATTATGGGGTGGACTGTAGTCCCAAGGCCCAGCTCGGCCACGGCTAAGCACTGGGAGCACAGAAAACACATTCCTTATCACTGTCACATTTCTGAAATGTAATATTGTCGCACCATTATGTGATAAGTGGCATCAGATGTATCTTGCAGTGTGAAGTCATATGAACACTACATTTTTAAAGTCAGAGTGACATGATTAGGGACCCAGGAGACAGACGCTGACATGAGTAGATAGTAGACAATTATTTATTAATTAAGATAACGAGTGTTAGGTGAGTGAATGAGTGAGTGAGTGCGTGGCTGTCTGGTCACTGGAGCTGAGCGATTCCTGCGGTGACCTGGCGACCCTGGAACACACAAGCACAGGGAATTATTACTGTTCACATGAATGGGAAGCTGAAGCTTGTGCTGCTTACTTGCAGGCACCACAGAGAGAATCCTGCTGGCTCCGTGTGCCTGTGCGGCGTGGTGCGCGTGGTGCTCGATGCTGAGGTGGTGAGGAGGCACTCCGAGGTGGAGGAGATGGCGTCCAGTCAACAGGGGAGGTAAGTCCGCCGCCAGGGAGGTCCACCTGTGCACAGGGGAGAAGGCTAGGAAGGGATGAGTGAAGAGGTATCTTACGTGACGTGGCTTGGCTTGACGACTTGGCTTTGGCTCTGGCTTGAGGTCGTATCCTCGACGCGTTGCAAGGCAAAGGTGACAGACGACTCCGTGCAGAGCAGTCTGAGATCCTGGCTTTTAAAGCCCTGTAGAGGATGTGCTCAATGATGAGGCTGGGTTTATTTCTCAGGTTCAGTTTTATTATCAGAACACATTCTCTATCAAGCTCCAAGCAAGAAAAGAGACAGATCACAGTCACATCACTTCTCTTATACTCCGGAACATCGAAACTCAAGTCACATGGTGTCTGAGCAAACATACAGTCACATTGTAACCCCTTTGATCCTCCACCATTGTCTCTCAGCCTTCGATGGTCCGGGAATCCCTCCAGGGCCTCTCTCTGAGACAAAGGACAAATCTCACACCTCCTCGATACCTCCTGCAGGCTCAGTCCTTTTGTCCCTCGAGACGTGAAGCACACAATAAACATTCAGCAATACATTTGTGGAAAATATGTACCCAACATATGTGCCACATAACCCCCCCCCCCCCAAAACGTCTAATATGGGACAACATAATCAGAGATGCATGGCATCAAAAAAAAAAAAAATATTACCACATAACAAAAATTCAATCCACCAGTTGCCTAGGTCTAAACCTCCTGCCGTATCTGCTGTAAGCCGGCCTTGCTGCTTCTGCAGTGTCTTCCTGCACCTATGGATTAGAACTGTTAGCCAAACTCTGTGGGGGTTCTGGAGAAAGCCTTCTCGGTGGTCTACCGCGACAGGGGGCTCTCGCCAACTGCACTTGTTCATCAGCCAAAACGAAAGCAGGTTTAAGTCTGTTTATACAAATCAACTCCTTCCTGTCTCCCAAATCTAACAAAAAATGCTTCTCTCCTGTTTCCAGCACTATGAAAGGTCCATCATAAGGTGGCCGCAAATTTGGCCAATGAGCATCATGTCTAACAAAAACAAACTCTGCATTTTTTAAAGCCTTCGGCACAAAAACGCATGGGAAACTGTGATGAACCGGGCCAGGGAGTGTGTTTGATCCTATGTTGCTCTGCAACAGCTGAGCGGGGGGGCAATTTGGTGCAGGGTTGTCGGGGAGAAATTCACCAGGTAAACGGAGAGGCTGTGTAAAAACTAACTCAGCTGGGGAGGCCTGCAAATCCTCCTTAGGTGCAGAACGCAACCCCAATAAAACCCATGGAAGTTTGTCAACCCAATTTGTATCCGTAAGCGACGCTCTGAGGGCCGCTTTCAATGACCTATGAAAACGTTTGCATAAACCGTTAGCCTGGGGGTTATACGCGGTAGTGCGATGAATCTTCACCCCTAGGCTGCGGGCCATCGATGACCAGAGTTCGGAAACAAATTGAGGACCCCTATCGGACGTTATGTCCAACGGAACTCCAACACGCGCAGCCCAAGCTGTTAAAAACGCGCGTGCGACTTCTTCCGCAGTGGTGGATGCCAGAGGAACCGCTTCTGGCCAGCATGTGGTGCGATCCACCATCGTCAAAAGGTGTGTGCACCCCTGTGACAATGGAAGGGGGCCCACCAAGTCGACATGCACATGATCAAAGCGCTTAGCCGGGATGTGAAAAGGCTCCAAAGGAGCTCTAGTGTGCTTGTGTATTTTGGCTCGCTGACACGCTACGCAGGTTGCCGCCCACTCCTTGACCTGTTTACGCAACCCCAGCCAAACAAATTTCTCACCCACCATCTTGATCGATGTGCGCACCCCGGGGTGCGCCAGGGAATGGACCGAGTCAAAAACGCGGCGACGCCACACGGCTGGTACCACGGGGCGTGGCCGACCCGTGGAGACATCGCAGATTAGGGGAGGCATACCCATTTGCAGCAGTCTGTCCTCCAGCCTTAACCCTGTTGGTCCAGACTGGACCACGCACACATCCACATCGCTAACCTGCTCCGCGGCCATGGCTGCATAATCTAAACCTACGCGGACCGGGGCTGCATGCGCTTCCGCGCCGCTACCTTGGCCCGCGGCCATGGCTGCAGAGTCCGCCCCCATGGGGCCTGGCGCCGCCACAGCACGCGAGAGACAGTCTGCCACTGCATTATGTTTACCTGCGACATGCTGGATATCGGTGGTGAACTCCGATATCGCGGCCAGCTGTCTTTGCTGCCGGCCCGACCAAGATTCTGAAATCTTGGCCATCGCAAACGTTAGCGGCTTGTGGTCCACAAATGCGGTGAAACGGCGCCCCTCCAACCAGAACTGGAAATGGCGAACGGCCAAGTGTAGGGCCAAAAGCTCCCTGTCGAACGCGTTGTATTTTCGCTCGCTATCGCGCAAGGTTTTGCTGAAAAACACGAACGGCTGCCAGGTCCCTGCTACAAACTGTTCAACGACCGCCCCCACCGCTAAATCGGAAGCGTCAGTGGTGAGCACCATGCGGGCCGTTGGGACTGGGTGTGCCAACAAAACCGCATTTGCCAGGGCTGTTTTGACTTGGGAGAATGCGCACTCCCGATCCGGAGACCATTTGATTTTATTTGTGGGTTTTTGCTTCTTAAGTGCAGCATACAATGGTTGCGTGAGCTGCGCCACGCTTGGGAGGAAACGGTTGTAAAAATTAACCATTCCCAAAAACTCCTGTAATGCTTTAACCGTTTGAGGTCGGGGAAAATCCGTTATTGCACATACTTTATCGGGCAGAGGGACTGCTCCTTCTGTTGAAACGCGATGCCCCAAAAAATCAATTTGCGCCACCCCAAACTGGCACTTCGCTGGGTTAATTATTAACCCGTGCTCTGCAAGCCTCCGAAAAACCTCTGTGAGGTTGCTTTCGTGCTCGTCTTTGGACTACCAAAATGTCGTCCAGGTAGACGAACACGAAAGGAAGATCGCGTAGAACCGCGTCCATCATACGCTGGAACGTCTGCGCGGCGCCCTTTAATCCAAAAGGCATACGCAAAAACTCAAAAAGCCCGAAAGGAGTTATTACTGCAGTTTTGGGTATATCTTGAGTGCGCACTGGGACCTGGTGGTAACCACGCACCGAGTCTATTTTAGAAAAAATGCGCGCCCCCGCCAAATGAACCGAAAAATCTTGGATGTGCGGGATCGGGTAGCGGTCGTGCGCTGAGGCGTTATTCAACCAGCGGAAATCACCGCAAAGTCGCCACGAACCATCAGCCTTTGGGACCATGTGTAGCGGTGAAGCCCAGGGGCTTTTAGAATGTCTAATGATGCCCAGTTTTTCCAAGTTGGTGAACTCCTCGCGCGCTATGGCCAGTTTAGCTGAGTCCAAGCGCCGAGCTTTTGCAAAAACTGGCGGCCCGGTGGTAGTGATAAAATGTTCCACCCCATGTTTAGCCACTGTCGCTGAAACCGTTGGGACTGTGAGTGCTGGGAACTGAGTGAGCAATGCGTGAAACTTACCACCTGCGGCTATGATGTTGGCCTGTGCAGTCGGCGGAGCCGCCCGGGCTGTGCAGGAAATAGAGTGAAAAGATTAACCAGACGTCTATTAGCAAGATCAACCAATAAATAAACCATGTGAGCATAAAAAATCAGCACCTAACATGTTGAAACTGACTGCTGCTATGACAAAAGTCCACTCGAATGTTCGGCCGTGTAGAGACAGGAGCAGAGTCTTCTCCCCGAAGGTCTTAATCGCCGAGCCGTTCGCCGCCGACACCAGGGGACCACTGGAAGGCGCCAGCTGGTCAGCGTAGGAGGGTGTGATGAAACTCAGCTGGGAGCCTGTGTCCACCAGGAAGTGCCTCCCTGATCGCTCGTCCCTCAGGTAGAGCAGCTTGGTCTTTTCGCCGAGAGCCGCAGCTGCTACAGACTCCCGGTCTTGGCGTTTCCCGAGCGCTTGAACTGGCACGGTGGAATGCACTTGCGTGCTCTCTCAGCGAAACGGCGATGGTAAAAGCAAAGGACGTCGCCCGCTCCGCGTCTCCTGGCTTCCGCCGCTGCCGTCGTCAGTGAGTCTGGTGCTGCAGCCTCTGGCCCCCTGCCATCTCCGGGTGTTGCGCTCAGCTCTGCTGCTGCGGCCGTGGCCGTGTGTTGTCTATGAGTGTCGACGAGCCGCTGCGCCTCCTGGAGCAGGAAGAGATGACACAGCGAAGCGCAGTCTCCAGCTCCTGATTAGCCCGCTCGCACTGACCGTTGCTCTGCGGGTGGTACCCAGAAGAGAGACTAGCCATGGCCCCCAGCACTGTGCAGAATGCCTTCCAGACCTGAGATACAAACTGTGGTCCTCGATCCGATACGATGTCAGCCGGGATTCCATGAAGACGGACCACATGCTGTACAAGAAGGTCCGCCATCTCCCGCGCCAAAGGCAGCCCCTGGAGAGGTACAAAATGAGCTGCCTTGGAAAAACGGTCCACTATTATCAGGACTGACGTAAAATGACCAGAGGGGGGCAGGCCTGTTACAAAGTCCAAGGCCATGTGGGACCAGGGGCGAGAAGGGACAGATAAAGGGTGAAGAAGACCCGCCGGGGGGGATGATGATGAGTTCCCAGTGGTGCACCGGGCGCAGGCCCGGACATAGTTGTTGATGTCCTTCCTCAATCCTAGCCACCAAAAGGCTCTCTGGAGAAGATCGGTGGTGCAGCCAACTCCTGGATGGACGCCAGTTTGGACGCATGACCCCATTGAATTACCTGGCTCCTGACAGAAAGAGGGACGAACAGACGGCCCGGGGGGGGGGCCCACCCGGGTCAGGCTCCGTCTCCTGCGCTCTCCTGACCTTGTCCCGGATCTCCCAAGACAGCACACCCACCACACAAGACGACGGCAGGATGGTCTCCTCCTGCTTTTCGGTGGACTGTGCGTCAAACTGCCTCAAGAGGGCGTCAGGCTTGCCATTCTTGCTCCCCGGCCGGTAGGTGATGGTAAAATCGAACCGGCTGAAGAAAAGAGACCAGCGGGCCTGGCGAGCATTCAACCGCTTGGCCGTCCGGAGGTACTCAAGGTTTCGATGATCTGTCCAGACGACGAACGGCTGGGCAGCCCCCTCCAGCCAGTGTTTCCACTCCTCCAGGGCGAGTTTCACGGCCAGCAGCTCCCTGTCCCCAATGCAGTAATTCCTCTCTGTGGGTGTCAGGCAGTGGGAGAAGTAAGCACACGGCCGGATCCTGCCATCCACCGGAGAACACTGGGAGAGAACCGCCCCAACTCCTGAATCTGAGGCATCCACCTCCACAAGGCACTGCAGCGGCGGGTCCACCTGGATCAGTACACGGGCCAAAGCAAACTCCTCCTTTAATCTCCCGAACACTGTGGCAGCCTCCTCACTCCAACGAAAAGGCACCTTATGGAATGTGAGAGCGGTCAAGGGGCGGGCGATGTTCCCAAAATTTGGCACGAACCGGCGGTAGAAATTGGCAAAACCCAGGAACCCCTGTAGCTGTTTCCTGGACGTGGGCGTGGGCCAATCCACCACCGCCTTGACCTTGGCCGGGTCAGGAAGCACCTGATTGCGGGCGATAATAAAACCAAGTAAAGAGGTCTTATCAGTGTGGAACTCACATTTTTCAGCTTTGACGAACAGCTGGTTCTCCAGGAGGCGCTGTAGGACCCGTCGCACATGCACCTGGTGCTCCTTCAACGTGCGTGAGAAGATGAGGATGTCGTCAAGGTAGACGAACACGAAGGAGTTGAGGAAATCCCGGAGGACGTCGTTTATCAGGTGCTGGAAGATGGCCGGAGCATTGGTTAACCCAAACGGCATCACCAGACACTCGAAATGGCCACTTGGGGTCCGGAAAGCCGTCTTCCATTCGTCGCCCTCCCTGATGCGCACCAGGTGGTAAGCGTTACGCAGGTCCAATTTCGTAAACCAGGACGCCCCCTGGAGAAAATCAAAGGCCGTGTTCATCAGCGGCAGCGTGTATTTGTCCTTGATGGTGATCTCGTTGAGCCCTCGGAAATCGATGCAGGGACACAGCGAGCCATCCTTCTTTCCAACGAAGAAGAAATCTGCACCCACCGCCGAGGACGAAGGACGAATAATCCCAGAGCCTCAGGGACTCCTTAATATACGTGTCCATAGCCTCGCGCTATGGGGCGGACATGCTGTATAGACGACTTGCCAGGAGAGGGGCCCCTGCCCTGAGATTGATCGAACAGTCATAAGGACGGTGAGGGGGAAGGGATAGCGCCCGTGACTTGCTGAACACTGCTCCCAGATCGTGGTAGACTTCTTGTACCATGGACAGGTCCGGGGGGGGGCGTCGAAGGAGGAGGCACCGAAACCGAGGGAGCACATGCCGCAGACTGGAGGCAGGCACTCAAACAAAAGGAACTCCAAGCAGTAATACACCCAGCTTGCCAATCAAAGGTGGGGTTGTGGAGCCGAAGCCATGGGTACCCCAGGATTACAGGGGAGGAGGAGATGGGTAATACCAAAAAACGAATTTCCTCCCGGTGGTTCCCAGAGACTATCACTGACACGGGAAGCGTCTGGTGGGAAACAGAGGTCAGTGAAGTCTTGGACAACGTGACGAGATTGACAGGTGGGCACAGAGGTTGACAGCTGAGGCCCATCTGGGTTGCCAGGTCTCTGGAGATAAAGTTTTGCTCAGCTCCAGAGTCAACTAAGGCATGTGTTGTGTGTTCCTTATGTTTGTGAAGCAGTCTAATGGGGACTCGGCAACTAGTGAGGGGCTTTTTCTGTCTCACGTCTGTGAATCCCCCTACTGTGATCCACGGACCTCCCCTTTTAACTGGTTCGGACATTCAGCAACCCCATGAGACCCATTGCCACAATAAAAACATAGGCCCAGATCCCTGCGGCACTGTCTCTCAGCCGGTGAAACTCCCGATTGTCCGATAACCATATCCTCCTGCTCCGGAAGTTCCTCTGACGAAGACAGAGCGAGGAGAGGTGACCTAGCGGAGCGAGGGCGGCGTTTACTCGAAAGGCTAACTGTTCTCCGTTCGGCCGCTCGCTCCCTTAGCCTACTATCCACCTGTGCACAGGGGAGAAGGCTAGGAAGGGATGAGTGAAGAGGTATCTTACGTGACGTGGCTTGGCTTGACGACTTGGCTTTGGCTCTGGCTTGAGGTCGTATCCTCGATGCTTTGCAAGGCAAAGGTGACAGACGACTCAGTGCAGAGCAGTCTGAGATCCTGGCTTTTAAAGCCCGTTGATCATCACCAGCCGGTGTGCGCGCAGCTGAGGATGATGATGACGGCCCAGCGGCCGCCACGACACAGAGTCATTTAAATTGTTATGCTCTGTCATTTGCAATGTCATTTGTTCTACTTAGCTTCAAAAAATGCTTGTCAACTGAGAGGTCCTTTCCCCTGTGGCCACTGTCGGCCCCTCCAGACAATGAGCCAGCCACCCACACACTGTCCGGCCCCCTCACATCTCCCACAAAGATCAAATTTCAGTGCCATCCTGCAAAGAAAAATTTGGGGAAACCTCACGGCTTCCCCATCCTTACATCAATATTTACATCAACAGGAGCGCAAATTTTATCACTTCAAATTGATTTTACTAATGTTCCAGTTATTATTTTGTGTCCCTTAAATGTTTATCCCAGTTTTTTTATCCCACTGTTTATTTGAACATGTAATGTTAAGAAACACTAGTGAATAATTGTTTTTTTATTATTTTATTACATATTGCATATGCCACCAAGGATTTATTAAATTGAAAGGTAATGGTGATGTTATGATTCCTTGTTAATTTGGCAAATCTAATTCCTGGTGAAAGCTAAAAAAAATTGTGAATGCTTTCCCTTTCCTGTTGAAAAATGAAGAATGAATAACAGAAAAGCCTTTAAATTACACCTAAAGCTTCCACAATTTCAATGTGTTTTTGCTGTTCACAACAAGTATTTGCAAAATATTCTGTGAATCAGTAAATGTTTTACCAATTGACATTGGTAATCACTAGTTTAGGATTATGTTTAAACAAAACAGGGTCATATATTAGAAGCCTTAAAGCAATGCAGTGTTTAGAATTAGTAACTGCAGGTGCAGGCCTAATCTCTGTTTCCAGGAATTTATGGCACAGGACCACAGTCTGTCTGTCTCCTAAAACCCGTCAGACCTTGAGTGTCCTTCTTTTTATTACAAACATCTGAGTCCTTTGAAGGCTGGTTCCGTCTGTTTACCGTAATATATGACCCTGTTTTGTTTAAACATAATCCTAAATCCTAAATCCATAATCCTTGATCGTCACTTCCTTGTGGTAACGTATTGCCACTTCCTGTTTTGCTGTCTGTCTGTGTGCTTTGCTCTCCTCACTCTCCTGAGCTTTTGGGTTAGCCACTAGCGATGTCTACTAGCTCTCCTTCCTCTCCTCCTCTGGTGTGCTCTCTCTGTCAGATGTTTAGCTACACCGCTGCCTCTTTTAGTGATAACGGTAAATGTAATAAATGTTGTCTTTTTGAGGCACTCGAGGCAAGGTTGTCTGATTTGGAATCCCGGCTCCGCTGCATTGAAACACCGTCTGCGCCAGTTAATCTCGACGGACGCCCCTTAGCTGCAGCGGAGCTAGCTAGCTTAGGCCCCCCTGTTAGCGGTCCTCCGGCTCTCCTCAGCAGCGAGGAGACTGGGTGGGTGACGGTGAGAAGGAAGCCTAGTCGCAAAGCCCCGGTACACCACCAACCTGTTCACGTTTCTAATCGTTTTTCCCCGCTCAGCGACACACCCGCTGAGGAAAAAACTCTGATCATTGGCGACTCTGTAGTCAGAAACGTGAACCTAGAGACTCCAGCGGCCATAGTCCAATGTATTCCTGGGGCCAGAGCAGGCGACATCGAGTCAAATTTGAAAATGCTGGCTAAAAGTAACTGTAAATACTCCACAATTGTTATTCACGCTGGCATTAATGACATCCGTCTTCGGCAGTTGGAAGTCACAAAACTTAATGTAGAATCGCTGTGTGACTTTGCAAAAACGATGTCTGCCACTGTAGTATTCTCTGGGCCCCTTCCCAATCTGACCAGTGATGACATGTTCAGCCGCTCGTCATCCTTGAACCGCTGGCTGTCTGTGTGGTGTCCTGCAAATGACGTGGGCTACATTGACAATTGGAGCTCTTTTTGGGGAAAACCTGGTCTTATGAGACGAGACAGCATTCATCCCACTTTGGATGGTGCTTCTCATTTATCTAACAATCTGGCATCTTTTTTATCCAAATTTCCAAAACCTTGACTACTCAGAGTTGGGACCAGGAAGCAGAGTCGCAGTCTTACACGCCTCTGCAGCTCCTCTTCATCAGCCACCCCTCAACTTAGCCCCTGTCTTCCCCATCAGAGAATCATTGTCTGCTCCCTCCAAAGTAAATAAAAATATAATAAATAAGCATCCCAAAGTGATTATGTTTAATTTGAGTTTGACCAATATTTTGCTTAAAGCCTCTAAATTGAATGATTTGACCTCTGCTCCTCCTCATAATTTAAAAATTAAATGTGGTTTATTAAATATTAGGTCTCTAACTCCCAAGTCTCTGTTAGTCCATGATCTGTTAATTGATCATCAGATTGATTTAATTTCCCTTACAGAGACTTGGTTAGGGCAAGAGGATTATGTTGGTTTAAATGAATTGACTCCCTCTGGTTATTTAAACTGTCAAAATCCCAGAAGTTCTGGTCGTGGAGGAGGAGTAGCAACAATTTACCATTCCAAATTACTAGTTAATGTAAAGCAAAAAACATGTTATAATTCCTTTGAGGGCCTGGTCCTCAGTGTTGGGCACTTTAGCAATTTCAGGTTAAACCCAATTTTATTTGCCATAGTTTATCGTCCCCCATCAACCTACTCAGAATTTTTATCCGAATTTGCTGATTTCGTAGCTGATTTAGTGCTGAAATCTGATAGAATAATTATAGTAGGGGACTTTAATATACATGTGGATGTAGATAGTGACTGCCTTAATGTGGCATTTAATTCAATATTAGACTCGATTGGGTTTTCTCAGAAAGTAGGAAATTCTACTCATTACCTCCACCATACATTGGACCTTGTTCTGACATATGGCATAGAAATAGAAAATCTTGTAGTGTCTCCTCATAACCCTGTACTGTCAGACCATTGTCTGTTAACCTTTGATTTTACTATTTCTGACTATTTGGCTCCTAAAGAAAAATATTATTACAGTAGATGCCTCTCAGATGATGCTGTTACCAAATTTATGCAGATTGTTTCCTCTATGCCATGTGTTAACACAATGGAAATAAGCTATAGACAGCTTGCTCCTTCTGTAATTGATAACATGGTGGATAGTGTTACAGCTTCTCTGCATCAGACTCTAGACTTGGTGGCCCCCTTAAAAAAGAAAAAGTCGGGACTTCCGGGAAGATGGCGGAGAGACATAACGCTTAAACAGAGAGCTCTCCCTAGCCGGATTAAAAATCATCGGTAAATGGCCAACTCGACATAAGCGGATCAATAAACTAAGGGATGAAAACACGAAGGAGCCGGGCACAAGGACAAAAGCAGAGTAAAATTAAAGAATTCCTCTTCAACAACGCAGGAGAAACCGCTGAACACGGGGCCCAAAAAAACGAGGTGACCGCAGCAGAGAAAATGGAAGACACAAAACTCGATACCATGAACGCTGGCATCGCCAGTTTGGGTAAAGAGTTGAGAGACTTCAAACGGCAGCTACAACAGGATTTAGCGGCTCTTATGGAGGAGCTGAAAAAAGAGATTAAGGAAGAAATTATGGGCCTCCGAAGAGAAATGGAGCGCAAGCTAGCAGAAAACATGGAGGAGCTGCGCTCCCAGCGGGCGTGTATGACAGAAGCGCAGGCCCGAATATCAGAGCTGGAAGATTGGAATAGCGAGGCAAGCGAACAGCTGCAGACCCTGACGGCACAAATGCAGAGGATGCAGGAGAAAGTAACCGACTTGGAGAGCAGGTCCAGACGGGGCAATATACGCATCTTCGGGATCCCGGAGGGCATTGAAGGCAACTCGATGACGAAATTCATGGATCAGTTCTTAAAAAAAGAGCTGGAACTGCCCAGCGAAGCGGATCTGCAGATTCAACGAGCGCACAGAGCCTCGGCACAGAACCCGAACCCACGCTCTACACCCAGGTCAGTTGTGGTAAACTTTCTGAAATATGATGTAAAGGAAAGAATCCTGACACGAGCGTGGAAAAAAAAAGATACGAATCGGCGACAAGCAGATATTCTTTGATCATGACTACCCGGCGGAAATTGTGCAGCAGCAGAAGAAATATGCCAACATTAAAAAAACGCTGAAAGAAAAAAAAATTAGATTCCAAACGCCGCTAACGAAGATGAGGATTCATTGGGAGAACGGCGTAAGAACCTACAACACAGCCAGAGAGGCAGCGCAGGACATGATGGAGCGGGGCCTTGAGGTGTACGTGCCGGAGGAAACGGTAGGAGCAGCGGAGGCCCTGAACGCATCACGACAGCCGGAGTGGAGGCGAGTGAACGGCAAAAGACGGGGGGAGACGTGGCGCAGCGGGCCCAGGAAAGACTACAAGGCTTTCAACTGAAAGCCTAGATTATAACAAAGATTAAGAAAGACACAGAAGAAATGAAGGCCAAGAAGACAAGGTAAAAGAGAAACAGACGGCTAGGAGAGGTTTAAGTGATATTTGTTGGACATTTCTAGACTAATGACTATTTCTTGGATAGTAAATACAGGTCTAGGGAGGGCCCTTCACTCTGTGAGGACATTCCCTCCACCCACCAACAGGGACCAGTGGGCAGAAGAAAGGCCCAAAGTACGGAGGTCGAGATTTTTTAATGTGTTTTTATATAAATATGTGTTATTTTTGTTGTTAAAGGGGCTAGGAGCACAAGTTAAAAAAATGGAAAAACATGATTATGGGTAAAAATCTTAAGATAATAACACTAAACGTGAATGGTCTGAACTCACCTGTTAAAAGGGAAAGAATAATAAGAAAATTCAAGAAAGAAAAAGCCGAAATTATATTTATGCAAGAGACACATTTGAGCAAGACAGAACATGTGAAACTAAAGAGATTTGGCTATAAGAACTCTTACTACAGTTCATTTAAGGGAGGAACTAAAAGGGGGGTTATGATACTAATCTCAAATAAAATACAATTTGAATGTGAACAGGAAATCCAGGATAAAGAAGGCAGGTATGTAATAATAAAGGGTAGCATAGATGGAATGCAGATTACATTAGTGAGCATCTATGCCCCACCAGAAAGTGACAAGGGTTTTTTTCAACATCTGTTTGATCTCATAGCAACACACAGTGAAGGAGTCCTAATTTGTGGAGGAGACTTAAATGCTGTCATGGATCATGAAATTGATACAACAAGTGTTAAGAAGACAAAAAAACATGTAACAAAATTCATAAGAACCTCACTGGCAGAAATGGGTATGGTAGACATTTGGAGGGACCTGCACCCACTCGAAAAAGACTCTACACATTATTCAGCAGTCCATAAAGTACACTCTAGAATAGATTACTTCCTTATGAATGAAGGTGACAGACACAGGGTGAGAAATTGTTGGATTGGAGGGGCAGAAATATCAGATCATAATCCTATATACATGGAAATAAATTTAAACAATAGAAAACGACAAACAACATGGAAACTTAATGTAGGACTGTTAAATGATGATAAAATGAAAGAAAGAATAAAAGTAAACATAAATGAATATATCCAAGAGAATGACAATGAAGAAGTGGACCCAACAATACTATGGGACACACTAAAAGCCGTGTTAAGAGGTAAATTAATTGTTGAAACAGGAAAAGCAAATAAGACTAAACTGGAAGCATATGAACAAAGATGTGAGAGACTGAGGGAATTAGAACATAAACATCAAAGCACAAATGACCCAAAAATATATCAAGAAATTAAAGAAGAAAAAATAAAGATAAAAGAAACACAAATGGATGAAATTGAAAGGAAAAATAGATATCTAAAGCAAAAATATTATGAAACGGGACCAAAAGCCACAAAACTGCTGGCAAAACGGTTAAGAAAACAACAAACAATGAATAATGTATATAAGATTAAAGACCCCACCACAAATAAAACCACAGTTAACCCAGAAAACATCGAAGAAATATTCCATAATTTCTACCAAGAACTATACTCGCAACATGAAGAAACAAATACTAAAGATATTAAAAAATTTCTATGCACATTGGACTTGCCATCAATAGGAAATCAACAAAATGAAAAGCTAACAGCAGAAATAACAACACAAGAGATTAGAGATGTGATTAAGTCACTTAAAAACGGTAAATCACCAGGTAGTGATGGATACCCATCTGAGTTTTATAAACTGTTTATAGAAGAACTCACGCCACAGCTTCTAAAGTCATTTAATTGGACGTTGAACAACAACAAAATACCTCCATCATGGAACGAAGCCATTATTTCAGTCATTTTAAAGCCAGGGAAAGATAGAGAACAATGCGGAAACTATAGGCCAATCTCTTTATTAAATGTGGATTATAAAATATATACAACAATTATATGTAAACGAATAAAGACATTCTTGACGGAATTGATAGAAGATGATCAAACTGGTTTCATAGAGGGACGCCAAACACATGACAATATCAGGAGAACAATACATATAATTAATCAAATACATAAAGAAAAGAAAAGCGCAGTAATAATGAGTTTAGACGCAGAAAAAGCATTTGACAGGGTTAACTGGAAATTCCTATATAGTGTGCTGGAACGCTTTGGATTTAACGAAAAATCAGTACAATGCATAAGGACGCTGTATCAAGAACCTGTGGCAAGAATCAAGATAAACGGTAGCTTAACAGACAAAGTAAATATACAAAGATCAACTAGGCAGGGATGCTGCTTATCGCCCACCTTGTTTGCTCTGTTCATAGAGCCACTGGCTCAAGCGATACGACAAAATAAGAAATTAAAAGGTGTAACAATAAAGGGGGCGGAACACAAGATTGGGCTATTTGCAGACGATATTATAGTTTACCTTGAACAACCAGATGAATCAATAATGGAAATGATGAACTTGATAGAAAATTTTGGAAAATTATCAGGATACAAGATAAACATAACAAAAACACAAATACTGACATTCCACTATAACCCTCTAAACCAGATAACTGATAAGATCAAACTAAACTGGAAACAAAAAGAAATAAAATACCTTGGAGTGAACATACCTAAAGATCTAAGCAAAATCTATAAAGCAAACTATGATAGGTTGGAACAAGAAATAAAAAAAGATATTGATAGATGGTCAATCTTAAATATGGATCTGAATTCAAAAATTGAGACAGTCAAAATCAGCATACAACCTAGATTACTTTACCTCTTCCAGGCTATACCAACAGAGATTCCAGATGCCCAATTCTCAAAGTGGGACAGGATGATATCGAGATTTGTTTGGGGAGGTAAAAAACCAAGAGTGAAATATAAAACTCTCCAGTTACCAAAAGAGAAAGGAGGCATGGGCCTACCGAGTCTAAAGGAATATTACTACTCAGCACAAATAAGATATATCATATGTTGGTGCGACGAGGGATATGAGGCAAAATGGAAAGAAATGGAAAAGGAAATTGAGGGACTCCCAGTACAAAGCATAATAGGAGATAAAGATGCATATAAGCAAATCAAACAAATAGACCCAATCACTAAATTTACTTTAGAACTGTGGTATAAAATAGTACAAAAGTATAATATAAAGGAAGACATAAAACTATTGAAATGGGTAGCATTTGACAGTCAGTTTGAACCGGCAAAACAAGATAGGGGATACAAAAATCTGGTGAACAAGGGAATCACAGCATGGGGCAATATCGGAAAAAAAGATCTCGGGAGCTTTGTAAACATCAGGAGAAAATTTAAACTAGAAAGATCGGAATTCTTCAGATATCTGCAGATGAGAGACTATTATATGAAGAAGATTAGGCATAACCTCCAAACAGATGTGAGCGAGATTATACAATTCATTTTAAGCTCATATACAGGAAATAAAACAAGAATTATTTCAAAGCTATATCAGAAACTTATGGCAAACAATCATTCAAGTAACTATATAAAGGAGAAATGGGAGAAAGAGCTCAATTTAAACATAACAGAAGAAAGCTGGCAGGAAATATGGAAAACACAACACACATCAACAAATTCAAGAACATGGAGGGAATTTGGATGGAAAAACCTGATTCGCTTTTTCATTACACCACAGATTCAAGGAAAGTATACAAATACCCAATCTATATGCTGGAGGGGATGTGGGGCTCAAAATGCAGACCACTCGCATATGTTTTGGAAATGCTGCAAAATCTCATCATTCTGGAAATCTATACATGTGACAATACAGAGGATATTAGGATATAATATACCAATGAACTGTAACTTGATGTACCTATGTGATCTTAAAAGAGACAATGTTATACAGGCTGAGGACAGATATCTAGTTAAAATCTTGTTGATTGCATGTAAAAAACAATCACAAAAAAATGGCGATCAGAAGTTCTTCCTGACCAAGAGCAATGGACTGACATTATTGAGGACATACGTATGATGGAAAAACTAACATATCGACAAAGAATGCAAGAAGGACTATGGGAAAAAAAATGGCGGAAATGGACACACTACAAAGTGCAACAACGAGACAGATATTGAAAGAATAACCAAAGATGCTGGAAAAACCAGAAGAATTAAGAGATGGAAACTAAAAACTTGATGCTCCAACATTTGTCCCCCCCCCCTTTTTTTTTTTTTTCTCCTTTTTCTTTTTTACTCTAGCCCCTTTGTTTTTTTTAAATGTAGACTGTGATCTGAATGCAATATATATAATGAAAAATGAATAAAAATCTTAAGTTACAAAAAAAAAAAAGAAAAAGTCTAATCAGAGATTTCTAACTCCTTGGTTCAACACAGAAACTCGTAGCTTAAAACAGAATACTCGTCAATTAGAAAGAAAATGGCGCTCCACTAATTTAGATGAAATCTATTTAGCTTGGAGAAATCATCTTTTAATTTATAAAAAATCTCTTAGAAAAGCTAGAACGAGTTATTACTCTGCATTAATAGAAGAGAACAAGAATAATCCCAGGTTTCTTTTCAGCACTGTAGCCAGGTTGACAAAGAGTCAGGACTCTGTCAATCCTAGCATCCCCTTAGAGCTTACTAGTCAGGACTTTATGAACTTTTTCAATAATAAAATTTCATCCATCAGAGATAAAATCAATCAGATTCTTCCCACAGTTAACTTAAATACTGTAACTATTACAACTCCTTCTATTGATGTCTGTCTTGATGAGTTTACTCCAATTGACCTTTGTGAGTTAGACAAAATAGTTTCCTCATCCAAACCTTCAACTTGTCTTTTAGACCTTATTCCTACCAGGTTATTTAAAGAAGTCTTCCCACTTATTGGTAGCTTTATTCTTCATATAATCAATTCTTCATTAACTTTAGGCTATGTACCGCAGGCTTTTAAAACGGTTGTCATAGCCAGGAGCGGTATTGGGGTTAAGCTCCCAGTGCTCATAAAATGCTCCTTACGGCGTGCGTCTAGAAAAGCCTCTGACAGCTAAGTCCAACTCCTAGCCTGCCCATGTGGTTTAGTCTCTAAGCCCGGTGGAACTGCTTTTACTAATAGGAGAAGGGGCGAGGGCGGATCTCTGGCGCCTTAAAACCAGATGCTTCGGGTAGATGGTGGCTCATCAACCCGGGAAGGTAGCCCATCTAGGGGAAGGTAAACCCTGATTTCAAACCTCCGCTGCCTTGCGGCACACCCGGTCACGGGAAAGGCTTCGGGAGTCAACCCTGAGGAAAAATCCGGAGTCGGAGCCCCTAAGGCAGTTCTCTGTTGTGCTCAACATCGTTCTGGCAGCTCCTGCGACGGTGCTGGTGCCAAACTATAGCAGCCCTGCTGTTCCTTTGGATTCATCAGTGACGTGGAGAGGGGGGACATGCTGCGTGGGTAACATCTTGTCCTCCATATCTTCCTGCCCAGGCTTGAATCCTACCAACGCCCAACGCTGGAAGGTAGAACACCGGTGTGCATCAGCCTGTTCAGCCACAGGTGGTGCTGTTCCAGCAGAGTAGACGTTTAGGATTCTCTTCCATGGTCATCATAGACCGTCGGAGGCCGACGAATTAAACCCTTACTCAAAAAGCCAACGCTAGATCCAGGAGCTTTAGCTAACTATAGACCAATCTCTAATCTCCCTTTCATTCCAAAAATCTTAGAAAGAGTTGTTGCTATGCAATTATTTGACCACCTGCAGGGAAATGGTTTACTTGAAGAGTTTCAATCTGGGTTTAGAATCCATCATAGTACTGAAACAGCCTTAGCGAAGGTCACTAACGACCTCCTCATCGCATCTGATAATGGACTGGTTTCTGTACTTGTCCTTTTAGACCTTAGTGCAGCTTTTGATACTATCGATCATAATATTCTACTTGATAGATTAGAACACTATGTTGGACTTAATGGAACTTCGTTGCAGTGGTTTAGATCTTATTTATCTGATAGGTTCCAGTTTGTTCATGTAAATAATGAGTTTTCTTTCAACTCAAAGCTTAGTCATGGAGTTCCACAGGGATCTGTGCTAGGCCCTACTCTTTTTAGTTTATATATGCTTCCGTTAGGCAACATTATTAGAAAGCACTGTATACATTTTCATTGTTATGCAGATGACACACAATTATACCTGTCAATGAAGCCAGATGATAGTAATCAATTAGCCAAGTTAGAAGCCTGTCTTAAGGAAATCAAAGCTTGGATGACTTGTAATTTCCTGCTATTAAATTCAGATAAGACTGAAGTCATTCTTGCTGGTCCAAAAAACTTTAGAAATTCCTTTCCAAATCAAACTTTCAGTTTGGATGCGGTTACTCTTTCTCTTAATAGCTCTGTGAGGAACCTTGGAATTATTTTTGATCAAGATCTGTCCTTCAATTCACATATTAAATTTGTTTCTAAGACTGCCTTCGATCATTTGTGTAATATTGCCAAGATTAGGAGCATCTTGTCTCAGAGTGATGCTGAGAAACTGATCCACGCTTTTGATAGCTCGAGATTAGATTATTGTAATTCTTTATTATCAGGCTGTCCTAAAACATCTTTAAAAAGTCTTCAGCTGATCCAAAATGCTGCAGCAAGAGTTTTAACAGGTACTAGAAAGAGAGATCATATCTCTCCGGTTCTGGCCCCCCTTCATTGGCTTCCCATAGAGTTTAGAATTAAGTTTAAAATCCTTCTTCTTACTTACAAAGCTCTAAACAATCAGGCTCCTTTTTATTTAAAAGATCTGATACTACCGTATTATCCTAACAGAGCACTACGCTCCCAAAATGCAGGATTACTTGTAATACCTAGAATCTCCAAAAGTACAATGGGATGCAGAGCCTTCAGTTATCAAGCTCCTCTCCTGTGGAACCAGCTGCCAATCTGGATTCGGGAGTCTGACTCGATCTCTGTTTTTAAGAATAGGGCTAAAACCTACCTTTTTGATATAGCCTACAATTAGGGAGGGATCATATGTTTCTGAACCCTCCCTTAGTTATGCTGCTAATAGGTTTAGTCAGCCGGGGGACCTCCAGTAATGCACTGGGCCTCACTCCTTTCCTCACTCTCAATGAAATATTTTTTTTGCTGGTCATTAACATTTGTTTGTTCTCTCCCATAGATTGAGTCCCCATCGTGCTGTTTGCTCTCTACATGTCTGTTCTTTTCATCTTCTCTATCCCCTCACCCCCCAGCCAGTCGCAGCAGATGACTGCCCCTCCCTGAGCCTGGTTCTGCTGGAGGTTTCTTCCTGTTAAAAGGGAGTTTTTCCTCTCCACCGTCACTGAGTGCTTGCTCACAGGGGATCGCCTGATTGCTGGGGTCTTTCTGCAACTGTGGGGGTTCCCCCTACAGTTGATAGTGCTATGAGATGACTGTTGTTGTGAAATGGCGCTATATAAATAAAGTTGAATTGAATTGAAGTAGTGATTACCAATGTCAATTGGTAAAACATTTACTGAGTCACAGAATATTTAGCGAATACTTCTTGTGAACAGCAAAAACAGATTGAAATTGTGAAAGCTTTAGGTGTAATTTAAAGGCTTTTCTGCTATTCTGAGTCCACATTGAAATACTGTGTGATTGTATATTTTTTCATATATTTCTGCAAAGTGTGGTTAGTCCGAGTAAATAACTGCATATATTCCTGTATATATTTGCATCCTTTTATAGAAACGTGGACAGACTGTAATTTACTGTACATACTCTGGTTGTCATTGAATCCTTATTTAAATCCTTCACCTGAACAACGAGAGCAAGTTTTTAGCCAAAGTCAAATTCCTTGTATGTGTTGTGCATACTTGGCCAATAAAGCTGATTCTGATTCTGATTCTATTCTTCATTCTTTGTTTTTCAACAGGAAAGGGAAAGCATTCACAATTTTTTTTAGCTTTCACCGGGAATTAGATTTGCCAAATTAACAAGGAGGATACCAAGGCGTTCCCAGACCAGCTGGGAGACACAGTCTCTCCACCGAGTCCTGGGTCTGCCCTGGGGTCTCCTCCCAGTGGGACGTGCCTGAAACACCTCAAGTGGGAGACGTCCAGGAGGCACCTAATCAGATGCCCATACCACCTCAATTGACTCCTTTCAATGTGGAGGAGCAGCGGTTCTACTCTGAGCCTCTCCCGGATGACTGAGCTCCTCACCCTATCTCTGAGGGTGAGTCCAGCAATCCTACGGAGAAAGCTCATTTCAGCTGCTTGTATCCGCGATCTTGTTCTTTCGGTCATTACCCAAAGCTCGTGACCATAGGTGAGAGTAGGAACGTAGATTGACTGGTAAATCGACAGCCTTGCTTTAGAACTAAGCTCCCTCTTTACCACAACAGACCGGTACAACGTCCGCATCACTGCAGATGCTGCTCCGATCCGTCTGTCGATCTCTCGCTCCATTTTCCCCTCACTCGTGAACAAGACCCCAAGATACTTAAACTCCTCCACTTGGGGCAGGAGCCTGTCCCCAACCCAGAGAGGACAATCCACTGGAGAGCTGGAGCAGGTGGCTGGGGAGAGGGAAGTCTGGGCTTCTCTGCTTGAACTGCTGCCTCCGCGACCCGGACCTCCGGAAAAGTGGTAGAAGATGGATGGATGGATGGATGGATGGATGGAAATTAACAAGGAGTCTCTTAATGGAGAAGTCTCATCATAAACTTGGTAATGATTTTTGTAACTTCAGATTTTTCTTGTGAGTCCTTAATATGATGAGGATGTTTTTGAAGGTTGCAATATAATTTAAGGCCGTTCCATATATTTTCAATTTTCTTTTTTGACACAGTCTAAAATTAATTTTAATCACTGCACATGTTCACTCTTAATGACATATTCTATATACGTTTTTAACTTGCAAAGACACATAACAGCATGTAGATTCTTTCACATATCCTTATATTGATTCAGTCACTTTTACTCGTTGGCCTCCATCGGTCTATGATGACCATGGAAGAGGATCCTAAACGTCTACTCTGCTGGAACAGCACTGCCTGTGGCTGAACAGGCCGATGCGCACCAGTGTTCTACCTTCCAGCGTTGGTAGGATTCAAGCCTGGGCAGGAAGATATGGAGGACAAGCTGTTACCCATGCAGCATGTCCCCCCTCTCCACGTCACTGATGAATCCAAAGCAACAGCAGGGCTGCTATAGTTTGGCACCAGCGCCGTTGCAGGAGCTGCCAGAACGATGTTGAGCACAACAGAGAACTGCCTTAGGGGCTCCGACTCCGGACTTTTCCTCAGGGTTGACTCCCGAAGCCTTTCCCATGACCGGGTGTGCAGCAAGGGAGCGGAGGTTTGAAATCAGGGTTTACCTGAAGAGGATGTGAAGAGTGAAGACCAGTGAAGAGGATGATAAAATAAAGGCAGCGTTGGATTTTTAAATAGCTTTATTATCACCCGCCTTCATCGGAACACCTCCCCAGCCCTCGTGCTGCGGGCTGAGGTGATGTCCTCAGGCTCTCAGAGAAGAGGAGCCACACAGTGTGTGTGTCTCGCAGCAGATGCAGGAGTGAATGAATGAGAAGCAGATTTACAGCACAGTGCAGCTTATATACTCAACTCAAACAATAGATCAAAGACATTCACAGCAGTCAATCTGGGCATTTGCATATCAGAGGTACAGACAGGATGCATGAACACAATGCATGGATGATACTTTAACCTCACAGCTGTAAACGCAGCATGCAGCGGAAAAAACCCAGGAGTGCGAGCTGACTGTCTCTGTTCTGTCTCTGTGTGTCACTTCCGGTTCCGGGTGAGGACGGGTAAGGACGCACGGGTAAAGGCTCCCAGTTCGTTTCTGTTTAAAAGGCAGATAAACGCAGTTAGAATGCAGTTTGGAGCTGGCGTTTTGGGCTTTTTTTGTTGCTGCCACTGGAGTGTGAACCTACTCGTGAGAAATAAGGAGAATTTGTCAGTAGTGGCTGGTGAAGCTGGTGTAGCAATTGGCCCCTCACCCCTCGCGCTCAGGAAAACAAAGGGATTTCTCCCACGTGTTTTTTTTTTTTTTTTCCCCTACGATCGGATTCAGCGATCATTGGCCGGGATAATGGGTCCCAAGAAAGCTCTGCAAAATGAAGATGAAATAAAAGCGCTGGATTTCTTGGCGGAAGAGATTTCCGCTGTAAAGGCACAGCAAAGAAGCATCCTGGACCTAATGGAGGAGATTAAAGCGCTGCGGAACCAGAACGCTGAGAAAGACAGGAGGCTGGCTTATCTGGAGAGCAGAATGGCTGAGATGGACCAGAGCACTCGGGCGAATGACGTGATCATCACGGGGCTCCACATCAAACCCCGATCATACGCGAGAGCAGTTGCCGCAGACAGCAGTGGAAGTCAGCTGGAAGAGGAATCCGCTGAGCAACAAGTGGCGGCCTTCATGCAGGCCAAAGGAATCCAGCTGGACTGCAACAACATTGAGTCCTGCCACCCTCTGCCCAGGAAAAGCGGCGACAAACCGGCTGTGATCATGAGGTTTGTGAACAAAAAACACAAGACTGCGCTACTGAAACAAGGTAGGAGGCTAAAAGGAACAAACATTTACATAAACGAGCACCTCACGAAGGAAAACGCAGAAATAGCCAGGAAAGCAAGATCCATGAAAAAGCAGAAAAAGATTCAAAACACCTGGACATCAAATTGTAAAATATACATCAAATTAAACGGATTGCCTGAAGAAGCCAAGGTCATTAACATCCGTAATATTATGGAACTGGACAATTATCAATGAATATTATGAACTGGAGTCACAGCAACAATTCAGACAACTGTAGGACGCAAAGATTTTACTCATCTGCAAAAAACATTCAACAACATGAATCAAAAAATCAACAAACAGGGACAACAGGAACTGAAAGTTTTTGAATACACAGATCACAACCCACAGGACATAGAATATGACATAGACCCTGATAATTTACTTAGCTCCATCAATAATGACTGTAATTACTACACAGATGAACAGGTTAACACAATGGTCACATCTGATTTCAATATTTCTATGATCCACTTCAACAGCAGGAGTCTCTATGCAAACTTTAATAACATTAAAGATTATTTACACCAGTTTAAAGAGCCATTCAGTATTGTGGCAATATCAAAGACGTGGCTCAGTGAAGAGAAAGGAGTGGATTTTACCATGGATGGCTATGAACTAAATTATATAAATAGAAAAGTGAAAAAAGGAGGAGGAGTTGCAATTTTTGTTGACAAGAGCTTGAAATACAAGGTTGTTGAAAATCTGTCAGTAACTGTGGATGATTTATTTGAATGTATTACAATAGAAATCTGTCTGGACAATGTGAAGAATGTAGTAGTGAGCTGTGTATATAGAACACCTGGATCAAACATTGACTTAAGGACTGGATGGAAAAAAATGTATGCAAAACTAACTCAAAGTTATGTTCATCTGTGGGGATTTCAATATAGATCTGATGAACTCAAAACAACATAGTTTGACAGAAGAATTTATCAACACAATGTACAGTATGGGTTTACATCCAACAATTACCGGACCTAGCAGAATCACGTCACACAGTGCCACACTAATAGATAACATATTCACAAACATTATGGAAAATAATATCAGGAGTGGGCTTTTATTGAATGATATCAGTGACCACCTGACGATTTTTGATGTCTATCAATGTGATTATAGGAAGAAAAAGTATACCAAAAATATTAAATATAAAAGAATAAGAACCGAAGAATCAATGCATTTACTGACAAAGGAATTATTAATACAAGATTGGAAGATAGTTTATGATGAAAATGACAGAGCATATAACTTTTTACAAATATTTCAATCATTGTACAATAAATACTGTCCTATAAAACACAGTGACAGACAACAAAAAAAAAATTCCTTGGGTCACCAAGGGGTTAATAAATGCATGTAAAAAGAAGAATACATTATATAAACAATTCATTAAGTGCAGAATGGTGGAAGCTGAGGTCAAATATAAAAGATACAAAAATAAGCTTACTACTATAATGAGGACCTGTAAGAAAGAATATTACAACAGAATACAAGAGGATAACAAAAATAACATAAAAGGAATATGGCAAGTACTCAATGGGATTATTAGTAATCGTCCTAAGAATGCAAATTATCCAGAATATTTTATCGAAAATGGCAATTTGATAAATAATATGGAAGATGTGGTCAGTGGTTTCAATAAATTTTTTGTAAACGTTGGTCCTGAATTAGCAAAATCAATAGTGACACCAGAAACAAACTACAGTGGTTCTGTGAATGAAAGAAGATAGAAATCCAAACAATCTTTTTGGGTGCAGTTACTGAAAAGGAAATTATCGAGACTGAGTAAATTTAAGAACAAAAAATCAACGGACTGGAATGAAATTGACATGACAATAGTGAAAAAAGTAATTGAGGGAATTGTTAAGCCACTCACCCACATCTGTAACCTGTCATTTCAAACTGGAACATTTCCAGACAAAATGAAAATAGCAAAAGTAATACCTCTATACAAAACAGGAGACAGTCATCGCTTCACAAATTACAGGCCAGTCTCTTTACTCTCACAATTCTCCAAAATACTTGAAAAAATCTTCACTAAGAGACTGGATGATTTCACTGAAAAACACAACCTCCTTACAGATAGCCAGTATGGTTTTAGAGCAGATAAATCTACATCTTTGGCACTGATCGAACTTATAGAAGAAATTACTAGTTGTATAGATAAAAAAAATGTTGCTGTAGGAGTATTTATAGATTTAAAGAAAGCTTTTGACACCATTGACCACAGAATACTACTAAGGAAACTGGAAAGGTTTGGGATAAGAGGGGTTGGACTGAGTTGGGTGGAAAGTTATTTAAGTAACAGACAATTTGTACAAATTGGAGAGCACAAATCACCCTTCATGGACATCACTTGTGGTGTGCCCCAGGGGTCAGTTTTGGGACCCAAACTCTTTATTTTATATATAAATGACATATGCCAAGTATCAAAAATTCTGAAATTTATTTTGTTTGCGGATGACACAAATATCCTTTGCACTGGTGAGAATTTGCAGCAGGTTTTAGAGGTGGTCACAACTGAAATGGAAAAATTAACGCAGTGGTTCAACAAAAATAAATTATCTCTAAATCTAAAAAAAACAAAGATTATGTTGTTTGGAAATTATAAAATAAATCATGAAGTAATGGTAACGATAGATGATACCAGAATAGAAACAGTACAGGAAAATAAGTTTCTGGGGGTGACGCTTGACAATAAAATCTGCTGGAATCCTCACATCAGTCACATCCGGGCCAAATCAGCAAAATGTATAGGCATACTGGGGAAGACAAGACACATCTTGGACTATAAATCATTGGTCTTATTGTACAATTCACTGTTTTTACCTTATCTTAACTACTGTGTAGAAGTCTGGGGAAAGACCTACAGTCAATATGCACATTACAAAAAAGAGCTATAAGGATAATAAACAATGCAGGATATAGAGACCATACCAATTCGTTGTTCTTAAAGTCACATGTCATAAAGTTCATCGATTTAGTTAAATTTAAGACAGCACAAGTAATATACAGGGCAATTAATAATCAACTACCAACTAATATACAAAAAATATTTAAAAAAAGAGACAATGATCATAATTTGAGGGGAGACTTAAACTTTACAAAACCCAAGATACGTACTACCAAGAAAAGTCTGTGCATATCTGTCTGTGGGGTGGATTTGTGGAACAGTCTAGAGCCGGAACTGAAACTATGTACAAACAGAAATCAATTCAAAAAGAGGTATAAGCATCATTTGCTGAAAGGGTATATGTTAGAAGGGTAGTAGTTATATGTACGATTCATTATGTTCTCTCTGGGATATTATGGGACACTATGGAATGGTGGGTAGGACAGCACTGTGTATATCTGTGTTGTTTGAGGCTGGTTTTGTTGTATGGACATCATTGTATGTTAGAATGGATGGGTGTTAATGTTGATTTGTAAAAAATACAGTAAATTGTTTACTTGGGGTCTTAAAGGTGGTAATTTGTATAAAATTCACATGGGTGTATCTATGGAAAAGAGGAGATGGAATTAATAAGTGTTCACTTCTTCCTTCTCCCTTTCGAACAGTGTATAATGTTACTTTATTGCATTTGCCATTTGCTTGTATTTGTTATATTTTTGTGTTCGAAATAAATAAACTCTCTCTCCATCCATCTACCTTCCCCTAGATGGGCTACCTTCCCAGGTTGACGAGCCACCATCTACCCGAAGCATCTGGTTTTAAGGCGCCAGAGATCCGCCCTCGCCCCTTCCATTAGTAAAAGCAATTCCACCGGGCTTAGAGACTAAACCACACGAGCCGAGCAGGCTAGGAGTTTGACTTAGTTGTCAGTGGCTTTTCGAGACGCACGCCGTAAGGAGCATTTTATGAGCACTGGGAGCTTAACCCCAGTGCCGCTCCTGGCTATGACATCACTTTTACTACCACTTTTATTTTTCTTTTAATCCTGATGCTTTATTAAGCATCAAGGGGGAATATGATAGAAAAATTCCATATTATCTACATTATTGATATTAATAATGTATTATGTTTGAGAAGTATCATACCTTTCATATGCCATGTTTAATGTTTATATGTGCATTCCATGTGAAATAAGTTCATATATTCTTGACATGTTTCTGTGAGCAATTTCAGAGAGTTCAGACTGAAGATCAGCACAGGATCAGTGCATGCGTAAGGAATGATCTAAGCCACTCTTATAACCTCTTTGACATGTCCTGTACTGGGTCACAGGAATGCACAGAAACTCCTCAGTTTGTATAGATCAGTGGTAGAGATTAGGTATATAGACATTCTGTTAGTTTTATGGACCTCATGTGTATGTTTCCATGACCCTATGTCTCCAGAGTGTATGTGACATTTCCCCGGATAAGCTTTGATTATCAGGACTGTCACGTTCTGTCCCTTACCTTATCCTCCCTCTTTTCTCCTACCTATATATATCAGACTTAAAGAATTGAATCCTTTCGAGATTCTAGGTGTGTCTGAATGCCATGCTTTGTAATCTCTCCCTCAAGATGGTCATTTGAGGTTAAATAAATGTACATAAATCCAACTTTCTGCCTGATTTTTTGACTTTGAATAATTTAAGCTCAAAATTATTCTAACACCTCTAAATCCTTTATTCCGGCTGGACCATTCTGTCATAAGCTAACCGTGTGCTTCTCCACAGCACACGGAGGCGGAGAAAAAGGACAAATGGATTTACGTGCTGAGTACACCAACACACATGTGAATATACAGAAAGACAGTCAGCTGGGGTACACTTCAGAGTCCTCCAGGACGCCCAACACACACCGGTGGAACATACTGGGCAATGAGCCAAAGCGTAGCAGCACAGCGGCAAACAGAAATGCTGACAGTACTCACAGTGAGGGGCAGTCCGAGTAATCCCAGCGTCTTCAATGAGCACACACAACAACAGTCCTTTTGGCGACGTGACGGTTAGATGGCGAAGGACAACCATCTAACACATAATGGTCCAGCTGTGTTTGTCTAGCAAAGAGCTGCTTTAATACAAACACCGCTGGCCTCACAAATTGGGAACACTTGTGCCGCATGGGAGAAAGTAGGTCACAGAGGCTGATTCACAGCCACCGGTCAGGCAGTGGCTATGGGTATGGAAAAAGAATACAAAATGCACATATACCAAAGAACCAAACCCCACAGAGAGATCAGGGCTGAGCCGGGGAAAGCCAAGCCGGCTCAGCTCATAACAACCATTCCCACTGCATAACCTATATCCCCATTGGTGGCCCCCACCCCAACACACTCACCCCACACTTGGGTACATCACACAATTAATAGTGTTGGGCATCTCAGTGACATGAGTTCAGACCCAGGGAACACGCACACAGGCTCGAGTCAATTGCAACAAAGGTTTATTAAATAGTGAGTGTGTGGATGTGAGAGTGCGGGAGTTGATGTGCTGCTGGAGGACAGGATGCACCGAGGGCAGAGCAGCACGCCGTACGGCCAGACAACCCTAGGGCAAAGCAGAGGAGAGATTAGTCGCCGAGCCAAGCCCGGTGAATTAATACTCGGACTGTGGCTTACTTGCAGGTGTTTCCGGTGGTGAGCCGCAGGTCTCCTGCCTGGAGGACAGCGCTCCAATGCATGCTCGGTGCAGCGGGTGAGAGAGTGAAGCTGACGAGGAGAGGTTCCGCCGCCAAGGAATCCACCTGTGCACAGGGGAGAAGGACTGGAGAAAAGGTCAGTGATAGGATGATGGTTTACGTGGGAAGCGATGGTTGAGGGTCTTAGGAACGTCGAGGAGAAGGCGAGTGTGGGAAGCACAATCTCAGATGATCAGACGACTCCAGGCTGAAGCGCAGGGCAGAGCGGGCTAAATAGCCCGGGTTTGATGAGATGCAGGTGTGTTCACAGCTGGAGCTGGAGATGGGCGAGAGTGAGCTGTGACAGTACCCCCCCCCCCTCCCGAGAAGCGCCTCCCGGCGCTGGCTTACCTGGGTGCGCCAGATGGAACTCCGAGATGAGGCGTTTGTCCAGCACAAACGATGGACACACCCAGGACCTCCATTCGGGGCCATACCCCTCCCAATCCACCAGGTATTGCAGCCCGCGACCTCGGCGGCAGGAGTCCAAGATGGAAGAGACCCTCCACGCCGGGTCGCCTTCGATGATCACAGGAGGGGGAGGAGCCCTAGGAGGAGGACAGAGAGGGTGAGACACCACAGGCTTAACACGGGAAACATGGAACGTCGAGCAGACGTGGAGGGAGTGGGGGAGAGCCAGATGTACAGCCACCGGGTTGATGATTTTTGTGATGGGGTAGGGGCCAATGAAGCGTTGAGCCAGCTTCTTATTCTCGGCCTTCAGGTTGATATCCCGCGTAGACAACCAGACCTGCTGTCTTACCTGATAGCGCGGAGCGGCCCTCCTGTGGCGATTAGCTGCCCTGGTGTTGTGCTCAGCCGTGCGTCAAAGCGCACAGCGCACCGTTGTCCATATGCGCCGACAACGCCTGAGATGGGCCTGGATGGAAGGCACCGCCACCTCCCCATCCTCTTCAGGGAACAACGGGGGGTCATACCCAAGTGATGCTCAGAAGGGGGACATCCCGATCGCCGATGACAAAGTGGCATTGTGTGCATATTCAACCCAGGGCAGATGTGCGCTCCAGGAGGAAGGATTGGAGGAGGTGACGCAGCGCAGAGCGGCCTCCAATTCCTGGTTCATCCACTCGCACTGCCCGTTGGACTGGGGGTGGTGGCCGGAGGACAAACTCACCATGGCCCCCGGGGCTTTGCAGAAACACGACCAGGCTCTGGACACAAACTGGGGACCCCGGTCAGAGACGATGTCCGCTGGGATCCCATGCGGCCTCACGACGTGTTGGACCAATAGATCCGCCATCTCCCGAGCAGTAGGAAGACCATGGAGCGGCACAAAGTGGGCGGTCTTGGAAAATCTGTCCACGATCGTCAGGATGGTGGTGAAGGAGTTGGAAGACGGGTAACGAAGTCCAAGGCCACATGGGACCAGGGTCTGCTGGGGGTCGGCAGAGGGTGGAGAAGACCAGCTGGGGGGGGCGGAAGATGTCTTCCCAGTCGCGCACTGGCGGCAAGCGCAGACATAATTGGCGATGTCGCCCCGGAGGCCTGGCCACCAAAAGGACCTCTGAAGGAGCTCAATCAGGCGGGAGATCCCAGGGTGACAGGTGAGCTTGGTGGTGTGAGCCCAGTGGATGACGTCACTCTGAACCGAGGAAGGAACGAACAGCTTACCCGCTGGTCCGCCACCCGGGTCGGGTTCGGTTGCCTGTGCCCTCCAAACCTTGTCCCTGATGGACCAGGAGACTGCCCCTGAAGCCCCCGAGGACCGGGATCATACCATCCTTCCAGCCTCGTGTGTCCTGGGCGTTCGCCTTATCGTTCTTCGAACCTGGGCGGTAGGTGATAGTGAACCTGAAGCGGCCAAAGAAGAGAGACCAGCGCGCCTGGCGGGTGTTCAGATGCTTGGCCGCTCTCAGGTACTCCAGGTTCTTGTGGTTGTTCCAGACCACGAAGGGCTGAGCCGCCCCCTCGAGCCAGTGACGCCACTCCTGGAGAACGAGCTTGACCGCCAGGAGCTCTCTGTTGCCCACGTCATAGTTCCTCTCCGCAGCCGATAGGTGCCGGGAGAAGGCGGCGCAGGGGCGGATCGCCCCGTCCACCGGTGAGCGCTGAAATAACACCGCCCCCACCTCCGTATCAGAGGCGTCCACTTCCGCAAGGCACTGCAGGGCAGGGTCCACCTGGGCCAGGACCCGGGAGGAGGAGAACTCCGTCTTCAGCGCCGCGAAAGCGGCCTCGGCATCCTCAGTCCACAGAAAAGGCACCTTGGGGGAGGTGAGGCGGGTCAGGGGAGATGCGATGGCGCCGAAGTTCGGGACGAAGCGCCGGTAAAAATTGGCAAAGCCGAGGAACTGCTGGACCTGCTTCCTGGATGAGGGGGTGGGCCACTCAACAACCACCTTGACCTTAGCAGGGTCGGGGATGATCTGATCATGGGAGATGATAAACCCCAGGAAGGAGGTCTTGTCAGCGTAAAATTCACACTTCTCTGCTTTAACATAAAGTCTGTTCTCCAAAAGGTGCTGGAGGACCCGCCTCACGTGAACCTGGTACTCCTCCCGCGACTGGGAGAAGATCAAGATATCGTCTAGGTAAACAAAGATGAACACCACCAGGAAATTGCAGAGAACATCATTAATTAGGCGCTGGAAGACGGCTGGCGCATTCGTGAGCCCAAACAGCATGACAAGATACTCGAAATGTCCGCTGGGCGTGCGGAACCCCGTCTTCCATTCGTCACCCTCCCGGATCCGGACGAGGTGATATGCGCTGCGGAGATCCAGCTTCGTAAACCAGGTGGCCCCCTGCAGAGAATCGAAAGCTGAATCCATCAACGGCAGCGTATACCTGTCCTTAACTGTAATGTCGTTCAGCGCCCGGTAGTCGATGCATGGCCGGAGCGACCCATCCTTCTTGGCCACGAAGAAGAAGCCAGCACCGACAGGAGACGAAGAAGGCCGAATGATGCCGGAGTTCAGCGATTCCTTGATATAGGAGTCCATGGCTTCGTGCTCTGGTGCTGACAGGTTGTACAAGTGACTGGAAGGCAAGGGCGCCCCCGGGCGGAGGTTGATGGCACAGTCGTAGGGGCAGTGGGGGGGAAGAGACAGCGCTTTAGACTTGCTGAAAACTATGCCAAGGTCATGAAACTCTGGAGGGACTAAGGAGAGGTCCGGAGGAGGCACGGAGGAAGGAGGAGGGAGTGACGGGGCACAAGCGGCGGACTGGAGGCAGGCGCCCAGACAGAAGGTGCTCCAAGAGAGGATGCTCCCCGACTGCCAATCAAAGGTTGGACCGTGCAGGCACAGCCAGGGGTAGCACAGAATGACAGAGGCGCCCGAGATGGGCAGCACATAGAAGCTGAGGTCCTCTCGATGATTTCCGGAAATAATGACTGGGACTGGGGCTGTCCGGTGAGTAACCCGCTCCAGGGGGGGGTGGCAGCGAGAGAGACCAGACTCAAGGGAGCCGGCAGAGGAAGGCAGGGGATGCCCAAATGGGTTGCCAGGCCCTTGGAGATGAAACTCTGCTCCGCCACCGAGTCCACCAGTGCGTGAGTGAGATGTTCAGTGTGGTTGTGACAAAATCGAATTGGCAGCATGCACTTGGATAGGGGGTTAGGCTGGGATGCGTCCGCGAGGCCCCCTATGGTGACTCGCGGACTCCCCCTTTTGGCCGAACCGGGCAAGATTCCAAGGCGTGCTGGTCATCTCCGCAATACATGCAGAGCCCCAGCTCCCTCTGGCGTTGCTTCTCTGCTTGTGGGAGCTTCGCCCGGCCAATCAGCATCGCCTCCGGGTCGTCGGCGGACTCAGGCGCGGGCAACGCCAGGGGGCGAGATTGAGAGGAGTGGGGAGGAGTACCGCTCGAGCGGCTGGAGGACTTCCGCTCAGCGGCCCGTTCTCTCAACCTCTTGTCCAGGCTGATGGTGAGGGAGATCAGCTCGGAGAGCTGCTCCGGCAGATCCTTGCAGGCCAATTTGTCCCGAAGGCTGGCATTCAGGCTACGGACGAAAATGCTGCAGAGGGCAGCATTTCCCCATCCAACTTCTGCCACCACAATCTGGAAGTCGACAGCGTAGTCGGCGGCTGACCGGCTACCCTGGCGAAGATTTAGCAACCGGGTTGTTGGCACGTTATCACGGTCCGAATGGTCAAATACCTCGTTAAAGTCTCGGACGAACTGGGCATAAGTTAGGTTAGCGTAGCTGGGTCGCGCCATGACGGCGTAGACCCAAGCTAATGCTCGCCCTTCTAGGAGGTTGGCGATGTAACCAATTCGGCTGTGATCCGTCGGGAAGTCCCCGGGGACACGTTGGAACACCGACTCACATTGGAGAATGAACCCACGCGCCTCACCGAGCTTGCCGCCGTAGCGCGTGGGGATTGGAGTGAGCTGGGCCGGTGCCCCCAGGTTAGCCTGGTCAGCCGGAGGAGCGGCGGGAGCTAGGCCGCCCTGAGGACCCAGACGATCCATCCGGCGGGTGAGAACGGTGAGCTGATTCAATATCACCTGTTGCTGATGTACAGTGGGGCAAAAAAGTATTTAGACAGCCACCAATTGTGCAAGTTCTCCCACTTAAAAGATGAGAGAGGTCTCCAATTTTCATCATAGGTATACCTCAACTATGAGAGACAATGAGAAAAAAAAATGCAGAAAATCACATTGAAGGATTTTTAATGAATTAATTGGTAAATTCCTTAGTAAAATAAGTATTTGGTCAATAACAAAAGTTCATCTCAATACTTTGTTATATACACTTTGTTGGCAATGACAGAGGTCAAACGTTTTCTGTAAGTCTTCACAAGGTTTTCACACACTGTTGCCGGTATTTTGGCCCATTCCTCCATGCAGATCTCCTCTAGACCAGTGATGTTTTGGGGATGTCGCTGGGCAACATGGACTTTCAACTCCCTCCAAAGATTTTCTAATGGGTTGAGATCTGGAGACTGGCTAGGCCACTCCAGGACCTTGAAATGATTCTTACAAAGCCACTCCTTCATTGCCCGGGCAGTGTGTTTGGGATCATTGTCATGCTGAAAGACCCAGCCACGTTTCATCTTCAATGCCCTTGCTGGTGGAAGGTTTTCACTCAAAATCTCACGATATATGGCTCCATTCATTCTTTCCTTTACACGGATCAGTCATCCTGGTCCCTTTGCAGAAAAACAGCCCCAAAGTATGATGATGATGTTTCCACCCCCATGCTTCACAGTAGGTATGGTGTTCTTTCTCCTCCAAACACAACAAGTTGAGTTTTTACCAAAAAGTTCTATTTTGGTTTCATCCGACCATATGACATTCTCCCAATCCTCTTCTGGATCATCCAAATGCTCTCTAGCAAACTTCAGACGGGCCTGGACATGTACTAGCTTAAGCAGGAGGACACGTCTGGCACTGCAGGATTTGAGTCCCTGGAGGCGTAGTGTGTTTCTGATGTAGCCTTTGTTACTTTGGTCCCAGCTCTCTGCAGGTCATTCACTAGGTCCCCCCATGTGGTTCTGGGATTTTGCTCACCATTCTCGTGATAATTTTGACCCCACGGGGTGAGATCTTGCGTGGAGCCCCAGATCGAGGGAGATTATCAGTGGTCTTGTATGTCTTCCATTTTCTAATAATTGCTCCCACAGTTGATTTCTTCACACCAAGCTGCTTACCTATTGCAGATTCAGTCTTCCCAGCCTGGTGCAGGTCTACAATTTTGTTTCTGGTGTCCTTTGACAGCTGTTTGGTCTTGGCCATAGTGGAGTTTGGAGTCTGACTGTTTGAGGTTGTGGACAGGTGTCTTTTATACTGATAACGAGTTCAAACAGGTGCCATTAATACAGGGAACGAGTGGAGGACAGAGGAGCCTCTTAAAGAAGAAGTTACAGGTCTGTGAGAGCCAGAAATCTTGCTTGTTTGTAGGAGACCAAATACTTATTTTACCGAGGAATTTACCAATTAATTCATTAAAAATCCTTCAATGTGATTTTCTGGATTTTTTTTTCTCATTTTGTCTCTCATAGTTGAAGTATACCTATGATGAAAATTGGAGACCTCTCTCATCTTTTAAGTGGGAGAACTTGCACAACTGGTGGCTGACTAAATACTTTTTTGCCCTACTGTATTACCTGATTGACTCAAGCCTCTAAGTTGGTTAGCCGGTGTGCGAGCCCGCTGTCCGCTGGGTCGTGCTGCTGGAGTCGTACTGACATGAGTTCAGACCCAGGGAACACGCACACAGGCTCGAGTCAATTGCAACAAAGGTTTATTAAATAGTGAGTGTGTGGATGTGTGAGTGCGGGAGTTGATGTGCAGCTGGAGGACAGGACGCACCGAGGGCAGAGCAGCGCGCCGTACGGCCAGACAACCCTAGGGCAGAGCAGAGGAGAGATTAGTCACTGAGCCAAGTCCGGTGAATTAATACTCGGACTGTGGCTTACTTGCAGGTGTTTCCGGTGGTGAGCCGCAGGTCTCCTGCCTGGAGGACAGCGCTCCAATGCGCGCTTGGCGCAGCAGGTGAGAGAGTGAAGCTGACGAGGAGAGGTTCCGCCACCAAGGAATCCACCTGTGCACAGGGGAGAAGGACTGGAGAAAAGGTCAGTGATAGGATGATGGCTTACGTGGGAAGCGATGGTTGAGGGTCTTAGGAGCGTCGAGGAGAACGCGAGTGTGGAAGGCACAATCTCAGATGAGCAGACGACTCCAGGCTGAAGCGCAGGGCAGAGCGGGCTAAATAGCCCGGGCTTGATGAGACGCAGGTGTGTTCACAGCTGGAGCTGGGCAAGAGTGAGCTGTGACACTCAGTCCATCGCAGGGCCAGGGTGTAACCTGCCTCTCGCCCAAAGATGCTGGGATAGGCTCCAGCCCCCCCGCAACCCGAAAAGGATTAAGCGGAAGAAGATGGATGGATGGGCATCTCAGTCAATTCCACATCATCATAATTCCCATTGTCAAACATCAAAATCTCTACTAACAGTACACACTCCAAATATCCAAAATACTAATTACTTTCCGTGTAACACGTACACCTCTCAAACAAACAGCTACATATCCTTACCTGGGTCAATTAACTCAGCTTTTCTTGTTACTTTTATTAATATTTTACAATACACAATTCACCAAATCCAATATAAACCATTTAGTTATGCATCTGCTGAGGTCTTCATTATTTTTTTTTTTATTTTATTTTATTTTTTTAAGTATACTCAATTCAAACAACTTGACTAATTTTAATTTCTTAAAAGGCACATCTGGGGCACAGACCCAGTAGGAACACAGAACTATACAGTGATCCCTCACTACTTCGCGCTTCACCTTTCGCACCCTCAGTGCATCGCAGATTTTTCAAAAATATTCATCAAAAATTCAAAATTGAGAAAAAATACATTAGAACATCACGTATCAACACGGAGAGCCGCACAACTCAAAATTCACCTCTCTGATTCGCTGGCCAGCATCTCCCCCCTAAGAGATCGCTCCCGACTCTAGATTTTGTTCTCGTGTTGACTCGGCTCGGGAATCTCGCGAGAGATGCACTCTCGCGAGATCCTTTTCATTCTCTCGCTCTCTCTCTCCCGAGAGAGAGAGAGTGAGAGAATGAACGTACGTATTATTTATACATTATTTTATGTATCAAAAAACTAACGAGATCAGCCTGGAATTCCACAAAGGGGGGTGACACTACTTCGCGGTTTTTCACTTTTCGCGGTCGGTTCTGGAACCCATTAACTAACTAACTAACTAACTAACCTGCACTTATATAGCGCTTTTCTAGTCACAAAGACCACTCAAAGCGCTTTCATTAATACTAACCCTCTATTCTAAGGGCCTATAGGAAACAGATATCTAGGGACAATTTAGAACAGCCAATTAACCTAACATGCATGTTTTTGGCATGTGGGAGGAAACCGGAGAAATCCCGGAGTAAACCCACGCAACACGGGGAGAACATGCAAACTCCACACAGATCACTGTTGGTCGGGGGCTGGGATCGAACCCACGATCCCCACAATCCCCCGGCCAAGGGTAAACTGTGCTGCCGCAGTGCTAACCACTGCGCCACCGTGCATTATCGCGGTTATTAACCGCGATAAGTGAGGGATCACTGTATACACAATGACATAGGGGCATAAAACCCAAAACACATCAATAAACACACCCCCATCATTTCACACCCAGTGGAGCCCCCCCCCACCCCCACCCCTTTTTGGATTGCAAAATCCAAAAATCGCCTTCCCTTCTTGGCCTCTAGGTATGGACTGTGCTGTCTCCTCTTCTCCACCACGTGACACAGCTCGTTGGGGTGCCTCCACGTCTTTTCCAACAGGCCCAGGCACCCATCACGCCAAGCAACCACCACCTTGATCCGCCCCTGGTCATCGCGCTGCTGGTACGTTCCGTGTGTCCCTCTCAGCCGAGCTTCAACCATTGGGCAGACTGTCACCAATCCTCAGGGGAGCTCTGTCATGCTTTCTCGGACCACCACGGTGTAAGCGGGCCTCCTCCTCAGAACCGGTCATCTCGCAGGTCCGGTTCGAAGTCCTCTTTGAAGGCCGTCACTTGGAGCGCTTCAATACTACGCCCTCTGGACTTGCCCCATCATTCCTCAGCGCAGGCGCCTCGTCCTTAGCAGCCACCCCGGGAGTCCCACCGTGCCATCCAGTTCCCACACCAAGGGTAACTTGGACACTGGCATCGGGTCCATCCCAGGATGATGTGGCGCCGGATGTGTACTTCTCCTGTAGTAATTCATCCATCCATCCATCTTCTTCTGCTTAATCCTTTTTGGGTCACGGTGGGGCTGGAGCCTATCCCAGCATCTTTGGGCGAGAGGCAGGGTACACCCTGAACAGATCACCAGTCCATCGCAGGGCCAACACAAAGAGACAGACAACCATTCACTCTCAGTCATACCTAAGGACAATTTAGAATCCCCAGTTTTTGATGCCAATTAACCTGACTTGCATGTTTTTGGCATGTGGGAGGAAACCAGAGAAATCCCAGAGTAAACCCACGCAGACACGGGAAAAACATGCAAACTCCACACAGATCACTTTAATTCAACTTTATATAGCGCCATTTCACAACAAAAGTCATCTCATAGCACTTTCAACTGTAGGGGATCCCTTTCTAATCTTAGAAAGTTGTTGCTACGTAATTATTTGACCACTTGCAGGGAAATGGTTTATTTGAAGAGTTCCAATGTGGGTTTAGAATCCATCATAGTACTCAAACAGCCTTAGTGAAGGTCACTAATGACCTCCTTATCACATCTGATAATGGACTTGTTTCTGTACTTGTCCTTTTAGACCTTAGTGCAGCATTTGATACCATCGATCATAATATTCTACTTGAGAGATTAGAACACTAAGTTGGACTTCATGGAACTTCGTTGCAGTGGTTTAGATCTTATTTATCTGACAGGTTCCAGTTTGTTCATGTCAGTAATGAGTTCTCTTTCAACTCAAAGCTCAGTCATGGAGTTCCACAGGGATCTGTGCCAGGCCCTACTCTTTTTAGTTTATATATGCTTCCGTTAGGCAACATTATTAGAAAGCACTGTATACATTTTCATTGTTATGCAGCACGGTGGTGCAGTGGCTAGCACTGTTGCCTTACAGTTAGAAGGTTCCTGGTTCAAATCCCCAGGTTGGCAGGGGTTGGAACTTGCATGTTCTCCCTGTGCTGCGTGGGTTTACTCCGGGGGCTCCGGTTTCCTCCCACAATCCAAAGACATGCATGTTAGGTTAATTGGCTGTTCTAAATTGTCCCTAGATATCTGTTTCCTATAGGCCCTTAGAATAGAGGGGTTAGTATTAGTGAAAGCGCTTTGAGTGGTCTTTGTGACTAGAAAAGCGCTATATAAGTGCAGGTTAGTTAGTAGTTAGTTAGCTTCCGTTAGGCAACATTATTAGAAAGCACTGTATATATTTTCATTGTTATGCAGATGACACACAATTATACCTGTCAATGAAGACAGATGATGGTAATCAATTAGCCAAGTTAGAAGCCTGTCTTAAGGAAATCAAAGCTTGGATGACTTGTAGTTTCCTGCTATTAAATTCAGATAAGATTGAAGTCATTCTTGTTGGTCCAAAAATCCATAGAAATCTCTTTCCAAATCAAACTCTTAGTTTGGATGCGGTTACTGTGTTAATAGCTCTGTAAGGAACCTTGGAGTTATTTTTTTTTTTTAAAGATCTGTTTTTCAATTCACATATAAAACTTGTTTCTAAGACTGCCTTCTATCATTTGCATAATATTGTCAAGATTTGGAGCATCTTGTCTCAGAGTGATGCTGAGAAACTGATCCACGCTTTTGTTTGCTCTAGATTAGATTATTGTAACTCTTTATCAGGTTGTCCTAAAATATCTTTAAAAAGTCTTCAGTTGATCCAAAATGCTGCTGCAAGAGTTTTAACAGGTACTAGAAAGAGTACTCTGGTCCAACATTTACAAAAAATGTATTCATTTTATTTACTACCATATTCTTATAATTATCACCACAATTATCAGTAAAATACTCTGGATATATCATTTTCTTAGTTCCATTTTTCCTTAATTTATTTAATCAACATGAACATTTGTGACACACAGGCTGAATTTCCACCTTGGTTGAAATACCCCTTTATTCGGCTTTCACTGGGCTCTGTGAGTAAACTGATTAGCGTTTTTTTTTTTGTGCTTCGCTGCTACGCTTTACCCGAAGTGTTTGCTAAGCTAACGCCATAGCTAGTCGTAGCACCTAACACTGACACAAAGAAGCGACTCTGTCCCCAGTGATTGGGGCTCACCGGAGGAACTAACCGAGGCAACAGTTGGACGGGAGCCGGATCAGAGTTCAAGTACAGTGGAGGTAGGAGACGGGGACCAGTGGAGGACCACCAGGGCCCCAGCCAGATAAGAGCAGGATCGGAGCTCAACTACAGCGGCGGTGGGCGGTGGGACTCGGAGGAGCGGCTGGTACCCTGGCTGGACAGGAGCTCAATTGCAGCTGGACTAGCAGCGGAGGGGACTAGCTGAGGCCCAGCTGGATTCGAGGTTGGTCGGATCGGATACAGGCGACACCAGCAGAGATAGTTTTACTATCAACAGGTCAGTAAAAATGCCACCAAAGAAGGAGGAAATGGAAGAGATCAAAAAATCTCTGAACTTCATGTCAGAAGAACTGACCAAAGTGGCTAATCAGCAGACTAAAATATTAGGGCTAATGGAAGAAGTCCAAGAATTAAAATTAACAATTAAGACAAAAAAAAATTGCAGACTTGGAGCGACACGTCGAGAATCTTGAACAATGTTCTCGTATGGATGATCTAATTATAAGTGGACTAGACATTAAATATCAATCATATGCTCATGCTACAGCAGGAATGAGAGGTGAGGAGGCTCCCACAAGTGAATCAGTCTCCCTGGAAAACCAGGTGCTTCAGTTCCTTGAAAGCAGAAATATAAAGGTTGAAGCAAATGCAATTTCAGCCTGTCATGCTTTTCTCAGAAAGGATAATAAAACAAAGAAATCAACTGTGATGCGCTTTGTGAACAGAAGGGTAAAGAATGACATACTGAGGCAGGCCAGAAAGCTACGGGGAACAGAAGTTTACCTAAATGAACATTAACAAAAACTAATGCTGAAATAGCACGGCAAGCACGGATGCTAAAAAGACAAAAGATATAGGCAACATGGACAAGAAATTGTAGAGTTTGGATCATAACTAAATGGAACACCTGAGGAAGCAAAGAGTATAATAATCAGAGATCTTACTGACTTAAATATAGATGAACACTGATTAAGAAAAGAGACTATATAAGTCCATATCCACACACACGGCAAGAATAGTTCTGACTGACTTGAGTAGACATCGATTATCCCCAGTTGGAGGAAGTCATTTGACAGAGAGGAAATTCAAACTCTGAAAATATGCCATTATGTTGAACATGAACTACAAGAGATGGAAAATGATATTGATCCTGATAACCACTTTTTCAATAATCTTCATAATCATTGTGAATATTACACTGAAAAGCAATTCAAAAGTCAAGTGCAACTAGATGGTAAACTATCAATAATACACTTCAACAGCAGAGGTCTTAAAAACTTTCCACAGATTCAGGACTATTTAAAACAGCTAGACAGAAAATTTACAGCTGTCGCAGTCTCTGAAACTTGGCTTAATGAAGAGCAGGCTCCCCTGATGGCAATAGAGGGATATCAGATGTTTCATATTAACAGATCTCAAAAGAAGGGTGGTGGCGTTGCACTGTAGATTGATGACCTGTATAGGTGTAAACGTGTAAATGGAATGTCCTTTGCACTACCAGGGATTCTGGAATGTGTTACTGTTGAGATTGACCAAGATAAAACAAAAAATAATTATAAGCTGTATATATAGAACGCCGGGAACTTGCATTGAGACATTCAGAGATAAATTAGTCGAGCTGTACAGTAATATTACTAGTAAGATAATGGTAGTAATTTGTGGAGATTTCAATATTGATTTACTTAATCCATAACAAAAATTACAGAGTTCATGAATTCTATGTACAGCAAGAGTCTATATCCCACAATAAGACATCCCAGTAGAATCGCAGTTCACACTGCTACATTTATTGACAACCTGTTTGTTAATATTATTGATAAGAAAATAGAAAGTGGATTATTGATAAATGATATAAGTGACCAATTGCCAACCTTTGCACTTATCCATGGCCACATGGGGGCCAATACAGAAAAAAAAAATTCAAAATCATTCAGATACAAATCATAAAATGCAATCAGTTCTTTTAAAGAAGACTTGCTGAATCAAGACTGGACAAAAGTCTATGTATCAGATGTAAATGAAGCCTATGACACATTTATAAACATTGTAACCACTCTTTATGAAAAAAAAATTGTCCATTAGTAAAGAAAAAGCTAAACATAAATTTGCCGATAAGCCATGGTTAACCAAAGGATTACAAAAGGCGTGTAAAAAGAAAAATTTATTATATAAAGCTTTCATAAAGAAAAGGACAAAAGAAGCAGAGCAGCGGTATAAAACATACAAAAATAAGTTTACATATATAATAAGATGTAGTAAAAGAGACTATTACAGTAAAGAACTGGAAAAAAACAAAGACAATATTAAAAATACATGGACAATAATCAACAGTATCCTTGGAAATAAAAGCAGAAATACCAGCTACCCAACTAACACTCCAAAAAATAATAAATCGACTCCGAATGTGAATATAGCTTCACCTGCAGATGAATTTAATAATTTTTTTAACATTGGACCTAAACTGGCCCGAGAAATACCCACTACGATGCCAACAGGTGATTCAATATGCAATAACACTGCTGTAAAAGACACCATCTTCATAAAGAACACAGACGAAAGAGAGGTCATTGAAATTGTTAAATCGTTCAAAAGTAAAACATCTACTGACTGCGATGGTATTGATATGCTACTAGTCAAAACTGTTATCGAATGCATAGTGAAACCACTGACGTATATCTGTAACCTGTCTCTCCAATCAGGTATATTTCCCAATGCAATGAAAATAGCTAAAGTAATTCCGATTTACAAGACAGGCGACAGAGGGGAACTCTCCAACTACAGACCAATTTCACTATTACCGCAATTTTCCAAGATACTTGAAAAAATATTCTATGAGAGAATTGACAACTTCATACTGAAGAATGATTTATTGTGTGAGCAGCAATATGGGTTCAGACACAAAAGGACAACAGCATATGCCTTAATGGAATTTACAGAAAAAATATCAACAGCCATTGAAAATAAAGAGTATTCAGTTGGAGTATTCCTGGATCTTAAAAAAGCATTTGATACAGTAGATCACAATCTATTATTAAAGAAACTACAAAATTGTGGTATCAGAGGGGTAGCACTGTCCTGGTTAAGAAGTTACTTAAAGAATAGATATCAGTTTGTATGTGTTAACAACAAAAACTCAGAGCTACTGAAGGTCACCTGTGGAGTCCCACAGGGTTCAGTTTTGGGACCATTATTATTCAATATGTATATAAATGATATATGTAAAGTTTCAGAAAAAATGGACTTAATATTGTTTGCTGATGACACTAACCTGCTATGCAGTGGAAACAACTTGGAACAACTTCTGGATACACTCGGAAAGGAATTAGGAAAGCTGAAACTGTGGTTTGATTCAAACAAATTAACGCTCAATTTAAGCAAGACAAAATTTATAGTCTTTAACAACCATCACAACTACCCAGTACCCAAACTCAGTGTAAATGGTGTAGAGATTGAAAGGGTATCCGAAACTAAATTCCTTGGAGTAATAATTGATAAACTGTGTTGGAAGCCACATATTAATTATGTAAAAGGTAAAGTATCCAAATCAATTGCAATATTACACAGAGTGAAAAATTTGCTGAATCAACCCACACTATACACCTTGTATCATTCATTAATACTCCCATACATGACATATTGTAATGAAGTATGGGGAAATACATATAAAACAAACATATATCCACTCTTTATGCTTCAAAAGAGAGCTATTAGAATAATCAACAAAGCAGCTTACAGGGAACCAACAAACCCACTTTTTCTTAAACAAAAAACTCTCAAGTTGAAAGATCTGATCGACTTTAAAACCGCAATAATAATGTTCAAAGTGAAGAATCTATCACTGCCCGCAAATATCCAAAAGTTGTTCCAAACAAGGGAGAAACGATATCACTTCAGAGGAACATGTATATTTCAAAAGCCTACAGTGAGAACAACTACCAAGCAACACTGTATTTCAGTGCAAGGTGTCAGATTATGGAACGATTTTGGACCTGAATTAAAATCATGTACAAAGCTTGGACAATTTAAACAAAAACTAAAGGAAGAAATACTCCAAACATATTTACAAGACGACATGTAAACTCACATAAGGATTGACATTTCCAGCCTGTGTTGTGTTATAGCTTAGTTTTTCTTTTTTCTCTGTGACACTATGTCTTAGATTTGTTTTTGAATAGTAACCGCTTAACTTAGACTAGCTCAGTTTTCTTTTTCTCTCAGTCATATTTTGTCTTAGCCTTGTTTTAAATTGTAATCGCTCTTGTCTTGTTTTCTCTTTTTTCTCCTTTGAATTCTTGGATGGAATATGGGTGGGCAATATAAGCTGCGGCTTCAGCCATCACCCATTTCGGATAACTCACGTGGAATTGTATAGTAGAAGGAGTCTTTGTCTAATTTGACCTTGTTGTTATATTATACAGTTTCTTTTAACCTGTAATGTACTATCCGAAATAAATAAATTCATTCATTCATTCATTCATATGTCACTATCTGCACCTGCACAACTGCACTGAAATACACTACGGCTATTCATCTCTAGCTGTCCGAATTTTGGATTGCTGGATTTATTGCCACCAATAGTTTACCTAAAGCAATCATTTACCACTATGGAGGTCAGAGTCCTGGCTGCCATTGGCACCATGGGTTGCATCACTATCGACTGCTGTTGTCACTGTTCTTGTTTTTCGTTTATTTTAATCCAGCCCAATTTCCTTCCTTCATAAAATGCACACCAATGTAGAGAGAGAAAAACGCCATTTCAATTCTCCTGTATGTCCTGCACGTATAGTAGTAAATTCTTTGAATCCTTGATTTCCTTGCCAATTTAGCCATTTGTTGCTTGTCATTTAGCCTATTTGGTCTCTTTTTAGGCCGTTTTCTGTTGCTGCCGTCGTGATTCACAGCTAGGTCAGCACAGTAACAAACCGCTGGTGGAGTCACTGTCTCGGTGCAGTAATTCCACCGTTGACTGGAGCCATGTGTCGTCGCCTGTGGCGCTCTCCTGCACTGTGTGCCCATTCAGTGGCTCCCATTAACACTGCTGTTTTACCTCTTGAAGATTTTTTTTTTTTAAGATTTGTGAGAGACACCTTGAAGTGAGTGGTGTGTCATTGCATTTTAGGGGTTTTATATCATTGGGGTCATTTTTACTTTTGGACTTGTTGGAAAAAATCTTTTGGGGAGGGCTTATTGCCTTTTTTTTTTTTAAATGGCGCCGGAAGCAGGGCGGTCGTACCAGCAGCCACACTCTCTCGTGTCTGCTTATTCCTGTATATAGTGTGTCTATTAACCAGGGCTTGGCAGGAAGATTCAGATTAAGACTGGACCAACTTTCTCTATTTTAGCCAGTTTTCTAGTGTTCTAGAGACCTGAGTACAGAGGGCTTATCCAGGACTTCGTGGACTGGTGCCATCGGAACTGCCTCCAGATCAACGCGAGGAAAACTAAGGAGCTGGTGGTGGACTGCCGCAGGCAAGGACAACCCCTCACAGCACCAGTAAATATACAGGGAACAGACATCGAGATGCTGACATCCTATAAGTACCTGGGTGTTCATCTGAACAATAAACTAGACTGGTCACACAATACTGACGCACTCTACAAGAAGGGACAGCGCAGGCTGTTCCTACTGAGGAGACTCAGGTCTTTTGGTGTACAAGGGACGCTGCTGAAGACATTCTATAACACGGTGGTGGCATCAGCCATCACTTTTGGAGTGGTCTGCTGGGGCAGTGGCATTACAGCAGCCGATAGGAAGAGACTGAACAAACTGATCAAGAAAGCTAGCTCCGTCCTGGGGCAGTGCCTTGACCCAGTGGAGGAGATGGGAGAGAGAAGGATAGTGGCTAAACTGTCATCTCTGCTGGAGTCCGAGTTCCACCCAAAGCAGGACACACTGAATGCACTAAGGAGCTCATTTAACAGTAGACTACATCATCCTAGGTGCACAACCGAGAGGTTTCGCAGATCCTTCCTACCTATGGCTGTCAGACTGTACAACCTAAGCAGGGCTGCTCGCAGAGATAGCAAAAAGACGTGACAACCTAATAGTATTGAATGCAAAAGACGCAATAGACTTACACAATGGTCCCCTCCGGTATACAACTAGGAAAATACCGGTCGCTATGGAGGGTGAGAATATGTATGGGTACATAATCATACCATGTAGGATAACTAAGTAGACAGTTGTGCCGTTTCATTCCATCTAGCTACAATGCTCCACGCTGTGTGTGTTTACATATTTATTCCATCTAGCTACAATACTCTGCACTGTGTGTTTATATACTCATTTATTCCATCTAGCTACAATTCTCCGCACTGTGCGTCTGTGTATATATATATATATACATACATACATACACACACACACACACACACACACACACACACACTGCTCTTGTTTTTTCTTGCCTTCTGATTGTTGGTCTGAGTGTTGCCATCCCTGTGCTGTTGCAATCCTGGAATTTCCCCATTGTGGGACTAATAAAGGCTTATCTTATCTTCTTTCCTCTTCCTCGGGCAATGAGATCAACAGAGGTGGGGGCAGACAGATCGTTTACACACGCGAACAGCCGATTGCACTGAGGAGGCCGGTGTTCTGCTATTTTACCATAGGTCATCAGAATAAGCGACTTTCACATCTCTGCTTGTGCAAAGCATCATGGGATCGCAGCTACCAAACAAACCACCAAAAATGGCAGCGGTTAATCTAAACTTGGATGAAAAATGCTCTATCGATACATTTAAGTTATGGAAAGTGGCTGATCTGATTATATTGTATGCGTAGAGGTTTTGCCAGTTGTACCCGCAAATGCAAGGATGAACTTGTTGCGCTTGCATTTCGCGGCCACGTTGCAGAAATTGCCAGTAGTGTTGTCTATAGCCGAGGAATCCGAACAGATTCAACGTGACTATGCCAGCTTGTTTACGTTTGAAGTGGAGGGTGAAATGCTGACAATTCCTGACGCCTTGGGACTTAAGGCTAGGAGACAGAAATTGATGCTGTGTCAAAATGGGCCCCCTGCATGTCAATCTTTTTTTTCGGATAGATTAATAGAACAGATTAAAAGAAACAGAATACAACAAAGGGGGAAGAAAATCCAACAAGGTCATATTAGACAATAACTCCTCTGATTATACAGTTCAACATAAGTTATCCGAAATGGGTGATGGCTGAAGCTGCAGCTTATATTGCCCACCCATATTCCATCCAAGAATTCCAAAGAAAAACAAAATGTGACAAAAAAAAACAAAAAACTAAGCAACAACAAAACGCAGACTGGATATGACAATCCTTATGTGATTTTACATGTCATCTTGTATATATGTTTGGAGTATTTCTTCCTTTAGTTTTTGTTTAAATTGTCCAAGCGTTGTACATGATTTTAATTCAGGTCCAGAATCGTTCCATAATCTGACTCCTTGCACTGAAACAGTGTTGCTTGGTGATAGTTCTCACTGAAGGTTTTTGAAATATACATGTTCCTCTGAAATGATATTGTTTCTCCCTTATTTGGAACAGCTTTTGGATATTTGCGGGCAGTGGTAGGTTCTTCACTTTAAACATTATTGCAGTTTTAAAGTCAACCAGATCTTTCAACTTGAGAGCTTTTAATTTAAGAAAAAGTGGGTTTCTTGGTTCCCTGTAAGCAGCTTTGTTTATTATTCTAATAGCTCTCTTCTGAAGCATAAAGACTGGATATATGTTTGTTTTATATGCATTTCCCCATACTTCAGTACAATGTCATGTATGGGAGTATTAATGAATGATACAAGGTATATAGTGTGGGTTGATTCAGCAAATATTTCACTCTAGTATTGCAACTGACTTGGATATTTTACCTTTAATATAATTAATATGTGACTTCCAACACAGTTTATCATCAATTACACCAAGAAATTTAGTTTCGGATACCCTTTCAATCTCTACACCTTTTACACTGAGTTTAGATACTAAGTTGTTGTGATGGTTGTTAAAAACTATAAATGATGTCTTACTTCAATTGAGTGTTAATTTGTTTGAATCAAACCACAGTTTAAGCTTTTCCAATTCCTTTCTGAGTGTATCCAAAAGTTGTTCCAAATTGCTTCCACTGCATAATAAATTCGTGTCATCGGCAAACAATATTAAATCCATTTTTTCTGAAACTTTACATTGTAGAATGTGTAAATGATGAGGCAAGTTGGTCTCTGGCAGTTTTACACATTCTCTCTCATGAGCATAGTAGAAAAGAGGACCTCTCAAACAGAACTCTCCACTTAAATACTCAGGTCCTTCTACATATCAAAAGGACATTGCATTCACATAAAAGATCACATTGCATGCACTTCCTTAATCCTCCAACATCTCCCTCACAGTCTCTGGCACACAAAAGATCACATTTCACAGCTTCCCGTTATCTCCAAGGAACTCTGCCCTTTGTTCTTATCAAAGATGCTGCTCATTATGTTTTGGCCATGTGCGGCCACCCCTCGAGCATATTGGATCGAACAAAAGAATAACAGTCTGTATGCTGTGACAGAATCATTACTCATCAATCCACACGCTGCTTGGGCTTCAGTCTTCTCCCGTATCTGCTGTAACCAGGATTCACCCCCTCCGCGGCGCTGTCATGCTGGGGAGCTGCTGTCTGGGGGTGAAAACCTTTTGTCTGTCCCTGCGGGTGTTCTTGGGAAATTCTACTCTGGGAAGCTCCCCGTGGGGGTCTTCTACGCCGAGGGGCCCTTGCCAACAGCACTTGCTCGTCCGCCACCACAAAAGCGGGTTTGAGTCCGTTTATACCAACCTTTTCCCTCCTACCCCCCAAATCTAGCAAAAAATGCTTGTCCCCCGTTTCCAGCACTCTGAATGATCCATCATAAGGTGGTCGCAGTGGGGGGCGATGCGCATCATGTCTGACAAAAACAAACTCCACGTTTTTCAAAGTTTTAGGCACAAAAACGCGCGGAAAATTGTGGTGAACGGGGCCCGGCAGCGTGCCTGTGTCAATGCTACGCTGCAACAGCTGAGATGGGGAGCTGCCCGGCGCAGGATTATCCGGGAGAAACTCCCCGGGCAGCCGAAGTGGCTGCGCAAAAACGAGTTCAGCTGGGGAAGCTTCCAAGTCTTCTTTAGGTGCAGAATGCAACCCTAATAAAACCCACGGTAGCTTGTCTACCCAATTTGCATCCGTCAGTGACGCCCTGAGAGCCGCTTTCAATGACCTATGAAAACGTTTGCATAACCCATTAGCCTGAGGATTGTACGCGGTTGTGCGGTGAATTGTGACACCCAGGCTGCGGACCATTGCTGACCAGAGTTCGGAAACAAATTGAGGGCCTCTGTCGGACGTAATGTCCGACGGGGCTCCAAAACGCGCCACCCATGCCGTTACAAACGTGCATGCTACCTCCTCGGCTGTGGTTGACGCCAGCGGAACCACCTCCGGCCATTGCGTGGTGCGGTCCACCATTGTCAGAAGGTGCATGCACCCCTGTGATGGCAGGAGGGGGCCCACGAGGTCCACGTGGACATGGTCGAACCTCTTAGCCTCAGAACTCAGAAAAGATTTATTGCCAAGTACATTAACAGATACTGATAACAGATCACTGATAACATATGAGGGATTTGACTTGACACAGAAAATGAACCTGCATTTCCGGTGACACGGCTGCATCTGAAACGCGCCTGCCAACAGGAGGGTACAGGTAGCATGAGAAATAATACAATAGGAAGGAGCAAAAAAATAATTGATTTCAGAATAGTGGTCATATATGATCAATATTATGATTACAAAGGAAAAAAAAAGCCCACAATGCACAATCAGCAGACCAAAAAAGTTCACAGGACACAAAGAGAGCAGTGAGTTTATCATCTATCATCAGTTTGTGGATCAGTATGAGTGTAATGTTGAAAGTAGGTGTTGTATCGGTTAAGAACAACAAGGACTCTTTGGCAGGAGATGTTTTGTCTGGCTACTGGCATTGTCCTTGGCCGTGCAGCTGCCTGTCCGAAGGCCATGAGCTCAATGTTTTGAAAAAGACTGCAGACGATCAGGAGGATTTTTGTGAGGGAGTCAAATTAAGTCGAATAGTACTGATCACAGAGAGGAAACTTTATATTCTCTTACAGATTCAGTACTTAATCCTTCATTGCTGGGCGTTGAGCCCATCGTGGATGGTCCTAAGCGTAATCATGATGTAATCCACCTTCCGAGACAGTTCTCCATTTGTCGCTATCAGGGTCCTCTCCATTTTTTCAATTTGATGGATGCACCTCGCCTGGCCAGCATTTTGATAGGTTGTATCCATCTTCAACAATTTGCGGTACACCAGGACAATCCCAGATCCAATCAGAACGATCCCAATCACCATTACTATGAAGACGTACAAATCTTCTACATCTTCGATAAAAAGATTAGTCAGGCACAAGAGTTTCCAATTACTTGTCTCCCGTAAATAGCCCGCAGCAGCCGTTCCTGCGGGGCAAACAACCTCCCCCGGGGCACTTTTCCTCGTTGAAAAGATAGTGTCAATTGCGTTCAAAGCCCAGCTTATTAATTCCATAATTTCTTTCGATAATCAGCAGTAAAGACGCAGACAGATGACAGCAAGCTGGGATCCAGTTAGTTTGGGGAGAAGGAGATAAGTCAGAAGCAAGAGAGAAGAGAAAGGCGTCTGCTCTCTTTGGAGGGCGGAACTGAAGGAATGTGAAATGGAATGTGAAACGGCTCCAAGGGAGCCCTCGTGTGTCTGTGTACTTTGGCTCGTTGGCACGCCATGCAGGCTGCTGCCCACTCTTTCACCTGTTTGCGAAGACTCGGCCACACAAATTTCTCTACCATTTTGATTGACGCACGCACTCCCGGGTGCGCTCAAGAATGAACCAAGTCAAAAACGCGGCGGCACCACGCGGCCGGTACCACGGGACGTGATCGCCAAGTGGAGACATCGCAGATTAGCGGGGGGGGGGGGGGGCATACCGTCTTGCAGCACCCTGCTCTCCAGCCTTAACCCTGTTGGTCCAGACTGGAGCGCGCGCACATCCGCGTCACTAACCTGCTCTGCGGCCATGGCTGTGTAATCTATCCCCACGCGGACTGGGGCCGCCACGGCGCATGAGAGGCAGTCTGCCACTACATTCAGTTTACCCAAGACATGCTGAATATCGGTAGTAAACTCTGAGATCGCGGCCAGCTGTCTCTGCTGCCGGCCCAACCATGGTTCTGAAACCTTGGCCATCGCAAATGTTAGTGGCTTGTGGTCAACGAACGCAGTGAAACGGCGCCCTTCCAGCCAGAACTGGAAGTGGCGAATAGCCAAGTGGAGAGCCAGCAACTCCCTGTCAAATGCGCTGTATTTACGTTCACTATCGCGCAAAGTCCTGCTGAAAAAGGCGAGCGGCTGCCAAGCCCCGGCTACACGCTGCTCCACGACCGCCCCTATGGCCACATCTGACGTGTCAGTAGTGAGCGCTATGTGGGCCGTTGGGTCTGGATGTGCCAACAACGCAGCGTTTGCCAGGGCTGCCTTGACTTCCGAGAACGCCCGCTGTCACTCTGGGGACCATTCGATCTTATTCGCGGGTTTCTGTTTTTTGAGCGCGGCGTACAGTGGTTGCATGAGCTGCGCGGGGGAGGAAACTGTTATAAAAATTCACCATTCCCAAAAACTCCTGAAACGCGCTGACCGTTTGTGGTCGGGGAAAATCTGCTACCGCACGCACTTTGTCAGGCAGCGGAACCGCTCCTTCGGCAGAGACACGATGCCCCCCCCCAAAAAAAAAAATCAATCTGCGTCACCCCGAACTGACACTTCGCTGGATTGATTATTAAACCGTGCTCTCCCAACCTCCGGAAAACCGCCGTGAGGTGGGTTTCGTGTTCATCTTCGGACATGCTGGCTACCAAAATATCATCCAGGTAGACGAATACGAAAGGGAGATCGTGCAGCACCACATCCATCATGCGTTGGAACGTCTGTGCAGCCCCTTTAAGCCCGAATGGCATGCGCAAAATCTCGAATAGACCAAACAGAGTTATCACCGCTGTTTTGGGTATGTCCTCAGCGCGCACTGGGACTTGGTGGTAACCGCGGACCAAGTCTATTTTAGAAAAAACACGCGCTTCTGCCAAATGAACGGAAAAATCTTGGATGTAGGAATTGGGTAGTGGTCGTGCGCTGTGGCGTTGTTCAACCTGCGGAAATCCCCGCAAGGTCGCCACGAACCGTCAGCTTTAGGGACCATGTGTAGCGGGGAAGTCCATGGGCTGTTTGAATGCCTGATGATGCCCAACCTCTCCAGGTTGGCGAACTCCTCGCGCACTATGGCCAGTTTAGCTGCGTCCAAGCACCAAGGTTTTGCAAAAAAGGGCGGCCCGGTGGTGGTAATAAAATGTTCCACCCCGTGTTTAGCGACAGCTGCCGAAAATGTCGGGACCGTGAGTGCTGGGAACTGAGTGAGCAGTGTGTGGAACTTACCGCTTGCAGCTGTGACGTTGGCCGGGACGCTCGAGCTGTACAGGGAATAGAATCGAAAGACAGTGCATTAACCAGGCGCCTGTTAGTGACATCAACTAACAAACCATGTGAGCACAAAAAAAATCATCCCCCAATATATTGAAATTCAATGCTGCTATGACAAAAGTCCACTCAAATGCACAGCCATGTCGAGACAGAAGCAGAGTCCTCTCACCAAAGGTCTTAATCTCCAAGCAGTTTGCCGATGCCATCTCGGGGCCGCTGGATCCTGCCAGCCGGTCGGCGTAGGACGGCATGATGAAACTCAACTGGGCGCCGGTGTCCACAAGGAAATGCCTCCCCGAGCGTGCGTCCATCAAGTAGAGCAGCTTGTTCTCCTCCCCGAGGGTCGCAGCTGCTACCGACTCCCGGTCTTGGCGTTTTCCCGAGTGCTTGAACTGGCACGGTGGTATACATTTGCGTGCCCTCTCTGCAAAGCGGCGGTGGTAGAAACAAAGTGCGTCTCCTCCGCGTTCCTTGGCCCCCACCGCCGTCGGTTCCGCTACCGCCGTCGATGGCTCCTCGCCGTCTCCGTTCGTCGCGCCGAGCTCCGTCACCGCCGCCGTGGTCGCGAGCTCTCTGCTGGCCATGATGATCCGGTGTGCCTCCCGGGCCAGTGCATGGTAGTCCCGCTTGGCCAGCAACAGCGAACTGGCCAGGGCCGCTCTTGTCGCTTACGGAAGGTTCCGGAGCAAAAGGTGGATAAAAATGAAGAGGTCGTCGTCCAAGCCCTTCAATCTCAGCATCTTCTCCATGAGGTCAATAGCCGTGCAATCTGCCAACCCGGTCCGCATCAGGAGTCTCTCTGCTCTCTCCTCAACCGAGTGTGTAGTGCTGGATAAGTGTGGCCTTCAACGCGCCATATTTGTCGCTGGCTGGTGGCTGATCCAGCAGGCTCTCCACCTGCTGAGCCGTGTGGGTGTCGAGCTTTGCGACCACATGGTAGAATTTCGTGTCATCCACCCATATCCTCCGGAGGATGAACTGCGCCTCAACCAGGAGCGCAGATTGTGCTGCCAAAAATCCGGTAGCTGGATTGTAACGGCATACGCTTGGCTGGGGGCTCCCAACGAGGCTGGTTCCGGGGAATTCTCTTCGTGTTGCATGCTTCATCTCGGGTCACCAGTGTAGAATAAGTAAATGAGGCAAGTTGGTCTCAGGCAATTTATTACACATTCTCTCTCATGAGCATAGCAGAGAAGAGGACCTCTCAAACTGAACTCTCCACTTAAATACTCAGGTCCTTCTACATATCAAAAGGTCACATTGCATTTACAAAAGATCACATTGCATGCACTTCCTTAATCCTCCAACATCCCCCTCACAGTCTCTGATAAGAACAAAGGGCAGAGTTCCTTGGAGATAACAGGAAGCTGTGAAATGTGATCTTGTGTGCCAAAGATGCTGCTCATTATGTTTTGGCCATGTGCGGCCACAACATATCATTTACAGTATATACATTTATTAACAATGGCCCCAAAACTGAACCCTGTGGGACTCCACAAGTAACCTTCAGTAACTGAGTTTGTTACCAACAGATACATACTGATATCTATTCTTTAACCTCTTGCACTCCGGTGTACCGCGGGCGGTCACGTCTCTGCGTTCTAGGGCGCACGAGGGCGCCCTAGGACACACACTGTGCGTCCTAGTGTGCACTGGAAAAAAGCTGCATTTCTGTTCTTCCACTACAGACACAGCCGCGAACAGAAAGCCAAAGGAGTGCTTTGATTGGTTTAGATGTGACTGACCTCTCATTCGACTAATCAGAGCCTTGAATTGTGTTTCTGAATCTTTGAAGAACCAATGACTGAAAACCTAGCAAGAAGGACCCGCCTACCAACGGCCACGAATACAGCGAGCCAATTGAAGCACAGAAGTTTGAATGCGTGCGTCCCTTGCAAAATCTGTTTTGTGTAAGCCGCTGGGTGACACACACATTCGCCAGTCTTTTTCTTACTACTGTTCTTATTTGTTTTGAAAAATCGTTCGCCAAAACTGCAGTCATGGAAGCTCAAAACCGCAATAATGGAATTATGGTTTGACCAGGTCACGTGACCAGAACCACGAGTCCGTAACAAGCGGACCAGCGTCATGTTCGTCTGACAGTGAGGAAGAGAAGTTCGCCAGCGACACTGCTGTTGGGGACAGGTAAGTGTTATAAGGTAAATTATTCTTTATCCCTGAAAATTGTAATCAAAGTGACTTTTGATCGATCGGTAAATTACAACTGTGCGTCATGGCAACATGAAGACCGCGGCGCACGGGTCCAGTCCATGTGCTGCGTCCGGACCGTGAACGCCCCCCCCCCCCCCCCGCTACTCTTCTGTAGCGGATTGCCGATATTTTAGTACAACTGTGCGTAGTAGACCGCGGCGTGTGCTGCAGTCCGTCATGTGGCAATGGATGATGTCTGTCCTCTGTAGCGGGGGGGGGGGGGGTTGTTATCCTCTACAATACAGATATTTTAGTATAATTTTTAGTGCACTGTAGGTTTTTTTTCTTGTTAAAAAAAGCCACATTTTTTACGTGGCATGCTTTGTGTGTGGGGGCTTGTTTGATTTATTCATTCATTCATTCATTCATGAATGAATAAATAAACCCCCCCCCACACACACACACAGCCTTGAGTGTCACCTTTCATTAGAGCCCAAGATGAAGCTTCTATATTGAATCATTCAAAAGTTAGACATTTTTCCAAATTGTGCCATTTGGCACAGTTCAAAAACGCCTGGGAACAACCTAAGAAAAAAAGCTGTGCAATATATTCATTTTTTGTGGTATTGTTACAAAATTTTGACCTCAGCTGGATTACACTTGGTTCTACATTTCTGTTGCATTTTCCAGCCCGGATCTGACAGCTGTGTGTTATTTGCAAGCATTTGTATCCAAAAAACCCCCCAAAAAACACCCAGGCGAACTTTATTTTCTTCAAGTTCAGTATGTTTAGATGACTGTTAGTGGCAGGAGCAGTTTGAATTTTTTGGCAAAACAGTCATAATCTCTAAGTGTTTTCTTTTAAATGAGACCAACCCCATGAAGATGCTGCAAAGATTTGAAGAACAGCTTTTGATTTACTTTGGGTATGTTATTTTTAGGCGTTTTTAGGGAAATTGACCAGAGTGCAAGGGGTTAAGTAACTACATAACCAGGACAGTGCTACCCCCAATACCACAATTTTGTAGTTTATTTAATAATAAATTATGATCCACTGTATCAAGTGCTTTGAGATCCAGGAATACCCCAACTGAATACTCTTTTCAATGGCAGTTGATATTTTTTCTATAAATTCCATTAGAGCAAATGCAGTTGTCCTCATGTGTCTGAACCCATATTGCTGCTCACAATAAATTATTCTTTATGAAGTTATCAATTCTCTCAATATTTTTTCAAGTATCTTGGAGAATTGCGGCAATAGTGAAATTGGTCTGTAGTTTGAAAGTTCCCCTCTGTCACCCGTCTTGTATATCGGAATTACTTTAGCCATTTTCATTGCATTGGGAAATATACCCGTTTGGAGAGACGGGTTACAGATATACGTCAGTGGTTTCACCAAGCATTCAATAATAGTTTTGACAAAGAGCATGTCAATACCATCACAGTCCGTAGATGTTTTACTTTTAAACGATTTAACAAATATATTGTATTTGCAGTCCTGAGCTCATCCCCTGTTTTGTCGTTGTCTTTTCCCGGTTCGTTCTTGCTTTAAAACTCAGTTTAGAGCTGGTGTTTTGAGCTGTTGCTTCGTAACTACCGCTGGAGAGTGAACCTACTCGTGCGGAAAAGAAATTGCCAGTCTCATAACTTAATATTGTGGTGGCTGGTGAAGAAATCAGTCCCCTCACACTCAGGGAGAACAAAGGGATTTCTCCCACGTTTTTTTTTTCTCCCTACAATCACAATCAACGTACATCGGCCGGGATCATGGGTCCCAAGAAAGCTCAGCAGACTGAGGAGGTGGACGACATTAAAAGAGCGCTGGACTTCTTGGCGGAAGAGATTTCTGCTGTTAAGCTGCAGCAAAGAAACATCCTGAACCTGGTTGAGGAGGCGAAAGCGCTGCGGATCCAGAACGCCGAGAAGGACAAGAGGCTGGCGTATTTGGAGAGCAGAGTGTCGGAACTGGAGCAGAACACCCGGGTGAATTTTTTTTTTTTTTTTTTTTTTTACTACTTATTTTGTACCCATAGGTAGATTTATTTTTCAGTCTGGTGACAAACCAACAGCTGCCGGTCGCTGCGTGTGCAAGCACCCCTTAACTCCCTAACCTGCATGTTTTTGTCATGTGGGAGGAAACTGGAGAAATCCCGGAGTAAACCCACGCAAACATGGGGAGAACATGCAAACTCCACACAGATCACTGTTGGCCGGGGGCAGGGATCGAACCCACGATCTCACGGTCCCTGTGATCCCCCGGCCGAGGGTAAAACTGTGCTGCCACAGTGCTAACCACTGCGCCACCATGCAGCCCACGGCGGCACACGACGTGATCATCACGGGGCTCCAAATTAAACCCCGATCGTACGTGCGAGCAGTGGCCGCTGACAGCGGAGGGAGGCTCGGTGAGCTGGAAGATGAATCCACGGAGCAACAAGTGGCGGCCTTCATGCAGTCCAAAGGAATCCAGCTGGACTGTAACACCATAGAGACCTGCCACCCTCTGCCCAGGAAAAACGGCGACAAACCGGCTGTGATCATGAGGTTTGTCAACAGAAAACAAGACTGCGCTGTTAAAACAAGGTAGGAAACTGAAAGGAACGAACATTTACATAAACGAGCACCTCACAAAAGAAAATTCAGAAATAGGCAGAAAAGCAAGATACATGAGAAAGCAGAAAAAGATTCAAAACACCTGGACATCAAACTGTAATATATATATATATATATATATATATATATATCTCAAATTAAACGGATCACCTGAAGAAGCCAAGGTCATTAACATCCGTAATATTATGGAACTGGACAAATATCAATGAATGTTATGAACTGGAGTTGACAGCAACAACAGACAATTGTAAGACACTGAAGGATTATACTCATCTGCTACAAGACATTTAACAACATGAAACAAAAGATCAACAAACAGGAACTGAAAGTTTTTGAATATACAGATCACAACCCATAGGACATAGAATATAACAGACCCTGATAATTTATTTAGCTCCATCAATAATGACTGTAGTTACTTCACGGATGAACAGTTTAACACAATGGTCACATCTGATTTCAATATTTCTATGATCCACTTCAACAGCAGAAGTCTCTATGCCAACTTTAAACTGATGTAAATCTTTAATGTTAAAGAGCCATTCAATATTGTGGCAATATCAGAGATGTGGCTCAGTGAAGAGAAAGGAGTGGATTTTACCATGGATGGCTATGAATTAAATTATATAAATAGAAAAGTGAAAAAAGGAGGAGTTGCAATTTATGTTGACAAGAGCTTGAAATACAAGGTTGTTGAAAATCTGTCAGTAACTGGATGATTTATTTGAATGTATTACAATAGAAATCTGTCTGGACAATGTGAAGAATATAGTAGTGAGCTGTGTATATAGAACACCGGTGGCTAAACTCATCTCTGCTGGAGTCCGAGTTCCACCCTATGCAGGACATACTGAATGCACTGAGGAGCTCATTTAGCAGCAGACTACATCATCCCAGGTGCACAACCGAGAGGTTTCGTAGGTCCTTCCTACCAACGGCTGTCAGACTGTACAACCTAAGCAGGGCTGCTCGCAGCGATAGCAAAAAGACGTAACAAACTAATAGTTTTTTGAATGCAAAAGATGCAATAGACTTACACAATGGTCCCCCTCCGGCATACAACTAGGAAAATACCGGTCGCTATGGAAGGTGAGAATATGTATGGGCACATATTCATACCATGTAGGATAACTAAGTAGACGGTTATGCTGTTTCATCCCATCTAGCAACAATGCTCTGCACTGTGTGTGTTTATATATTTACATATTTATTCCATCTAGCTACAATGCTCCGCACTGTGTGTTTATATATCTACATATTATTCCAGCTAGCTACATTGCTCCGCACTGTGTTTACATATTTACATATTTATTCCATCTAGCTACAATGCTCCGCACTGGGTGTGTTTATATTTATATATCTATATATTTATTCCATCTAGCTACATTGCTCCGCACTGTGTTTATATATTTACATATTTATTCCATCCAGCTACAATGCTCTGCACTGTGTCTGTATATATATTTTATAGTAATATGTACATATGTATATTAGCTGCTCTTGCTTGCTTGTTTTTTTTCTTGCCTTCTGATTGTTGCTCTGAGTGTTGCTATCCCTGTGCTGTTGCAATCCTGGAATTTCCCCGTTGTGGGACTAATAAAGGCTTATCTTATCTTATCTGGATCAAACATTGACTTATTTAAGGACTGGATGGAAAAATGTAAGCAAAACTAACTCAAAGTTATGTTCATCTGTGGGGATTTCAATATAGATCTGATGAATTCAAAACAACAGTTTGACAGAAGGATTTATCAACACAATGTACAGTATGGGCTTACATCCAACAATTACAGGACCTAGCAGAATCACATCACAGTGCCACACTAATAGATATTTTCCATATTGTTTGTGAATATGTTATCAGGAGTGGGCTTTTATTGAATGATCAGTGACCACCTGACGATTTTTGTTGTCTATCAATGTGATTATAGGAAGAAAAAGTATACCAAAAATATTAAATATAAAAAAGAGTAAGAACCAAAGAATCTATGTATTCACTGACAAAGGAATTAATACAAGCCTGGAAGATAGTTTATGATGAAAATGATATAAAGCATATGATAATTTTTTTTTTTTACAAATATTTCAATCATTGTACAATAAAAACTGTCCTATAAAACAATACAGTGACAGAGGAAAAAAAATATTCCTTGGGCCACCAAGGAGTTAATAAAATGTAAAAAGAAGAATACATTATATAAACAATTCATTAAGTGCAGAAAGGTGGAGGCTGAGATCAAATGAGATAAAAATAAGCTTACTAACATAATGACCTGTAAGAAAGAATATTACAACAGAATATTGGAGGATAATAAAAATAACTTAAGAGGAATATGGCAAGTACTCAATGGGATTATTAGTAATCGACCTAAGAATGCTCATTATCCACAATATTTTATTGAAAATGGCAATTTGATAAATAATATGGAGGATGTGGTCAGTTGTTTCAATAAATTTTTTGTAAACACTGGTCCTGAATTAGCAAAATCAATAGTGACAGAAACAAACAGTGGCTCTGTAAATGAAATAGATAGAAATCCAAACAATCTTTTTGGGTGCAGTTACTGATAAGGAAATTAGAGACCGAGTACATTTAAGAACAACAAAAAAAAAAAAAAAAAAAAAAAAAAAATCAATGGACTGGAATGAAATTGATGTGACAATAGTGAAAAAAATTGAAGGAATTGTTAAGCCACTCACCCACATCTGTAACCTGTCATTTCAAACTGGTAAATTTCCAAACAAAATGAATAGCAAAAGTAATACCTCTATACAAAACAGGAGAGTCATTGTTTTACAAATTACAGGCCAGTGTCTTTACTCTCACAATTCTCCAAAATACTTGAAAAAAAATCTTCACTAAGACTGGATGATTTCATTGAAAAACACAACCTCCTTACAGACAGCCAGTATGGTTTTAGAGCAGATAAATCTACATCTTTGGCACTGATCGAACTTAGAAGAAATTACTAGTTGTATAGATAAAAAAAGTTTGCTGTCGGAGTAGTTATAGATTTAAAGAAAGCTTTTGACACCATTGACCACATACTATTAAGGAAACTGGAAAGGCATGGGATAAGAGGGGTCGGACTGAGTTGGGTGGAAAGTTATTTAACAGACAACAATTTGTACAAATTGCTGAGCACAAACCACAAGACCAACCTACAGTCAATATGCACATTACAAAAAAGAGCTATAAGGATAAATAATGTAGGATATAGAGACCATACCAATTCGTTGTTTTTAAAGTCACATGTCATAAAGTTCATCGATTTAGTTAAATTTAAGACAGCACAAGTCATGTACAGGGCAATTAACTCCCAACTAATATACAAATTTTTTTTTTTTTTTTTTTTAAAAAAGAGACAATCATAATTTGAGAGGAGACTTAAACTTTACAAAACCCAAGATACGAACAACCAAGAAAAGTCTGTGCATATCTGTCTGTGGGGTGGATTTGTGGAACAGTCTGGAGCCGGAACTGAAACTATGTACAAACAGAAATCAATTCAAAAAGAGGTACAAACATTATTTGCTGAAAGGATATATGTTAGAAGGGTAGTATTTATATGTACGATTCACTATACTCACTCTGGGACACTATGGAATGGTGGGTGGGACAGTACTGTGTATATCTGTGCTGTTTGAGGCTGGTTTGATACATGGACATCAGTGTATGCTAGGATGGATGGGTGTCAATGTTGATACGTACAAAATACAGTTAATTGTTTACTTGGGGTCTTAAATGTGGTAATTTGTATATAATTCACATGGGTGTATTTATGCAAAAGGAGACGGAATTAAGTGTTCACTTCTTCCTTCTCCCTTTCAAACACTGTATACTGTTACTTTTTTGCATTTGTCATTTGTTTTGTTTTTGTTATACTTTTGTTCGAAATAAAGTATCTAACAATTTCAATGACCTCTCGTCTGTGTTTATGAAAATGGAGTCTTTTATAGAGTGTTTTTGCTTATTGTATCACCTGTGGGTGCCGTAATGGGTATTTCAAGCCAAATAAGACCAATGTTATCAAAAAAAGTTAATGAAACGACTCAGTGTGAATGCAGCTTCACCTGCAGATGAATTTAATATTTTTTGAAGAATTGGTTGGGTAGCTTGTATTTCTGTTTTTATTTCCAAGAATATCAAGTATTGTCCATGTATTTTTAATATTGTCCGTTTTTCTCCAGTTCTTTACTGTAATAGTCTTTTACTGCATCTTATTTTTCTTACTTATTTTTGTATGTTTTATACCACTGCTCTGCTTCTTTTGTCCTTTTCTTTAGGAAAGCTTTATATAATAAATTTCTTTACACGCCTTTTGTAATCCTTTAACCATGGCTTATCGGCAAATTTACACTACTGTTCAAAGGTTTGGGGTCACTCAGACAATTGTGTTTTCCATGAAAACTCACTTATTTACCACCATGAGTTGTAAAATGAATAGAAAATATAGTCGAGACATTGACAAGGTTAGAAATAATGATTTGTATGAAAATTTTTTCCAGATACTCAACCTGCTCAAAGGAAGGTCAGTTTTATAGCTTCTCTAACCAGCTAAACTGTTTTCAGCTGTGCTAACATGATTGCACAAGAGTTTTCTAATCATCCATTAGCCTTCTGACGCAATGAGCAAACACATTGTACCATTAGAACACTGGAGTGATAGTTGCTGGAAATGGGCGTCTATACACCTATATAACTATTGCACCAAAAAACAGACATTTGCAGCTAGAATAGTCATTTACCACATTAGCAGTGTATATTAGATATTAGTGTGTATTTCTGATTAGTTTAAAGTTATCTTCATTGAGGAAAAAAAAAGTGCTTTTCTTTCAAAAATAAGGAAATTTCTAAGTGCCCCCAAACTTTTGAACGGTAGTGTATGTTTAAGCTTTTTCTTTACTAATGGACATTTTTTTTCATAAAGAGTGGTTACAATGTTCATGAATGTGTCATAGGCTTCATTTACATCTGATACATAGACTTTGTCCTGTCTTGCTTCAGCAAGTCTTTAAAAGAACTGATTGCATTTTGTGATTTGTATCTGAACGATTTTAAAGTTTTTTTTTCCTGTATTGGCCCCCGTGTGGCCATGGATAAGTGCAAAGGTTGGCAAATGGTCACATCATTTATCAATAATCCACTATTTTCTTATCAATAATATTAACAAACAGGTTGTCAATAAGTGTAGCAGTGTGAACTGTGATTCTACTGGGATGTGTTATTGTGGGATATAGACTCATGCTGTACATAGAATTCATGAACTCTGTAATTACATTTTGTTGATATGGGTTTAGTAAATCAATATTGAAATCTCCACAAATTACTACCATTTTCTTACTAGTAATATTGTACGGCTCGACTAATTTATCTCTGAATGTCTCAATGCAAGTTGCCGGAGTTCTATATACACACAACTTCGTTAGATTTTTTTTTACCTTGGTCAATCTCAAGATCAACACATTCCAAAATCCCTGGTAGTGCAAAGGACATTCCATTTACCAGCTTACACCTATACAGGTCATTAATATACAGTGCAACACCACCACCACCCTTTTTTTGAGATCTGTTAATATGAAACATCGGATATCCCTCTATTGCCATCAGGGGAGCCTGCTCTTCATTAAGCCAAGTTTCAGAGACTGCGATAGCTGTAAATTTTCTGTCTAGCTGTTTTAAATAGTCCTGAATCTGTGGAAAGTTTTTGTTAAGACTTCTGCTGTTGAAGTGTATTATTGATAGCTTACTATCTAGTTGCACTTGACTTTTGAATTGCTTTTCAGTGTAATATTCACAATGATTGAATATTATTGAAAAAGTGGTTATCAGGATCAATATCATTTTCCATCTCTTGTAGTTTATGTTTGGCATAATGGCATATTTTCAGAGTTTGAATTTCCTCACTCTGTTAAATGACTTCCTCCAACTGGAGATAATTGATGTCTACTCAAGTCAGTCATAAGTTTTGTTTTATTTTTATTTATTTTTTTTTTTTAAGTACATTGACATGGTATGTCAAAAGAACTATTCTTGCCGTGTGTGTGGATACGGATTTTTTATAGTCTCTTAATTTTCTTAATCAGTGTTCATCTGTATTTAAGTCAGTAACATCTGATTATTATACTCTTTGCTTCCTCAGGTGTTCCATTTAGTTTGATCCAAACTCTACAATTTCTTGTCCATGTTGCCTGTATCTTATTTTGACTTTTCAGCATCCGTGCTTGCCGTGCCATTTCAGCATTAGTTTTTGTTAGATGTTCATTTAGGTAAACTTCTGTTCCCCGTAGCCTTCTGGCCTGCCTCAGTATGTCATTCTTTACCCTCCTGTTCACAAAGCGCATCACAATTGATTTCTTTGTTTTATTATCCTTTCTGGGTAAAGCATGACAGGCTGAAATTGCATTTGCTTCGACCTTTATATTTCTGCTATCAAGGAACTGAAGCACCTGGTTTTCCAGGGAGACTGATTCGCCCAGGGGAGCATCCTCACCTCTCATTCCTGCTGTAGCATGAGCATATGATTGATATTTAATGTCTAGTCCACTTATAATTAGATCATCCATACGAGAATATTGTTCAAGATCCGACGCGTCGCTCCAAGTCTGCAATTTTTTTGTCTTTATCCTTAAAGGGGACCTGTGGTGGTCATGAAAACATATTCAACTTGAACATTAGGCAAAGTATTTGTTATTTGGGTAAATAATTGTTGCCAGCCATCTACCACCAGAGATCTATGCAAATACGGCCGCCGGCATGGCCAGCCAATGAAAACTATGCGCGCCGCCCTGACACATGCGGATGTGACGTCACACCGTTGATACTGAAAAGTCAATACTCAGCGTGTACCAGTGAGTAGGGTGCTTTTGTCAGCGTTTTTGTTCCATTATGGCTGAATTGTTGGACTCTGAGGAAGAATTTGGGCAACATGGCTACAAGTTTGAGCCAGAAAGGTCTTCTGAGGGTGAAAGTGACGACGTGGTCCTCACACACCATGGAATTTCATCCGAAAGGAAACGTCTGCAGTGTGTGCCCTGTTCCAAGATTGTGCAACCACTTTTCCGCGACGATATTCCGACAAAATGTGCTGGGTTTGGGTACACAAAAGTGTTTGTTTTTTCGCTTTTTATTGAGACATCCAAAGGCTTTACATTCCGCCATGTTGAGATAGCCATATCGCATTGCATGTTTTTGTTGTTACAAGAGCGCCGAGTGTCTGCTGATCTGTATATACTTTATTTTCTACTCGTTTTAGTTCTGCATTTAATATGAACCCTGAGTTTGAAATAAACGTTTGAATTTCAATATCCTGAAAGCCACTGATCAGCCGGGCACTCCAGGCACAGCCAATATTGATCCAGATCGCGGTATCAACGTTACTACGTCACAGGAAGCGTCCTGACAGGCCATGTAGCCGCCAGTATGGCTGTGCGCATGTTTTGCTGCCATAGCTGAACCAGCACATCAGCAATGGATTTATATTGCATTGCCTTGAACTAGAAAGTGAGACAGGGGCTCAATATAATATCTTTATTTTCACGACCACCACAGGTACCCTTTAATTGTTAATTTTAATTCTCGGACTTCTTCCATTAGCCCTATTATTTTAGCCTACTGACTAACCACTTTGGTCAGTTCTTCTGACAAGAAGTTCAGAGATTTTTTGATCTCTTCCATTTCCTCCTTTGTTGGCATTTTTACTGACCTGTGGATAGTAAAACAATCTCTGCTGGTGTCGGTATCCGATCCGACCGACTTTGAATCCAGCTGGGCCTCAGCTAGCCCCCTCCTGCTAGTCCCGCTGCTTACCGCCGCTGTAACCGAGCTCCTGTCCAGCCAGGGTACTGGCAGCTCCTCTTTTCAGATTATGCCCTTAATTTAGATGCGGCCACTCTCACTCTGAACAGTTGTGAGGAACCTTGGAGTGATTTTTGACCAGGATTTGTCCTTTAATTCACATTTTAAAACCGTTTCTAGGACCGCCTTATATCATCAGCGCAATATTGCCAATATCAGGAGCATCTTGTCTCTGGGTGATGCTGATAAACTGATTCATGCCTTTGTCAATTCTCTATTATCTGGTTGTCCTAAAGTATCTAAAAAAATCTTCAGTTGATTCAAAATGCTGCTGCTAGAGTTTTAACTGGTTCTAGAAAAAGAACATTTCCCCGGTTCTGTCCTCCCTCCATTGGCTTCCCATTGAATTCAGAATCAAGTTTAAAATCCTTACTTTCAAAGCTCTTAATCTGCCCCCCCAATATATAAAAGATCTGATATTACTTTACCATCCTAATAGAGCATTATGCTCCCAAAATGCTGGCTTACTTGGGGTGCCCAGAATCTCCAAAAGTACGGTGGGAGGCAGAGCCTTCTGCTACCAAGCTCCTCTCTGGAACCAGTTACCACTCTGGGTCCGGGAGTCAGACTTTTTCTAAGAACAGGGCAAAATCCTTCCTTTTTAATATAGCTTTCGTTTAAGGAGGGTTTTTGTGTCTTAACCCCACTCTTGCTCTATTGTTATCTGATCCATACTGCTGGTTGACCTCCAGTATTGTACTTGGCATCTTACTGCTATGTTCTTTATGTCTGTCCTTTCCATCCTCCCTATCCCCTCACCCCCAGCCAGTTGCAGCAGACGACTGCCCCTCCCTAAGCCTGGTTCTGCTAGAGGTTTCTTCCTTCCAAATGGGAGTTTTTCCTCTCCACCTTCACTTAGTGCTTGCTCATAGGGGATCGTCTGATTGGGTCTTTGTGACTGGTTTTTTTTCTGCACTGTGGCGCCACGAGACGGCTTTTGTTGTGATGTGGCGCATTATAAATAAAGCTGAATTGAAAAAGGTGTATTAGACTCATAGGCCTACCCAAGTTCAAACAGAGATCTGGATATTCTTTCGAAAGTTTGCTTCCAATAAAATGTACTGAACAAACTGCTGTTTCTCGTCGGATCCCAACACTTGCCAGTCTTCAGATTCTTCCAATTTACCTGTAAAAAAGAAACCAAATATAATATCTTTAATAACGGCACTGCTGAAATATACACGTCTGTCATCGAGTACGCCTATAGTATATGTACCCATAAGCCTATAGCCCTATAAAAGGTTGTTCTAGTGTAAGCACTTTATCTTTAAATAATTGAAGTTTAAGTAGAGAATTCTTACAGTTTTCAAAAATGATGCAAAAAATAAAGGATGGTGGATTTTGACAGCCAAAGAGGCAGATTTCATACACCCTTTGTCATGATGTGGGACTCTTGAGTCTTTTGCTATGACCAACATTGCTGATGATTAGGCCTGATTGCTTACTTCAAAGGCCTATTGATGTACAATCAGATAAAATTTATTTTTCTACATATTGTCCTACATTGCATAGGTGTAACCTTAATTTTAACATGCATTTTAGGCTACAATAGGACCTACATCGATTGTTCGAGATCTAGATAGTTTTCCTGATGGTTGTAGGCCTTCCTATTGCCCATTTCCGTGCCAATTAGGCTAGAACTTGAATACACAACACTAATTATGTTGTAGCAGACTTACTGCTTTAATCCAAGAATTACGTCTGTCCGGATCCTTCAGCTCCATGGGAAATGTGTATAATGTGAATGGTGGCAGACATGTAGACTGCCACCATTCACACTGCCGGACTTTGAGACGTTCATGGACACAGTGATGAAAAGAGAGAAGGAGGAAACGCGGAAAGCATGGAGGTGTGAAATTAAGCCTGAGGAGACGTCAGTTTAAAAGCATTCCTCTTCCTTCCATGATCTTGGGGAACGTACAATCTCTGAGGAACAAGGTGGATGAAATTCAAGGGAATGTACGCTACCAGAACGACTTCAAGAACTGCTGTGTCATGGCTTACACCGAGATCTGTGATCTCAGATCCGGATCTGTGGATTGACGGCTTTGGAGCCCCACTCCGCTCGGATCGGCAGGAAGAGGTAACGGGGGAAACGTCAGTGGGGCGGCGTATGTTTATATATTAATAAACAGTACTGCACATCTGTCACGGTCAGAGAGCGCATCTGTCCATATCGCTACGCCCCTTTTATCTGCCTTGCGAGTTCCAACTTTTTATAACGACTGTACATTCACCTGAGGGCAGACGCTGACTCCGCCTCCAGCACCGTCTTTGATGTGGTACAGCAGCTGCAGTCAATTTCTCCAGAGGTGCCAAACTTTATTCTTGAGGATTTTAACCATGTTTCTTTAAAGAAGACACTTAACTTTTATCAGTAGGTCTCTTGCCCAACCAGGTGGAAAAAAAAGACATTGGACCTGTGCTATGGATCCATAGAGAGGGCCTATAAATCACTCCCCCTTCCTCCTTTAGGATCCTCAGATCACAACTGTGTACATTTGCTGCCCACATAAAACTGCTCTCAGAAGAGGCAAGGTGGAGACCAGAAACAGGTGTGGACAGAGAATTCAGTGCACTGCCTCCAGGAATGCTTTAACTGTACAGACTGGGAGGTGTTCACACTGTCCTGTGGGGATGATTTGGACTCTTTGGTAGACGTCACATGCTCATACATGGCTTTCTGTAAAAATGTGTTCGTTCCACGTAAACGTGTCAAAATATATCCCAACAACAAGCCATGGGTTACAAAATCAGTTAAATACTGCTTACAGAGGAAAGCACTTGCCTTTTGGGCTGCATGGTGGCGCAGTGGTTAGCACTGTGGCAGCACAGTTTACCCTTGGCCGGGGGATTGTGGGGATCGTGGGATCGTGGGTTCGATCCCAGCCCCCGACCAACAGTGATCTGTGTGGAGTTTGCATGTTCTCCCCGTGTTGCGTGGGTTTACTCCGGGATTTCTCCGGTTTCCTCCCACATGCCAAAAACATGCATGTTAGGTTAATTGGCTGTTCTAAATTGTCCCTAGATATCTGTTTCCTATAGGCCCTTAGAATAGAGGGTTAGTATTAATGAAAGCGCTTTGAGTGGTCTTTGTGACTAGAAAAGCGCTATATAAGTGCAGGTTAGTTAGTTAGTTAGTTAGTTTAAACAGGGGTCTGTTTCTGAGCTACAGGTTGCCACAAAAGAGCTGAATTCTGAAATTTTAAGAGCAAAACAGAATTATAAAATCAGAATTGGAAAGCAAGATGGCTAGAAAGAAACTTGGTTCAGCCTGGACCAGTATGAAAACTATTGCAGGCCTTCAGAGCACAGAGCGCAGTAATTGTGTGTTTTTAGATGGTTTTAATTCAGACAGAGCTGGCTAATGCTCTTAATTGTTTTTATGGTCGTTTTGACTCCTTTGATTTTAGCACTGAAACCCAAGATTTGAAACGAACTCAAAGACAGTCAGCACTTTAATATTGAGGTGCAGGATATTAAAAGGGAGTTCTGCGCTGTAAAAGTGAACAAAAGTCAGGGCCCCGATAACATGTGAGTGCTTGGTAAAGTCCTGTGCACATGAACTGAGTCCTGTATTTCATTACATTTTCAATAAGTCCTTACAGACAACATGTGCCCAAGATCTGGAAAGATGCCGTGGTTGTTCCCGTTCCAAAATCCAGCTGCCCTAAAACGGTAAACGACTTTAGACCAGTTGCTTTGACTTCAATTTTAATGAAAATTTTTGAAAAACTGGTCAGATGGGAGGTCCTAAAGCAGACTGAACATGCATTGGATCCTCTGCAGTTTGCCTATAGGTCTCACGGGAGTGGAGGATGCCACTGTCACTCTGCTTAATGCTTTTTTAACATCTGGATTTTAATGGGACACACGCCAGGCTTATTTGTGGACTTTTCCTCCGCCTTTAATACAATCCAGCCTCATTTTAGTTGAAAGGCTCCTGCAACAATTTGATTTGAGCAATAATCTGGTGGGTTGGATTCTGGATTTCTTAACCAACAGGACACAGTAAGGGTCAATGGTACATTGTCTGACCAAAAGTGCTCTTCTACTGGCTCTCCTCAGGCGTGTGCGTTGTCACCACTGCTCCGACATGTTTGTGTCCAGGATGAAGAGTAGACATGACAGAAAGTATGCTGATGATTCAGTTATTGTCAGTCTCCTCCAGGATGGTGAGAGTGGCCACGGCCCAGTAGTTGATTATGTTCACTGGTGTGAGGATTCCTACCTGCAGCTTAATACGACAAAAACTAGAGATATGATTATTGACTTTAGGAGGAAAACTCCCAGGCACAAAATCACCATACTAAAAGGTCAGACCACTGAATGTGTACAGTCCCACATATCTTGGGACGATTGATAGTAATTTAAACTTTGAAGAGAACTGAAAGGGTGTGCAAAAAGGGTCAGCAACATTTGCATTGCTTGAGGAAACTTGCACGCTTCCAAATTGACAGAACGATAATGACAATGTTTTATCGGGCTTTAATTGAGTCTGTTTTATCCTTTTCTTTAGTGTCATGGTTTGGTCAGATAAAACTGAAAGAGGAAATCCTTGGATCAGGTAGTTAGATGGTCCAGTTGTTTGCTTGGTGAGTCACAGCTGAGCCTGACATCCCTGTACACCAGACAAGTACAGAGGATTAGTAGTTAATTCCCTTCCACAGCATGTGGAACACCATTTGCTGTATGGGGCGGCGCCTATCTCCGTTTCTCTGACCCTAGGCCACACAGCTACTGTAAGTAGTGAAAGTTACAGTGGGGGGGGGGGGGGTGTCCAGTCCTCTGGTAGCTCTGTGCGTAACTTTACTTTCCCTGTTCCATTATGCTGAGCACCACGCTAGAAGGCAGAAAGTACCATTTTTATATGGTCTTTAGTATGACCCGGCCGGGATTTGAACCCCTGCCTCCCGGGTGTGGGGCGGATGCTCTACCAACTGAGCCACCCCTCCAGTTACAGAGGATTGCTACCTCCATTTTAAATGATGGCTCCCACCCGTTGCACTGCCACTTTCAGCTTCTTCCCTCAAGACGGAGGTTTGCTGTCCCAAAAACCAGCGCTACAAAAACAGCTTTGTTCCTGCTGCTGTCAAAGAGTTGAACAAGTTGTAACAATATATTGCACATAATTGCACCCCATCTTATTTTTGTAAGCTTTTATTTGGGTTCTAAATCTTTTATTGGGTTTTAGACCTTTGAGTTTTTAACCTCTGACTAGTCTAACTTTTTAATATGACCCTTCTTATCTCTGGTTTTTCTCTCATCTCCGTCTTTATACCCTGATTGATGGAGCCTTGAGTATTTTTATCATGTTTATAGTCAGCTTCATGTGTGCCTGTGTTTGGTTTTGCAGTCTGGTGACATCCATATTTACAAGCCACAATTACATTCAACATAAACACAATCTACCTACGGGTACAAATAAATTCAATTCAATTCAACTTTATTTATATAGCGCCATTTCACAACAACAGTCATCTCATAGCACTATCAACTGTAGGGAGGACCCCCACAGTTGCAGAAAGACCCCAGCAATCAGGCGATCCCCTGTGAGCAAGCACTTGGTGACGGTGGAGAGGAAAAACTCCCTTTTAACAGGAAGAAACCTCCAGCAGAACCAGGCTCAGGGAGGGGCAGTCATCTGCTGCGACTGGCTGGGGGGTGAGGGGATAGAGAAGAAGAAAAGAACAGACATGTAGAGAGCAAACAGCACGATGGGGACTCAATCTATGGGAGAGAACAAACAAATGTTAATGACCAGCAAAAAAAAAATATTTCATAGAGAGTGAGGAAAGGAGTGAGGCCCAGTGCATTACTGGAGGTCCCCCGGCTGACTAAACCTATTAGCAGCATAACTAAGGGAGGGTTCAGAAAACACATGATCCCTCCCTAATTGTAGGCTATATCAAAAAGGTAGGTTTTAGCCCTATTCTTAAAAACAGAGATCGAGTCTGACTCCCGAATCCAGATTGGCAGCTGATTCCACAGGAGAGGAGCTTGATAACTGAAGGCTCTGCCTCCCATTGTACTTTTGGAGATTCTAGGTATTACAAGTAAACCTGCATTTTGGGAGCGTAGTGCTCAGTTAGGATGATACGGTAGTATCAGATCTTTTAAATAAAAAGGAGCCTGATTGTTTAGAGCTTTGTAAGTAAGAAGAAGGATTTTAAACTTAATTCTAAACTCTATGGGAAGCCAATGAAGGGAGGCCAGAACCGGAGAGATATGATCTCTCTTTCTAGTACCTGTTAAAACTCTTGCTGCAGCATTTTGGATCAGCTGAAGACTTTTTAAAGATGTTTTAGGACAACCTGATAATAAAGAATTACAATAATCTAATCTCGAGCTAACAAAAGCGTGGATCAGCTTCTCAGCATCACTCTGAGACAAGATGCTCCTAATCTTGGCAATATTACGCAAATGATAGAAGGCAGTCTTAGAAACAAATTTAATATGTGAATTGAAGGACAAATCCTGATCAAAAATAACTCCAAGGTTCCTCACAGAGCTATTAAGAGAAAGAGTAACTGCATCCAAACTGAAAGTTTGATTTGGAAAGGAATTTCTAAGGTTTTTTGGACCAACAAGAATGACTTCAGTCTTATCTGAATTTAATAGCAGGAAATTACAAGTCATCCAAACTTTGATTTCCTTAAGACAGGCTTCTAACTTGGCTAATTGATTAGTATCATCTGGCTTCATTGACAGGTATAATTGTGTGTCATCTGCATAACAGTGAAAATGTATACAGTGCTTTCTAATAATGTTGCCTAACGGAAGCATATATAAACTAAAAAGAGTAGGGCCAAGCACATGGCCCTACTCTTAGGTTACATAAAGTAACCTGAACCTGTGCACAAGCTAGTCCCCAAGTTACAGGCATGTATGCTGCAAGCTTGCTTTTTCCACCGCTCCAGATGATACATGCCGTTCCCACACTTAACTACAGCACAATGTGCACCTGGCATGACAACGATTGAGAGCTTGAAGCAGACTTTAAATGCAGTTGTTCAGGTGTGACAGCACTGTCTATACAAAATCAATGCAGCTCCCGGAATGTTTGGTAGCCGTGAACTTTGAACTTCTAGTCCACACATGTGCACTCGTAATGTGAAAGTAGCTTATGCCATAGCCTTTGTTACTACGCATGCATGGCATGCGTAAGAGGAACTACGCTTCCGCTCATTTCAGCATAGATACAGCTGATGAAATCAACTGACTGAAACCGTTAACGGAAGATACAGCTGATGGAAACAGCTGACAGAATGTAAGCGATGCGCACACGTATAACAGGAGAGGGCCTTGACGCTGATTCAAACATGTGGCGCGATTGTGCAGTGTTATCAGTCTACAGTCTATTTCTCACAGAAGGTAAGCCGTTAGTGCTACTTTTATATAATAATGTGGAGTTGTATAGTATTAATTTTGTTGTTGCAGTGCATCTGTTCTATAATCAGGCCGCAATTAACTTAAAAAAATGCCGTTGTACTGGCGAAAATGGCGGATAGTCCATGCCTGTGTACCGAACTAAATTTGCCGTGTTTCATTAAATATGTTGTTCCTTTGTCTTAATCCATCACTGTTGTACTGTATGAAAGTCTAGTTATTTAGTAGTTTTCTGTAGTTATTTCTCCGAAGTGCAGCAAGGTCCTGAGAGCTTACGAGGGGATGGGGGTTCATAGTGTCCAAATCTGACCAAATGGTCTATTTTTCAACAGTCACCCCTTCGGTCCACACACTTCTTCCATCGGTGTTGCAGTGCTTGGATCCCTGCGGTTGGGGGGGGGGGGGGGGAGCAGCCACATTTGGTCAAATTTGACCACAACGAATTTTTCACCCCCCCAAGATGCTAACCATATTGTTTTATTTAATGCTAGCATGTAATATAGCCTAAATGCTCTGGTATCTTTTTGTCCTTATATTCGGCTGTTTTAGAGTCAGATGAGTTCATCCAGTTGGTTTTAAAAATTACGTTTTTGAAAAATGTGTAGTGTGTATCCACAACCATGGAAAAGTGCCGGAAGATTTTCAGTTTCCTTTCCAAGGGGTCATACCCGTCAGAGCTGAATTATGGACAGAGGCGAGCCCTAAGAAAATACTGTTCTAAATTCAACATTCATGGTCAGTATTTAATGTTCAGAATTAATTACTATGATGTTGACAATGCCATTTGTATATTAATATCTTGATGATCACCTTAAGAGTAATAAAGTCAAAGGGGGCCCTGAATCTTTAAGGAATTTCATGCCTCACCAATGACACTATCCTGAAAACAAGAACTGCCATGTCTTGAAGGTTTTCCTGGTATGGCATGACAGCAGATATACAAACAACTGCAAACCCATGTTTCTATCAATAAGCATAAATGTACATCTCTCTGTATAAAACTAAACACTTATTTTCAAGGTGTCTGAGTGACCTGTGCCCAAGGGTGGGACCACCGTTGAGTGCAGTTAAAAAGCTGGAATGCCTCAAGGTGACCAACTATTGCAATGCACTATATTAATTCACTGGTGTTAGCTCAGGGTAATTAATTACTCTAGTCTTCACAAGAAACATTTCAACAGCTTTTTTCCCCAGCCGCTGTCAGGCTAGTGGCACAGGACATTAAAGACAGTAAACATCCATAACCCATTCATACGCTGGACAATTACCCCTTCACTGACCCTCCCTCACATACACAACTGTCCACCCGTCCCTCAAACATACACATCCAATACAGTCCTCCCGTCCTTCCCCACACAACTTTCCATCCATTCCATAATACTGTGTGCAATATCAAATCTACCTCTACACCACCTACCGCATGTGCAATAAACTAAAAATCTCATACAGTACATTATAGATAAAAAGCTATTTAACAGCAATACTAAGAGACAGGAATGTTCTATGTATATTCTTACATGATTGCACCTTTTATCTAGTCCGTTTATTCTGACTTTGTTCCTTTTACCTTTTTATTATTACTGTTATAACTGACTCAGACAAGAATTCCAATGTACCTGTTTTTTACATGTACAAATAGCAATAAACTAACTTAAACTTTAACTTTTGTATATCACTGGCAGGTATCTGCCGTTTGGGAGTTGGTTGGAACTGACTGCACAGGTCCATTTCCAAAGACATCCTCTGGATTCCAGTACATTTTAACAGTAACAGATTACTTTTCCAAGTGGGTGGAGGCCTTCCCTCTGCAGCGTTTGTTTTGCCACTTCCACTGCAGTCTCTCTCTGCAAACTTATTTCCAGACATGGCTGTCCCCAGCACATTCAGACCAAGGATGGGAGATTGTAAATCAGGTCAGCTGTGCTGGATACATGGTGTAATAGTTACAGTGGGGCAAAAAAGTATTTAGTCAACCACCAATTGTGCAAGTTCTCCCACTTAAAAGATGACGTCTCCAATTTTCATCACAAGTATACCTCAACTATGAGAGACAAAATGAGAAAAAAAAAAATCCAGAAAATCACTGTCTGATTTTTAAAGAACTTATTTGCAAATTATGGTGGAAAATAAGTATTTGGTCACCTACAAACAAGCAAGATTTCTGGCTCTCACAGACCTGTAACTTCTTTAAGAGGCCCCTCTGTCCTCCACTCGTTACCTGTATTAATGGCACCTGTTTGAACTCGTTATCAGTATAAAAGACACCTGTCCACAACCTCAGTCAGACTCCACAAACTCCACTATTGCCAAGACCAAAGAGCTGTCAAAGGACACCAGAAAGAAAATTGTAGACCTGCACCAGGCTGGGAAGACTGAATCTGCAATAGGTAAGCAGCTTGGTGTGAAGAAATCAACTGTGGGAGCAATTATTAGAAAACGGAAGACAAACAAAACCACTGATAATCTCCCTCGATCTGGGGCTCCACGCAAGATCTCACCCTGTGGGGTCAAAAGGATCATGAGAACAGTGAGCAAAAATCCCAGAACCACACAGGGGGACCTAGTGAATGACCTGCAGAGAGCTGGGACCAAAGTAACAAAGGCTACCATCAGTACCACACTACGCCGCCAGGGACTCAAATCCTGCAGTGCCAGACGTGTCCCCCTGCTTAAGTCAGTACATGTCCAGGCCCGTCTGAAGTTTGCTAGAGAGCATTTGGATGATCCAGAAGAGGATTGGGAGAATGTCATATGGTCAGATGAAACCAAAATAGAACTTTTTGGTAAAAACTCAACTTGTCGTGTTTGGAGGAGAAAGAATGCTGAGTTGCATCCAAAGAACGCCATACCTACTGTGAAGCATGGGGGTGGAAACATCATGCTTTGGGGCTGTTTTTCTGCTAAGGGACCAGGACGACTGATCCGTGTAAAGGAAAGAATGAATGGGGCCATGTATCGTGAGATTTTGAGTGAGAACTCCTTCCATCAGCAACAGCATTGAAGATGAAACGTGGCTGGGTCTTTCAGCATGACAATGATCCCAAACACACCACCCGGGCAATGAAGGAGTGGCTTCAGAAGCATTTCAAGGTCCTGGAGTGGCCTAGCCAGTCTCCAGATCTCAACCCCAAAGAAAATCTTTGGGAGTTGAAAGTGCGTGTTGCCCAGCGACAGTCCCCAAAACATCACTGGTCTAGAGGAGATCTGCATGGAGGAATGGGCCAAAATACCAGCAACAGTGTGTGAAAACCTTGAAGACTTACAGAAAACGTTTGACCTCTGTCATTGCCAACAAAGTGTATATAAAAGTATTGAGATTAACGTTTGACCAAATACTTATTTTCCACCATAATTTGCAAGTGAATTCTTTAAAAATCAGACTGATTTTCTGGATTTTTTCCTCATTTTGTGTCTCATAGCTGAGGTATACCTATGATGAAAATTGGAGACGTCTCATCTTTTAAGTGGGAGAACTTGCACAATTGGTGGCTGACTAAATACTTTACCCCACTGTGAGAAGTCTGACATCTTGACTTAATGAACAAATGAGCACATTAGTTACATTCTGCATAAACAGCAAGCTCAACGAATTGCTCTCCATTGAGAGAAGTGGAACTGCTGCCTACCACCCACAGACAAACTGTCTTGATGAGAAGACAGACATCAAATGGTAAGAATGAGATGGTATCTGTTCTGAAGGAATGAAGACTTGTAGTATGGTTTAGTTTTTTGTTTTTTTTGTATTTAGCTCTCACAGCGAGCAATGTACAGCCTCAGCATTTGTTTGTGATAACTGTAACAGATTGTTAAATTTGGGTAGTTTGTCTTGAAATACACTCATCTCTATTAAAAGTAGAACTTTGTGTCCGTACATTGAGAATAATTCTATTTTTAATAGTTGCTCCAATTTCCCATATTAATGCAAAGCCATTTTAAATTATTCTTCCTGGAGCACTTCAGAAGCTGTGAATTAGCAGCAGGATGATTGGGACATACCTTGATGCAACACTTTTCCTCACTTCGCTCTCAAGTTCACACCACAAAATTCTCTCCATTTTTCTTGATGTATGGAAGAGAGGCAAGGTTGCCCTCAGAAGTGCCTGTTGAAATGCCGGTGAGTGTCCCTCTCTGGCTGTTTCTCTCAAAACAAAGGGGGAAAATCAAATTTTGACTGAGCGACATACTAGTGTATGACTTATACATTGGTGTTCAGCCTAAAAAGTAATTTGGTTTTGCTCATTTCACCCAGCTCTATTTGAAGTGTGAAGTTCACTGGGTATTGTAGCCTATGTACCTTCACAGGTATGTTTGTAATGTTGTATAATGGAGCATGCAGTATAAAATTTTTTTTTCCCACATTACACACGTGGACTAAGTTGTTGGTACCCCTCTGTTAATGAAAGAAAAACCCACAAAGGTCACAGAAATAACTTGAGTCTGACAAAAGTGGTAAATAAATCTATGAAAATCAGAGTGCTTTTGAATTGTGGTTCAACAGAATCATTTAAAAAAAAAAAAAAAAAAAGACTCATGAAACAGGCCTGGACAAAAATGATAGTACCCCTAGAAAAGATTGAAAATAATTGAACATGTCCCTATGGTCACATTCAACCAAGATGTGTCCTCTAACATCACAGGTGTCTACAAACTTGTAATCAGTCAGTCGGCCTATTTAAAGGGTGACAAGTAGTCACTGTGCTGTTTGGTGACATGGTGTTTACCACACTAAACATGGACCAGAGGAAGCAAAGGAGAGAGTCGTCTCAGGAGATGAGAAAGAAAATTATAGACAAGCATGTTAAAGGCTATAAGACCATCTCCAAGCAGCTTGATGTTCCTGTGACTACAGTTGCACATATTCAGAAATTGCACACCTGTGCATAAGTGAGATGCAGTAATTTGATCATCTGTCTTTTATCAGGGCCAGTTCAGAGTCATTCAAAGGGTAGTCAACATTACCAATTTACTGCAACTGAACATTTTATGTTTGAGTTGTGATTAAAGTGCTCTCTGCTGTTTTAACAGATGAAGTTGCCTGATTCTACAGCTTGGATTTATCCTGTAAATGTCGGAGGTCACTGGATTTTAGTGGTACTTGTCTTCATTGTGGTTTCACTAAACAATGTTTTCCACAGAAAAGTTTCTATGTACATACCACAACTTAATACTTGGTAAGACTTAAAATCAATTCATGCTGTAAACAATCAGGCTCCTTTTTATTTAAAAGATCTGATACTACCGTATTATCCTAACAGAGCACTACGCTCCCAAAATGCAGGATTACTTGTAATAACTAGAATCTCCAAAAGTACAATGGGAGGCAGAGCCTTCAGTTTATTTTTATTTAGCGAATGCAAAGTCCTTAAGCCAAGCAGTTGCCTCCTGGTTTGCTGTATGGAGGGTGTGTAATCCTCCTTCCAGTCTTTGGAGCGGGCAAGCCTCTATGATGTGTTCCATTGTTTGCTCCTCTCCACATGCGCACAGAGGGCTAGGGCTACTGCCCCATCTGTAAAGGCTGGCCAAGCAGGGGCCATGTCCAGTCCTGAAGCGATTGAGTGTAGACCACTGTCTCCTTGGGAGGTTGGTGCCCGGGACCTGTTGGTTGGGGTTTATCACCAGCTGTTTGTTTGGGACCTCCTTGGTCTCCCATTCCTCTTGCCAAGCTGTCTGGATGGTAAAGTCAGCTGGGGGAGGGTTTTTCCAAATCGGCCGTCTGGATGAAAGTCGGGCAGTGGGTGGAGTGTAGATATCTGCATGGATTGGTAAGTGAGGAGAATCTTTAACTTTTTGGAGCATCCTTTGAGTTAATGCTGCTCGCCGGATGTGTGGAGGGGCTATGTTTGACAGTACAGAGAGCCAGGGGAGTGGTGTTGAGCGGATTGTTCCAGTTATAGTTCTCATGGTTGTGTTGAGCTGGGTGTCTACATGGTGTGTGTAAGATGACCTGGACCAGACAGGGGCACAATATTCTGCTACAGAGTATGAAAGGGCCAGTGCTGAGGTGCGCAGGGTGGAGACTGCCGCCCCCCATTTTGCACCAGCGAGCTTGCAGAGCAGGTTGTTTCGTACCTTCATCTTAGCAGCCGTCCCCTTTAGATGTTCCTTGAAGGATAAGGTCCTATCAAGGGTCACTCCAAGATAAGTTGGATTTGGGGCATGCTTAAGCTTGAGTCCGCTCAGGCGGATGTTTAGTTCTCTGGCAGCTTTTGCATTGTGGAGATGGAATACACTGGAGACGGTTTTTGCTGGGCTTGGTTTTAGACGCCAGATTTTGCAGAACTGGTCCAGTTTGGCAAGATCTTCCGTGAGCACCCGTTCCAGTGGTTCAAAGTCTGGTGCTTGGAATGCCAAACAGATGTCGTCTGCATAGGTGAATTTGCGGGATTTTGTAGTAGGCAGGTCGTTTATGTAGAGGTTGAACAGAGTTGGAGCTAGAACTGAGCCTTGTGGGAGTCCGTTTTTCTGCATTCTCCATGCACTTGTCTTCTGACTGAGGTGGACTCTGAACCTTCGGTTGGTCAGCAGGGTTTTTATAATTGCTGTTGCCCAAGCAGGGATCGCCTTTATAAGTTTCAGGAGGAGGCCTTTGTGCCAGACCGTATCATAGGCGGCTGTAAGGTCGAGAAACACAGCCCCTGTCTTCAGTCTGCTCTCGAAGCCATTTTCGATGAAGGTGGTTAGGGCCAGTACTTGTTCTCCTGTACTGCGGTCCTTGCGGAAACCTGCTTGATCCACACTTAGAATATCCTCTACCTCTGGGGAAATGCGTTGCAGAATTAGGCGCTCCATGATTTTGTAAGGAACGCTGAGTAGGGAGATTGGGCGGTAGCTTGCTGGTAATTTGTGGTCTTTGCCAGGTTTTGGGATGGCAATGACCTTTGCTGTCCGCCATTTCTTTGGGATCGAGTTTGTTTGTGTGATCCTTGTGTAGAATTGTGTCAACCAGGTTAGGGCTCGGGGGCCAAGATTTTTCATGAATTCTGGGAAGATGTTATCGTATCCTGCTGCCTTTCCACATTTCAGGCTCTGTAGGACTTTCTCCAGTTCAGCAGCCTCGAAGGGTTCAGGGTTCGTTTCCTCTACAGGCATTTTTTGGTGTTTTTTTAGCTCAGTTGTAACTGCTCTTTTGGTGTCTTTGTCTTGGGGTGCTTTGGCGATAGTCAGTAGGTGGGATGCAACTTGGTTGGGTGTGACGGATGCTCGGCTTTGGCTAGGGGGCTTCTGTGCAGCTCCTAGGCGACGGATGAGGCTCCAACATTTCCTGCTAGAGTGGGTAAAGCTCCGGTCAGCAACTGTCTCCTCCCATTTCTTTCGCCGAGCTGTATTTAGCGATTCAATGAGATGGTCTGCTATCTCTGGGTCCCCTGATGTTTGATAGGATTGTAGGAGGGCAGCACTTTCTCCGTCCAAACATGGGACATAGAGGGGTCGGTAGCCTCGTGGGATTGCAGTATGGGCAGCCTTGAAGATTGCGCTGCAGAAGCGGTTGTATGCTTCATCTACAGTGATGGTGTGGAGTGGGATGGTAACAACGCTCCGGTCCAGAGTTTCACTGAATTTCTTCCAGTTGGCTTTGCGGAAGTTCCAGCGCATCTTCCTTGGGCTGTATATGACTGGAAGTTGTAGGCCAATGTGTACAAGCAGGGGCCGGTGTTGGCTGTGTGGAAAATCATCAAGAATGAGGATCTGTGTAGGATATGGCTCCCCATTCAAAGAGCTGACCCAACACAGGTCAGGAGAATAGTCCTTCTTCCACCTAGCAGAGTGGAAGGTTCCTCTTTGTTTGGGGTCGTATATCAAAGCGAGGTCATTTCTGGATGCCCAGTCTGAAAGTGCCTTCCCATCACTGTCCACTGCTGGGTACCCCCAGTCAGGGTGATGGCTGTTAAAGTCCCCCACATAGATGGCAGGGTGGGGTAGGGTGGGTAAGACCTGCAGATCCCAGTTGGCATTAGGGGGCTTGTACACATTGACAATATGGAAGCCACCAATGATTATGGTGTCTGAGAAATGTGTTGTTATCAGGTGATTTGTTTCAACTATGTCAGAACGCACATAGGTGGCACGTCCATGTTTAGCATGTAGAACATAGCACAGGAGGTCAAAGCCTTTGATGGTGAAGCGGCCAGCTTCCTCTGTGCCAATATGAGTCTCTTGGAGGCAGATTACGTCAATCGAATGTTGGAAGGTGAGGACTTCGATAAGGCTTCGCTTGGCTGCAGATAGGCCTTCAACGTTTAGTTGTAATATGCGAAGGGCCGATCCTACCACAAAGTGCTCTTGGGGCTGTTTGCTTTCGGCTTTAGGACTGTGACTAGAGACGAGAGCCTTCAGTTATCAAGCTCCTCTCCTGTGGAATCAGCTGCCGCTCTGGATTCGGGAGTCAGACTCGATCTCCGTTTTTAAGAATAGGGCTAAAACCTACCTTTTTGATATAGCCTACAATTAGGGAGGGATCATGTGTTTCTGAACCCTCCCTTAGTTATGCTGCTAATAGGTTTAGTCAGCCGGGGGACCTCCAGTAATGCACTGGGCCTCACTCCTTTCCTCACTCTATGAAATATTTTTTTTTTGCTGGTCATTAACATTTGTTTGTTCTCTCCCATAGATTGAGTCCCCATCGTGCTGTTTGCTCTCTACATGTCTGTTCTTTTCTTCTTCTCTATCCTCACACCCCAGCCAGTCGCAGCAGATGACTGCCCCTCCCTGAGCCTGGTTCTGCCGGAGGTTTCTTCCTGTTAAAAGGGAGTTTTCCTCTCCACCGTCGCCAAGTGCTTGCTCACAGGGGATCGCCTTATTGCTGGGGTCTTTCTGCAACTGTGGGGGTTCCCCCTACAGTTGATAGTGCTATGAGATGACTGTTGTTGTGAAATGGCGCTATATAAATAAAGTTGAATTGAATTATCAGGATGGATGAAAGGTCGATCATTGTGAGACCCCCTGGTGAATGAAAAGCTTTATGAAGGGAAAATGCTATAATTGGTGGTAATGTGGCATTGAAAAAACTGCCTGGGAGCAGCTCTGCGATCCACATGGTGAGGACATCAATGGCCTCATTCACACCATCATGGACTACATCAACTTCTGTGTTGCCAACACCGTACCCACCAAGACCATACGGTGTTGCTGAACAAACCCTGGATCAACCCTGAGATAAAATCACTACTGAGAGAGAGGAAGAGGATCTTCAGGTTGGGGAACAGGGAGATGCTGAAGTCCGTACAGAGGGAGCTGAGGAGGAAGATCAGAGAAGGCAAGGACCGCTTCAGGAAGAAGGAGGGCAAGCTGCAACAGAGTGACATCAGCGGGGTCTGGAGAAACCTTAAAACCATCTCTGGGCTCCAGAATACCTCCTCCCAGGCCACGGGGGCAGGGAGTGGGCGAACAATCTGAACCCTTTTTTTTTTTTTTTTTAAATACGTTTGACCAACCCCCCCCCCCCCCCCCCCGGCAACTGCACACCAACCGCTGCTGCCTCTACAGTCCGAGACCTGCTGTCCACACCCCACTCCATCAACACCCCCCCACTCCCAGCACACAGCCCCCCAACCTGACCCTCATTAAGACCCAAGTGAGGACGGAGCTGAGGAAGATCAAGGTGAGGAAGGCCTCGGGACCGGACAGCATCAGTGCTAAGCTCCTCAAGTCCTGCGCAGACCAGCTGTGTGGGATTGTGGAGCACATCTTCAACCTGAGCCTGAAGCTGGGGAGGGTACCACAGCTGTGGAACACATCTTGTATGGTACCTGTGCCAAAGACTTCCCACCCCAAAGACCTGAACAGCTACAGGCCAGTGGCCCTGACGTCTCACATGATAAAGATCCTGGAGAGACTGCTCCTTGCTCACCTCCGCCCCCTGGTGGGACCAGTGATGGATCCACTCTAGTTTGCCTATCAGCATGGCATTGGGGTGGAGGATGCGGTCATCTTCCTCCTTCACCATTCCCTGTCCCACCTGGAGAAGCCCAGGAATGCGGTGAGGATCATGTTCTTTGACTTCTCCAGTGCGTTCAACACCATACAACCGATGATCCTGAAGGACAAGCTGCTGTGCACAGGGGTGGACCAGCACCTGTCATCATGGATCCTGGACTACCTCACTAACCGGCCACAGTTTGTGAGAACCCAGGATTGTGTGTTCGACACGATCATCGGCAGCACGGGGGCCCCCCAGGAACAGTTTTGGCTCCCTTCCTGTTCACCCTTTATACTGCGGACTTCTCACAACACACTGCCATCTACAGAAGGTCTGACGACTCTGATCGTCGGCCTCATCTCCAGAGATGAAGCTGAGTACAGAGGGCTTATCCAGGACTTCGTGGACTGGTGCCATTGGAACTGCCTCCAGATCAACGTGAGGCAAACTAAAGAGCTGGTGGTGTACTGCCGCAGGCAAGGACAACCCCTCATAGCACCAGTAAACATCCAGGGAACAGACATTGAGATGGTGACATCCTACAAGTACCTGGGTGTTCATCTGAACAATAAACTAGACTGGTCACACAATACTGACACACTCTACAAGAAGGGACAGCGCAGGCTGTTCCTACTGACGAGACTCAGGTCTTTTGGTGTAGAAGGGGTGCTCCTAAAGACATTCTATGACACGGTGGTGGCATCAGCCATCACTTTTGGAGTGGTCTGCAGGGGCAACGGCATTACAGCAGCTGATAGGAAGAGACTGAACAATCTTATCAAGGAAGCTAGATCTGTCCTGGGGCAACGCCTTCACCCAGTGGAGGAGATGGGAGAGAGAAGGATGGTGGCTAAACTGTCATCTCTGCTGGAGTCCAGGTCCCACCCTATGCAGGACATACTGAATGCACTGAGGAGCTCATTTAGCAGTAGACTACATCATCCTAGACGTTTGACCGAGAGGTTTCGCAGGTCCTTTCTACCTACGGCTGTCAGACTGTATAACCTAAGCAGGGCTGCTCGCAGAGATAGCAAAAAAAAACAAAAAAAAAAACGTGACGACTTTGTGTTGAATGCAAAAGACGCAACAGGCTTACACAAATGGTCCCTCCAGTATACAACTAGGACAATATCAGTCGCTATGGAGGGCAACAATATGTATGGGTACATATTCATACCATGTAGGTTAACTAAACCCCTTCGGGCGCATGCAGCGACCGGCAGCTGGTGAAAAAAAAGGCCATTGTCTGTTTTTATACACTTTAATGTGTCTAAATGAAATTCTGTGTAGTTTGTCCTTGAATGTTTATGCACTGTATAACGAAGAGCTCCCTGGTTCTATCAATATGGATTTCCTCCTCATTTCTGCACTGCTGCTTCTTTCACACCGGCTCTTTGTTTTGGATGCAAGCGCAATCACGATCATGCCGGGGAGAATACAATATTCCAGAGACATGTTACTGCATTTAAACACGGATAATGCAGAGTCTGTGTTTGAGTCTGTGCCGTGACTGCCGGACTTTATTTTAAGAGACTTTCATGGACACAGCGATGAAAAGAGAGACAAGAGGAGGAAATGCGGAAAGCATGGAGGCATGTAATTAAATCTGAGAAGGAGTCAGTTTAACAGCATTCCTCTTCCTTCCATGATTTTGTGGAACGTACAATCCATGAGAAATAAAGTAGATGAAATTCAAGGGAATGTACACTACCAGAAGGACTTCAAGAACTGCTGTGTCATGGCTTACACAGAGACATGGCTTACGGCGCATGACCAGGATGTGGACCTGTGGATTGACTGCTTTGGAGCCCCATTTTGCTCGGATCGGCAGGAAGAGGTAACAGGGAAACGTCAGGGGGGTGGCATATGTTTATATATGAATAAACAGTACTGCACATCCGTCACGGTCAGAGAGCGCATCTGTACACCCGATGTGGAGCTTCCGTCCGTATCGCTACACCCCTTTTATCTGCCCTGCGAGTTCCCCCAACTTTTCATCACGACTGTACATTCACCCTAGGGCAGACGCTGACTGCCTCCAGCACCGTCTTTGATGTGGTCCAGCGGCTGCAGTCAATCTCTCCAGAGGCTCCAAACTTTATTCTTGGGGATTTAAACCATGTTTCTTTAAAGAAGACACTTAACTTTTATCAGTATGTCTCCTGCCCAACCAGGCGAAAAAAAGACATTGGACCTGTGCTATGGATCCATAGACAGGGCCTATAAATCACTCCCCCTTCCTCCTTTAGGATCCTCACATCACAACTGTGTACATTTGCTGCCCACATATAAAACTGCTCTCAAAAGAGGCAAGGTGAAGACCAGAGATAGATGTGTGGACAGAGGATTCAGTGCACTGCCTCCAGGAATGCTTTAGCTGTACGGACTGGGAGGTGTTCACACTGTCCTGCGGGGATGGTTTGAACTCTTTGGTAGATGTCACATGTTCATACATGGCTTTCTGTAAAAATATGATTGTTCCACGTAAACGTGTCAAAATATATCCCAACAACAAACCATGGGTTACAAAATCAGTTAAATCCTGCTTACAGAGGAAAGCACTTGCCTTTAAACAGGGGTCTGTTTCTGAGCTACAGGTTGCCACAAAAGAGCTGAAGTCTGAAATTTTAAGACCAAAACAGAATTATAAATCAGAATTGGAAAGCTAGATGGCAACAAAGAAACGACAAAGAACAAAAAGCGCAGTAATCGTGTGTTTTTAGATGGTTTTAATTCAGACACAGAGCTGGCTAATGCTCTTAATTGTTTTTATGGTTGTTTAGATTCCTCTGATTTTAGCACAGAAACCCAAGATTTGAAACAGAAACTCAAAGACAATCAGCACTTTAATATTGATGTGCAGGATATTAAAAGGGAGTTGTGTGCTGTAAAAGTGAACAAAAGTCAGGGCCCTGATAATATATGTGGGCGCTTGGTAAAGTCCTGTGCACATGAACTGAGTCCTGTATGTCATTACATTTTCAATAAGTCCTTACAGACACAACATGTGCCTAAGATCTGGAAAGATGCTGTGGTTGTTCCCGTTCCAAAATCCAGCTGTCCTAAATTGGTAAACGACTTTAGACCAGTTGCTCTGACTTCAATTTTAGTGAAAATCTTTGAAAAGCCGGGGGACCTCCAGTAATGCACTGGGCCTCACTCCTTTCCTCACTCTCAATGAAATATTTTTTTTGCTGGTCAGAATCAGAAATCAGGTTTATTGCCATTGTTCATGTAGTACACAAACTAGGAATTTGTCTCGGTACAATGCTGCAACATTAAACATGATAAGATAAGAAATAAACTATACATGTAATAAAGTGTAGGATAAGATTAAGTGATACTGGTCAACAGTTAAAATATATATTAGCCAGCAGCAGATACTGTGGAGAACTATATAGTGCAGTCGGTAATGCAGGAAGAAAACAGTGATGATTGACATGAGTCTGGTTGAGCTGCTGTACATGGTGCACGAGAGTCAATAAGTCACTTAGTGTTCAGCAGTCTGATGGCAGGGGGAAGAAGCTGTTCATGTGACGGGAGGTTTTAGTCTGGATGGACCGAAGTCTTCTACCAGAGGGGAGGGGGGCAAACAGTACGTGACCAGGGTGTGAGGGATCGGCTATGATCTGGCCAGCACGCCTCCGGGTCCTGGAGATGTACAGATCCAGGAGAGATGGGAGCTTGCAGCCGATCACCTTCTCAGCAGTGCGCACGACGCGCTGCAGCCTTAGTCTGTCCCTGGCAGTGGCTCCTGCGTACCACACGGTTATGGAGGTGGTGAGGATGGACTCGATGATGGCTGTGTAGAACTGCACTAACATCTTGGTGGGTAGCTTGAGCTTCCTCAGCTGCCGCAGGAAGAACATCCTCTGCTGGGCTTTTTTGATGAGTGAGCTGATGGTCAGCTCCCATTTGAGGTCCCTGGTGATGGTAGTGCCTAGGAAGCGGAAGGAATCAGCAGTGGTGATGGGAGAGCCTGAGAGGGTGAGGGGGGGCAGAGGAGTAGAGACTTTCCTGAAGTCTACAATCATCTCCACTGTCTTCAGAGCGTTCAGCTGCAGGTTGTTATTGCTGCACCAGGACGCCAGCTGGGCCACCTCTCTCCTGTAGGCGGACTCGTCGCCGTTGGAGATGAGCCCGATGAGGGTGGTGTCATCCGCAAACTTGATCAACTTGACAGACTGGTGGCTGGAGGTGCAGGAGTTGGTGTAAAGGGAGAAGAGTAGGGGGGAAAGTACACAGCCCTGGGGTGATCCAGTGCTGATGCTAGTATAGTCTGAGACAGTCTTTCCCAGCCGCACATGCTGCCTCCGGTCCGTCAGGAAGTCGATGATCCACCTGCAGAGGGAGTCAGGCACGTTGAGCAGGGACAGCTTGTCCCGGAGCAGAGCGGGGCGGATGGTGTTGAATGCGGAGCTGAAGTCCACAAACAGGATCCTGGCGTAGGTTCCCGGGGAGTCCAGATGCTGCAAGATGGAGTGGAGGGCCAGGTTGACTGCGTCGTCTACAGACCTGTTGGCTCGGTAGGCAAACTGCAGCGGGTCCAGGAGAGGGGTGGTGACGGACTTGAGGTGGGACAGGACCAGGCGCTCAAAGGACTTCATGACTACAGAGGTGAGCGCTACAGGTCTGTAGTCATTAAGTCCAGTGATCCGAGGCTTCTTGGGGACAGGGATGATGGTGGAGGATTTGAGGCAGGACGGCACGTGGCATAACTTAAGGGAGGTGTTAAAAATGTCTGTGAAGACAGGAGCCAGCTGTTTTGCACAGAGTCTCAGGGTGGAGGGAGACACGCCGTCTGGGCCGGGGGCCTTGCGCGGGTTCAGTCTGGAGAACTGTTTGAGCACATCCTGCTCACTGATGATAAGGGGAGGGGGGGAGCCTTAAATGAAGTAGGGAATGTGGAGGCTGTGGAGCTGGAGGGGGGAGTTGGACACATGACGAGGTGTCAAAACGGGCATAGTGTTGGGACAGTCTTTGACAAAGGGCTTTGTCATCCTGACTTTTAGGAGCCTTAGGTCGATAGTTGGTGATTTGCCTCAGTCCTCTCCACACGGAAGCCGAATCATTAGCAGTGAACTGCTGCTGGAGTCTCTGAGTATAGAGATTTAGCCCTCTTCAGCTCTCTGTTAAACCGGTATGTTTGTTCTCTCCCATAGATTGAGTCCCCATCGTGCTATTTGCTCTCTACATGTGTTTTGGTTTTTTTGTTACTTATTTGTACCCGTAGGTAGATTTGGTTTGCAGTCTGGTGACAAGCCACCGGCTGCTGGTCGCTGCGTGCGCGAGCGCCCTAAACCTACATGTTTTTGGTATGCGGGAGGAAACCGGAGAAATCCCGGAGTAAACCCACGCAACACGGGGAGAACATGCAAACTCCACACAGCTCACTGTTGGTCGGGGGCAGGGATCGAACCCACGATCTCATGATCCCCGCGATCCCCCGGCCAAGGGTAAAACTGTGCTGCCACAGTGCTAAACCACTGTGCCACCGTGCACCGTTCTTTTCATCTTCTATCCCCTCACCCCCCAGCCAGCTGACTATAAACATGATAAAAATACTTGAGGCTCCATCAATCAGGATATAAAGACATGAGAGAGAAACCAGAGATAAGGGTCATATTTAAAAAGTTAGACTAGTCAGAGGTTAAACTCAAAGGTCTAAAACCCAATAAGACTTAGAACCCAGATAAAAATCCTACAAAAAAGTAAATATAAAATGGAGTTAATAAATAGGTGACTAAATTATGTGCAATATATTGTTACAACTTGTTCAACTCTTTGACAGCAGCAGGAACAAAGCTGTTTTTGTAGCGCTGGGTTTTGGTTTTTGGGGCAGCAAACCATCTTGAGGGAAGAAGCTGAAAGTGGCAGTGCAAAGGGTGGGAGTCATTTAAAATGGAGGTAGCCATCCTCTGTATTTGTCTGGTGTACAGGGATGTCAGGCTCAGCTGTGGCTCACCAAGCAAACGACTGGACCATCTAACTACCTGATCCAAGGATTTCCTCTGTTTCAGTTTTATCTGACCAAACCATGACACTAAAGAAAAGGATAAAACAGATTCAATAAAAGCCCGATAAAACATTGTCATTATGGTTAGGCCAATTTGGAAGCGTGCAAGTTTCCTCAAACAATGCAAACGTTGCTGACCCTTTTTGCGCACCCTTTCAGTTCTCGTCAAAGTTTAAATTACTATCAATAATCGTCCCAAGATATTTGTAGGCTTGTACACATTCAGTGGTCTGACCTTTTAGTACGGTGAATTTGTGCCTGGGAGTTTTCCTCCTAAAGTCAATAATCATATCTTTAGTTTTTGTTGTATTCAGCTGCAGGTAGGAATCCTCACACCAGTGGACAAAAAAAAAGAAAAAAAAAAAAAAATCAACTTTTGGGCCGTGGCCACTCACCATCCTGGAGGAGACTGAAATGAATCATCAGCATACTTTGTGTCAGTCATGTCTGCTCCGACACGTTTGTGTACAGGATGAAGAGTAGCGGTGACAACACACACCCCTAAGGAGAGCCAGTAGAAGAGCACTTTAGTTCAGACAATGTACCATTGACCCTTAGGCTCCTGCAACAATTTGATTTGAGCAATAATCTGGTGGGTTGGATTCTGGATTTCTTAACCAACCAACAGGACAGAGAGTTTCAACTAAAATATGAGGTTGGATTGTATTAAAGGTGGAGGAAAAGTCCACAAATAAAAGCCTGGCATGTGTCCCATTAAAATCCAGATGTTTAAAAAGCATGTTAAACCGAGTGACAGTGGCGTCCTCCACTCCTCTGTGAGGCCTATAGGCAAACTGCAGAGGATCCAATGCATGCTCAGTCTGCTTTAGGACCTCACATCTGACCAGTTTTTCAATTCAACTTTATATAGCACCATTTCACTACAACAGTCATCTCATAGCACTATCAACTGTAGGGGGAACCCCCACAGTTGCAGAAAGACCCCAGCAATCAGGCGATCCCCTGTGAGCAAGCACTTGGCGACGGTGGACAGGAAAAACTCCCTTTTAACAGGAAGAAACCTCCAGCAGAACCAGGCTCAGGGAGGGGCAGTCATCTGCTGCGACTGGCTGGGGGGTGAGGGGAAAGAGAAGAAAAAACAGACATGTAGAGAACAAACAGCACGATGGGGACTCAATCTATGGGAGAGAACAAACAAATGTTAATGACCAGCAAAAAAAATATTTCATTGAAAGTGAGAAAAGGAATGAGGCCCAGTGCATTACTGGAGGTCCCCCGGCTGACTAAACCTATTAGCAGCATAACTAAGGGAGGGTTCAGAAACACATGATCCCTCCCTAATTGTAGGCTATATCAAAAAGGTAGGTTTTAGCCCTATTCTTAACAGATCGAGTCTGACTCCCGAATCCAGATTGGCAGCTGATTCCACAGGAGAGGAGCTTGATAACTGAAGGCTCTGCCTCCCATTGTACTTTTGGAGATTCTAGGTATTACAAGTAATCCTGCATTTTGGGAGCGTAGTGCTCCGTTAGGATAATATGGTAGTATCAGATCTTTTCAATAAAAAGGAGCCTGATTGTTTAGAGGTTTGTAAGTAAGAAGAAGGATTTTAAACTTAATTCTAAACTCTATGGGAAGCCAATGAAGGGAGGCCAGAACCGGAGAGATATGATCTCTTTCTAGTACCTGTTAAAACTCTTGCTGCAGCATTTTGGATCAGCTGAAGACTTTTTCAAGATGTTTTAGGACAGCCTGATAAAGAATTACAATAATCTAATCTCGAGCTAACAAAAGCGTGAATCAGTTTCTCAGCATCACTCTGAGACAAGATGCTCCTAATCTTGGCAATATTACGCAAATGATAGAAGGCAGTCTTAGAAACAAATTTAATATGTGAATTGAAGGACAAATCCTGATCAAAAATAACTCCAAGGTTCCTCACAGAGCTATTAAGAGAAAGAGTAACCACATCCAAACTGAAAGTTTAATTTGGAAAGGAATTTAAGGTTTTTTTGGACCAACAAGAATGACTTCAGTCTTATCTGAATTTAATAGCAGGAAATTACAAGTCATCCAAGCTTTGATTTCCTTAAGACAGGCTTCTAACTTGGCTAATTGATTAATCATCTGGCTTCATTGACAGGTATAATTGTGTGTCATCAGCATAACAATGAAAATGTATACAGTGCTTTCTAATAATGCTGCCTAACGGAAGCATATATAAACTAAAAAGAGTAGGGCCTAGCACAGATCACTGGAATACGTCAAACAGGTTCATTTTGTCTTTCAATTATTTATCCTTTTTTTTTTTTTTTTTTTCCTTTGAAAGACAAAAGTAAAATAGAAAGATGTCTTTACATGTTTCAACTGCACTGCAGCCTTCATCAGGCTGCAGCTGATGAAGGAAAAAAAAAAAAGGATAAAAAAAAAAAAAAACAGATCACTGGAACTCCAGGACTGAGCTTTGAGTTGAAAGAAAACTCATTACTGACATGAACAAACTGGAACCTATCAGATAAATAAGATCTAAACCACTGCAACGAAGTTCCATTAAGTCCAACATAGTGTTCTAATCTATCAAGTAGAATATTATGATAGATAGTATCAAAAGCTGCACTAAGGTCTAAAAGGACAAGTACAGAAACTAGTCCATTATCAGATGCAATGAGGAGGTCGTTAGTGACCTTCGCTAAGGCTGTTTCAGTGCTATGATGGATTCTAAACCCAGATTGAAACTCTTCAAGTAAACCATTTCCCTGCAGGTGGTCAAATAATTGCGTAGCAACAACTAAGATTTTTGAAATGAAAGGGAGATTAGAGATTGGTCTATAGTTAGCTAAAGCTCCTGGATCTAGCGTTGGCTTTTTGAGTAAGGGTTTAATTACAGCTGTTTTAAAAGCCTGCGGTACATGGCCTAAAGTTAATGAAGAATTGATTATATGAAGAATAAGGCTACCGATAAGTGGGAAGACTTCTTTAAATAACCTGGTAGGAATAGGGTCTAAAAGACAAGTTGAAGGTTTGGATGAGGAAACTATTTTGTCTAACTCACAAAGGTCGATTGGAATAAACTCATCAAGACAGACATCAATAGAGGGAGTTGTATTAGTTACAGCATTTAAGTTAACTGTGGGAAGAATCTGATTTTATCTCTGATGGATGAAATTTTATTATTGAAAAAGTTCAAAGTACCACGAGATCGCGGATACAAGCGGCTGAAATGAGCTTTCTCCGTAGGATTGCTGGACTCACCCTCAGAGATAGGGTGAGGAGCTCAGTCATCCGGGAGAGGCTCAGAGTAGAACCGCTGCTCCTCCACATTGAAAGGAGTCAGTTGAGGTGGTATGGGCATCTGATTAGGATGCCTCCTGGACGCCTCCCACTTGAGGTGTTTCAGGCACGTCCCACTGGGAGGAGACCCCGGGGCAGACCCAGGACTCGGTGGAGAGACTATGTCTCCCAGCTAGTCTGGGAACGCCTTGGTATCCCCTCTGAAGAGCTGGAGCAGGTGGCTGGGGAGAGGGAAGTCTGGGCTTCTCTGCTTGAACTGCTGCCTCCGCGACCCGGACCTCCGGAAAAGCGGTAGAAGATGGATGGATGGATGGATGGAAAAAGTTCAAAGTCCTGACTAGTAAGCTCTAAGGGAATACTAGGATTGACAGAGTTCTGACTCTTTGTCAACCTGGCTACAGTACTGAAAAGAAACCTGGGATTATTCTTGTTCTCTTCTATTAATGCAGAGTAATAACTCGTTCGAGCTTTTCTAAGAGATTTTTTTATAAATTAAAAGATGATTTCTCCAAGCTAAATAGATTTCATCTAAATTAGTGGAGCGCCATTTTCTTTCTAATTAACGAGTCTTCTGTTTTAAGCTACGAGTTTCTGTGTTGAACCAAGGAGTTAGAAATCTCTGATTAGACTCTTTTTTAAGGGGGCCACCAAGTCTAGAGTCTGATGCAGAGAAGCTGAAACACTATCCACCATATTATCAATTACAGATGGAGCAAGCTGTCTATAGCTCATTTCCGTTGTGTTGACACATGGCATAGAGGAAACAATCTGCATAAATTTGGTAACAGCATCATCTGTGAGGCATCTACTGTAATATTTTTCTTTAGGAGCCAAATAGTCAGAAATAGTAAAATCAAAGGTTAACAATGGTCTGACAGTACAGGGTTATGAGGAGACACTACAAGATTTTCTATTTCTATGCCATATGTCAGAACAAGGTCCAATGTATGGTGGAGGTAATGAGTAGAATTTCCTACTTTCTGAGAAAACCCAATCGAGTCCAATATTGAATTAAATGCCACATTAAGGCAGTCACTATCTACATCCACATGTATATTAAAGTCCCCTACTATAATTATTCTCAGATTTCAGCACTAAATCAGCTAAGAAATCAGCAAATTCGGTTAAAAATTCTGAGTAGGTTGATGGGGGACGATAAACTATGGCAAATAAAATTGGGTTTAACCTAAAATTGCTAAAGTGCCCAATACTGAGGACCAGGCCCTCAAAGGAATTAGAACATGTTTTTTGCTTTACATTAACTAGTAATTTGGAATGGTAAATTGTTGCTACTCCTCCTCCACGACCAGAACTTTTGGGATTTTGACAGTTTAAATAACCAGAGGGAGTTGATTCATTTAAACCAACAATCCTCTTGTCCTAACCAAGTCTCTGTAAGGGAAATTAAATCAATCTGATGATCAATTAACAGATCATGGACTAACAGACTTGGTAGTTAGAGACCTAATATTTAATAAACCACATTTAATTTTTAAATTATGAGGAGGAACAGAGGCCAATTCATTCAATTTAGAGGCTTTGTTTAATTTGAGTTTTACCAATATTTTGCTTTATCACTCTGGGATGCTTATGCATCATATTTTTATTTACTTTGGAGGGAGCAGACAACGATTCTCTGATGGGGAAGACAGGGGCTAAGCTGAGGGGTGGCGGATGAAGAGGCGCTGCAGAGAGGCGTGTAAGACTGCGACTGCTTCCTGGTCCCAACTCTGAGTAGTCAGGGTTTTGGAAATTTGGATAAAAAAGATGCCAGATTGTTAGATAAATGAGAAGCACCATCCAAAGTAGGATGAATGCTGTCTCGTCTCATAAGACCAGGTTTTCCCCAAAAAGAGCTCCAATTGTCAATGTAGCCCACGTCATTTTTAGGACACCACACAGACAGCCAGCGGTTCAAGGATGACGAGCGGCTAAACATGTCATCACTGGTCAGATTGGGGAGGGGCCCAGAGAATACTACAGTGGCAGACATCGTTTTTGCAAAGTCACACACCGATTCTATATTAAGTTTCGTGACTTACGACTGCCGGAGACGGATGTCATTAATGCCGGCGTGAACAACAATTGTGGAATATTTACAGTTACTTTTAGCCAGCATTTTCAAATTTGACTTGATGTTGCCTGCTCTGGCCCCAGGAATGCATTGGACTATGGCTGCTGGAGTCTCTAGGTTCACGTTTCTGACTACAGAGTCGCCAATGATCAGAGTTTTTTCCTCAGCGGGTGTGTCGCTGAGCAGGGAAAAACGATTAGAAACGTGAACAGGTTGGTGGTGTACCGGGGCTTTGTGACTAGGCTTTCTTCTCACCGTCACCCACCCAGTCTCCTCGCTGCTGAGGAGAGCCGGGGAACCGCTGACAGGGGGGGTCTAAGCTAGCTAGCTCCGCTGCAGCTAAGGGGCGTCCGTCGAGATTAACTGGCGCAGACGGTGTTTCAATGCAGCGGAGCCGGGATTCCAAATCAGACAACCTCGCCTTGAGCGCCTCAAAAAGACAGCATTTATTACATTTACCGTTATCACTAAAAGAGGCAGAGGTGTAGCTAAACATCTGACAAAGAGAGCACACCAGAGGAGAGGAAAGAGAGCTAGTAGCCATAGCTAGTGGCTGGAGAGCAAACCACACAGGCAGACAGCAAAACAGGAAGTGACGATACGTTACCACAAGGAAGTGACGATCCCAGATCCTGGTACAGAGCCAAGCACTGTAAAGGGGACGGCTGCTAAGGTGAAGGCACGAAACAACCTGTTCTGCAAGCTCGCTGGTGCAAAATGGGGGGGTGGCAGCCTCCACCCTGCGCACCTCAGCACTGGCCCTTTCATACTCTGTAGCAGAATATTGTGCCCCTGTCTGGTCCAGGTCATCCTACACACACACACACACACACACACACACCACGTAGACACCCAGCTCAACACAACCATGAGAACCATAACTGGAACAATCTGCTCAACACCACTCCCCTGGCTCCCTGTACTGTCACACATAGTCCCCCACACATCCAGCAAGCAGCACTAACTCAAAGGATGCTTCAAAAAGCCAAAGATTCTCCTCACTTACCAATCTATGCAGATATCTACACCCCACCCACTGCCCGACTTCCATCCAGACAGCCGATTTGGAAAAACCCTCCCCCAGCTGACTTCACCATCCAGACAGCTTGGCAAGAGGAATGGGAGACCAAGGAGGTCCCAAACAAACACCTGGTGAAACCCCAACCAACAGGTCCCGGGCACCAACCTCCCAAGGAGACAGTGGTCTACACTCAAATGCTTCAGGACTGGACATGGCCCCTGCTTGGCCAGCCTTCACAGATGGGGCAGTAGCCCTAGCCCACTGTGCGCATGTGGAGAGGAGCAAACAATGGAACACATCATAAGGCACTTTTCCACGGGCCCCGCTTTCCCCAACACTGCACCAGGGCCCCGGTGTTTGTGCATTTTTCATGAGCCCCAGCACCGGTTAGCAGGCGCCATTTTCGCACCTGATCTAGGGTAGGGTCTCTCACGGCCCCGGCTCGGCCGGCCCGGGGCTGTGATGTTACGTCAGACTGGTCGCCGTTGATTGGTTAGGCCGTAACGTCATGAAAAAAGCGACCTTTTCCGCTGGATCGATGCTCCCGCCATTTTTCTGAAGTCCTTCAGCCAGTAAACACACAGTAGGCGGCTTTAGTATTTTCAATAAAAAATGTGTCGTAAGGGTATCTCCTGGTCAAACGATGAGGTGCGCCGTTTTCTGTCGATATTAGCTGATCGCATCCAGCGGGAGTTGGACGGAGCTACAAGAAACGAGAAAATATATCAGGTCTCGGAGCGCATGGGTTTACAAGGACACCTTCGTACTCCGAAGCAGTGTTGTGAGAAACTCAAGAAAATGAAAAGCGATTACCGAGCAGTGAAGGATCACAACGGTCATAGTGGATCGAATCGTAAGGAGTGGAGGTGGTTCGACCAGATGGACGCGATCTATGGACATAGGCCTGCGAGCAATCCCAGACACCTCGGTGTCGACACGGACGCAGTCACTCCATTGGAAAACGTGGATGGTGAGTGTTATTTTGATATTGCGCGTGTTAGCGCCATTTTATCCCTTCTGTAGCAAGCTTAATATTTTTTTAAGCAATAGGAAGGCTGTTATACTATGGCTAATGTTTGTTACCGACGATGGCTAGCCAGCTAATAGCCATCTGGCTGCCCACTGCTGATTCACGCTTGCTTTGTGTTAAGTATTTTCGCGAACAAAAACGCCGAAGTAATTATTGTATAGTGGCTATAAGGCACTATACAATAATATATGTATAACATATATAATATAATTACCTGAAAAAAAAATATATATAAATAAAAATAATATGTTATAGAAATTCCTAATATAGTAATAATAATAAGAGTATTGTGGTTAAATAATTTTGAGTTTTGTTTACATGTTTCACTGTTGTGATGAGTTTTACATTTCATGTATTTTGTTTCTAGAATCACAGTTCATGTCTCAGGCGTCCACCTCAGCGGACATCACTGAGGTCCACCTCAGCGGACCTACCACACCGGACTCTCCTGCGTCTGCTGAAGCGCCAGCAGAATCGACACTGATGTCTGCCTTTTCTCCAGCTCTATCAGCATCTTGGGCATCACGTTCAAGTGCTGGTAAGGCACAATAACTACTTCCCCCCCCCCCCCCCCCCAACAGGTCAAGCGGGCTCCAGACTTCAAATTATCCATTAGAAACAATTTATTTCCAAAATTGAATATAATTTCTACTAGCTCTATATTATCTAATCAAAAATTATATCTGTAATTAGTAAAATAGAAGATTATTGTGACTTCCACTACAAGCAAATATTTTTAATATTAGGCATCCATCCATCTCCATAGTCTTACTCCTTTTTCGGTTTCTTGAGTGCTGCAGCCCAATGCCAGCAACCTCTGGGTGGGAAAAAAAACGCTGTACTGATGTGCAGTAACATGACATTTTGGCTTAAATACAGCAATTAAGCATAATATAATAGTGACATCCCACCATAGGTCCTGACCAGTTTAATTACATATCTTGTTATACAGCTTTAAAAACCATGCCTTTGTCTTCCCATACAGGAAAGAGGAAACGGGATAACTATTGCTGACGTAACATCAGCAATGTACCAAATGCATCGAGAGCAGCATGACCAGCGAGAAGCCCACCACAACGAGTACATGCAGCATTTGCGCAGGCAACTGCTGAAAAAGCCCTGGAGCAGGACTTTCTCTTAAGAAAGGAAGCGCTTTCCGAGATTGCAAAATTCAGTGATTTCATGACCAATTTTTGCAGGCTTGTGGACGCACTTAGCAGTCGGGGGTTGTAACCATGTGTCCTTATGGCCAGTTTCTGTTGCTAAGATTTTTATTAAAATGATAATTTAAGAATAAAAAGTCTGGTTTTTTATGTTATGACACCGTATGAGAAAAAAACCCCTAAATTACACATTACATTCTCCCTTCATTCCACATGATGATAATCTTGTTTGGTGTATAGCATAATGGTATTTTAGGGTTTAACCACACCAAAACTAATTATTTTTTTCTACTTTTTGTAAATTGTTAGACAAAATTTGCACAGTTGAATACATTTCTCTATATCTGGTACATTTTTAATGATATACGCAGTGGTACTGGTGTGCTTTAACTTCTATAGTTGACACCGTTAAAGGTAAATATATCTAAAGAAAATGTTGCATCTCCATTCAAAAATTAATAAATCTAGAAAAAATACTTCAAAAGGTTGCATTACAAAATAATTAACACGTCGTAGCAGGATACACCAATCAATTTTGGTTGCACAGCTGTTATTACAATGATTTTGTTCCAAAGTTATATTTTATTTGCATTTCTCCCAAGGGCAGAGTCCAACAAATCCTTTTAAGTACAATGAGTGCTAAATTTTTTAATATTTCTTGAAAAATAAGTATAATCATGTTGAAATTAAAAATTGGAGACCAGAAGATGTTAAATCATGTATCACCACAGGATTTATACCTCAATAATTCCAACGAAGGCAAAGCAGCTTGTGTAGCTGCATTTTTGGAGGATGGTCTGTGCGGTGTTTCAGCATGTAAGTCACATTGCCCAAAATGTTATTACCCACAGACTTTGCTAGATTCATTAGAGCTTTCCAAAAATATACAAATCTTTTTCAAAGTAAAATTCAGAGAGCATTACATGTGACAACATGTATCAACACATAATTTACACTTAAGTTTTGAATTAAACAGAAACCAAAGTGGCCTGTCTACATGCAATTTTGGAAATGGTCTGTGCGTTGTTTCTGCATCTAAATTTCATTCCCAAAAATGTTATTTTCCACAATTGATGCTAAATTTATATTTTTCGACAATTCTAAAAATCTTTTTCAAAAACATAGTCGGACACCATTACATGTTACCACAAGTATCACGACATTAATTCAATTGATAATTCACCCGGAACCAAAGTGGCTTGTCTATTTGAACATGGTCTGTGCTATGTTTCTGCATGTAATTCAGTGCCCAACATTTTTGTAACCACAATTACTCCCAACATATTAGCTTATCTAATATTAGAAAAATCATTTGAGGTAAATGTTGGAGACCATTACTTGTTAAATCATGCAACACCGCTTGACTCAAATTTCTTTTTTGAACTCAGCTTATGCCACAGTGAACATGGCCTACACTCCGTTTCTGCATTTAATTACCTTTTGCTAATAGATAAGCGTTATGAACAAAAGATGAGCTTTTTTTTTAAAAACATTTTATTTATTAAAAAAAATTCAGTCAACAGAAAACATTGAACATAGGCTATACTGTGTTTCTTCATGATATTACACGTACCTTTAAAAGACAAGCGTTATGAACAACAGAGGACAGCTATATGTAAATAGAAATTTTTTTTTATTTAAAACAAACAAATTTTTAAAGGATGTATGCACAGAAATGTGGATGACTATTGCTACACAAGTACTGCATCACAGCATCTCGGATATGGCCACCCTGCTCCTCTGATCCATGGTTTGCGCCCACCACTGGTTCATCTACAGCAGGGGTGTCAAACTCAATCCATGGAGGGCCAAGACCCTGCATGTTTTGCTTCTACCTAGTGTCATCAGCAGGTGTTTTCACTGATCAGCAATCAGTGGGAAGAAATTCAGTGAAATCACCTGCTGATGACACTGGGTGGAGGTAAAACCTGCAGGGTCTTGGCCCTCCATGGAATGAGTTTGACACATGTGATCTACAGCATCATCCAAAGTATTGTCAAAAATCTCTCCATGACTCACACAAATTATGCAGAGCACAAGTCAGCACCATAGATTTCGAGAGCGCCATGTCACTGTCATTCCGTTTTAGAAGGCAGCGCCACCATCCCTTTAGCCTCCCAAAAGCATTTTCCACAACCACCCGTACTCGACTGACGGTCTGGTTGAACAAGTGCTGGTCTGCAGTCAGTCCTCCATTGTCATGAAATGGTTTCAACAGCCAGTTTTGCAGTGGATATGCAGAGTCTCCGAGGATGTAGTATCCCGCACCTACCTCACCTATGTTCCTGATGTAAGGTGGAAATAGGTTGCCCCGACTGGCTAAATCCCACAGTGTAGACCGTCTCAGGACCCTAGCATCATGCATGCTCCCTGGCAGCCCTGCGAACATTCCAGAACAAGCCCTTTCCATCAACACCTTGAAGTATTATGGAGTGCCACCCTTTACGATTAAAGTAGTCGGTGTGACATTTTTTGGGTGCTATGATGGGTATGTGTGAGCCATCGATAGCACCAACACACAATGGAAGCCGCCACTGATTCTCCATGTAGGCTGACATTTCACTGAACCTCCCTTCATCAGGAAAATGGATTTGTTCTGGAACCAGCAACGACTCTGCTGCTGCACAAAAATCCTGCACACCGTTGTGATGCTGACAAACAGATGGCCAATAGTCCGGTACTCTGACCCGGTAGCAAGCTTCCACAGTGCAATGGCCACTCTTCTTCACAGGCACACATAGGCGGAATGTTGTATCTTGACGCTCCATGCATGCACGCAATTTGTGCCACAGGTAGGTAAAAGTCTCCTCGGACATCCTGAAGTTCTGCAACCACTCCGTGTTTGAGAAGCCGGGAACTATAGCCTCCCACCACTGCGAAGCATGGGGAAATGCCCACACCGAGGGTCTGCAGCGATTATTGTGTAAAGAAGCAACCAACTGAAACACACAGAGCATACATATAATGTAAGGCAATTCAAACCACTAACCTGAAAAATGCTGTACTTAATACTGACGTTAATAAAAAATTAGATTTGAAAAATTTAGCATGCGTTACCTTACCATGACACGCTCAATCATTTGTTGAGCATTTAACCTCAGAGTTGCTGCTTCATATTCCAATACGGCAGACGAGAGCCTCATGGACCCTGCCTCAAACGGTTGTAGCAACGCACGTCGTTTTATCTGGATTAATTGTCTGGCCTTCATTATCGTAAAAAGCCACAGAACGAGAAAAATGATAATCCTCAGCTCGTAATCAGCCATTTTGTTAGAGGATATGGTCGCGCGCCCTACACGTCACGAGAGTGTTGCTCCGCCTGGGTGTTAAGAAATCCCACCGTCGAAAAGAAATCAAGGGACAATGGCACTGCGCTGACCCGAGTCGTGTTCTAAGACCGAGGCTGAGCGGGGCCCGTGGAAAAGTTCCTATAGAGGCTTGCCTGCTCCAAAGACTGGAAGGAGGATTACACACCCTCCATACAGCAAACCAGGAGGCAACTGCTTGGCTTGAGGACTTTGCATTCGCTAAATAAATAAATAAATAAATAAATAATCAACTACCATCAACCTCATTGTTCCTCCTAAACGCATGACCACCATGGGCCTCCGGTCATTCAGCTGCACTGCCCCCTGCCTCTGGAACTCCCTCCCACCGGACCTCAGTGAACAGAAAAGTCTTGAGGTGGGATTTGAAGGTAGAAAGTGAGTTTAAGTTCCTAAGGCCTATTCTATGATTCTTGAACTTGTGATGTGTTTTTAAATGCATTTTATTGATCGTTTTATTCTTGTACGGCGTCCTTGAGTGCCTTGAAAGGTGCCTTAAATAAAATTATTAGATTATGCAGAGCACAACAAGTAAGCACCACAGCTTTCACCAGTTGGATGTCATTCCTTTTCAGAAGGCAGCACCACCTTCCCTTCAGCCTGCCAAAAGGCATTCTCCACAATCACCTGTACTCGACTGATGTTTGGTTGTACATGTGCTGTTCTTTTGTCAGTCGTCCAGTGTCATGGAATTTTTAAGAGCCAGTTTTGCAGTGGATAAGCTGAGTTTCCGAGGATGTAATAGCCCGCACTTGCTGCAACAATGTTCCTGATGTGAGGTGGGAAGAGGTTTCCGCGGCTGGCTTACTCCCAGTGTAGACACAGTCTCAGAACCCCAACATGCAAGCTCCCTGGAAGCCCTACAAACATTCCAGAACAGCCTTTTCCCATCATAAACACCTTGGATTATGGAGTGCCAGCCTTTACGATTAAAGTAGTCCATGTGAAATTGTTGTGGTGCTATGGTGATACGTGGGAGCCACCAATAGCACCAGTAGTGTGGTAACCCCCACCTGTTCTCAATGTAGGCCGACATTTCTCTGAACCTCCATCAGGAAAACTGAGTTGTTCTGACACCAACAATTACTCTGCTGCACCACAGATGGCCAGTAGTGGGATACTAGGACCCGGTAGCAAGCTTCCACAGTACAATAGTGACTTTAGTGGCGCACATTGGCAGAATGTCGCATCTTGACGCTCCATGGATGGACACAATTTGTGGCACAAGTAGATGAAAGTGTCTTTGGACACCCAGAAGTTCTGCAACCACTTTGTGGTTGTGAAGTCGGGAACAATGTCCTCCCACCATTGCGAGGAATCGTTTAGTGTCCAGACCGACTGTAGCAGTTATTTTGCAACAAAGCAGCCGAGACACACACACACACACACACACACACACACCATATTTTAACTCCGTGTGAGAATGTTTGTGCCCCTAGTGGCAGAGCACAGCACTGTGCCCATCTTCTGACATGATTGCCTCCCTTGGGGATTTGTACCGATTTGCCAGTTTCAAAAGGTGGCAGACATCTGTTGGAGGACTCGGTGGATGACACATAATACGCCAAAAGAGAACTTATTTTTTCCCCGTTTTAGCATTTAGCCTAGAAAGCTAATATGTCCGCGATAGTCACGTCACTTTGGCTTTGTATGCCGAAAATAGCCGCGGGATACAAGTGAAATTTATGTGGGATCATCAGACCTTGTAGATGTGGTAGAGATTTTATATTACCGACAGAATGCAAAATAAGGACCATAATGGGTGAAATGCAGCGACCACACCAGCCCCCCCCCCCCTTGTCAGACTGTACAACCGTGAGTTTTTTTTTTTTTTTTTTTAAATGACAAATGAGGTACCCCTTAACAAAATGGTTTCAAAAGACTGAACCATTCTTTGTGTAAATACATCCAAAGTCCAGTTTTGACTGAGTTATGGAATTTAAAGAGGTGTCGTGACATTATGCAAATTAGATGTGTACATTTATTCCTGAAACTTTGGATCATATTTTACATTTAATTGACAGTAAACCATCTCTTGCAACTTTCAAGTTATAGCCTTGGAAATTTGAACTATTTTATTGACAATATTTACCACTCTTTACCACTAGGGGTTATGTCGCAGCTCAGCAACATACACAGGTTTAATACCTTTAATAGCGATAACCTGGCGCCATCACAACGTAGTACGCAGGATTAAAATGACTGCAGCAAGCATTAGCATTAGTTAGCATACCCTCATCCTCGTCTGCACCCGTCTAGTAGTTTCATCCTCATGGTTGCAGCTTTATATTCTGCTATGGCATCCAAAAGTTTCCTGTAGTTTCCCACCGTGTTTTGTTTCAATACACAGTCTTCTCTGGTTGTCCTGTTTGGCCTTTACTGTGACAAAAAGCCACAGGGCAAGCAGTGCTTAAATCTTCCCCTCGTAATCCTTATTTGTGTGTGTTGCTTGGGTGTCGCGTGCTTTACGTCATGGGAGTGTTGCACCGCCTTGCTGTAAAAAAAAAAAAAAAAAAAAGTCCCACCCACCTCGGGTGGTACTCTGCTGTAATGGAAACAAGTTTGCTGAGCCGTGTAAAGGTGAGTAGGGCTGATTGGGGACTAGTGGAAAAGGGGCTTCAAAAAGTTTGACTCCATCAGTCAGCATCAGAGGAAGAACCTGGGCCTTCAGCAGAAGACAGCTTGTGGGACTTTTTGAATAGCAGAGCTAGTTTGTATTTTTTTTTACTTTAAGCATTTTCTTATTACAAAAGATTGCCAATTACATTTTATTTTTGTTTAGGTGAAAGCAGATGCCACAGTGGAAGTGAAACAATATTTGAGCCCTGTTGGATGCAACAACATCCCAGATCTTCAAGAGAGACTGTCCACTCTTAACTGTGGCAGACGTGTCCATTTCTGCACCACTTGCTCCTTTTAGGAGGCTGCAATTATTTCAGCAGAACCCTTAGCCTTAATACCTGGTTGTGCTCAGCATGTCCTACTTTTAACACTGGTTTTATAGACTATTTCAACCTGTTCTGGAATTGCCCATCATTTATGAGGCCAGATGGTATTCATCCAAAATAGACCCTGCACGTCTTTTAAAGGGGCAATCCTTTTTATTCCATTCAGCATTTAGTACAGTTACTGAAAACTGGTGTGTGTCACCTCACCCCAAACTGCCTTATGCTTTCCACTTCTCATATTACTCCAAATAATTCTGTTTAGATCAGTCTTTAATTCACAACTCCATAGAGACTGTCTGCCCCGATACCCAAAACACTATACCAAGACAAATACAACCTGATAGATTAAAACTAGTAATTTACCACAGAAAACAAAGCAGACTGCTGAATCTAAGATCGGTCCAATAAAGCAACCTTAATGATTTCATGGACCACAATATAAATACTCACAGAAACATGGCTACACCCCGATAACTGTTAGTATATAAATGAGGCCCCCCTCCTCAGCTTTGGTAATATTCATGTTCCTAGAAACACTGGCCGAGGTGGTGGTGTCGGGGTAATATGAATCCACATTACCAATGAACCCTCAGCCTAAACTAAACTCAAATTATAACTCTTGATTGCTTAATTTTTAGGTTAGCACATCCATCCTGGAGGTCAGAACAGCCTCTTATTTACCACAGTAAATCATCCTCCCAGTGTTTCTTTTGCTGAATTTGTCTGAATTCTCCAAGTTCTTAACCTTAGTTCTCAGTTCAGACATCATAGCCAGTGATTTTAATATTCATATAGACGATGGTCATAGTGTAGCATTTCTCTCCCTCTTAAAGTCAACTGGTTTTTCTGTTGGTGAACCAACTCAATCACACCCTTGACCTGGTCTTGGCCTATGGTGTAGAAATTGAGCTGTGGCTCGCTTCAAAGAATTCCTTCAGCACTTACTCCATTACCATGCCTCAGTATAGCAGGGGACAGCAGTGACTGCTTGAATCCATCACAATTAGACCCCTTAGTTGATAGTACTGCAGCCTCACTGTGGACAATACTTGAATGAATGAATCTATTTTATTTGAATGAATCTTTTTGGATAGATTAAAAGTACAGATTAAAAGAAAGAATACTACAACAAAGGGGGGAAAGAAAAGCCAACAAGGTCAAATTGGACAATAACTCCGATTATACAGTTCAACATAAGTTATCCGAAATGGATGATTGCTGAAGTCGCAGCTTATATTGCCCACCCATATTCCATCCAAGAATTCAAAAGAACAGAACAAGAGCGATTACAATTCAGAACATAGCTAAGACAAAATGTGAAAAAACTAAGCAACACCACAATGCAAACTGGATGACAATCCTTATGTGATTTTATGTCATCTTGTATATATGTTTGGAGTATTTCTTCTTTTAGTTTTTGTTTAAATTGTCTAAGCATTGTACATGATTTTAATTCAGGTCCAAAATCGTTCCATAATTTGACTCCTTGCACTGAAACAGTGTTGCTTGGTGGTAGTTCTCACTGAAGGTTTTTGAAATGTACATGTTCCTCTGAAATGATATTGTTTCTCCCTTATTTGGAACAGCTTTTGGATATTTGCGGGCAGCGATAGATTCTTCACTTTAAACATTACTGCAGTTTTAAAGTCAACCAGATCTTTCAACTTGAGCTTTTAATTTAAGAAAAAGTGAGTTTGTCGGTTCCCTGTAAGCAGTTTTATTATTCTAATAGCTCTCTTCTGAAGCATAAAGACTGGATATGTTTGTTTTATATGCATTTCCCCATACTTCAGTACAATGTGTCATGTATGGGAGTATTAATGAATGATAAAGTATATAATGTGGGTTGATTCAGCAAATATTTCACTCTGTAGTATTGCGATTGATTTGGATATTTTACCTTTAATATAATTAATGTGACTTCCACAGTTTATCAATTACTCCAAGAAATTTAGTTTCGGATACCATTTCAATCTCTACACCAATTACACTGAGTTTAGTTACCAAGTTGTTGTGATGGTTAACTAAATTTTGTCTTACCTAAATTGAGCGTCAGTTTGTTTGAATCAAACCACAGTTTAAGCTTTCCTAATTCCTTTCTGAGTGTTTCCAAAAGTTGTTCCAAATTGCTTCCACTGCATAATAAATTAGTGTCATCGGCAAACAATATTAAATCCATTTTTTCTGAAGCTTTACATATATCATTTATATACATATTGAATGACGTGCGAATGACGTGCGAGTGCGAGTGACGAGCGCCCGCTCGTCTTCCTCTCTTCCGCCGTGAGACGGCGGAAGAGAGGAAGACGAGCGGGCGCTCTCGTACGACTTCGCAGGAGAGGCTCGCGAACGGCGCTGCCTGGCATATTTCTGTCCAATACCAACTCTCTCTCTAACAAGGTGGATGAACTGAGACTGCTGATGCGTTTTAAGGACCTCGCCTCCTCAGCTGTCCTCTGCTTTACTGAGACCTGGCTCCGGGAAAATATACCGGACAGCGCGCTGCGCCTCGACGGCTTCCAGCTCTTCCGTGCTGATCGTGACACAGAGCTTTCCGGCAAGACCACAGGAGGCGGTGTCTGCTTCTACATCAACTGTAGCTGGTGCTCTGATGTAACGGAAATTTCCAAACACTGTTCTCCTGCCTTGGAATTTCTTGTTATCAATTGCAAGCCCTTCTATTCCCCGCGGGAGTTTGCTTCTTTCATAATGATCGCTGTGTACGCCCCTCCCGACGCGGACACGCGCGAAGCTCAGCGCGTGCTCGCGGATCACATTCAACACACAGAGCGGAGTTTTCCAGACTCGCTGATTATTGTGGCTGGCGACTTTAATCAGTGCAATCTGAGCCACGATCTCCCCCACTACAAACAGTTTATTAAATGCCCCACCAGAGGATTAAACACACTGGATCACTGTTACACCACAGTGAAAGACGCATATCGCGCTGTCCCTCGAGCTGCGCTGGGATTATCTGATCACGTGATGGTTCACCTCATTCCCACATACAGACAGAGATTGAAGCTCACTAAACCTGTTGTGAGCACTACGAAGATACGGACCAGTGATGCTGAGGAGAAGCTGGAAACGTGCATGGAAATATCTGACTGGGGCATGCTTAAAGGAGCCACGCATGATCTGGATGAGTACACGGACACTGTGAACTCATATCCACTTTTGTGAAGAGAACATTCTTCCATCACGCACCAGGGTGAGGTACTCTAATGACAAACCCTGGTTCACAGCTAAGCTCAGACAGATCAGGAAGGAGAAGGAAGCAGCGCTGAAAAGTGGAGACAGGGACTGCTACAGGGAGGTTAAATACCGGTTTAACAGAGCTGAAGAGGGCCAAATCTCTATACTCAGAGAGACTCCAGCAGCAGTTCACTGCTAATGATTCGGCTTCCGTGTGGAGAGGACTGAGGCAGATCACCAACTATCGACCTAAGGCTCCTAAAGGTCAGGATGACAAAGCCCTTTGTCAGAGACTGTCCCAACACTATGCCCGTTTTGACACCTCGTCATCTGTGTCCAACTCCCCCCCTCCCTCCAGCTCCACAGCCTCCACATTCCCTACTTCATTTAAGGCACCCCCCCTCCTCCCCCCCTCCCCTTATCATCAGTGAGCAGGATGTGCTCAAACAGTTCTCCAGACTGAACCCGCGCAAGGCCCCCGGCCCAGACGGCGTGTCTCCCTCCACCCTGAGACTCTGTGCGAAACAGCTGGCTCCTGTATTCACAGACATTTTTAACACCTCCCTTAAGTTATGCCACGTGCCATCCTGCCTCAAATCCTCCACCATCATCCCTGTCCCCAAGAAGCCACGGATCACTGGACTTAATGACTACAGACCTGTAGCGCTCACCTCTGTAGTCATGAAGTCCTTTGAGCGCCTGGTCCTGTCCCACCTCAAGTCCATCACCACCCCTCTCCTGGACCCGCTGCAGTTTGCCTACCGAGCCAACAGGTCTGTAGACGATGCAGTCAACCTGGCCCTCCACTCCATCCTGCAGCACCTGGACTCCCCGGGAACCTACGCCAGGATCCTGTTTGTGGACTTCAGCTCCGCATTCAACACCATCCGCCCCGCTCTGCTCCGGGACAAGCTGTCCCTGCTCAACGTGCCTGACTCCCTCTGCAGGTGGATCATCGACTTCCTGACGGACCGGAGGCAGCATGTGCGGCTGGGAAAGACTGTCTCAGACTATACTAGCATCAGCACCGGATCACCCCAGGGCTGTGTACTTTCCCCCCTACTCTTCTCCCTTTACACCAACTCCTGCACCTCCAGCCACCAGTCTGTCAAGTTGATCAAGTTTGCGGACGACACCACCCTCATCGGGCTCATCTCCAACGGCGACGAGTCCGCCTACATGAGAGAGGTGGCCCAGCTGGCGTCCTGGTGCAGCAATAACAACCTGCAGCTGAACGCTCTGAAGACAGTGGAGATGATTGTAGACTTCAGGAAAGTCACTACTCCTCTGCCCCCCCTCACCCTCTCAGGCTCTCCCATCACCACTGCTGATTCCTTCCGCTTCCTAGGCACTACCATCACCAGGGACCTCAAATGGGAGCTGACCATCAGCTCACTCATCAAAAAAGCCCAGCAGAGGATGTTCTTCCTGCGGCAGCTGAGGAAGCTCAAGCTACCCACCAAGATGTTAGTGCAGTTCTACACAGCCATCATCGAGTCCATCCTCACCACCTCCATAACCGTGTGGTACGCAGGAGCCACTGCCAGGGACAGACTAAGGCTGCAGCGCGTCGTGCGCACTGCTGAGAAGGTGATCGGCTGCAAGCTCCCATCTCTCCAGGATCTGTACATCTCCAGGACCCGGAGGCGTGCTGGCCGGATCATAGCCGATCCCTCACACCCTGGTCACGTACTGTTTGCCCCCCTCCCCTCTGGTAGAAGACTTCGGTCCATCCAGACTAAAACCTCCCATCACATGAACAGCTTCTTCCCCTCTGCCATTAGACTGCTGAACACTAAGTGACTCTCGTGCACCATGTACAGCAGCTCAACCAGACTCATGTCAATCATCACTGTTTTCTTCCTGCATTACCGACTGCACTATATAGTTCTCCACAGTATCTGCTGCTGGCTAATATATATTTTAACTGTTGACCAGTATCACTTAATCTTATCCTACACTTTATTACATGTATAGTTTATTTCTCTTATCTTATCATGTTTAATGTTGCAGCATTGTACCGAGACAAATTCCTAGTTTGTGTACTACATGAACAATGGCAATAAACCTGATTCTGATTCTGACAATGGCCCCAAAACTGAACCCTGTGGGACTCCACAAGTAACAGTTTTCGTTACCAACACATACTGTTCTATTCTGAAACTAACTACATAATCAGGACAGTGCTACCCCCCCATACCACAATTTTGTAGTTTCTTTAATTATGATCCACTGTATCAAATGCTTTTTTTAAGATCCAAGAATATCACCTGAATACTCTATAGAAACAATATCAACTGCCGTTAAATTCCATTACAGCAAATGCAGTTGTCCTGTGTCTGAACCCATACTGCTGCTCACACAATTATTCTTCAGTATGAAGTTGTCAATTCTCTCCTAGAATATTTTTTCAAGTATCTTGGAAAATTGCAGCAATAGTGAAATTGGTCTATAGCTGTCATCTCTGCTGGAGTCCAAGTTCCACCCTATGCAGGACATACTGAATGCACTGAGGAGCTCATTTAGCAGCAGACTACATCATCCCAGGTGCACAACCGAGAGGTTTCGCAGGTCCTTCCTACCAACGGCTGTCAGACTGTACAACCTAAGCAGGGCTGCTCGCAGAGATAGCAAAAAGACGTAACAAACTAATAGTTTTTTGAATGCAAAAGATGCAATAGACTTACACAATGGTCCCCTCCGGCATACAACTAGGAAAATACCGGTCGCTATGGAGGGTGAGAATATGTATGGGCACATAATCATACCATGTAAGAAAACCAAGTAGACGGTTGTGCTGTTTCATTCCATCTAGCAATGCTCTGTACTGTGGGTGTTTATATATCTACATATTTATTCCATCCAGCTACAATGCTGTGTGTGTGTGTGTGCGCGCGTGTGCGCATATGTATATTAGCTGCTCTTGCTTGGTTGCTTTGTTTCTTTCCTTCTGATTGTTGCTATCCCTGTGCTGTTGCAATCCTGGAATTTCCCCGTTGTGGGACTAATAAAGGCTTATCTTATCTTAGTTTGAGAAGGACCTTGACTTGACTCCATAGCCCCTCTTAAAAAGAAAACTTAATAGGCGATTAGCTCCATGGTACAACTCCCACACTTTTGAGTTAAGTCAGATCCTGTGAAAGGTTTTGGTGTGCAAATAAGAGTAGTTTATTTGACAGGGACAGTGCAATAAACAGACAATTAATCAATGACAATCAATCTGATGTGTTGCACATGGAGTGTATAGCTATTAGCTAATTTGCAACTCTTGTCCCTGGATGGGCTTTAGAAAAGAGAATCAAGTAGAGAAAAAAAAAAAAAAAAACACACAATAACCACATACATCAATGCAAAAAAGATTATAAATACACAATTATAAATATTATAAATACACAAATATAACAACCTGACTCACATTTGCCTATTTCAGGCCTCTCTCCCTTCGTCACTCACTATAAACAAACACATTGATTCCTTCCCTTCATTCACTCTTACCTTGCAGACAATCAATTCACACGAGTACATTCTTGTTTATTTTTCAGCCAGTTTTTAACCTTTTTAGTGAATGTTTTAAAGTCAGTTATTATTTTAATTACATTTGGCATTGTGTTCCAGATGTGACTGCCCTTTATAGAGAAAGCTGTTTGTAAAATATTCCACCGCAGAACTACATTTGGACAGTTGTTAACAGAACTCCTGGGGGCTCTGCTGCTGTCCTGTCTTTGGTCGAAACCAGCAAGTGGCTCGGGTGCTGATTTATGGAAACATTTGAACGTTAATTTCAGAAAACAGAGGTCAATGAAACTCAAAACTCAATAGGTTGTATTTTTTTAATAACATTACAGTGATGCCATCTAATGGGCTTTTTGTCCAAGATTTTTAGGGTTTGATTATATAATGAACCTATATGTCTTATTGTGGAAGGGACTGCTTGAGCCCAGACTGTCAAACAGTATGATATAAGAAAAAACCATAGAATGCATATACAGTACAGCTGCTTTGTAAGGTATGTAATATCTAATTAATTTAAAGCAGTTCAGATTTTTTACTGTTTTTGAAATTTTCTTTATATGAAGATTAAATTTGAGTTGAGGATCTAGTACAATGCCAAGGTATTTGAATTCTGTAGCTAAACTGATGTCATGATCATGTATATTAACTTTAAAACGTTGCAGGTTACATTTTTTTATTGAAAAGCACATTGAGACCGTTTTCTGAAGGTTCAGCAATAGATTGTTCTGGAGGAGCCACTCTTGGACATCAACCATACTTGTAGACAGTACATCTGCAGCCTGTGCTGGAGTCTTGGCAGCTGTGTAAATAACTGCATCATCTGCATAAAGTTGGCATGTTGCAGCTGAGCAGTGTAACGGCAAGTCATTAATAAAAATGCTGAAAAGTAAAGGACCAAGAATGGACCCTTGTGGGATACCCATGCGGTTGTTTAAAAATGAGGATTTATCCTGGTGAACTTTTACACACTGTTCTCTATTCTGGAGATAAGATGCAAACCATTCTAATGTATCTGGGGAGAAGTTAAAAGATACCATTTTGGATAAAAGCAAACTGTGGTTTACAGTATCGAAAGCCTTTTTGAGATCTAGAAAAACAGCTCCTACCACATTACCCCTGTCCAAGGACTGTTTGACATTTTAAATAAGGCAACAATTTGCTGTTTGTTGAGTATCCTGGTCTGAAACCAAATTGATGTGGATGAAGAAGTTGACCGTCTTGTAAATATTCAATCAGCTGTGTAGCTACAACTTTTTCAAGAACCTTAGACAGGACTGGTAAAATAGAGATTGGGCGGTAATTGCATATATCGTCTTTACTGCCTGATTTATGAACTGGTATGACGACAGCATTTTTCCAGCCAGATGGAAATGTACTAGACCTAATGGAGAGATTAATGAGATGAGTCAGTGGTTTGATTAATATTTTGCTGTGCATTTTGAGAAAGGAAGAGCTCATATTGTAGATATTAGTTTTTGAGTTTGACAGTGTTTTAACAATACCAGCAATTAACTCCTCATTTACCTCATCGATGTGAAAAGAATCTGTTGGAAGTATGGAATTTGTGTTGAGCACATTTGGCAGCACAAAAATTTGTTAAGTCTTCCACAGAGCCCACAAAGTATGAATTAAATTCATTTGCCATAGTAGCCTTGTCACTGACGGTCTTGCCATTGATTCTAAGTTCCTTTACCCCCTTCTGATCGTTTTTTTTTTTTTTTTTTTTTTTTATTAGTTAAGTTATTTGAATGCCTCCATAGGGAACTGTTATTACCCTTTGCATGATCTATCAGTTTATTGTAATAAGATACTTTTGATTTTCGCAGCTCTTGTACCACTTTATTTCTTCAACTTTTGTACACAAGGTGATCATTTTGTAGTTTAGAGGTTAATGATGTTTTCAATGCATAGTCTCGCCTCTTCATAAGTTCTTATTTCATTATTTAACCATGGTAGGCTAATCTTCTGTTGTCTACTTTTAATTTGCTTTGTAATTTTATAACTGCAACAGTCACAAAGTCCATAGAAAAATTTACAATCATCTGCTTCATATATTGACATGAGCTGCTCCCAATTTTGATTCTCCAAGTAATGTTCAAACTCCTCATTGTTTGATTTGGGAATAATAAAATTTGATTTGTCAATATCGACTCCCCCAAAATACTGTAGTCGCTTTTTAGTAAGTTTTCTGACAGCAAGAACCATGTTATGATTTGAGAGACCAGTTACAAGATTATAGGTTCTGGTTATTCGTTCTGGTTTATTAGTAAATACCATGTCAATAAGTAGTTCTGGATTGTTTGGTTATCCTTGTGGGTCCTTTGATCATTTGTTGGTAATTAAATTTAGTCATGAGGCTTTTCAGTTTCTGTTTGTCCTTTTTATCAGACCAGTTAATATTAAAGTCACCATGAATTATTGTTTCTCTGTTCTTCTCAAGTTGTTTAACCAGATCAAGAATTATGTTCAGCCTGGAATGCCCAGCCTTATCACATAAGAAATCACTCCTTAGGGCTAGACGACAGTACTATTCATCCTTGATAGAAAAATATAAACCATAGATTTTTTAACACTGTAGCTCAGTTAAAGAGCCACAATACCATAGACCCCTACATTCCTCCAACTTTTAGTGCCGACGACTTTTTGAATTGCCAGTATCAGGAATATTCCAAAAAAAATAGCCCCTTTAAAAATACCAAGCCTCTGCCTAACACTGCTGTGTCCACAGGCTCAGAACTCCATTTTTCTGAATTTTTTTTTTCTTAGTCATCCTGATCTAGCCTCAGTAGTGTCAGCCTCTAAACCAACTACCTGTCTTAGACCCAATCCCTGCTAGACTCCTGAAGGAGTTGCTATCTGATTAGTCCATTTTTGAACATAATGTCCATTAACAGGACATGCACCACAGTCTTTTAAAGTGGCAGTAATTAAACTTCTGCTTAAAAAAAAAAAAAAAAAAAAAATGATTCTGGGATTTTTGCCAATTAAACCAATATCTATCCTCCCCTAAATTCCAAAGTAGGGGAGGATAGATAAACTTATGTTGGTGAGCTAACTACATGTCAGCATCTTATTCGATAACTGTCAGAAATGTCTTCTGGACTAACGCCAGATACGGCTGGTGACAACCCTCCCCTGCATGGGCCAACTACAGCATTCCCACGTCAGATGTCAGTCTGAGTTGCTGTGCTTTATGCAGAACAAGATGAATAATGTCTCGATGGACTCTCGTGAAATGGGTTGGCGACTTCTACGATGAGAACCAGGTTGAAGGAGCAAAGAAGTTGCTGTTCGAGCAGTGTCCAGAGGGAACATCGCAGACGAAGAGGAGGATCGGCCACAACCTGAAGAGAGACAACCTCACCAACATACCACAAGCTGAATGAGGTTGGTCAGCAGGCACCACAATACGTTGCCCAGAACCTCAGGAATTTGCCACCAGCTTCATTGGAGTCATTTGACCTTGCCAGGCTGTCTAATGATATGTGCCGTGTGATGCCCCTTGGAGAGAGCATTGCTACTGTGTTCAAAACGATATCCGCTATCCAGGACGACGTGGTGGCAATAAAGTCCAAACTCCGCGACACCCCCCCTCCAGCTGACGTCCTGGTCGAGGAAGGGGAGGATGAGGCTGGCAGTACTCTGAGTGTTATTGACATCACCAGCGATGAGATCGTGGTAGCAGCTGTCGACCACGCCTCGGTCTCCAATGCAGCCCGTGGTCCTCCACCTACTGCCACGGCAGACGGTGAGAACGTGGTCACCAACTCTACAGAGGCCTGTACTGATGACGCTGTCGACAGCAGCCCTTCTGGGGTTGCCAAAGTTGCTGTAATTGCCGAAGAATGCGAGTTCGAATTCGAGGAAGTTGAGTCGCCGTTCCAAGAAGAGGTCCTACACCTTTGCACTCCAATCGTCTGACAACCAATCGACTGCCAAGCAGACCACGAACCAGCTACAGGTTGTCAAGACACGCCCCCACTCAGTTACGCGTTGTACCGAAGTCTGGTAGGAGGTCTGGCGGACATCAGGGTCAAGGTCATAAGCACCAAGTCTTCAGTCGACTCGACCCCACCATGTACACTCCTATATCAAAACTCATGTTAAATTAAATGACAATCTCAAGATTGAGCAACTAGAAACCAAGTATGATGGTTATGCCTCTTAAGATTACATGTCCTGCCAGTTGCAGCAAGAAGTTGCTTGAAAAAAAAAAAAAAAAAAGTGGCCATCTGGTTTATACCTTCGACAGTTTGAGAGGAAATGATCTACATGTGATTGTCATTATTGTGTTTGTCATTCATTCAGTAGTAGGACCAACCTTAGAATATGTTCATTCAACTGCCAGAATGTATAAACTTCATCTAATGAGATCTCCAGTTTATGTGATAACCATGACATTGTGTTGTTGCAGGAACACTGGTTGTTCGAACACGAATTGTCTATTCTGAGCAGATTACATGGTGACTTTATAGGACAAGGTGTCTTATGGATACGGAAGAACGCGTTCTTAGGTCACCCCTATGGCGGTGTTTGTATCCTATGGTGGAAGTCACTTGTGAACAGTTGCGTTGTGAAAACTTACGAGTGCGTAAGAGTTACAGGTATTGAAGTCAACCTGGGTGACTTTCACCATCTTATATTGTGTGTATATTTCCCCTGTGACAGTGTTGAAAACTTGGATGAATACTTGCACTGCCTGAGTCTTGTTAAACGTATCACTGAGGATTTTCCAACTCCATGTGTATACAGTTGGTGACTTCAACGCCAATACAGCACGTTCAAGTTGTTTTGGAAATGAACTGGTGTCTTTGTGAGAGTTACTCTAAACATCTCAGACAGGATTATCTTACCAGGTGATACCTTTACTCGTGTTAGCATGGCTCTACATCATGGCTTGATCACTGTGACTACATCCTCAGGCCATGATAACATGTCCAATATCAAAGTTCTGTATTATGCAAGTTCTGATCATGTACCTTTATCTACGGATATTGAGGTATCTAGTGCTGTAAGTGGCCCCCGGGGAGCTCCCTCAGCCACAACGGGCAGTAGGACATACAAATAGCGTGATGCCACAGTGTCAGACCTGTCCAGATATAAGAAACTTACTTGTAGGAAACTAACATCCGTGCTCCTACGGACGCCATCAGGTGTCACGACCGTAATTGTGCGGCACACAGGGATGATATTGACAGGTTTTACAGTGATGTTGATGCTTTAAATTATTGTTTGAGTGAATGCATTCCTAGTCAGTGTGGCCACCCAATATAACATCCCAGGCTGGAATGATGTTACCGAGGCTCACACAGCTGCTCGGGATGCTTTTTTGTGGTGGCGGAGTAATAGCAAACCACGTTCTGGTCCAATATTTGATAACATGAAAAGTTGTAGGGCTAGGTTCAAATATGGTCTACGAGCATGTAGGCGCAATGAAGAAAGCATCAAATGTGACCAGTTAGCTAGTCACATGAGTGAACTGAACATGGTAGAATTCTGGAAACAAATGAAGGCTATGAGCTACCACCGGTCTGTTAGATCAAACACTATTGATTGTGTGACTGGTGATGTTAATATTGCTGAAAAGTGGAAATGACAATATGAAGCCATTTTCAACTCAGTCAAGAATGTTTCAATGAAGGATTCTGTTATGCAGGATATTTGCCTGTATAACGACATGTTTGAAGCCGCCGATATTTCTGCCGTTACTCCTGTTGAAGTTGCGTCACTGATCAAAGTTCTCAAGAAAGGCAGATCAGCTGGCCCTGACTGTCACCAGTGAATGCCTCATCAATGCAGATTTCAATTTGTGTATTCTGTTGTCATTGTGTTTTAACTATGTTTGTTCGTGGTTACATGCCAGATATGTTGACTGTTATTCCCTTGGTGAAAAACAAGTGTTCCAGTCTGTCTGATATGAACAACTACAAAATCGTCGGCCTCCGTTGGTCTATGATGACCATGGAAGAGAATCCTAAACGTCTACTCTGTTGGAACAGCACCGCCTGTGGCTGAACAGGCCGATGTGCGAATGGCAGTCCCTGTCACACAGGTCACACTTGTGGGTGGTCTCTGTGCTGCTGGGTCTGTGGCGGTTCTTCCTGCGGGTCCTTTTTTCATCTGCTGCAGCCGTCAGTCTCTCTTCACCCGCCTTGAGCTGTCTGGTCAGGGTGTCTCTCCATTTGGAGCGGTCCGTTGCAAGGTCCTCCCAGCGCTCTATGTTGATCTCCAGGGCCTTCATGTCTCTCTTGCAGACGTCTCTAAAACGCAGCTCTGGGCGGCCAACGTCTCTTGCCAGTTGTCCATAGAGGACGTCTTTGGGGATTCTGCCATCCTCCATACGGTGAACGTGGCCTAGCCAGCGGAGCCTGCGCTGTCTGAGTAGAGTGAACATTGAGGGAAGGCCGGCGCGGGACAGAACTGTGTTGGGCACTTTGTCCTGCCAGGATATGTCCAGGATGTGGCGAATGCAGCGCAAGTGGAAGGAGTTCAGTCTCTTTTCCTGCCGGGCGTATGTTGTCCACGTCTCACTCCCATAGAGCAGTGTGCTGATGACGCAGGCGTTGTACACTGCCATCTTCGTCTTGACAGAGAGTTTGGGATTCTCCCACACTTGTGTGGTGAGGCGAGCGAGTGTGAAGGCTGATTTTCCAATCCTCTTGTTGATCTCTGTATCAAGGGAGAGGTTGTTGCTGATCGTGGACCCCAGGTACGTGATCTGATTCATGACCTCCAGCTCATAGTAGTCAATGGTGATGGTTGGTGGTGCTTCCGTGCCTTGCGCCAAGACGTTAGTCTTCTTCAGGCTGATGGTAAGCCCGAAGTCCTTGCATGCCTGGGAGAAGCAGTCCATAAGGCTCTGAAGCTCCTGCTGTGTGTGGGTTGCAACTGCAGCGTCGTCTGCGAACAGCATGTCTCTGATTAGAGCCTCGCGTACTTTGGTTCTGGCTTTCAGGCGGGCGAGGTTGAAAAGCCTGCCAATCTTGTGTGCAGGTAGATTCCCTCTGTTGCTGTGCTGAAGGCATGCCTCAGGAACATAGCAAAGAAAATCCCAAAGAGGGTTGGCGCAAGTACACAGCCCTGTTTCACTCCGCTGCGTATGTTGAAAGGCTCTGAGACATTGCCATCGTGCTGCACTATCCCCTGCATGTTGGTGTGAAACGATTCAATGAGGCTTTGCAACTTTGGTGGGCATCCTATCTTTGGCAGGATCTTGAAAAGGCCCTCTCTGCTGACCAGATCGAACGCTTTGGTGAGGTCGATGAAGGCGACGTACAGGGGCATGTTCTGTTCTCTGCATTTCTCCTGGAGTTGGCGGATGGAGAATATCATGTCTACTGTCGATCGCTCTGCGCGGAAGCCACACTGAGACTCAGGGTAGACACGTTCGGCAAGCTTCTGTAGACGAACGAGAACTCGTGCGTAGACTTTGCCAACAACGCTGAGGAGGGAGATGCCCCTGTAGTTGTTGCAGTCGCTTCTCTCCCCTTTGTTTTTGTAGAGGGTGATGATCTTGGCGTCCCTCATGTCCTGTGGTACGGCACCTTCCTTCCAACACTGGCAGAGGACGTCATGCAATGGCAGCAGTAGGGCGGTCTTGCAGTGCTTGATCAGGTCGGGGGGTATGCCGTCGTTGCCGGGTGCCTTGCCATCAGCCAAGCCATCAATGGCCTTGCTGAGTTCATCGATGGTTGGCTCGGCGTCAAGTTCGTCCATGGATGGCAGGCAGTCGATGGCATCAAGGGCTGACGGTGTCACGGTGTTCTGTCTGGAGTAGAGGTCGGAGTAGTGTTCCACCCATCTCTCCATCTGCTTGTTCTTTTCTGTGATCATCTCCCCAGTGGAGGATTTGAGGGGGGCCGTCTTGCTCTGAGCCGGACCAAGTGCTTTCTTGATGCCATCGTACATACCACGGATGTTCCCTGTTATGGCAGCGGTTTGAATGTCTTGACTGAGCTGAGTCCAGTACTCGTTGGCACAGCGCCGAGCAGTCTGCTGAACTTTGCTTCTCGCAGCCCTGAGAATCTGGAGATTCTTCTCGTTTGGGTACTTCTTGTACTCAGCAAGTGCTGAGCGCTTGGCTTCAATGGCGGGGGTCATCTCTGTCAACTTGGCATCAAACCAGTCCTGTGACTTTGAGGTCTTCCTCCCAAAGGTAGCCAAGGCTGTGCGGTGGATGGTGTTTCGCAGCTCTTCCCACTTCTGCTTTGCAGATTCTCCTTCTTGTGGTACACCAAGTTCCTTCTCAAAGGTGGAGGCAAACTGCTCAACCAGAACTTGTTGAGCCATCTTGCTGGTGTCAATCCGTGCCTTTCCAGGTTGTCTAGCACGATGGAATTTCTTCAGCTGCAGCTTGATCTTGCAACACACCAATGAATGGTCTGTGTCGCAATCTGCACTCTGAAGAACGTGCTAATCACCCGTTCGTTCCAGTGAGGTGCGCCTGGTCAGGATCAAGTCCAGCTGGTGCCAGTGCTTTGAGTGTGGATGTTGCCAGGAAACCTTGTGTTGGGGCTTGGTCTTGAAGAACAAGTTTGTGATGCACAGATCGTGATATGTGCAGAACTCGAGCAGCCGCTGTCCGTTGTCATTATGCCCACGCCAAAAGGTCCAAGACAGGAGGGCCAGGAGTCGTGGTCAGCACCCACTCTGGCATTGAAGTCTCCAAGGAGAATGAGTTGTTCAGAGTTGGAGACGATCCTGACAGTTGTTGTGAGATTCTCGTAGAACTCGTCTTTTGCCTCTGGTGTGGCTGTCAGTGTTGGGGCATACACACCGACGAGGGTGACTGGGCCTTGAGTGGTGTTCAGGCGGAGGGTGAGGAGTTGTGCAGAGCCAGAGCTGCTCGGTTCCACCATCTTCAGCAAGGTGTTCTTCACTGCAAAGCCCACTCCGTGTTCCCTGTGTTCATCACTGCCCTTTCCCTGCCAGTAGAACGTGTAGTCCTCTCAGTGTGCCTGCGTCAGCCAACCGTGTTTCCTGGAGAGTGGAGATATCCACTCCCAGTCTCTTCAGCTCATTATTGATGATTGCAGTCTTCCTGGTGTCGTTGATGTCCTTGAGGTTAGTAGCGAGTCCTGTCATCATAGTGCGGACGTTCCAAGTTCCCAGTTTTAGAGTTGGTCTCTTGTTTTATTGTCTTGCCTGGTGCGAAAGTTCTCAGCCTGCTGTTTGGACTTCTCATCCCCATGCACCCAATGAGGAAAGCAAGCTGTGGCGGGACATCACCTTATTGGCTGGGGGCTGCCCAGCTTGAGGCGGGCGGTAGCTGTCCAGTGAGATCCGATGATCCCTCCCACCGTCGGGAATAACCCCTGGCGCCGAGCTCTACGCCAATTGAGCGGTGGCTTATAACCGGTAACTGTCATTCCCCGTGTTTTGTCTATGCCAAAGGCGAAGCTGGAGTGTCCTCTCCAGTGATCTGGTGTTCTACCTTCCAGCGTTGGGCGTTGGTAGGATTCAAGCCTGGGCAGGAAGATATGGAGGACAAGATGTTGCCCATGCAGCATGTCCCCCCTCTCCACGTCACTGATGAATCCAAAGGAACAGCAGGGCTGCTACAGTTTGGCACCAGCGCCGTTGCAGGAGCTGCCAGAACGATGTTGAGCACAACAGAACTGCCTTAGGGGCTCTGACTCCGGATTTTTCCTCAGGGTTGACTTCCGAAGCCTTTCCCATGACCGGGTATGCCGCAAGGCAGCGGAGGTTTGAAATCAGGGTTTACCTTCCCCTAGATGGGCTACCTTCCCAGGTTGATGAGCCACCATCTACCTGAAGCATCTGGTTTTAAGGCGCCAGAGATCCGCCCTCGCCCCTTCTATTAGTAAAAGCAGTTCCGCCGGGCTTCGAGACTAAACCACACAGGCAGGCTAGGAGTTGGACTTAGTTGTCAGAGGCTTTTCGAGACGCACGCCATAAGGAGCATTTTATGAGCACTGGGAGCTTAACCCCAGTGCCGCTCCTGGCTATGACAACCTTGGAACCGAACAACTATAGACCTATAGCTATTGCAAATGATATATCCAAATTGTTAGAGGGTTTAATCCTGAACAGAATTGAGGATTATTTGTGGACAAACGACAATCAGTTTGGTTTCAAGTCAGCTCTTTCAACTGACAAGGCTGTTTACCTACTCCATGAATTTGTTGACTACTTCAGAAGCCAATCCACTAGTGTCTATGCTACGTTTCTGGAAGCTAGCAAAGCTTTTGACAGGATTAACCACTGGTGTTCGTTTAAAAAAACTGATCGATCGAGGTATTCCTATTTACATTGTTAGCATCCTGTTATACTGGTACAGAAGGCAGTCTATGGTTGTTAGGTGGGGAAATGTCACCTCATCCAAATTTCATGTGACCAACGGTGTTAAACAAGGTGGTATACTGTCACCCTTGTTGTTTAATGTCTATGTTGATGATCTCAGTGTACTGTTGAACAATACTAATGTGGGTGGCTCCTTTAACGGTGCACTGTTAAACAACATTTTCTATGCTGATGATCTCCGTTAAGTTTGTCTACTGCAGCAATGCAACATCTCCTTTCGGTATGCGAAACATTTGGTGAAAAAAAAAATGACATCTTGTTCAACTGTACTAAATCTATGTGTATGGCTTTCAAACTGAAGGGTGCCAATACGTCAAATCCTGTTATGCCACTTTGTGGTAATAGCCTGAACTTTGTTGAAAAAGTCAAATACCTAGGTGTGTGGATTGAATCTGATAAGACCAATGTTAATTTTAACGGGCAACTCAGGAAACTATGTTCAAACAAATTTACTGTTGCGAAATTTCCATAGATGTTCTCCTGATGTCCAATGTATGTTGTTCAAGACCTTCTGTACCTCAGTGTACTGCTCGCCTTTATGGTTTAATAGCAATGTCGCTGTTAGAAACAAAATCCGCATTGCATATAATAACTCCCTAAGAAGGTAGTTAGATATACCACGGAGGTCGAGTGCAAGCAAGATGTTTGTGTCCGTGAACATTCTGTCTTTTGGCGAGTTGATACGAAAGAATGTTTACAGTTTAATGAGAAGGTTGCTGGCATGTAACAATCTTATATCAGCAATTGTCAACTCGTCACTCACTTCACTCCAGCATTTGGAAGTGGTGGCGTTCCATTTTATACTGAGTCCAATATTGTATGTTATTGTTGTTACAAGAGCGCCAAGTGTCTGCTGATCTGTATATACATTTATTTTCTACTTGTTTTTTTTCCTGCATTTAAAATGAACCCTGAGTTTGAAATAAACGTTTGAATTTGAAAATCCTTGAAAAAGTAGTTGCCAGTCAACTGCATTTTTTTTTTTTAGAAAATAATTCTATACTTGAGTAATTTCAGTCAGGCTTTAGGAAATGCCACAGCACACAGACAGCCTTAGTGGATTTTATTGGGGTTGCGTTCTGCACCTAAAGAGGACTTAGAAGCCTCCCCAGCGGAGCTTGTGTTTGCGCAACCACTTCGGCTGCTTGAGGAGTTTCTCCCAGATAACCCTGCTCCAGACACCTCCCCATCTCAGCTGTTGGAGTAACAGAATCAAGCACGCTGCCCGGCCCCATGCACCACAGTTTTCCGGGGGGCTTCACAGAGTAATGTTTCCTCAGAACACCCGCAGGGACTGAAAAGGTTTCCACCCCCAGACGGCAAACCCCCAGCATGACAGCGCCGCGGAGACGTTGAATCTCAGCTACAGCAGGAGACTGAAGCCTAGACAGCATGTGGACTGATGTGTATTGATTCTATCACGGCATGCATGTTATTCTCTTGTTTGTTCTAAAATGTTTGGGGGCGGGGCTGGTGTGGTGGCCACACATGTGTGACCTACTTTATGACTGATGTAAGGCCTCACATTTTCGATCAGAACAAAGAGCTTCCTTGGAGATAACAGGAAGCTGCGAGGATGTTAGCTTTGGTATGCAGGGCTTGAGACTGTGGGGGTGATAGAGAGGGGATGCATTGTTACTGGCGATTATAATGCAATGTGACCTGTGATGCATGTGACTTGTGAGAGTCCAGGATTTAAGGATGAGTTCCCTGTAATGTCCTCTTTCTTCGTTGAGATGATGGCGAATGAATAAAGCTGCTGTGAGAGAAATCCGTCTCATTTTCACATTCCCACACCGTTTACATTATACATGCTGCCTTTGGAAGACATGAAGCATTCCATTCATTTTCATTGTTACGCTGATGACACTATATTCATCCAGATTATTCCAGCCATTTGGATTCACTCCAGGAGTGTCTTAAGGATATTAAAACCTGGATCAACTACAACTTTCTATTGCTGAATAGAGATAAAACTGAAATCATTGTTCTTGGCCCCAAACATGCTAGAAGTACTCTTTCTAGTAAGACTAGATGGCATTGCACTGGCTTCTAAGTTTTTAGGAATCTTGGAGTTGACTTTGCTGTATGAGAATTAAGACATATCTTGGTCAAACAATAAAGACTGCCTTCTTCCATCTGTATAATATTTCTATAATTAGGTCAATCCTGTCTCAAAGATTCAGAGAAACTTGTTCACGTCTTTATCATCTCTAGGCTAGACTATTGTAATTCACTTTAATCAGGTTGTCCTAAGTCCATAAAGTTTCTCCAACTCCTTCAGAATGCAGTTGCATGTATCCTGATAACAGGGATATCGCATTACCCCAGTTTTAGCTTCTTTACAATGACTCCCAATAAAATATACGAACTGAATTTAAGGTATTGCTCTCAACTTGTAAAGCCTTTAGTGGTATGGCTCCTTACTTGCAAGAACTCCGTTCCCCGTCATCCAACCAGAGCTCTGCATTCCAATCTACTTCTGGAGACCTTGGGGACCACCAGTAGTATAGAATTTTGGGAATGCAGAGCTTTCAATTATCAAGCTCCCCTCCTGTGGAACCATCTTCCCAGTTCAGTTCGGGAGGCAGACACTAATCAAGACTAAGTTGAAATCTTCTATTTGATAAAGCCTATAGTTAAAAATGTTGCCACTGCCAGGCCTTCACTTGCATGTGCAGCCTAACCTGGCTTGATACTGGAATGTCTGGCTTTGAATGTTAATGTTGAATTGTATGCGGTGGTTTGGAATGTAGCTACTGCCAGGCTTCCTACTTTTTACCCCTTTTCAACCCAGCCGGTCGAGGTGGATGGCCGTTCTGAGTTATTGTTCCACTTGAGGTTTCTGCCCATTAAAGGGAAGTTATTCCTCACCCGTGTGGTCGCAGTGCTTGCTCTTAGGGGTCTCTGCTGGGTTCTATAAATTTGAGAGTATGGCCTAAACCCACTTTTTTTGTGAAGTGCCTTGAGAACTTGTGTTATTTGGCACTATAAATAAAATTGAGCCCTACCTCTCCAGAGAAGACCCACTGTTACTGGGCAACACGTGAAACTATATCCCCCACTCTTGAAAAGATGGCTAAACAGCATCTCCACATGCCAGCAATGTCAGTGCCAGGTGAGTGGGTCTTCTCCAAAGCTGGAGAGGTAAGATAAGATAAGCCTTTATTAGTCCCACAATGGGGAAATTCCAGGATTGCAACAGTACAGGGATAGCAACACTCAGAGCAACAATCAGAAGGCAAGAAAAACCCCCCAGCTATTTTATATATATATACACACACACACACACACACAGTGCGGAGCATTGTGGTTGGTGAATGTGCAGCAGAAAGTCTAAGCTCTCTCCCCCTCCGCGGGTGCGGCGGGCCAGCTGGATGTCTTTGGGCATGATGGTGGTGACCCTCTTGGCGTGGATGGCACACAGGTTGGTGTCCATGAAGAGACCCACCAGGTAGGCCTCGCTGGCCTCCTGCAGAGCCATGACGGCAGAGCTCTGGAAGCGCAGGTCGGTCTTGAAGTCCTGAGCGATCTCCCTCACCAGGCGCTGGAAGGGCAGCCTACGGATGAGCAGCTCCATGGATTTCTAGTAGCGACAGATCTCTCTGAGCCACGGTACCGGGTCTGTAACGATGAGGCTTCTTCACTCCGGTGGCTGGAGTGCTTTTATCGAGCAGCCTTGGCGGCTAGCTGCTTCCTGGAGGGCTTTTTCCAGGTAGTATGCCCCAAGAGCCGACAAACCATGCACTGTGGAAGTGGTTCTTTTCAATTAAGATCTTTAAGCAGTCAAACACAATGTTTCATTATGTATTAACAAATACTATAAAATGGTACAGGATAATATTTGCAATATCACAATGCAGTGCAGGTAGATTTGGGTCCCTCCAATTATTTGGCCATGTGCAGCCATGAAGGGGTGTCCCATTCATAGGGGTAGGGGGTACAAAGTGGCTGTAGACTGCAGCCGTCTTACCAGCCACTGCTGAAATTTACCAGCCATTGGCCGGTGTTCATGTCAAGCCCTGCATCCTATCAGAGGTAGGATTGAAAATTGTCCTTCCACAGAATTTTTCCAGCAATGACTACAAATTCTGAAAACTGTCCATTTGACAGGTTACGTTGAGGATGATCTAATTAAAGTCAATTAAAATGATAGATTGACCGAATTTTTACAAAGCTGTCTGAGAAAATGACAGATAAAAAGTGTAGTGCAACCTGTGAGAGTATTGGCCTTTCAGGTTTTCCACTCAGATGCAGTTCTGACAGTCACCAGATGGCAGTCTTTAAATGTTACATAACACTGATCATGAAGCAATTGTCTCAGTGTTGTTCATTGATTCATAAGACCTCAGTTTCAACATCACTAACCAGAACTGGCTCTTGGCCTACACATGAACCCATTACATTTTGGAGGTGATCCATGAGGGATATCTGAAGCCTTGGTGGAGGTATGTGCTCCGAGTGCTTTTGTAGTTCTAAATTTGCACCCCTTTAACATAAATTTACAACTTTTTTCAAGGTAAAATTCACAACTCTTCAGTTTTCCCTTAAATTTGCAAATCTTTGGCATGAATGGTAGTGGCTACTACCATCACCTTCACAGCAAGAAGATCTCATGCTCAAATCCATGAGCGGGCCAGATGGACCCTGTCTATAGGTTCAATTCAATTCAACTTTATTTATATAGCGCCATTTCACAACAACAGTCATCTCATAGCACTATCAACTGTAGGGAGGACCCCCACAGTTGCAGAAAGACCCCAGCAATCAGGCGATCCCCTGTGAGCAAGCACTTGGTGACGGTGGAGAGGAAAAACTCCCTTTTAACAGGAAGAAACCTCCAGCAGAACCAGGCTCAGGGAGGGGCAGTCATCTGCTGCGACTGGCTGGGGGGTGAGGGGATAGAGAAGAAGAAAAGAACAGACATGTAGAGAGCAAACAGCACGATGGGGACTCAATCTATGGGAGAGAACAAACAAATGTTAATGACCAGCAAAAAAAAAATATTTCATAGAGAGTGAGGAAAGGAGTGAGGCCCAGTGCATTACTGGAGGTCCCCCGGCTGACTAAACCCATTAGCAGCATAACTAAGGGAGGGTTCAGAAAACACATGATCCCTCCCTAATTGTAGGCTATATCAAAAAGGTAGGTTTTAGCCCTATTCTTAAAAACAGAGATAGAGTCTGACTCCCGAATCCAGATTGGCAGCTGATTCCACAGGAGAGGAGCTTGATAACTGAAGGCTCTGCCTCCCATTGTACTTTTGGAGATTCTTTTGGGAGCGTAGTGCTCCGTTAGGATGATACGGTAGTATCAGATCTTTTAAATAAAAAGGAGCCTGATTGTTTAGAGCTTTGTAAGTAAGAAGAAGGATTTTAAACTTAATTCTAAACTCTATGGGAAGCCAATGAAGGGAGGCCAGAACCGGAGAGATATGATCTCTTTCTAGTACCTGTTAGGTTGCATGCTCATGTCTGTGGGTTCCCTCTGGGTTCTCCAGCTTCCTCCCACAATAAATGGATTAGATTTATATGGCGCTTTACATGTCAAGTAACATCTCAAAGCACTTGCAGTGAGCCCATTATTCATTCACTCCAGACAATGGTAGTGGTAAGCTACTTCTGTAGCCACAGCTGCCCTGGGGCAGACTGATGGAAACGTGACTGCCAATATATGCCAATGGCCTCGCCGACCACGACTGAACATTTATACACATTCATATCTAGTGTCATGGACAATGGAGGCAAGGTGGGTAAAGTGTCTTGCCCAGAGACACCAGCAGGATGGCTGGGGAGAGCAGGATTCAAACTGCCAACCCTCTGGTTATTGGATGACCCGCTCTACCTCTTGAGCCACTGCTGCCCCACATCCAAAGATCTGCATGTTAGGTTGACTGGGGCCTGTTAACAGGCAATATCATCATAGTAGTCTGTCGGGGCGACAATGACCGTTTCATTTAGGTCTGATCAGATTCCTCTCTGCAGCTCTGTCCTCCGCTGCCAGGAACTCCTGACCTTGTTAACCCAGGTGACGTCCAAGCCGGTACAAGTTGCCTTCTGACTGACCATTTCATGAAACTGCTTGCAAAGTATTTGAGTACCACTAGCGGCACATTCTTGGCAGAGGTATTATCAGTGGCAAGGACAGGCCAAGACAAACTGACTCCAGTATCTGTTGCAGTGACTGACCAGATGAGGTTTGTTTCTCTGTTCTTTGTGTAGTGCATGTCACGATGCACGGACTGGCAAAAGTCCACCACAGACCGAGACAGATGTGCTTATCTGCCAGGATGTCCAGTCTTACCGTGTAAGTGGTCCACCATAGACCTGTGACAGATTGTTTAGTTCTGCCATTAATAAGGTAACACCTAATACTAATGGATACCAATAACACACACACAGTTAGGCAATTACGACACTAAAGCAGTTAAAGCAGTCAAACGAGGAAAAACAACAAGAGTGAAACTGAAAGTTCCCATATTAAACCATTATCACAATTCACTTTAGATAATGCACCTCTTTGCATTAAAGGGATGGGAAGGAGCATTTTGGATTGGATTATCCAAAACACACCTCCATAAATCCCCATACCAACAAAACTACAGTATATTGTCTAAGATGGTATTTTATATCCTTTTTTCTCCACAAAGAATGCTTTCATTGCTTTACGGCTGCTTGTGAAAATTTTTGCCTTTTCTCCTTCAAATACCCAAATCTAATTAGGCCCACCCACATCCCACACAAAAGTGGGAGACGGACAGACGGACGGACTACCCCATATCAACCTTCAGTCTTCGCCCAAAGGGATTTGGTCTTCGCCCGGCGGGGACTTAAAAAAAAACAACAAAAAACACTTGATTTTCGTGAAGTGTCACTTTAAAATGCATTCTAAAAAGTGAAGAAATGCATGCATTACATGCAGCATGCAACATTACAAAAACAGTTGGATAATTCAACAGAAACCAGGATGACAATCAGGAATTAGTTTGTTCCAATGCAACTGGAGGGTCCCCCCCCCCTCCAAGAGTGAGGGAGAACAAAAATCAGCCAACATCATCCATGTGCAAGTATGCCTTGGTGAAAACGGAGGCGTACAGTAATCATTAAGTGTGTGCGTAACTGGTTTCTAAATTGCCCATGTGAGCATGTATATTATCTGTCCCTCTGTGTTGCACCAGTCATGGACTGGCAGTTGGTCTTGGGTACACCTGGTCTCTCACCTAAAGAAGCAATAAATGAATCAATGAAAATTTAGCTTGTTAATTCATAGATTTTTGGCGAATTTGGCGGGGGGGGGGAAAATCAGCTTTTAAGTTGTCTTAAATTTGTGACTTTCCTGTAATTTTGCAAACATTTGTATTAAATTTTGTAGATTATTTTCCCTCTTGTAAATTTTGGATTTTTACCTTAAAAATTTGTGTTAAAATGCATACTGTTGTGTATATAAATGGGCTGTAGTAGCAAGATGGTGCCAGGTTGGTCATGGGCCAGACTGGGGTGGCTACTGCCGGTTCTGGTTGTGACACTGCCCATGGTATAGAGGAGTGGGTGGAAGAGGCTCTGCCTCTTGTCGTGGAGCCACCTGGTCAGCAGGGCATGTGCCGTAAGCCTATATACTGTGTATCTGACACTGTAATAAAGCTCTGATCAACTGCAGTAACTGAGTGCTTGCTTTGTCTCAGTTATGGACAAAACACATACGATCCCCCACACGAACCATTGACCACTGTCCAATCAACAGATGACTGAATCTCCACTGTGGATGTAGTCTGGGACAGACCCATGCAGCTGGTTTGGGTTAAGGCTTGGCCATCAGATGCTTGGTGACAAGGACACTCCTGTGCCCAACTATGGGCTGAGGCTCATTTTGTTTGATTTTGACCATGTTACACCCCCCCGCCCCCAGACAAATGAAAGTTGATTATTAATGGGGAAGCCAACAAAAACTGAAAACTAACCAAGGCAAGGTTTCAAAGTGTGTTCTAAAAAAGGTGGCTGGACCAACCCAAACACCCACTCAATCAAAATGGAGGAATTTAAAGAGTAAAGCCCAAAAAGAAAAGTAACCAACTTCAGAAAACCAGGAAGAGATAAAACCCACAAAACCAACAGCAACTGGCGGCGTTGCCCCTGGTCATCAAATGTCGACTGAGCAGAGGCTGCCTCCTCATCTCTCCTCAGCGGACTGATTGCTCCCAGGTGTAATGCATTGTTCTGACTAAACACATCAGGTCTCAGGACTCCACATAGACCATAACACCTGCCTTCTAAAAGACAGCAAATCTCAGATTTGTTCTTACAGAAATAACCAAAATAAATTCCTAGTAAGTTTCCAACAACCAATGGCACAAGCTGTTTCAACGGGCCTCAAAACCAGTGTTCAATACATCTCAAAAGGATTAAGCAGAAGATGGATGGACGGACATCTTAGACAAATTCAGTCACAGGACAGTCAATTTCTTTAATTTTTAAATAACAGGTTTCTAAATAAGTTAAAATGATTAATCAAGTTTAACCAATTAGTTTAACTGGCAAAAGTTGTGTTCTTTGAACATTTTCAGCATGCTGAAAATTTGCCGATGTTTGGAAATAAACGGTGAAATTTGTGCTCCATTTGTATAAGTTCCTGAGCGCTGGGCGAAGTTATACAGAGTTTATCCAAGTCAGCCCAAGTTAAAGCTGGGTTCACACTAAACTATTTATGTAACACTTCAAATAAATAGCAATGTTGCACAAAGTGCTTTACATATTAAAGAATGTATCCCCCAGCCCCACCATCGCCACACTTATGGATGCACAGAAGTCACTTAAAATTATCACATTAAATACAAAGTACAGAATAAAACAGGACATGGCTAAACGGGCATTAGAACTGACTTTTACAGACATTTTGAAAAATAAGAAATTAGCCAAAACTGAAATTACTTTCATGAGCAGGTTTTTTTAAAATCTAGCACACACCAACTTTTATGAACTTTTGCTACCATTTCCAGTGTTTCATTCAGCGTTGACAAACTTGCCAGCTTAGGCAAGTGTATAAGATAAGATAAGCCTTTATTAGTCCCACAACGGGGAAATTCCAGGATTGAAACAGCACAGGGATAGCAACACTCAGAGCAACAGAGGCAAGAAAAAAAAAAAAAGCACCAAGAGCAGCTAATATACATATTGTATATATATATATATATATATATATATATATATACACACATATATACACACACACACACACACACACACACTGCGGAGCATTGTAGCTAGATGGAATAAATATGTAAATATATAAACGCAGTGCGGAGCAATGTAGCTAAATGGAATAAATATGTAAATATATAAACACACACAATGCAGAGCATTGTTGCTAGGTGGGATGAAACAGCACAACCATCTACTTAGTTATCCTACATGGTATGATTATGTGCCCATACATATTCTCACCCTCCATAGCGACCGGTATGTTCCTAGTTGTATGCCGGAGGGGACCATTGTGTAAGTCTATTGCATCTTTTGCATTCAAAAAACTATTAGTTATGTCTTTTTGCTATCTCTGCGAGCAGCCCTGCTTAGGTTGTACAGTCTGACAGCCGTTGGTAGGAAGGACCTGCGAAACCTCTCGGTTGTGCACCTGGGATGATATAGTCTGCTGCTAAATGAGCTCAGTGCATTCAGTATGTCCTGCATAGGGTGGAACTCGGACTCCAGCAGAGATGACAGTTTAGCCACCGTCCTCTCTCCTATCTCCTCCACCGGATCAAGGTGCTGCCCCAGGACAGAGCTAGCTTTCTTAATCAGTTTGTTCAGTCTCTTCCTATCGGCTGCAGTAATGCCACTGCCCCAGTAGACCACTCCAAAAGTGATGGCTGATGCCACCACCGTGTCAGAATGTCTTCAGCAGCACCCCTTGTACACCAAAAGACCCGAGTCTCCTCAGCAGGAACAGCCTGTGCTGTCCCTTCTTGTAGAGTGCGTCAGTATTGTGTGACCAGTCTAGTTTATTGTTCAGATGAACACCCAGGTACTTATAGGATGTCACCATCTCGATGTCTGTTCCTTGTATATTTACTGGTGCTGTGAGGGGTTGCCCATGCCTGCGGCAGTCCACCACCAGCTCCTTAGTTTTCCTCGCGTTGATCTGGAGGCAGTTCCGATGGCACCAGTCCACAAAGTGGACTGGTGCCATCAGTGTGTAGCTGTTGCCAACTTAGGTTAACTTAAGCAAATGAATACTCAGCGCAGGTCAACCGACAGCTTCTGGTGACACTCAAAGATCAGAATTTGTGGCTGCCTCCTTCCATTCTAGACCTGCTTTTGGAGTGAACACATCTCCCTTGGGCACACATTTCAGTATTTTTTTAAGGTTTATATTCCTATATAGTTAGTTCTGCATACCCTTTTCTTTGTTCATTCCTCAAAAAAAAAAAAAAAAAAAACACACACACACACACACACACCACAAACAAGCTCATCTATATATTCCAACACTAAGGTTGTCATAGCCAGGAGCGGCACTGGGGTTAAGCTCCCAGTGCTCATAAAATGCTCCTTATGGCGTGCGTCTCGAAAAGCCTCTGACAACTAAGTCCAACTTCTAGCCTGCCCGTGTGGTTTAGTCTCCAAGCCCGGCGGAACTGCTTTTACTAATAGGAGAAGGGGCGAGGGTGGATCTCTGGCGCCTTAAAACCAGATGCTTCGTGTAGATGGTGGCTCGTCAACCTGGGAAGGTAGCCCATCTAGGGGGAAGGTAAACCCTGATTTCAAACCTCCGCTGCCTTGCAGCATACCCGGTCACGGGAAAGGCTTCGGGAGTCAACCCTGAGGAAAAATCCGGAGTCGGAGCCCCTAAGGCAGTTCTATGTTGTGCTCAACATCGTTCTGGCAGCTCCTGCAACGGCGCTGGTGCCAAACTGTAGCAGCCCTGCTGTTCCTTTGGATTCATCAGTGACGTGGAGAGGGGGGACATGCTGCATGGGCAACATCTTGTCCTCCATATCTTCCTGCCCAGGCTTGAATCCTACCAACGCCCAACACTGGAAGGTAGAATACTGGATCACTGGAGAGGACACTCCAGCTTCGCCTTTGGCGTAGACAAAACACAGGGAATGACAGTTACTGGTTATAAGCCACCACTCAATTGGCGTAGAGCGCGGCGCCAGGGGTTGTTCCCGACGGTGGGAGGGATCATCGGATCTCACTGGACAGCTACCGCCCGCCTCAAGCTGGGCAGCCCCCAGCTAATAAGGTGTTGTCCCGCCACAGTTTGCTTTCCTCATTGGGTGCACGGGGGATGAGGAGAAGTCCGAACAGCAGGCTGAGAACCTTCGCACCAGGCAAGAACAAAACAAAAGAGGCCAACTCTAAAACTGGGAACGTCCACACTATGATGACAGGACTCGCTGCTAACCTCAAGGACATCAACGACACCAGGAAGACTACCATCAATGAGCTGAAGAGTCTGGGAGTGGATATCGCCACTCTTCAGGAAACACGGTTGGCTGACGCAGGCACACTGAGAAGGACTACACGTTCTACTGGCAGGGAAAGGGCAGTGACGAACACAGGGAACACGGAGTGGGCTTTGCAGTGAAGAACACCTTGCTCAAGATGGTGGAACCGGGCAGCACCGTCTCTGCACGACTCCTCACCTTCCGCATGAACACCACTCAAGGCCCAGTCACCCTCGTCAGTGTGTATGCCCCAACACAGACAGCCACACCAGAGGCAAAAGACAAGTTCTACGAGAATCTTGCAACAACTGTCAGGATCATCCCCAACTGAACAACTCCTTCTCGTTGGAGACTTCAATGCCAGAGTGGGTGCTGACCACGACTCCTGGCCCTCCTGTCTTGGACCTTTTGGCGTGGGCAGAATGAACGACAACAGACAGCGGCTGCTCGAGTTCTGCACATATCACGATCTGTGCATCACATATGCGTTCTTCAAGACCAAGCCCCAACGCAAGGTTTCTTGGCAACATCTGCGTTCAAAGCACTGACACCAGCTGGACTTGATCCTGACCAGGCACACCTCACTGAAGAACGTGCTAATCACCCGTTCGTTTCAGAGTGCAGATTGTGACACAGACCATTCATTGGTGTGTTGCAAGGTCAAGCTGCAGCTGAAGAAATTCCATCGTGCTAGACAGCCTGGAAAGGCACGGATTGACACCAGCAAGATGGCTCAACCAGAACTTGAGCAGTTTACCTCCACCTTTGAGAAGGAACTTTGTGTACCACAAGAAGGAGAATCTGCAAAGCGGAAGTGGGAAAAGCTGCCAAACACCACCCACCGCACAGCCTTTGCTACCTTTGGGAGGAAGACCTCGAAGTCACAGGACTGGTTTGATGCCAAGTTGACAGAGATGACCCCCGTCATTGAAGCCAAGCGCTCAGCACTTGCTGAGTACAAGTACCCAAACGAGAAGAATCTCCAGATTCTCAGGGCTGCGAGAAGCAAAGTTCAGCAGACCGCTCGGCGCTGTGCCAATGAGTACTGGACTCAGCTCAGCCAAGACATTCAAACCGCTGCCATAACAGGGAACATCCATGGTATGTACGATGGCATCAAGAACACTTGGTCCGGCTCAGAGTAAGACGGCCCCCCTCAAATCCTCCACTGGGGAGATAACAGAAAAGAACAAGCAGATGGAGAGATTGGTGGAACACTACTCCGACCTCTACTCTAGACAGAACACCGTGACACCGTCAGCCCTTGATGCCATCGACTGCCTGCAATCCATGGACGAACTTTACGCCGAGCCAACCATCGACGAACTCAGCAAGGCCATTGATAGCTTGGCCGCTGGCAAGGCACTCGGCAACGACGGCATACCCCCCCGACCTGATCAAGTACTGCAAGACCGCCCTACTGCTGCCATTGCATGACGTCCTCTGCCAGTGTTGGAAGGAAGGTGCCGTACCACAGGACATGAGGGACGCCAAGATAATCACCCTCTACAAAAACAAAGGGGAGAGAAGCGACTGCAACAACTACAGGGGCATCTCCCTCCTCAGTGTTGTTGGCAAAGTCTACGCACGAGTTGTTCTCGTTCGTCTACAGAAGCTTGCCGAACGCGTCTACCCCTAGTCTCAGTGTGGCTTCCGCGCTGAGCGATCAACAGTAGACATGATATTCTCCATCCAGGAGAAATGCAGAGAACAGAACATGCCCCTGTACGTCGCCTTCATCAACCTCAAAACGTTCGATCTGGTCAGCAGAGAGGGCCTTTTCAAGATCCTGCCAAAGATAGGATGCCCACCAAAGTTGCAAAACCTCATCGAATTGTTTCACACCAACATGCAGGAGATAGTGCAGCACGATGGCAACGTCTCAGAGCCTTTCAACATACGCAGCGGAGTGAAACAGGGCTGTGTACTTGCGCCAACCCTCTTTGGGATTTTCTTTGCTATGCTCCTGAGGCATGCCTTCAGCACAGCAACAGAGGGAATCTACCTGCACAAGATCTGACGGCAGGCTTTTCAACCTCGCCCGCCTGAAAGCCAGAACCAAAGGGAGAATCCCAAACTGTCAAGACGAAGATGGCAGTGTACAACGCCTGCGTCATCAGCACACTGCTCTATGGGAGTGAGACGTGGACAACATACGCCCGGAAGGAAAAGAGACTCAACTCCTTCCACTTGTGCTGCATTCGCCGCATCTTGGACATATCCTGGCAGGACAAAGTGCCCAACACAGAAGTTCTGTCCCGTGCCGGCCTTCCCTCCATGTTCACTCTACTCAAGCAGTGCAGGCTCCGCTGGCTAGGCCACGTTCACTGTATGGAGGATGGCAGAATCCCAAAAGACGTCCTCTACGGAGAGCTGGCAGCCGGCAGGAGAGACGTTGGCCGCCCACAGCTGTGCTTTAGAGACGTCTGCAAGAGAGAAATGAAGGCCCTGGAGATCAACACAGAGCGCTGGGAGGACCTTGCAATGGGCCGCTCCAAATGGAGAGGCACCCTGACCAGACAGCTCAAGGCGGGTGAAGAGAGACTGACTGGTGCAGCAGATGAAAAAAGGACCCGCAGGAAGAACCGCCACAGACCCCACCCACAAGTGCGACCTGTGTGACAGGGACTGCCATTCGCGCATCGGCCTGTTCAGCCACAGGCAGTGCTGTTCCAGCAGAGTAGACGTTTAGGATGCTCTTCCAAGGTCATCATAGACCGGAGGCCGACGAAGTCTACAATTAAAACGTGAATGGAATAGAAAAAAAATCAATTTAATGTATCAAATAAAATGATGGGTGATTACATTTTGACTTACAACTCTCTACACTAAAATAAAATCCCATTAAATGACATTTACTTTGACACCACATCAGCGCTGTTTGATTCCCCACAATGGAAGCTGAACCAATAAATCCTGGAGAATGATTACACATGGAGCAGAGAATTAAAATTTCTCAATGAGGATTTTTTCCTCATTAGCCATCACATTGTATATCTATATAGCTTTTTTAAATCCCCCTCTCTCCATTTCTTTCATCCGTGCATGTCTGGAGTGAGTTTTGGTCTAAAAACCATCAGTTGTTTGCCAAAGGAGCTCAACTTAGGCAAGCTCTACATAACTTAGCCCAGTGCTCAGAAACTTAACTGAGAACAACTTTCACCAACATTTCCACATGACTGCAAGTTTTCAGCATGCTGAAAATTTAAGGAGCACGACTTTCACCAGCAAAGTGGTTAGTACTGTGGCAGCACAGTAACTCACCCTTGGCTGGGGGATCCTGGGTTCGATTCCAGCACCCAACCAACAGTGGTCTGTGTGGAGTTTGCATGTTCTCCCTGTGTCTGCATGGGTTTACTCTGGGATTTCTCCGGTTTCCTCCCACATGCCAAAAACATGCATGTTAGAATCCCCAGTTTGATGCCAATTAACCCAAGTTGTCCTTAGCTATGACAGTGAATGGTTGTCTGTGTTGGCCCTGTGATGGACCAAAGGTTCTAGGATAGGCTCCAGCCACCCCCACCCCCCCCACCCTGCGACCTGAAAAGGATTAAGCAGAAGATGGAACTTTCACCAGTGTTTGCCATCATTAACTTATCAGCTTTTGCCAGAACGCAAGTAAACGTTGGTCTGAACATTGTAGTGTGAATCCACCCCCCCCCCAAAAAAAAATGCAGGTCCACATTGGCAAAGTTGCAACAAAACGTCCTACAATATCCTTCCATTCCCACAAATCATTTAAGTTCTCTCCAAGTGGTGGGAACAGGGAGATTTAATATAGCCTCTACCTTCATTGTCAGTGGTAGAACTTGACCCTGTCCAACCACTTTTCCCAGATATTTCACAGTGGCCTTAGCAATTTCAGACTTTCCCAGATTGACTGTCACATTGGCAGCTTGGAGGCACTCAAACACTGCCGTCACATGTTTGAGATGGTCTGGCCAGGAATCACTAAAGACTACCATGTCTACAAGGTAAGCCTCAACATTGTCTAAACCAGACAGAACAAGGTGCATCAATCTAAAAGAATCACCTGTATTTAAGCCAAACAGCATGCAGTGATAAGAAAACCACCTGCACCAGGGATCATGAAAGCCGAGAACTCCTTAGCACGTTTGGTTAGTTGAACCTGCCAATAACCTTTGAGTAAATCAAATTTATTGCTATAGGCAGCCAAACCAACCCAATCCTCACAGTCAACCCCTGACAGTGGGTAAGAATCTGATTTGGTAACACTTGAGCTTGCAAAATCAGCAAAACCAGTGAGTGATCTGGTTTTGGAACCAAAAGGCACTGAATGCCAGGTGCTTTTACTAGGTTCAGCAATGTCATGCTCTTATGTATTCTACTTCTTTCTGGAGAAGGGCACATTTCTCAGGCCTCACCCTGTATGCATGTTTGACAGGCCATGCATCACCAACATCTGTCGTGTTCCAGTACTTTTAAGTGGGAATATTGTCAAAGATACTCTGAAATTCTTTCAATAGAGAAACTATATCAAATCTTTCCCAGGGCCTAAATGTGACAGGTACTCATCCAAGTTCATGAGGATGCTAGAGTTCCCAAAATGACTTAAAGCAGGGGTATCCCATCATGTGCCATGGAGGGCCAAGACCCTGCAGGTTCTCTTCTACCCAGTCTCTTCAGCAGGTGTTTTCAGTGATCAGCAATCAGTGGGAAGAAATTCAGTGAAATCTGCTGTTGAAGAGACTGGTTGGAGGTAAAGCCTGCAAGGTCTTGGCCCTCCAAGGCACATGATGGGACACCCCCGACTTAAAGACACCACGGCTCTGTGGCTGAGACTGTGCCTTGCATCTGAGTTCACCGGAACAGTACAAGTTTTCAGTTTCTTTGTCATCTGGAGCATCGTAAGTGTAACCCAGTGTTAAAAACACAAAATTGTAAATATCGATAAAGTTTAACAAAAAAAAAAAACTCATTTCACAATGGAAGTGGATAATTTGGAGATGAGTATATGAATACAATGTAAGTTCATATACTATGTTTATCAATAGTTAGGAACATTCTTTGGAAAGTTTTGATAACGTTCCCGATAGTTTTATTTGGCGTTTTGGGTGACCAATGGCTGCGTTGTTAGCTGGGCAGCAACAGCCAATGAGGTTCCACCAGCCAACGGGGTCACGCATTTTCTCGCTCTGGTTTGGTGTAATCCACAGAACGCTCTTAGTCACGGCAGAGACACCGACGAGGAAGCGCGACTCCTTACTAGACGGAGAGCTAGCGTACTGGTATCAGCCTTTGCCCGGATAAAACCCTTGAAATTGGTAAGCCTAAACCAAAATGAGACATTGCGGCATTGCCAAATTCTAATACTTTTGTAAAGACTGGAATACAAAGGCTGTCGACGCCGTTGAGCATGGGAATTCCATTGACGCACGTGTCGCCTAGCGTAGTAAGTGCCATTGTTGTGTATGGGAATGCTAATCGCTAGCTTAGCATGCTAAGCGCCGATGCCAATTTTCAGCTAGTTTATCAGAAAAAGACATTTTTCTGAGCTGTGGTGGTTAGCAAAGGTCCCAATTCCCCTGCCATTAAATGTATTTAATGGTGAAGGTTATACCTGTGATTTATAGGTGTTTAAAAAAAATATTGTTGTACAGTTAGAAATATTTCATAAAAAGCTACAGAGCATAGCTTATTTTTTGTGTTGTGACCCATTTTATAGGTCAGGTTTTTTGTTTGGACTGGTTGGACCAGAAGAGTGATTCTCCAGCTCTGGATGGAGAGCCGAAGCCCAAATCAGCTGTGGTCTAATTGATCACCTGGAAAGGACTCTAGAAACTGTAAATACATTTGATATTTTTAATTTTTTATTGTGACAAGGGCTGTATTTTTTGTTTATGTGTACATATTTGTAAAAATATACATAGTTGCAAGTTCTATACACTGTTGTGTCATCTGTTGCACCTCCCAGGCTCCTACAAACCTGTAATTTTCTGATCTGGCCCAATTTTTTTGGTACTACACCTTAAATGAGTAGGTGTTAATGAAGGTTACATAAGGTTTCATCATGTTCACATGACAAAATTGATGTCTATTTCTACGTTTGGGTGTAGCATCAATCGAGGGCATGCACATGACATCACAATCCCGGAAGTTGCTGTTTCTACTCAGCACTGAGTTGCAAAAAGACTGTGCCAACATTTGTTTGAATCATTTCAATGCAGCAAAGAAACCTAAAAGGAGGACAAGCTGGTTTAATCAACTTTTGAGGTGACATGTTTGAAATCTTGTGTATGCTCTAGTTTTTTTTTTTGTTGTTTTTTTGTTGTTTTTTTTTTTAAATCACTTTACAGTGTAAGGTCACCCAGAGCCAGCCGGACACAGTACAAGGACGGATAATGTTTTTACACACAAGGAGCTGTTCAGAACTCCTTATAACAACTCCTTTTCCAAAGATGGTGATGATAATCAAGTCAGTGGCAGTAATGCACCTGTAAGCTGGTTGCCAACTGCCAGTCAAATCTAAGAAAGTCCGGTTTTGTTAGTTAGTGGCTAACCAAGCATTAGCCTAGCTTCCCGATACAGTCAATAGCACGTACCTGACGAGGCTCAACTAGAGGCTTTTCTAGGTGTCTGTGATAACAGATACTGCAACTTTGAGGATTCCTTTGGTTTTCAAGGCAATCAAGGCACATCTAAAATGGTGATGAACTGTTGTGCAGTTGACTGTGCAAACAGATTCTGCAAGAAGTCTGAGCTATCCTTTTACAGACTACTGAAAAGTAAAGAAAGGAGAAGTAAATGATTGCTGCAATTGGCAGAAGCAACTGGAATCCATGCACCAAAACGGCTTTGTTCTTTGTCACAGGTATGTTGGATTTTACTGTAAAGAGGATGGTGATTGATTAGCTTATTAAAGCCAAGGCACACAAAAGGGCTATTTGGAATTTTGTTTATTAGTATCTGTATGCATCTCTGAATCACTCCTAGGCTACTTTTACTTACTGAAGTGTTCATCTTAATCATCATCTACATCATCCTAGTCTGTCATTGTCATGGGTGACAATGAGTTTCATTTAGGTCTGATCAGATTCCTCCACACAGCTCTGTCCTTAGCCTTCCGCTGCCCGGAACTCCTGTCTATGTCCAACTTCTCCAAGTTTCTTTTTACAGTGTCTTTAAATCTGAGCCTCGTCTACCCTGATTGCTTTTGCCCTCGCATAACTAGAGTAACTGCCGAGGGAGACGCTGGTGGTCAATCCTCAACATGTCCGAGCCATCTCAGGTTCATCTGTATTAGCATGTCCTCCAATGATGGTAGACCAGCTCGTTTCAACACTTCTATGTTGGTTATGTCATTCCATGAGATGTTCATTATGGCTTGAAGGTGTCTCCTCATGTACGCGTGGAGTTTCTTCACCTGCACTCTGTAGACAGTCCAAGTTTCAGCACCATACAACAGAGTAGCCAGTACTGTCGCTCTGTACACTTAGCATTTCATTTACAGAGACATGTCGATTGTTCCAGTCTCTCCCTCAAGTTTCCCAACAGCGCTTGCTCTTCCTGTTCTGAGAGAGTTCATCCTCCAGGCTAGCATTCTCTGAAACCGTACTCCCCATGTTTTTGAAAGTCTTGCACTTGACTAGTGGCTCTGTACCAATGCTGATCTCTTCCGGTAGTGATGTTGATAATTGGAACTTTGGTGGTTGATAAAGGCACCGTCTTCTTGATGCTGAAGTTGCTAGCTGCTCTTGCAAATTTCTCCACTAAAGAGTGCACATCTTCCACGCTGTGTGCAACTAGAGCATTGTTGTCGGCAAAGAGCATTTCTCTTACCATCTTTATCAATGTCTTACTCTTGGCTTTAAACTGTGCCACATTGAACAAGTCTGCTTCTTTCCTTGTTTGAATGTATACTTCTGAAGTGTCTTTGAAGGCCACCTAAAGCATGGCTGCAAGATTTAGCAAGAAGAGTGTAGGTGCCAGCACACACCCTTGTTTCACCCCGTTGCTTACTGAAGAGTCTCTAGATACTGAACCACTCATTGCCACGTTTGCTTGCATACCTGTATGGAGTGCCTTGATCAGGCTGACAAACTTCTCTGTACAACTATATTTCTTGAGTACCTGCCAAAGTCCTTGTCGCGAAACAGTATCGAAGGCTTTACTGAAGTCTATGAAGACTACATAAAGCGGCATGTTCTGTTCAATCTAAGGGCGCATGCGCACGCAGCGACCAGCAGCTTGATGATATAGTGCGTGTGTGTGTTTTTTGTACTTTACGTTTTTAGAAAATCCTGTGTCGTTTCTGCCCTGGAGCGTTTGTGGAATATATGGCGAAGAGCTCCCTGGTATCTGCAACATGGATTTCCTCTCCTCTCTCGCACTGCTGCTTTCTGTGCTGTGGCTTTGTCTCTGAGGTAAACGCGTTCGGCTCCATGGCGAGCAGAATAGCGGGCAGAATACAATATTCCAGGGACGTGTTGCTACGCTTTAACACAGCTGATGCAGCGTCTGCGATTGAGCCCAAACTTGAACTGCCGGACTTTATTTTGAGAGACGGACACAGCGGTGAAAAAAGCGGCAGGAGGAAGCGTGGAAGACGTGGAGGTGTGAAATTGCGCCTTAGGAGACGTCAGTTTGGTAACATTCCTCTTCCTTTGATCATTTTTGGGAATGCACAGTCTGAGAAACAAGGTGGAGGAAATTCAAGGCAACGTACGTTACCAGAAGGATTTTAAGAACTGCTGCGTCATGGCTTTCACTGAATCTTGGCTTACTGCGCATGATCGAGATGCAGACCTGTGGATTGACGGCTTTGGAGCTCCGCTCGGATCGGCAGGAAGAGGTAACTGGGAAGCGTCAGGGGGGCGGTGTATGTTTATACATTAATAAGCAGTACTGCACATCTGTTATGGTCAGAGAGCGCATCTGTACACCCGATGTGGAGCTGCTGTCTGTCGCTTCGCCCCCTTTATTTGCCTCGAGAGTTTCCCCAACTTTTCATCACAGTTGTGTACATTCATCCGAGGGCAGACGCTGACTCCGCCTCCAGCACCATCTCTGATGTGGTGCAGCGGCTGCAGTCAATTTCTCCAGAGGTGCCAAACTTCATTCTTGGGGATTTTAACCACGTTTCTTTAAAGAAGACACTTAAAAACTTTCATAAGTATGTCTCCTGCCCAACCAGGCGAAAAAAGACATTGGACCTGTGCTATGGATCCATAGAGAGGGCCTATAAATCACTCCCCCTTCCTCCTTTAGGATCATCAGATCACAACTGTGCGCACTTGCTGCCCACATATAAAACTGCTCAGAAGAGGCAAGGTGGAGATGAGAGACATTGATGTGTGGACAGAAGATTCACAGCACAGCCTCCAGGAATGCTTTGACTGTATAGACTGGAAGATGTTCATAATGGCCTGCGGGGATGATTTGGACTCTCTGGCTGAGCTCACATGCTCATACATGGCTTACTGTCAAAATAAGATTGTTCCACGTTAACGTGTCAAAATATACCCCAACAACAAACCATGGGTAACTAAATCAGTTAAATCCTGCTTACAGAGGAAAGCTCTTGCCTTTAAACAGAGGTCTGTTTCTGAGCTACAGGTTGCCACCAAGGAGCTGAAGGCCGAAATTTTAAGAGCAAAACAGAATTATAAATCAGAATTGGAAAGCAAGATGGCAGCAAATAAACTTGGTTCGGCCTGGGCCAGTATGAAAACTATTGCAGGCCTTCAGAGCACAGAGCGCAGTAATCGTGTGTTTTTAGATGGTTTTAGTTCAGACACAGAGCTGGCTAATGCTCTTAACTGTTTTTATGGTCGTTTTGACTCCTTTGATTTTAGCACAGAAATCCAAGATTTGAAACAGAAACTCAAAGACAATCAGCACTTTAATATTGAGATGCAGGATGTTAAAAGGGAGTTCCGCGCTGTAAAAGTGAACAAAAGTCAGGGCCCTGATAATATATGTGGACGCCTGGTAAAGTCCTGTGCACATGAACTGAGTCCTATATTTCATTATATTTTCAATAAGTCCTTACAGACACAACATGTGCCTAAGATCTGGAAAGATGCCGTGGTTGTTCCCGTTCCAAAATCCAGCTGTCCTAAAACGGTAAATGACTTTAGACCAGTTGCTTTGACTTCAATTTTAATGAAAATTTTTGAAAAACTGGTCAGATGTGAGGTCCTAAGGCAGACTGAACATGCATTGGATCCTCTGCAGTTTGCCTATAGGCCTCAGAGGAGTGGAGGATGCCACTGTCACTCTGTTTGACATGCTTTTTAAACATCTGGATTTTAATGGGACACACGCCAGGCTTTTATTTGTGGACTTTTCTTCTGCCTTTAATACAATCCAACCTCATTTTAGTTGAAAGGCTCCTGCAACAATTTGATTTAAGCAATAATCTGGTGGGTTGGATTCTGGATTTCTTAAACAGGACGCAGAGAGTAAGGGTCAATGGCACATTGTCTGACCTAAAGTGCTCTTCTACTGGCTCTCCTCAGGGGTGTGTGTTGTCACCACTACTCTTCATCCTGTACACAAAACATGTGTCGGAGCAGACATAACAGACAAAGTATGCTGATGACTCAGTCATTGTCAGTCTCCTTCAGGATGGTGAGAGTGGCCACGGCCCAGTAGTTGATGACTTTGTGCCTGGGAGTTTTCCTCCTAAAGTCAATAATCATATCTTTCGTTTTTGTTGTATTCAGCTGCAGGTAGGAATCCTCACACCAGTGAACAAAGTCACCATACTAAAAGGCCAGACCACCGAATGTGTACAATCGTACAAATATCTTGGGACGATTGATAGTGGATTGAACTTTGAGGTGAACTGTGAAAGGGTGTGCAAAAAGGGTCAGCAAAATTTGCATTGTTTGAGGAAACTTGCACGCTTCCAAATTGACCGAACCATAATGACTATGTTCTATCGGGCTTTTATTGAATCCGTTTTATCCCTTTCTTTAATGTCATGGTTTGGTCAGATAAAACAAACAGAGGAAATCCTTGGATCAGGTAGTCAGATGGTCCAGTCGTTTGCTTGGTGAGTCACAGCTGAGCCTGACATCCCTGTACACCAGACAAGTACAGAGGATGGCCAACTCGATTTTAAATGATTACTCCCACCCTTTGCACTGCAACTTTCAGCTTCTTCCCTCCAGACGGAGGTTTGCTGTCCCAAAAAGTAGAACCCAGCGCTACAAAAACAGCTTTGTCCCTGCTGCTGTCAAAGAGTTGAACAAGCTATAAAAATTATATTGTACATATTTTATATTTACCTATTTTGTAAGATGTGTGCCTGTGTTTGTGTCTATGTTGAATGTAATTAGTGGCTTGTAAATATGGATGTCACCAACTGCAAAACAAATCTACCTATGGGTACAAATAAAGTAACCTGAACCTGATCCACTGTTCTTGAACCTGTTTCAAGCAGAAAATCATGTCCATTGTGCTTCTTCCACTTCTAAAGCCGCACTGGGTTTCCGGTAGTACATTCTGCAAGATGTGTTCATTGAGTCTGTTAAGTAGTACATGTGACAGAATCTTACCAACAGTGGCTAGCTGTGACCAGCTGTGATTATCTGGTCTCAGCTCTGAAGTCCAACCCATCCTATCGCAGACATCTGGACCTGGGTACCAACCAGCTGCAGGATTCAGGAGTGAAGCAGCCGTGTGGTTTTCTGGAGAGTCCACATTGTAGACTTGAAGCTCTGAGGTCAGACTCCTCATTTTTGTTGCGTCCATGTGTGATGTCGGGGGGGGGGGACTCTGTGGGTGGCCCCGCTGTTCTTGTTGATCACTTTGGGAGTTTGTTTGGGCATGCTTGATGCAAGTGTTTCCAGGAAGCTGATGGGACTGTTGCTCCATATGGTTAAGATGGGTTCATGAAGGACATCCATGGTCTGGAACTGATTTGTTTTGTAAGCTTCCCTTGCCATCCATCCCCAAATGCTCTCAATGGGATTTAGATCAGGGGAACACACAGGATGGTCCAAAAGAGCTGAGCCGGAGAATCCGACGAGCTGGCCGTACAGACATTGGCCAACTCTCGACCCAAATACTCTTACTGACGCCGACTGCAGCCCAATAGCCATAAGACTGCATCTACCAAAGATGGAATTCTGGGCTTTAAAGGCTTGAAGAACAAACATGCCTTCAAAAGCCACATCTCCCATGCTACAAACTTGCCAGTTTGGACTTCAGAGCACTAAACATGACGTTGAAAAGATGGAATCAAGTTTTTTTCTCTGATGAGAAAAAGATTTAATCTGGATGGTCCTGGTGGTTTCCAACGTTCCTGGGATGACTTAGATTTTACTGGAGATGTTTTCTACATGGCACAGTGGGGGCTCCATGTTCTGGGGTGCTTTTGCCTTCAGCGGAACAATGGTGCTGTGGGTTGTGCATGGGTGTCAAACAATGGCTGGCTCTGTGGAGATGTTGCAGTAGGTATCCCTCTTGACTTGGGGCCCTGGTCTGTGTGGCAACGACTGGATCTTTCAACAGGATGACGCTGCAGTTCACAGCGCCCACCTGACAGAAGATTTCTTCCAGGAGAATAACATCAATCTTGTCAGAGAAGCCGTTGGTGCAGATTGGCAGCCACATTTCTGTCGGTCTGCCCCAGGGCAGATGTGGCTACAGTAGTAGCTTACCACTACCATTGTCTGGAGTGAATGAATAATGTATCCATTGTAAATCATCTGAGTGTCTATGAAAAGCGCTATATAAATCTGATGCACTACCACTACTGCTTGCAGCAATGGTAAAAATAAATAAAATAAGCACTGGCTTGCTTGCTACCAGATAACCATGAAAACCGGTACTACCCATCTCATGGGTCAGGCCGTCAGCGACTCAACCGGCATCCCCGCCCTTCCGAGGGCATGGAGGGTGAAACGGGGAATCCTGGCATAACTAAAAACATCTGCCACAGGTCTGTGGTGGACCACTCCCAGTTACATGGGGTGAGACTGACATCCTGGCAGATAAACATCTGTCGTAAGGTTTGTGGTGGACTGTGCCAGTCGGTGCATTGTGGCATGCACTACACAGAGCAGAGATAAACCCATCATCTTGTCAGTCACTGCAACAGATATTGGAGTCTGTCTTTGCTTGTCCTTGCCAGTGATAATACAGACGTGGACAAAATTGTTGGTACCCCTCTGTTAATGAAACAAAAAAAAACAAACAACACAGTGGTCAGAAATAACTTGAATCTGACAAAAGTTGTAATAAAAAAATTCTATGAAAATTAACCAATGAAAATCAGACAATGCTTTTGAATTGTGGTTCAACAAAATCATTTTAAAAGAAACTCATGAAACAGGCCTGGACAAAAATGATGGTACCCTGAGAAAAGATTGAAAAATGTGACCATAGGGACATTTTCAACCAAGATGTGTCCTCCAACATCACAGGTGTCTACAAACTTGTAATCAGTCAGCCTATTTAAAGGGTGACAAGTAGTCACTGTGCTGTTTGGTGACATTGTGTGTACCACACTAAACATGGACCAGAGGAAGCAAAGGAGAGAGTTGTCTCAGGAGATTAGAAAGAAAATTTTAGACAAGCATGTTAAAGGTAAAGGTTATAACACCATCTCCAAGCAGCTTGATGTTCCTGTGACTACAGTTGTTCATATTCAGAAATTTAAGATCCAGGGGACTGGAGCCAACCTCCCTGGACGTGGCCGCAGGAGGAGACTGATAACTCTTCCTTTTGCCTTCAGTGAGAGCAGTCGCATTTTTTTTCCTCCCTCCTCCTATCCTGCCTTCCTGACCTAATCCCAGCTTGCTGCGTCTGAGTGAGTGTCTGTGCCGTCTCACCATCTTGCTGATCTCAACCCAAATGGAAAATACAGAAAATGGATATAAGCTGGGCTTTAAACGCAATTGACACCACCTTTTCAAACAGAAAATTGGGCCCGGGGGAGCCCAAATGTGGAGAGACCCATGGATTGGAACTCATGTGTCTGTGTGATTTGACTGAGGATGTGGAAAAACATCTACCTGTTTTGGCTACGATCACAGGATTTCTGCCGATTGGGCTTTGGAGTTCTCCTGGTGTATCGAAAATTTAACTGGAGGAGCTAATCAAAATGCGGACCCGGCGGAGCTGCTTCTCAATAATTCAACCAGATGGGGAGTGCACGAAGTAGCGGCAAATGACCAACATGGAATTTACCATCTGCATGCACTGTAGAGAGATTGACTCTTATCGGACATGTTCATCTGTGTTTAGAAGGGGAAACATCTGGAGTCGCTTCGTGCTCTCCAGGGAATGATATGAATTTAAAGCCAGTGAATGTTAATTTGAATTGTAAGCTCGGAATATGACAATAGGGAAATCCTATACTCCTATACTCTGAGCAGATTCGGCCTTGATCGGCGCCCCTGGATAACTCACTCCTCCAGAGTTGAGATAAGCGGATGTGTCAGCTGGCTCGCTAACCCAAACACCGCCGCTGTGCAATAAACAGAACTCTTCAGGGACAGCGTTCATGAACTAAAACATCTATCGTTGCCTAGGAGACTATTTGTTGTGCTCCAGTAACTGATACACTCAACACTGCACACACACTGATATACATACACTGCTCTCTCCCTGCTGTGTGATTTGTCTACTAAATAAGCATTGAGGGTTTTTTTGCCTGCAATCAAAATTTCGCTTACTTACTTAAGCGTCAATTTGATAAAACATGTTTTTCTCTCGCCTACTGTGTCATATCCACTTTCTTTCCCCCCCCCCCCTTTTCTTCTTTATGACTGGCGCCTAGCGGCTGCCCCGGCCTTGGATGCGCTCTGCAGAGCGTGCCCAAATGCCAAGTCACGTTTCGTTACCTTGTATTCATACATGTGTAATGACAATAAAGTTGAATCTCTCAATAATACGAATGGTAACAAAAGAGCCCAGAACAACTTCTAAACACATTCAAGGTCAAGGTACCTCAGTGTCAGATTGCACCATCTGACACTGAGCCAAAGTGAACTTCATGAGAGACTACTAAAGAGGACACCACTGTTTAACAAATCATAAAAAAGCCAGACTGGAATTTGCCAAACCATGTTGACAAGCCACAAAGCTTCTGGGAGAATGTCCTATAGACAGTCGAGACAAAACTGGAACTTTTTGGCAAGGCACATCAGCTCTATGTTCAGACGAAAAAATGAACCATACCAAGAAGAGAACACTGTCCCTACTGTGAAACATGGACGAGGTTCTGTTATGTTCTGGGGCTGCTTTGCTGCATCTGGCACAGGGTGTCTTGAATCTGTGCAGGGTACAATGAAGTCAAGACTATCAAGGCATTCTGGAGAGAAATGTGCTGCCCAGTGTCAGACAGCTTGGTCTCAGTTGCAGGTCATGGGTCTTGCAACAGAATAATGACCCAAAACACAGCTAAAAACACCCAAGAATGGCTAAGAGCGAAACATTGGACTATTCTAAAGTGGCCTTCTATGAGCCCTGATCTAAATCCTATTGAACATCTGTCGAAGTTGCTGAAACATGCCATCTGGAGAAGGCACCCTTCAAACCTGAGACAACTGGAGCAGTTTGCTCATGAGGAGTGGGCCAAAATACCTGCTGAGAGGTGCAGAAGACTCATTGACAGTTACAGAAATCGTTTGATTGCAGTGCCTCAAAAGGTTGTGCAACAAAATATTAAGTTAAGGGTACCATCATTTTTGTCCAGGCCTGTTTCATGAGTTTGTTTAAAATTTTCTGTTGAACCACAATTCAAAAGCATCGTCTGATTTTCACTGGTTAATTTTCATAGAGTTTTTATTTACTACCACTTTTGTCAGATTCAAGTCATTTCTGTGACCATTGTGGGGTTTTCCTTCCATTAACAGGGGTACCAACAATTTTGTCCATGTCCGTACCTTTATCTGCCAAAAATGTGCTGCAATCACATTTTTGGCAAGCAGTTTCATGAAATGGTCATAAAGCAACTCATACCGGCTTGGACGTTGCCCTGGCTTACAAGGTCCGCACTGGTCTGTCCACACTGACAGGCAGCAAAAAGTAAGCTAGGAGCAGGAAGACAAAAGGAGGAAGACAGCAGCCTTGTGTGTAGCAGAATGGAATGTACACACTCTGGACAGAACATCAGTGCCCAGAAAGACAGCGTGCTTGTGGCCCTGGGAATGAACAGGTACAATGTAGCCATAGCTTCACTTACTGAAACAAGATTGCCTGGCTATGACAGCTTGGAAGACCATGGGTACAGCTTTTGGAGTGGCAGATCAACTCAAGAAAGGAGAGAAGCAGGAGTGGGCTTTCCAGGTAGAAAGGAGATAGCAATGCTTGAGGAACCAGTGCCAATCAACGACAGGATGACTATGAGACTCCCACTACAGCAGAAGATGTATGCCACACTCTGTGTATATGCCCCAACAATGACCAACACAGAAGAGGTGAAGGGAGAGGTCTCCAGTGATTTACATGAGACTCAAGCGTGTACCGACTGATGACAGGCTGATACTCTGAGATTTTAATGCCAGAGTTGGTTTGGACACAAATGGAAAGGAGTGCTAGGCAGTCATGGAGTAGGCAAGTGCAATGCTAATTGAGAACTTCTACTTGCACTATGTTCAGAGTACAACCTTGTGATAACCAACACTATTTAAGCACAAGGACAAGACGTGGATGCACCCAAGATCCAAGCACTAGAACTTGTTAGACTACATTATAGTCATGGCAGAGAGACAGAAGGGATGTATTGGACACCAGAGCAATGAAAGGTGTGGACTGTGGTACTGATCATGTTATGTTGAGATCTAAATTAAGGATTTGGAGACGAAAACAGCACTGCAGGATGGAGCAGGAAGAACTTCCACAGGAAATGGATGAAAACTTGAAAGAACGAGACAGCAACAACTCGGAGAATGACGGAAGAGAAATGGGCAACACTGAAGGATATGGTGTATCAGACTGCGAGTGATGCATTAGGCCACTCTGAGGAAACAAAATTGGTTTGATGAGCATGATGAACATCTGAAGAAACTAGAAGCAAGGAATACAGCTAGGCAGGAAAACCTACAGTGTAACAAGATCGAAGAAGAAGAAATACTCCAAGGCTTAGAGCGAGCTACAGAAGTACACCAGAGAGATGAAAAAGTAGAGGAACTTCAAACTGCAGCAGACAGGAAGGACATGAAAATATTCACAGGTTTGAGAAAAATCTACGGCCCTAAACCAAGAGGATTGAGCCAACTAAAGGATATGGATGGTTAAAAAGTTTTGCAGGAGAAAGACAAGATCCTGGACAGATTTGCAGACAACTTGTCATGATGGCCGCTGGGCTGTCATCTGTCTCATCAGCTCCAGCTGTGCACAGACCAGCAGGTGCTAATCAGCGGCTGTTAAAAGCCAGTGTTGCTGACAGCCCGGCACGGAGTCGTCCGTCTTCCTCGTCAGAGTAAGAGCCAGAACTTCGTTCTCAAGCCAAGCACGTCCCGTCAGGACCGGCCATGTAAGAACTCTTTGCTTTTCAACCCCTTGCCTTTACCCCTGTGCACAGGTGGACCTCCCAGGCGGCGGACCAACTTCCCCAGCTGACGGGGCGTTGCCACCTCCATCATGGAGCTCCTCGTTACCACCACAGCTACTGGTACAATCACCACAGCTACAGGAACTCATTACAGCTACAGGAGCTATCGTCATCATGGCTACAGGTACAACCTCCACCTCTGCTACGGATACAATCATCGTCACTGCTACAGGTGCAATCACCACCACTGCCACGGGCACAATCACCACCACGTTGCACGGACACTGGAAGTCAGCAGGACAAAACCTGTGGCACATCCAAGTAAGCCTTACCACCTACAATTACCCGCCATCGTTGAACAGCTGTAATTGTTTCTGCTTGTGTGTTCCAGGGTTGCCAGGTCGCCATCCGAACTGCTCAGTTCCAGTGACCAGACTTCAATACTTGCACTCACATGCACTACACTCCCTCACTATACAATAAAGAATAATTGTCTACATCTGCTCGTGTCAGTGTCCGTTTCCTGGGTCCAGAACATGTCAGTACGACTCCGTCACGTTGACCCAGCGGACAGTACACTGTCGCGCAAATTAAACACTTAGCACTCGGGTAGACATGTTATCACACCAGACTGTTATTCTTAACCAACTGACTCAAATTAACAGCCGGCTGGATCGTCTGGAGGGACACCAGACGTTCTCCCTGACCGCTAGTGCTCCAACCCCTGCAGGCTTAGCGACAGGTCTAACCAATATCTCATCTTCTCACCTCACCCCCGTTCCCACTCCTGCCCGGTTTAGCGGAAAACTCGGGGAAGCTCGAGGGTTCATTCTACAATGTGAATCAGTCTTCCTCCGCGTTCCGGGAGACTTCGCCATAGACTCAAGATTGGTTAACTCAACTTGTTGGGGGGGGGGGGTGTAGAGCCTTAGACTGGGCATATACAGTAATGGCTAAACCAAGTTATCCTGTGTTAACTTACCAGCAGTTTGTGGTGGAGTTTATGTCAGTGTTTGATCATTCAGATAGGGGTGCAGTGTTGACAGGACAGCTGTTGAGTCTGCAGCAGGATAATAGATCAGCTGCTGACTATGCTATTGACTTCCGGGTCCTGGCCGCAGAGATTGGGTGGGGGGGAACCGTCACTTTGTGGTATCTTCCTTCGCAGTCTCAACGCCAAATTAAAGGATGAGTTAGCGGTACGGGACAAACTGGATAATTTGAGCGAATTAATTGCTCTTACCATAAGCCTGGATGGTAGATTAAGGGAGCGAGCGGCCCAACGGCGAACTACTTCCCGTTCAGCTAAACCCCGCCCTTGCTCCACTAGCTCTCCTCTGCTTGCTCTACCCGTGTCAGAGGAACTTCCGGATCAAGAGGCCATGGTAATAGGGCAGTCAAAAGTGTCCGCGGCTGAGACACAGCGCCGCAGGGATCTTGGCCTTTGTTTCTATTGTGGGAAAGAGTCACATGGGGTATTTGAATGTCCCAGTCGGTTAAAAGGGAAGGTCCGTGGATCGCAGTAGGGGGATTCACGGACAAGAACTTAGAAAAACCCCTCACTAGTTTCCGCATACCCATCAGATTAATTCACACACACACACAGAACATTCCACGCTGGCTTTAGTAGACTCAGGAGCTGAGCAGAACTTTGTTTCCAGAGACCTGGCAACCCAGATGGGCCTCAGCTGTCAGACTCTGGATCCCCCTGTCAATCTCATCCCCCTGTCCAAGGAGTCACTGACCACCGTCGCCGATCAGATGGCCCCAGTTTCTGTGATCGTTTCAGGTAACCACAGGGAGGAGATTAGGTTTCTGATTCTGCCCGTCTCATTCTTGCCTGTCATCCTGGGGTACCCCTGGCTTCGGCTACACAATCCCACCATTGACTGGCAAGCAGGGAGTATTACAGCGTGGAGTACATTCTGTCTGAGTGCCTGCCTCGAATCTGTGGCATGTGCCCCATCTGTCAAGGTGCCTCCACCCTCGACATCACCCCCGGATCTGTCCAAGGTACCGGAGGTTTACCATGACCTGGGGTTAGTATTTAGCAAGTCTTGGGCGTTGTCGCTACCCCCCCCCCCCCCATCGACCTTACGACTGTGCTATTAATCTGAAGGCTGGGGCCCCTCTTCCTGCTAGCCGCCTGTACAGCCTATCAGCCTCGGAGTGCAAGGCCATAGACACCTACATCAAGGAATCCTTGGTCTCTGGCATCATCCGCCCGTCGTCCTCGGCCATGGGTACCGTTTCTTCTTCATTGGGAAGAAGGATGGCTCATTATGCCCCTCCATCGACTTCCGGGGCCTAAATGAGATTACGGTAAAGGACAAGTATACTCTGCCTTTGATGAACACAGGCTTTGACTCCCTCCAGGGGGCGTCCTGGTTTACCAAACTGGATCTCAGGAATGCCTATCACCTGGTGCGCATCAGAGAAGGTGACGAGTGGAAGATGGCTTTCCGGACCCCAAGTGGTCATTTCGAGCACCTGGTAATGCCGTTTGGGTTAACCAACGCTCCGGCCGTCTTCCAGCGGCTAATAAACGATGTTCTGCGGGACTTCCTTAACTCGTTTGTGTATCTTGATAATATACTAATCACACAGAGGAGCACCAGGTGCACATCTGAAAAGTGTTACAGCGCCTCCTGGAGAACCAACTGTTCATCAAGCCAGAGAAGTGCGAGTTTCACACTGACCAGACCTTGCTTGGGTTCATTGCTCGGAACAAGGTGCTCCCCGACCCGGCCAAGGTAGTGGATTGGCCCACACCAACCTCTAGGAAGCAGCTTAAGGGATTCTTGGGCCTTGCTAACTTATTGGTTTGTGCCTAATTTTGGAAATATCGCTCGTCCTCTGACTGCGCTCACCTCCCCAAAGACCCCGTTTTGCTGGAGTGAGGAGGCAGCCAGGGCATTTGGAAAACATGAGTTTGCTTCTGCCTGTGTTCTAACCCAGGTCGACCCGAATCTACAGTGCTTGGTGGACGCCTCTGATTCGGGGGTAGGAGCGGTGCTCTCCCAACATTTTCCTGAAGACTAAGATCCACCCATGTGCCTACTTCTCTCATCGCCTGTCACCGGCGGAGAGGAATTATAGCATAGGAGACAGGGAGCTGCTGGTGGTGAAACTTGCCTTGGAGGAATGGAAACACTGGCTGGAGGGGGCTGCTCAGCAGTTCGTTGTATGGACTGATCACCGCAACCTGGAGTACCTCAGGACGGCGAAGCGCCTGAACGCACGCCAGGCTCATTGGTCCCTTTTCTTTGGCAGATTTAATTTTACCATCACCTATCGGCCGGGGAGCAAGAACGGTAAGCCGGACGCCCTCTCGCGGCAGTTTGATGTACCATCCACTGAAGATCAGGAAGCACCCATCTTACCACCCTCCTGTGTTGTGGGCGCCCTGTCCTGGGGTATTTGTAGGACAGTCCGAATAGTGCTGAAGACGGAGCCAGACCCGGGGGGGGGGGGGGGGTCCCCTGGGCTGCCTGTTTGTTCCACGCTCAATTTGGGGTCAAGTGATTGAGTGGGGTCACGCCTCCAAATTGGCTTGTCATCCGGGAGTGGGTCGGACTGTGGACCTTCTCCAGAGGACCTTCTGGTGGCCAGGGCTGCAGAAGGACGTAAGTTACATCCGGGCTTGCACTCAATGTGCCACTGGGAAAACGACATCATCCCCCCCGGCGGGTCTGTTACACCCCCTGCTGGTCCCTTTCTGCCCTTGGTCCCATGTGGCCATGGATTTTGTGACTGGGTTGCCCCCCCTCAGATAATTTTACCACAGTTTTGACTATTGTGGACAGTTTCTCGAAGGCGGCCCATTTTGTGCCCCTTCGGGGTTCATCTTCACAGTTCATCTCTCAGGTCTGGAAAGCGGTCTGCGCAGCGCTGGGAGCTACAGCTAGCCTCTCTTTAGGGCATCATCCACAGAGTAATGGCCAGTGTGAACGGGCTAACCAGGAGCTTGAGGCCGCGCTGCGTTGTGTCATCTCCTCCTGTTTGTCCTCTTGGAGCAAGCACCTTCCTTGGATCGAGTACGCCCATAACACCACGATCTCTACGGCCACGGGTTTCTCTCCTTTTAAGGCATCGTTTGGGTTTGATCCACCACTGTTCCCGGAGGAGGAGAAGGAGGTAGTGGTCCTGTCTGTCCAGACCCACATAAGGCACTGTCGGCGAGTATGGTCCATTGCTCGCAGGGCTCTTTTGAAGTCCACTGAATGAAACATCCAGGTGGCCAACCATCACAGGAGACCTGCCCCGGACAACAAGGTGGGTCAGAAAGTTTGGTTGTCTACCTGGAATATTTGTGTACCGGCTGAGAAGTGCAAGCTCACTAAGCGCTTCATTGGTCCTTACACCATTTCTCGAATTGTCAATCCTGTGTCTGTGTGCTTGTCTGTCCCCCCTTCCATGCGCATCTGCCCCACCTTTCATGTCTCCCAGGTTAAACCGTACATCTCAGACCCTCTGCCCGTCCCCGATGGCCATCCAGCCTGGGGGGGGTGACTGCCATCTTGGACGATCGCAGGCGGGGTCGTGGTCTTCAGTATTTGGTGGACTGGGAGGCCTTTGGACCGGAGGATCGTTCTTGGATTCGCCCAGCGTTGATCCTGGATAAGCAGTTGATCCGCGACTTCCATCGGGCGAATCCAGGTAGAATTGGGCAGGTGCCTGGAGGGACTGCTAGAGGGGGAAGTACTGTCATGATGGCCGCTGGGCTGTCATCTGTCTCATCAGCTCCAGCTGCGCACAGACCAGCAGGTGCTAATCAGCGGCTGTTAAAAGCCAGTGTTGCTGACAGCCCGGCACGGAGTCATCCGTCTTCCTCGTCAGAGTAAGAGCCAGAACTTCGTTCTCAAGCCAAGCACGTCCCGTCAGGACCGGCCACGTAAGAGAACTCTTTGCTTTTCAACCCCTTGCCTTTACCCCTGTGCACAGGTGGACCTCCCAGGTGGCGGACCAACTTCCCCAGCTGATGGGGCGTTGCCACCTCTATCACGGAGCTCCTCGTTACCACCACAGCTACGGGTACAATTACAGCTACAGGAGCTATCGTCATCACGGCTACAGGTACAACCTCCACCTCTGCTACGGATACAATCATCGTCACTGCTACAGGTGCAATCACCACCACTGCCACGGGCACAATCACCATCACATTGCACGGACACTGGAAGTCAGCAGGACAAAACCTGTGGCACATCCAAGTAAGCCTTACCACCTACAATTACCCGCCATCGTTGAACAGCTGTAATTGTTTCTGCTTGTGTGTTCCAGGGTTGCCAGGTTGCCATCCGAACTGCTCAGTTCCAGTGACCAGACTTGGATACTTGTACTCACAAGCACTACACTCCCTCACTATACAAAAAAGAATAATTGTCTATATCTGCTCGTGTCGGTGTCTGTTTCCTGGGTCCAGAACATGTCACAACTTTGACCAACTACTAAACAACCCTGGAGATCTCACTGAAGAGGCTAAAGAAGCTCTGGTGCAGTGACCAGCTGTATCAAGTCTGGATAAACCACCAAATTTTGATGAACTAATGGCAGCTATCAGGACAACACAGGATGGTAATGCTCCAGGAAGGGATGGAATTCCAGCAGAAGTGTGGAAATTTGGTGGTGTTCAGCTGACCAACTGCCTGCACAAGCTCATCCAAGAGATGTGGGATGCCCAGAACGTACTTCAAGACTGAAAGGATGCAAGTATTGTGACTTTGTTCAAGAAAGATGACAGGAAAGATTGTGGAAATTGCTGAGGTATATCACTGCTAGCCACTGTTGGCAAGATTCTCACATGTACTACTGAACAGACTCAACACATCTCGCAGAATGTACTACCGGAAACCCAGTGCAGCTTTAGAAGTGGAAGAAGCACAATGGACATGATTTTCTGCTTGAAACCGGTTCAAGAAAAGTGTACCGAACAGAACATGCTGCTTTATGTAGTCTTCATAGACTTCAGTAAAGCCTTCGATACAGTTTCGCAACAAGGACTTTGGCAGGTACTCAAGAAATATGGTTGTACAGAGAAGTTTGTCAGCCTGATCGAGGCACTCCATACAGCTATGCAAGCAAACGTGGCAATGAGTGGTTCAGCATCTAGAGACTTTTCAGTAACAGGGTGAAACAAGGGTGTGTGCTGGTGCCTACACTCTTCTCGCTATATCTGGCAGCCATGCTTGAGGTGGCCTTCAAAGACACTTCAGAAGGAGTATACATTCCAACAAGGAAAGAAGCAGACTTGTTCAATGTGGCACAGTTTAAAATGGTATTCACTTATATAGCACTTTTATTCTCATCTCTTGATGACCAAAGCGCTTTACAGATCCTGCTATCCACCCATTCACACACACACACACACTCACACACTGATGGTGTGTGAATGTGTGTGTAAATGTGTGTAAAGCCAAGAGTAAGACATAAAGGTAGTGAGAGAAATGCCCTTTGCCGATGGCGGTGCTCTAGTTGCAATGTGTAAGATATGCAATCTTTAGTGGAGAAATTTGCAAGAACAGCTAGCCAGTTCAGCCTCAAAAAACAACATCAAGACAGAGTTCCTTTATCAACCACCAAAGTTCCAATTATCAACATCACTACCAGAAGAGATCAGCATTGGTACAGAGCCACTAGTCAAGTGGAAGAATTTCTAGTATCTCGGGAGTACCGTTTCAGAGAATGCTAGGCTGGAGGATGAACTGTCAGATTGGAAGAGCGAGCGCCGTGTTGGGAAACTTGATGGAGAGACTGGAACAATCGACATGCGTCTGTGTACAGAGTGACAGTAGTGGCTACTCTATTGCACGGTGCTGAAACTTGGACTGTCTACAGAGTGCAGGTAAAGAAACCACGTGTACATGAGACATCTTCAAGCCATAATGAAGATCTCATGGAAAGACAAGATAACCAACAGAAGTGTTGGAACGAGCTGGTCTACCATCAATGGGGGACATGCTAATACAGATGAACCTGAGATGGCTCCGACATGTTGAGGATTGACCACCAGCATCTCCCTCGGCAGTTACTCCACGGCAAACAATCAGGGTAGACCATGGCTCAGATTTAAAGACACTAAGAGGAAACTTGAAGCTGGATATAGACAGCAGTCCCTGGCAGCGGAAGGCTAAGGACAGAGCTGTGTGGAGGAATCTGGCCAGCCCTAAATGAAACAGTCGTTGCGCACGACAGACTGCTATGATGAGACTGCCTCCTTCACTCATACAGGCTATAAAAATCCAAGACATTATGTAAATGACAAAAAAACCAAAACCCAAATGCATTAAGCAGTCAAAATAAAATGTCTGCCACTGTTGCAGAAAGCAATTGTTTGAACATGGTAGTTTGTATTTTTTCTGAAAACAAATTTTAGCTAGACTCATTGAAAATGGCTCCAGTTCATGCTCCTGCAAAACTAAGAAATACCTTGTTGAAATGTAAACAAAAAACACAATGAGTGAATAATAAACTAGCAGATAAATGGCTGCATGGTGGCGCAGTGGTTAGCACTGCGGCAGCACAGTTTTACCCTCGGCCGGGGGATCGCGAGATCGTGGGTTTGATCCCTGCCCCCGGCCAACAGTGATCTGTGTGGAGTTTGCATGTTCTCCCCGTGTTTGTGTGGGTTTACTCCGGGATTTCTCCAGTTTCCTCCCACATGCCAAAAACATGCAGGTTAGGGAGTTAAGGGGCGCTTGCGCACGCAGCGACCAAAACAAATCTACCTACGGGTACAAAATAAGTACAAAAAAAAAAAAAAAAAAAAAAAAAGGCTGGTTATTCACAAATCAGCTTTTTTGAAATTATGTCAAGAGAACAAATCCAAACAGTGAAAGTCAATTTTACTTAATGTATCCCTTACAGTATTTTCATCCATCCATTATATCTGACCATTAAGTTTAAACTTGAACATCCAAACCTGCACCAGGCTTCATATCCTTCATCGGGACTGTTACCATGGCAACACACCGAGATGTGAGTTAGTGGTAGGTTTTTCACTTTGGGTACAGTGCCATCTGATAGTTCTCATATTTGTTTCAAGTTTAGCTTTCATTATACAGTTAGTTATGCCCCCTCCCTGGATTGGAACTGTCACCAGGTACTGCATTCCTACAGATCAGATGCTAACCCAACATTCAGTATTGCATTTCTTGTAAATTGTTTTCCCAGCAATTCAGGCAATACTACATACTTGTGAAACTTTGTTGCTGTCAAAACATGCGTTTCAAAATTTGGATCTGGTGATATCTAGTTCTGAAGGTGACCATACACTAGTCACAATATGCTGATTTTGTCATGAAAATCTGGCACTGTACTTGAAAGTAATAATTGTGCTGTCTGTTAAGCTGCAGCATGACAGAGCATGATGATGCAACCAGGCAGAAGCCTTTTTCTTTTGACAGTTCTAACAGCATCTTGTCTTTTGGCAGGTAGGGACATTTCCAAACACCCTGAGCCACAACAGTCACAAGACACCTTCCCATCTGGTGATGGGCCAAGTTGAAGATACTGTGTAGAAATATGGAGGCCAGCAGTGCTTGCATCAAAATTCATGTGTGATGACATGGTTTCAATGCATTTCTCCTTTGCCTTGGTCTCCTGTTAAATGCCCCACCTTGAAATATTAAGCAAAACCATGTTAATTTTGCATCAGTGCATACACATTAATGGCCCACAATGATTTTCAATAAGCAACTTTTGCATCTTAGCTCGTGCAAAGCATCATGGGAACATTGCTACCAAACATGCTCCATCAATACATTTATGCAACGTTCGTGATCTGAGCATATTGTATGCGTAGGGGTCTTCCCGGTTGTACCTGCAAACGCAAGGACAAACTAGTTGTGCTTGCATTCACGACCACGTTGCAGAAATTGGCCAAAATGGCCCCCCTGTATGTACGCTGACAGATTTGTTGTCAAAGGACCAAGCACCCTTACTGGCGAGACTCTGAAACGACTACAAAGTAGTGAGTGGTTTGACAGTTCAACTTTGGTTTTGTCATTTTGACTAAATTTCACTACAAGGCATAGCCTACTTAATTAGATCTATAGGTTGATACTATAGTTTAAGTACCACACGTTTTCAATGATTTGCAATTTTATTCCAGCCTACTTATCAATGACCTTAATTACATGTGTAGATCAAGCTTCCTTACCAATATACAAAGAACTATATCCTAGATCCAGGCCTGCCTGTCCGTACCCACTACTTCAAGGTTTAGACTTGTGTCAATTAGGCTAGTATTTGAATACACAACACTAATTATGTTATAAGATAGACTTACTGTTTTAATCCAACAATTACGTCTGTCTGGATCCTTCAGCTCCGTGGGAATGCATGTAACGTGAATGTGGCGGACAAGTGCATATGCTGGTCCCAAAGTTACGCGCACGTATGCTGCAAGTTTGCCTTTTCCACGGCTCTAGATTATGCATGACATTCTGTTCTTCACTATGGCACAATGTGCACCTGGCATGATGGCAATTTAAAGCTTGAAGCAGACTTTCAACAGCAATTCAGGTGTGAGTACTGTCTATACAAAAGCAAGGCAGCTACTGGAATGTTTGGTAGTCGTGCACTTTGAACTCAGTCTGCACATGAGCACTCATGTGAAAGTCGCTTATTAGAATATTAATACCGTGTGGCTGAAGTGGTATACTTTGCAGATTTGGGGTAGCATATGGCATTCACAAGTGACTTTGGGGGCTTCCTCGCTGCTTTATTACTGTACCAAATTTGGAAGCAGTTATCCTCCCATTTCTGTAGGTGAACCACATCCTTGATGAAGCCCGTCTTTGTTTCCTGTTCAACAAGTTTACATTGGGCAGCTGTGATCTTCATATCCTCACTCATTTTTGAAGAAGTTCATTGTAAGTCAAACTGGCATTCTTGGCCTCAGTTCTAGTGGTATAGGACAGCCATCTCTGAGCCACAGGGATAAAATCTTTGGAGTGTTTTGGAGCGATGAGAGAACAGCAGTTCTTGGGTTTGCATACTTGAGCTTATCAAGAAAATCTGCAAGTTCATTTGCTGTAGGTTTAGGTGGGGCGACACCGGGCCCCGACTCTCCTTGTTTTTCACTGACAGCATTCATATTCACTTGATTCAAAACCTCTGTTCTGGGAGATGTCATATCTATGGAACACACCTCAGCACAGAAAATTCTTTGTTGGTGCTGGCTGAAGCCACTGACATGGCAATGAAGTACATGGCGTTGTCATCACACATCCTTACTTCTGACAACTGCAGACATCAGGGCAGCGGTGTGTGAACAAGTCTCTCCAAGTCCAGCCACACATGTACAGTGAGCAGTCAAAATTGTTCCCAATTTCTCTGCAGCTAACCAAGGTTGAAGAGAGGGTTCATCCATTTGCTGGCTGTGTTTTACCTGCACAATTAATGAGTGACCGTTAGATGTGGGGACAAACACGTGAAACGATAGCTAAGCTAACCTAGCATTAGCTAGCTAACTAACTGTAGCGACCTTTTTAAATTACTAAACTTAAAATGATCATAGTAATATATATACATACATACATACCTGTCCACAGACATCTAGAATATCCATAGGTGTCTGTTAGTTTAATTTTGCCTACAAATCCTGCCTCAAGTATGACCAAGCATCCAGGCTTTTAAATGCTTTCAGGTTCTGCTTTGTATACTTTCCTGGTTTCAAAATTAAGTACATATACAGTAAATATGAGGAAACCCAATTTCTGGCCACGTCTGGATATTAGCGGACCACTGATTCTTTTGCAGGCTATGAGGGTTGCTTACATTTTCTACTTATAAAATAAAAATAGATGTTTTTACCTTCTTTACATGTTTCGACTGTTCACTACAGCCTTTGTCAGAAGTACAGACTGATGTTCACAGCAAAAAAAAAAAAAAAAAAAAAAAATCCTGTCATCTGCATTACGGGGGTCTGCAGCCTGTGGCTCCAGGCCCACATGATGCCCTTTTCACATTTGAGAAAAATACTCAATGTTTATGCTGATTACAACAAAGGTTGCCAATTCATGAGAAAAGGGCCAAATTTGAAGTCCTTGGGTTCTGGGGGGCGGGGGGGGGGGGGAGTATGGTTGCAAAGCTGAAACTTAAAGGAATTGACGGAAGGGCACCAGGAGTGGAGCCTGCGGCTTAATTTGACAACATGGAAACCTCGCCCGGCCTGGACACAAAGGATTGACAGATTGATAGCTTTTGGTACTCAAGGGTTAACCAAAGTAACTTATTCTGTGCTGGGGAGATTTGTCAGTGTTTAAATAAGTCAACCTCAATAGCTGCCAGTGGGATGACTTACAGAATGTATTAGACATTCAGAGATGCTGTTGTTCACAGATCTGGAGTCAGATGTTTCGACTGTTCACTGCAGACGTCATCACATGTAAAGAAGGTAAAAACATCTTTCCATTTTGTCTTGAACAAAAGGTAAACAATTAAGACAAAATTAACCTACTTGAGCTATGAGGGTTGCTGTCGAATCCAACTGCCTTCAGTTCGATCATATAATCATTTGGATTCCTCTCAGTATCAATGTTTTTACTGTTACATGTAGCCATCTTTGATTTGTTTTGCCACTTGATCTGAAAGGAGGGGGGCATGGCTTGTAAGCTAAGTGACGCCAATGCATGCCCTCAATATAATCCAAGTCTCCAACCTTTCAATAGTGCATGGTCCCGAAAATCTTCCTTCAAGTGGAGAGCCAATGACAGGTAAAATCAAAACCTGATCTCCAACTTCAAATGAACAAGAATGGGCTTTGTGTGATACAAAACCATTTTGACTGCTTTTTGCAAATTTTCACTTGCCATTTCACAAGCCAACTATAAAAGCAGAGACGTGGTCCAACAAGTTTGGATAAATGGAATCTTCCTTCAAAAGTTTTTCCATTAACAAACCCATCAGGCCACAAACTACGTCCAAACAAGTTTATTTGAGCTGAAACCAAATGATTCTTGAATGGCCTTTCAAGCTGCAAGCACCATCACTGGAACCCTCTCATCCCAGTCTCTTGAACTCCCGGCAATAGTTTCTCAGCATAGATTTCAGAGTGGAATGAAATCACTCCAGAGCCCCTTGACTCAGTACTCTTTAACTGCTGCATTACCTGCTGAAACATCCGAGACAAAGTTCATTCCTTGATCCGACTGAACAATTTTTGGAATGCCAAAGACTGAGAAGAACTTCAATGCTTTAGTCACTTTTTGCTGTAATTGTGACAATGGAAGTGGTTCGACCTCATGAACGCCATATATGGTAGCCAGCCAGCAAGTAATTGGGAGATTTGAGTGGACCCATCTGCGATACCGTTACAGACCATGGATGTGAGAGTTTGTGATATTCACCTGTTTGTGCTATTCAGCCCATTGGTATCATGCTAACTTTAATTATAATTACAACACCGTTATCTCGTGGCTCACAAGTGGAGCTGTAGCAGCGCTAGCTAGCCTGTCACATTTCATGCTGGCTCCCTCCAATTTATTCACTTATGAGGGGAAGACGACGAAATATGCTAATCCTGGCTCAAGAGCTTTTCGTATGGGTTGTACTTTCTTGCTATGCATTAAAGTTGTGCGTTTACTTTCTAGAATCTGCTTCAACATGCCCGGGGTCACCCACCCTCAGCACGAACCCCCCAGGCTCTCCTGCTAGCTCCATTGCAGATCTGACACGGTACCAATTCCAGCTCCGTCTACGTGTAGCATGAATGCGAATGACTGTAGCCAGTATTGGCAATCGTTAGCTTATCTTCATCCTGCTCATCCATATGCCACCGGATTCAAATGTTAGCAATTCCCCTTCGGACTCTGGTGCATATTGCAATTCCGCTATGGCATGCAAAAGTCTCCTGTACTTTTCCTCTGCGTTTTGTCCAACTGCACACAGCCTTCACTGGCTCTGCTGTTTGGCCTTGACAAAAAGCCAAAGAGCAAGCATTACAATCATCCTCTCCCAATCCTCCATCTTGTGTTTTGCTATTGTGTTGCATGTGTTGGCCCGGAAAGGTGGTGCCGCCTCCCTGGGAGGGTTGTGCCAGCTCCCACCCCCACCAAGTGGGACCTAATGCAGTGGAAACAAGTGGGCCAAACTGTACCATTCTGTACCAAAACGGGCCCAAGTGACCCTAGTGGAAAAGGGCCTTATGGGACACATCTGACCTAGCACCTTCCCACACTGCTGCCATTTCTTCATCAAAACACCGCCCCTCTTAGTACCCCACTGGAGCACCACCACCAGATTCTTCTGACTGCAAGTCAGCAAAGATGGGTGATAAGGAGACATCCTTCTCCTGCTCAGCAATGAGCTCTTTGCAGGACATTTTAATTTCAACTGTAGAAGCTCTCTTTCCAGCCTCTACAAACTCATCCACCTTCACAGGTAGAGTCAACTCAGGGGTTTCCAGAGTTGGTATCCCAAAACAGTCTCGGACCGACTCACCAACATCCCCATCATTTCCCAAAATGAATGTGATCCCTTCAACAGGTATCCCCTGCCTCATAGCAACTTCCATAGGACCAGTGATAATCTCAGATTCCAAGACCACGTTAAACAAGGGCTCCTGAAACCGTTCATCTCCACTCTGAGCGTTGCAACCAGTTTCCATCTCCTTGGTTAAAGGTAACACACCCTTAAGATGGATTGAGATGCACTGGTATCTCTGAGTACTGTCACTGGCTGCTTAGCATGATCTCCTGGCAGAGACAAACCTTGAATGTAAAGGGCCTAAATTCTGCTGGCATATCCCTTTTTAGAATCACAGTCTAGTTACTTTTCAGTAAGTGGACTTCCTAGAAGAGCAATGGTTTTAGACTTTTCAGTCTAACCAAACCTGGCTTTCACGGACAATGTGACCTTTTGTGTGGTAGTAATGACACTACTTGACTTGCAGAAGCCGTTTCAGTCAAAATGGACCATGGTTTAGAAGGGAGTGAGGGTGCTGGGTTGCTTTTGATATTGGTGCCTTGTGACTTAAATGACAAACTGGACTTGTGGGTAAGTGTAAACTCATCTGCCATCACAGCAGCTTTTTCCCAAGTGAGGTCTCTTTGTTGATTTGGGTATATAGCAACTTTCTCATGAACACATTTAAACTGCCCCAACATAATGAGTTTTTAATCCCTCCAGATCTTATTTTCTGATTTACACCATTGTTTGAATAATATATTGTGTTCTTGCAAATTCTGTACGAGTCTGAGAATCAGTTTTTAGCTTCCGAAAATGGTACCAATATGCTTCTGACACTAGTTCATAAGCGGGCAAGATGACATCTTTGACAACCTTGCAATCATAACTGAGCTACAGACAAAATGCATATACACGCTGGGCCTTCCCTACTAAAACACTTTGAAGCAGCAGTGGCCAAAACTCTGACTACTTCAAAGTATCTGCCACCCTCTTAAATACAGAACATTTACTCTCATTGAAAGGGGGGGGAGCAAAGGGGCCGTTTTGGACCAAGTCAAACTGCGGAGATCTAGAGTATTTGCTTTAGACAAAATGTCTTTATCTTCATTTGCTCCCAATGAGCAAATTCTTTGAGCCATGTGCAGTTGTGGGTGCTCTATTTTCATACACTCAGGTTCTAATTTAAACTAACTACTTCACACCATCTGTTAAATCAGTCTCACTCTTCGTCACTTTGCTTTCTGTATCTATTGAGAGAGGGGGGGGGGGTCCAATAGCCCGGTGACTACAGCCTTTTTAGTTGTTTTTTCTTTGTAACTGATATGGTGATTTTTAATTGTTGAACTATTGTAATGAGGTCTGCCTTCCTGCGAGAAGGGACAGCCCCTCAAGTGGGATTTCTAAAAACTTCCCAATTAAAAAAAAAAAAAAATTAAGTCAAAAGCAGCCACTTCGTGGGAATAACCTGGATGAGCCCCCAATTGTTACATCCCCCCTGACAAAAATGGGAGTTGGTTGTTAATGGGGAAACTAACAAAATAAATATAAAAACTAACCAAAGCAAGGTTTCAAAAAAGTGTGTTCTAAAAGGTGGTTGGGCCAACCCAAACACCCACTAAACCTATCAAAATGAAAGAAGAACTTAAGGAGTAAAGCCCAAAAAGAAAAGTAATTAACTTAGAAAAACCAGTCAATGACAAAACATAGAGCAAACAACTGGTGATGCTGCCTCTCTGACCATCAAATGTCGACTGAGCAGAGGCTGCCTCCTTATCTCTCCTCAGCAGACTGATTGCTCCCCAGGTGTGAGGTGTGCACAGGTGTAATGCATTGCTCCTGATTAAATCAGTGACTGAAGTCAGGTCTCAGGACTCCACATAGACCTAAACAATCTTTAGTCAAAGCCATAGTGGGCAACTGGATAGGAGCCACAGAGCTGCAGGCCCCCAGTATAATCTAAGCACATATACTGCTCCAGAAGAGTTTAGACATACTGAAATTGTAACCCTTTTACATAACTTTCACAAAGGACAAGAAGAATCATTGAGGCAGATAAAAAAAAGAGACAATGTGGCTTCTGTAGTTGTTCCCCTGAGTCCTGAGCTGTCTTTTTCTGCTCCTGGTCCTATCCCACAGATCCAGAAACGGGGGATAAATGAGAAGGACTGAAGGAGGACACAGGGACATTATGGGTTCTTAACCCATTTACCTGCTGTGTCTAAATGTTGGCACAGCTGGCACACTAGCCTGGACTGACCATCCTGCCTATGCTGCATAAATCTGCCATCAGCATCCAACACTGACTTTTTTCCACTGAAGCCAAATGTAAGGAAATGTCCTCTGAGGTAAATTAAGAGTGTTTTGGTGGTTTATGTTGGACATAAAGCTGCCAGTGAGGTGAGTCACATCCACGTTTGTGTATTAGAGGCATTTTAACATCTTAGATCAGTTAGGTCCATTCACAACCATGTGACGCAGATCTCCAGCAAATGCACTGCTCATCATCTGGTATTACATTTATTTACTGTCCTCTGTAGAAATAAAAATCTAATAAAGGAAGCAGAACAAAATACCCCCCACCCCCCCAAAAAAAGGCTCATCTGTTTGTGACAGTGGATCATTTCTGTCCTAGATCAACTACACTTTTATGTTTCATTTTCTAGACTATTTATTTATGCCACAGTTCCAACTGAGAAATTTCATTGGGCAACGGGCATCCCAAGAGTTACTATATTACAATGATACCATAATTGCACTTCACAGAAATGTATCACTACATTTTAGCTGTGTTAAGACATTTACATACGCCGCAAGAACAGAGAAATGTGTTCTCTGTCCTCGGGCTGCAAGACCAAAATGACATCATTTTGTTCTTGCAGACCTGGTTTGGGGGTTCTTGTATCTTGTTCTTGACACATCATTGTGGCAGAACTTTTGTTTTGCATGGTGTCCAACAACTGTTGTGTGATTGGTCAGAAATTGGAATTTCCCATGATTTCTTCACTTGTGTTTCTTGTGAAGTATGAAATGTCCTGGCCAGAAAGAACTTTGTTCTTGTTCTTGCAGAGTATGTACAGGCCATAGCGGTACATGTATTCGGATTTGGATCTTTCGGTACGCCACCCACAGTTTGGCAAGGAGGTGTACGGAGGTATGAATACAGACTATATTGAGTGATGGACATAAAGTGTAACTGTCATCATGCCTCCTCCTCTCCAACTGTTTCCCATCTCCGGTAGCCTGTCAGCGGACCTCTGCTGCTCTCCAACACATGGATGAATGACTGAAGTGAGGCCTCCTCTAAACACCACACCAGTAAGGTTAGTGAGTTTTTAGCGCTTCTTATTTTCAATGCTTGACTGTCTCAGCTAAAGAAAACTGATTAAACTGTTAGCATGTGCTAACATTACCTGTTGGACAATAATCTCTTGGATGGTGGTTGCTGACAGCTGAGCTGGTTCAGTTCTGCTGGTAATGTGTTAACTTCCAGTAAATGAGTGAATTACAGGAGTTGCTTATTCTTTTTCATCTTCTCTATTATTGTCGCTGTAATATCAGCCCTCATTCTGAACATTAGTGCATCTCAGGAAATTAGAATACCAAGATTTGCAATTTCATTAAAAAGTAACAAAAAAAACGGTTATCACAAATAAAACACCTTAAATATTTCACTGTATGTGTGGTGAAGACTCACATTCCTGGACTGTAACTTAAAGCCTTTGTAAACTGATTTATTTTTATTTTTACCTTAATAAGACTTTTAGACTGGGTTTGAAACCCAGCAAGGTTTCAAACAGGATGGACTAGCTTGCTATTTTCTTTTTAACTTCAAAGGAGTTGAATATTATTCATATTATTCCAGTTTGTTTTGAACATGCAGAGTTATGTACAACAGCAGCTGCAGCAGAAGCTGATTTTTGAGTTTTATTTCTTTAGTTTTTGGGTTAAAAGACAAAACTTTAATGTTTGTTATTTAATTGTGTGGCTCCAAACACTTTTGATTAAACTGTCAAGTTCAAGTTTCCACCTCCCGTTTAATAGGTCATTATTTTATTTAGCTATGGGAAGTTTTTATAATAGGCTGTTCAAACTTCTATTGCTGCACTTGTCTGCATCATTCATTTCCGAAAGAGAGAATTTATTTATTTTATTTTTATTAGAGAATATTTTATCCACCTTATTTCTAGGCCCCATGATGCCTTACGTGAATTATGGCAGCAACTTCCGGTACTCGTTAAGAATGTATTGTTGTCACTGAAACGGGACACTTTTCCTTGTTAAAAAAACAATGACTTTGGCATCAAAAATGCAGGAACACAGCCTTTTGCACCTCAAAAAGAGTAATATAATCATAGCACATCCCGCAACTATGGAGGGATGAGAAGATGACCTTAAAAAGTGGACAGTAGCTCTGTGGACAGTAGCTTCGTTAATTAGCTCCACTGCTAACATGCTAACGCTGTAAACAAATAAAAGCTCTGAGATATATCAATGTTTCCACTGCAAAGAAGTCGGCTGCATTTTGTTAAAATATGTTAAACATATTCAAATTTACCTCAGAGCAGACGTAGAGTCTAGTCAGAGCATTCCTGGGGCCAGAGCAGGCGACATCGAGTCAAATTTGAAAATGCTGGCTAAAAGTAACTGTAAATACTCCACAATTGTTATTCAAGCTGGCATTAATGACATCCGTCTTCGGCAGTCGGAAGTCACGAAACTTAATGTAGAATCGGTGTGTGACTTTGCAAAAACGATGTCTGCCACTGTAGTATTCTCTGGGCCCCTCCCCAATCTGACCAGTGATGACATGTTTAGCCGCTCGTCAACCTTGAACCGCTGGCTGTCTCTGTGGTGTTCTGCAAATGACGTGGGCTACATTGACAATTGGAGCTCTTTTTGGGGAAAACCTGGTCTTATGAGACGAGACAGCATTCATCCCACTTTGGATGGTGCGTCTCATTTATCTAACAATCTGGCATCTTTTTTATCCAAATTTCCAAAACCATGACTACTCAGAGTTGGGACCAGGAAGCAGAGTCGCAGTCTTACACGCCTCTCTGCAGCTCCTCTTCATCAGCCACCCCTCAAATTAGCCCCTGTCTTCCCCGTCAGAGAATCATTGTCTGCTCCCTCCAAAGTAAATAAAAATATAATATATAAGCATCCCAAAGTGATTAAGCAAAATATTGGTAAAATTCAAATTAAACATAAAGCCTCTAAATTGAATGATTTGGCCTCTGTTCCTCCTCATAATATAAGTCTCTGTAGTCCATGATCTGTTAATTGATCATCAATTCAATTCAACTTTATTTATATAGCGCCATTTCACAACAACAGTCATCTCATAGCACTATCAACTGTAGGGGGAACCCCCACAGTTGCAGAAAGACCCCAGCAATCAGGTGATCCCCTGTGAGCAAGCACTTGGCGACGGTGGAGAGAAAAAACTCCCTTTTAACAGGAAGAAACCTCCAGCAGAACCAGGCTCAGGGAGGGGCAGTCATCTGCTGCGACTGGCTGGGGGGTGAGGGGACAGAGAAGATGAAAAGAACAGACATGTAGAGAGCAAACAGCACGATGGGGACTCAATCTATGGGAGAGAACAAACAAATGTTAATGACCAGCAAAAAAAATATTTCATAGAGAGTGAGGACAGGAGTGAGGCCCAGTGCATTACTGGAGGTCCCCCGGCTGACTAAACCTATTAGCAGCATAGCTAAGGGAGGGTTCAGAATCACATGATCCCTCCCTAATTGTAGGCTATATCAAAAAGGTAGGTTTTAACCCTAATCTTAAAAACAGAGATCGAGTCTGACTCCCGAATCCAGATTGGCAGCTGATTCCACAGGAGAGGAGCTTGATAACTGAAGGCTCTGCCTCCCATTGTACATTGTCATCAGATTGATTTAATTTCCCTTACAGAGACTTGGTTAGGGCAAGAGGATTATGTTGGTTTAAATGAATCAACTCCCTCTGGTTATTTAAACTGTCAAAATCCCAGAAGTTCTGGCCGTGGAAGAGGAGTAGCAACAATTTACCATTCCAAATTACTAGTTAATGTAAAGCAAAAAACATGTTATAATTCCTTTGAGGGCCTGGTCCTCAGTATAGGGCACTTTAGCAATTTTAGGATAAACCCAATTTTATTTGCCATAGTTTATCATCCCCCATCAACCTACTCAGAATTTTTATCCAAATTTGCTGATTTCTTAGCTGATTTAGTGCTGAAATCTGATAGAATAATTATAGTAGGGGACTTAGCTTAAAACAGAAGACTCGTCAAGTAGAAAGTAAATGGCGCTCCACTAATTTAGATGAAATCTATTTAGCTTGGAGAAATCATCTTTTAATTTATAAAAAATCTCTTAGAAATGCTAGAACGAGTTATTACTCTGCATTAATAGAAGAGAACAAGAATAATCCCAGGTTTCTTTTCAGCACTGTAGCCAGGTTGACAAAGAGACAGGACTCTGTCAATCCTAGCATTCCCTTAGAGCTTACTAGTCAGGACTTTATGAACTTTTTCAATAATAAAATTTCATCCATCAGAGATAAAATCAATCAGATTCTTCCCACAGTTAACTTAAATACTGTAACTACTCCTTCAATTGATGTTTGTCTTGATGAGTTTACTCCAATCGACCTTTGTGAGTTTGACAAAATAGTTTCCTCATCCAAACCTTCAACTTGTCTTTTAGACCCTATTCTACCAGGTTATTTAAAGAAGTCTTCCCACTTATTGGTAGCTTTGTTCTTCATATAATCAATTCTTCATTAACTTTAGGCCATGTACCGCAGGCTTTTAAAATGGCTGTAATTAAACCCTTACTCAAAAAGCCAACGCTAGATCCAGGAGCTTTAGCCTACTATAGACCAATCTCTAATCTCCCTTTCATTTCAAAAATCTTAGCTGTTGCTACGCAATTATTTGACCACCTGCAGGGAAATGGTTTACTTGAAGAGTTTCAATCTGGGTTTAGAATCAATCATAGTACTGAAACAGCCTTAGCGAAGGTCACTAACGACCTCCTCATTGCATCTGATAATGGACTGGTTTCTGTACTTGTCCTTTTAGACCTTAGTGCAGCTTTTGATACTATCGATCATAATATTCTACTTGATAGATTAGAACACTGTGTTGGACTTAATGGAACTTCATCGCAGTGGTTTAGATCTTATTTATCTGATAGGTTCCAGTTTGTTCATGTAAATAATGAGTTTTCTTTCAACTCAAAGCTTAGTCATGGAGTTTCACAGGGATCTATGCTAGGCCCTACTCTTTTTAGTTTATATATGATTCCGTTAGGCAACATTATTAGAAAGCACTGTATACATTTTCATTGTTATGCAAATGACACACAATTATACCTGTCAATGAAGCCAGATGATAGTAATCAATTAGCCAAGTTAGAAGCCTGTCTTAAGGAAATCAAAGCTTGGATGACTTGTAATTTCCTGCTATTAAATTCAGATAAGACTGAAGTCATTCTTGTTGGTCAAAAAAACCTTAGAAATACCTTTCCAAATCAAACTTTCAGTTTGGATGCGGTTACCCTGTCTCTTAATAGCTCTGTGAGGAACCTTGGAATTATTTTTGATCAAGATCTGTCCTTCAATTCACATATTAAATTTGTTTCTAAGACTGCCTTCTATCATTTGCGTAATATTGCCAAGATTAGGAGCATCTTGTCTCAGAGTGATGCTGAGAAACTGATCCACGCTTTTGTTAGCTCGAGATTAGATTATTGTAATTCTTTATTATCAGGCTGTCCTAAAACATCTTTAAAAAATCTTCAGCTGATCCAAAATGCTGCAGCAAGAGTTTTAACAGGTACTAGAAAGAGAGATCATATCTCTCCGGTTCTGGCCTCCCTTCATTGGCTTCCCATAGAGTTTAGAATTAAGTTTAAAATCCTTCTTCTTACTTACAAAGCTCTAAACAATCAGGCTCCTTTTTATTTAAAAGATCTGATACTACCGTATTATCCTAACTGAGCACTACGCTCCCAAAATGCAGGATTACTTGTAATACCTAGAATCTCCAAAAGTACAATGGGAGGCAGAGCCTTCAGTTATCAAGCTCCTCTCCTGTGGAACCAGCTGCCAATCTGGATTCGGGAGTCAGACTCGATCTCTGTTTTTAAGAATAGGGCTAAAACCTACCTTTTTGATCTAGCCTACAATTAGGGAGGGATCATGTGTTTCTGAACCCTCCCTTAGTTATGCTGCTAATAGGTTTAGTCAGCCGGGGGACCTCCAGTAATGCACTGGGCCTCACTCCTTTCCTCACTCTCAATGAAATATTTTTTTGCTGGTCATTAACATTTGTTTGTTCTCTCCCATAGATTGAGTCCCCATCGTGCTGTTTGCTCTCTACATGTCTGTTCTTTTCATCTTCTCTATCCCCTCACCCCCCAGCCAGTCGCAGCAGATGACTGCCCCTCCCTGAGCCTGGTTCTGCTGGAGGTTTCTTCCTGTTAAAAGGGAGTTTTTCCTTTCCACCGTCGCCAAGTGCTTGCTCACAGGGGATCGCGTGATTGCTGGGGTCTTTCTGCAACTGTGGGGGTTCCCCCTACAGTTGATAGTGCTATGAGATGACTGTTGTTGTGAAATGGCGCTATATAAATAAAGTTAAATTGAATTGAATTGTCTGGTGTACAGGGATGTCAGGCTCAGCTGTGACTCACCAAGCAAACGACTGGAACATCTAACTACTTGATCCAAGGATTTCCTCTGTTTCAGTTTTATCTGACCAAACCATGACACTAAAGAAAAGGATAAAACAGATTCATTAAAAGCCTGATAAAACATTGTCATTATGGTTCGGTCAATTTGGAAGTGTGCAAGTTTCCTCAAGCAATGCAAATGTTGCTGACCCTTTTTCACACCCTTTCACAGTTCTCTTCAAAGTTTAAATTACACAATACCGACGCACTCTACAAGAAGGGACAGCGCTGGCTGTTCCTACTGAGGAGACTCAGGTCTTTTGGTGTACAAGGGGCGCTGCTGAAGTCATTCTATGACACGGTGGTGGCATCAGCCATCACTTTTGGAGTGATCTGCTGGGGCAGTGGCATTACAGCAGCCGATAGGAAGAGACTGAACAAACAGATCAAGAAAGCTAGCTCTGTCCTGGGGCAGCGCCTTGACCCAGTGGAGGAGATGGGAGAGAGTGGGATGGTGGCTAAACTGTCATCTCGTCTCATGTCGTTCAGACTGTACAACCTAAGCAGGGCTGCTCGCAGAGATAGCAAAAAGACGTAACAAACTAATAGTTTTTTGAATGCAAAAGATGCAATAGACTTACACAATGGTCCCCTCCGGCATACAACTAGGAACATACCGGTCGCTATGGAGGGTGAGAATATGTATGGGCACATAATCATACCATGTAGGATAACTAAGTAGACGGTTATGCTGTTTCATTCCATCTAGCAACAATGCTCTGCACTGTGTGTGTTTATATATTTGCATATTTATTCCATCTAGCTACAATGCTCAGCACTGGGTGTGTTTATATATTTATATATCTACATATTATTCCATCTAGCTACATTGCTCCACACTGTGTGTGTTTATATACTTGCATATTTATTCCACCTAGCTGCAATGCTCCGTACTGTGGGTGTTTATATATTTACATATTTATTCCATCTAGCTACAATGCTCTGCACTGTGTGTTCATATATTCATATATTTATTCCATCCAGCTACAATGCTCTGCACTGTGTGTCTGTGTGTGTGTGTATATATATATATATATATATTTATAGTAATACGTACATATGTTTATTAGCTGCTCTTGCTTGCTTGTTTTTTTTTCTTGCCTTCTGATTGTTGCTCTGAGTGTTGCTATCCCTGTGCTGTTGCAATCCTGGAATTTCCCCGTTGTGGGACTAATAAAGGCTTATCTTATCTTATCTTATCTCCGCTGGAGTCTGAGTTCCACCCTATGCAGGACATACTGAATGCACTGAGGAGCTCATTTAGCAGCAGACTACATCATCCTAGGTGCACAACTGAGAGGTTTCGCAGGTCCTTCCTACCTACGGCTGTCAGACTGTACAACCTAAGCAGGGCTGCTCGCAGAGATAGCAAAAAGAAGTGACAACCTAATTGTATTGAATGTAAAAGACGCAATAGACTTACAAAATGGTCCCCTCCAGTATACACCTAGGAAAATACCGGTCGCTATGGAGGGTGAGAATATGTATGGGTACATAATCATACCATGTAGGATAACTAAGTAGACGGTTGTGCTGTTTCATTACATCTAGCTACAATGCTCCGCACTGTGTGTTTATATATTTATATATTTATTCCATCTAGCTACAATGCTCCGCACTCTGTGTGTTTATATATTTACATATTTATTCCATCTAGCTACAATGCTCTGTACTGTGTGTTTATATATCTACATATTTATTCCATCTAGCTACAATGCTCCGCACTGTGTATGTTTATATATTCACATATTCATTCCATCTAGCTACAATACTCCGCACTGTGTGTTTATATACTCATGTGGCACATATGTTGGGCTCATATTTCCCACAAGATATGACTGAATGTTTATTGGAGGCTTCACGTCTTGAAGGACAAAAGGCCTGCAGCTGCAGAGGATGATGAGGAGGTGTGAGATCGGGCCTTTGTCTCGGAGAAGATGCCCCAGAGAGATTTCCGGTTCATCAATGAATAAGAGACAATGGTGAAAGTTCAAAGGGTTGCATTGTGGCTGGGATTAAGTACTATGTGACTGTATGTTTGATTATGCACCATGTGACTTGAGTTCCGATGCCGGAAAGGTATAAAAAGGTGAAGTGATATAGTTATTTCTCTTCTTCCTGCTTTGAGAATGCTAGAGTATGTGTTCTGTCAATAAAGCTGAATCTGAGAAATAAAACTCAGCCTCATCATTGAACGCATCCACTACACTGGTGACCCTACGACAAGAATGAGCAGACAGAATTCTCCCGAGCGGGGCTCAGAGGAAGCCAGCCTGATGGCCGTCTCCACACTCTGACTGCCCGATTTCTGGCAGCACAGCCCGCGCTTCTGGTTTAGCGCAGTCGAGGCACAGTTCAACCTCCGGAGAATCTCAAAGGACGACACAAAATTCTACCATGTGGTAGCGAAGCTGGACAGCCACACGGTCCAGAGGGTGGAAGATCTGGTTAATCATCCACCGGACAGCGACAAGTACAGCGCATTGAAAGACGTGCTGATCAGACATTTCACCCCTTCGGTCCAACAGCGAGCAGAGGGACTCCTAACGTTGACGGAGTCGGAGAACGACAGACCTGCGGACCTGATGGTGAAGATGCTGAGGGTGAAAGACTCCGAGGATGGCGAATTTATTTTTGCCCACCTTTTCCTCTGGACCCTGCCGCCAGCAGTGAGAGTGGCCCTGGCAGAGTCGCCCTGATTGGCCAGGCGAGACTACCATGGGTTGAGCAAGGATGCACAGCGGCTCGTCGACGCCCACAAGCGGAGCGCGGTTTCGGCCGCTGCAACCAGCCCAGGAACGATGTCTGGAGACGGCTTGGAACCAGTGGTCATGGCGCCAGACGCACCAACGACGGCGGCGACGAGTACCAGACGGCGCGAAGTGGATGACGGCCTGTGCTTCTACCATCGCCGTTTTGCAGAGAGGGCACACAGGTGCGTCCCACCGTGCCACTTCAAGCGCCCGGGAAACGCCAAGACCGAGGGCCGGTAGCAGCTGCGACCCTCGGCGAGGAGAACAAGCTGTTTTACCTGACAGATGCACACTCGGGGAAACAATTCCTCGTGGACACGGGCTCCCAGCTGAGTTTCGTCACACCTACCTACGCGGAACGGCTGATGCCGTCTAAAGCTCCCTGGGTGTCGGTGTCAGCAGCGAACGGCTCAGTGATTAAGACTTTCGGTGAGAGGACTATGCTTCTGTCCTTACAGGGCCGTTCATTTGAATGGACTTTCATTGTAGCAGCAGTTAGTTTCAACATGTTAGAGGCTGATTTTTTGTGCTCACATGGTTTATTGGTTGACCTTGCTAATAGACGTTTGGTTAATGCACTGTCTTTCCATTCTTTTCCCTGCACAGCTCGGGTGGCCCCGCCGACTGCACATGCCAGCGTCACAGCTGAGGGTGGTAAGTTTCACGCATTGCTTGCTCAGTTCCCAGCACTCACAGTCCCCACGTTTTCGGCGACAGTGGCTAAACACGGGGTGGAGCATTTTTTCACCACCACCGGGCCGCCCGTTTTTGCAAAAGCTCGGCGCTTGGACTCAGCTAAACTGGTCATCACGGGCGAGGAGTTTGCCAACCTGGAAAAACTGGGCGTTATTAGACGCTCTAAAAGCCCCTGGGCTTCGCCACTACACATGGTCCCAAAAGCTGATGGCTCGTGGCGACCTTGCGGCGATTTCCGCAGGTTGAACAACGTTTCAGCACACGACCGCTACCTGATTCCGCACATTCAGGATTTCTCAGTTCATTTGGCGGGGGCGTGTATTTTTTCTAAAATAGATTTGGTGCGCGGTTACCACCAAGTTCCAGTGCGCGCTCAGGATGTACCCAAAACAGCGATTATAACTCCTTTCGGGCTTTTTGAGTTTTTGCGCATGCCGTTCGGTCTAAAAGGGGCCACGCAGACTTTCCAACACATGATGGATGCAGTTTTGCGCGACCTCCCTTTCGTGTTCGTCTACTTGGATGATATTTTAGTAGCCAGCACGTCCGAAGGCGAGCACGAAAGTCACCTCACAGCAGTTTTTCGGAGGCTGACAGAGCACGGGTTAATAATTAACCCAACGAAGTGCCAGTTTGGGGTGGCGCAAATTGATTTTTTGGGGCATCGCGTTTCACCAGAAGGAGCGGTCCCTTTGCCCAATAAGATGCGTGCAATAACAAATTTTCCGCAACCTCAAACGGTCAAGGCGCTGCAGGAGTTTTTGGGAATGGTTAATTTTTACAACCGGTTCCTCCCAAGCACAGCACGGCTCATGCAACCATTATACACTACGTTGAAAAAACAAAAGCCCGCAAATAAGGTTGAATGGTCTCCGGAGCAGGAGCGCACCTTTGCCCAGGTCAAATCAGCCCTGGCAAATGCAGTTTTGTTAGCGCGCCCAGTTCCAATGGCCCGCATGGCGCTCACCACTGACGCTTCCGATTTAGTGGTGGGGGCGGTCGTTGAACAGTTTGTGGCAGGTACCTGGCAACCCCTCGCGTTTTTCAGCAAAACCTTGCGCGATAGCGAGCGTAAATACAGTGCTTTCGACAGGGAGCTTTTGGCCCTACACTTGGCCATCCGCCATTTCCAGTTCTGGCTGGAAGGGTGGCGTTTCACCGCGTTTGTAGATCACAAACCCCTAACGTTTGCGATGGCCAAGATTTCAGAACCCTGGTCGGGCCGGCAACAAAGGCAACTAGCCGCAATATCGGAGTTCACCACCGATATCCAGCACGTCGCAGGTAAACACAATGTAGTGGCAGACTGTCTCTCGCGTGCGGTAGCAACGCCAGACCCCTTGGGGGCAGACTCTGTGGCCGTGGCTGCGGACCAGGGCAGTGATGCGGAAGCGCGCGCAGCCCCGGTCCGTGTAGGTTTAGATTATGCAGCCATGGCCGCGGAGCAGGTTAATGATGCGGATGTGCGCGCGCTCAAGGCTGGAGCACAGGGTGCAGCAGATTGGTATGTCCCCCTTAATCTGCGATGTCTCCACGGGACGGCCTCGCCCCATGGTCCCAGCTGCGTGGCGTCGCCGCGTTTTTGACTCGGTCCATTCTCTGGCGCACCCCGGGGTGCGCGCATCGATTAAGATGGTGGGGGAGAAATTTGTTTGGCCTGGGTTGCGCAAACAAGTCAAGGAATGGGCAGCCGCCTGCATAGCGTGCCAGCAAGCTAAAATTCATAAGCACACGAGGGCTCCATTGGAACCTTTTCACATCCCCGCTAAGCGTTTTGATTACGTGCATGTTGACTTGGTGGGCCCCCTCCCGTCGTCACAAGGGCACACACATCTTTTGACGATGGTGGATCGCACCACGCGTTGGCCAGAGGCGGTTCCTCTGGCATCAACCACAGCAGAAGTTGCGCAAGCATTTTTAACAGCGTGGGTTGCGCGTTTCGGAGTCCCGTCAGACATAACGTCCGACAGGGGTCCCCAATTTATTTTCGAACTATGGTCATTGATGACCCGCAGCTTGGGAGTGAAAATTCACCGCACTACCGCATATAACCCCCAAGCTAATGGTTTATGCGAACGCTTTCACAGGTCGTTGAAAGCAGCCCTCAGAGCGTCGCTGACGGATACAAATTGGGTGGACAGGCTTCCATGGGTTTTATTGGGGTTGCGTTCTGCACCTAAGGAAGACTTGCAGGCTTCCCCGGCTGAGTTAGTGTTTGCTCAACCGCTCCGTTTGCCGGGGGAATTTCTCCCCGACAATCCCGCACCAAATTGCCCCCCCACTCAGCCGTCGCAGAGCGACACAGGATCAAACACACTCCCTGGCCCGGTTCATCACAGTTTCCCACGCGTTTTTGTGCCGAAGGCTTTAGAAAATACGGAGTTTGTTTTTGTTAGACGTGACGCTCAGCGCCCAAGTTTGCGACCGTTTTATGATGGGCCTTTCAGAGTGCTGGAAACTGGGGGGAAGCATTTTCTGCTAGATTTGGGGGGCAGAAGGGAGTTGATTTGCATAAACAGATACAAACCTGCCTTTGTTCTGGCTGATGACCACGTGCAGCTGGCGAGGCCCCCCCGCTGTGGCAGACCACCGAGAAGGCATGCTCCAGAACCCCCACAGAGACAGAGAGACACTGCAGAAGTAACAAAGCCGGTTTACAGCAGATTCGGCAGAAAGTTGAGACCTAAGCATCTGGCAGATTGATTTCTATTATGTGGAATGTTTTTATGTCTTGCATGTTTTGCCCTTTAATAGACGTTTGGGGGGGGGGTTATGTGGCACATATGTTGGGCTCATATTTCCCACAAGATATGACTGAATGTTTATTGGAGGCTTCACGTCTCGAAGGACAAAAGGCCTGCACCATGTGACTTGAGTTCCGATGCCGAAAGGTATAAAAAGGTGATGTGATATAGTTCTTTCTCTTCTTCCTGCTTTGAGAATGGTAGAGTATGTGTTCTGTCAATAAAGCTGAATCTGAGAAATAAAACTCAGCCTCATCATTGAACGCATCCTCTACACTCATATTTATTCCATCCACCTACAATGCTCCGCACTGTTTATATATTTATATATCTATTCCATCTAGCTACAATGCTCCGCACTGTGTGTCTATATATATATAGTATATGTACATATGTATACTTGCTGCTCTTGTTTTTCTCTTGCCTTCTGATTGTTGCTCTGAGTGTTGCTATCCCTGTGCTGTTGCAATCCTGGAATTTCCCCATTGTGGGACTAATAAAGGCTTATCTTGTGGCCGACACACATTGTGGGCTCACGTTGCCACAGAGACAGGACTGTATGTGTATTGTGGGGTGTCACGTCTGCAAGGACAAGAAGACTCGAATCTGCAGTAGATGACAAGGAAGTGCGAGATTTGTCTCTTTGTCCCACAGAAGATGCCCCGGAGGGAATTCCGGTTCATCAGGAGATGAGAGACAATGGGTGAAGCTTCAAAGGGATGCTTTGTAACTGTATGCTTACGGAAGACACCATGTGACTTGAATCCTGATGCTGGAAATGTATATAAGGGGTGTGGGGATATGATTCTTTCTCTTTCCTGCTTTGAGAATGCTAGGAGCTTGTGTTCTGTCAAATAAAGCTGGTTTATGACTGAAACTCAGCCTCGTTATTTGAACATGCTCCTACACTGGTGACCTACGACGGAGAATGAGCAATGAGAATTCTTCCGAACCGGGCTCGGTGGAAGCCAGCCTGATGGCCGCCTCCACGCTCCGGCTGCCCGATTTCTGGCAGCACAGCCCGCGCTCATGGTTTAGCGCAATCGAGGCGCAGTTCAACCTCCGGAGAATCTCCAATGACGACACAAGATTCTACCACGTGGTAGCGAAACTGGACAGCGACACGGTCCAGAGAGTGGAGGATCTGGTTAATCATCCACCAGACAGCGACAAGTACAGCGCATTGAAAGACGCGCTGATCAGCCATTTCACCCCCTCAGTCCAACAAAGAGCAGAGGGGCTCCTGGCGCTGACGGAGGCAGAAAACGATAGACCTGCGGACCTGATGGTGAAGATGCTGCAGCTCAAAGCCTCCGAGGATGGCGAATTCATTTTCGCCCACCTTTTCCTTTGAACCCTACCACCAGCGGTGAGAGTGGCCCTGGCAGAGTCACCCTGATTGGCCAAGCGAGACTACCATGGGTTGAGCAAGGAGGCGCAGAAGTTGGTCGACGCCCACAAGCAGAACGCGGTTTCGGCCGCGGCGGCTAGTTCGGGAACGGCGTCCGGAGACAGCTTGGGTCCAGCGGCCGCGGCGCCAGACGCACCAACAACGGCGGCGACCGGAGCCAGACGACACGGAGCGGAGAACGGCTCGTGCTTCTACCACCGCCGTTTTGCAGAGAGAGCGCACAGGTGCATCCCACCGTGCAATTTTATGCGCCAGGGAAACGCCAGGACCGAGGGCCGGTGGCAGCCGCGACTCTCGGCAATAAGAACAGGCTGCTTTACCTGACGGATGCACGCTCGGGGAAACAGTTCCTCGTGGACACGGGCTCGCAGCTGAGCTTCGTCACACCCACCTACGCGGAACGGCTCTCGCCTTCTAAAGCCCCCTGGGTGTCAGTGTCAGCAGCGAACGGTTCTACAATTAAAACGTTTGGTGAGAGGACCATGCTTCTGTCCTTACAAGGCCGTTCATTTGAGTGGACATTTATTGTAGCAGCAGTCAGTTTCAACATGTTAGGGGCTGACTTTTTGTGCTCACATGGTTTATTGGTTGATCTTGCTAATAGACGTCTGATTAATGCACTGTCTTTTCATTCTATTCCCTGCACAGCTCGGGTGGCCCCGCCAACTGCACATGCCAGCGTCTCAGCTGCGGGTGGTAAGTTTCACACTCTGCTTTCTCAGTTTCCAGCACTCACAGTCCCCACTTTTTCAGCAACGGTGGCCAAACATGGGGTAGAACATTTCATAACAACCACAGGCCCTCCCGTGTTTGCAAAGGCTCGGCGCTTGGACCCAGCTAAACTGGCCATCGCGCGCGAGGAGTTCACTAATCTGGAAAAACTAGGCATTGTTAGACGCTCCAAGAGTGCTTGGGCTTCGCCGTTACACATGGTCCCAAAGACTGACGGCTCGTGGCGGCCTTGCGGCAATTTCCGCAGGTTGAACAACGTTTCAGCTCATGACCGCTACCCGATTCCGCACATTCAGGATTTTTCTGTTCATTTGGCGGGGGCGCGCATTTTTTCTAAAATAGACTTGGTGCGCGGCTATCACCAGGTTCCAGTGCGCGCGCAGGATGGACCCAAAACAGCGGTCATAACTCCTTTCGGCCTTTTTGAGTTCTTGCGCATGCCTTTTGGCCTCAAGGGGGCCGCGCAGACTTTCCAACGCATGATGGATGCAGTTTTACGCGACCTGCCTTTCGTGTTCGTTTATTTGGACGATATTTTGGTAGCCAGCACGTCCGAAGGCGAACATGAAAAACACCTAACAGCAGTTTTCCGGAGGTTGGCAGAGCACGGGTTAATAGTGAACCCAGTGAAATGCCAGTTTGGGGTGGCGCAGATTGATTTTTTGGGACATCGCGTTTCGGCAGAGGGAGCAGTTCCCCTTCCAAATAAAGTGCGTGCCATAACGGATTTTCCGCAACCTCAAACGGTTAAGGCGCTTCAGGAGTTTCTAGGGATGGTTAATTTTTACAACCGTTTCCTCCCAAGCGCAGCACGACTCATGCAGCCATTGTACACCGCGTTAAAAAAACAAAAGCCCGCAAATAAAGTCGAATGGTCTTCGGAGCGGGAGCGCGCTTTTGCCCAGGTCAAATCAGCCCTGGCAAATGCAGTTTTGTTAGCGCACCCAGTTCCAACGGCCCGCATGGCGCTCACCACTGACGCTTCCGATGTAGCGGTGGGGGCGGTAGTTGAACAGTTTGTGGCAGGTACCTGGCAACCCCTCGCGTTTTTCAGCAGGACTTTGCGCGATAGTGAACGGAAATACAGCGCGTTTGACAGGGAGCTTTTGGCCCTACACTTGGCCATCCGTCATTTTCAGTTCTGGTTAGAGGGGCGACGTTTCACCGCTTTTGTGGATCATAAACCGCTAACGTTTGCGATGGCCAAAATTTCGGAACCCTGGTCAGGCCGGCAGCAAAGGCAACTAGCCGCAATATCGGAGTTCACTACTGTTATTCAGCATGTCGCGGGTAAACACAATGTGGTAGCAGACTGCCTCTCGCGTGCGGTAGCACCGCCAAGCCCCATAGGGGCAGACTCTGTAGCCATGGCCGCGGGCCCGGGCAGCGACGCAGGAGCGCGCGCAGCCCCGGTCTGTGTTGGGTTAGATTATGCTGCCATGGCTGCGGAGCAGGTTAACGACGCGGACGTGCGCGCGCTCCAGTCTGGACCAACAGGGTTAAGGCTGGAGCACAGGGTGCAACAAAACGGTATGCCCCCGCTAATCTGCGATGTCTCCACGGGACGGCCCCGCCCTGTGGTGCCAACCGCGTGGCGTCGCCGTGTTTTTGACTTGGTCCATTCGCTCGCGCACCCAGGGGTGCGCGCATCGATCAATTGGTGGGGGAGAAATTTGTTTGGCCGGGGTTGCGCAAACAGGTTAAGGAATGGGCAGCAGCCTGCGTAGTGTGTCAGCGAGCCAAAATACACAGACACACTAAGGCCCCGTTAGAACCTTTCCACATCCCCGCTAAGCGTTTTGATCTTGTGCATGTTGACCTGGTCGGCCCGCTTCCGTTATCACACGGGCACACACATCTTTTGACGATGGTAGACCGCACCACGCGCTGGCCAGAGGCAATTCCTCTGAAATCAACCACAGCGGAAGAAGTTGCGCGAGCATTTTTAGCAGCGTGGGTTGCGCGTTTTGGTATAACGTCCGACAGGGGTCCCCAATTTATTTCCGAGCTATGGTCATCGATGGCCCGCAGCTTGGGGGTGAAGATTCATCGCACCACCGCGTATAACCCCCAGGCTAATGGTTTATGCGAACGCTTTCACAGGTCATTGAAAGCAGCCCTCAGAGCGTCGCTGACGGATACAAATTGGGTAGACAAACTCCCATGGGTCTTATTAGGGTTGCGTTCTGCACCTAAGGAAGATTTGCACGCCTCCCCGGCTGAATTGGTGTTCGCTCAACCGCTCCGTTTGCCCGGGGAATTTCTTCCTGATAATCCCGCACCTAATGGCCTCCCCGCTCAGCCGTGGCAGAGCGGCTCAGGAGCAAACACGCTCCCTGGCCCAGTCCATCACAGTTTCCCACACGTTTTTGTGCCCAAGGCTCTAAAAAATGCAGAGTTTGTTTTTGTTAAACATGACGCCCAGCGCCCAAGTTTGCGGCCGTTTTACGATGGACCGTTTCGAGTGCTGGAGACCGGGCAGAAGCATTTTCTGCTAGATTTAGGGGGCAGACGGGAGCTGATTTGTATTAACAGGCTCAAACCCGCTTTTGTTCTGGCTGACGAGGGGGTGCAGCTCGCGAGGCCCCCCCGCCGGGGCAGGCCGCCGAGACGACAGTCTCCAAAGTCTTCACAGAAAGGTGCTAACAGCTTTAATCCACAGAGGCAGAGAGATGTTGCAGAGGCAGCCAAGCCAAGTTGCAGCAGATTCGGCAGAAGGTTAAAACCTAGGCAGTTGGTGGATTGATTAGCGATGTATGGAGTGCTTTGTGTCCTTTTTTTCTTTTTTTTTTATGCCATGCAGGTTCTGCCTTACTTGACGTTTGGGGGGGGGGGTAGTGTGGCCGACACACATTGTGGGCTCACGTTGCCACAGAGACAGGACTGTATGTGTATTGTGGGGTGTCACGTCTGCAAGGACAAGAAGACTCGAATCTGCAGTAGATGACAAGGAAGTGCGAGATTTGTCTCTTTGTCCCACAGAAGATGCCCCGGAGGGAATTCCAGTTCATCAGGAGATGAGAGACAATGGGTGAAGCTTCAAAGGGATGCTTTGTAACTGTATGTTTACGGAAGACACCATGTGACTTGAATCCTGATGCTGGAAATGTATATAAGGGGTGTGGGGATATGATTCTCTTTCCTGCTTTGAGAATGCTAGGAGCTTGTGTTCTGTCAAATAAAGCTGGTTTATGACTGAAACTCAGCCTCGTTATTTGAACATGCTCCTACAATCTTATCTTAACAATCGTCCCAAGATATTTGTAGGATTGTACACATTCGGTGGTCTGGCCTTTTAGTACAGTGACTTTGTGCCTGGGAGTTTTCCTCCTAAAGTCAATAATCATATCTTTAGTTTTTGTCGTATTCAGCTGCAGGTAGGAATCCTCACACCAGTGAACAAAATCATCAACTACTGGGCCGTGGCCACTGTCACCATCCTGGAGGAGACTGACAATAACTGAATCATCAGCATACTTTATAATGTGTCTGTTGTCATGTCTGCTCTGACACATGTTTGTGTACAGGATGAAGAGTAGTGGTGACAACACACACCCCTGAGGAGAGCCAGTAGAAGAGCACTTTAGGTCAGACAATGTACCATTGACCCTTAATCTCTGCGTCCTGTTGGTTAATAAATCCAGAATCCAACCCACCAGATTTTTGCTCAAATCAAATTGTTGCAGTGTGGGCGGTTCGGTTAACCCCCACAACAGATTAAGGACACTCAGCTCTCTTCTCTTGGTTTTTCCCGCTGCACTACTGAGATGCAATGTGCCATGCATGTATTGTGATGCAATGTGCCATGCATGTATTGTGATGCAATGTGCCATGCATGTATAGTGTTCATGCGTCCTGTCCTTACTGTGTGTCACGGCTGGCCCTCACGAGCCAGCATAAGACGCCACAGTTCAGTAAGTTGCAATTCAGTTCTTTTATTTATAATGCACAGGACTTAGGTGTACAACACAACTTTGCCACGCAGGCTTCGTTAAACACAACATAAATTCACAACAGAGATTAGCGGCTAGGGCGAGGGGCACTCGTACGCCGCAAAGGCAGGGAATATAAACCGTGGAACAGGGAGAGAGTTATGGCAGAGACGAGGAGCTCTCGTCCGCCGTAATTAGGAAGGAACGTCAGCTAGGGAGAAGACAATTCCAAATAATAAATCACTTACATGCAGCGGGATACGTCGAGGAACCCAGGGAACATGTGGTAAGGAGACAGGGGTAAGTCATAAGACTTCTGACGAGACAGCCGCAGAGTCCAGTTCACTCGCACTGACCGGCGCCGGGAGCGGAGCTCGTGACGGCGGTATGATTAACCACTTGCGCTCCGTTGTTCCGCGGGCGGGCAAGTCTCTGCGTCCTATGACGCACGAGGGCGCACGAGAGCGCCCTCGTGCGCGCTTGGACGCATGACGCATGATGGTGGTGGTGGTGATGGTGATGTAGTAGCGTCCAAGTGCCACTCAAAAAAAAACTGCAGAGACAGCCGCAAACAGATTAGTTCATCTGATTGACCTCTCATTCGACTAATAAGAGCCTTGAATTGGGTTTCTGAAACCTTGAGGAGCCAATGAATGAAAATCTAGGAAGGAGGACCCGCCTACTGTGAACGCAGGAGCCAATTGAAGCACAGAAATTCAGGCAGGGTGAAGAGAGATTTACTGTTGCCACAGATGAAAACAAAGGACGCTGGACGAATCTAATACAGACCCAGCAGCATGGAGAACACCCACAAGTTGGACCTGCACTCATTCCAGCAGAATAGACGGAGGCCGACGACAAAAGTCGTAAATCATTCGCCAAAACGGCAATAATGGAATTATGTTGATCGGGATCCACGAGCGGAGCAGCGTCGCGTTCATCTGACGCGTGGGAAGAGATGTTCGCCACGACTCTGCTGCTTTGAAGAGGTAAGGTGTTATAAGCTAAATTATTATTTATCCCTGAAAACTGTAATCCAAAAATGACTTTTGACCGATCGGTAAATTACAACTGTACTGCGCACAAAGTACGAAGTGCGTGCACCGCGATAAACGGTTCATTTGCCGTGTTCGGACCGTGAACGCCTCCCCCCCCACCGCTGCAGAAGAGGAGCGGGGGGGGAAGCATATCAGTCTATTCCATCATGTAGCGATGGCCCTCTTCTGTAGCGAAGGGGGGGGCGTTCACGGTCCGTTCACGGTTCCCCCTCCCCACACACACACACAGTAGCGAGGGGGGGGAGCCGCTGTGAAAACATGCAAGGAGTGTAATCCGTCTGTAGCGAGGGCTGAAGTCGGTCCTTGGTAGCGGGGGGGGGGACGACCCCCCGCCCCCCCCACACACACACAGCCACAGCCCTGAGTGTGACCTTTCATTAGACCCTAAAATGAAGATTCTACATTGAATTATTCAAAAGTTACAGACGTTTTTCCAAACTGTGCCATTTGGCACAATTTGGCACAGTTCCAAAATGCCTGGGAACAGCCTGAGAACAAAGTTGTGTAAAATATTCATTTTTTGTGGTATTGTTACCAAATTTGGATCTCAGCTGGATAACACTTGGTTCTACATTTCTGTTGCATTTTCCAGCCGGATCGGACAGCTGTGTGTTATTTACAAGCATTTGTATCCAAAAAAACACTGTCCATTTTTTTTTCTTCAAGTTCAGTATGTTTAGATGACTAACTCAGTGGCCGGAGCACGTAGAGAGATTATGTTTTTTTTGCCAAAAAATTCAAAGTGTTTTCTTTTAAATGAGACCAACCCCATGAAGATGCTGCAAAGGGTTGAATAACAGCTTTTGATTTACTTTGGGCACGTTATTTTTTGGCATTTTTAGGAAAATTGCCTGGAGTGCAAGTGGTTAATAAAACCTGCTTAAAACCACAGCATCGCCGCTTATATTTTTTCATCCACTGCAGCAGGAGCCTTTCAACTAAAATATGAGGTTGGATTGTATTAAAGGTGGAGGAAAAGTCCACAAATAAAAGCCTGGCATGTGTCCCATTAAAATCCAGATGTTTAAAAAGCATGTTAAACAGAGTGACAGTGGCATCCTCCACTCATCTGTGAGGCCTATAGGCAAACTGCAGAGGATCCAATGCATGCTCAGTCTGCTTTAGGACCTCACATCTGACCAGTTTTTCAAAAATTTTCATTAAAATTGAAGTCAAAGCAATTGGTCTAAAGTCTTTTACCGTTTTAGGACAGCTGGATTTTGGAACGGGAACAACCACGGCTTCTTTCCAGATCTTAGGCACATGTTGTGTCTGTAAGGACTTATTGAAAATGTAATGAAATACAGGACTCAGTTCTTGTGCACAGGACTTTACCAAGCGCCCACATATATTATCAGGGCCCTGACTTTTGTTCACTTTTACAGCGCAGAACTCCCTTTTAATATCCTGCACCTCAATATTAAAGTGCTGATTGTCTTTGAGTTTCTGTTTCAAATCTTGGGTTTCAGTGCTAAAATCAAAGGAGTCAAAACAACCATAAAAACAATTAAGATCATTAGCCAGCTCTGTGTCTGAATTAAAACCATCTAAAAACACACGATTACTGCGCTCTGTGCTCTGAAGGCCTGCAATAGTTTTTATAATGGCCCAGGCTGAACCAAGTTTCTTTGTTGCCATCTTACTTTCCAATTCTGATTTATAATTCTGTTTTGCTCTTAAAATTTCGGACTTCAGCTCTTTTGTGGCAACCTGTAGCTCAGAAACAGACCCCTGTTTAAAGGCAAGTGCTTTCCTCTGTAAGCAGGATTTAACTGATTTTGTAACCCATGGCTTGTTGTTGGGATATATTTTGACACGTTTACGTGGAACAATTGTATTTTTACAGAAAGCCATGTATGAGCATGTGACGTCCACCAAAGAGTCCAACTCATCCCCGCAGGACAGTGTGAACATCTCCCAGTCTGTACAGTTAAAGCATTCCTGGAGGCAGTGCACTGAATCCTCTGTCCACACATTTACAGTTAGGTCCAGAAATATTTGGACAGTGACACAATCTTCATGATTTGGGCTCTGCATGCCACCACACTGGATTTGAAATGAAACAACTACAACGGAATTGAAGTGCAGACTTTAAGGTTTAATTCAAGGGGCTGAACAAAAATATATGGTTAAACATGTAGGAATTGTAGCTATTTTTATACAAACGCTCCTCATTTCAGGGGCTCAAAAGTAATTGGACAAATAAACATAACCCTAAGTAAAATGTTACTTTAATATTTTGTTGAGAATCCTTTGCAGGCAATGACTGCCTGAAGTCTGGAACCCATGGACATCACCAAACGCTGGGTTTCCTCCTTTGTGATGCTTTGCCAGGCCTTTACTGCAGCTGTCTTAAGTTGTTTCTTGTTTGTGGGTCTTTCTGCCTTAAGTTTTGTCTTGAGCAAGTGAAATGCATGCTCGATTGGGTTGAGATCTGGTGACTGACTCGGCCATTGCAGAATATTTCACTTCGTTGCTTTAAAAAACTCCTGGGTTGCTTTTGCAGTATGTTTTGGATCGTTGGTGAAGCGCCGTCCAGTTAACTTTGCTGCATTTGGCTGAATCTAAGCAGAAAGTATATCCCTATGCACTTCAGAATTCATCCGGCTGCTTCTGTCTTTTGTCACATCATCAATAAACACAAGTGACCCAGTGCCATTGGAAGCCATGCATGCCCATGCCATCACACTGCTTCCACCATGTTTTACAGAAGATTTAGTGCTTTGGATCATGAGCTGTTCAAATTCTTCTCCAAACTTTCTTCTTCCCATCATTCTGGTACAGGTTGATCTTAGTCTCTTCTGTCCAAAGAATGTTGTTCCAGAACTGGGCTGGCTTCTTCAGGTGTTTTTTGGCAATATCAATTCTGGCCTTTCTATTTTTGAGGCTGATTCATGGTTTGCACCTTGTGGTGAATCCTTTGTATTTAATCTCACGAAGTCTTCTCTTTATGGTAGACTTAGATACTGATACACCTACTTCCTGGAGAGTGTTCTTCATTTGAGTGGATGTTGTGAAGGGGTTGTTCTCTACCATGGAAAGGATTCTGCGATCATCCACCACTGTTGTCTTCCGTGGACGTCCAAGCCTTTTTGAGTTCCCAAGCTCACCAGTGCACTCTTTTTTTCCTCAGAATGTACCAAACTGTTGATTTGTCCACTCCTAACATTTCTGCTATCTCTCTGATGTATTTCTTCTTTTTTTTCCAGCCTCAGGATGGTCTGTTTCACCTCCATTGAGAGCTCCTTTGACCGCATGTTGTGTGTTCACAGCAACAGCTTCCAAATGCAAACGCCACACCTGGAATCAACTCCAGACCTTTTAACTGCTTAATTGATGACAGGTTAATGAGGGAAGAGCCCATGCAGCCTTATTTTTTTTTTTGCAGCCTTCTGAGTCAATTGTCCAATTACTTTTGGTCCCTTGAAAAAGAGGCGGCTACATATTAAAGAGCTGTAATTCCTAAACCCTTGCTCCAATTTGGATGTGAATACTGTCATAGCCCGAGTGTCGGTTCTGTCCACACTCGGGTCTTGTATCATATTTCCCTGGCTTTGGCAGCAGAGGATTCCTTCTAGCTCCTCGGGCTCTTATTGTGAAGGCGCCCGGGGGAGCTCCCTGCTGTCAAAGTCAGCTGCTGCGCTGCTGTCATCTTGAGCAGCTGCGCCGCATTGGGGTCATCAGCTCCCAGAGATAAAAGCTGGTGCTGAATGCTCGCCAATGCGGCAGTCTCTGTTATGTTCTGTTATGCTCCGTTATGTTCCTGTTTTCCTTGCTCATCGTTGTTAACGGACTTGGGAATCTGTTACCCGCCTGTTAACATTGTCGTCTCGTAAGGTACGTTCCCTTAAGACTTCACCTTCACTATTGTTCGTCTGGTGCATCGGGTGCTCCCCGGCTCAGACGTCACCCTGTCATTCTATGTATCCTGTGTTTGTTCATCCCTCACTGTTAATAAAACATCACTGCAAAACTCACTGGTGACTGTGGCGTCTTGTGATGGTCCGTGAGGGCCATCGTGACAGTAGACTGCTGCCAAAAGCCCGGAGAGGAGGCGTAGTACGAGACGCCTTTCACCGTGCAGTTTTGCTGTATTGGACTGACTGTTCCTACCTGTCTGAGTGTCTGCAGCTGGGAGTATGACGTCATCCAGGAGCCGCGGCCGGCGCCTGGGCAGGCAGCTAGCGGAAGCTCTGGAAGAGATTGACAACACCATCTTTTCCGCTACGCTGTGGGACGCTCCCAGCGACATTCTAAGACATTTGGACTACGCTGAGGAATTTCTGCTTAATCTCCCCCTCGAGTTTGACGATCACCCGGAGGTGATAGCGAGGTGGGAGGAACTTGCCGCCCAACGCGAGTCGCTTCGTGGGCTGGAGGAGAGGAGCAGGAAGCAGGGGAGAAAGCATCCACGCTCCCCACGCCGTTGTTCCGTCCCCGTCCCGGAGAAGAACCAGGAGTATGCGCCGTCCGGGGGCCAACAACGACATCGGCGTAACGTCGTGGGCTCTCCTCAGCAGAATCCTCAGCTGAAACCCCGTCTGGATCAAGTTCCAGGTCGCCGCAAGGGCTCAACCCCCCACACAGCTGTCACTCCTGTGCCTCGTCAGAGGGGAATCCCTGCAGCCTCGTCTTTTTCCAGGCCTTCGCCTGCTGTCCCGTCAGCGCTCCATGCCCGACTGACCCCGGCTGTCGCCCCCTCCTCCTCGTCACCTATTCTGGCTGCTGTGTGTCTCGGGAGCTCCGTTTTGGCGAGTTCCATCCCGGAACCACCTCGAGTGACCTCACCTCGTCTTCCCAGAGGTCCCTCCATCGCCATCCAGCGGGAAAAGGGAGGAACGACGTCCCCCACAGCGGGAACCATCTTACCCTCAGGAGAAAGGCAAGTGCATGATAATTTCTCTCATTTCAATATTGTTTTGCCTTGTCTGACTCCTGGGGGTGGAGTTCGGGGTATGCAGCCCCCCGAGCTCCCTCCACCTGCTGTGGATGAAGGAATTAACCCTGCTTCCTCTGTGTCTCCCTCCTCTGAGCGGTCCTCGACGCCAGGCCAATGTCGCTGGATGAGGAGGGGGCCTGCGGTTCTGTAGAGCCTGGTTCCGGTTCCACAGCCACGCCGTGGGCGGAGGAGGAGCGCGGACTGCAGCGTGGAGCCTTCGCCGATGAGGAAGCATCCCCGGGGTTCCACGGAGGAGCGGTCCGGTCCAGCGGGTCGAGGTTCTCCTGCCACCATGCCGTGCATCGGCGTGGACATCGGTGCCGGAGGACTCTCAAGCTGCGCACACCATCACGCCAGCTGCGGAGCCCGACGCAGCTGAGTGGGAGCCTGAGGACGCCCTCCTGACACCTGAGCCCAGATCTTCGCAGTCCTGGATGGCGTCAGAACCCGCGTTCAGGCAAGTGCTCTGTTTTGTCTCTCTGTTTCACCTCTTAGAGCATTTTTGCCTGTCTCAAGGGGAGATGAGCTGGGTGCAGCCGCCTGCTGCGTCCGAGCTTATCTCGCCGGGTTCTGGCGCTGCCGGTGATCCTGATCCCGGGTTTTCTCTGTTGAGCCTTCTCCCAGGGTCGCCGGTGAGAGGATGCTCTCGCCTGCTGCGCCAGAGGTTCCGGTTTCGGTGTTGGAGGTCAAGTCTGGTCCCACGCCGACCCAGTCGGGGTCCGTCGCGGGTTCGGTTCTGGAGGCCCAATCGGGGTCCACCGTGGGTTCGGTTCCGGAGGCCCAATCAGGGTCTGACGTGGGTGCAGCACCAGCAGGTCCTGGATTCGGTGAGGGAGCTGCAGATCCCCGGCCACTGGATGCTGGACAGCCTCATTCCCCTCTTCACCCTCATCACCATCGCCATCCTCCTCGCCCCCCTGAGGAGCGCTACCCTTCTCCACCTGGGGCCGTTGGGGTCCCGAATGCTCCGCCCGGTTCTCCCTCGTCTCTCCCCTTTTCAGCGGGACCGCCGGCTGCTTCTTCCCAACGGTTCTGGTGGGCTGGCGGTGTGGGGCAGCCGCCTGAAAGACTGTCTCGCCGGTTTGGTTCTCTGGGCCGGCCCCCCGACTTTTTGCACTCCCTGTGTGGCGACCTGGTGCGGCCGCCTGAAACTCTTTGCTTCCGAGCATGGGACCGGGGTAGGCCGCCCGAACTGTTCTCCTTTCCCCTCCCGGTTCTGTGGCCTCTTGATGCTGGACGACCCCCCTGAACTTTTTGCCCCCATCCCTCAGGGTCAGGACTGCACCCTCCCCGGGGTTCTGACTATGTCTGTGAGACTGTTGGGGTGTGCGGGGGGGGGGGGATTGATTTGTGACTTTTGTGGCTCTCTACTTTGTTTCTGTGTTTGGTGGTTCTTTTCCCTCCACCTTATGTCATTTTTTTTTCCAATATGTGTACTGCCTCTATTGCCTTGTTAGTCCTGTTATTTGCCTGTTCTTTTTTGTCTCTCTCCCTCCTGCCAGCACCCCATCCACCCACCCTAGGGGGGGTGGGGGCTTGGGTGTTACTCAGGCCGCTCAGAGCTTGGCCTCGAGGGGGAGGTACTGTCATAGCCCGAGTGTCGGTTCTGTCCACACTCGGGTCTTGTATCATATTTCCCTGGCTTTGGCAGCAGAGGATTCCTTCTAGCTCCTCGGGCTCTTATTGTGAAGGCGCCCGGGGGAGCTCCCAGCTGTCAAAGTCAGCTGCTGCGCTGCTGTCATCTTGAGCAGCTGTGCCGCATTGGGGTCATCAGCTCCCAGAGAAAAGCTGGTGCTGAATGCTCTCCAATGCGGCAGTCTGTTATGTTCTGTTATGCTCCGTTATGTTCCTGTTTTCCTTGCTCATCGTTGTTAACAGACTTGGAAGTCGTCTCGTAAGGTACGTCTCGTAAGGTACATTCCCTTAAGACTTCACCTTCACTATTGTTCGTCTGGCGCATCGGGTGCTCCCCGGCTCAGACGTCACCCTGCCATGTATCCTGTGTTTGTTCATCCCTCACTGTTAATAAAACATCACTGCAAAACTCACTGGTGACTGTGGCGTCTTGTGATGGTCCGTGAGGGCCATCGTGACAAATACTCTCAAATTACAGCTGAGAGTCTGCACTTTAAGCCCATATTGATTATATAATTGCATCCTGAATATGTTTTCGTAAACAGCTAAAATAACAAAACTTGTGTCACTGTCCAAATATTTCTGGGCCTAACTGTATGTCTCTGGTCTCCACCTTGCCTCTTCTGAGAGCAGTTTTATACGTGGGCAGCAAATGTACACAGTTGTGATCTGAGGATCCTAACGGAGGAAGGGGGAGTGATTTATAGGCCCTCTCAATGGAGCCATAGCACAGGTCCAATGTCTTTTTTCGCCTGTTTGGGCAGGAGACATACTGATAAAAGTTTTTAAGTGTCTTCTTAAAAGAAACATGGTTAAAATCCCCAAAAATAAAGTTTGGCACCTCTGGAGAAATTGACTGCAGCCGCTGCACCACATCAAAGACGGTGCTGGAGGCAGAGTCAGCATCTGCCCTCGGGTGTATGTACACGGTTGTGATGAAAAGTTGGGGGAACTCGTGAGGCAAATAAAAGGGGCGTAGCGATACAGACAGAAGCTCCACATCGGATGTACAGATGTGTTCTCTGACCGTGACAGATGTGCAGTACTGCTTATTAATATATAAAGGGGGGCAATGGATCAGCGTTCTCGTTGCGCCCTCCGCCAGTACCCGGGCTCGCCTGGGGAAGCTAATGATCCTACCAGCAGACTAAATTCGAAGAGACGACGCTGCTGTGCCAAGTCAAAGAAGAATCCTAGTCACAGTCCTAAAGCTGAAAGCAAACAGCCCCAAAAGCACTTTGTGGTAGGATCTGCCCTTCGCATATTACAACTAAACGTTGAAGGCCTATCTGCAGCCAAGCGAAGCCTTATTGAAGTCCTCACCTTCCAACATTCGATTGATGTAATCTGCCTCCAAGAGACTCATATTGGCACAGAGGAAGCTGGCCGCTTCACCATCAAAGGCTTTGACCTCCTGTGCTATGTTCTACATGCTAAACATGGATGTGCCACCTATGTGCGTTCTGACATAGTTGAAGCAAATCATCTGATAACACATTTCTCAGACACCATAATCATTGGTGGCTTCCATATTGTCAATGTGTACAAGCCCCCTAATGCCATCTGGGATCTGCAGGTCTTACCCACCCTACCCCACCCTGCCATCTATGTGGGGGACTTTAACAGCCATCACCCTGACTGGGGGTACCCAGCAGTGGACAGTGATGGGGAGGCACTTTCAGACTGGGCATCCAGAAATGACCTCGCTTTGATATACGACCCCAAACAAAGAGGAACCTTCCACTCTGCTAGGTGGAAGAAGGACTATTCTCCTGACCTGTGTTGGGTCAGCTCTTTGAATGGGGAGCCATATCCTACACAGATCCTCATTCTTGATGATTTTCCACACAGCCAACACCGGCCCCTGCTTGTACACATTGGCCTACAACTTCCAGTCATAAACAGCCCAAGGAAGATGCGCTGGAACTTCTGCAAAGCCAACTGGAAGAAATTCAGTGAAACTCTGGACCGGAGCGTTGTTACCATCCCACTCCACACCATCACTGTAGATGAAGCATACAACCGCTTCTGCAGCGCAATCTTCAAGGCTGCCCATACTGCAATCCCACGAGGCTACCGACCCCTCTATGTCCCATGTTTGGACGGAGAAAGTGCTGCCCTCCTACAATCCTATCAAACATCAGGGGACCCAGAGATAGCAGACCATCTCATTGAATCGCTAAATACAGCCCGGCGAAAGAAATGGGAGGAGACAGTTGCTGACCGGAGCTTTACCCACTCTAGCAGGAAATGTTGGAGCCTCATCCATCGCCTAGGAGCTGCGCAGAAGCCCCCTAGCCAAAGCCGAGCATCCGTCACACCCAACCAAGTTGCATCCCACCTACTGACTATCGCCAAAGCACCCCAAGACAAAGACACCAAAAGAGCAGTTACAACTGAGCTAAAAAAACACCAAAAAATGCCTGTAGAGGAAACGAACCCTGAACCCTTCGAGGCTGCTGAACTGGAGAAAGTCCTACAGGGCCTGAAATGTGGAAAGGCAGCAGGATACGATAACATCTTCCCAGAATTCATGAAAAATCTTGGCCCCCGAGCCCTAACCTGGTTGACACAATTCTACACAAGGATCACACAAACAAACTCGATCCCAAAGAAATGGCGGACAGCAAAGGTCATTGCCATCCCAAAACCTGGCAAAGACCACAAACTACCAGCAAGCTACCGCCCAATCTCCCTACTCAGCGTTCCTTACAAAATCATGGAGCGCCTAATACTGCAACGCATTTCCCCAGAAATAGAGGATATTCTAAGTGTGGATCAAGCAGGTTTCCGCAAGGACCGCAGTACAGGAGAACAAGTACTGGCCCTAACCACCTTCATCGAAAATGGCTTCGAGAGCAGACTGAAGACAGGGGCTGTGTTTCTCGATCTTACAGCCGCCTATGATACGGTCTGGCACAAAGGCCTCCTCCTGAAACTTATAAAGGCGATCCCTGCTTGGGCAACAGCAATTATAAAAACCCTGCTGACCAACCGAAGGTTCAGAGTCCACCTCAGTCAGAACACAAGTGCATGGAGAATGCAGAAAAACGGACTCCCACAAGGCTCAGTTCTAGCTCCAACTCTGTTCAACCTCTACATAAACGACCTGCCTACTACAAAATCCCGCAAATTCATCTATGCAGACGACATCTGTTTGGCATTCCAAGCACCAGACTTTGAACCACTGGAACGGGTGCTCACGGAAGATCTTGCCAAACTGGACCAGTTCTGCAAAATCTGGCGCCTAAAACCAAGCCCAGCAAAAAACGTCTCCAGTGTATTCCGTCTCCACAATGCAAAAGCTGCCAGAGAACTAAACATCCACCTGAGCGGACTCAAGCTTAAGCATGCCCCAAATCCAACTTATCTTGGAGTGACCCTTGATAGGACCTTATCCTTCAAGGAACATCTAAAGGGGACGGCTGCTAAGGTGAAGGTACGAAACAACCTGCTCTGCAAGCTCGCTGGTGCAAAATGGGGGGCGGCAGTCTCCACCCTGCGCACCTCAGCACTGGCCCTTTCATACTCTGTAGCAGAATATTGTGCCCCTGTCTGGTCCAGGTCATCTTACACACACCATGTAGACACCCAGCTCAACTCAACCATGAGAACTAGAACTGGAACAATCCGCTCAACACCACTCAGCTGGCTCTATGTACTGTCAAACATAGCCCCTCCACACATCCGGCGAGCAGCATTAACTCAAAGGATGCTCCAAAAAGTTAAAGATTTTCCTCACTTGCCAATCCATGCAGATATCTACACCCCACCCACTGCCCGACTTTCATCCAGACGGCCGATTTGGAAAAACCCTCCCCCAGCTGACTTTACCATCCAGACAGCTTGGCAAGAGGAATGGGAGACCAAGGAGGTCCCAAACAAACAGCTGGTGATAAACCCCAACCAACAGGTCCCGGGCACCAACCTCCCAAGGAGACAGTGGTCTACACTCAATCGCTTCAGGACTGGACATGGCCCCTGCTTGGCCAGCCTTCACAGATGGGGCAGTAGCCCTAGCCCACTGTGTGCATGTGGAGAGGAGCAAACAATGGAACACATCATAGAGGTTTGCCTGCTACAAAGACTGGAAGGAGGATTACACACCCTCCATACAGCAAACCAGGAGGCAACTGCTTGGCTTAAGGACTTTGCATTCGCTAAATAAATAAATATATAAACATACGCCGCCCCCTGACGATTTCCCGTTACCTCTTCCTGCCGATCCAAGCGCAGTGGGGCTCCAAAGCCGTCAATCCACAGGTCCACGTCCCGGTCATGCACAGTAAGCCAAGACTCGGTGTAAGCCATGACACAGCAGTTCTTAAAGTCCTTCTGGTAGCGTACATTCCCTTGAATTTCATCCACCTTGTTACTCAGAGATTGTACGTTCCCCAAAATCATAGAAGGAAGAGGAATGTTACCAAACTGACGTTTCCTCAGGCATAATTTCACGCCTCCGTGCTTTCCGCGACTCCTTCTCTTGTCTCTTTTCACCGCTGTGTCCATGAACGTCTCTCAAAATAAAGTCCTGCAGTTGCGGCTTAGACTCAATCACAGATGCTGCATTATCCGTGTTTAAATCAGAATCAGCTTTATTGGCGAAGTATGCACAACACATACAAGGAATTTGACTTTGGCTAAAAACTTGCTCTCGTTGTTCAGGTGGAGGATTTAAATAAGGATTCAATGACAACAGAGTATGTACAGTAAATTACAGTCTGTCCACGTTTCTATAAAAGGATGCAAATATATACAGGAATATATGCAGTTATTTACTCAGACTAACCACACTTTGCAGAAATATATGTGTACTGCCTCTGCTGATTGGACAGTCAGCTAAACTCCTTCCTCACATCAAGACCCTGAAGACACAGCTCTCAGTCCACAGGTTTAATGACACAAGGAAAGTGTGAAACTGTAACACATAATACAAAGCACAATCACTCCTTGACCTTCGTACAGACATTACAATGAAAATACATAAATTGCTTACTTTTTAACTTAAATACGATATAAAACTATATTTACAACAACTCCCGCCGCCATAATAAATTGTGTCCCTACAAATTACCTATCAACGTCCTCCGACCGATACAACGGCCGTTGCTAGCGTAAATCGCGGGAAAACCACTTTAGCGTCTAAAGTTATTAAACCCAACGTAACCTTAATAAACCGTCTAGGAATGCACACAAACAACAGTAAATACATACCCACAATGCTACCAAAGGCAGAGGATGTATGTGACTGCTGCTGGAGTTGACTGAGGCGGTAAAACACACACAACGGACTTTTCCTCAATACTCCGACTGACTTCCTGTTTACAGTTAGTCGGAACCGAAGGTGACGTCACCTTCGGCTATGAACTATGCCGATTCCAAGGTGAACCCAACACAACATTACAACGGGTCATTCTAAATTAATTAAGAACATAAATAATATTCCACTTTAACTTTAACATTAAATAGTTAACAGAACACTCCCCGCCTGGCGTGATTCTACGCCATCTCACTTAGTCTGTCTAGCCCATCTAGTCCACTTAGGCATCTGGGGGAAGAAGAAGTACTGTTTCTGTAACAGGTCTCACAAACAAAGTTTCTTTTCCTGGCTTGATGACCTTTACATCCACCTGACGGACTTTCCCATCTTCGCTATGGAAGGCCTGTGTTACCAGACCAAGTGGCCATTCATTCCTTGGTACTTGGCTGTCCTTGAGGAGAACAACGCTCTTTGGTTCAATGTTTGGATGAGGTGACTGCCACTTCCTACGTGCTTGAAGTGTTGGAAGGAATTGCTTATGCCATCTATCCCAGAAGGTGTTGGACAGGTGCTGAACCTGTCTCCACTGGCGCTTGTAGAGGTCTGAAGGCCCAAACTCTCCTGCAGGAGTGGGAACAGAGTTCACCTTTTGTGTTAGAAGAGCAGCTGGTGAGTATGAATGACTCGTCAGGGTCGGTTGTCACAGGAACAAGAGGCCGAGCATTAATGATGGCTGCTACTTCTGCCATGAAGGTTACCAAAACTTCATGGGTAAGTTTGTCCTTCAGCTGGAGGAACATGGAGTCCAGAATCTTCCTAGCTAGACCAATCATTCTTTCCCACGCTCCACCGAAATGGGAGGCATGTGGAGGATTGAAAGTCCAAGAACATCCTTGGTCCGACAGGTAAGATTTCACACTTTTGTAGTTGACGTTAGAAGGTATCTTCAAAGCCTTACATGCACCTACAAGGTTTGTGCCTCTGTCTGAACGAATGCTTTTGGCCGGTCCTCTCACAGCTAGAAATCATCTTAATGCATTGATGAAGCTGGATGTGTCGAGGGATTCTATGACTTCAATATGAACGGCTCTTACGCTCATACATGTAAAAATCACAGCCCACCGTTTGCTTTGTGAGAGGCTTCCTCTAGTCCGGCGTGAAGAAACGCTCCAAGGGCCAAATATGTCGAGCCCGACGTTTGTGAAGGAAGGATCTGATGAAAGGCGGTCTGGTGGGAGACTGGCCATCTTTTGGCTACTAGTTGGGGCTCTGAGCCGTCTGCATGTTACACATCGGTGAATGATGCTGCTCACCCTCCTCTTGCTGCAGACTATCCAAAAGCCAGCTGAACGGACAGCTCCTTCCGTAAAGAAACGCCCTTGATGGTGGACTTGTTCATGATACTGCCGAATGAGTAAGGTTGCAATATGATGGTTGCCTGGAATGATCAAAGGAGTCTTCTCGCTCTGATCAAGACCTGAATGGTGAAGACGACCTCCGACTCTTAGCAGGCCGTGTGTGTCGACAAACGGATCTAGATTTTTGAGGGGACTGCTTTTAGGGATCTTTTTGTGCATTCTGATACATTTGATTTCCTCATTGTAAACCTCTTCCTGCACCGTTTGAATGATGATAGCTGAGGCTTGGTTGAGTTCCTCAACGTTAAATTCTGCCTTGCAGAGATGCCAGCCTTTGCAAGAGTTGTTCATCATGGTTGTGTTGAAACAACAAGCTATGTGTTTCAGGTGTGCGATGGCACGAGTCAGTGACTTCCATGAAGAGAACTTGGCAAATCTTTGGGAACCAAGCCGCTTGGATGCAGTTGCAGTGCTTAAAGTGGACACTAGAGGACGGATGTCTGGATCTGAACTTGAGTCCACAAGGTCATAGGTACTTTCGGGAACATCTTGCTCTGGCTTGTACAAAAAACTAGGTCCACTAAACCAGTTAGTGTTGCTTAACAGGCCTGCAGTGACAGAACGCGTTGCATGATCTGCAGGGTTCTGGTTTGTGGCTACATAGCGCCACTGATGTGGACTGGAGGATCTTCGAATACGCTGGACCCGGTTATTTACATACACATAAAAGCGTCTGGTTTCATTGCAGATGTAACCCAGAACCACTTTGCTGTCTGTGTAATATGTCACTGCATCGAGATGGAGATCAAGTTCTGATGAGATCAGGTCAGCTAACTCAACAGCAAGTACTAGTCTTGGGATTGTGTGCTCTGGACGGGGGGCAAGCTTGGCCTTTCCCATAACAAACCAGACATGATTATTTCCAGCAGTGTCCGTGACTTTGAGATATGCTGCTGTGGCGATTGCTTTCGTTGAGGCATCAGAGAAGACACATAATTCCCTGCTGACAGCTGCTGATGGTGAAGTTTCAGTGTAGGGCCTGGAGATTGACAGGTTTGACAACTCTTTTAGAGAAGCTCTCCAGGAAGTCCAGACTTCCTCCATTTCGAGGTAATGGCGCATCCCAGTCACCATTCTCAGTGAGTTCCCTAAGAATAGCCTTGCCTTGGATAGTAACCGGTGCTACAAACCCAAGAGGGTCGTAGAGACTGTTGATGGTGGATAAGACACCTCGGCGAGTGTAAGGTTTTATCTCAGAGACGACGAAGACAAAGCAATCTGTTTGGAGGTTCCAATTGAGTCCAAGACTGCGTTGCGTTGGCACTTTGTCTGCACTGAGGTCAAGGTCTTTAAGGTCACTCGCATGGTCCTTAGATGGAAAGGCTTCCATGACCTCTTTATTGTTTGCTGCAATCTTATGTAGCCTCAGGTTCGACTTGGAGAGGACTTCCTGTGTCTTTTTTAGTAAGTCGACAGCAGCTTTGACTGTGGGCAGAGACTTCAGTCCATCGTCTACGTAAAAGTCTCGCATTACAAAGTGCTTTACGTCAGGGTCAATGTGAAACTCGCTGACCTGAACGGACTGGTGCAAGCCGTGAATAGCCACTGCAGGGGAAGGGCTATTTCCGAAGACATGGACAGTCATGCGATAGTCAACAACAGCTTTGGAGAGATCGTCATCACGGAACCAGAGAAACCTCAAGAAGTTCCTATCTTCTTCTCTAACCAAAAAGGAATAGAACATTTGTTCAATGTCCGCTGTGAATGCAACAGCTTCTTTTCTGAAGCGGATCAGTACACCTAGTAACGTGTTGTTCAGGTCAGGTCCAGTCAACAGCACATCGTTGAGTGACACACCATTGAATCGGGCACTGGAATCAAAAACCACTCTAATCTTTTTTTGGTTTCTTAGGATGGTACACACCAAATGTTGGCAAATACCATCGTTCTTCTTCCTCATTGAGGGGAGGGGCTAACTCAGCATGACCATTTTTAAACATCTGTCCCATGAAGCTAAGGAAGTGTTCCTTCATTTCTGGCTTCCTCTCGAAACTTCGCGTGAGGGACACGAGGCGGCTCAGTGCCTGAGGCCTGTTGTTGGGAAGCTGCCGACGTGGATTCTTAAAGGGCAATGGAGCTACCCAGCTGTTGTTTGAGTCTCTCTGTAGTCCATTATTCATTATTTTCATGAATGAAGCATCTTGAATTGAAAGCGCAACTTGATTATCCTCTCTAGTCCTCTTGAACACACTGCACCCAAGATGATCAATGTCACAGGTAGCTTCCTCCACAGAATATGCTGGTGGGTGGTTTGTGACCTGGTCGGTGCTGTATTTTTCCTTAACACAGATCACATTAGGGCATGGTTCGAAGAGAGATGGCCGTTGTAGCTCTGTGGTGTTTGTGTAGAAGGTGTTGATTACTGATGGTCTATGGACGCTGCCGAGACACACATTGCCTACAACAACCCACCCTAGATCTAATTTCTGTGCATAGGGCTGGTTGTGTGAGCCGTTCACCTGTTTGCGAACTTTATGCACTCTGATAATGTCCCGACCGAGGAGAAGCATGATCTGGGCATTTGGGTCCATATCTGGGATGAATGACGTGGGCTACATTGACAATTGGAGCTCTTTTTGGGGAAAACCTGGTCTTATGAGACGAGACAGCATTCATCCCACTTTGGATGGTGCTTCTCATTTATCTAACAATCTGGCATCTTTTTTATCCAAATTTCCAAAACCGTGACTACTCAGAGTTGGGACCAGGAAGCAGAGTAGTAGTCCTACACGCCTCTCTGCAGCTCCTCTTCATCCGCCACCCCTCAGCTTAGCCCCTGTCTTCCCCATCAGAGAATCGTTGTCTGCTCCCTCCAAAGTAAATAAAAATATAATGTATAAGCATCCCAAAGTGATTAAGCAAAATATTGGTAAAACTCAAATTAAACATAAAGCCTCTAAATTGAATGATTTGGCCTCTGTTCCTCCTCATAATTTAAAAATTAAATGTGGTTTATTAAATATTAGGTCTCTAACTCCCAAGTCTCTGTTAGTCCATGATTTGTTAATTGATCATCAGATTGATTTAATTTCCCTTACAGAGACTTGGTTAGGGCAACAGGATTATGTTGGTTTAAATGAATCAACTCCCTCTGGTTATTTAAACTGTCAAAATCCCAGAAGTTCTGGTCGTGGAGGAGGAGTAGCAACAATTTACCATTCCAAATTACTAGTTAATGTAAAGCAAAAAACATGTTATAATTCCTTTGAGGGCCTGGTCCTCAGTGTTGGGCACTTTAGCAATTTCAGGTTAAACCCAATTTTATTTGCCATAGTTTATCGTCCCCCATCAACCTATTCAGAATTTTTATCCGAATTTGCTGATTTCTTAGCTGATTTAGTGCTGAAATCTGATAGAATAGTTATAGTAGGGGACTTTAATATACATGTGGATGTAGATAGTGACTGCCTTAATGTGGCTTTTAATTCAATATTAGACTCGATTGGGTTTTCTCAGAAAGTAGGAAATTCTACTCATTACCTCCACCATACATTGGACCTTGTTCTGACATATGGCATAGAAATAGAAAATCTTGTAGTGTCTCCTCATAACCCTGTACTGTCAGACCATTGTCTGTAAACCTTTGATTTTACTATTTCTGACTATTTGGCTCCTAAAGAAAAATAGTATCACAGTAGATGCCTCTCAGATGATGCTGTTTCCAAATTTATGCAGATTGTTTCCTCTATGCCATGTGTCAACACAACGGAAATAAGCTATAGACAGCTTGCTCCTTCTGTAATTGATAACATGGTGGATAGTGTTTCAGCTTCTCTGCATCAGGCTCTAGACTTGGTGGCCCCCTTAAAAAAGAGAAAGTCTAATCAGAGATTTTTAACTCCTTGGTTCAACACAGAAACTCGTAGCTTAAAACAGAAGACTCGTCAATTAGAAAGAAAATGGCGCTCTACTAATTTAGATGAAATCTATTTAGCTTGGAGAAATCATCTTTTAATTTATAAAAAATCTCTTAGAAAAGCTAGAACGAGTTATTACTCTGCATTAATAGAAGAGAACAAGAATAATCCCAGGTTTCTTTTCAGTACTGTAGCCAGGTTGACAGAGTCAGGACTCTGTCAATCCTAGCATCCCCTTAGAGCTTACTAGTCAGGACTTTATGAACTTTTTCAATAATAAAATTTCATCCATCAGAGATAAAATCAGATTCTTCCCACAGTTAACTTAAATACTGTAACTACTACAACTCCTTCTATTGATGTCTGTCTTGATGAGTTTACTCCAATCGACCTTTATGAGTTAGACAAAATAGTTTCCTCATCCAAACCTTCAACTTGTCTTTTAGACCCTATTCCTACCAGGTTATTTAAAGAAGTCTTCCCACTTATTGGTAGCTTTATTCTTCATATAATCAATTCTTCATTAACTTTAGGCCATGTACCGCAGGCTTTTAAAACGGCTGTAATTAAACCCTTACTCAAAAAGCCAACGCTAGATCCAGGAGCTTTAGCTAACTATAGACCAATCTCTAATGTCCCTTTCATTTCAAAAATCTTAGAAAGAGTTGTTGCTACGCAATTATTTGACCACCTGCAGGGAAATTGTTTACTTGAAGAGTTTCAATATGGGTTTAGAATCCATCATAGTACTGAAACAGCCTTAGTGAAGGTCACTAATGACCTCCTCATTGCATCTGATAATGGACTAGTTTCTGTACTTGTCCTAGATCTTAGTGCAGCTTTTGATACTATTGATCATAATATTCTACTTGATAGATTAGAACACTATGTTGGACTTAATGGAACTTCGTTGCAGTGGTTTAGATCTTATTTATCTGATAGGTTCCAGTTTGTTCATGTAAATGATGAGTTTTCTTTCAGCTCAAAGCTTAGTCATGGAGTTCCACAGGGATCTGTGCTAGGCCCTACTCTTTTTAGTTTATATATGCTTCCGTTAGGCAACATTATTAGAAAGCACTGTATACATTTTCACTGTTATGCAGATGACACACAATTATACCTGTCAATGAAGCCAGATGATACTAATCAATTAGCCAAGTTCGAAGCCTGTCTTAAGGAAATCAAAGCTTGGATGACTTGTAATTTCCTGCTATTAAATTCAGATAAGACTGAAGTCATTCTTGTTGGTCCAAAAAACCTTAGAAATTCCTTTCCAAATCAAACTTTCAGTTTGGATGCAGTTACTCTCTTAATAGCTCTGTGAGGAACCTTGGAGTTATTTTTGATCAGGATTTGTCCTTCAATTCACATATTAAATTTGTTTCTAAGACTGCCTTCTATCATTTGTGTAATATTGCAAAGATTAGGAGCATCTTGTCTCAGAGTGATGCTGATCCACGCTTTTGTTAGCTCGAGATTAGATTATTGTAATTCTTTATTATCAGGCTGTCCTAAAACATCTTTAAAAAGTCTTCAGCTGATCCAAAATGCTGCAGCAAGAGTTTTAACTGGTACTAGAAAGAGAGATCATATCTCTCCGGTTCTGGCCTCCCTTCATTGGCTTCCCATAGAGTTTAGAATTAAGTTTAAAATCCTTCTTCTTACTTACAAAGCTCTAAACAATCAGGCTACTTTTTATTTAAAAGATCTGATACTACCGTATCATCCTAACAGAGCGCTACGCTCCCAAAATGCAGGATTACTTGTAATACCTAGAATCTCCAAAAGTACAATGGGAGGCAGAGCCTTCAGTTATCAAGCTCCTCTCCTGTGGAATCAGCTGCCAATCTGGATTCAGGAGTCAGACTCGATCTCTGTTTTTAAGAATAGGGCTAAAACCTACCTTTTTGATATAGCCTACAATTAGGGAGGGATCATGTGTTTCTGAACCCTCCCTTAGTTATGCTGCTAATAGGTTTAGTCAGCCGGGGGACCTCCAGTAATGCACTGGGCCTCACTCCTTTCCTCACTCTCTATGAATTTTTTTTTTTTTTTTTCTGGTCATTAACATTTGTTTGTTCTCTCCCATAGATTGAGTCCCCATCGTGCTGTTTGCTCTCTACATGTCTGTTCTTTTCTTCTTCTCTATCCCCTCACCCCCCAGCCAGTCGCAGCAGATGACTGCCCCTCCCTGAGCCTGGTTCTGCTGGAGGTTTCTTCCTGTTAAAAGGGAGTTTTTCCTCTCCACTGTCGCCAAGTTCAATTCAACTTTATTTATATAGCGCCATTTCACAACAACAGTCATCTCATAGCACTATCAACTGTAGGGGGGACTCCCACAGTTGCAGAAAGACCCCAGCAATCAGGCGATCCCCTGTGAGCAAGCACTTGGCGACGGAGAGGAAAAACTCCCTTTTAACAGGAAGAAACCTCCAGCAGAACCAGGCTCAGGGAGGGGCAGTCATCTGCTGCGACTGGCTGGGGGGTGAGGGGATAGAGAAGAAGAAAAGAACAGACATGTAGAGAGCAAACAGCACGATGGGGACTCAATCTATGGGAGAGAACAAACAAATGTTAATGACCAGAAAAAAAAAAAAAAAATTTCATAGAGAGTGAGGAAAGGAGTGAGGCCCTCTGGGGATCAATAAAGTACACAAAATCAAAAAAAAGCTCACCTTTTTTCTGACTGGGAAAAGAAGCATCTGAAGAGTAAAAAAATTGCAAATGTGTCGTATTTTCACAGCTGCAGCTAATCCAAATGGCCAATAGTCGTTTCTTCCTGTGCTTGCTTCAAAAATGACGACATGACTTGCATGACTTAAGGTTTTTAGTCTCTCTACTTATGTATTTTCACAGCCTTATATTCCAACAGTCAAATGACAACCTACAAGTTTATTTACGTGAAAAATTGTCTTAAATTGACAGACATGTGTAGCTCATAGCAAAATTTGATTGGGAGGGTCAAATAATTTTTTACCATCGACTCCAATAAAGATATTTTTCTGAAGTTGGGTCCAATATGCAGAAGTCGAGGGGGTGGAACTTAGGATCTTTCTTGAAAAGAAAACATTTCATTGTGTTCTGAGATTAACTGCTGCAATCTGAATTTATTTCCATTTCAGTTATTCACTGGTTAGTGTTTTTGGTCAGTTTAAATGTCCAAAACTCCAAATATTTTTTTAGTGTCAGTAGAAACTAGGATAACCGTTTCACTTACAAAGCCAGCTACGCCAGCATGGAATTCTGGCGGAGTCCCCGATGGAGGCTACCCAAGAGAGGAGGGAGTGGTGCGAACGCAAGCAAAAGCGAGGAAAAAGGGCCGGGATCCATGCTAGGCTAAAGGCTAACCCCTCCAGAGCAGCGGTACCGTCGCTTCTCTCTAACGTCCGCGCCCTCGAAAACGAGGTGGACGAACTGCATCTGCTGAGAGAAACCCGGAGAGAGTGGAGGAACTGCTGTGTGTTTGTTTTTACCGAGACATGGCTCCACAGCAACATTCCTGACGAGGCCATTCAACTGGAAGATATGGCGATGTTCCGTGCCGACAGAGAAACGGCGAGCTCCGGTAAGAGCCGGGGGGGAGGGGGGGGCTATGCATCTATGTTAACAAGAACTGGTGCGTTAATGCCACGTTAGTGTCTAAACACTGCTCTCCGATGGCGGAGTTCCTTATTGTAAATCGTCGGCCTTATTATTTGCCAAGGGAATTCAGCAACGTGTTTGTAGCTGGTGTTTACATAGCGCCGAGCCCTAATCCTAAAGCTAATGCTAAGAAGGCACTCAGGGTACTGCACAATGCGATCAGTGAAATCCAAACTTCTCACCCGGCCAGTTTTGTGGTGGTTGCGGGGGATTTTAACCACACCAGCCTAAAGACTGTGCTCCCCAAGTTTAAACAATGTGTAGACTAAGACCAGAGGCGAGAATATGTTGGACTTGGTGTACACAAACACAGATGCATATAAAGCGATACCCCGACCCCATCTCGGCCGTTCTGATCACATGTCCGTGATGCTGCTGCCTGCCTACAAACCTTTATTGAAGCGCAGCAGGCTAGCAGTGAAACAAATCAGGATTTGGCCAGAGAGTGCAACCTCTGCACTGAAGGACTTTTCTGCACACAGACTGGAAGGTCTTCAAAATAGCAGCCTCCCAGGAAGACAAGACAGATGTGGAGGAGTATGCTGATACGGTCACCAGCTACATCGCGAAGTGCACAGAGGATTTCACTACAGTGAAGACCATCACTATGCGGGGTAATCATAAGCCCTGGATGACTGCAGAGGTGCGCTCGCTGCTTACAGCCAGAGATGCAGCCTTCAGAGCGAAGGACAGGATCGCCCTCCGCTCAGCCAGGTCTGCGCTTTCAAAGGGAATTAAGGCGGCAAAGCGCTCCTATGCGGAGAAAATCCAGGGACACCTCTGACACTAGGAACACCAAGCAGATGTGGCAGGGAGTTCGGACACTGACGGGCTTTAAGTCTAGGCAGGGGGTCGATGATGACGACGCTTCGCTTCCAGACAGGCTTAACGACTTCTTTGCACGTTTTGAAGCATCAAACTCGACAATCAGAGGGAGGGCTGGCCCACCCCCACCATCGGTCGGACCAGCTTTTACCATCAACACAGCGGACACACGGAGGACCCTAACCAGAGTCAACCCACGCAAAGCTGCAGGTCCAGACAACATTCTGGGACTTGTGCTCCGAGACTGTGCGAGCGAGTTGGCGGATGTCCTGACTGACCTTTAAAACATCTCCCCGAGTCAGGCCATCGTTCCCAGATGCTTCAAGACCTCTATCATAGGACACCACTGGTTTCTTTGCCACCGGTACAGTTTGAATGACTAGCGTCCTGTTGCACTGACACCTATTGTGATGAAGTGTTTTGAACGGCTTGTCAAACCACACATCACAGCCTGCCTCCCTGCATCACACGACCCGCTCCAGTTTGCATATCGTTCAAACCGCTCCACGGAGGATGCTATAGTCACCACCCTACACTCTGTCATCACCCACCTGGACCAGAAAGACACCTACGCCAGACTCTTGTACATTGATTTCAGTTCAGTCTCTGAGGAATAATGGTGTTGAATGCTGATGGAGAAATTACTCCTCAGTCTGAACATCGCCACATGTCTCTGGATCCTGGATTTCCTGACTGAGAGACCTCAGTCTGTCCGGGTTGGAAACAACATCTCCAACTCTGTCACGCTGAGTACCGGATCCCCTCAAGGCTGTGTACTCAGTCCACTGTTGTTTACACTTCTAACACATGACTGTGTATCCAGACACGAGGGGAACCAGATTATTAAGTTTGCAGATGACACCACGGTGGTGGGACTTATTCAGAGGGATGAGGAATCAATGTACAGGGAAGAAATGAGAGACCTGGAGGGCTGGTGCAGGGAGAACAATCTGGTGCTCAACGTGGACAAAACGAAGGAGATGATTATCGACTTCCGGCGGTCACAGCCTGAGCACGTCCCCCTCAGCATCGGCGGCCGTTTAGTGGAGAGAGTAGAGAACATCAAGTTCCTCTGAGTGCAGATCTTGCAGGACCTGACCTAGAACAAGAATTCCTTGGAAATCAGGAAGCGGGCTCAGCAGAGGCTACACTTCTTGAGGAAACTCAAACAGGCCTCTCTCCCCATCTGCATCCTCAGGACCTTCTACAGAGGTGTGGTGGAGAGTGTTCTGACGTACTGCATTGCTACATGGTACTCCAGCTGCAGTATGTCAGACAAAAAAGCTCTGCAGAGGATAGTCAAGGGGGCGGAGAGGGTAATTGGAGTCTCCCTCCCCTCTGTCCAAGAACTTTTTTCAGAACCGTTGTAGGAGCAGGGCACTGAACATTTTCAAGGACCGTTCTCACCCTCTGCATAAACACTTAACGTCTTCCATCTGGTAAACGATTCCGGAGCATCAGAGGCAGAACCACCAGACTGATCACCAGCTTCCTTCCACAAGCTGTCAGGATGCTGAACAGCTGACCCGGAATCTCTCATACACACTACTGCACCTACGGACATTTTGTATATTATAGTTAGTTATTCTTCCCCCCCCCCCCCCCAAGTATGTCTCAGGGATGTGTGAATGGATGGGGGGGTGGGAGCGCATCTTAAATCATGCTGCTTCTTATATGGATGCCGAGAGAAACAATTTCATCTTGCCTGCACTACAGTTGTATGTACAGCAATATGACAAAGTTTGATTTGAAAGCCTGATGCACAATTGAGGAATTACCTGGTCAATTCATTATCCAACTTTTGTCTGTCATCTTACTGATCAGTAATTTAACCATTTCTTAAATCGCTACATTTTGTTTTGTAGATTAAAAGAAATCTTGAAGATTCTGGTGAACTATTTGATTCTACAGAGTGCAGATCAATACATTCCAGATACCACCTCTGAAAGTGACATTGACAGTGATACTAGCCTTAATCCAAATCTATTCACAAAATGTCGGCCTCTTGATGTTAAACTGAATGCCTCTGGCTCAATGAGTTCCCCTTTCTGTGACACCACGACACCCGATAACAAGGCCTTTGACAGGCAGAGTCTTAATCAGAAGTCAATGGAGCAGAAGATGAATCCTGTACAAGTCAAAAAATAAATGGCATAGTTGTTGCGTGCATGCCAAAAAAAAAAAAGGGGGGGGACCAGAGTGTACGACGAGACAATATTGCTTGTATTGCAATAAGCCTTATGCTAAGCTGGCAAGACATCCAGAACATGCACATCAAAATAAACATGTCGCCAAAGCTCTAAGCTTTCCAAAGGGTTCAAAGGAGAGAAAACCATCTAGATTATATTTGAAACAGAGGAAACTATGTTCACAATGCCGCTGTGATTGAGTCAAGAAAGGGTGAACTAGTGCCATTCAAACGACCACTTAAAGAACCACAGGGAAATGACTATGCACTGTGCATATTGTCAAGGACTTTTAAAAAGGTCCTGTTGCGATATGCGATAAGGACAGCTCTTCATCAATTGCTGATGGTGTGTGTTGTCAGTACATTACTGTGAAAATACCACTTTTCCTCTAATAGGCATACATTAATGTTTTTTGCCCAGATGAATAAGTTTCACTTTGGTTAGTTAGCAAACTAATGCCTGTGTATTTTCACAGGTGGGGAAATTATGTTTTGTCTTTAAAAGTTTATTTTAACAGAATGTGCATATCACTACAGGAGCATATGGACTTGAGACTTGACAGCAACAGTGATATAAAGTAAACAATTCATGGTGTACATAAATCATATGCCAACTACATGACAGTTTTAGTTTCAAAGTCAGTCTGTTTATTCTCAAAGAAAAAGATTTAAAACTGAAGCTTGCTCAGGTGAAATCATGTGTTCACTTTTCTTTTTGTTGGCACTTTATTTTACAATTCATTTCATCAATAGTCATTCTTAAGTCATTTAAATAACATACAGTGGTTCAACTATACTTTAAATGAATGCAACTCTACACTAAATTTAATACATTTTGATGCACCAATTTAAAGCCATTAGTCCATTTTTTTAAAATTGTATATTGTCAACATTATGTAGCACATGTAAAATATAGATCTTTATGAAGATGAATTTTATTTTCCATAGAACCATCAGGAGAGGGGTCTCTTCCTCTGACTAAGAAATGAAATGCTGCCACCACCATCCAAGAGACGCAAAACACCATCATCACCAGACAGATCACCAGAGAGCTTCAGGAGTCAGTTCTGTGAAGCCTTCATCCAAACGTAAGCCGTTTATGTATCTTTTGCATGTCAATTGGGACTTGACACCAATACTAGCTGTGGTAACATGGACAAAACTTCAATCTGATTACAATTCAGATCAGAACATTACTGTTTACATGGATCCTGAAAAAGCTGATCCGATTAGGACGTGCGTTTCCATGTGTCACATGTTTGAACGGACTAAATCATTTTGACATGCGTACAATTATCTGACATTCCAAAGATAGAAGAAGCAACTTCCGGTGTAAATAAACCCTGTTTTGTGTCTTTGTGAAATCTACCTGTATTGCATTACTCAGACTGTACTTTTGCTTCTGCTGGTCTTTAATGAAGCTACAAGAACATACTTCTGCATATGACAGAGGAAGACAGCAGGACGATACAGACCAGTTTTGTTTTTCCTCCCACCATGTCTTCCGCTAGCTGCTGTAAAGGCGGAAATGCATCACATCGTGTGGCTGTAAATAGGGTGAAGATTACCAACTCTGGTATGGCTGTTCTTTGTTTACACTTCCATGTCTCAGCATAACAGGAGTGTAATTGTTGTGAGGTTCATTTGATGTCCATTTGCTGTGTTCATGTGAACAACTGAACATTAAAAGTTGAATTCTGCAATTTAAATGTGTGTTTAATGTCTTGAAGTTCAACTAGTAATTTTTTAGACCCTCTAATTGTCAGATGATTGAATAGTAGTTAGCTGATGGATACTGGAAAAAAAATTTAAATTTTGTGACTGAGAATTAATGAAAGAATAGCTCTAACAGTCAAAAGTAAAACTGTAAGGATACATTCAATTCAACTTTATTTATATAGCACAAATTCACAACAGTCATCTCATAGCACTTTCAACTGTAGGGCAAAACCCCACAGTTGCAGGAAAAAACCCCAACATTCAGGTGAGCCCCAGAGAGCAAGCACTTGGTGACTGTGGAGAGGAAAAACTTAACGGTAGAAACCTCCAGCAGAACCAGGCTCAGGGAGGGGCAGTCATCTGCTGCAACTGGTTGGGGGGTGAGGGGAAAGAAGAGGAAGAAGAAAAGAACAGACATGCAGAGAGCAAACAGCACGACGGGGACTCAATCTATGGGAGAGGTCAAACAGATGTTAATGACCAAAAATGTGTTGAGAGTGAAGCCCAGTGCATTGTTGGAGGTCCCCCTGGCTATCTAAACCTATTAGCAGCATAATTCAAGGAGGGTTCAGGGGCACCTGATCCCACCCTAATTATAGGCTATATCAAAAGGAACGTTTTAACTCAATTCTTAAAAACAGATTGAGTCTGACTCCCAAATAAGTTGATCTAGCTTTCCTAAGACCTTTATAAATTAAAAGTTGATCTCTCCAAGCTAGATGAAATTTAACTTATGGGAATGCCATTTTCTTTCCAATTGAGTCTTCTGCTTTAAGCTATGAGTTACTGTGTTGAGCCAAGGAGTCAAATCTCTGATTAGACTTCCTTTTTAAAGGAGCCAGACCGGGATGGTCACACTTTTTCAACGCTGAGACAAAGTCGCTGATTTCTTCCCATTAAATGAACCTAATCAACAGCGATCGGCGCTCGTGACGGACCCCACGGGCTGAATTTCCACCCCCGTCAGAATGCCCCTTTAATCGGGTAGAACCGCTGCGCTCTATCTGAAGCTTCTGCCAAGCTAATACTGGTTAGCTTAACACTAGCCCCTGTGCGTCACCTAACTCCGACACGAAGCGGCTCAGTCCCCGGTGAGGGCTTACCGGAGGAACCAACTGAGGCGGCTCAGTCCCCGGTGAGGGCTTACCGGACGAACCAACCGAGGCGGCTCAGTCCCCGGTGAGGGCTTACCGGACGAACCAACCGAGGCGGCGATTGGGAGCTCGGGCGCGGCATTGGTGAGAGACGGGGGCCACCTGGATTCAGCAGGACAGTGGCCTGAATCGGAGCCCAATTTGCGAGGCCCAGCCGAGGAACTACCAGACTGACGGCGGTCGGTGACGGGGCCTAGCGGAAGAGCCACCCAGCCAGACGACAGCGAGCGACGGTGATCGGCCACCGATCGGCGGAGGTGATCGGTGGATTAGAGCTACGCCGGCGGAGTGCAACATAACTGGCGGTGACGGGGCCCAGCGGAGGAGCCACCCAGCCAGACGGCGACGAGTGGCTGTGATTGGTGGATTCCGGCTGCGCCGGCGGTGTGCGACATAACTGGCCAGGTAGACGGAGGCAGGCGCCGGCGATAGCCTAGCCGGATTCTCTGTTTATTTCTATCCACAGGTCAGTAAAATGCCACCCAAAAAAGAGGAAATGGAAGAAATTAAAAAAATCTCTGAACTTTGTGTTAGAAGAATTGGCCAAAATGACTAACCAACAGGCCAAAATAATAAACCTAATACAAGAGGTACAAGCCCTACATTCAATAATAAAAGAAAAAGACAAAAAAATTATGGACCTGGAGCAACACGGGCGTCTTTTGGAGCAACGCGTCGAGGATCTTGAACAAGGTTCTCGCATTGATGACCTAGTTATAAGTGGACTAGACATCAGATATCAGTCCTACGCCCATGCCGCAACAGGACTGAGTGGTGAACATGCTTCCATAAGTGAATCAATGTCCCTAGAAAACCAAGTGCTTCAGTTCCTTAATGATAAAGACATTAAGGTAGAAGCCAATGCGATCTCAGCCTGTTATGCTTTACCGAAGAAAGATAAAACAAAGAAATCAATTGTGATGCGCTTTGTGAACAGGAGGGTGAAAAATGACATACTGAGGCAGGCCAAAAAACTAAAGGAAACTCAAGTTTACCTAAATGAACACCTGACAAAAAAAACACGCTGAATTAGCACGGCAGGCACGGATGCTAAAAAAACAAAAGATACAGTCAACCTGGACAAGAAATTGTAGAATTTGGATTAAACTAAATGGAACACCTGAGCAAGCAAAAAGTATAATGATCAGAGATGCTACTGACTTAGATAAATACAAATGAACACTGACTATGAAACAGAGTGAGGAAACTCAAACTCTAAAAATATGCCACTATGCTGAACATAAACCACAAGAGATGGAGAATGATATTGATCCTGATAACCACTGTGAATATTACACTGAAAAGCAATTCAAAAGTCAAGTGCAATTAGATGGTAAACTGTCAATAATACACTTCAATAGCAGAAGTCTTAACAAAAACTTCTCACAGATTCAGGACTATTTAAAACAGCTAAACAGAAAATTCACAGCCATTGCAGTCTCGGAAACCTGGCTTAATGAAGACCAGGCTCCCCTGATGGCAATAGAGGGATATCAGATGTTTAACATTAACAGATCTCAAAAAAAGGGTGGTGGTGTTGCACTGTATATTGATGACCTATATAGATGTAAGCTTGTAAATGAAATGTCCTCAGCACTACCAGGGATTTTGGAATGTGTTACTGTTGAGATTGACCTAGACAAAACAAAAAATCTAATCATAAGCTGCATATACAGAACGCCGGGAACTTGCATTGAGACATTCAGAGATAAATTAGTCGAGCTGTACAATAATATTACTAGTAAGAAAATGGTAGCAATTTGTGGAGATTTCAATATTGACCTACTTAATCCACATCAACAAAATGTAGTTTGAGTTCATGAACTCTATGTACAGCATGAGTCTATATCCCACAATAACATCCCAGTAGAATCACAGTTCACTCTGCTACACTTATTGACAACCTGTTTGTCAATGTTCTTGATAAGAAAATAGAAAGTGGATTATTGATAAATTATATAAGTGACCACTTGCCAATCTTTGCACTTATCCATGGCCACACGGGGCCCAACCCAGAAAAAATCTCAAAATCGTTCAGACACAAATCACCAAACGCAATCAGTTCTTTTAAAGAGGACTTGCTGAATCAAGACTGGACAGAAGTCTATGTATCAGATGTAAATGAAGCCTATGACACATTTATAAACATTGTAACCACTCTTTCTGAAAAAAAACTGCCCATTAGTTAAAAAAAAGCTTAAACACAAATTTGCTGACAAACCATGGTTAACCAGAGGACTACAAAAGGAGTGTAAAAAGAAAAATTTATTATATAAAGCTTTCATAAAGAAAAGGACAAAAGAAGCAGAGCAACGGTATAAAACATACAAAAATAAGTTAACATATATAATAAGATGCAGTAAAAGAGACTATTACAGTAAAGAACTGGAAAAAAACAGACAATATTAAAAATACATTGACAATAATCAACAGTATCCTTGGAAATAAAAGCAGAAATACCAGCTACCCAACTAATATTCCAAAAAATAAAACGACTCAGTCTCAATATAGCTTCACCTGCAGATGAATTTAATAATTTTTTTGTTAACGTTGAACCTAAACTGGCCCGAGAAATACCCACTACGGTGCCTACAGGTAATACAATATGCAATAACACTGCTGTAAAAGACTCCATCTTCATAAAGAACACAGACGAAAGAGAGGTCTTTGAAACTGTTAAATCGTTCAAAAGTAAAACATCTGACTGTGATGGTATTGACATGCTACTAGTCAAAACTGTTATCGAATGCATAGTAAAACCACTGACGTATATCTGTAACCTGTCTCTCCAATCAGGTATATTTCCCAATGCAATGAAAATAGCTAAAGTAATTCCGATATACAAGACGGGCGACAGAGGGGAACTCTCAAACTATAGACCAATTTCACTATTACCGCAATTTTCCAAGATACTTGAAAAAAATATTCTATGAGAGAATTGACAACTTCATACTGAAGAATGATTTATTATGTGAGCAGCAATATGGGTTCAGACACAAGAGGACAACTGCATATGCCCTAATGGAATTTACAGAAAAAATAACAGCCATTGAAAATAAAGAGTATTCAGTTGGAGTATTCCTAGATCTTAAAAAAGCATTTGATACAGTAGATCATAATTTATTATTAAAGAAACTACAAAATTGTGGTATTAGAGAGGTAGCACTATCCTGGTTAAGTAGTTACTTAAAGAATAGATATCAGTATGTATGTGTTAGCAACAAAAACTCAGTTGCTGAAGGTCACCTGTGGAGTTCCACAGGGTTCAGTTTTGGGACCATTATTATTCAATATGTATATAAACTATACATGTAAAGTTTCAGAAAAAATGGACTTAATATTGTTTGCCGATGACACTAATCTGCTATGCAGTGGAAACAATTTGGAACAACTTCTGGATACACTCGGAAAGGAATTAGGAAAGCTTAAACTGTGGTTTGATTCAAACAAATTAACGCTCAATTTAAGTAAGACAAAATTTATAGTCTGTAACAACCATCACAACTACCCAGTACCCAAACTCAATGTAAATGGTGTAGAGATTGAAAGGGTATCTGAAACTAAATTCCTTGGAGTAATAATTGATAAACTGTGTTGGAAGTCACATTAATTATATTAAAGGTAAAGTATCCAAATCAATTGCAATATTACACAGAGTGAAATATTTGCTGAATCAACCCACACTATACACCTTGTATCATTCATTAATACTCCCATACATGACATATTGTAATGAAGTATGGGGAAATGCATATAAAACAAACATATATCCACTCTTTATGCTTCAAAAGAGAGCTATTAGAATAATAAACAAAGCAGCTTACAGGGAACCAACAAACCCACTTTTTCTCAAACAAAAAACTCTCAAGTTGAAAGATCTGGTTGACTTTAAAACCGCAATAATAATGTTCAAAGTGAAGAATCTATCACTGCCCGCAAATATCCAAAAGTTGTTCCAAACAAGGGAGAAACGATATCACTTCAGAGGAACATGTATATTTCAAAAGCCTACAGTGAGAACAACCACCAAGCAACACTGTGTTTCAGTGCAAGGAGTCAGATTATGGAACGATTTTGGACCTGAACTAAAATCATGTACAAAGCTTGGACAATTTAAACAGAAACTAAAGGAAGAAATACTCCAAACATATTTACAAGACGACATGTAAACTCACAAGGATTGACATATCCAGCCTGTATTGTGTTGTAGCTTAGTTTTTTTTTGTTTGTTTTTTTTTCTTCTTTTCTCTGACATTTTGTCTTAGATTTGTTTTGAATAGTAACCGCTTAACTTAGCTTAGTTTTCTTTTTTTCCTCTCAGTCACATTTTGTCTTAAATTGTAATCGCTCCTGTCTTCTCTTTTTTCTCTTTTGAATTCTTGGATGGAATATGGGTGGGCAATATAAGCTGCGGCTTCAGCCATCACCCATTTCGGATAACTCACGTGGAATTGTATAGAAGAAGGAGTCTTCGTCTAATTTGACCTTGTTGTTATATTATACAGTCTTTTAACCTGTAATGTACTATCCGAAATAAATAAATTCATTCAAATTGGCACAAACTTCCAGTTTACACTGACCGACAATATGCATTTTCCACTATTCACTTTGCACAGCAGTGGGAAAATAGAGGCATGATTACATCAACAGGGAAGCCTATTCAGCATAAACACCTTATTTTGGAGCTGCTTGAAAGTGTCAGACTTCCATCACAGCTGGCCATATGCGAATGGCAGTGATCCGGTTTCTCAAGGTAATCATTTTGCGGATCAAACTGCGAAAGCGGTTGCACAAGGCTTGCAACCTTGACAAAGCACATCTGATTCTGTTTTGACACTGACTGAAGAGCTGTCGCATGACATTCTTGAAGCTCAAAAAGCAGCACCACAAGCTGAAATTTACAAATGGATAAAGAAGGGAGTTATTCTTCAAAGCTCTACAAATGTAAGGCAAATAAGCCTATTCTACCGCACAAACTGTTTCACCAAGTCTCTACCTTGTTGCATGGCGTTTCACATGTAGTGGGGGGGGGGTATCTACATTGAATAAAACCTTTACTGCCTATGGGTTTAGCTAGTTTGCCACAGTTTTGTAAAAAATGTTTGATTTGTGCAAAAAACAGTGCACAGGGAATTTTTAAACCTGAAAGAGGCACATTTCCAGCCTCCACTTATCCATTTCCGAACATTTGCATTGACTTTGAGCTGAATAAGTGTGAGGGCAAGAAATATTGATCTGGTCATTTGTGTTGTTTTCTAAATGGGCAGAAGCTTTTCCCTGTACACATCCAAATGCAATCACAGTGGCGAAGACATTGCTTGCCGAGATTGTACGTAGGTTTGGAATACCTGAGAAAATTTACAGATAATGGTACACATTTTGTAAATCAAGTTACATCACATTTAGGCACAGCACTGAACATCAGTCTGAAGAATCATTCAGCTTATCCACAATCTGCAGGATTGGTGGAACGCACAAACAGAACTATTAAAGAAAAACTCAGGAAAACAATGGCAGAAACAAGTCAAAATTGAATTTATTGCCTCCCATTAGTCTTGTTTTACATGACGATAATCCCAACCAAAGGCGGGTTGTCTCAATTTGAAATCATGTATGGCAAACCATACTTGCTACCACCTTTGAGACCATTCAGGCCTAGTGATGAAGTGTGTTTAGCAGATTACGTGAGAAGGATGTTGACAGAGGTTATCGCTGCTGCTCTCCCCAGGAGTGTTCACGAGGAAGCTACACCAATCTTGGCTAAGCCAGGAGACCTCACCCTCATCGAAGTCATCAAAAAGAAGAATTGGACTGATTCACCCTGGCAAGGACCACAAAGTTGTCCTGTCAACGCCAACAGCAGTGGAAGTTTGAGGATGGGACTCTTGGGTGCATTTAACACTAAATTTTACCCTACTCGGAACTCACAGCTAGGGACTACTGAATAAATATTGGCAACTTCATTTCATTAAAGACTTTCAGCAAGAGACTAATTGTTTCCCTATACAAACACCGACTGATGACGTCCCACGTGGGGCTCCAGTACTGGCTTGGGATAGTGAAGCAAACTGTTGACCATCATGGAGAGACAAGAAGCAGAAGGAAGATTGTCATTAAATGGTGTAGTTTTTGTTTCCTTTGCATCATCCTAGGGGTGACATTTTTACTTTGTTTCCTTTAGCTGCCCCACAAACCATACACTGTAGTGCTAGGGACCTTGCACATATTCAGCATAATTGGCTAGAGCTACATGAGCTTCAGGATCATGAACATGCTGCCAATACATGGTGGAGGTATGCTAACTATACGGCCAAGGCAGCTAATCGTTCTAATTTTTATGTTTGCTCCTGAGCGCCAACGTCAGCTGGACAGACTGCTGTTGTGGCTAAAATGATGGAACCAGAAAAGGCTTTTTCTTACAGAAGGCTATGGAAAGGGACTATACAAAAAAGATTTTGAATCGCTCTTGTGAAACCTTTCATCACTCTACCAATCAGAAAGAGAAGGTCCCTGATGAAACCAACCTTGCCCTTACAGAGTAAGGGGTGCCATAAGTTTTCTGTTTGAAGGGAAGTGGTAACAACCCTCTGGGTGACCTACCCCTTTCACGGTGTGAAACGGTGTACAGTGTGCGCCGCACCTGTGATGCTGGTACCCTGACCAGTTGTGTGGGCAGGTGGTGTCCACAAGCTAACCGTTGTTATTACGGGCCTGTCACCATGCTGGAGCTCTGCAGTGCTGCCATCTGTAACTTCCATATGTATGGTGCACAAATAGTGACGGGTGGTTGGTGGCTGTGTGGTCGTAAGGCGTATTCTCATCTGCCTATGAATTGGACAGGAGTCTGTGCCCAGGTCTTTGACTGATAACACCCTGATTATGTCAGTGGGTCAGGCGGGCAGAGGGAAGAGAGACCTACCACAGGATGCCATTTTCACACCACATGACTACATCTGGGATACAGACATGCCAGAGCAGTTTAAAATACTCACTGCAGGCCAAACGGTAGTTCAGTCGCTGTTCCCTTGGGTGGGAGTGGCAAAGAACACTGTGGGTTGAGACTCTTAACTACAGATTACAATCTTTTGTGAATTTTTCCTTAGCTGCCTGGAAAGGTGAAAGGGAAGAAATGACTGCTATAAGACTTGTAGCAATACAGAATAGAATGGTACTGATCAGTTGACCGCCGCCCGTGGGGGTGTGTGCGCGCAACTGTAGGTCAGTACTGTTGCACCTTTATACCTGCACATGATGCAGATGTCATTGCCTCAGCCATACGTAATCTGACTGTCTTGCAGGCTGCTGGAGCTAAGGATAATGTTAATGACTCATCACACTGGATAAGCTGGTTGTTTTCCTCATGGAGGAGTCTTGCCATAAACTTGGTGATTTTTGTAGTGATACTTGGACGCAAGGAATGACACATGAAAAGACCATGATATGATGTTGAGGCTTGTTCATGTGAATTTAGTGTTATATCATGAGGCCACCCCACTGGAGGTGATGGGGAAACAACACCAGTTTAGGTTTTATGAGTACAGAGTAAAAGTATGACTGACATGCAGAAAACTGAAAGGAAATGTATGCTCATGTGAATTTGAAATTTACTGAGTCACAAGAGTAATCAAATGTCTTGAGGTTCAGAGAAGTTGTATTATCCCTGTTTGAAATTTCTCACTTCATTTTGTTTGTTCTGTTTTAATAGATAGATTCAACTTTGTCATTACACATGTATGAATACAAGGTAACGAAACACAGTTTAGCATCCAATCAGAAGTGCAAAGGACAGCAGTGCAGTATATACGGTAATTAACAGTATGTGCAATTTAAGCAAATACCGTATATGCAAATATATGCAGCAGTGCAGAAAGTTAAAAGTACTGTTATGTGCAAATAATGTGCAATAAGTTAGATGTAGTTATGTAGTTATGTACAGGTGAGGATGGTAAAAGATGATTGTAAGAGAGTCAGCGGGGAACTAAGTTCAATAACGTGACAGCTGTTGGAAAGAAACTGTTCCTAAACCTGCTGGTTCTAGTCCGAAGGCTTCTGAAACATCTTCTGGAGGGGAGAAGCTGGAACAGTCCATGAGCAGGATGGTAATATATGTTGCACTTGAAATCATGTTACTAATCCGTGTGGAGGAACAAAATAAGTGCAGGCGGACACGGCGAACTGAAGTTTAAAAGGGTGCTTTATTCATCCTCCATCACGAGGCTTGCCCAGCGCTGTGGCAGCGCGCTGGAGCGAGCCACCGTGCAGTCGCGGGCTGCACGGTGGCGCAGTGGTTAGCACTGCGGCAGCACAGTTTACCCTTGGCCGGGGGATTGTGGGGATCGTGGGATCGATCCCAGCCCCCGACCAACAGTGATCTGTGTGGAGTTTGCATGTTCTCCCCGTGTTGCGTGGGTTTACTCCGGGATTTCTCCGGTTTCCTCCCACATGCCAAAAACATGCATGTTAGGTTAATTGGCTGTTCTAAATTGTCCCTAGATATCTGTTTCCTATAGGCCCTTAGAATAGAGGGTTAGTATTAATGAAAGCGCTTTGAGTGGTCTTTGTGACTAGAAAAGCGCTATATAAGTGCAGGTTAGTTAGTTAGGTCAGCAACAGATTCAAACAAATTAACGCTCAAAGTAAGACAAAATTTATAGTTTAACAACCATCACAACAACTTGGTATCTAAACTCAGTGTAAATGGTGTAGAGGTTGAAAGGGTATCCAAAACTGAATTTCTTGGTGTAATAATTAAACGGTGTTGAAGTCACATTAATTATATTAAAGGTAAAATATCCAAACAATTGCAATACTACAGAGTGAAATATTTGCTGAATCAACCCACACTATATGCCTTGTATCATTCATTAATACTCCCATACATGACATTGTACTGAAGTATGGGGGAAATGCATATAAAACAGATAGAGTGGTGGCTCAGTTGGTAGAGCATCCGCCCCACACCCGGGAGGCAGGGGTTCAAATCCCGACTGGGTCATGCCGAAGACCATATAAAAGTGGAACTTCCTGCCGTCCAGCTTGGTGCTCAGCAATAATGGAATGGAGGGGGGAAATTTGTGGCGGCGCCTTGCATGGCAGCGGCCCTCTGATTCTTCAGTTGGGGTGTGTGATTAACACAGTAGATAGGTAAAGCACAATCTTGTTCTACTGTATATGATTGGTTGTACAGTTGAATGACAATAAAGCATGATTTAATTTATATCCAGTCTTTATGCTTCAGAAGAGAGCTATTAGAATAAATTAAAAGCTCTCAAGTTGAAAGATCTGGTTGACTTTAAAACTGCAGTAATAATGTTTAAAGTGAAGAATCTATCACTGCCCGCAAATATCCAAAAGTTGTTCCAAATAAGGGAGAAACAATATCATTTCAGAGGAACATGTATATTTCAAAAACCTTCAGTGAGAACTACCACCAAGCAACACTGTGTTTCAGTGCAAGGAGTCAGATTATGGAACAATTTTGGACCCGAATTAAAATCATGTACAACGCTTTGACAATTGAAACAAAAACTAAAGGAAGAAATACTCTAAACATATATACAAGATGACATAAAAATCACATAAGGATTGTCATATCCAGTCTGCGTTGTGTTGCTGCCTAGTTGTGTCACATTTTGTCTTAGCTTTGTTCTGAATTGTAATCGCTCTTGTTTTGTTTTTCTTTTGGATTCTTGGATGGAATATGGGTGGGCAATATAAGCTGCGGCTTCAGCCATCACCCTTTTCGGATAACTTATGTTGAACTGTATAATCAGAGGAGTTATTGTCTAATTTGACCTTGTTGGATTTTCCTCCCCTTTGTCATATTATTCTGTTTCTTTTAATCTGTACTTTTAATCTGAAATAAAGATTGATTATCGAGTCAGTCTCAATTCAATTTTGATCCAATGAATTTTTGAAAAACTAATGTAGCACATAAACTCACTTTTGAATGTACTTGCAGTCAACATGCTTCATTGAAATGATTCATGTCAGCTGACTCACTCAGATTTGAGGCCACAAAAACAAATTCTTTAAAGCATAACCTGGCACTTGCAAAATCTGCTCTACTGAGGTGCAGCAACATGACAATTGTGCTTAAATACAATGAAACAGTCACATCCCACCACTGGTTTTCACAAGCGTATTTCCCTAATCTGTTTTGAACTTGCTTTAACCAACCACCATCCATTTCGGTCTTTGATCTAACCAAGAAGATAAGGAGCCACCCCACAACCGACCTTGCAACTGTCTTTGCCCTGATGCACGGTGATGAGGTGCGGCTCCATGAACGGCAGCTCTAACAGCAACGTGAACAGCACATGCAGACCGTCAGAGCTTGCAGCTGACGCACGTGAAGCAATGGAGCAGGAAGCCGCCTTCCGAAGGGAGGAGATGGCACACACTGCTACCTTCATCCAAGCTTTCCTGGCTGAACTGCGCAGGCTTGTGGATGCGATGAATGGCCAGTGTGTGTAACCCCGTCTCCCCGCCCCAGTGTTTTTGTAACTTGTGTACGTACTTTGGCTGTTATAATAAACCAGTAACTGTTTGCATCATAACTGTTATGGCAGTGGTGGGAAAAGAGTCAATTACATACACATCCTCTCTTCTGACCAAATTCTGCTGTACATCAGGTTAGGTGTCTGTAGCACATGTAGGATGAAATTGCTGCAGGGTCCCTGTGCCTTTAAATGGCAGATGCTCATGAGTAAGCCACTATAAAGGCAGGTGTGTGTGCCTGGGTTGTTATCTCCGATACTGTGCACACTGCGCTTCCTGGTTGGGCATCGTTGTCATTACTGCTGCAGACTGTTGCCCCCTGGTCTGCTCTATTTGATGTGCATTGCACTTCCTGGTCAGGCGTTGCTGTTGTGACTACTGCAGCTAAGCGTGTCAGTGGGATTTTGATCCTTTTGTCAATTTAGCAGTTTTAGATTGTTTGGCTTCTCTTTAGGCTGTCACCCTCTGGTCTGTTTTCTCCGAGGCTCAGCGTGTGCTGCACTTTCCAGGTAAGTGTTGTTACTACTGTTGCAGGCAAGCGTGTCGGCAGGGTTCAAAAAAAAGAAAAAAATGGAATGTGAACACGCAGCGGCCTCTCCTTTTCAGGTTTTTTTTCATGTTTAGTGCCACTTAGTGTTGCTAAACTGTTTACTGTACATGTGCAATGTTGCGCACGAGCTACAGTCGCCACAGCCTTCTGGAGATAAGGAGTAAAGCCACATATTACGTCTTAGATGAAGGCAGCAAAGAAAAGCTACGTGGCCTAGGGATCCTCCACATCCTCAGACTCGACTGTCGTGCCCCATCCCAGATGGAGATGCTGTAGACGGTGTGAGGAGAGAAGAGAGGTAAACGTGGAGGTATATGGGCAAAGTCAACCGCTAACCCGCACAAACCCCCGATCCCTTCACTGATTCAGGCCAACATGTGTTCACTTAAGATGGACCACATACAGCTCCTGAGAGCCACACAACATGAGGCGCAGAATTGCTGCGATTATCTTTTTGGAAACGTGGCTAAACGACAATATACTGAACTGCCATTCACCTAGTGGGGCTAACATGATATCGCAGTGACAGAGTGCTAACGATAGGAGCAAAAACCCTGGGTGGAGGTGTGTGTGTACGTCAATGATACCTGGTGCCGTGACTCCGTTGTTGTCCACAGACATTGCTGTAATTTGGTCAAGTTTGATAATCAAGTGCAGACCATTTTACATGCCTAGAAAAGTCTCATCCATTCTACTTGCCGCCGTGCATGTCCTGCCTACAGGCACCAGTGAGGGAAGCACTGAAAGTACTCCCTCAAGCTACAAGTAAGAAACCGCACATCCAGATGGATTTCTCATCACAGCAGGTAACTTCAACCACACAAATTTAAAGGCCCTCCTACTGAGTCTATATCAACATGTAAACTTTGTAACGAGGGGAGACAACCTGCTGGAACCGGTGTACACAACCCACAAGAATGCATACAACACCCCCCCCCCCCCCGGGTCTCTCTGATCACATCACTGTTCTACTAAGGCTGGCATACAAACCCAGAGAGCCATTAGACCTATAAAGAAGCAGGTATGTGTGTGGCCAGAGGGGGCCTTGGATGCTCTGAAAGACTGCTTCAGCACCACAGACTGGGACATTTTCAAGCATGCAGCCACTCAATGGACACACAAACCTCGAGGAGTACATTGAGGCTGTGGCATACATAGCCAAACGCATTGATGTTACTCACTGCAAGACCATCACTGTTCATGGCAACCAGAAACCATGGATGACTGCAGAGGTCCACAGACTCCCGAGGGCTCGAGATGCAGCCTTCAGGGCTGGTGACACTGCAGGACTAACAGCAGCAAGGGCCAACCTGTCCCGTGGCATCAAGGAGGCAAAACAGTATAGCAAGAAAATATCCAGACACTTCAGCAACACCAGAGATGCATGTTCTCTGTGGTGTGGCATATAGACCCTCACCAACTACAAACCACCTCAGACCTGTGCGAGTGACATCACACTGCAACAATCTAAACTTCTTTGGCCGATTTGAAGCACAAAACAGCAGACCAGCACAGAAGACCACTCCTCCAGACAAGCTGGCCTTCAGTCTGGATCCGGCCAGCGTGAAGAGGACCCTCTGCAGGACCAACCCACGTAAGGCAGCTGGCCCAGACAACATACCGGGACACGTCCTGAAGGACTGCGCAGAGGAGCTCAAGAACATCCTGGCCGACGTCTTCAACATCTCCCTGTCTCGAGTCATTGTCCCCACATGCATCAAGACTGCCACCATAATACCAGTCCCGAAGAAGTCCGTCCCATCCAACTACAATGATTACCAGCCATTAGCATTGACCCCCACTATAATGAAGTGCTTTGAGCAGCTAGTCATGCAGCACATCAAGTCCACCCCGCCTCCCTCTCACGACCCAGTTTGCATACAGGTCGAATAGATCCACAGAAGGCATGCCATTGCTGCTGCTCTCCATCCAGCCTTCACCCACCTAGATTCAAAAAACTCGTATGTGTGTATGCTGTTCTTGGACTTCAGCTCAGCATTCAACACACTCATCCCCCAGCACCTGATCCAAAAACTCAGACACTTGGGACTTAAAACCTCTGCAACTGGGTGCTGGACTTTCTCACAGGGAGGCCACAGAACGTGCGGGTTGGCAGCAACACCTCCCAGAGCATCACACTGTGCACAGGGGCCCCACAAGGGTTCATGTTCAGCCCTCTGCTCTTCACGCTGCTGATCCATGACTGCATGCCAGCCTACAACACCAATCACATTGTCAAGTTTGCAGACGACACAATGGTAGTTGGCCTCAACAACGATGAGGCCAACTACAGAAATGAGGTGAGCCAACTGGTCCAGTGGTGTAAGGACAACACCCTCTTCCTGAACGTGGGAAAAACCAAGGAGATTGTGGTCAACTTCAGGAGGGGGGTCACACACACCCCTCTGATCGACGGTGCAGCTGTGGAGAGGGTGAACAGCACCAAGTTCCTGGGAGCGCACATCTGAGGACTTCACCCGGACCAACACTACCACATCACTGGCCAAGAAGGTCCAAACTCACCTCCATTTCCTCCGCAGACTGAGGACAGCACGAATCATGAGTAAGCGAAACCCCCCCATCATGCAGTCTACCAGGGCACCATTGAGAGCATCCTCCAACTGTATCACGGTGTGGTATGGAAGCTGCACCGTCGCCTGCCAGAAGACACTACAACACAGTGGATGCAGCCAGCAAGATAATGGGTGCCCCCCGGACATCTACCCCACTCTCCTCACCCGCAGAGCAACCCACATCACAGGTGACACCTCCCATCCCCTACACTCCCTCTTCAGCCCCCTGCCCTCGGGGAAAAGGTACCGTAGCCTCCAGGCCCGTTCCACAAGTCTGCTGAACAGCTATGTTCATCAGGCCATCAGGACCCTGAACTCTGTTCACTACCCCCCGCTTCCCAGATGGTAACACCTGCACAATAACTACCTCAGATGTTGGCACAGCAAGACTGGCACACCAACAATACTGTTCTGTTGTACTTTCACTGCTATACATCTCTGCACCTCAACTGCAACCATTTGCACAAATGCCATATCTGCTGCTGTCTGAATATCACTACAGTATTTATCATGTCACTATCTGCACCTGCACTACTGCACTGAAATACACTACGGCTATTCATCTCTAGCTGTCCGAATTTAGGATTGCTGGATTTATTACCACCAATAGTTTACCTAAAGCAATCGTTTACCACTATGGAGGTCAGAGTCCTGGCTGCCACTGGCACCATGGGTTGCATCACTGTATAGACTGCTGCCGTCACTGTTCTCGTTTTTCGTTTATTTTAATCCAGCCCAATTTCCTTCCTTCATAAAATGCACACCAATGTAGAGAGAGAAACGCCATTTCAATTCTCCTGTATGTCCTGCACGTATAGTAGTAAATTCTTTGAATCCTTGATTTCCTTGCCAATTTAGCCATTTGTTGCTTGTCATTTAGCCTATTTGGCCTCTTTTTAGGCTGCTTTCTGTTGCTGCCGTCGTAATTCACAGCTAGGTCAGCACAGTAACAAACCGCTGGTGGAGTCACTGTCTCGGTGTAGTAATTCCACCGTTGATTGGAGCCGCGTGTCGTCGCCTGTGGCGTACTCCTGCATTGCATGCCCATTCAGTGGCTCCCATTAACACTGCTGTTTTACCTCTTGGAGATTTTTTTTAAGATTTGTGAGAGACACCTTGATGCGAGTGGTGTATCATTGCATTTTAGAGGTTTTATATCATTGAGGTAATTTTTACTTAAGATAAGCCTTTAGGTTTTGCTATGAAAATGGCGGCGCACCTAGACGCAGCGGCCCCTCTTGGCATCAGCGCGTGTGAGAGTTTTAATCATCCCAAACGTACATTCTGTAAAACTTACAACCGTGAGACCTTATTAAACATCAAGGTACTGCACGCTGCAAGAATTGCGGTTGTGATTTGGACATTCTACGCCAGCATGGAATTTTAGCGGAGTCCCCGCTGGAAGCTACCCGGGAGAGGAGGAAGCGCAGACGGTGTGAACGCAAGCAAAAGCGAGGAAAAAGGGCCGGGATCAATGCTAGGCTAAAGGCTAACCCCTCCAGACCAGCGGTACCGTCGCTTCTTCTCTCAAACGTCCGCACCCTCGAAAACAAGGTGGACGAACTGCGTCTGCTGAGAGAAACCCGGAGAGAGTGGAGGGACTGCTGTGTGTTTGTTTTCACAGAGACATGGCTCCACGACAACATTCCTGACGAGGCCATTCAACTGGAAGATATGGCGATGTTCCGTGCCGACAGAGAAACGGCGAGCTCCAGTAAGAGCCGTGGGGGTGGGGTATGCATCTATGTTAACAAGAACTGGTGCGTTAATGCCACGTTAGTGTCTAAACACTGCTGTCAGTTGGCGGAGTTCCTTATTGTTAATTGTCGGCCATTTTATCTGCCGAGGGAATTCAGCAATGTGTTTGTAGTTGGTGTTTACATAGCACCGAGCCCTAATCCTAAAGCTAATGCTAAGAAGGCACTCGGGGTACTGCACAATGCGATCAGTGAAATCCAAACTTCACATCCGGACAGTTTTGTGGTGGTTGCAGGGGATTTTAACCACACCAGCTTAAAGACTGTGCTCCTCAAGTTTAAACAATGTGTAGACTTTAAGACCAGAGGAGAGAATATATTGGACTTAGTGTACACAAACACAGATGCATACAAAGTGATACCCCGCCCCCATCTCGGCCATTCTGATCACATGTCCGTGATGCTGCTGCCTGCCTACAAACCTTTATTGAAGCGCAGCAGGCCAGCAGTGAAACAAATCAGGATTTTGCCAGAGAGTGCAACCTCTGCACTGAAGGACCGTTTTCTGCACACAGACTGGAAGGTCTTCAAAATAGCAGCCTCCCAGGAAGACAAGACAGATGTGGAGGAGTATGCTGATACAGTCACCAGCTACATCGCGAAGTGCACAGAGGATGTCACTACAGTGAAGACCATCACTATGCGGGGTAATCATAAGCCGTGGATGACTGCAGAGGTGCACTCGCTGCTTACAGCCAGAGATGCAGCCTTCAGAGCGAAGGACAGGATCGCCCTCTGCTCAGCCAGGTCTGCGCTTTCAGAGGGAATTAAGGTGGCAAAGCGCGCCTATGCGGAGAAAATCCAGGGACACCTCTGTGACACTAGGAACACCAAGCAGATGTGGCAGGGAGTTCGTACACTGACGGGCTTTAAGTCTAAGCAGGGGGTCGATGACGACGCTTCGCTTCCAGACAGGCTTAACGACTTCTTTGCACGTTTTGAAGCATCAAACTCGACAATCAGAGGGAGGGCTGGCCCACTCCCACCACCGGTCGGACCAGCTTTTACCATCAACACAGCGGACACACGGAGGACCCTATCCAGAGTCAACCCACGCAAAGCTGCAGGTCCAGACAACATTCCGGGACGTGTGCTCCGAGACTGCGAGCGAGTTGGCAGATGTCCTGACATTTATAACATCTCCCTGAGTCAGGCCATCGTTCCCAGATGCTTCAAGATCTCTATAATTGTACCGGTGGCAAAGAAACCAGTGGTGTCCTGTTTGAATGACTATCGTCCTGTTGTACTGACACCAGTTGTGTTGAAGTGTTTTGAACGGCTTGTCAAACCACACATTACAGCCCGCCTCCCTGCATCACATGACCCGCTCCAGTTTGCATATCGTTCAAACCGCTCCACGGAGGATGCTATAGTCACCACCCTAAACTCATCACCCACCTGGACCAGAAAGACACCTACGCCAGACTCTTGTACATTGATTTCAGTTCAGCATTCAACCCCATTATTCCCCAGAGACTGATGGAGAAATTACTCCTCGGTCTGAACACCGCCACATGTCTCTGGATCCTGGATTTCCTGACTGAGAGACCTCAGTCTGTCCGGGTTGGAAACAACATCTCCAACTCTGTCACGCTGAGTACCGGAACCCCTCAAGGCTGTGTACTCGGTCCACTGTTGTTTACACTTCTAACACATGACTGTGTATCCAAACACGAGGGGAACCAGATTATTAAGTTTGCAGATGACACCACGGTGGTGGGACTTATTCAGAGGGATGAGGAATCAATGTACAGGGAAGAAGTGAGAGACCTGGAGGGCTGGTGCAGGGAGAACAATCTGGTGCTCAACGTGGACAAAACGAAGGAGATGATTCTCGACTTCCGGCTGTCACAGCCTGAGCACATCCCCCTCAGCATCGGCAGCCGTTTAGTGGCGAGAGTAGAGAACATCAAGTTCCTCGGAGTGCAGATCTCGCAGGACCCGACCTGGAGCAAGAATTCCTTGGAGATCAGGAAGCGGGCTCAGCAGAGACTACACTTCTTGAAGAAACTCGAACAGGCCTCTCTCCCCATCTGCATCCTCAGGACCTTCTACAGAGGTGTGGTGGAGAGTGTTCTGACGTACTGCATTGCTACATGGTACTCCAGCTGCAGTATGTCAGACAAAAAAGCCCTGCAGAGGATAGTCAAGGCGGTGGAGAGGGTAATTGGAGTCTCCCTCCCCTCTGTCCAAGAACTTTTTCAGAACCGTTGTAGGAGCAGGGCACTGAACATTGTCAAGGACCGTTCTCACCCTCTGCATAAACATTTTGAACTTCTTCCATCTGGTAAACGATTCCGGAGCATCAGAGGCAGAACCACCAGACTGATCAACAGCTTCCTCCCACAAGCTGTCAGGATGCTGAACAGCTGACCCGGAATCTTACATACACACTACTGCACCTACGGACATTTTGTATATTATAGTTAGTTATTCTTTTTCCCCAAGTATGTCTCAGGGATGTGTGAATGGATGGGGGGTGGAGCTATGTGGGAGTCTGTCTTAATCATGCTGCTTCTTATATGGATGCCGAGAGAAACGCAATTTCATCTTTCCTGCACTACAGTTGTATATACAGCAATATGACAAAGTTTGATTTTATTAGTCCCACAACGGGGAAATTCCAGGATTGCAACAGCACAGGGATAGCAACACTCAGAGCAACAATCAGAAGGCAAGGGAAAAAAAGTGCAGCGAGTATACATATGTACATATAAATATAGACACACGATGCGGAGCATTGCAGCTAGATGGAACAAATATGCAAACAAAGTGCGGAGCACCGTAGCTAGATGGAATAAATATGTAAATATATAAACAGTGTGGAACATTGTCGCTAGATGGAATAAATATGCTGTTTCATTCCATCTAGCTGCAATGCTCCGCACTTTGTATATTTACATAACCGTCTACTTAGTTATCCTACATGGTATGATTATGTACCCATACATATTGTCACCCTCCGTAGCTACCGGTATTTTCCTAGTTGTATACCGGAGGGGATCATTGTCTATTGCGTCTTTTGCATTCAATACTATTAGGTTGTCACGTCTTTTTGCCATCTCTGCGAGCAGCCCTGCTTAGGTTATACAGTCTGACAGCCGTTGGTAGGAAGGACCTGCGAAACCTCTCAATTGTGCACCTAGGATGATGTAGTCTGCTGCTAAATAAGCTCCTTCGTGCATTCAGTGTGTCCTGCATAGGGTGGAACTCGGACTCCAGCAGAGATGACAGTTTAGCCACCAACCTTCTCTCTCCCATCTCCTCCACTGGGTCAAGGCGTTGCCCCAGGACAGAGCTAGCTTTCTTGATCAGTTTGTTCAGTCTCTTCCTATCAGCTGCTGTAATGCCACTGCCCCAGCAGACCACTCCAAAAGTGATAGCTGATACCACCACCGTGTCAGAATGTCTTCAGCAGTGCCCCTTGTACACCAAAAGACCCGAGTCTCCTCAGTAGGAACAGCCTGCGCTGTCCCTTCTTGTAGAGTGCGTCAGTATTGTGTGACCAGTCTAGTTTATTGTTCAGATGAACACCCAGGTACTGTACTTGTTGAAAAAAATCTTTTGGGGAGGGCTTATTGCCTTTTTTTTTTAATGGCTCCGGAAGCGAGGGGGGGGGGGGGTTGTCATACCAGCAGCAACTCATGTCTTTATCTGCTTATTCCTGTAATAGTGTGTCTATTAACCAGGGCTTGGTAGGAAGATTCAGATTAAGATTGGACCAACTTCTCTATTTTAGCCAGGTCTCTAGTTTTTTTCCTCTTCCTCGGGCAATGAGATCAACAGAGGTGGGGGCGGACACTGTTTACACACGTGAACAGCTGATTGCACTGAGGAGGCTGGTGTTCTGCCATTTTACCATAGGTCATCAGAATAAGCGACTTTCACATCTCTGCTTGTGCAAAGCATCATGGGATCGCAGCTACCCAACCACCAAAAATGGCAGCGGTTAATCTAAACTTGGATGAAAAATGCTCCATCAAAACATTTAAGTTATGGAAAGTGGCTGATCAGAATTAGATTTATTGCCATTGTTCATGTAGTACACAAACTAGGAATTTGTCTCTGTGCAATGCTGCAACATTAAACATGATAAAATAAAAGAAATAAACTATACATGCAATGAAGTGTAGAATAAGAATGAGTAATACTAGTCAGCAGTTTAAATATATTAGCGAGCAGCAGATAATGTGAACCATATAGTGCAGTCGGTAATGCAAGAAGAAAACAGTGATGATTGACATGAGTCTGGTTGAGCTGCTGTACGTAGTGCACGAGAGTCAATAAGTCACTTAGTGTTCAGCAGTCTGATGGCAGAGGGGAAGAAGCTGTTCATGTGATGGGAAGTTTTAGTCTGAATGGACCGAAGTCTTCTACCTGAGGGGAGGAGGGCAAACAGTACATGACCAGGGTGTGAAGGATCGGCTATGATCCGGCCAGCACGCCTCCGGGTCCTGGAGATGTACAGATCCTGGAGAGATGGGAGCTTGCAGCCGATCACCTTCTCAGCAGTGCGCACGATGCGCTGCAGCCTTAGTCTGTCCCTGGCAGTGGCTCCTGCGTACCACACTGTTATGGAGGTGGTGAGGATGGACTCGATGATGGCTGTGTAGAACTGCACTAACATCTTGGTGGGTAGCTTCAGCTTCCTCAGCTGCCGCAGGAAGAACATCCTCTGCTGGGCCTTTTTGATGAGGGAGCTGATGGTCGGCTCCCACTTGAGGTCCCTGGTGATGGTGGTGCCTAGGAAGCGGAAGGAATCAGCAGTGGTGATGGGAGAGCCTGTGAGGGTGAGGGGGGGCAGAGGGGTTGTGACTTTCCTGAAGTCCACAATCATCTCCACTGTCTTCAGAGCGTTCAGCTGCAGGTTGTTGTTGCACCACGATGCCAGCTGGGCCACCTCTCTCCTGTAGGCGGACTCGTCGCCGTTGGAGATGAGCCCGATGAGGGTGGTGTCGTCCGCAAACTTGATTAGCTTGACAGACTGGTGGCTGGAGGTGCAGGAGTTGGTATAAAGGGAGAAGAGTAGGGGGGAAAGTACACAGCCCTGGGGTGATCCGGTGCTGATGCTAACAGAGTCTGAGACAGTCTTTCCCAGCCGCACATGCTGCCTCCGGTCCGTCAGGAAGTCGGTGATCCACCTGCAGAGGGAGTCAGGCACGTTGAGCAGGGACAGCTTGTCCCAGAGCAGAGTGGGGCGGATGGTGTTGAATGCGGAGCTGAAGTCCACAAACAGGGTCCTGGCATAGGTTCCCGGGGAGTCCAGGTGCTGCAGGATGGAGTGGAGGGCCAGGTTGACTGCGTCGTCTACAGACCTGTTGGCTCTGTAGGCAAACTGCAGCCGGTCCAGGAGGGGAGTGGTGATGGACTTGAGGTGGGGCAGGACCAGGCGCTCAAAAGGACTTCATGACTACAGAGGTGAGCGCTACAGGTCTGTAGTTAAGTCCAGTGATCCGTGGCTTCTTGGGGACAGGGATGATGGTGGAGGATTTGAGGCAGGTCGGCACGTGGCATTGCTTAAGGGAGGTGTTAAAAATGTCTGAAGACAGGAGCCAGCTCTTTCGCACAGTGTCTCAGGGTGGAGGGAGACACGCCGTCCGGACCGGGGGCCTTGCGCGGGTTCAGTCTGGAGAACTGTTTGAGCACGTCCTGCTCACTGATGACAAGGGCAGGGGGGGAGGAGGGGGGGGCTGCCTTTGATGAAGTAGGGACCATGGAGGCTGTGGAGCTGGAGGGAGGGGGGGAGTTGGACACAGCTGACGAGGTGTCAAAACGGGCATAGTGTTGGGACAGTCTTTGACAAAGGGCTTTGTCATCCTGACCTTTAGGAGCCTGAGGCCGATAATTGGCGATTTGCCTCAGTTCTCTCCACACAGAAGCCGAGTCGTTAGCAGTGAACTGCTGCTGGAGTCTCTCAGAATACACAGATTTAGCTCTCCTCAGCTCTCTGTTAAACCGATATTTAACCTCCCTGTAGCAGTCCCTGTCTCCACTTTTCAGCGCTGCTTCCTTCTCCTTCCTGATCTGTCTGAGCTTAGCAGTGAACCAGGGCTTGTCATTTGAGTACCTCACCCTGGTGCGCGATGGAAGAATGCTCTCCTCACAAAAGTGGATATATGAGTTCAGTGTCCGTGTACTCATCCAGATCATGCGTGGCTCCTTTAAACATGCCCCAATCAGTTATTTCCATGCATGTTTCCAGCTTCTCAGCTTCACTGGTCCATTTCTTCGTAGTGCTCACAACAGTTTTAGTGAGCTTCAGTCTCTGTAAGTGGGAATGAGGTGGACCATCACGTGATCAGATAGTCCGAGCGCAGCGCGGGGAACAGCGCGATATGCATCCTTCACTGTGGTGTAACAGTGATCCAGCATGTTTTTTCCTCTGGTGGGGCATTTAATAAACTGTTTGTAGCGGTGGAGATCGTGGCTCAGATTGCTCTGGTTAAAGTCGCCAACCACAATAACCATGATCTATGAGTATATTGGGGGCACTGGGGCGCATGCGCACGCAGCGACCGGCAGCTGGTGAAATAGTGTGTGTGTGTTTTGTACTTTTATACATTTATAAAATCCTCTGTCGTTTCTGCCTTGGAGGGGGTGTGGAATATATGGCGAAGAGCTCCCTGGTATCTACAACATGGATGTATTCTCCTTTCTCGCACTGCTGCTTTCTGTGCTCTGGCTCTTTGTCCCTGAAGTAAACGCGTTCGGCTCCATGGCGGGCAGAATACAATATTCCAGGGACGTGTTGCTGCATTTAAATACGGCTGATTCAACGGCTGTGTTTGAGCCTAAGCTGCAACTGCTGGACTTTATTTTGAGAGACGGACACAGCGGTGAAAAGAGAGGCGGCAGAAGGAAGCGTGGAAGGCGTGGAGGTGTGAAATTGTGCCTTAGGAGACGTCAGTTTGGTAACATTCCTCTTCCTTCGATAATTTTTGGGAATGCACAGTCAGAAACAAGGTGGATGAAATTCAAGGGAACGTACGCTACCAGAAGGATTTTAAGAACTGCTGCGTCATGGCTTTCACTGAATCTTGGCTTACTGCGCATGATCGAGATGCAGACCTGTGGATTGACGGCTTTGGAGCCCCGCTGCGCTCGGATCGGCAGGAAGAGGTAACGGGGAAGCGTCAGGGGGGCGGAGTATGTTTATACATTAATAAGCAGTACTGCACATCTGTCACGGTCAGAAAGCGCATCTGTACACCCGATGTAGAGCTGCTGTCTGTCACTACGCCCCTTTTATTTGCCTCGCGAGTTTCCCCAACTTTTCATCACAACTGTGTACATTCATCCGAGGGCAGACGCTGACTCCGCCTCCAGAACCATCTTTGATGTGATCCAGCAGCTGCAATGAATTTCTCCAGAGGCGCCAAACTTCATTCTTGGGGATTTTAACCATGTTTCTTTAAAGAAGACACTTAAAAACTTATCAGTATGTCTCCTACCCAACCAGGTGAAAAAAAGACATTGGACCTGTGCTATGGATCCATAGAGAGGGCCTATAAATCACTCCCCCTTCCTCCTTTAGGATCCTCAGATCACAACTGTGTACATTTGCTGCCCACATATAAAACTGCTCTCAGAAGAGGCAAGGTGGAGATGAGAGACATTGATGTGTGGACAGAAGATTCAGAGCACAGCCTCCAGGAATGCTTTGACTGTACAGACTGGGAGATGTTCATAATGGCCTGCGGGGATGATTTGGACTCAGGCTGAGCTCACATGCTCATACATGGCTTACAGTCAAAATAAGACTGTTCCACGTAAACGTGTCAAAATATATCCCAACAACAAACCATGGGTTACTAAATCAGTTAAATCCTGCTTACAGAGGAAAGCACTTGCCTTTAAACAGGGGTCTGTTTCTGAGCTACAGGTTGCCACTAAGGAGATGAAGTCTGAAATCTTAAGAGCAAAACAGAATTATAAATCAGAGTTGGAAAGCAAGATGGCAGCAAATAAACTTGTTTCAGCCTGGGCCAGTATGAAAACTATTGCAGGCCTTCAGAGCACAGTAATCGTGTGTTTTTAGATGGTTTTAATTCAGACAGAGCTGGCTAATGCTCTTAATTGTTTCTATGGTCGTTTTGACTCCTTTGATTTCAGTACAGAAATCCAAGATTTGAAACAAACTCAAAGACAATCAGCACTTTAATATTGAGGTGCAGGATGTTAAAAGGGAGTTCTGCGCTGTAAAAGTGAACAAAAGTCAGGGCCCTGATAACATATGTGGGCGCTTGGTAAAGTCCTGTGCACATGAACTGAGTCCTATATTTCATTACATTTTCAATAAGTCCTTACAGACACAACATGTGCCTAAGATCTGGAAAGATGCCATGGTTGTTCCCGTTCCAAAATCCAGCTGTCCTAAAACGGTAAACGACTTTAGACCAGTTGCTTTGACTTCAATATTAATGAAAATTTTTGAAAAACTGGTCAGACGTGAGGTCCTAAGGCAGACTGAACATGCATTGGATCCTCTGCAGTTTGCCTATAGGCCTCAGAGGAGTGGAGGATGCCACTGTCACTATGTTTAACATGCTTTTTAAACATCTGGATTTTAATGGGACACACGCCAGGCTTTTATTTGTGGACTTTTCTTCCGCCTTTAATACAATCCAACCTCATATTTTAGTTGAAAGGCTCCTGCAACAATTTGATTTGAGCAATAATCTGGTGGGTTGGATTCTGGATTTCTTAACCAACAGAACGCAGAGAGTAAGGGTCAATGGTACATTGACCTAAAGTGCTCTTCTACTGGCTCTCCTCAGGGGTGTGTGTTGTCACCACTACTCTTCATCCTGTACACAAATATGTGCCGGAGCAGACATGACAGACACATTATAAAGTATGCTGATGACTCAGTCATTGTCAGTCTCCTCCAGGATGGAGAGAGTGGCCACGGCCCAGTAGTTGATTGTTTACTGGTGTGAGGATTCCTACCTGCAGATGAATACAACAAAAATGAAAGATATGATTGACTTTAGGAGGAAAATTCCCAGGCACGAAGTCACCATACTAAAAAGCTAGACCACCGAATGTGTACAATCGTACAAATATCTTGGGACAATTATTGATAGTAATTTAAACTTTGAAGTGAACTGTGAAAGGGTGTGCAAAAAGGGTCAGCAACATTTCCATTGTTTGAGGAAACTTGCATGCTTCCAAACTGACCGAACCATAATGACAATGTTTTATCGGGCTTTTACTGAATCTGTTTTATCCTTTTTAGTGTCATGGTTTGGTCAGAAAACTGAAACAGAGGAAATCCTTGGATCAGGTAGTTAGATGGTCCAGTCGTTTGCTTGGTGAGTCACAGCTGAGCCTGACATCCCTGTACACCAGACAAGTACAGAGGATGGCTGCCTCCATTTTAAGTGATGGCTCCCACCCTTTGCACTGCAACTTTCAGCTTCTTCCCTCTAGACGGAGGTTTGCTGTCCCAAAAAGTAAAACCCAGCGCTACAAAAACAGCTTCGTCCCTGCTGCTGTCAGAGTTGAACAAGCTATAAAAATATATTGTACATATTTTATATTTACTTATTTTGTATGATGTCACTTGGGTTCTAAATATTTTATTGGGTTTTAGACCTTTGAGTTTTTCAACCTCTTACTAGTTTTTAACTTTTAACTTTAATATGACCCCTCTCTTACCTCTGGTTTCTCCCTCATCTTTGTCTTTTTATACCCTGTTTGATGGAGCCTTGAGTATTTTTATCTTGTTTTGCAGTCTGGTGACAACCATATTTACAAGCCACTAATTACATTCAACATAGACAAACACAGGCACACATGAAGCTGACTATAAACATATCTACCTACGGGTACAAATAAAGTAACCTGAACCTATATTGTATATGTAGAGGTTTTGCCAGTTGTACCCGCAAATGCAAGGATGAACTTGTTGCGCTTGCATTTCGCGGCCACGTTGCAGAAATTGCCAGTAGTGTTGTCTATGGCCGAGGAATCCGAACAGATTCAATGTGACTATGCCAGCTTGTTTATGCTTGAAGTGGAGGGTGAAATGCTGACAATTCCCGACCCCTTGGGACTTAAGGAAGGCTGGGAGACCGAAATTGATGCTGTGTCAAAATGGCCCCCCTGTATGTCCAATCTTTATTTCGGATAGATTAATAGTACAGATTAAAAGAAAGAATAATTTAACAAAGGGGGAAAGAAAATCCAACAAGGTCAAATTAGACAATAACTCCTCTGATTATAGAGTTCAACATAAGTTATCTGAAATGGGTGATGGCTGAAGCCGCAGCTTATATTGCCCACCCATATTCCATCCAAGAATTCAAAGGAAACAAAACGAGTGATTACAATTCAGAATAAAGCGAAGACAAAATGTGAAAAAAAATAAAAACCACCACCACTACAATGCAGACTGGATATGACAATCTTTGATTTTATATGTCATCTTGTATATATATACAGTGATCCCTCACTTATCGCGGTTAATGGGTTCCAGAACCGACCGCGAAAAGTGAAAAACCGCGAAGTAGCGTCACCCCAATGACGTCATCCATAAACAATACGTACGTTCATTCTCACTCTCATATGATACGTGTGTGTGTGTACGTGTACATACATATGTAGATGTAAACAAAGTGTACATAAATGTTTTTAGAACTCTTATTCTTATAACAAGATACGTAACTCAAGATGAAAATGATTTAGGATCCTGGAATTTCCCCGTTGTGGGACTAATAAAGGCTTATCTTATCTTATGAAAATGATTTACTGCACAGGTTAATGAGAGCTTTACTGCTCCTCAGGTGACGCCTCATCGTGAGGTGCTGGAGGCGCAGGATCATCGAAGGCAGCTTCCGATAGAGCTGAAGCTGCAGGAGGCGGCGTAGTGCCTCGACGGGAAGACTATTTCGCACAAAATGGCACAAGAGAACAGCAAAACGTTCCACGCGGCGAGACTAAGTAACACGAGCGATAAAAAGCAATGAATGCGGTCTTTCTTCCCTTCATGGGTGCTCGGCAGGGAGAGGAGGTGGGTGAGACGTCTCGGCCAATCAGCTTGCGAGATTTCCGAGCCCAGCCAACACGACAACAGCGAGCAGAGAGTTGTGCTGCTCTCCGTGTTGACACGCGATGGTCTAATGTAGTCTCCCTGCCTTCTGCTAGCGCCCGCCCATTATTTCTCAATTTTGAATTTTTGATGAATATTTTTGAAAAATCCACGATGCACTGAGGGCGCGAAAGGTGAAGCGCGAAGTAGCGAGGGATCACTGTATATATGTGGAGTATTTCTTCCTTTAGTTTTTGTTTCAATTGTCCAAGCGTTGTACATTATTTTAATTCAGGTCCCAAATCGTTCCATAATCTGACTCCTTGCACTGAAACAGTGTTGCTTGGTGGTTGTTCTCACTGAAGGTTTTTGAAATATACATGTTCCTCTGAAATGATATTGTTTCTCCCTTATTTGGAACAGCTTTTGGATATTTGCGGGCAGTGGTAGGTTCTTCACTTTAAACATTACTACCGCAGTTTTAAAGTCAACCAGATCTTTCAACTTGAGAGCTTTTAATTTAAGGAAGTGGGTTTGTTGGTTCCCTGTAAGCAGCCTTGTTTATTATTCTAATAGCTCTCTTCTGAAGCATAAAGACTGGATATATGTTTGTTTTATATGCATCTCCCCATACTTCAGTACAATATGTCATGTATGGGAGTATTAATGAATGATACAAGCTATATAGTGTGGTTTGATCCGGGATGGTGATGAGTCTGCATACAGGCGGGAGGTGGAGCAGCTGATCCTCTGGTGCGGCCAGAACCATCTTTAACTTAACCCAGCCAAAATGGTGGAGATGACTGTGGATTTCAGGCGACACCCTCCTTCATTCCCCCCACTCACCATCCTCAACATCACAGTGTCCACTGTGGACTCCAAGTTTCTGGGTACCACAATCTCCCGGAACCTGAAGTGGTCCTCCCATATAGACACTGTCCGGAAAAAGGCCCAGCAGAGGTTTTTTCTGCGTCAGCTCAAGAAGTTTGATTTGCCTCAGGAGCTGCTGGTTGTCTTCTACACCACCATCATCCAATCTGTCTTCTGCTTTTCCATCACTGTCTGGTTTGGATCTGCCACTAAACAGGACAAGACCAGACTGCAGCGGATCATTAAGTCTGCGGAGAGGATCATTGGTACCGACCTACCCTCCATTGAGAACTTATATTGGTCCATAACCAGGAAACGGGCGGGAAACATCTGTGCTGACCCATCACACCCCGGCCACAAACTGTTAGAAGTTCTCTTCTGGTAGTCATTACAGATCACTGAAGGTCAAAACCACCCGTCACAGGAACAGTTTCTTTCCTCAAGCCATCACTCTGATGAACTCCTAACATTCACCTAGTCCTACCTGTTGCTGTACTCATGACTTTTCATCCATTCTTACATTGCACATAACTCTCACACTGCTTTTTACTTCATTCACATTATATCACTGAATCGGAGTTCACATTGAAATACTGTATGACTATTTTTTTCATATATTTCTGCAAAGTGTGGATAGTCTGAGTAAATAACTGCATATATTCCTGTATATATTTGCATCCTTTTATAGAAACGTGGACAGACTAATTTACTGTACATACTCTGTTGTCATTGAATCCTTATTTGAATCTTATTTAAATCCTCCACCTGAACAACGAGAGCAAATTTTTAGCCAAAGTCAAATTCCTTGTATGTGTTGTGCATACTTGGCCAATAAAGCTGATTCTGATTGATTCAAATATTTCACTCCGTGTAGTATTGCAATTGATTTGGATATTTTACCTTTAATATAATGTGACTTCCAACAGTTTATCAATTTAGTTTTGGATACCCTTTCAATCTCTACCCCATTTACACTGAGTTTAGATACTAAGTGATGGTTAAACACTAAATTTTGTCTTACTTAAATTGAGCGTTAATTTGTTTGAATCAAACCACAGTTTAAGCTTTCCTAATTCAAGTGTATCCAAAAGTTGTTCCAAATTGCTTCCACTGCATAATTAGTGTCATCGGCAAACAATATTAAATCCATTTTTTTCTGAAACTTTACATATATCATTTATATACATATTGAATAATGGCCCCAAAACTGAACCCTGTGGGACTCCACAAGTAACCTTCAGTAACTGAGTTTGTTACCAACAAATACATACATATCTTTTCTTTAAGTAACTACATAACCAGGACAGTGCTACCCCCCTAATACCACAATTTTGTAGTTTAATAATTATGATCCACTGTATCGAATGCTTTGAGATCCAGGAATACCCCAACTGAATACTCCATTTTCAACGGCAGTTTATATTTTTTCTATAAATTCCATTAGAGCAAATGCAGTTGTCCTCTTGTGTCTGAACCCATATTGCTGCTCACACAAATTATTTTTCAGTATGAAGTTGTCAGTTCTCTCAGAATATTTTTTCAAGTATCTTGGAGAATTGCAGCAATCGTGAAATTGGTCTATAGTTTCAAGGTTCCCCTCCGTCACCCGTCTTGTCGGAATTACTTTAGCCATTTTCATTGCATTGGGAAATACCCGTTTGGAGAGACAGGTTATAGATACAAGTCAGTGGTTTCACTAAGCATTCAATAATAGTTTTGACTAAAAGTAAAACATCTACAGACTGATGGTATTGATATGCTCTTAAAGGATTTAACAATTTCAATGACCTCTCTCGTCTGTTCTTTATGAAAATGGAGTCTTTTATAGCAGTGTTTTTGCTTATTGTATCACCTGTGGGTGCCGTAATGGGTATTTCGAGCCAAATTAGGACTCGAAATACCCTAAATTCATCTGCAGGTGAAATTCCTAAATTCATCTGCAGGTGAAGCTGCATTCACACCGAGTAGTTTTATTATTTTTTGAAAAAATGATTGGGTAGCTTGTATTTCTGCTTTTATTTCCAAGAATACTGCTAAGTATTGTCCATGTATTTTTAATATTGTCCATACTATTGTCCATGTATTTTTAATATTGTCTGTTTTTCTCCAGTTCACTGTAATACCATCCATCCATCTTCTACCGCTTTTCCGGAGGTCCGGATAAGTTAACATATATAAGATGTAGTATGTTTTATACCGCTGCTCTGCTTTTGTCCTTTTCTTTAGGAAAGCTTTATATATAACTTGTTTTTTTTTAACACCTTTTGTAATCCTTTGGTTAACCATGGCTTATCAGCAAATTTACACTACCGTTCAAAAGTTTTGGGTCACCCAGACAATTGTGTTTTCCATGAAAAGTCACTTATTTACCACCATGAGTTGTAAAGTGAATAGAAAATAGTCAAGACATTGACAAGGTTAGAAAATGATTTGTATTTGAAATAATTTTTCCCCCCACATACTCAACCTGCTCAAAGGAAGGTCAGTTTTATAGCTTCTCTAACCAGCTAAACTGTTTTCAGTTGTGCCAACATGATTGCACAAGGGTTTTCTAATCATCCATTAGCCTTCTGACGCAATGAGCAAACACATTGTACCATTAGAACACTGGTTTTTGGTGCAATATCTACATAGGTGTATAGAGGCCCATTTCCAGCAATTATCACTCCAGACATTTGCAGCTAGAATAGTCATTTACCACATTAGCAATGTATATTAGAGTGTATTTCTCATTAGTTTAAAGTTATCATTGGAGAAAAAAGTGCTTTTCTTTCAAAAATAAGGAAATTTCTAAGTGACCCCAAACTTTTGAACGGTAGTATATGTTTAAGTTTTTTCTTTACTAATGGACTTTTTTTTTTCCATAAAGAGTGGTTACAATGTTCATGAATGTGTCATAGGCTTCATTTACATCTGATACATAGACTTTTGTCCAGTCTTGCTTCAGCAAGTCTTCTTTAAAAGAACTGATTGCATTTTGTGATTTGTATCTGAACGATTTTAAAGTTCTGTATTGGCCCCCGTGTGGCCATAGATAAGTGCAAAGGTTGGCAAGCGGTCACATCATTTATCAATAATCCACTATTAATATTAAGAAACAGGTTGTCACTAAGTGTAGCAGTGTGAACTGTGATTCTACTGGGATGTGTTATTGTGGGATAGACTCATGCTGAACATAGAATTCATCAACTCTAATTACATTTTGTTGATATGGATTTAGTAAATATTGAAATCTCCACAAATTACTACCATTTTCTTACTAGTAATATTATTGTACAGCTCGACTAATTTATCTCTGAATGTCTCAATGCAAGTTCCCGGAGTTCTATATATACACACACAACTTATTAGATTTTGTTTTGTTTTATCTTGGTCAATCTTAACAGTAACACATTGCAAAATCCCTGGTAGTGCAAAGGACATTCCATTTACAAGCTTACACCTATACAGGTCATCAATATACAGTGCAACACCACCCTTTTGAGATCTGTTAATATGAAACATCCGATATCCCTCTATTGCCATCAGGAGAGCCTGCTCTTCATTAAGCCAAGCTTCAGAGACTGATAGCTGTAAATTTTCTGTCTAGCCATTTTAAATAGTCCTGAATCTGTGGAAAGTTTTTGTTAAGACTTCTGCTGTTGAAGTGCATTATTGATAGCTTACCATCTAGTTGCACTTGACTTTTTCAATAATATTCATAATCACTGAATATTACACTGAAAAGCAATTCAAAAGTGGTTCAGGATCAATATCATTTTCCATCTCTTGTAGTTTATGTTCGGCATAATGGCATATTTTCAGAGTTTGAATTTCCTCAGTCTGTCAAATGACTTCCTCCAACTGGGGATAATTGATGTCTTCTCAAGTCAGTCACAAGTTTTGTTGTTAATTTAGTTTTTTTTTAAAGTACATTGACATGGTATGTCAAAAGAACTATTCTTGCCGTGTGTGGATATGGATTTTTATAGCCTCTTAATTTTCTTAATCAGTGTTCATCTGTATTTAAGTCAGTAACATCTGATTATTATACTCTTTGCTTCCTCAGGTGTTCCATTTAGTTTGATCCAAACTCCTGTATCTTGTTTTTTCAGCATCTGTGCCATTTCAGCATTAGTTTTTGTTAGATGTTCATTTAGGTAAACTTCTGTTCCCCATAGCTTTCTGGTCTGCCGCAGTATGTCATTCTTTACCCTCCTGTTCACAAAGCGCATCACAATTGATTTTTGTTCTCTCTTTTCTGGGTATAGCATGACAGGCTGAAATTGCATTTGCTTCGACCTTTATATTTCTACTATCAAGGAACTGAAGCACCTGGTTTTCCAGGGAGACTGATTTGCCCAGGGGAGCATCCTCACCTCTCATTCCTGCTGTATCATGAGCATATGATTGATATTTAATGTCTAGTCCACTTATAATTAAATCATCCATACGAAAATATTGTTCAAGATCCGATGCGTTGCTCCAAGTCTGCAATTTTAATTCCTGGACTTCTTCCAGGAGTCAGTTGAGGAAAGGAGTCAGGAAAGGAGTCAGTTGAGGTGGTATGGGCATCTGATTAGGATGCCTCCTGGACGCCTCCCACTTGAGGTGTTTCGGAGACGTCCCACTGGGAGGAGACCCCGGGGCAGACCCAGGACTCGGTGGAAAGACCGTCTCCCAGCTTGTCTTGGAACGCCTTGGTATCCTCTCTGAAGAGCTGGAGCAGGTGGCTGGGGAGAGGGAAGTCTGGGCTTCTCTGCTTGAACTGCTGCCTCCGCGACCCGGACCTCCGGAAAAGCGGTAGAAGATGGATGGATGGACTTTTTCCATTAGCCCTATTATTTTAGCCTGCTGACTAACCACCTTGGTTTTTGATCTCTTCCATTTCCTCCTCCTTTGGTGGCATTTTCACTGACCTGTGGATAGTAAAACAATCTCTGCTGGTGTCGCCGGTATCCGATCCGACCAACCTCGAATCCAGCTGGGCCTCAGCTAGCCCCCTCCGCTGCTTACCGCCACCGTAACAGAGCTCCTGTCCAGCCAGGGTACCGGCAGCTCCTCCACTGCTCCCATGTATGCCGACATAGCAGATTTGTTGTCAGAGGACCAAGCACCCTTACTTGCGAGACTCCGAAACGACAAGGTAAGCAAGTGGTTTGACAGCTCAACTTTGGTTTTGTCATTTCGAGTAAATTTCATTACAAGGCTGAGCCTGTTTAAACTATAGTAGTATCGACCTATAGATCTAAGTACCACACGTTTTCAATGATTTGCAATTTTATTTTATACCAGCGTACTTATTTGTTGTGTAGATCAAGCTTCATTACCAATATACAAAGAACTATATCCTAGATCCAGGCCTGCCTGTCCGTACCAACTACTTCAGGGTTTAGACTCGTGCAGGTCTAAATATGACATCCATCCATCTTTTTGGGTCATGGGGGGGGGGGGGGGGGGGGCTGGAGTCTATCCCAGCATCTTTGGGCGAGAGGTAGGGTACACCCTGGACAGATCGCCAGTCCATCGCAGGGCCAACAGAGACAACCATTCACTCATCTTCATACCCAAGGACAATTTATAATCCCCAGTTTGATGCCAATTAACCCAACTTGCATGCTTTTGGCACACATTTTATAATATAATTCTCATTACCTATTACCAGACTTGTCAGCCAAGGCCCATTTTTAATAAAAATAAAAGACCATTATGACTCTATAGGGCCAATATAAATAGGTTTATTTTTTTAATACATGTAGACTACAGTATGTTTTTATTTTGCAGGAAAAGCATTCAGCTATTTTGCATCACAAAATTTGCGGATACAGGAAGTATTTTATCATTCAATATCCAAGTCCAAGTTGTGTCTGCTGATGAGCGAGTGTGTTCCATCCCAGAATGTGCACACCACACACAAGCTGTGGTCCTGCTTTTACAAGAAGACTGGGACTGTACATAGTGCCTAGTCTTTCACTGTGACAGTACTCCAAAAAGTTCATGCATCAAGTTAAATAAAGCTTTTAGTGGCTATAATTTTCGGCAGCTGTCATATTCTTAGTATAATTTTCCATTCATTTTTATTTTATTCATTATACTTAAATAGGGTTTACCGTTTTAAAGTAGATGTAATCCTTTTAAAATGTTGATTATTTCTTTTCCTTTTTAGAGCAAGTTCAACTTACCATCACATTGCAGCCATGCTGTTTAAAGTGGACTACGCGTGGAACCATGGACACCACAGCCAGTCTTAAAGCTTGCACCTCACAAACGTTTGGAAAGTGCCTAAGCTCAAGTCACTTGAGCCCGTGCTTCTGGAAGACATGGTTTTTGAAAAACCACATTATGTACACAAGAAGGCCAGTAGGACCAAGTCAAGCTGCAAGGTAATCGTTTACCCCAGATTGTTTAAAAAAAAAAAATGATCGTGAGTCTAACCCTTGAGGAACTCAAATGCATTTTCCTTTTACAACTTCTGCAGCCCTCCAGTATGCCTTGCCAGAATAGAGTGCCGCATACCAAGCACATGACAAATGTGGGTAGATTTGAGGAAGTCAAGCCTTCCATCATTACCAGCACCACTCCCTGAATTTGCCTCACATTTTGATTCAGCTGATGCACTCTGGCAGCATATACATTTGCCGAGGTTGACTTGATAGAATTAGCAATAAAGGACCAGATGGACTGCGAAGAGTGGAGAAAGCAGAGATTGGGCAGAATCACTGCATCTAAAATGCATCCAGTGCCGACAAAATTTAGGGCTGGCAAACTGCAGGATTCCAAGCCTCTACTGGATAGAGTGCTAGGCCTGACAATCATGACATTCCTGCATTAAAATATGGCTGACAAAATGAACCCCTTGCTATGGACATATACAGGGAAAGGTCCAAAGAAAGCATGTGAACTTCAAAGTGGAAAAATGTGGACTCTGTTCGATCCCGTGAAGTCCACATTGCCGCCTCCCCAGATGGTTTGGTGTCCTGTGACTGTTGTGGTACGGGTGTCTTGGAGATCAAATGTCCAATCTCAGGCAGGAAAAACTGTAGAAGAGCTAAACAGACTAATCAAAGAAGGGGACTGTACACCTGAAATCCAGTCACTTATTCCCAATTGGAGTATCAGATGGGGTGACTTGGTGTGATTTTGTTGTACACACACAATGTGATGCTTTTATTTAACAAATCAATTTTGAGAAGTTATGGCATGAACTGTACTGCAAGCACTGCATTCTTCTGGGACATAGTTATACCTGCAATGATCCCAACAAGACAGTGATAAACCATGTTTAAATATTTTACACTTTATTGCAATAAAAGACATGCATGTTGTGCCAGTATTAGTAACAAATTTTCTTAAACATTAAAATTCCCAAGAAATGCCAAGATTTAAGTTTTGACGTGTCAGAAAATTATGTACACATGTTTATCATCCTACATACATGTTTATCATTTTTATAATTACTCATTGCATAGCCATCTTATGATTAAAATGTATATTGCATGCATCTTCTATGGGTTTATAGCATACTGTATTATTTCTGGGTAATAAGTGGACCTACTGAGTGGACCTACTTCACTAAGATGTGCTTAGAAGTCAAAGTGTCTCACCAGACCAGACTATATATATGATAAGGGGTCTGGGAATGAGGGAGAATTAATCTTGTTTTCTTATAAAGTGCTGTGACTATGATTAACTTGAAGTCTGGGACACACCTGCAAGGCCATGTTGTTTTCAGTCCAGGCCAATGTTTTGTATACTCATTATGACCGTGTATGGTGTCCAGCAGATGTTTTTTGTTTGTATGACTGACAATGTATAAAAGCTTCCTGATTGTTTTTTATTGTCAGTGCTGCATTTTCTGTTAAAGGTATTGCACTCCTACAGTAAAGAGCTCATATGAGGAATATTCCTGTGTCATGAATCTTATTTGAGGTAACAAACCGACATATGATCACTGAGTTTCAAGATTCTGACATACTTGGTGCCGGTGACCCGGATGGGTGATATCTAGATGGCGGATAGAGGCGACGCACTCTCCGGGTTGAAAACCATGCGCATGGTCTGACTGCATACAGTCAGTATTGGACTCCCCATTGAGGAAATCTGGACAGCGCAGGACTCTAGACATCGTCTAGTGAAGCCCATCCTCCTCGATAAAAGGAAAGAAAAGTAAGTGACGTCTTTATTTACTATGTGTGTTTAGAAGATTCTCTAAAATCCAGCCTTGAGTGAGTAATGTAAAATGGATTTGGAGATTCTTGTAACATATTTAAGAATACATTCCAACTACGAGTGACTAATGCGATAAGTAAATAAAGTAAATAAAGTGTGCGGAAGTAGTTGCAACAAGGTAAAAAGTTTGGGTTGAAATCCCCGGTCAGGGACAAATAAGTTCTAGGTTGAAATCCCCGAGTTTGGAACTAAAAATAGAATATCAGGTCGCAGTTATGATGTAATGGTAGTGTGACGGCGCTTCACACTTTTCCTGGTAAAGTATTTTAATTCCTGTGGAATTACCAAGGGGTTTAAAAAAAAAAAAAAAAAAAAACACAGCAAAAAATGCTCAACTGTGTGGGGAAGAAAGAATAAGCAAAAAACTAAACAGCAGAAAAGAGAACAGACAGCACGTCAAACAGTTAAAAATTACAATGACCAGTTAAGATCAGATAAAGGATCCTGAAAAATATCTGAACAAATGGGAAAAGGACTATTCCTTTAAACCCACATTAGATGTGGATGAGTGCACAGTCGTAGCGTCGACGGTAAAATTAGTGACCAATGGAAATAACAGAAAACCAAATTCGGAACTTCAATGTGCAAATCTTTGGATGGCAGCAGCTGCAGATGCCCGAATAAAAGCCAGCCAAGGGTGCAAAAATAGTAAGAATCAGAATCACTATTTTGTAAACATGCTTGGCAATAAACATGAGGAATTTGACTTGACCTTGGGCGCACAGAAGCGCATCCTAAGGCCGCGGCAGCCTGAAGGCACCTGTCATCAGTGGAGGGTAAAGAGGGGGGAATGACACAATGGGCAGAGAGAAAAAACAGTTACTCAAAATAAAGATTACATAGATAATCTAAAATGTGATTAGATAGAAAAAACCCTCTAAGCACAATTAGCAGACTAATAAAGATCACACAATACAAAGGAGCAAAGAGAGACCAGTGTTTGTAGTCAGCATGTAATCAGTGTGAGTGCAGTGTTGAGTGCATCAGTTGCTATTGTACAACAAAGGGGTGCCTCCTGGCTACAGATGGTTGTTATGATCATGTAGTCAAAACACAAGCATGTCCCAGAGTCTCTCTTTGTGCATGCCAGATGGCAAAGTTCTGTATTAGACACATAAGCGCTGTCCTTGAAGAGTCCGGTTTGCTGAACAACAGCAATTATTGTTATTGTTTGGGTTAAAGAGAAGCCAAAACACCTTCCAGCACAATCTCTGCACCTGGAGGAACGAGTTCCCAAGGACGTCGAATCAAGGCCAGATGAGCACAGTCACTTTGAGCATAGCAATTTCCACTCATGCGATTCTGTGCATCACAAATAATTCAATTCACAGGCTTAAATCGCTGGTCGAATTGTTGAAGGAGCTTCGCCGGGATCCACATTTTGACCAGCTCTTCCAACTTTAATTTTCAATACACGAGGAAACTCCAGAGCCAAACAGTAGAATCCTGCGATCATATCCAAACAGATAGATGTCTTCTGCATCTTCAGTCGAATCACACACACACACACACACACACACACACACACGAGTTCCAATTAACCATGAGTCACATTTGGGCTCCCCCGGGCTCGATTTCCTGTTGAAAAGGTGGTGTCAATTGCATTAAAGCCTGAAATTCCATTTTTTCCGTTTGGATTGAGATCAGCGAGAAGGAGCGAGAGACAGACAGACGAAGCAGCAAGCTGGGATCAGATCATCAGGGAGGCGAGAGGAGGAGAGGAGTGAAAATGCGACTGCTCTCTGAAAGCCTTAAGAAGAAGGAAGGAGTGGATCAGAAAAAAACATGAAAATTCTGTCATAGCTGGGCAGACAAAAACCGAGGCCCCCCCCCCCCCCCATATCAAAAAATTATCCATTTATTGAAAAGCCTCGCCTTAGACCTGTAAAAAAGGAAGAGGAAGAAGGGGCCTCACAAACTAGCAGGGGGACATCAAAAGCAGCACCCCAGGAATTAGAGGGAGCCACTATCCGAATTTTTAAACCATGGACTCTTGTTGAAATGCATGGGATTGCCAAGACTGTTCCAAAACCTGAGACACAAATGGTTGTGTGGAGGAATTGAACAGCATTATGGATTTGTATAATCCCAGCCCAGCAGAAATGTTAAAGATCTTTAGGATAGTGTTTGGAAAAAAAAAGTAGTTAGTTATATTTTTGTGTTCGAAATAAACTAACAAATACAAGCAAATGGCAAATGCAATAAAGTACCATTATACACTGTTCGAAAGGGAGAAGTGAACACTTATTAATTCCATCTCCTCTTTTCCATAGATACACCCATGTGAATTTTATACAAATTACCACATTTAAGACCCCAAGTAAACAATTTACTGTATTTTTTACAAAACATTAACACCCATCCATTCTAACATACAATGATGTCCATACAACAAAACCAGCCTCAAACAACAAATATACACAGTGCTGTCCTACCCACCATTCCATAGTGTCCCATAATATCCCAGAGTGAACATAATGAATCGTACATATAACTACTACCCTTCTAACATATACCCTTTCAGCAAATGGTGCTTATACCTCTTTTTGAATTGATTTCTGTTTGTACATAGTTTCAGTTCCGGCTCTAGACTGTTCCACAAATCCACCCCACAGACATATGCACACTTTTCTTGGTAGTACGTATCTTGGGTTTTGTAAAGTTTAAGTCTCCCCTCAAATTATGATCATTGTCTCTTTTTAAATATTTTTTGTATATTAGTTGGTAGTTGATTATTAATTGCCCTGTACATTACTTGTGCTGTCTTAAATTTAACTAAATCGATGAACTTTATGACATGTGACTAAGAACAACGAATTGGTATGGTCTCTATATCCTGCATTGTTTATTATCCTTATAGCTCCTTTTTGTAATGTGCATATTGACTGTAGGTTGGTTTTGTAGGCGTTTCCCCAGACTTCTACACAGTAGTTAAGATAAGGTAAAAACAGTGAATTGTACAATAAGACCAGTGATTTATAGTCCAAGAAGTGTCTTGTCTTCCCCAGTATGCCTATACATTTTGCTAATTTGGCCCAGATGTGACTGATGTGAGGTTTCCAGCAGATTTTATTGTCAAGCGTCACCCCCAGAAACTCATTTTCCTGTACCGTTTCCATTCTGGTATCATCTATCGTTACCATTATTTCATGATTTATTTTATAATTTCCAAACATAATCTTTGTTTTTTTTAGATTTAGAGAATTTATTTTTGTTGAGCCACTGCGTTAATTTTTCCATTTCAGTTGTGACCACCTCTAAAACCTGCTGCAAATTCTCACCAGTGCAAAGGATATTTGTGTCATCCGCAAACAAAATAAATTTCAGAATTTTTGATACTTGGCATGTGTCATTTATATATAAAATAAAGAGTTTGGGTCCCAAAACTGACTCCTGGGGCACACCACAAGTGATGTCCATGAAGGGTGATTTGTGCTCTCCAATTTGTACAAATTGTTGTCTGTTACTTAAATAACGTTCCACCCAACTCAGTCCAACCCCTCTTATCCCATACCTTTCCAGTTTCCTTAGTAGTATTCTGTGGTCAATGGTGTCAAAAGCTTTCTTTAAATCTATAAATACTCTTACAGCAACTTTTTTTTTTTTTTTTTTTTTTTTTTTTTAATCTATACAACTAGTAATTTCTTCTATAAGTTCGATCAGTGCCAAAGATGTAGATTTATCTGCTCTAAAACCATACTGGCTATCTGTAAGGAGGTTGTGTTTTTCAGTGAAATCATCCAGTCTCTTAGTGAAGATTTTTTTCAAGTATTTGAGAATTGTGAGAGTAAAGAGACTGGCCTGTAATTTGTGAAGCGATGACTGTCTCCTGTTTTGTATAGAGGTATTACTTTTGCCATTTTCATTTTGTCTGGAAATGTACCAGTTTGAAATGACAGGTTACAGATGTGGGTGAGTGGCTTAACAATTCCCTCAATTACTTTTTTCACTATTGTCATGTCAATTTCATTCCAGTCCGTTGATTTTTTGTTCTTAAATTTACTCACAGTCTCGATAATTTCCTTTTGAGTAACTGCACCTAAAAAGATTGTGTTTGGATTTCTCTCTTCCATTTCATTTACAGAACCACTGTAGTTTGTTTCTGGTGTCACTATTGATTTTGCTAATTCAGGACTAACGTTTACAAAAAAATTTATTGAAACCACTGACCACATCTTCCATATTATTTATCAAATTGCCATTTTCAATAAAATATTCTGGATAATTTGCATTCTTAGGACGATTACTAATAATCCCATTGAGTACTTGCCATATTCCTTTTATATTATTTTTGTTATCCTCTAGTATTCTGTTATAATCTTTCTTACAGGTCCTCATTATAGTAGTAAGCTTATTTTTGTATCTTATAGAAGTTCTTTACTGATGAATTGATTGAGCCTGTATGGGTAGACAGCTATGACCCAGATGAGCACCAGCTGAGCTGGGAAAGGGCTGTTGAGAAGGTGCTAAAGAGGGCTACAGAGCATTATAGGCTCCCTAAGTCTATAGGGCCTTTTCCACGGGCCCCGCTTTCCCCAGCACCGCACCAGGGCCCCGGTGTTTGTGCATTTTCCATGAGCCCCAGCACTGGTTAGCAGGCGTGATTTTCGTACCTGATCGAGGGCAGGGTCCCTCACGGCCCCGGCTCGGCCGGCCCAGGGCTGTGATGTTACGTCAGACTGGTCACCGTTGATTGGTCAGGCCGTAACGTCATGAAAAAAAGTGACCTTTTCCGCTGGATCGACGCCGCCACCATTTTCTGAAGTCCTTCAGCCAGTAAACACAATAGGCGGCTTTAGTATTTTCAATAAAAAAATTTCGTGTCGTAAGGGTATCCCCCTGGTCAAACGATGAGGTGCGCTGTTTTCTGTCGATATTAGCTGATGATTGCATCCAGCGGGAGTTGGACGGAGCTACAAGAAAATATATCAGCAGGTCTCAGAGCGCATGGGTTTACAAGGACACCTTCGTACTCCGAAGCAGTGTCGTGAGAAACTCAAGAAAATGAAAAGCGATTACCGAGCAGTGAAGGATCACAATGGTCGTAGTGGATCGAATCGTAAGGAGTGGAGGTGGTTCGACCAGATGGACGCGATCTATGGACACAGGCCTGCGAGCAATGCCAGACACCTCGGTGTCGACACGGCTGCAGTCACTCCATTGGAAAACGTGGACGGCGAGTTATTTTGATATTGCGCGTGTTAGCGCCAATTTATCCCTTCTGTAGCAAGCTTAATATTTTTTTAAGCAATAGGAAGGTTGTTATACTATGGCTAATGTTTGTTACCGATGATGGCTAGCCAGCTAATAGCTATCTGGCTGCCCACTGCTGATTCACGCTTGCTTTGTGTTAAGTGTTTTCGCGAACAAAAACGCCGAAGTAATTATTGTATAGTGGCTATAAGGCACTCTACAATAATATTAGTATAATATATGTATAACATATGTAATATATAACAATATAATTAGCTGAAAATAATACTAATATGTAATATTACATATATCGATAAATATAATCTATAATTAAAATATAATATGTTATAGAAATTCCTAATATAGTAATTATAAGAGTATTGTGATTAAATTTTGACTTGTTTACATGTTTCACTGTTGGGATGAGTTTTACATTTCATTTCTAGAATCAGTTCATGTCACAGGCGTCCACCACAGCGGACATCACTGAGGTTCACCTCAGCGGACCTACCACACCGGACTCTCCTGCGTCTGCTGAATCGACACTTATGTCTGCCTTTTCTCCAGCTCCATCAGCATCTTTGGCATCACGTTCAAGTGCTGGTAAGGCACAATAACCATTTTTTTTTTTCCAACAGGTCAAGCAGGCTCCAGACTTGAAATTATCCATTAGAAACAATTTCAAAAATTGCATAATATAATTTCTACTTGCTCTATATTATCTATTCAAAAATTATATATTTAATTAGTAAAATGGGAGATTATTGGGACTTCCACTACAAGCAAATATTTTAATTAGGCATCCATCCATCTCCATAGTCTTACTCCTTTCAGTTTCTTGAGCGCTGCAGCCTAATGCCAGCAACCTCTGGGTGGGAAAAAGACGCTGTACTGATGTGCAGTAACATGACTTTTGCTTATATACAGCAATGAAGCATAATATAATAGTGACATCCCACCATAGGTCCTGACCAGTCTAATTACATATCTTGTTATACAGCTTTAAAAACCATGCCTTTGTCTTGCCATACAGGAAAGAGGAAACGGGATAACTATTGCTGACGTAACATCAGCAATGTACCAAATGCATCGAGAGCAGCGAGAAGGCCACCACAACCAATATATGCAGCATTTGCGAAAGGTGGCCGCAGATGTGCAGGCAACTGCTGAAAAAGCCCTGGAGCAGGACTCTTACGAAAGGAAGAGCTTTCCGAGATTGCAAAATTCAACAGTGATTTCATGACCAATTTTTGCAGGCTTGTGGACGCACTTAGCAGTCGGGGGTTTTAAACATGTATCCTTATGGCCAGTTTCTGTTGCTGTCTAAGATTTGTATTAAAATGATAATTTGAGAATAAAAAGTCTGGTTTTTCATGTTATGACTCCGTATGAGAAAAACCTAAATTACACATTACATTCTTTCATTCCACATGATGATGTTAGTCTTGTTTGGTGTATAGCATTATAATGGTATTTTAGGGTTTAACCACACAAACTTTTTTTTTTCTACTTTATGTAAATTTTTAGAAAAAATTTGCATAGTTGAATACAATTCTCTATATCTTGTACATTTTTAATGGTATACACAGTGGTACTGGTGTGCTTTAACTTCTATAGTTGACACCGTTAAAGGTAAATATATCTAAATAAAATGTTGCCTCCATTCGAAAGGCAATAAATCTAGAAAAAATACTTCAAAAGGTTGCATTACAAAATAATTAACACGTCGTAGCAGGATACACCAATCAATTTTGGTTGCACACAGCACAGCTGTTATTACAATGATTTTGTTCCAAAGTTATATTTTATTTGCATTTCCCCCAAGGGCAGCAGAGTACAACAAATCCTTTTAAGAACAATGAGTGCTAAATTTTTTAATATTTCTTGAAAAATAAGTATAATCATCTTGCAATTAAAAATTGGAGACCATAAGATGTTAAATCATTTATCACCACAGGATTTATACCTCAATTAATTCCAACGAAGGCAAAGCAGCTTGTGTAGCTGCATTTTTGGAGGATGGTCTGTGCGGTGTTTCAACATGTAAGTCACATTGCCCAAACTGTTATTACCCACAGACTTTGCTAGATTCATTAAAGGTTTCCAAAAATATACTAATCTTTTTCAAAGTAAATTTCAGAGAGCATTACATGTGACATGTATCAAATAATTTACACTTAAGTTTTGAATTAAACAGAAACCAAAGTGGCCTGTCTACATGCAATTTTGGAAATGGTGTGTGCGTTGTTTCTGCATCTAAATCTCATTCACAAAAATGTTATTTCACACAATTGATGCTAAATTTATATTACTTTGACAATTCTAAAAATCATTTTCAAAAACAGTCGGACACTATTACATGTTACCACAAGTATCCCGACATTAATTCAATTGATAATTCACCCGGAACCAAAGTGGCTTGTCTATTTGAACATGGTCTGTGCTATGTTTCTGCATGTAATTCACAGTGCCCAACATTTTTGTAACCACAATTACTCCTAACATTATATTAGCTTATCTAATATTAGAAAAATCATTTTTGAGGGAAATGCTGGAGACCATTACTTGTTAAATCATGCAACACCGCTTGACTCAAATTTCTTTTGAATTCAACTTACGCCACAGTGAACATGGCCTACACTCCGTTTCTGCATTTAATTACCCTTTACCTAATAGTTAAGCGTTATGAACCAAAGATGAGCTTTTTTTAAAAAGAACATTTTATTTAAAAAAAAGTTTCAGTCAAAGGAAAAAACATTGAACATAGGCTATACTGTGTTTCTTCATGATTACACGTACCTTTAAAAGACAAGCGTTATGAACAACAGAGGTCAGCTATATTTAAATAGAAAATTTTTTTATTTAAAACAAAAATTTTTAAAGGATGTATGCACAGAAATGTGGATGACATTCTAATGCTACACAAGTACTGCATCGCAGCATTTCGGATATGGCCACCCTGCTCCTCTGATCCATGGTTTGCACCCACCACTGGTTCATCTACAGCATCATCCAAAGTATTGTCAAAAATCTCTCCATGACGCACAAATTATGCAGAGCACAACAAGTCAGCACCATAGATTTCAAGAGCGCCATGTCACTGTCATTCCGTTTTAGAAGGCAGTGCCACCATCCCTTTAGCCTCCCAAAAGCATTTTCCACAACCACCCGTACTCGACTGACGGTCTGGTTGAACAAGTGCTGGTCTGCAGTCAGTCCTCCATTGTCATGAAATGGTTTCAACAGCCGGTTTTGCAGTGGATATGCAGAGTCTCCGAGGATGTAGTATCCTGCACCTACCTCACCTATGTTCCTGATGTAAGGTGGAAATAGGTTGCCCCGACTGGCTAAATCCCACAGTGTAGACAGTCTCAGGACCCTAGCATCATGCATGCTCCCTGGCAGCCCTGCAAACACATTCCAGAACAAGCCCTTTCCATCAACAACACCTTGAAGTATTATGGAGTGCCACCCTTTACGATTAAAGTAGTCTGTGTGACATTCTTTGGGTGCTATGATGGGTATGTGAGCCATCGATAGCACCTACACACAATGGAAGCCCCCACCGATTCTCCATGTAGGCTGACATTTCACTGAACCTCCCGTCATCAGGAAAACGGATTTGTTCTGGAACCAGCAACGACTCTGCTGCTGCACAAAAATCCTGCACACACCTGCATACCGTTGTGATGCTGACACCAAACAGATGGCCAATAGTCCGGTACTCTGACCCAGTAGCAAGCTTCCACAGTGCAATGGCCACTCTCTTCTTCACAGGCACACATAGGCGGAATGTTGTATCTTGACGCTCCATGCGCGCACGCAATTTGTGCCACAGGTAGGTAAAAGTCTCCTCGGACATCCTGAAGTTCTGCAACCACTCCGTGTTTGAGAAGCCGGGAACTATAGCCTCCCACCACTGCGAAGCGCCCACACTGAGGGTCTGCAGCAATTATTGTGTAAAGAAGCAACCAACTGAAACACACACACACACACACACACACACACACACACACACACACACAGCATACATATAATGTAAGGCAATTCAAACCACTAACCTGAAAAATGCTGTACTTAATACTGACGTTAATAAAAAATTAGATTTGAAAAATTTAGCATGCGTTAGCTTACCATGACACGCTTGATCATTTGAGCATTTAACCTCAGAGTTGCTGCTTCATATTCCAATACGGCAGACGAGAGCCTCATGGACCCTGCCTCAAACGTTTGTAGCAACGCACGTCATCTCAGTGCATGTCGTTTTATCTGGATTAATTGTCTGGCCTTCATTTTCGTAAAAAGCCACAGAGCGAGAAAAATGATAATCCTCATCTCGTAATCAGTCATTTTGTTTGTTGTGGAGGATATGGTCGCGCGCGCTACATGTCACGAGAGTGTTGCCCCGCCTGTGTGTTAAGAAATCCCACCCACAGTCAGTCCCGCGGCCGGGACAATGGCGCCGTGCCGAACCGAATCGTGTTCTAAGACAGAGGCTGAGCGGGGCCCGTGGAAAAGTGCCTTATGACTGTTGTGGCTATGCTGCGAATGAAGCCTGATGAAAACATTGTTGATTACTGGGTGCGCTTTAAAGAAGTGTTTGATATAGTCTTTGCATCTGCATTCAAATTGATATAACCTCCAAAGGAAAGCCTGCTGTTTAAGCATACCTTCTTAGACACCCTGCCTGCTGACCTCAGGGAGGCTATAAAGGTGTCCTGCGTGACTTGGAACACATGCCGTTTAAACTCCTCCATACTACATGTTTTCAATGTGGCTGAGGCTAGACAGCGGAGAGACAAGAGTAAGAAAAAAGTGGAAATTTTTGTGAATGAGGAGTGTGGTGATGGCTTGTATGAGGCTGAACTGCCCCGAGGTGGAGCACACCCTAGGGGGCGAAGGCAATGGGATGCAGAACCTGACTGGGTGTATGAACAGAATGCTTGTTTCAGGTGTGGCCAGCTTGGTCACTGGGCTCGTGGCTATAATAAGGGTGGATTCAGAGGAAGAGGACGGGGTGGTACAGGCAGGAGGAGGTTTCAAAACACTCAGAGGTGGTTTTCAACAAGGTAGAGGAGAGGAGTATCAAGGTGATTATGAGAATGACCAAAGACAAAGACCCTCAGGGGGTCAAAGACCTGCAGACGGGAGAGCATGACTAACCGACAGACTCTCCCAAGGACAAGCAAACAGTACTTGACCAGCAAAAAAGACCGAGGTGTTGACTCAACCTAATGAGACCCAGGACCTGACTATGTACAGCAGTGTGTTGTCTGCTCCCATAATATGGTTATTGGTGAATGGAAAGGAGGTTGAATTTCTTTGTGACACAGGAGCCACACGCACTACTGTTTGTCCTTCCAGTGAACCTAGCATTGTTGGGGATTTTACAAAGGTCCAAAATGCGGGAGGGAGCACAACCACAGAAAGCCTGTATGGCCCAGTCACTGACAGATAAAGAGACAGGGAACTCCTGTGTGTGATGTTGTGGTTGCCCCCTCATGCCCAGTGAGCCTGCTGGGAAGGGATGTGCTGTTCAGACTTGACATTACATTGGGTCCAGATTTAAAGAATGATGACTACACAGTTTTGAGAAATGCTCAGTCATTTCTTACAAATGAGGATGAATTGGATGACCAAGGGTGTGGTACCCTATTTAGCCTCGATTTGCCTGACAGCAGCACAGCCATAACTGCCCTCCGTATGGAGAGCACAACCACTATGTCTGCTCTGCTGCCAGAAGATGCATTTCAGAACTTGGTGGGGCCACAACCACTGCATGTCACCATGAAATACATTCGCTGCAATGAGCCTTTTGACTCACCATTGGCTGATAAATTGCAAGATTTGTGGTATAAATGCATGTACTGAAAACCTGATTTGATGCTCAAGGGGTGGCAGTGGTGTAGCATCATCTCACTTTGGCTCAGCAACAATTATTTTTCTGCTTAAAGACATTTGTTTCATCCAGGAATAATGCAAAGAAATGGATTTTCTTCCCCCAGGCCACAGCTGAAATCCCCTTTTGTTAAAACCAGCCAAAGGAATTTCCCCAATGTCCTGCCGCACTTTTATTGCCCCCATAAAACATGCAACAATCAATCAATCAAAGACTTTATTCCAGACTCAAGGTCCATCAAGAGAAAAAATAAACGAGTAAAAAAAAAAAACAAAAAAAAAAACAAGACAGTTGAAACAATCAAAAAAGTTACAAGAAACACTAAGACATAACTGCTTAAAGAAGTACAAAGACAGTACAGACTTTAAAAAGACTTAAAAAGACTACTGTACCAGTGCCTTCTAAACTGTGACTGACAGCGAATAGAACTGAGCTTAATGCTAGACATGACTTGAATGATTTCATTTCTAGATACATCAAGCCGACAGATGAATTTATACATAAAATTCCTTATTACTGCATGCAGAGTATTTACACGTGATGAGACAAATAACTCGGAAGCACTGCACCATCGAGGCTTTTTAAGTAAAATTCTTAAGGCATCATTGTAGGCAACCTGTAATTTCTGCATACTTAGTTTCCTATAATTTATCCATAAATGAGCAGTGTATAAAGGTGTACAATAGGTTTTAAAAAGAACCAGTTTCACCTCATCTGAACAAAAACCAAATCTGCGTGCAAGAATATTTGCTTGCATGTAGATTTTGCAGCGTTGTCTGAAGATATCATCATCATCAGTCATTCTATCATTAATAACATGTCCCAGATATTTAATTTTATCCCTGACAATTAATTCCCTGCCTGCCAATTCAAAGACAGGGAATTTCATTAACAAATCTTTAGTGCGGCAGATCAGTACACAACTCTTATTTGTATTATATTTTATGTCATTTTCCTCTCCATAAGCACTACACACTCTTAATAACTCCTGAAGACCAGCACTACTTGGACTGAGAATAACTAGATCATCAGCATACATAAAATGATTCACTAACTTATTCCCTATTAAACACCCAGTTTTACAGGCATTCAGTTGCTTTGACAACTCATCCATGTAAAGATTAAATAGAATAGGGGACAGTATACTGCCCTGTCTGACACCACTGCTCACACCAAATGGTGATGAATGACTCTTCCCCCATTTCACCAGCATCTTCTGATGTGCGTACCAGTAAATCAGGATACGTACTAAGTACTTGGGCACCCCCCTGTCAATCATTTTCCTAAACAGTATCCTGTAATTAACACGATCAAACGCCTTGGAGGCGTCAATAAAGCACAGAAAAACTGAAGAATTTTGATTTCTGTACTTATTTATAATTTCTTTTAAGGCATATATGCACAGATCTGTTCCATGATGGGGTTTGAATCCAAATTGATGATCAGTAGATTTGATGAATACATTTAATTTTTCAAACATGATTTTTTCCAGTACTTTAGATATTATATTGGCTAAAGCTATGGGTCTGTAATTATCCAGGCTACACAGCTTGCCAGCTTTATCTTTAATGACTGGTACCAACACAACAGACAATAATGATTCTGGTAACAACCCATGAATCATGAAGCTGGTGAAACAGATTGCAAGAAGAGGAGCAATTCTTGAGCTAGCGTATTTAAGATGCTCAGCAGAAATACAGTCTAAACCACTCGCTTTGTTATCTGATAGCTCTCTAATGGCTTTGATCACTGCATGAGTGTCAATCAGGAGCGAATCGTCCCTTTCTACTTTCCCTACCTTGTAAGTTTCATCCTTAGTTGAATTAAATAATGAGTAAGTGTTGCCGCCAAAGATCCACAATATTTTCTGTACCTGAAATGCCTTCCAAAGTACAGGGCAAAGGCGTTTTACTGTTACTAATCCGTCTAAGCTCCTTCCAAAATTCTGTGACATTCTTATCTAACAATTTCTTGGCCAGGGAATTACTTCTCATAAGCTGCTCATTTTTAGAGATATGACGAATAGCATACTTAAACTTAGCATTTGTACATTTCTTCATCTCAAATTCTGGCCCTTGTCTGGGTCTCCCAGCCACCACCCATGCTTTATATGCTTCCCGAGCTTCAGAATAAGGCACAGCTACGGCCTCATTCCAGCCAGGTCTAACCTTATGTGTTTTACATATTTTCTTATAATAAGGCTTGCTGTCCTTATACAGGGAGTTAACTATAGCATTGTACAGACTACAAAGGTCCTTCTTATGTTCAATAATGCTACAGTTCACATCGCTGCACATTACAGCATCTCTAGGAAGACATATTTTACTCAAGGATTTATCTGTACGACCACAATATTCTACAATTTCTTCCTCAGAAAGAGTGTCCCAGTCTAATTTTCCCACCTCATCCTGACTGACATTTTGATAAAGTGCAGGTAGACAGTCAACATTAATTATCATCTCAAACGGTATATGATCAGACATTGCTAACCCATAATAAATACTCATGCCACCCAAAGAAGCATGTGCATCACCTGTGCTGATGCAATGATCGAGCCAGGACGTAGTGTGCCAAGCCTCACTTATATAGGTATAACTATCAGGAGGCATTAGTACCTTACTTGACAAGATTAAGTTGTTCTCATAGCAAAAATGATACATATGTTTTGCAAATAAGGAGTCAGTGTCAGATATGTCTGCATTCAAGTCCCCCATAATAAAAATACAGGTATTATTATAGTCTTGCATATAAGAATTGATAAAGGCAAGCTTATTTAAATATTCATCCTCATTCTGTTGACATTCAAATGGCGTATATACATTGATAATAAGGAATTCCTTATCATTACAATTAAACTGCACACCAATACACCAGTCTACACCAAGTCGGACCACTTTTATCAAGGAGTCCAGCTTCTTTCTCCAGAGGATAGCCACACCTCCAGGTATCCTCCCCCTGATAATTCCCTTGCTGAGGTCAGTTGTAGACTCCCCAGCACCATGGAAATCAGGGTTAAGACAGTTCAAACGTTCCAAGTCTTGTTCTGAAAGAAACGTCTCCTGAAGGCACAAAATATCACAATTGTTCAATAGATTGTCAATAACTAACCGGCGAGCTTTCTCCCCAGCACTTTGCCCCAATTTAAGGCCACGACAGTTGTAAGACATGACCTTAATACCCATCAAAAAAGGAGGAAGAGTTAAGAAAGATCGCCATCATGCGTGGGTGCCCGCATATTCTCCACAGCAGCCGCTCCACTAGCTCCAGTCCTCCCAGCCCCCCAGGGCTCATAATATCGCCGCACCAATGCGCCCTCTGGACAGAGCTCTGGCTGGTACATGTCCCCCACCTCAGAGCATTCCGCCGTTACTTTAAATGAGCCAACCCTGCCGTTCCCAGTGATGATTTTCTGACAAAACTTCTCGTCCAAGCTTATCTTTAAGATATGCAGATAAAGTGTCAGCTTCCAAATCACGATGAAAACGGGTAGCAAACACACTCACCGTCTTGGTCCGAACTGTTTTTATATTCCCAGAGCCCGTACCCACAACAGGGGCCGCGTTGCTGCCTTTATTCCTGCGGCTGTTTGAAGCAGAGGATGGCTTGGGTTTAACCGCAGCGCGCTCAGATCGCCTTCGTCCCTTTTTCACAACTTGACTCCATGTTGGAGATCCTGGTTCGGAGGCTACTGTTCCAGAATTTTCTCCGGTTATAGGCTGATCCACCGGCTCCGAATTCACATCCAGAGCCTTCTCTCCAGCGGTCAAGTGAGATTTCCGTGTGTCTCCAGGTCTTGAGTCGATTGTCAGGCAGGCCCCCTCCTCCGCTTCGACATCAGCGGGGCTGGCAGGCCCTCCCAGGGCAGGCGCTTCCTTATCCACGGCTCGTGCGGCAGACTGCTCCAGGCCACTTACACGACGGGCAATATCCGAGGTTATCGTGCGTAGATCTTCACTGGAGCTAGTCTGTAACAGCATGGTTTGTTTCATGGCACAAACCTCTGCACGTAGCTGCTCCATTCTCCTCAGTAGGCTTGAGCAGTCCAGGCTGGAGAATGTAACCAGCGGCAAATCATCCAGGTAATGAGACGAATCTAGGCAGTTTTTCACCACATTCATTCATCACCTTAAGGCAACTCTTTAAATTATTTGCATCTTTCTGGGCCCCCTTGTGTGTAACATACCTCTGTAGTGGGGCAGAGCTCAAACAGGACTTTTTTCGAGGCCTCAATCCACTCAGAGTCAAAAGTACTTGAGGCCAATAGGACGATCTCATCCTGACTCAGAGTCTTAATTTTCACTGCAAGGAAATTTAGCAGCTCATCCTCAACAATTATTTTCCCCTCAGCAGTTTTATATACTTCAGGTTTTAAACGAGACCGTTTTACCTCAGGGGCTTCCATAGAGCCATTCCAGCCAGGACGCGTGGATTCCGCCATCTTGTGCCAGCTTGTTTCACCGTCCTTTTAATCCACTTTGTGACCAGAAACGGAATCAGGGCCTTCTCCGGTCAGCTTAGTTGTCTCACAAATATTCCTCACATTTGCTGGTGTCCAACAGAAGACTTTAGAGCAGTTTTACCAGGAAGTCTCAGAGCTCCTCAAAGCACCTCTGGTCTCGTCGCCATCTTGCAGTATTATCAGATTATTATTATTATTAAATATATAATAATATATAAATATATAATATTATAATAATAATTATTATTATTACCAGTATTATCAACAGATCCACACTCAGCTAATTTCCTTAAACTGTGGAAACGCTGGATTTAAACAACTTTAAAGTACATTACTACAAACTCAATTCTAAACCTTCATTCTTTTCAGGACTATGAAAATGCAGATGGACTCTGATGTTTTGATGTGGAAAATCAATATGTGTGAAATGCATTAATCTGTGATTTTATATATATATATATATACACACACACACACACACACACACACACACTCACCGGCCACTTTATTAGGTACACCTGTCCAACTGCTCGTTAACACTTAATTTCTAATCAGCCAGTCACATGGCAGCAACTCAGTGCATTTAGGCATGGTCAAGACAATCTCCTGCAGTTCAAACCAAGCATCAGTATGGGGAAGAAAGGTGATTTGAGTGACTTTGAACGTGGCATGGTTGTTGGTGCCATAAGGGCTGGTCTGAGTATTTCAGAAACTGCTGATCTACTGGGATTTTCACGCACAACCATCTCTATGGTTTACAGAGAATGGTCCGAAAAAGAAAAAATATCCAGTGAGCGGCAGTTCTGTGGGCGGAAATACCTTGTTGATGCCAGAGGTCAGAGGAGAATGGCCAGACTGGTTCGAGCTGATAGAAAGGCAACAGTGACTCAAATAAGATAAGATAAGCCTTTATTAGTCCCACAACGGGGAAATTCCAGGATTGCAACAGCACAGGGATAGCAACACTCAGAGCAACAATCAGAAGGCAAGGAAAAAACAAACAAAAAAACAAGCAAGCAAGAGCAGCTAATATACATATGTACATATTACAATATATATATATATATATACACACACACAGTGCAGAGCATTGTAGCTGGATGAAATATATGAACACACAGTGCAGAGCATTGTAGCTAGATAGAATAAATATGTAAATATATAAACACCCACAGTACGGAGCATTGCAGCTAGGTGGAATAAATATGCAAGTATATAAACACACAGTGCGGAGCAATGTAGCTAGATGGAATATTATGTAGATATATAAACACACCCAGTGCTGAGCATTGTAGCTAGATGGAATAAATATATAGATATATAAATATAAACACACCCAGTGCAGAGCATTGTAGCTAGATGGAATAAATATGTAAATATACAGTATAAACACACACAGTGCAGAGCATTGTTGCTAGGTGGGATGAAACAGCATAACCGTCTATTTAGTTATCCTACATGGTATGATTATGTGCCCATACATATTCTCACCCTCCATAGCGACCGGTATGTTCCTAGTTGTATGCCGGAGAGGACCATTGTGTAAGTCTATTGCATCTTTTGCATTAAAAAAAAACTATTAGTTTGTTGCGTCTTTTTGCTATCTCTGCAAGCAGCCCTGCTTAGGTTGTACAGTCTGACAGCCGTTGGTAGGAAGGACCTACGAAACCTCTCGGTTGTGCACCTGGGATGATGTAGTCTGCTGCTAAATGAGCTCCTCAGTGCATCCAGTATGTCCTGCATAGGGTGGAACTCGGACTCCAGCAGAGATGACAGTTTAGCCACAGTCCTTCTCTCTCCTATCTCCTCCATCGGATCAAGGCGTTGCCCCAGGACAGAGCTAGCTTTCTTAATCAGTTTGTTCAGTCTCTTCCTATCGGCTGCAGTAATGCCACTGCCCCAGCAGACCACTCCAAAAGTGATGGCTGATGCCACCACCGTGTCATAGAATGACTTCAGCAGCGCCCCTTGTACACCAAAAGACCTGAGTCTCCACCCGTTACAACCAAGGTAGGCAGAAGAGCATCTCTGAACGCACAGTACGTCGAACTTTGAGGCAGATGGGCTACAGCAACAGAAGACCACGCCGGGTGCCACTCCTTTCAGCTAAGAACAGGAAACTGAGGCTACAATTTGCACAAGCTCATCGAAATTGGACAATAGAAGATTGGAAAAACGTTGCCTGGTCTGATGAGTCTCGATTTCTGCTGCGACATTCGGATGGTAGGGTCAGAATTTGGCGTCAACAACATGAAAGCATGGATCCATCCTGCCTTGTATCAATGGTTCAGGCTGGTGGTGGTGGTGTAATGGTGTGGGGAATATTTTCTTGGCACTCTTTGGGCCCCTTGGTACCAATTGAGCATCATTGCAACGCTACAGCCTACCTGAGTATTGTTGCTGACCATGTCCATCCCTTTATGACCACAATGTACCCAACTTCTGATGGCTACTTTCAGCAGGATAATGCGCCATGTCAAAGCTGGAATCATCTCAGACTGGTTTCTTGAACATGACAATGAGTTCACTGTACTCAAATGGCCTCCACAGTCACCAGATCTCAATCCAATAGAGCATCTTTGGGATGTGGTGGAACGGGAGATTCGCATCATGGATGTGCAGCCGACAAATCTGCGCCAACTGTGTGATGCCATCATGTCAATATGGACCAAACTCTCTGAGGAATGCTTCCAGCACCTTGTTGAATCTATGCCACGAAGAATTGAGGCAGTTCTGAAGGCAAAAGGGGGTCCAACCCGTTACTAGCATGGTGTACCTAATAAAAGTGGCCGGCATATATATATATATATACAGTATATATGCATGGTAATGTTAAATGAATGTTTATTCCTGCATGTTGATTTAGAAGCACTGCTTATAAGATACACTAAGGTTAGTTTAGTTATACATAAGTGTGTAACAGTACATTCCAATGTATTTAAAACTGTATTCCTGTGGACTGATATCATGTGTCACCAGTCTTCATAGAACCCCAGCTTCATCCTATTGGTCCCTCACAGACAAGGCCTGTTATTGGACTAAAGGTTCATCAAGCCCGCCCACGAAGGACTCTCATTGGCTGAGATTCCGGTCAGGGCAGAATCCCGCGAAACTCAACAGAGCTGATAAAAAGGAGAGAGACTCTTGTTCCACCCTCTTTTTCCTCCCCGGATTTCTTCTCGGCTCCCTTGTCCTGATCATCTCCATTGTCTACACACAGCAAGGAAGAACAAAGGACCACATGGCGCTTTTCTGAACACAGTAGATAACTCAACTTGTAATTCATGTAACTTTGTATTTTCTTTTATTCTCTTAAGTGCCTAGGAATTCCTTTTTCTTTGAGCTCAATTCTTAAATCGGAGTCAAACTCCAATTTTATTCATCACTTTCTGTTAAACTTTCTGTAAAACCACCGTTTGTTTAATTTTAAGGTAAACTTTAATCTTGACTTTATTTTTATAATATTTTTCTTGACCAACCACACACCAGAAGCTATAATTTTTTATCTAAAGTCCGAAAGTTCTCTTTTCTAATTTGAAATCGGATTAGATATCTTAATTATTATCGAAAACCTCTGCAGCCGTTTGTCTACCAGGAAGAAAAACGCAGCTCCCACATCGCGCAGCTGAGCAATCAGCAAGTTTCTGCAGGATTTCAACCATCGAGATCCAACTTACGATCTCATGAATATCATTCATCGTCAAGAGAATATTTGCGGGACAAATATTCTGGGTTTTGCCCCTGAACAACACTTCAAAACTTCATGAGGACGACACCAGAGCCATCATCACTGAGGATCACGTGAGCTGAAAAAAACTTTAATTCATCTGCTGAATTAAACTTGAGGTTCGGTAATAATTGTATATCTAATCAGATGCAAATTAAGAAGCCCTTAACATAACTCTTCTTTTCATTAAAATTCCGTTTTTATTTTCTTAAGATTAATTTAGGACTTTCATAATTAGCAAACTTTCTCCATAAATTTGCGTTGTTTTTAATAATCTGTTAACTCAAACTGATAGAAATTCGTTTCTCAGTTTAACCCTGGTTCCGAAAATATTGACATTGTTAATCTATCATTTACAAGATTGATTTTATGATCAATGAAATTATTTCAATGTCTATTAATCATTTCGTTTAAATATTTAAAAATGAGAAGTTGTTGGGAATTTATTTCATTCTGAGTCTGTTTCAAGCCCAGGTATCGAATTCACGGAAAATTTTTGAGACTGATTATTGATTAATTTATTGAGTGATCAAACGGGTATAAAGTGAAATTAAAGATCAAATTGCTTCTTAAAGATAGAAGCTGGTGCCCCTTACGAGTGTTTAACTTTTCTGATGTATATGAAATGAGATTTGAGCTCAGATTCCAATACATCAATATAAATTAAATAATTCATACCTGATCATATTTATTATTTATTAATATCCCATTTTTACTTTACAGTGGTGTCATTAGAACTGCCCCCAGAGGTTCTCTTTGCATTGCATGCCCACACCACCTCACATCTCTGGGGCCCAGAAAATTATTTTTGGGCTGATTGTGGGAAAATGATTCAAAAAGCAAACGTGTTACTGATTGGGAAAACACCACGGAGCAAAGGGTGCAGCATTCACCTTCCACAGGCCTTTTTAAAGTTCCTCTCAGAGTCATGACTTCATTTTGAGATCCATTATGCCTGTGGGACTGAATGTCCACCTGATGCTGTGGGAACAACATATGCACCAACATATACTGCCTCAATGTGAGAAGAACTAATCGTTTTACCTCAAGGTTTATGGGCTAAGAGCCCTGCAGATGTAGGTTTCCTAAAAAATGCTACTCCTGCAATTGTAAAATCTAATGGGAGAGGATTTCCACATCAAAAACAATACCCGCTAAAATCTGAGGCACTTGAGGGCATCAAACCTATCATTGGTCATCATCATACAGACCAATTTCACTATTACCGCAATTTTCCAAGATACTTGAAAAAATATTCTATGAGAGAATTGACAACTTCATACTGAAGAATGATTTATTGTGTGAGCAGCAATATGGGTTCAGACACAAAAGGACAACAGCATATGCCTTAATGGAATTTACAGAAAAAATATCAACAGCCATTGAAAATAAAGAGTATTCAGTTGGAGTATTCCTGGATCTTAAAAAAGCATTTGATACAGTAGATCACAATCTATTATTAAAGAAACTACAAAATTGTGGTATCAGAGGGGTAGCACTGTCCTGGTTAAGAAGTTACTTAAAGAATAGATATCAGTTTGTATGCGTTAACAACAAAAACTCAGAGCTACTGAAGGTCACCTGTGGAGTCCCACAGGGTTCAGTTTTGGGACCATTATTATTCAATATGTATATAAATGATATATGTAAAGTTTCAGAAAAAATGGACTTAATATTGTTTGCTGATGACACTAACCTGCTATGCAGTGGAAACAACTTGGAACAACTTCTGGATACACTCGGAAAGGAATTAGGAAAGCTGAAACTGTGGTTTGATTCAAACAAATTAACGCTCAATTTAAGCAAGACAAAATTTATAGTCTTTAACAACCATCACAACTACCCAGTACCCAAACTCAGTGTAAATGGTGTAGAGATTGAAAGGGTATCCGAAACTAAATTCCTTGGAGTAATAATTGATAAACTGTGTTGGAAGCCACATATTAATTATATAAAAGGTAAAGTATCCAAATCAATTGCAATATTACACAGAGTGAAAAATTTGCTGAATCAACCCACACTATACACCTTGTATCATTCATTAATACTCCCATACATGACATATTGTAATGAAGTATGGGGAAATACATATAAAACAAACATATATCCACTCTTTATGCTTCAAAAGAGAGCTATTAGAATAATCAACAAAGCAGCTTACAGGGAACCAACAAACCCACTTTTTCTTAAACAAAAAACTCTCAAGTTGAAAGATCTGATCGACTTTAAAACCGCAATAATAATGTTCAAAGTGAAGAATCTATCACTGCCCGCAAATATCCAAAAGTTGTTCCAAACAAGGGAGAAACGATATCACTTCAGAGGAACATGTATATTTCAAAAGCCTACAGTGAGAACAACTACCAAGCAACACTGTATTTCAGTGCAAGGTGTCAGATTATGGAACGATTTTGGACCCGAATTAAAATCATGTACAAAGCTTGGACAATTTAAACAAAAACTAAAGGAAGAAATACTCCAAACATATTTACAAGACGACATGTAAACTCACATAAGGATTGACATTTCCAGCCTGTGTTGTGTTATAGCTTAGTTTTTCTTTTCTCTGTGACACTATGTCTTAGATTTGTTTTTGAATAGTAACCGCTTAACTTAGACTAGCTCAGTTTTCTTTTTCTCTCAGTCATATTTTGTCTTAGCCTTGTTTTAAATTGTAATCGCTCCTGTCTTGTTTTCTCTTTTTTCTCCTTTGAATTCTTGGATGGAATATGGGTGGGCAATATAAGCTGCGGCTTCAGCCATCACCCATTTCGGATAACTCACGTGGAATTGTATAGTAGAAGGAGTCTTTGTCTAATTTGACCTTGTTGTTATATTATACAGTTTCTTTTAACCTGTAATGTACTATCCGAAATAAATTCATTCATTCATTCATTCATTCATTCATTCATTCATTGCTGATCTCTTACAGAGTGGAGTAATAATCCCATGTCAGAGCTCACCAGTGAACACTCCACTATTCCCTGTTAAGAAGGCTCCACCTAGCGTCGGCTGGAGGCTAGTGCAGGACCTTCAAGCAGTGAATGCTGCAATCGTTCCCCACCCTCCATCCGTCCCAGACCCCCATACATTGTTGAATGCTGTGAGACATGATTCAGTTTCAGTTATAGATCTCTAATGCCCATTTCATTATCCCTATTCACGAGGATAGTCAGTTTTGGTTTGCATTCACATTTGATGGCAAAAGATACACCTACACCCGATTGCCCCAAGGCTATTGTGAAAGTCCAGCTATTTTCTCTCAAGAAATGGCATCTTTAATGGCTAGATTTGATCCACCTGCAGGTTCTAAAATATTGCTTTATGTGGATGATATCCTGGTGGCATCTACCAATGAGGATCAATGCAAACAGGATACCATTGCACTGTTGCAATTTTTGGATCAAAATGGTCTGAAACGTAGTAGAAATAAACTGTAATTTTGCAAAACTAATGTTAAGTTTCTTGGACACACACTCACAGCTGATGGGAAAAAACTGGAAAAAGTGGATACAAACCATTCAAAATCTACCAACACCACACACTAAAAAGGAGCTAATGTCTGTTGGGCACCCTGAATTACTGCCGGCAGTGGATACTAAATTACTCCCAAAACACTGCCCCACTGTATGCACTTCAGGGTCCTCATGGAAACTTGCATGAAAAAGTAGAATCGTCTCCAGAGCACATGGAATTAATCTCTACTCAAGAACACGCTGTCATCAATATGTGCTTTACAAATTCCAGATTATGAAGAACCTTTTCATCCGTTTTGTGATGTTGTTAATGGACACATGTCAGCAGTTTTGACACAAATTAATGCAGGACAATACAAACCATTGTCCTATTATTCACGAAAACTTGACTGTCGCCGCTGGCCTACATCCATGTATGCAAACAGTTGCTGCAGTTTCTGACGCAATAAATGCTGTTCTTGACGTAGTGTTATTTCATCCTTTAACTGTGCATGTGCCTCATGCAGTTGAAGCTTTGCTCTCTGAAAATGGTCATACAATGCTCTCTAATGCCAGATGCTTAAGGTACACAATGACCTTGCTGACACAACCACATCTTACATTCATCAGATGCACTACACTGAATCCTGCTATATTGCTTCCCTCTGGTGGCAACACACCAGAATCTTTAGACCATGACTACATTCAGCAATCGCTGAGGGAATTTCTCCCCAGACCAGATCTGACTGTAAAACATGATTCTCTTTGGCTGTTCACTGATGGCTCAGTTAAATTGCTAAATGGCAACATGTCAACTGCATACTGTGTCACTACATTGACAGAAATTCTGATTGTAAAAAATGTACCTCAACCAGCATCTGCTCAAAGGGCAGAACTTTTGGCTCTCATCGCAGCTTTAAAATGGTCTAAGGATTTAAATGTCACCATTTGTACTGACAGCAAGTTTGCCTTTAATGCAGCTCACTCACACTGCTTTGTGGAATATTAGAGGTTTTGTAACATCTACTGGAAAACCAGTCCAACATTCTGATCTTTTGAAAGAGCTGACTCATGTTTTAACGCTGCCTAGATCACTATTCAATTCAACTTTATATAGCGCCATTTCACAACAACAGTCATCTCATAGCACCATCAACTGTAGGGGGGAACCCCCACAGTTGCAGAAAGACCCCAGCAATCAGGCGATCCCCTGTGAGCAAGCACTTGGCGACGGTGGAGAGGAAAAACTCCCTTTTAACAGGAAGAAACCTCCAGCAGAACCAGGCTCAGGGAGGGGCAGTCATCTGCTGCGACTGGCTGGGGGGTGAGGGGATAGAGAAGAAGAAAAGAACAGACATGTAGAGAGCAAACGGCACGATGGGGACTCAATCTATGGGAGAGAACAAACAAATGTTAATGACCAGCAAAAAAAAAAATATTTCATAGAGAGTGAGGAAAGGAGTGAGGCCCAGTGCATTACTGGAGGTCCCCTGGCTGACTAAACCTATTAGCAGCATAACTAAGGGAGGGTTCAGAAACACATGATCCCTCCCTAATTGTAGGCTAGATCAAAAAGGTAGGTTTTAGCCCTATTCTTAACAGAGTCTGACTCCCGAATCCAGATTGGCAGCTGATTCCACAGGAGAGGAGCTTGATAACTGAAGGCTCTGCCTCCCATTGTACTTTTGGAGATTCTAGGTATTACAAGTAATCCTGCATTTTGGGAGCGTAGTGCTCTGTTAGGATAATACGGTAGTATCAGATCTTTTAAATAAAAAGGAGCCTGATTGTTTAGAGCTTTTTAAGTAAGAAGAAGGATTTTAAACTTAATTCTAAACTATGGGAAACCAATGAAGGGAGGCCAGAACCGGAGAGATATGATCTCTCTAGTACCTGTTAAAACTCTTGCTGCAGCATTTTGGATCAGCTGAAGACTTTTTAAAGATGTTTTAGGACAGCCTGATAATAAAGAACTACAATAATCTAATCTCGAGCTAACAAAAGCGTGGATCAGCTTCTCAGCATCACTCAGACAAGATGCTCCTAATCTTGGCAATATTACGCAAATGATAGAAGACAGTCTTAGAAACAAATTTAATATGTGAATTGAAGGATAAATCCTGATCAAAAATAACTCCAAGGTTCCTCACAGAGCTATTAAGAGAAAGAGTAACTGCATCCAAACTGAAAGTTTGATTTGGAAAGGAATTTCTAAGGTTTTTTGGACCAACAAGAATGACTTCAGTCTTATCTGAATTTAATAGCAGGAAATTACAAGTCATCCAAGCTTTGATTTCCTTAAGACAGGCTTCTAACTTGGCTAATTGATTACTATCATCTGGCTTCACTGACAGGTATAATTGTGTGTCATCTGCATAACAATGAAAATGTATACAGTGCTTTCTAATAATGTTGCCTAACAGAAGCATATATAAACTAAAAAGAGTAGGGCCTAGCACAGATCCCTGTGGAACTCCATGACTAAGCTTTGAGTTGAAAGAAAACTCATTATTTACATGAACAAACTGGAACCTATCAGATAAATAAGATCTAAACCACTGCAATGAAGTTCCATTAAGTCCAACATAGTGTTCTAATCAGGTAGAATATTATGATCGATAGTATCAAAAGCTGCAATAAGGTCTAAAAGGACAAGTACAGAAACTAGTCCATTATCAGATGCAATGAGGAGGTCGTTAGTGACCTTCGCTAAGGCCGTTTCAGTACTATGATGGATTCTAAACCCCAGATTGAAACTCTTCAAGTAAACCATTTCCCTGCAGGTGGTCAAATAATTGTGTAGCAACAACTCTTTCCAAGATTTTTGAAATGAAAGGGAGATTAGAGATTGGTCTATAGTTAGCTAAAGCTCCTGGATCTAGCGTTGGCTTTTTGAGTAAGGGTTTAATTACAGCCGTTTTAAAAGCCTGCGGTACATGGCCTAAAGTTAATGAAGAATTGATTATATGAAGAATAAAGCTACCAATAAGTGGGAAGACTTCTTTAAATAACCTGGTAGGAATAGGGTCTAAAAGACAAGTTGAAGGTTTGGATGAGGAAACTATTTTGTCTAACTCACAAAGGTCAATTGGAGTAAACTCATCAAGACAGACATCAAAAGAAGGAGTTGTAGTAGTTACAGTATTTAAGTTAACTGTGGGAAGAATCTGATTTTATCTCTGATGGATGACATTTTATTATTGAAAAAGTTCATAAAGTCCTGACTAGTAAGCTCTAAGGGAATCCTAGGATTGACAGAGTCCTGACTCTGTCAACCTGGCTACAGTACTGAAAAGAAACCTGAGATTATTCTTGTTGTCTTCTATTAATGCAGAGTAATAACTCATTCTAGCTTTTCTAAGAGATTTTTTATAAATTAAAAGATGATTTCTCCAAGCTAAATAGATTTCATCTAAATTAGTAGAGCACCATTTTCTTTCTAATTGACGAGTCTTCTGTTTTAAGCTACGAGTTTGTGTTGAACCAAGGAGTTAGAAATCTCTGATTAGACTCTTAAGGGGGCCACCAAGTCTAGAGTCTGATGCAGAGAAGCTGAAACACTATCCACCATGTTATCAATTACAGAAGGAGCAAGCTGTCTATAGCTTATTTTCGTTGTGTTGACACATGGCATAGAGGAAACAATCTGCATAAATTTGGAAACAGCATCATCTGAGAGGCATCTACTGTAATAATATTTTTCTTTAGGAGCCAAATAGTCAGAAATAGTAAAATCAAAGGTTAATAGACAATGGTCTGACAGTACAGGGTTATGAGGAGACACTACAAGATTTTCTATTTCTATGTCATATGTCAGAACAAGGTCCAATGTATGGTGGAGGTAATGAGTAGAATTTCCTACTTTCTGAGAAAACCCAATCGAGTCTAATATTGAATTAAAAGCCACATTAAGGCAGTCACTATCTACATCCACATGTATATTAAAGTCCCCTACTATAATTATTCAGCACTAAATCAGCTAAGAAATCAGCAAATTCAGATAAAAATTCTGAGTAGGTTGATGGGGGACGATAAACTATGGCAAATAAAATTGGGTTTAACCTAAAATTGCTAAAGTGCCCAATACTAAGGACCAGGCCCTCAAAGGAATTATAACATGTTTTTTGCTTTACATCAACTAGTAATTTGGAATGGTAAATTGTTGCTACTCCTCCTCCACGACCAGAACTTCTGGGATTTTGACAGTTTAAATAACCAGAGGGAGTTGATTCATTTAAACCAACAATCCTCTTGCCCTAACCAAGTCTCTGTAAGGGAAATTAAATCAATCTGATGATCAATTAACAGATCATGGACTAACAGAGACTTGGTAGTTAGAGACCTAATATTTAATAAACTACATTTAATTTTTAAATTATGTGGAGGAACAGAGGCCAAATCATTCAATTTAGAGGCTTTATGTTTAATTTGAGTTTTACCAATATTTTGCTTTATCACTTTGGGATGCTTATACATTACATTTTTATTCATTTTGGAGGGAGCAGACAACGATTCTCTGATGGGGAAGTCAGGGGCTAAGCTGAGGGGTGGCGGATGAAGAGGAGCTGCAGAGAGGCGTGTAAGACTGCGACTCTGCTTCCTGGTCCCAACTGAGTAGTCAGGGTTTTGGAAATTTGGATAAAAAAGATGCCAGATTGTTAGATAAATGAGAAGCACCATCCAAAGTGGGATGGATGCTGTCTCGTCTCATAAGACCAGGTTTTCTCCAAAAAGAGCTCCAATTGTCAATGTAGCCCACGTCATTTTTAGGACACCACACAGACAGCCAGCGGTTCAAGGATGACGAGCGGCTAAACATATCACTGGTCAGATTGGGGAGGGGCCCAGAGAATACTACAGTGGCAGACATCGTTTTTGCAAAGTCACACACCGATTCTACATTAAGTTCCGTGACTTCCGACTGCCGGAGACGGATGTCATTAATGCCGGCGTGAATAACAATTGTGGAGTATTTACAGTTACTTTTAGCCAGCATTTTCAAATTTGACTGTTGCCTGCTCTGGCCCCAGGAATGCATTTGACTCTGGCCGCTGGAGTCTCTAGGTTCACGTTTCTGACTACAGAGTCGCCAATGATCAGAGTTTTTTCCTCAGCGGGTGTGTCGCTGAGCGGGGAAAAACGATTAGAGATGTGAACAAGTTGGTGGTGAACTTCCTGTTAAAAGGGAGTTTTTCCTCTCCACCGTCGCCAAGTGCTTGCTCACAGGGGATCGCCTGATTGCTGGGGTCTTTCTGCAACTGTGGGGGTCCTCCCTACAGTTGATAGTGCTATGAGATGACTGTTGTGAAATGGCGCTATATAAATAAAGTTGAATTGAACTGGAGCTTTGCGACTAGGCTTCCTTCTCACCGTCACCCACCCAGTCTCCTTGCTGCTGAGGAGAGCCGAGGGACTGCTGACAGGGGGGCCTAAGCTAGCTAGCTCCGCTGCAGCTAATGGGCGTCCGTCAAGATTAACTGGCGCAGACGGTGTTTCAATGCAGCGGAGCCGGGATTCCAAATCAGACAACCTTGCCTCGAGCGCCTCAAAAAGACAACATTACATTTACCATTATCACTAAAAGAGGCAGAGGTGTAGCTAAACATCTGACAGAGAGAGCACACCAGAGGAGGAGAGGAAAGAGCTAGTAGCCATAGCTAATGGCTGGAGAGCAACCACACAGAAAAACCACACAGGCAGACAGCAAAACAGGAAGTGACGATACGTTACCACAAGGAAGTGACGATCCAGAGGAAGTATTGTTCATCGTCCCGCACACACACGAGGAGCTGATTTACTAACCAGGGGAAATGCATTGGCTGACCATGCTGCCCGCTGTGCTGCTGAAGGCCAGAGTCAGCATTGTTACAAAAGTGAAATGCATTTGACCTGGACATTTTGCATGACACAGGAAAGAATGACACTTCCACCAGATGCTATTTTGAATGACAAAGTTTATTGCACTGCTGATGGCAAAATTATCCTCCCACCCTCGTTGTACTGCTGGGTGGCACTTTCGATTCATGGCTTTTGCCATGTATCGACAGGAGGGATAATTACCCAAGCCAAAAAATATTTCTGTCCTGGGATACAAAAAGAGGTAAAGAAGGTTTGCAGTCAATGCACGGTGTGCATACAAAACAATGCTCAAGGTGCAATGAGAACAAGGCAAGGAAGTTTCCCACCACCAAAGACCTTTTTCCTCAATGGTGCATTGATTTTATAGAGCTATCAAAAGTGGGCCAGCTCTAATATTGTCTTGTCCTCGTTGACACTTTCACACGGTGGACAGAAATTCACCCCACCGCTAAAGCAGATGCAAAGTTTGTAAAGTGTTGCAGAATAATATTTTTCCAACCTTTGGGATACCAGAGATTTATGCTGACAATGGCACACATTTTACAGCTCAAATAGTTAAAGATTTGGCTAAAAGCACTGGCACGTGCCTGAAGTTTCATACAGCTTACCACCCACAGAGTGCCAGATTGGTAGAAAGAAAAAAATGGTACAAACAAATGTTGGCAAAAACCACACATGGAAAGGGTATCACTTGGCCAGAAGCCCTGAGATTAGTCAAGCTAACCATTAACTCTGTGCCAGATCCTAAGACAGGATTGTCACCTTTTGAATGTGCTTTTCACCGTCCTTACATATTGCCTGTCCTCTCACCACTAACCACACCTAACAAATACACTGATCTTGGTGTACACCTTAGAGAATGTTTGGAAAAGAGAATGTTGATTCTGTTCAGGCTCTCTGCTCCACAGGAGGAAGCGGATAACCCGTTGCAACCTGGAGATTGTCTTCATAAAGAGACACCATCGACCGCACTGGAACTCCGTAAGGTGGCTCGGACCATTCCAGGTGTTGTTAATTACCCCCCACTGCCATACGTATTGCTGAACGACCATCTTGGATTCGCTTGTCACGTTAAGAGACTACGGGTGCCTGTAAGTGAACTAAAGGGCCTTTTCCACTAGCGCGCTTTAGCGCGGCACGGGACGGCTCAGCACGCTTTGTACGCTTTTCGACTAGCCCCAACACGGTTTAACAGCCGCGATTCTCAGCCCCGCTTCAGGGCAGGGTACAGCAGTGCTGAGCTGTGCCGTGTTGTGACGTTAACAGACTGGTCGCCGCTGATTGGTCAGGTCTTAACCGGCGCTGATTGGTTAGTTTGTAACCGCAGCTGATTGGTCAGGTGTAACGTCACGAAAAGCGACCTCCTCTGCCGAATCTTCACGAACGCCATTACTCAGTGCTCAACTACAGTGGGTGGTTGATTTTCACTGTATTGCTGTGATATTTTCATTTTTTTATTTCTTATCATGGCTTCGTGTAATAAGGGCGTTCCATGGAGCAATGAGGAGGTTCAGTGTCTGCTAACTGCATTGTCTGATGATCGCATCCAGCGCGATTTAGATGGAGCTACCAGGAATGAGAAAATATACCGGGAGGTTTCAGAGCACTTGGCAGCACAGGGGCACACACGGACTGCCAAACAGTATAGGGAAAAAATTTAAAAAAAAATGAAGTGTGATTACCGTGTGTTAAAGGACCACAACAGCAGAAGCGGTGGGGACCGGAGAAGCTGGAAATGGTTTGAGCAGATGGACGCAATATACGGCCATCGGCATGCGAGCATTGGCCGAGCCATGGCTCGAGACACAGCCACAACATCGGAGCCCTTTAAAGGTGAGGTTTTTTTATTATTTTTTTATTTTTTTTTGGGGGGGGGGGGGGGTCGGAAATATATTCTGGAAGACGCTCAGTTTATTTATGGAATAAAAAAGCTGTTCATTTGTGCATGTGGATGATCGCTCTGCTATATCGCAGCAGACTGTGGTCTAATGCTTTTCTTTTAAGTATTCATGTGAAAAATACGCTGAAATAAACTCGTATAATCGTTTTAAAAACTATTGTCTTTTCTGTATATCTTTAACTTTAGCGCTGTATTTTATTGTGTGCATTTCACTTGTTGAATCAGCCCACTCGTCCGCCGCGCCAGCACGCACGGACTCTCCAGCGTCTGACGGAGGTGAATCTGTCGCACCTAAACCGGTAGCGGGAAGATCACAAGGTCCAGAAGATAGTCCGTCCCAAGCTCCATCAAGAGCTCCCTCACCTTCTCCATCCTCAGCTCCGTCGATATCTGTTAGGTCTCGTCCAACAAGTGTTGGTAAGTCACATAAAACATGAGATTATACCGTAAAACGGGGCTATAAGGGACGGCTGGGTAATAAGGGACACTTTTCTGGTAAATGTTTTAAATGTAATTCTCCTTTTATTTTGAGTAGGACACTGAGTTGTATTGTCTTTCCTGTAGATAGATCTTAAGAAATTTGTCTCCGTTGTATTTAATGAAAATTCGAAAAAAAAGTGTCCCTTATTACCCCGCCGTCCCTTATAGCCCCGTTTTTTATTTGTATTAAATACGTCCCTTATAGCCCCCTTTTTTATAACTAAGGTAATTTCAGATAGCTGCATTTTAATTTATCTCTGTCAAAAAAATCTGTGGTGGTCTGTTGTCGGTGTTAAACAACAGTTGTGGTTGTGTGTTTTTTTAAATACTTTTTGGAGGTCATCATATCTAAAAAAAAGAGTGTAGGAGTCAAGAATTCAGGAGAACGCATGATTTAACATTATCTTTTTTAATTCTCATCTCAAACAATACTTCACACAAAAGTCAATACATCCTTTCATCTGTAATAGAATAAACAGAGTCCTTCTGGTCTCCCAGGGACAAGAGTTGCAAATTAGCTAATAGCTATACACTCTATGTGCAACACATCAGATTGATTGTCTTTGATTAATTGTCTATGTTTATTGCACTGTCCCTGTCAAATAAACTAATCTACTACTACTACTCTAACCCCTAAAAAGTTCTGTGTGGGTAATCTCCTTTCTTGGGAGTCCACAGGGGGTGCAGACACCTCATCCTTTTGATGTGTGATGTAAATACACCTGGCTAGCTCAAAGTCTGTCTCATCTGAATTTAGCTATAATTATGGGCTCCACATCACTCCCCCCTCCCACGCGAAAGACTGGTCACACACAGTAATACAATGGTCTTGATCAATAAATCACACAAAAGTCAATACTAATTTACATGCTTTCATCTGTAAGACAGAGTCCTTTTGTTCTCCTCTCTGACCCCCAAAAGGTCAGGGCGGCTAACCTTCTCCTTTCTTCTGAGTCCACAGGGGGTGCAAACACCTCATCCTGTAGAGGTGTGATGTAATTACGCATGGCTAGCTCAAAGTCTCTCTCGGCTGAATTGCAGCCTGCAACATGTGAGTCACATGTGCTTCACAACAGCACATGAACTAACTTATGAATATGCCTCATTACAAACCTTCACGTAACTTAAGCATTTTTTGTTAACACATTACTATTTCAGAGTCAACAATAAAAAAGAAAAATGTTAAAGAGCCATCCATCCATTTTTTTCCAACTTAATCCTTTGAGGATTGCATGGGGGGACGTTCCCTATCACAGCACCCTGTGAACAATCAACTCCTTTGAAGTGGAGAAACCTAACATTTGAGCTTAAATACAGCAAAGAAGCATATAGTCACATCCCACCAGATGCATTCACCAGTGTAATTCAATAGTATATGTTTTGTATATTTAGATACAGCATGTAACCACCCTGACATTCTGTCTTTCATCTAGGGAAACGAAGAAAAAGAAATACACTGTCGGACATAGCCTCAATAATGGAAGAGTCCCATGAACATGACAGACGTCTGATGGAGAGAATGGATGAGACACTGGAGAGATACACTGACAGGCAGGAGATTATGCAGCAAAAACGCCTCAACCAACTTGAGACACCACCAGCAGTTTTCTGAACAAATGAGGGAAGCACATAGGGAGGAGCTGACAGAGACCAAAATATTTAACAGAACCTTCCTGACACATCTGGTAAAGGCACTGAGTGATCGGCGGGAATAAAATGTCGATTATGTTCTGTAGCTGTTTTTGTTTTTGGAATATTTGATTTATAATAAAAATTTTGTTTTGGATCATAAAAGTGTGTTTTGTCTGTTATAACAATGAATTATAAAACTGTATAATTACATAGCAATTCAATTGCCTAGTCTGATGAAAATGATGCAGATCAGAGCAGATCAGGTCAGAGATCACCCATTGTAAAGGTAATTTAATTTTTATCTATAACAAAGAACAAATTTTTTGGAAGGTTGATATTGTTTTTATTTAAATCTCTTCAAAAAATAGAAACAAATGATACATTTTTAAACTTTGGTTACATTTATGTCAACTTATAAGAAGATGCACATTTGGAGTTTAAATTGCAGCAGGACAGACCGATCAAGCTTACAAGTATTTAAAAAAATTATGTCAATTGATTGTTAGTCAAATTTCATACATTTAGAATATTTGAAAAGGAGTATAGCATCATATAAAATGAAAAAAAAGTAATCCCAAACGTTGATCTGAATGTTAAAAACATGATTTTTTTTTTTATTCAGTACATCCTAAATGCACTAGGATGTAAAAATTAATCAAATTTGGTAATGATCCAGTGTGCCACTGTATCATTATTTAATACTAATAAAAAAAGTTTCAGCTCATTATTTAAAGGTCATTTGTCAGTTAATTCAAAACAAAAGTGCCTTTTTTTTGGGAAGCATTTGTCCCTTAACTGTTAAACATTTATCACTGCAGACAGATTGTCAAGGAATACACAATTGTGTTGATGTTACCCAAAACCTTTGACACACTGCTTGTGGTGCTAACTTTTGCATGTGGGTTATTTTTAAGAATATTGATTTTATTAAAGTGAAATACAACATATTTTGAATAATGTGTACTTTTTAGAAATATGTACACTTATTTAGCCTCAGCCGGGATAAAAATAACCACAGGCAGCCAGTGGGGCTATTTATAGTGAAGGCACTTAATATTGAATATTTTGAAATAACACTTATCAATATAATGTGTGCTTATTACATCTATTTTGACTTATTTTTTGTATGATATGCTTAAATTTAAATGTTAAACGTTTTTCTAAACATAATTACTATTTCAATTTTCAGTTCCAGCAAAGCAAAAGAGACAAATGAAAAGTGAACAGTTTAATCATTAAACACAGACGTTACAAATATGTACACACATGAATACTGATAAAATTATTAATTTGTACACAAGTACTGCATCAAAGCATCTGACACCCCCACCACGGTCCTCAGCTACCTCTGCAGCTGACACCAACACTTCATCTACTGCATAATGGTAGCCCCCACCGATTCTCGATATAGGCCGACATTTCCATGAATCTCCCTTTATCGGGAAGATGAAGCAGTTCTGGAACAAGCAATGACTGCTGCTGCACAAAAGTCCTGCACACACCTGCACACTGTTGTGATGCTGACCCCAAAAAGATGTCCAATAGTGCAGTACTCTGAACCGGTAGCAAGCTTCCACAGTGCGATGGCCACTCTCTTCCTCAGCGGCACGTCGTATCATGCAGCTCCATACATGGACGCAATTTCTGACACAGGTAGGTAAAAGTGTCCTCGGACATCCTGAAATTCTGCAGCCACTGCTGGGTGGAGAAGCTGGGAACAACATCCTCCCACCAATACGAGCTACGATTTTCTGTCCAGACACGCGGTCTGGAGCGAGTATTTCACCAAAAAATCCAACTGAAAAACAGTGTAATAATGATAATCTGTCAACATGAAAATGCTGTAAAACATAATAAAATGACTAAAATGAGCTTACCAACATTTCGTCCCTCCTATGCCGTTTAATTAACTGAAACACACAGCATAATCATTCATGTAATACTGATAACTGTCAGCATCAAAATGCTTTAAAAAAGTATAATATGACTATAAAATGAGCTTACTGTTATCAGCAGCCTCCTCTGCAGGTTAAGTAAACTCTGCATTCCAGCTTCATATTCCTCCCAGTCAACCGCGAGTCTCCTGAAATGTTCAAACGCTTTTTTTAGCAGTTCACGTCGTCGCCTCTGGTGTCTTCTATGGTTAATATTTCTGGATTTACTTGTGAGATAACAGCACAGAGCGAGCAAGGCAATAATCCTCCATTTTTTTCTGGTGTAAATAAAGACTCAGTCGCGTGAGTAACGTCACGGGAGTGTGGGCCCGCCTCGCTGGGAGTCTGGCGCCGCCTCGCTACACCACATACTACACCGCCATCCTCACATAAAAAGCACAACACCATGCTAATGGAGACAGAACCATGCCGAGCTGTACTGAAGTGAATCGAGCCGTACCGAGGTGTGCCGTGCTAGTGGAAAACAGGCTTAACTTGTTTCTCTGAGTAAGTCCAGTTACAAAGGGGGCTTGTCCTTTTAAGGACAAAGCCGTCTCAAATCTGGTTTAGATAGGGGCCCAGATGGGTACTCAGGTGGAGACATGGCACCAAAGGTACTGATGACTCCGTTCCGTACTTTTCATGACTGTGGGGTGGGGGACCATTTTTTGATTCCAGGACAAGGAGCCCGCAAAACATGGACAGTGGACACTACGTGGGTTGTACACATAACCTGTGGTACCAGACAATGGTGGTTTCGGTGAGAGGACTGGGAAGCAATACTCTGTGTTCATTGCTACCCCATTCACACAAGAATGCAATACCCATGATTCCTGTTCCACTAAGTGAAGAGGAAACAGCTGGAGCAACAATAGCGATGAACTCTCGTCTCAGTCTACTTAATACAAGCAAGGACATTGGTTGGTAAGGAATTTGTCTAAAGGGTATTTTAATAAATTGAATGTCACCATTACTGATTACACTGGGTCTAAGATAAGAATATTCAATACTACTGAAATTGGAACTTCTTTGCTTGCCATTAGAAAGCCTTTAATGAAAGTAAATCCTACACCGTTTACTTCAATCCGTTTTCACAAAAACTGTAGTAAAAACAATTTCAACCTGGGTTTTTCATAAAGATGCAATGATACAAAGGACATGACCTTTGGAGTGTGATATGATCCTGTTTGTAGAAATGCAGTTCACTTTCCCTATATTGCTGCTGGAAATTTTACCTTAAAGAGCAAAAGTTGTACTTTTAACTGTAGCAATAATCCTGTTTTTTGGCCAAATGATAATGGGTATGGATGTTTAGGATCTAATGTTTACTCATTACTTTCTCCAGGGTGGTGTGGCAGATGCTACATGGCTATTTTGATCCCACACATTAGCATAAGTTCAAATCTTACACATAAAATGAACACTCCCATTATTACCATCCTGATCAAACTGAAATTCACACCAGGGCACGGAGAAGTACAACCCCAGACATGCAACAACTAGGTAGGCTGACTGGGCAACAAAGGATTAGTGATTTTAAGGTTGTAATGGGTACTCTTTCCAATGTATGGCAGTTACCTGGCTACATATCATAAATTAGCATGGACAGTGGAAAATCTAACTATTAACGGAACAAGGTTTCACAACTTTAACAGAGGAACAAATTCTCAAGGATGACGACATTGCAAAATAGAATGGCTTTAGATTTAACATTAGCTGCACAAGGAGGGGTGTGTCACATTATTTGTCAAGAGTGTTGCACATACATCCCAGATTTAAATCAGAATCTCACGTTATTAGCCATTTAAATGACATTTTGCACTTACATACTTTAGATGAAGATAAGGGTTGGAGTCCCTGGGATTGGTTTCAAAGTGGAACTTGGTGGCAGATTCTTTTGAAGTGGTTAACCCCATTGATTGTGATATTGGTCTCATTCAGTGTACTCTTCATGTGTGTTATCCCCTGCATGAGATCTATGATTACACAAGCCATTGCTCATCATACTTTTCTGTTGCAAACTGCTATGCTGAAACTTGAGTGTAAGGGACAATATGCAGCTCTTTCAAAAACTGATGACTGAAGATTGTAAGTAATCTCCTGTGTAATTGGAATATGATGCAAATGACAGGCATGTAGAAAATCGAGAGAAGTTACATGTTTCTGATGAATAAAGGCATCCATAAATAACAAAAATGAAAATTATGTACACACGTGTATCATCCTACATACATGTTTATCATTTTACAATTATTTATCATTTTTATAATTACTCATTATCATTGCATAACCATCTTGTTATGACCTGAGTGCCGGTTCTGATCACGCTCGGGCTAAGTTCTTCTCGCTGCCGGCCTTGACAGCTGCGGGCTGTATTCTGGCCTCACCGGGCTCTTATTGTGAAAGTGCTCTGTGGGTCTTCCGCCTGTCAAGGGCCAGTCAGCTGTTTGTCATTACCGTCGTTAGCGTTTCACCCTTTTAAGCCTGGCACTAATGACGGTAAGACGCAGAAGTATCGTCTGACTTTTCTCGTCAAGTCTGGGTCTACGCCTCGTCGTGCTTGAGAGTGCCGTAGACCTTCAAGTCAGGTTCGTTGTTATAGCTTTGTCACAGTTTGGCTCGTTGTGGCTGGGGTTAGCCCTACGAGCCCAAGTCCCGTCTATGTGTGTTTGCCCTAAGGGGTTCATAGCCTTGTTGTGTCATGTCTGTCAATAAATAACATCTTAGCCAAACTCACTGGTGAACTCTGGCATCTCTTGGTGATCCGCGAGGACCACCACAGGACAGTATACTCCTGCCTGGTCGCCTAAATGGAGGCGCCGCATTGAGACGACGTTTCACCGTGACTTTGTGCCATAATTGGACTGTTTGTTCTTCTCGTTTGGGTGTCAACGTCTGGAGAATGCCGTCATCCAGGGGCCGCGGTTGGCGCCTAGGCAAGGAGCTAGCGAGCGCGTTGGAGTACGCCAACGGGGCGCTACGTTCGACGACACCTCCAGTGACATGTACTGGCATCTGAACGTTGCTGAGGAGTATCTGGACAACCTTCTCCTCGAGTATGACGATCATCTGGAGGTAATATCGAGGTGGGAGGAACTCGCCGCTAGGTGCAAGGTTCTTTGTGGGCTGGAGGAGGAAGAGAGCGGATAGCAGAGGAGGCATCCTCGCTCCCCGCGTTGGTGTCCTGTTCCCGTCCCGGAACAGGTCCAGGAGTACGCGCCGTCTGGGGGCCGACGACGATGTCAGCGTAACAGTGCGGGCAACCCTCAGCGGAATCCCCGGCTGGACTTGCTGCCAGCGTATCCCGTCAGCGAACCGCCGAGAGTGGCCTCACCTTGTCTTCCCAGGGGGCCCTCTGTCGCCATCCAGTGGGGAGAAGGAGGAACGGCGTCCCCCACAGCAGGAACCATCTCTGCCCCAGGAGGAAGGCAAGTGCATGATTGTTTCACATAATGATCTGCCTTGTCTGACTCCTGGGGGCGGAGTTCAGGGTTCGCAAACCCCCCCCCCCCCATTCGCGGTCCAATGTGGGTGCAGCTGGGACCCAATCTGCATCCAGCGGTGATGCAGTGTGAGCGTGGTCCATAGGCGGAGGAGGAGCTGCAGACCCTTCTTCGTGGAGCGGATTCCTGGCTCGCCCTGCTCATCGATTCCCTCCGAGTCACCGGCCCTATTCATCATCGCCGGGGACCATGGGGGTCCCTGTTCGCTTGCCCCAGTTCTCCCGAGTTTTGCCCTCGTCAGGGAGGCCGCTGTGGGTTGTCAATGCCCTGGACTGGTGGCTGAGGGACACGGGTCGGCCGCCGGAGAGGCGCCTCGGTTTGGCCACCCGACCCGTTGTGTGTGCCTTGGGGCAACCTGGTTCGACCACCGGAGGAGCAGACGTGTGGGATTTTGGACTCTGGCGAGCCGCCTGGTCCGCCTCCTTTGACCACCAGCCGGCTGTTGGACGTGGGGAGACCACCTGTACTGTTTCTGTGGCACTTGGTCTCTGCCGGTTGAGAAACTGTTGGGGGTGGGGTAGTGGTCCCTGGGTTTGTCTCAGTGTTTGTGCTTTTAATTTTTTTTCTCCTCCTTTGTCCTGGTTATTTTGTTTCTGGCGTTTCATGCCTCGCAGTAGCCTTGTTGGCATATGTATATTCTGGGTTGAGCGAGTAGTGCTCTTTTTTTTGTTTCATGTATAGTCTGGTATGAGCGAGTAGTGCTCTGTTCTTGTATTTAATTTTTCTGACCCTGTAGTTCTGGTTTTTGTTTTCGTTCCCTTGTGCATTTTCTTGTTAGTCTGGTCATTGTCCTGTATGGTTTCCCCCCCCCCCCCCGTTTTCTTCCTGGGTTGGTTTCTCTCCCTCTGCACCTGTCCCCAGCCTCCCACCCTGGGGGGGCGGGGGGGGCAGGGTGGTTCCTTGGGGCATTCGGAGTCCGCCCGTGGAGGGAGGGTACTGTTATGACCCGAGCGCCGGTTCTGATCGCGCTCGGGCTAAGTTCTTCTTGCTGCCGGCCTTGACAGCTGCGGGCTGTATTCTGGCCTCACCGGGCTCTTATTGTGAAAGTGCTCAGTGGGGCTTCCGCCTGTCAAGGGCCGGTCAAGCTGTTTGTCATTACCGTCGTTAATGTTTCGCCCTTTTAAGCCAGGCACCAACGACTAAGACGCAGGAGTATCGTCTGACTTGTCAAGTCTGGGTCTACGCCTAGTCGTGCTTGAGAGTGCCGTAGACCTTCATGTCAGGTTCGTTGTTATAGCTTTGTCACAGTTTGACTCGTTGTGGCTGGGGTTAGCCCTACAAGCCCAAGTCCCGTCTATGTGTGCGTTTGCCCTAAGGGGTTCATAGCCTTGTGTCACATCTGTGAATAAACAACATCTTAGCCAAACTCACTGGTGAACTCTGGCATCCCTTGGTGATCCGCGAGGACCACCACATGACACTTACATGATTAAAATGTATATTGCATGCATCTTCTATGGGTTTATAGCATACTGTATTATTTGTGGGTAATAAGTGGACCTACCGAGTGTCCTTCACTAAGATGTGCTTAGAAGTCAAAGTGTCTCACCAGACCAGACTATGTATATAAGGGGTCTGGGAATGAGGGAGAATTAATCTTGTTTTCTTTTAAAGTGCTGTGACTATGATTAACTTGAAGTCTGGGACACACCTGCAAGGCCATGTTTTCAGTCCAGGCCAATGTTTTGTATACTCATGACTGTATGGTGTCCAGATGCTTTTTGTTTGTATAACTGACAATGTATAAAAGCTTCCCGATTGTTTTTTATTGTCAGTGCTGCATTTTCTGTTAAAGGTATTGCACTCCTGCAGTAAAGAGCTCATGAGGAATATTCCTGTGTCATGAATCTTATTTGAGGTAACGAACCGACAATCACTCTGTTCTACAACCGTGACAGTCAGAATCTTGAAACTCAATCATTAATCATTGAACCATTATCTTAGATGATTAGCTGACAATTGTCATTACAAATTAAAGTAGATGTGAAAAGATAACTGATGGGAAACCTAATATTTATAGTTAAGAATGAAGTACAGGAACATGTCCAGGTAATTTACAAAGAGAAGTCAATTACCTTGGGCTATAGCTACAAGCAGAAACTAATATTTGTATGTCATAAGGTTTTTTACTTATGCTATTGGTTTACAGTTTTAATTACAATGATTTCTAACTATATAGATACTGTTACTTCTTTATCCGTAACAAATAAAAATGTTAACTAGTGAATTAATATTTTTTCCAGGTAAAATAGGAAGAAGGTACGGAATATTAATTACAATTTAGACTAAGGGTGGCAGCAAGTTGCATAAGGCAGCACAAATCATAAGCATGTCAAACAATGGAGCCATTGTTGGTGGCAGTGTATGGCTAATGATTTTAAACCATTTAATGTGGTTTATGGCACATTCAATATGAATGCGTGCATTTACAATTCTTTGTTTTGGCGACGTTGTCTTTGCACATCTGGTTCTTTCCAGAACTTGATAAGCAATGATGCTCCTTTGTACAATAAGTCTTCTTGGATTGTAAAACCCCGGTCAGCCATGATGACATCCTTAGGATCTATAAGATCCAAAATTCTGAACGATGTGTCGATCACTAGTTCTCCCTCCCCAACACTTTGAAACAAAGGAGATGTGGCCATTTGGTGCAATGGCAATTAAGTACTTAAGCGTGTTGTGGTGCTTATAGTCCAACCAAGTGGCTGCCTGAAGCTTTAAGTCTCTTGGCCGTTCTATGAAAGTTTCAGAACAATCAATTGTACACCTAAGTTTTTGCGCGGCCCGGACAACTTTGTCGTCCCGGGCCCGCACTTGCTACCCCCACCCCCTTCCTCCCCCTCCTGCACAGAGCTTTTCCCGCAGCTTGCTTCCAAAGCCGGATGATCGATGCCTCAGCCCCCTGCTGAGCCCTCTGGGGGAGAGTGGTGTGGTGACCCCCACAGCCTACAGGACAAGCAGAGCGCTCAGCTGGAGCAATTAGCAGAACAGTGAGATGTATGGACTGATCAATAGGCAGCCTGTCTTTGTCTAATCCCGGCACCAGTAATCCTGCTATTGATATGTGTGACTCTAATGCAAATGTCCATGCTTTACTGCTGTGCATGTATTGTCTGTAGCTGGGTATACAAGTCAACTGCATATCGCTTGCTCCCTCTCTTTTTGACCACTTGCATTACGTGTTGTTGACCTAGAGACACAGGGCTCGCTCCAGCGCGCTCCCACAGCGCTGGGGTGAACTCTTGTGATGGAGGATGAATAACACCCTTTTAAACTTCAGTTCGCCGTGTCTGCCTGCACTTATTTCGTGCCTCCACACTATGCAGCTTCCGGTGCAGCTGTGATGCCTGAGATGAGCTGAGAATTTAAGTAAAACCATTAAAAATAAGGACTTTTGTTGGCCACCAACAAATGTGGGGAATATTCGTACGACAACAGCGCTGACCCGGTGAAGGTTCTGGCGGCTCTGGCCCCATTTCTGCTTTCTAAAGACTGTTCTTCATCTCCGCTGCTATCCCAGATAAACAGCTGCAGTGAGAAGGTAACCACTAAGACGGGCGAATGGACATTTGCGTGAGATGAAGTAGATACTGGTGTCGTCTACAGTTATTCCCCGGAGGGCGAACTGAGCTGCAGTGAGGTGGAACTGAGAGCGCATGTATATTAATACACACAAGAGCGTAATTATAGACTATCACACTAACGCTAAGCTAACATTAGCCCCGCCAATCTAATGGTCAGCCTTGCTGAACGTTACTCCTGCTGGGCTTCAAAGCTATCCCGCTAAACTTATGTTTGTGAGCCCCGGTGCACGTGGGTATAGATTACGCAGCCATGGCAGCGGACCAGGGGGCGGACGCAGACGTGCGCGCGCTCCAGTCTGGACCAACAGGGTTGAGGCTGGAGAGCAAGTGTTTACAAACCGGTATGCCCCCCCTGATCTGCGACATGTCGACGGGGCGCCCGCGTCCGGTGGTTCCGGCCACGTGGCGCCGCCGTGTTTTTGACTGCCCACTCACTGGCGCACCCGGGGGTGCGCGCGTCGGTGAAACTAGTGGCGGAAAAGTTTGTTTGGCCTTGCCTGCGCAAGCACGTGAAGGAATGGGCAAAAACCTGCATTTCCTGTCAACGGGCCAAAATTCACAGGCACACAAGAGCCCTGTTAGAATCGTTCCGCATTCCGGCCAGAAGGTTCGACCATGTGCACGTCGACCTTGTGGGCCCCCTACCGGCATCACAGGGGTTCACGTATCTTTTGACAATGGTGGACCGCACCACACGTTGGCCGGAAGTGGTCCCACTTGCGACGACCACGGCCGCGGAGGTGGCTCGCGTTTTTTTAACGGCTTGGGTGGCGCGCTTCGGGGTTCCGTCGGACATTACGTCCGATAGAGGACCGCAATTCATCTCTGAGCTGTGGTCCGCAATGGCCAACGGCTTAGGAGCCAAAATTCACCGCACTACAGCTTACCACCCTCAGGCCAATGGCTTATGCGAGCGTTTTCATAGGTCTTTGAAGGCAGCACTCAGAGCGTCGCTCACGGATGCAGATTGGGTGAATAAACTTCCATGGGTTTTATTAGGGTTGCGTTCTGCGCCTAAAGAGGACTTAGACGCCTCCCCAGCGGAGCTGGTATTCGCACAAACTGAGGCTGCCGGGCGAGTTTTTACCAGAGCCCCCACCTCTCTCGGCTCTGGGACCGTTAGTCGGCATGGGGGCAGACACGCTCCCGGGTCCGGTTCATCACGCTTTTCCACGAGTTTTCGTCCCCAAGGCTTTGAAAAATGCCGTTTTCGTTTTTGTCAGGCGCGAAGCCCTAAAAGCAACGCTCAAACCACCTTACGAAGGGCCATTTCGAGTGCTGGAGGCAGGTGATAAGCAATTTGTGCTAGATTTTGGAGACAGAAAAGAGACAGTCAGTATTGACAGACTAAAACCTGCTTTTGTCATGAAGGACGTGTCTGTACCGGTCGCGGTGGCGCCTCGACGAGGCAGGCCCCCGCAGGGGGCAATTAATCACTCTCTCCCTCAGTCAGACCCGAAGCAGAAACGCACCGCAGGCAAGGCGGGGCCAACGCACAGCAGATTCGGCAGACGGCTGAAGCCCAAGCGGCGCACAGACTGAATGTTGGTGTTAATTATTCAGTAGTGAGTAAGGTGCTATTTAATTTTAGGAATTAGTCTGTTCTTCATCGTTTGGGGGGGGGGGGGGGTTATATGGCTGTGTTGTGAGACAGGTATATGTTGGACACTGCATATGTGATTTAACCACGATGAAGGAGAGCCAGCCCCCTGCGGTGCGGAGCCACAGAGCCTGGACCCCCTGCGGAGGCCAGGGGACAGAAGACTTCCTGACCACTGAGGCTCGAGAAGAGAGAAGGGGGAGTTATGTAAATAAAAGGCTAATGAATGTGGATAAAGAGATTTTGAGAGAGATGTGTGATTTCCCCCGCGAGGGAAATGGTTTGATGTCAGAATGTTTAAATGAGAGAACTTTGGTGTGTTCACTCTCTTTGTTCGCTGCTCAAGAATGAGAGCAGACAGTGGAATGATTACTTGAATAAATTGGAATGAAAGAGTTCGGTTTCGTTATTCAAGTCTCCCCACACAAGGGTCCATTCTTGGTCCTTTACTTTTCAGCATTTTTATTAATGACTTGCTGCTACATTGCTCAGCTGCAACATGTCAACTTTATGCAGATGAAGCAGTTATTTACACAGCTGCCAAGACTCCAGCACAGGCTGCAGATGTACTGTCCAAGAGTATGGTTGATGTCCAAGAGTGGCTCTTCCACAACCATCTATTGCTGAACCTTCAGAAAACAGTTTCAATGTGCTTTTCAATCAAAAAATGTAACCTGCAATGTTTTAAAGTTAATATACATGATCAAGACATCAGTTTAATTACAGAATTCAAATACCTTGGCATTGTACTAGATCCTCAATTCAAATTTAATCTTCATATAAATAAAATTTCAAACAGTAAAAAAAAAAAATCTGAACCGCTTTAAATTAGATATTACATACCATACGAAGCAGCTGTACTGTATATGCATTCTATGGTTTTCTCATATCATTGTTTGACAGTCTGGGCTCAAGCAGCCCCTTCCACAATAAGACATAGGTTCATTATATAATCAAACTCAAAATCTTGGACAAAAAGCCCATTAGGTGGCATCACTGTTATATTTAAAAAACACGAGTTTTGAGTTTCATTGACCTCTATTTTCTGAAATTAATTTTCAAATGTTTCCATAAATCAGCGCCTGAGACACTTGCTGGTTTCATCCAAAGACAGGACAGCAGCAGAGCCACCAGGAGTTCTGTTAACAATAACTAAAATATTCCACCGCAGAACCACATTTGGACAAACAGCTTTCTCTATAAAGGGCAGTCACATCTGGAACACAATGCCAAATGAAATTAAAATAGCGGACTTTAAAACATTCATTAAAAATGTTAAAAACAGGCTGAAAAATAAACAAGAATGTACCCATGTATGAAATGATTGTCTGCAGGGTGAGAGTGAATGAAGGGAAGGAATGAATGCATTTGTTTATAGTGAGTGACGAAGGGAGGGAGGCCTGAAATAGGCAAATGTGAGTAAGGTTGTTATATTGTGTATTTATAATCTTTTTTGCATTGATGTGGTTGTTTATTCTGTTTTCATTTTTTCCTTTCCTTTTTACTCGTTTCTGCTTTCTAAAGCCCATCCAGGGACAAGAGTTGCAAATTAGCTAATAGCTATACACTCTTTGTGCAACACATCAGATTGTCATTTGTCTGTTTATTGCACTGTCCCTGTCAAATAAATCTAACATCAGGGTGCCACTGTGGGTGGCAGTGGCTCAGGAGGTAGAGTGGGTCGTCTGATAACTGGAGGGTTGGCAGTTCAAATCCTGCTCACCCCAGACATCCTGCAATTGTGTCCCTGGGCAAAACATTTTATCCAGCTTGCCTCCAATGTCCATGACACTGGGTCTAAGTGGTCAGAGAGGCTGTTGGCATGGGTTGGCAGCCACGTTTGTCAATCTGCCCCAGACCAGCTGTGGCTACAGAAGTAGCTTGTTCCTACCATTGTCTGGCGTGAATGAATAATGGATCCATTGTAAAGCGTCTATGAAAATTGTTCTATAAATCTGATGCATTATCATTCTTAGCCAACCCATCATCTTGTTCTACTCTGGGCACGTTAATTGGATTTGGGGCACAGACTTGGTCGCCAGCCAAGTCTTTTCCCAAAATGAATGTGATCCCTTCAACAGGTATCCCCTGCCTCATAGCAACTTCCATAGGACCAGTGATAATCTCAGATTCCAAGACCATGTTAAACAAGGGCTCCTGAAACCGTTCATCTCCACTCAGAGCGTTGCAACCAGTTTCCATCTCCTTGGTTAAAGGTAACACACCCTTAAGATGGATTGAGATGCACTGGCATCTCGGAGTACTGTCACTGGCTGCTTAGCATGATCTCCTGGCAGATCCCTTTTTAGTAAGTGGACTTCCTAGAAGAGCAATGTTTTAGACTTCAGTCTTTAACCAAACCTGGCATTCACGGACAATGACCTTTTGTGTGGTAGTAATGACACTACTTGACTTGCAGAAGCAGTTTCAGTCAAAATGGACCATGGTTTAGAAGGGAGTGAGGGTGCTGGGTTGCTTTTGATATTGGTGCCTTGTGACTTAAATGACAAACTGGACTTGTGGTTAAGTGTAAACTCATCTGCCATCACAGCAGCTTTTTCCCCAAGTGAGGTCTCTTTGTTGATTCAGGTATATAGCAACTTTCTCATGAACACATTTAAACTGCCCCAACATAATGAGTTTTTAATCCCTCCAGATCTTATTTTCTGATTTACACCATTGCTTGAATATATTGTAACGTGCTGCTCGACATGGCGACGTCTCACCGGGAGATTCGAACTCACGCCTCCCGCTCCGGAGTCCCACACTCTACCTGTGTCGCCAATAGGGTCAACCCACTTGGCAAGCCAAGTAGGGTGCTCATATTGAGTTCGCTACACTACTCCCCTCTGGTTCTCGACATCGTCCCGATGTCAGCGCCCCATTACTGCTTTGGACAGGAGATCCCACTTCTGACACCAGTGTAACGTGCTGCTCGACATGGCGACGTCCCACCGGGAGATTCGAACTCACGCCTCCCGCTCCGGAGTCCCGCACCCTACCTGTGTGGCCAATAGGGTCAACCCACTTGGTAAGCCAAGTAGGGTGCTCATATTGAGTTCGCTACACTACTCCCCTCTGGTTCTCGACATCGTCCCGATGTCAGCGCCCCATTACTGCTTTGGACAGGAGATCCCACTTCTGACACCAGTGTAACGTGCTGCTCGACATGGCGACGTCCCACCGGGAGATTCGAACTCACGCCTCCCGCTCCGGAGTCCCGCACCCTACCTGTGTCGCCAATAGGGTCAACCCACTTGGCAAGCCAAGTAGGGTGCTCATATTGAGTTCGCTACACTACTCCCCTCTGGTTCTCGACATCGTCCCGATGTCAGCGCCCCATTACTGCTTTGGACAGGAGATCCCACTTCTGACACCAGTGTAACGTGCTGCTCGACATGGCGACGTCCCACCGGGAGATTCGAACTCACGCCTCCCGCTCCGGAGTCCCGCACCCTACCTGTGTCGCCAATAGGGTCAACCCACTTGGTAAGCCAAGTAGGGTGCTCATATTGAGTTCGCTACAATATTATGTTTTTGCAAATTCTGTATGAGTCTGAGAATCAGTTTTCAGCTTCCGAAACTGGTACCAATATGCTTCTGACACTAGTTCATAAGCGGGCAAAATGGCATCTTTGACAACCTTGCAATCATAACTGATCTACAGACAAGATGCATATACACGCTGGGCCTTCCCTACTAAAACACTTTGAAGCAGCAGTGGCCTAAACTCTGGACTTCAAAGTATCAGCCACCCTCTTAAATACAAAACATTCTCTCCTCATTGAAAGGGGGGGGGGCAAAGGGGCTGTTTTGGGCTAAGTCAAACTGCGGAGACCTTGAGTAGTATTTGCCTTTAGACAAAACGTCATTGTTTAGCTCCTTCATTTGCTCCCAGTGAGCAAATTCTGAGCCATGTACAGTTGTGGGTGCTCCATTTTCATACACTCAAGTTCTAATTTAAACTAACTGCTTCACACCATCTGTTAAATCCGTCTCACTCTTCGTCACTTTGCTTTCTGCATCTATTGGGGGGGGGGGGGGGGGTCCAATAGCCCGATGACCACAGCCTTTTTAATCGTTTTTTTCTTTGTGACCGATATGGTGATTTTTAATTGTTGAACTATTGTAATGAGGTCTGCCTTCCTGCGAGAAGGGACAGCCTCTTAAGTGGGATTTCTAAAAACTTCCCCAAATTAAAGTTCATGGGGTGGTTTTTTTTGTTTGTTTTTAAAGTCAAAAGCAGCCACTTTGTGGGAATAACCTGGATGAGCCCGCAATTGTTACATCCCCCGGGAGTTGGTTGTTAATGGGGAAAGGAACAAAATAAATATAGAAAACTAACCAAAGCAAGGTTTCAAAAAAGTGTGTTCTAAAAGGTGGTTGGGCCAACCCAAACACCCACTAAACCTATCAAAATGATAAAAGAACTTAAAGAGTAAAGCCCAAAAAGAAAAGTAACAAACTTAGAAAAACCAGTAAATAACAAAACATAGAGCAAACAACTGGTGATGCTGCCTCTCTGACCATCAAATGTCGACTGAGCAGAGGCTGCCTCCTTATCTCTCCTCAGCAGACTGATTGCTCCCCAGGTGTGAGGTGTGCACAGGTGTAATGCATTGCTCCTGATTAAATCAGTGACTGAAGTCAGGTCTCAGGACTCCACATAGACCAAAACAACAATCTTTAGTCAAAGCCATAGTGGGCAACTGGATAGGAGCCACAGAGCTGCAGACCCCCAGTATAACCTAAACACATTTACTGCTTCAGAAGAGTTTAGACATACTGAAATTGTAACCCTTTTACATAACTTTCACAAAGGACAAGAAGAATCATTGAGGCAGATAAAAAAAGAGACAATGTGGCTTCTGTAGTTGTTCCCCTGAGTCCTGAGCTGTCTTTTTCTGCTCCTGGTCCTATCCCACAGATCCAGAAACGGGGGATAAATGGGAAGGACTGAAGGAGGACACAGGGACATTATGGGTTCTTAACCCAGTTACCGTGTCTAAATGTTGGCACAGCTGGCACACTAGCCTGGACTGACCATCCTGCCTATGCTGCATAAATCTGCCATCAGCATCCAACACTGACTTTTTTCCACTGAAGCCAAATGTAAGGAAATGTCCTCTGAGGTAAATTAAGAGTGTTTTGGTGGTTTATGTTGGACATAAAGCTGCCAGTGAGGTAAGTCACATCCACGTTTGTGTATTAGAGGCATTTTAACATCTTAGATCAGTTAGGTCCATTCACAACCATGTGACACAGATCTCCAGCAAATGCACTGCTCATCATCTGGTATTACATTTATTTACTGTCCTCTGTAGAAATAAAAATCTAATAAAGGAAGCAGAACAAAATACCCCCACCCCACCCCAAAAAAAGGCTCATCTGTTTGTGACAGTGGATCATTTCTGTCCTAGATCAACTACACTTTTATGTTTCATTTTCTAGACTTTATTTATTTATGCCACAGTTCCAACTGAGAAATTTCATTGGGCAACAGGCATCCCAAGAGTTACTATATTACAATGATACCATAATTGCACTTCACAGAAATGTATCACTACATTTTAGCTGTGTTAAGACATTTACATACGCCGCAAGAACAGAGAAATGTGTTCTCTGTCCTCGGGCTGCAAGGCCAAAATGACATCATTTTGTTCTTGCAGACCTGGTTTGGGGGTTCTTGTATCTTGTTCTTGACGCATCATTGTGGCAGAACTTTTGTGTTGCATGGTGTCCAACAACTGTTGTGTGATTGGTCAGAAATTGGAATTTCCCATGATTTCTTCACTTGTGTTTCTTGTGAAATATGAAATCTCCTGGCTAGAAAGAACTTTGTTCTTGTTCTTGCAGAGTATGTACAGGCCATAGCGGTACATGTATTCGGATTTGGATCTTTCGGTACACCATCCACAGTTTGGCAAGGAGGTGTACGGAGGTATGAACACAGACTATATTGAGTGATGGACATAAAGTGTAACTGTCATCATGCCTCCTCCTCCCCCACTGTTTCCCATCTCCGGTAGCCTGTCAGCGGACCTCTGCTGCTCTCCAACACATGGATGAATGACTGAAGTGAGGCCTCCTCTAAACACCACACCAGTAAGGTTAGTGAGTTTTTAGCACTTCTTATTTTCAATACTTGACTGTCTCAGCTAAAGAAAACTGATTAAACTGTTAGCATGTGCTAACATTACCTGTTGGACAATAATCTCTTGGATGGTGGTTGCTGACAGCTGAGCTGGTTCAGTTCTGCTGGAAATGTGTTAACTTCCAGTAAATGAGTGAATTACAGGAGTTGCTTATTCTTTTTCACCTTCTCTATTATTGTCGCCGTAATATCAGCCCTCATTCTGAACATTAGTGCATCTCAGGAAATTAGAATACCAAGATTTGCAATTTAATTAAAAAGTAAAAAAAAAAAAAACGGTTATCACAAATAAAACACCTTAAATATTTCACTGTATGTGTGGTGAAGACTCACATTCCTGGACTGTAACTTAAAGCCTTTGTAAACTGATTTATTTTTATTTTTACCTTAATAAGACTTTTAGACTGGGTTTGAAACCCAGCAAGGTTTCAAACAGGATGGACTAGCTTGCTATTTTCTTTTTAACTTCAAAGGAGTTGAATATTATTCATATTATTATTCCAGTTTGTTTTGAACATGCAGAGTTATGTACAACAGCAGCTGCAGCAGAAGCTGATTTTTGAGTTTTATTTCTTTAGTTTTTGGGTTAAAAGACAAAACTTTAATGTCTGTTATTTAATTGTGTCGCTCCAAACACTTTTGATTAAACTGTCAAGTTCAAGTTTCCACCTCCCGTTTAATAGGTCATTATTTTATTTAGCTATGGGAAGTTTTTATAATAGGCTGTTCAAACTTCTATTGCTGCACTTGTCTGCATCATTCATTTCCGAAAGAGAGAATTTATTTATTTTATTTTTATGTGAGAATATTTTATCCACCCTATTTTTAGGCCCCATGATGCCTTACGTGAATTATGGCAGCAACTTCTGGTACTCGTTAAGAATGTATTGTTGTCACTGAAACGGGACACTTTTCCTTGTTAAAAAAACAATGACATCGGCATCAAAAATGCAGGAACACAGCCTTTTGCACCTCAAAAAGAGTAATATAATCATAGCACATCCCGCAACTATGGAGGGATGAGAAGATGACCTTAAAAAGTGGCCAGTAGCTCTGTGGACAGTAGCTTCATTAGTTAGCTCCACTGCTAACATGCTAACGCTGTAAACAAATAAAAGCTCTGAGATATATCAATGTTTCCACTGCAAAGAAGTCGGCTGCATTTTGTTAAAATATGTTAAACATATTCAAATTTACCTCAGAGCAGACGTAGAGTCTAGTCAGAGCCACAAAGAACCACAACACCGTGCTTGGGCGTTTTAAATTTGGGGTAAAATGTGAGATCTGTGACATTCATACAAGTGAAAACATAGCTGGTGCTGCTGTGTCTGTACCACCGATCACACGAACTGTGGCACATATGTTTGGTTCATATTTCCCCACAAGAGTGTGGCACATATGTCTGGTTCATATCTCCCACAAATGTATGGCTTATGTGGATTGTATGGCTTATGTGGATTGGGGCTTCACGTCTGAAGGAACAAGACAGGAGATGGCGAGGAGGTGTGAAGTCGGGCCCTCGTCTCGGAGAAGAGGACCTGGGGGGTTTCCCGGTACACCAGAGAATAAGAGACAATGGTGAATCTTCAGAGACTTGCATTGTGATTGAATGTTTGCAGAAGCACCATGTGACTTGAGTTCTTAATCCCCCGGAGGTATAAGAGTGAGCCGTAACATTATTCTGCCTCTTCTTGCTTTTGAGAATGCTGGATGAATGTGTTCTGGAATAAAGCCGAACCTGAGAAATACACTCATGTCTCGTCATTGAACACATCTTCCACATTGGTGACCCACGACAAAGAATGAGCAGGGAGAATTCTCCCGAGCGGAGCTCATCAGAGGCCAGCCTGATGGCTGCCTCCACGCTCCAGCTGCCCGATTTCTGGCAGCACAGCCCGCGCTCCTGGTTTAGCGCGGTCGAGGCGCAGTTCAACCTCCGGAGAATCTCAAAGGATGAAACGAGGTTCTACCATGTGGTGGCGAAGCTGGACAGTCACACGGTCCAGAGGGCGGAAGATCTGGTTAACCACCCACCGGACACCGACAAGTACGGCGCATTGAAGGAGGCGCTGATCAGCCATTTCACCCCCTCGGTGCAACAGCGAGCAGAGGGGCTCCTAGAGTTGACGGAGTCGGAGAACAACAGACCGGCAGACCTGATGGTGAAGATGCTGAGACTGAAAGACTCCGAGGATGGCGAATTTATCTTCGCCCACCTTTTCCTCCAGACTCTGCCGCCAGCAGTGAGAGTGACCCTGGCAGACTCACCCCGCTTGGCCAAGCGGGACTACCATGGGCTCGGCAAGGAGGCGCAGCGACTCGTCGACGCCCACAAGCGGAGCGCGGTTTCGGCCGCGGCAGCTGAGCAGAGGACGGCGCCCGGAGATGGTTTGGAGCCAGAGGTGGCGGCGCCAGACGAACCGACGACGGCGGCAACAGGTGTCAGGCGACGCGGAGCTGAGGTCGGCCTGTGTTTCTACCACTGCCGTTTTGCGGAGAGGGCACACAGATGTCTCCCACCGTGCCGCTTCAAGCGTCAGGGAAACGCCAAGACCAGGGGGCTGGTAGCAGCTGCATCCCTCGGAGAAGAAAATAAGCTGCTTTACCTGACAGATGCACACTCGGGGAAACAATTCCTCGTGGACACGGGCTCCCAGCTGAGTTTCGTCATGCCTATCTACGCGGAACGGCTGATGCCGTCCAAAGCTCCCTGGGTGTCAGTATCAGCAGCGAATGGCTCAGCGATTAAGACATTCGGTGAGAGGACCATGCGTCTGTCCTTACAGGGCCGTTCATTCGAGTGGACCTTTATTGTAGCAGCAGTCAGTTTCAACATGTTAGGGGCTGATTTTTTGTGCTCACATGGTTTATTGGTTGATCTTGCTAATAGACGTCTGGTTAATCTTTTCATTCTATTCCCTGCACAGCTCGGGTGGCTCCGCCGACTGCACACGCTAACGTCACAGCTGCAGGTGGTAAGTTTCATGCTTTGCTCACTCACTTTCCAGCACTCACAGTTCCAAAGTTTTCGGCGACAGTGGCCAAACACGGGGTGGAACATTTTATCACCACCACTGGGCCGCCCGTTTTTGCAAAAGCCCGGCACTTGGACTCAGCTAAACTGGCAATAGCGCGCGAGGAATTTGCCAATCTGGAAAAACTGGGCATGATTAGATGCTCGAACAGCCCCTGGGCTTCCCCGTTACACATGGTCCCAAAGGCTGATGGCTCGTGGCGACCTTGTGGCGATTTCCGCAGGTTGAACAACGTCTCAGCACACGACCGCTACCCGATTCCGCACATCCAGGATTTCTCAGTTCATTTGGTGGGGGCGCGCATTTTTTCTAAAATAGACTTGGTGCGCGGCTACCACCAAGTCCCCGTGCGCGCGCACGATATTCCCAAAACCGCGGTAATAACTCCGTTTGGGCTTTTTGAGTTTTTGCGCATGCCGTTTGGGTTAAAGGGCGCAGCGCAAACTTTCCAACGCATGATGGATGCAGTTTTACGCGACCTGCCTTTCATGTTCGTCTATTTAGACAACATATTGGTAGCCAGCACGTCCGAGGACGAACATGAAACCCACCTCACAGTGGTTTTTCGGAGACTGGCAGAGCACGGGTTGATAATTAACCCAGCGAAGTGCCAGTTCGGGGTGGCGCAAATCGATTTTTTGGGGCACCGCGTTTCACCACAGGGAGCGCTTCCCCTTCCTGAGAAAGTGCGCGCGATAACAGATTTCCCCCGACCTCAAACGATAAAAGCGCTGCAGGAGTTTCTAGGAATGGTTAATTTTTACAACCGGTTTCTTCTGAGCGCAGCGCGGCTTATGCAGCAGCCACTGTACACGGCACTGAAAAAACAAAAACCCACGAATAAGGTCGAATGGTCTCCGGAGCGGGAGCGTGCTTTCTCCCAGGTTAAATCAGCCCTTGCAAGCGCCGTTTTGTTAGCGCACCCGGTTCCAACAGCCCGTTTGGCGCTCACCACCGACGCTTCGGACCTAGCGGTGGGGGCAGTCATTGAACAGTGTGTGGCAGGGACCTGGCAGCCTCTCGCTTTCTTTAGCAAATCCTTGCGCGATAACGAGCGTAAATACAGCGCGTTTGACAGGGAGCTTTTAGCCCTACACTTGGCCATCGGCCATTTGCAGTTCTGGCTGGAAGGGCGCCGTTTCACCGCTTTTGTAGACCACAAACCATTAACTTTTGCGATGGCCAAAATCTCAGAACCTTGGTCAGGCCGACGACAAAGACAGCTAGCCACAATATCGGAGTTCACCACCGATATCCAGCATGTCGCAGGCAAACACAATGTAGTGGCGGACTGTCTCTCACGTGCTGTGGCAACACCAGGCCACGTGGGGGCAGACTCGGTAGCTGTGGGCCAGGGCAGCGACGTGGGAGCGCGTGCAGCCCTGGTCCACGTAGGTTTGAATTATGCAGACATGGCTGCGGAGCAGGTTGGTGACGCGGATGTGCGCGCGCTCCAGTCTGGACCAACAGGGTTAAGGCTGGAGCACAGGGTGCAGCAAATAGGTATGCCCCCCTTAATATGCGATGTCTCCACGGGTCGGCCTCGTCCAGTGGTGCCAGCCGCGTGGCGCCGCCGCGTTTTTGACTCTGTCCATTCGCTGGCGCACCCGGGGGTGCGCTTATCGGTCAAGATGGTGGGGGAGAAATTTGTCTGGCCGGGGTTGCGCAAACAGGTCAAGGAATGGGCAGCGGCTTGTGTAGCGTGCCAGAGGGCTAAGATACACAAGCACACGAGGGCCCCTTTGGAGCCTTTTCACATCCCGGCTAAGAGGTTTGATCATGTGCATGTTGATCTGGTGGGCCCGCTTCCCTCGTCTCAAGGGCACACACACCTTTTGACGATGGTGGACCGCACCACACGTTGGCCAGAAGCGGTACCTCTGGCGTCAACAACGGCGGAAGAGGTTGCGCGCGCGTTTTTAACAGCTTGGGTCGCGCGTTTTGGAGTTCCGTCGGACATAACGTCAGACAGAGGCCCTCAATTTGTTTCCGAACTGTGGTCGTCTATGGCCCGCAGCTTAGGGGTGAAGGTACACCGCACTACCGCGTATAACCCGCAGGCCAACGGTTTATGTGAACGTTTTCATTGGTCATTGAAAGCAGCCCTCAGAGCATCGCTCACGGATACAAATTGGGTGGAAAAACTGCCATGGGTTTTATTGGGGTTGCGTTCTGCACCGAAGGAGGATTTACAAGCCTCCCCAGCGGAGTTGGTGTTCGCACAACCTCTCCGTTTGCCGGGGGAATTTCTCCCGGAAAATCCTGCGCCCAATTGCCCCCCCCCCCCGCTCAGCTGTTGCAGAGCGGCACAGGATCAAGCACGCTGCCTGGCCCAGTGCATCACAGTTTTCCACGCGTTTTTGTGCCAGAGGCTTTGAAAAACGCAGAGTTTGTTTTTGTTAGACATGATGCACAACGCCCAGGGCTGAGACCGCCTTATGATGGACCGTTCAGGGTGCTGGAAAAAAATGAGAAGCATTTTTTGCTAGATTTGGGGGGCAGAAGGGAGCTAATTTGCATAAACAGACTCAAGCCTGTTTTTGTCCTGGCTGATGAACGAGCGCAGTTGGCGAAAGCCCCCCGCCGGGGCAGGCCACCGAGAAGGCATGCTCCAGAGCTCCCACAGAGATGTGCTAACAAATCTAATCCCCAGGTGCGAGGAGACGCTGCAGACGCAGCGAAGCCGGCCTACAGCAGATTCGGCAGGAAGCTCAGACCTAAGAGATTGGGGGATTGATTGTTGGTTATGTGGTAATGTTTTTTATGTATGCATTTATGAGTGTTTGTCCCATGCAGACGTTTGGGGGGGGGGGGTCATGTGGCACATATGTTTGGTTCATATTTCCCCACAAGAGTGTGGCACATATGTCTGGTTCATATCTCCCACAAATGTATGGCTTATGTGGATTGTATGGCTTATGTGGATTGGGGCTTCACGTCTGAAGGAACAAGACAGGAGATGGCGAGGAGGTGTGAAGTCGGGCCCTCGTCTCGGAGAAGAGGACCTGGGGGGTTTTCCGGTACACCAGAGAATAAGAGACAATGGTGAATCTTCAGAGACTTGCATTGTGATTGAATGTTTGCAGAAGCACCATGTGACTTGAGTTCTTAATCCCCCGGAGGTATAAGAGTAAGCTGTAACATTATTCTGCCTCTTCTTGCTTTTGAGAATGCTGGATGAATGTGTTCTGGAATAAAGCCGAACCTGAGAAATACACTCATGTCTCGTCATTGACCACATCTTCCACAGAACAATCCTTTAAGGCCCTTTTCCACTAGCCCAACTCGCCTCGCCTCACTTCGATTCGCTACGACACGGTTCAGCCTCGGTTGTGTCTCCATTACAGCTGGGTAAAGCTGGGTTAAGCTGGGGTGGGCGGGATTTTTTTTTACAGCAAGGCGGCGCCACACTCCCGTGACGTAAAACACGCGACCCAAGCAAAACATAACACATGGCGGCTGTACAAGGCGACTCCTCGGTCTGTGGCTTTTTTCACCGTAAATGCCAAAAAGGACCGCCAGACAAGGGTACAGGCAGTGAGACGAAACACTCTGGAATAGTTTTGCAGCTTCTGGAGAGAGCCGAAGACGTGAGGATACAAACTAGGTTATATATGACGGTAAGCTAATGGTTGCTAATGCTAGTTTGCTATAAGTACGTCGTACTACACTTTAATGTCTGCAAGTTATCGCTGTTAGGTACTAAAATATGTATGCTGTGTGTGTTTCAGATGGCTCTGTTGTGGGAAAATTACCGCTTCAAACGGTCGGTCTCGGCATTCAACATAGCCTGTCACTGATGTCAATACAGCTTCACAAACGATCAGTGGTTGTAGAGCTTAAGAATGTCTGTAGAAACGTTTATTTCCTGTGCAACAAATTGCTCTGATCTGCGTGAAAATCATGGAGAGACTGTTGAGACATCACGGGACGTACCTGCTGCAGCAGCACTGAGTCTGAGGTGGTGTCATAGCAAAAAATGATCAGCTGACACAACTTCATCGCCAGGTTAATAACTATATTAGCCACAAAATATATATTCAAAAAGTAAACAGTACTGAGTTAGGCATAATAAGATATATTTACTATATTTAGATATATTTATATATGTATACTCGCTGCTCTTGTTTTTTTTTTTTCTTGCCTTCTGAGTGTTGCTATCCCTGTGCTGTTGCAATCCTGGAATTTCCCCGTTGTGGGACTAATAAAGGCTTATCTTATCTTATCTTATCTTATTTAACAATTATGATGCATTTTAGGCCAAAACAAACTTGATCTAGGATTAAAAGCAATTAAAATAATGCAGCCACAAGGTTACATGGAAAATGCTTGATTTACTAGATACATGTACTGTAGAAATATACAGTATATTCTCTGCATCAACAATGTACTATACATGCATTCATGTAGTATTGCACTGACAATAAACCTGTGAAATTTTTGCAGATGTCTCTTTTTTTATATGTGTAGGTTACCACCATGTAACATAAATTTAATACTGACAGATTGGAAAAGCTGTCTAAGAACAATCCAGCAGTTTGAGAAATCACTTTTGGTTTGGTGTAAGTCTGTCAACAGGATTATGAACCATAAAGCAGTTTGTGTTAAAATGTTAAATCCCATTAAACTTTAACCCACAGGTGTCCAATCATGTGTCATGGAGGGCCAAGACCCTGCAGGTTCTCTCTTCTACCCAGTCTCTTCAACAGGTGTTTTCACTGATCTGCAGTCAGTGGAAGAAGTTCAGTGGAATCTGCTGTTGAAGACACTGGTTGGAGGTAAAGCCTGCAGGGTCTTGGCCCTCCATGGCACATGATTGGACACCCCTGCCCAAACCCATTATGATGAAGAGCAGATGCTAATATGACCCAGAATTCCCCCATATACTGGTACTATCACTAAAGTATGCAGGGTCTTCTGTGGTGGCACCTCCAACAATACAGTCTTCAGTTAATAAAATAATTGTTTTGGTTACTTTTCTTAAAAATGAGCCATTATTTTCAAGATCACCCATTAATGGTTTGTACTATTGACTCTTTTCCCACCAGTGTGTTAACAGACAAAAACAGAAATCATGATGCAAACACATAAGTCACTAAATTGTTTATTACAATCAGCAGCAAAGTCCAGATTATTCAGAATGTGCAAAATTCAAACTGTAACACTGGGTCACTCAGCAGCTGGGATGTGCAGCTCACACTGGTCCCAGTTCAGCAGATCTTAGGCCTGCATCTCTGTAAATAATGACGCAAGGTCCAGTTTGGGGTGGATCGTTTCCCTCTTGCCTAGACAAAAGACAGAAATGGGTGGTGGTTAAATAAAGGAAGTTTAAAACATATTTGGGAAATACACTTGTTGCTAAAAGCCAGTGGTGGAATGTGAATGAATGAATGAATCTTTATTTCGGATAGATTAAAAGTAAAGATTAAAAGAAAAGAAAATAATATAACAAAGGGGAAAAAAATCTAACAAGGCCGAATTAAAGAATAACTCCTCTGATTATACAGCTCAACATAGGTTATCTGAAATGGGTGATGGCTGAAGCTGCAGCTTATATTGCCCACCCATATTCCATCCAAGAATCCAAAAGAAAAACAAAACAGGAGCAATTCCAATTCCAATGTGAATATAAAGTACTTCGTTGTTGTATTTAACCACAATTTTCATGTAGCTGCGCTTCAGTCGAGTAGATTTTACAAGGGCTGTGTTACATTTAAAATCATCTGTTTTTACTGTGGCCTCAGCAATCAGAATGAATTAATACATTTACTTGAACTGAATCTAGTACTTTAACTGAAGGTGTGCATCACCGAGTATGGAGTCGCTCAGTCAAAATATGGAGTTTTTAACAATAAAAGTTTGTCTTGAATGTAAAAGTGTCTCTTCTTGCCCTGGCTTCAAGTGTGAGCGGTGTTTTGTACTTGTATTGCTAAAATATAAAAGGGTGCACTACAGTGGGTCTCAAATATTTGTAATGTAATGTAATGTAGTGTAATCCTTTGCACTGGTGAGAATTTGCAGCAGGTTTTAGAGGTGGTCACAACTGAAATGGAAAAATTAACATAGTGGTTCAACAAAAATAAATTATCTCTAAATCTAAAAAAAACAAAGATTATGTTGTTTGGAAATTATAAAATAAATCATGAAATAATGGTAACGATAGATGATACCAGAATAGAAACAGTACAGGAAAATAAGTTTCTGGGGGTGACGCTTGACAATAAAATCTGCTGGAAACCTCACATCAGTCACATCCGGGCCAAATTAGCAAAATGTATAGGCATACTGGGGAAGACAAGACACTTCTTGGACTATAAATCATTGGTCTTATTGTACAATTCACTGTTTTTACCTTATCTTAACTACTGTGTAGAAGTCTGGGGAAACACCTACAAAACCAACCTACAGTCAATATGCACATTACAAAAAAGAGCTATAAGGATAATAAACAATGCAGGATATAGAGACCATACCAATTCGTTGTTCTTAAAGTCACATGTCATAAAGTTCATCGATTTAGTTAAATTTAAGACAGCACAAGTAATGTACAGGGCAATTAATAATCAACTACCAACTAATTGTAGGATGAAGAGCCTATAAAATTATTTGTCATAAGGTACAGGAATTATTTATTTTATTTAATAGTGGGTGTGAAAGGGGGCGGAGTTGAACCATCACTTCTACACCCGCTAAATTAAATAAAAGCACTCGTAAAAGGGGCACCAGTCCTAACGGACAATAAGATTAACTTTAATTTTAATTAATTTTGTATCTTAAATTACTTAATGAATCAGTCTCAAAGTTTCAGTGAGTTTTTGTCCTGCCGTGATTAGGAAACCTGTATATGCGAAAGAAAAACGCTTCAACTGCTCTTATTCACTCGTTTATTAAAATCATTCAGGTTACATGTCATGGCGTTCAAATGATGAATAACAGATTCAGATGATGACAGCGTAATATATCACATCAACTGATATTGGGTTCCTGAACATAAAATCCAGCTTTACACCTCTGTAGAACCAAGGAGAACTAGACTTATGTTTCAACGGTGAGACTGGAATGTTTTAACAAAACAACGCAATTTTATGGGGAAAATTCATAAGCTAATTATCTAAAAATGACTCCTGAATTAATCTACAAAATTTTAAGGGCAGTTACTTAAAAATGACTGAAAGTTTTCGTTCAGTTTACAGTCCTATCCTGTGGCTGAGAGACTAATTGAGCCCTGAAATACGGGCCATATTCAATTGTAATTTAATTGTTAGGACATCACGTTTTAACCCAGAAATAGGAGAAATAAGAGTCTCACTCACACACGGCCGTTGGTCCAAGTTCCGCGGGTCGGTACCGCTGGGTTTTGAAGTTAGGACGTCGGAGGAAGCTGCTGCAAGATGCCTCCTCACAGCCTTGGAGGTGATAACTCAGCTGGGGGCTCTCCAGACAATGGCAGCAGTGGGTGGTCTGTCACAGAGCGGCGTGAAAAGTCCTTTGAAAAAGAGTCCAAATTTGGGGTCTCTTGTAGTGGGATCGACCCGAAAACTGAAGAAAAATCTTCTCAGTCTCTGTTCTCTTTAACTAGGCAAATTAAAGGTCCACTTTAATGGCGTGAAAAGTCATTAAAAAAAAAAAGTGTTAGAAAAACATTTACTAGGATAAGAATGGCTTCTGAGGTGAAGGAAAAAGTTTGAGAATTTGATTCTCTAAAAAGGGACGAGCTCTAAAGAAAAATGGTTTCTCCTCAGTTTCCAGAATATAAGAAAAGATTTGACAAACACACAGAGAATAAAATAAAACTTCACAGGGCCTTGAAACGGTGGAATAAGATCTTCTTCTGAGGTCTAGATTACTATTCTGCTTCTTTAATCTGAATTTAGTTCCTAATCTTTCTCAAAATCTCTCTCTTCTTTCTGTGTTTCTAATTCTTAATTCTATTTCTAGCTAATCTTCCTGCCTGTTGTCTGATCTCTGACTTTTTTTTTTTAAAACTCTTAACTGTGCTGTGACTCAACTGTTAACCCTGTTTTTCCTCATGTCTTTTTTTTCAAGTGTTTTTTTCTCTCTTCCTCTCAAATCTAACTTCTGTCTTTTAAAGTTACCTCGCCGGGTCGTAAAACTGATGAGGTCAGTCGTCAACTGACCAATCTACTCTCTCAGAATCAGTTTGAAATGGCTGTTATCCAATGTGAAAACACTTCTTTGTTTGAGAGCAGCCAACCAAATGGAGACACCATCCCATGAATTTTCAGAGGGAAAAATCAACGGTCAGTTCTTATAAGATAAATGCTCAATATAAAATCTAACTAAATTAAATGACTTGGCTAATATATGGCGATCATGCATTTATACCATTACTCCAATAACACTCATGAATATAACATTTCTTATACATAATTATAATACATGCATTCACATTTAGATCAAGATTAGAACAGCAGAACATGCAGCAAACCATGGTTGGTGATAAGGGGGATGATTTTCAGTGTCCTTAGGATCCAGGATAAGCTGAAAGAAACTTAATATTTAGAACAAATTAAAAGTCATCCTACGTACTGAAAACACATTCCGTAGGTATCCGCTAGGAGGTACTGTTGAGCTGTAGATGATTTCCTTAGTATCTGGCGAAGGCCTGGACAGCATAGGCTATAAAACCGTCAGATTAAGTGGTTTATGACTCTTTTAAAAACATTGGTTTCCTGTGAAAAGGTACGTTATCAAATGCAGTGTTCATGTTGAGAGGTCTGGTCTCCTGAGTTTTATGTTCCTTTGAGCCTTTAAAAGCAAACTCTGATCCTTACAATCTCTGCAAGCGGCAATTGTTTACATTGGGGTCCTGGGAAAGCAAGCATCTTTGGTCAGGTCTGGAAGAAGCCTGCATGAGTCAGCAAAAAGCCAGTGATATTCCTGAGAAGGCAGAAAGGTGATATTCCTGTGTAATGAATAAATTGAAATTCCTGTAAACTGGAGAGAAGTGATCTTGTCTTGGTTTTGAGGAGGACGATGATGCTACATAATATACAAAAAATATTTAAAAAAAGAGACAATGATCATAATTTGAGGGGAGACTTAAACTTTACAAAACCCAAGATACGTACTACCAAGAAAAGTCTGTGCATATCTGTCTGTGGGGTGGATTTGTGGAACAGTCTAGAGCCGGAACTGAAACTATGTACAAACAGAAATCAATTCAAAAAGAGGTATAAGCACCATTTGCTGAAAGGGTATATGTTAGAAGGGTAGTAGTTATATGTACGATTCATATGTTCACTCTGGGACATTATGGGACACTATGGAATGGTGGGTAGGACAGCACTGTGTATATCTGTGTTGTTTGAGGCTGGTTTTGTTGTATGGGCATCATTGTATGTTAGAATGGATGGGTGTTAATGTTGATTTGTAAAAAATACAGTAAATTGTTTACTTGGGGTCTTAAAGGTGGTAATTTGTATAAAATTCACATGGGTGTATCTATGGAAAAGAGAAGATGGAATTAATAAGTGTTCACTTCTTCCTTCTCCCTTTCGAACAGTGTATAATGTTACTTTATTGCATTTGCCATTTGCTTGTATTTGTTATATTTTTGTGTTCGAAATAAACTATCTATCTATCTATCTAATGTGTCCTGTTACTGCATGAGTTTATTGATGATAGACTATAAACTACACATATAAACTAAATTATATTGATGACTGAACAACTGCCATTCCCCAAAAGATACAGTTATGAACATAACTCAAAAAGGATCACACAAGTGATCTGACAAAAAAATAAATACATTAACAAGCGGTTTATTTTACAGTTGATGTGCCATTCATTTTCAATTATTCTGTAATTAATATTCACACAATCAAATAAATCTCAGTTCAGTCCCTTTTATATTAAGTGGAAATTGTGCTACTTTGGTTGTGCTACTTTGGTTTTGACACTTTACCTATAAAAGCAAAGGATTTCAGTACTTTCCACAGTGGCGAGGTCCGTTGTGGGGTGGCTGCTTTTCCTTTCCTCCTGCCTAGACGAACAACAGAAATGGATAGTGATTAGTTAAAGGAAGTTCAACACTTATACAGGCACATCTCAAAAATTATAATATCATGAAAAAGTTAAATATTTTTGTGACTCATTTCAGAAAGTGAAACCCATATATAGATTCATTACACGGACAGTGATATATTGCAAGTGTTTATTTTAATTTTGATGATTATGGCTACAGCCCATATTAACCAACACCTCAGCAGCCAAGATTTCTATTTAAAAACTTAAATTCTATTAAAATAAATAAATACTTGAAATATATAACTGTCTGTGTAATGAATGTATATAATATATGGATTTCTCCTTCTGAAATGAGTGACAAAAAATATTGAATTTTTTCATGACATTCTAATTTTTGGAGATAAGATAAGATAAGATAAGATAAGCCTTTATTAGTCCCACAATGGGGAAATTCCAGGATTGCAACAGCATAGGGATAGCAACACTCAGAGCAACAATCAGAAGGCAAGAAAAAACAACATCTAGTAAACATATGTCCATATTACTATAAATGTATATATATAGACACACAGTGCAGAGCATTATGGCTGGTGAATGTGCAGCAGAAAGTCTAAGCTCTCTCTCCGCAGATGCAGCGGGCCAGCTGGAAGTCTTTGGGCATGATGGTGACCCCCTTAGCGAAGAAGAGACCCACCAGGTGGGCCTCGCTGGTCTCCTGCAGAGCCATGACGGCGAAGCTCAGGAAACGCAGGACGGTCTTGAAGTCCTGAGCGATCTCCCTCACCAGGCGCTGGACGGGCAGCTTACGGATGAGCAGCTCCGTGGATTTCTGGTAGCGACGGATCTCTCTCAGAGCCACGGGCCTGTGACGGCGAGGCCTCTTCACTCTGCCGGTGGCCAGAGCGCCTCTCCGAGCAGCCCTGGTGGCTAGCTGTCTCCTGGGGGGGCTTCTTCCTCCAGTAGATTTTACGGGCGGTCTGCTTGGTTCTTGCCATCGCTCTTTATTATTCTGTCTTATATTTCTTTCACGCCGCCTAAACTCCAGCCTGGCACCCGCGTCCTTTTCGCTACAGCTCCCGGTATGTCGACTTTCCCATTAGCACCGGGAGGCGGCCAAGTGCTAGCTAGCACTAGCTCCTCCCCGCTGTAACGTCTCCCGCTGCAAACCGTGGCTCCGTCCGCTGACCCGGGAGACCCCCGGGGCGATCCGTGCGTCCGTGATATATATACAGAGTGAAAGGTGTAGAAAGAAGAAGGAAGATAAAAAAAAGGCTGTTGCAACAGGCAGCCGACTCGTGTGGCGCCGCCGGTCCGGCGGAACCGGAACCGGAAAAAAAAAAGATGTACCTGTATTGGGGAAATACACTTAAAGTCAGTGGTGGGATGTGACAAAAATGCTTCATTTCAATTCAATTCAATTCAATTCAATTCAACTTTATTTATATAGCGCCATTTCACAACAACAGTCATCTCATAGCACTATCAACTGTAGGGAGGACCCCCACAGTTGCAGAAAGACCCCAGCAATCAGGCGATCCCCTGTGAGCAAGCACTTGGCGACGGTGGAGAGGAAAAACTCCCTTTTAACAGGAAGAAACCTCCAGCAGAACCAGGCTCAGGGAGGGGCAGTCATCTGCTGCGACTGGCTGGGGGGTGAGGGGATAGAGAAGAAGAAAAGAACAGACATGTAGAGAGCAAACAGCACGATGGGGACTCAATCTATGGGAGAGAACAAACAAATGTTAATGACCAGCAAAAAAAAAATATTTCATAGAGAGTGAGGAAAGGAGTGAGGCCCAGTGCATTACTGGAGGTCCCCCGGCTGACTAAACCTATTAGCAGCATAACTAAGGGAGGGTTCAGAAAACACATGATCCCTCCCTAATTGTAGGCTATATCAAAAAGGTAGGTTTTAGCCCTATTCTTAAAAACAGAGATCGAGTCTGACTCCCGAATCCAGATTGGCAGCTGATTCCACAGGAGAGGAGCTTGATAACTGAAGGCTCTGCCTCCCATTGTACTTTTGGAGATTCTAGGTATTACAAGTAAACCTGCATTTTGGGAGCGTAGTGCTCTGTTAGGATGATACGGTAGTATCAGATCTTTTAAATAAAAAGGAGCCTGATTGTTTAGAGCTTTGTAAGTAAGAAGAAGGATTTTAAACTTAATTCTAAACTCTATGGGAAGCCAATGAAGGGAGGCCAGAACCGGAGAGATATGATCTCTCTTTCTAGTACCTGTTAAAACTCTTGCTGCAGCATTTTGGATCAGCTGAAGACTTTTTAAAGATGTTTTAGGACAACCTGATAATAAAGAATTACAATAATCTAATCTCGAGCTAACAAAAGCGTGGATCAGCTTCTCAGCATCACTCTGAGACAAGATGCTCCTAATCTTGGCAATATTACGCAAATGATAGAAGGCAGTCTTAGAAACAAATTTAATATGTGAATTGAAGGACAAATCCTGATCAAAAATAACTCCAAGGTTCCTCACAGAGCTATTAAGAGAAAGAGTAACTGCATCCAAACTGAAAGTTTGATTTGGAAAGGAATTTCTAAGGTTTTTTGGACCAACAAGAATGACTTCAGTTTTATCTGAATTTAATAGCAGGAAATTACAAGTCATCCAAACTTTGATTTCCTTAAGACAGGCTTCTAACTTGGCTAATTGATTAGTATCATCTGGCTTCATTGACAGGTATAATTGTGTGTCATCTGCATAACAGTGAAAATGTATACAGTGCTTTCTAATAATGTTGCCTAACGGAAGCATATATAAACTAAAAAGAGTAGGGCCAAGCACAGATCCCTGTGGAACTCCATGACTAAGCTTTGAGCTGAGAGAAAACTCATCATTTACATGAACAAACTGGAACCTATCAGATAAATAAGATCTAAACCACTGCAACGAAGTTCCATTAAGTCCAACATAGTGTTCTAATCTATCAAGTAGAATATTATGATCAATAGTATCAAAAGCTGCACTAAGATCTAAAAGGACAAGTACAGAAACTAGTCCATTATCAGATGCAATGAGGAGGTCGTTAGTGACCTTCACCAAGGCTGTTTCAGTGCTATGATGGATTCTAAACCCAGATTGAAACTCCTCAAATAAACCAATTCCCTGCAGGTGGTCAAATAATTGCATAGCAACAACTCTTTCTAAGATTTTTGAAATGAAAGGGAGATTAGAGATTGGTCTATAGTTAGCTAAAGCTCCTGGATCTAGCGTTGGCTTTTTGAGTAAGGGTTTAATTACAGCCGTTTTAAAAGCCTGCGGTACATGGCCTAAAGTTAATGAAGAATTGATTATATGAAGAATAAAGCTACCAATAAGTGGGAAGACTTCTTTAAATAACCTGGTAGGAATAGGGTCTAAAAGACAAGTTGAAGGTTTGGATGAGGAAACTATTTTGTCTAACTCACAAAGGTCGATTGGAGTAAACTCATCAAGACAGACATCAATAGAAGGAGTTGTAGTAGTTACAGTATTTAAGTTAACTGTGGGAAGAATCTGATTGATTTTATCTCTGATGGATGAAATTTTATTATTGAAAAAGTTCATAAAGTCCTGACTAGTAAGCTCTAAGGGGATGCTAGGATTGACAGAGTCCTGACTCTTTGTCAACCTGGCTACAGTACTGAAAAGAAACCTGGGATTATTCTTGTTCTCTTCTATTAATGCAGAGTAATAACTCGTTCTAGCTTTTCTAAGAGATTTTTTATAAATTAAAAGATGATTTCTCCAAGCTAAATAGATTTCATCTAAATTAGTAGAGCGCCATTTTCTTTCTAATTGACGAGTCTTCTGTTTTAAGCTACGAGTTTCTGTGTTGAACCAAGGAGTTAAAAATCTCTGATTAGACTTTTTCTTTTTTAAGGGGGCCACCAAGTCTAGAGCCTGATGTAGAGAAGCTGAAACACTATCCACCATGTTATCAATTACAGAAGGAGCAGAGCTGTCTATAGCTTATTTCCGTTGTGTTGACACATGGCATAGAGGAAACAATCTGCATAAATTTGGAAACAGCATCATCTGAGAGGCATCTACTGTGATAATATTTTTCTTTAGGAGCCAAATAGTCAGAAATAGTAAAATCAAAGGTTAACAGACAATGGTCTGACAGTACAGGGTTATGAGGAGACACTACAAGATTTTCTATTTCTATGCCATATGTCAGAACAAGGTCCAATGTATGGTGGAGGTAATGAGTAGAATTACCTACTTTCTGAGAAAACCCAATCGAGTCTAATATTGAATTAAAAGCCACATTAAGGCAGTCACTATCTACATCCACATGTATATTAAAGTCCCCTACTATAATTATTCTATCAGATTTCAGCACTAAATCAGCTAAGAAATCAGGAAATTCGGATAAAAATTCTGAATAGGTTGATGGGGGACGATAAACTATGGCAAATAAAATTGGGTTTAACCTGGAATTGCTAAAGTGCCCAATACTGAGGACCAGGCCCTCAAAGGAATTATAACATGTTTTTTGCTTTACATTAACTAGTAATTTGGAATGGTAAATTGCTGCTACTCCTCCTCCACGACCAGAACTTCTGGGATTTTGACAGTTTAAATAACCAGAGGGAGTTGATTCATTTAAACCAACATAATCCTCTTGTCCTAACCAAGTCTCTGTAAGGGAAATTAAATCAATCTGATGATCAATTAACAGATCATGGACTAACAGAGACTTGGGAGTTAGAGACCTAATATTTAATAAACCACATTTAATTTTTAAATTATGAGGAGGAACAGAGGCCAAATCATTCAATTTAGAGGCTTTATGTTTAATTTGAGTTTTACCAATATTTTGCTTTATCACTTTGGGATGCTTATACATTATATTTTTATTTACTTTGGAGGGAGCAGACAACGATTCTCTGATGGGGAAGACAGGGGCTAAGCTGAGGGGTGGCGGATGAAGAGGAGCTGCAGAGAGGCGTGTAAGACTGCGACTCTGCTTCCTGGTCCCAACTCTGAGTAGTCACGGTTTTGGAAATTTCCCTGACAAGCACTGCAGGATCCACTCTGTACAGGTACAAGAACATTATCAATCCAGGGATTTATGGTGGAACAGCACAACGACACTCTTCCAACACCTTTTATGGAAAATCCACAGAATCGGTGTGTGGGTCTACTCTGACACTTTAGAAAATTATATGAATGACTTTATAAATCACTGGTTTGAAAAAGCACCTGTATATGTCGAGATTTCGGCTCCTGTGGTCCACTTGACCTGCATCCACAAACACTGAGGGAGGCTAAACCCTGGCATGAGGAAACACATTCTAGGAAGAAATTACACACAATTTAATGCACAGCATCAAAGTGCAGCACATACACAAACCAGGACTTTAACCAGGATTAACATATTTCATCGTTTTGCTCTCACAAGCGAATACTTAGGACAAAACAAGAGCGAATCAGCAGTTGGCTACTAGCTAGCTACTAGCTAATACTCATTAGCCAGCACAGGACGGCGCTGTATGGCTCAAAAAAAGTGAGCTTACCACCAACAGGATAAATAAGCAAACAGATGCACAATATTACAAATCACTCACCATCGATGGTTCTCTCACGTTCGTCTCCAGCTTGTCCGTAGTCCGGTTCTATGCTGGGCTGCATCTGTATCGGTGTGGGTCGCTCCTCACTGTGGATCTGCCACCAAGCAGAGAAAACCCCGCACCTCTTCGTTGGACCACGGTGTAGATTTCCACAAGACCTACAACGCTGTCTGTATTAATATTGTATTTACTCCGTGACCGAGTTAGTCCGTGAAATATTGCATATGGCGGTCGTGTAAATTCCACTGAAGACGGACGCTTTCGTGACGTTACGCACTGACCAATCAGTGGCTCGCAGTCTGTTGATGTCAAATCTCGGCTCGACTCAGCACGGTTGTACCCTGCCCTCGATCAGGCACGAAAATAGCGCCTGCTAACCGGTTCTGGGGCTAATGGAAAAGGCTACAAATGCGGGCTGAGCCGTAACGTGTTGGGCCAAGCGGGGCTAGTGGAAAAGGGCTTAGTTTTCAGCGTATGATCCACTCATTGCTGTTGAAGCCACAGATTTAGCTGCACTCATCTGTTAGGAGCCTCACACCACAAACAGCAGCAAGTACCAGAACTACGCAAAAACATTCAAAAATACAAAAACTGCAAGTGCTGAAATTAGCGGCCACCTGAGTGCAAAACACATATGTGGACTACACATTAAAATGAATTTGAAAAACTTTTAAAAATGCTATTTTAAATGCCCCTGCTACTCTACTCTTACTGACTGATTTAACACTAGATCAGCCAAAACCAGAAGCTCCACCCATAATCGTTCCTACAGCGGCACCCCCAGGAATAAGGTGGATTAATTGGAGAATTTCCTGCTGACAGTCTGCAGGGTTTATTTTGTCAATAAAGCTGTTCACCCTGATAAAGATAAGCAGTTTTCTGTTTTGAATTTTGCAAAACAGCAAAATACACCAGACTGCACTGTAGTAGTCCATCAACAGGTACAGGTGGTTGTCGTCCTGGAAGGCGTAGTGCAGCCTGGTGCAGTTTGCACCAGCAAAAACAATGTCTGCCTCTGTAGTATCCTCTGGGTCCCTCCCCAATCTGACCAGTGATGACATGTTTAGCTGCTTGTCATCCTTCTACCGCTGGCTGTCTGTGTGGTGTCCTGAAAAACGATGTGGGCTACATAGACAGTTGGAGCTCATTTTGGGGAAAACCTGGTCTTATTAGATGAGACGGCATCCATCCCACTTTGGATGTTGAGTCTCTTTTATCCAACAATCTGGCATCATTTTTATCCAAATTTTCAAAACCTTGACAACTCAGAGTTGGGACCAGGAAGCAGAGTCGCAGTCTTACACGCCTCTCTGCAGCTCCTCTTCATCCGCCACCCCTCAACTTAGCCCCTGTCTTCCCCATCAGAGAATCATTGTCTGCTCCCTCCAAAGTAAATAAAAATATAATGTATAAGCATCCCAAGTGATTAAACAAAAAGTTGGTAAAACTCAAATTAAACATGAAGCCTCTAAATTGAATGATTTGACCTCTGTTCCTCCTCATAATTTAAAAAATAAATGTGGTTTGTTAAAAATTAGGTCTCTAACTCCCAAGTCTCCGCTAGTCCATGATCATGTTAATTGATCATCATCCATCCATCCATCCATCTTCTACCGCTTTTCCGGAGGTCCGGGTCGCGGAGGCAGCAGTTCAAGCAGAGAAGCCCAGACTTCCCTCTCCCCAGCCACCTGCTCCAGCTCTTCAGAGGGGATACCAAGGCGTTCCCAGACTAGCTGGGAGACATAGTCTCTCCACCGAGTCCTGGGTCTGCCCCGGGGTCTCCTCTCAGTGGGACGTGCCTGAAACACCTCAAGTGGGAGGCGTCCAGGAGGCATCCTAATCAGATGCCCATACCACCTCAACTGACTCCTTTCAATGTGGAGGAGCAGCGGTTCTACTCTGAGCCTCTCCCGGATGACTGAGCTCCTCACCCTATCTCTGAGGGTGAGTCCAGCAATCCTACGGAGAAAGCTCATTTCAGCCGCTTGTATCCGCGATCTCGTTCTTTCGGTCATTACCCAAAGCTCGTGACCATAGGTGAGAGTAGGAACGTAGATTGACTGGTAAATCGACAGCTTTGCCTTAGAACTAAGCTCCCTCTTCACCACAACCGACCGGTACAACGTCCGCATCACTGCAGATGCTGCTCCAATCCGTCTGCCGATCTCTCGCTCCATTTTCCCCTCACTCGTGAACAAGACCCCAAGATACTTAAACTCCTCCACTTGGGGCAGGAGCCTGTCCCCAACCCGGAGAGGACAATCCACCTTTTTCCGGCTGAGGACCATGGACTCAGACTTGGAGGTGCTGATTCTCATCCCAGCCGCTTCACACTCAGCGGCAAACCGTCCCAGCAAGAGCTGTAGGTCATTGCTGGATGAAGCCAACAGGACAACATCATCTGCAAACAACAGAGATGAGATCCTGTGGTCACCAAGCATGACACCCTCCATTCCCTGGCTGCGCCTAGAAATCCTGTCCATAAAAATTATGAACAGGACCGGTGACAAAGGGCAGCCCTGGCGGAGTCCAACTCTCACTGGGAATGACTCCGACCGAGTGTTGGCAATGCGAACTAAACTCTCACAACGGTCGTACAGAGACCGAATAGCTCGTAACAACAAGCCCGATACCCCATACTCCCGAAGCACCCCCCACAAAAATCCACGAGGGACGCGGTCAAATGCCTTCTCCAAGTCCACAAAACACATGTAAACTGGTTGGGCAAACTCCCACGAACCCTCAAGAATTCTCGAGAGGGTAAAGAGCTGGTCCGATGTGCCACGGCCAGGACGAAAACCACATTGCTCCTCCTGAATCCGAGGTTCGACCAACGGCCGGACTCTCCTCTCCAGTACCTTGGCACAGACCTTCCCAGGGAGGCTGAGGAGTGTGATCCCTCTAAAGTTGGAGCACACCCTCCGGTTCCCTTTTTTGAAGAGAGGAACCACCACCCCGGTTTGCCATGCAAAAGGTACTGCCCCCGACCTCCACGCAATGTTGCAGAGGCGTGTCAACCATGACAACCCAACAACATCCAGGGCCTTGAGGTACTCGGGGCGAATCTCGTCCACCCCCGGGGCCCGGCCACCAAGGAGATTTTTAACCACCTTGGCGACCTCAGCCCCTGTGATAGGCGAGTCATCCCCCTCGTCCCCAAACCCTGCTTCCTCTGTGGAAGGCGTATCAGTGGGATTGAGGAGATCCTCGAAGTATTCCTTCCACCGCCCGACGATATCCCCAGTTGAAGTCAACAGTGTCCCATCCGCACCATACACAGTGTGGACGGGGAGCTGCTTTCCCCTCCTGAGCCGCCAAACAGTTTGCCAGAATCTCTTTGAAGCCGACCGAAAGTCTTGTTCCATGGCCTCACCGAACTCCTCCCATACCCGGGTTTTTGCTTCAGCAACCACCCGAGCTGCACTCCGCTTGGCCTGCCGGTACACCTCAGCTGCTTCGGGAGTCCCACAAGCCAACCAAGCTTGATAGGACTCCTTCTTCAGCTTAATGGCCCCCCTCACCACTGGTGTCCACCACTTGGTTCGGGGGTTGCCACCACGAGATGCACCGACCACCTTGCGGCCGCAGCTCTGGGCTGCCGCTTCAACAACAGAGGTGGAGAACATGGCCCATTCAGACTCCATGTCTCCAGACTCCCTCGGAATGTGGTTGAAGTTCTTCCGGAGGTGGGAGTTGAAGACCTCCCGGACAGGGGCCTCAGCCAGACGCTCCCAGCACACCCTCACTATACGTTTGGGTCTACCAGGTCTGAATGGCTTCCTCCCCTGCCATCGGATCCAACTCACCACCAGGTGGTGATCAGTTGACAGCTCTGCACCTCTCTTTACTCGGGTGTCCAAGACATACGGTCGCAGGTCTGATGATACGATAACAAAATCGATCATCGACCTGCGGCCTAGGGTGTCCTGGTGCCAGGTGCACATATGGACACCCTTATGCTTGAACATGGTGTTCGTTATAGACAGACTGTGGTTAGCACAGAAGTCCAATAACTGAACACCACTCGGGTTCAGATCGGGCAGGCCGTTCCTCCCAATCACCCCCCTCCAGGTTTCACTGTCGTTGCCCACGTGCGCATTGAAGTCCCCCAGTAGGACAATGGAGTCTCCAGGAGGAGCACCCTCCAGCACCCCAGTCACAGACTCCAAAAAGGGTGGGTACTCTGAAACATCATTTGGTGCATAGGCACAAATGATGGTCAGGACCCGTTTCCCAACCCGAAGGCGCAGGGAAGCAACCCTTTCGTCCACCGGGGAAAACTCCAATATAGAGGCAGCAAGGTGGGGTGATACAAGAATACCTACCCCTGCTCGTCGCCTCTCGCCCGGGGCAACTCCAGAAAAGGCCAAGCTCCAGCCCCTCTCCAGGAGACTGGTTCCGGAACCGGAGCTGTGTGTTGAGGTGAGGCCGACTATATCTAGCCGGTATCGCTCAATCTCGTACACCAGCTCAGGCTCCTTCCCCACCAGAGAGGTGACATTCCACGTACCAAAAGCCAGTTTAGAAAGCTTGGGATCAGTCCGCCAAGGTCTCCGCCTTTGACTGCCACCTAATCCACATAGCACCGGACTTCCATGATCCCTCCTGCAGGTGGTGAACCTACTGGAGGGCGGACCCATGTAACTCCTTCGGGCTGAGCCCGGCCGGGTCCCATGGGTGGAAACCCGGCCACCAGACGCTAGCCTTCGAGCCCCTCCCCCAGGCCTGGCTCCAGGGTGGGGCCCCGGTAACCCCATACCGGGCGGGGTACACTGAATCCTTGATATACAATTTATCATGAGAGTCTGTTGGATCGTTCTTCGTCTGGCCCTTCACCCAGGACCAGTTTGTCTTGGGAGACCCTATCAGAGGCAAATTGCCCCGGACAACATAGCTCCTGGGATCACTGGGGCACGCAAACCCCCCCACCACGATAAGGTGACGATCCATGAAGGGAGTAATTGACCTCTGAGGGGAGTAATTGATCATCAGATTGATTTAATATCCCTTACAGAGACTTGGTTAGGGCAAGAGGATGATGTTGGTTTGAGTGAATCAACTCCCTCTGGTTAATTAAACTGTCAAAATCCCAGAAGTTCTGGTCGTGGAGGAGGAGTAGCAACAATTTACCATTCCAAATTACTAGTAAATATAAAGCAAAAAACATGTTATAATTCCTTTGAGGGCCTGGTCCTCAGTATTGGGCATTTTAGCAATTTTAGGCTAAACCCAGTTTTATTTGCCATAGTTTATCGTCCCCCATCAACCTACTCAGAGATTTTATCCGAATTTGCCAAATTCTTAGCTGATTTAGTGCTGAAATCAGAATAATAATAATTATAGTAGGGGACTTTAATATACATGTAGATGTAGATAGTGACTGCCTTAATATGGCATTTAATTCAATATTAGACTTGATGGGGTTTTCTCAGAAAGTAGGAAATTCTACCCATTATCTCCACCATACATTGAACCTTGTTCTGACATATGGCATAGAAATAGAAAATCTGGTAGTGTTTCCTCATAACCCTGTACTGTCAGACCATTGTCTGTTAACCTTTGATTTTATTATTTCTGACTACTTGGCTCCTAAGGAAAAATATTATTACAGTAGATGCCTCTCAGATGATGTAACCAAATTTATGCACATTGTTTCCTCTATGCCATGTGTCAACACAACGGAAATAAGCTATAGACAGCTTGCTCCTTCTGCAATTGATAGCATGGTAGATAGTGTTACAGCTTCTTTGCATCAGACTCTAACATGGTGGCCCCTTTAAAAAAAAAAAAAGTCTAATAAGAGATTTCTAACTTCTTTGTTCAACACAGAAACTCATAGCTTAAAACAGAAGACTCGTCAATTAGAAAGAAAATGGCGCTCCACTAATTTAGATGAAATCTATTTAGCTTGGAGAAATCATCTTTTAATTTATAAGATTCTTCCCACCGTTAACTTAAATACAGTAACTACTACAACTCCTTCAATTGACATCTGTTTGGATGAGTTTACTCCAGTTGACCTTTTAGAGTTAGACAAAGTAATTTCCTCATCCAAGCCTTCAACTTATCTTTTAGACCCTATTCCTACCAGGTTATTTAAAGAAGTTTTCCCATTTATTGGTAGCTTTATTCTTCAAATAATCAATTCTTCATTAACTTTACGCCATGTACCACAGGCTTTTAAAACTGCTGTAATTAAATCCTTACTGTCATGACCGCCAATCACAGCACCTGTGTACGCACCTGCCTGTTATCTCCTGCGACCCTATTTATTCCATCAGGACCAGTGCTGGGCACGGAGTCGTCTGATTCTCTACGTTGAATCCAGTCACACCTACCTCCATACTTCCCTGCACTCAACTGTCCAGCCTTCAGCTTCCAAGCCTAGCTGAACTACGTCCGGGCTGGTTCCACCCAGACCAAAGATCAAGTAAGCATTCTTATAACTAATCCTGTCCGATTCTCCTGTGCACAGGCGGAGCACGCAACGGCGGACCTCCATCTCCCTTCAGGCGGCGGACTCATCCTTCCACCTCCAGCTAACCTGCCCCGCAGACACTGTCTCCCTAGCTGCAGCTTTGGCGCTACCTGAGCTACTCCAACATCTGATGACAGTAAGCGCTGCAACATCTAACGTGCTGCATAGGTTGTACTATAAACTAACGGCCCTTGTCTCATTCCAAGGTTGCCAGGTTGTACGGTGCTCTGCCGGCCCCAGCTGGAGATTACGGATTGCACTACATGATATTACACCTCATACCTGCACACATGCATCCACACACTCATGTTTACAAATAAAATATGTTAATTGTATTTATCCTGAGTTGTGTCTGTTCTGTGGGTCACCTGAACCATGTCAGTACGACTCCGCCAAAGTGACCCGGCAGACAGTGCGCGCGCGTGCCGTGTTAGCCATCTAGAGGCTCAGGTAGACCAATTAGCGTACCAACAACAGGTGATGCTAACTCACCTAGCCCGCATCACCGATAGGTTAGATCGCTTGGTTAGTCCACAGGGTTTCCCCACAGCACCAGCTAGCTCCTCAGCTCCCGCTAGCTCTACTGCTAGCTCCACCACTAGCTCTACTCCTAGCCCCCACTCTTCAGGCCCCGCTAGTCGGCTCACTCCCGTCCGTACTCCCGCCCGCTTTAGAGGTGTGTTGGGAGAGGTCAGGGGGTTCCTCATGCAGGGACTTTCAAACTGACCAGAGCCGCATCGGCTATATGATCAATTTATTAGAGGGGCAAGCTTTGGCGTGGGCTTATGTGGTCATGGCTAGGGCTAATTATGCTTCTATGACATATGTCCAATTCACTCAGGAATTCCAGGAGGTTTTTAGTCACTCGGACCGGGAGGACGTACTCACCTCTCACCTGTTAAATCTTCGGCAGGGGTCAAGGGCAGTCGGCGATTATGCCGTTGACTTCCGGGTCGTGGCCACGGAGGTCATGGAGCCCTCCTCATGGATTGTCACCTCCCCATGGATCGTCACCTCCTCATGGATCGTCACCTTATCGTGGTGGGGGGGTTTGCGTGCCTCAGTGATCCCAGGAGCTATGTTATCCGCGGGCAATTTGCCTCTGATAGGGTCTCCCAAGACAAACTGGTCCTGGGTGAAGGGCCAGACTAAGAACAATCCAACAGACTCTCATGATAAATTGTATATCAAGGATTCAGTGTACCCCGCCCGGTATGGGGTTACTGGGGCCCCACCCTGGAGCCAGGCCCGGGGGAGGGGCTCGAAGGCTAGCGTCTGGTGGCCGGGTTTCCACCCATGGGACCCGGCCGGGCTCAGCCCGAAGGAGTTACATGGCTCCGCCCTCCAGTGGGTTCACCACCTGCAGGAGGGATCATGGGGGTCCGGTGCTATGTGGATTAGGTGGCGGTCAAAGGCGGAGACCTTGGCAGACTGATCCCAAGCTTTCTAAACTGGCTTTTGGTACGTGGAATGTAACCTCTCTGGTGGGGAAGGACCCTGAGCTGGTGTACGAGGTTGAGCGATACCGGCTAGATATAGTCGGCCTCACCTCAACACACAGCTCCGGTTATGAAACCAGTCTCCTGGAGAGGGGCTGGAGCTTGGCCTTTTCTGGAGTTGCCCCGGGCGAGAGGCGACAAGCAGGGGTGGGTATTCTTGTATCGCCCCACCTTGCTGCCTCTATATTGGAGTTTTCCCCGGTGGACGAAAGGGTTGCTTCCCTGCGCCTTCGGGTTGGGAAACGGGTCCTGACCATCATTTGTGCCTATGCACCAAATGATGTTTCAGAGTACCCACCCTTTTTGGAGTCTGTGACTGGGGTGCTGGAGGGTACTCCTCCTGGAGACTCCATTGTCCTACTGGGGGACTTCAATGCGCACGTGGGCAACGACAGTGAAACCTGGAGGGGGGTGACTGGGAGGAACGGCCTGCCCGATCTGAACCCGAGTGGTGTTCAGTTATTGGACTTCTGTGCTAACCACAGTCTGTCCATAACAAACACCAAGCATAAGGGTGTCCATATGTGCACCTGGCACCAGGACACCCTAGGTCGCAGGTCGATGATCGATTTTGTTATTGTATCATAAGACCTGCGACCGTATGTCTTGGACACCCGAGTAAAGAGAGGTGCAGAGCTGTCAACTGATCACCACCTGGTGGTGAGTTGGATCCGATGGCAGGGGAGGAAGCCATTCAGACCTGGTAGGCCCAAACGTATAGTGAGGGTGTGCTGGGAACGTCTGGCTGAGGCCCCTGTCCGGGAGGTCTTCAACTCCCACCTCCGGAAGAACTTCAACCACATTCCGAGGGAGTCTGGAGACATGGAGTCTGAATGGGCCATGTTCTCCACTTTTGTTGTTGAAGCGGCGGCCCAGAGCTGCGGCCACAAGGTGGTCGGTGCATCTCGTGGTGGCAACCCCCTCACCACGTGGTGGACACCAGTGGTGAGGGGGGCCATTAAGCTGAAGAAGGAGTCCTATCAAGCTTGGTTGGCTTGTGGGACTCCCGAAGCAGCTGAGGTGTACCGGCAGGCCAAGCGGAGTGCAGCTCAGGTGGTTGCTGAAGCAAAAACGTGGGTATGGGAGGAGTTTGGTGAGGCCATGGAACAAGACTTTCGGTCGGCTTCAAATTCTGGCAAACTGTTCGGCGGCTCAGGAGGGGAAAGCAGCTCCCCGTCCACACTGTGTATGGTGCGGATGGGACACTGTTGACTTCAACTGGGGATATGGTCGGGCGGTGGAAGGAATACTTCGAGGATCTCCTCAATCCCACTGATATGCCTTCCACAGAGGAAGCAGGGTTTGGGGACGAGGGGGATGACTCGCCTATCACAGGGGCTGAGGTCGCCAAGGTGGTTAAAAATCTCCTTGGTGGCCGGGCCGCGGGGGTGGACGAGATTCGCCCTGTGTACCTCAAGGCCCTGGATGTTGTTGGGTTGTCATGGTTGACACGCCTCTGCAACATTGCGTGGAGGTCGGGGGCAGTACCTTTGGCATGGCAAACCGGGGTGGTGGTTCCTCTCTTCAAAAAAGGGGACCGGAGGGTGTGCTCCAACTTTAGAGGGATCACACTCCTCAGCCTCCCTGGGAAGGTCTATGCCAAGGTACTGGAGAGGAGAGTCCGGCCGTTGGTCGAACCTCGGATTCAGGAGGAGCAATGTGGTTTTCGTCCTGGTCGTGGCACATCGGACCAGCTCTTTACCCTCTCGAGAATTCTTGAGGGTTCGTGGGAGTTTGCCCAACCAGTTTACATGTGTTTTGTGGACTTGGAGAAGGCATTTGACCGCGTCCCTCGTGGATTTTTGTGGGCGGTGCTTCGGGAGTATGGGATATCGGGCTTGTTGTTACGAGCTATTCGGTCTCTGTACGACCGTTGTGAGAGTTTGGTTCGTATTGCCAACACTCGGTCGGAGTCATTCCCAGTGAGAGTTGGACTCCGCCAGGGCTGCCCTTTGTCACCAATCCTGTTCATAATTTTTATGGACAGGATTTCTAGGCACAGCCAGGGAATGGAGGGTGTCATGCTTGGTGACCACAGGATCTCATCTCTGTTGTTTGCAGACGATGTTGTCCTGTTGGCTTCATCCAGCAATGACCTACAACTCTTGCTGGGACGGTTTGCCGCTGAGTGTGAAGCAGCTGGGATGAGAATCAGCACCTCCAAGTCCGAGTCCATGGTCCTCAGCCGGAAAAAGGTGGATTGTCCTCTCCGGGTTGGGGACAGGGTCCTGCCCCAAGTGGAGGAGTTTAAGTATCTTGGGGTCTTGTTCACAAGTGAGGGGAAAATGGAGCGAGAGATCGACAGACGGATTGGAGCAGCATCTGCAGTGATGCGGACGTTGTACCAGTCTGTTGTGGTGAAGAGGGAGCTTAGTTCTCAGGCAAAGCTGTTGATTTACCAGTCAATCTACGTTCCTACTCTCACCTATGGTCACGAGCTTTGGGTAATGACCGAAAGAACGAGATCGCGGATACAAGCGGCTGAAATGAGCTTTCTCCGTAGGATTGCTGGACTCACCCTCAGAGATAGGGTGAGGAGCTCAGTCATCCGGGAGAGGCTCAGAGTAGAACCGCTGCTCCTCCACATTGAAAGGAGTCAGTTGAGGTGGTATGGGCATCTGATTAGGATGCCTCCTGGACGCCTCCCACTTGAGGTGTTTCAGGTACATCCCACTGGGAGGAGACCCTGGGGCAGACCCAGGACTTGGTGGAGAGACTATGTCTCCCAGCTGGTCTGGGAACACCTTGGTATCGCCTATGAAGAGCTGGAGCAGGTGACTGGGGAGAGGGAAGTCTGGGCTTCTCTGCTTGAACTGCTGCCTCCGCGACCCGGACCTCCGGAAAAGCGGTAGAAGATGGATGGATGGATGGATGGCCACGGAGGTCAGGTGGGAAGATGCCTCTCTGAGTAGTATTTTCCTTAGAAGTTTGAGCCCTAGTTTGCGGGACGAGCTGGCCCGCCTGGAGAAACCCTCTATGCTGCATGAGTGTGTTTCCCTGGCCATTAGCATTGACAACCATCTGAGGGAACGGGCAGCTGAGCGCAAAACTTCCGGCCGCTCGGGGAATATGGCGTGCCGCTCTCCCCAGCCACCCCCCCCCCCCGCTGGCCCTCCCATCTACTGATTTTCCGGAGGACCAAGAGCCTATGGTAGTGGGTGGGTCGAAACTTCCTGCTGCGGAGAGACAGCGCCGCCAAGAGTTGGGGTTGTGCGTCTATTGTGGGAGCGAGGAGCATGACCTGAATTCCGGTCCCAAGCAGCCAAAAGGGGAAGTCCGTGCGTTGAAGTAGTGTGTCTCACGGACGTAAACTGCAATAATCTCCTCACCCGTTTTCTTATCCCTATCCGGTTTTGCTTCGGTCACAAGGAACATAACACACATGCACTCATTGACTCAGGGGCAGAGCAGAGCTTCATTTCTAGGAGTCTGGCAACCCGTCTGGGTCTGCCTATGCAGCCGTTGAAAACTCCCCTCAAACTTATTGCCCTGTCTAAGGCATTGTTGGACACTGTCATTCATTGGGTCGCCTCTGTGCCAGTTATTATTTCGGGCAACCATCAGGAGGAGTTGAATTTGTTTGTCCTGCCGGTGTTATCTTTCCTGGTCATCCTGGGCTACCCTTGGCTGTACCTGCATAATCTATCTATCGACTGGCGTTCGGAAAGTGTAGTGTCATGGAGCCCTTTCTACCTAAGTGCCTGTCTGCAGTCTGCTGCATGCTCGCCTGCCACGCCTCTGGATGTCCCTGCCTCTCCTCCCCCGGATCTGTCAAAAGTGCCACCGGACTATCATGACCTTGGGGCTATCTTCAGTAAATCCTAAGCCCTTTCCCTCCCCCCTCACCGACCGTATGATTGTGCTATTAATCTGTGGGCCGGTGCTCCGCTGCCATCCAGCAGACTTTACAACCTGTCCGCTCCGGAGCGCACAGCCGTGGACTCGTATATTAAGGAGTCACTTAGCTCTGGCATGATCAGACCTTCATCTTCGGCGGTGAGGGTGGGGTTTTTCTTCGTGGGGAAGAAGGACGGCTCCCTCAGGCCCTGCATCAACTTCCGGGAACTTAATAACATCACCATCAAAGATAAGTACACCCTCCCTCTCCTCAATTCAGCGTTCAATTCCCTCCAGGGGGACTTGCTGCTTTACCAAATTAGACCTGCGCAATGCCTATCACCTGGTGCGGATACGAGAGGGGGATAAGTGGAAGACGGCCTTTAGGACCCCTAGTGGGCATTTCGAATATTTGGTCATGCCATTCGGGCTGATCAATGCCTCGGCCGTCTTTCAGCGCCTTATTAATGATGTTTTGAGGGATTTTTTGGGCACCTTTGTTTTTGTCCACCTTGACGATATCCTTATTTTTTCTCAGTCTATGGAGGAGCATCGCGTTCACGTCAGGCGGGTCTTGCAGCGGCTGCTGCAGAATAAGCTCTTCGTCAAGGCAGAGAAATGTGAGTTCCACGTCTCCCAGACCTCCTTCCTTGGCTTTATTATTGCCCCGAAGGAGATTATCCCAGATCCAGTCAAGGTGAAGGCGGTGGTGGACTGGCCTATCCCCTCATCAAGGAAACAGCTCTTGCAGTTCCTGGGCTTCGCAAACTTTTATCGCCGGTTTATCAAGGACTACAGCCGCATTGCCCTCCCCCTCACCAACTTGACCTCCACCAAGGTGCACTTTCACTGGACGGAAGCCGCGTTCTCTGAGCTGAAGGTCAGGTTCTCATCGTCACCGATCCTGATGCACGTGGATCCCACTCTTCAGTGCCTGGTGGAGGTGGACGCCTCAGATTCTGGGGTGGGGGCTGTCTTGTCCCAGCGCTCTCCGGCTGATGGTAAAATCCACCCCTGTGCCTGCTTCTCTCGCCGCTTGTCCCCAGCGGAACAGAACTACGACATCGGTGACAGGGAGCTGTTGGCGGTTAAACTGGCCCTGGAGGAGTGGCGGCACTGGTTGGAAGGAGCGTCACAGCCGTTCATAGTCCGGACCGACCATAAAAACCTGGAGTACCTTTGGACCGCTAAACGGCTGAACGCCCGACAGGCCCGCTGGTCGCTGTTTTTTGGACGGTTCGATTTTACCATCACCTACCGCCCTGGGTCAAAGAACACCAAGCCCGACGCCCTGTCTTGCCAGTTCGCCCCAGAGACAGCAGAGAAGGCCGAGCACCCCATCCTTTCCCCAGCGTGCATCGTGGGCGCCCTCGTGTGGGGCATTTGGGATAAGGTCATAAGGGCGCAGTCTGATGAGACCGACCCAGGGGGAGGTCCAGTGGGCAAGTTATTTGTTCCTGCAGCGGTTCGAGGGGAGGTCATCCAGTCGGGGCATACCTCCAAGTTTGCCTGCCATTTAGGAAGGGCACGCATGGTGGCGCTCCTACAGAGGTCATTTTGGTGGCCATCCCTCCAGAAGGACGTGGGGGAGTACATCCACGCCTGTCCTGAGTGTGCTACCGGGAAGACGTCCTCTTCGCCGCCGGCTGGGCTGCTTCATCCCCTCCCCATCCTGGGCAGGCCATGGTCCCACATGGTGCTAGATTTCATCACAGGTCTCCTCACGTCCAACAATTTCACCACCATCCTCACGCTGGTGGACAGGTTTCCTAAAGCGGCCCACTTCATCCCTCTGTGGGGTTCAGGTTCAGGTTACTTTATTTGTACCCGTAGGTAGATTTGTTTTGCAGTCTGGTGACATCCATATTTACAAGCCACAATTACATTCAACATAAACACATACACAGGCACACATGAAGCTGACTATAGACATGATAAAAATACTCAAGGCTCCATCAATCAGGGTATAAAGACAAAGAGATGAGAGAAAAACCAGAGGTAAGAGAGAAGGGTCATATTAAAAAGTTAAAAACTAGACAAAGAGGTTAAAAACTCAAAGGTCTAAAACCCAATAAAATATTTAGAACCCAAATAAAATCCTACAAAAATAAGTAAATATAAAATGGAGTTAATAAATAGGTACCTAAATTATGTGCAATATATTGTTACAACTTGTTCAACTCTTTGACAGCAGCAGGAGCAAAGCTGTTTTTGTAGCGCTGGGTTTTACTTTTTGGGACAGCAAACCTCCGTCTTGAGGGAAGAAGCTGAAAGTTGCAGTGCAAAGGGTGGGAGTCATCATTTAAAATGGAGGTAGCCGATGACTTCCGGTCTGGACGCCATGGCGACTGCAGCTTAACACTGAAGCTCTCAGACTCAATCCAGGATAACACCTTGAAAATCAAACTTAACGGATTTTTGGAGGAGTGAAAATCAAAAGACAAAATCATCATGTCTAAAGGAAAACAGAAGAAACTGAAATTCTCCAGGCTAGGACACGTATCGGCCGGAGAATCTGAACTGGAAGATCCCCGTTCAGAAGACGAGGAGCTGGTGATAGCTAACAAAAGGGTTAGCCTGAAATCACTATTTGAGGAACTACGACGATTTCGCCGAGATGTTACGGCCGAATTTCGGGAATTCAGAGAAGAATTGAAAAGGACAAACAGCAGAGTGGACCAGGCCGAGAACCGAATCTTGGAAACAGAGGATCGAATAAAAGTGCTCGAAGATTCTGTGCTGGACCTACGCAAAAGACAAGCAGCTATAGAGGCTAAGCTAACCGACCAAGAAGGAAAACAAAGAAGAGACAACATAAGAATTCATGGTCTGATAGAAGGAACCGAAAATGGTTTTAACTCAATGGCAGAATGCGTGGAATCCTTACTAAGAGAGAAATTGGATATTCCACAAACCACCGACTTGAAGATAGAAAAGGCACATCGTTCATTAGCCGCTAGGCCGGCGGCGGAAGCGCCCCCACGTTCGGTGTTGGTAAGATTTTCCAATTTCAAAATAAAACAAGAGGTTGTAAGACTGGCCTGGCAGAAAAAAGGATTTATGCACCAGGAGAGAAAAGTCTACGTGGAACACGATTACGCCCCGGAGGTCCTTAAAAAGCGCAGGGAATACAATGACGCGAAAAAGGTGTTAAGAGAGAAGAAATTGCGCTTTCAGACACCATTTCCTGCGAAGTTAAGGGTCTTCTACGGCGATGAAACGTGTCTCTATAATTCGGCGGAAGAAGCAACAGCTGACATGGCGAGAAGAGGGCTCCCGGTAACGGTGTTTAAACCCGCAGCAGACCCGAGTGAGAAGATCAAAGCGCAAACATGGACAACACAAAGACCCTCAAAATCCACGGACCAGCAGCGGGAAACCCAGCACCAGAGCGTCGCGGATAAACTATCCGTTTTCAGGTTGGAATAGCGACCTTTTTTTTTTTTTTTTTTTTTTTCCTTTCTCTTGAATCAATCCGCACATCCAACCCCCCTCATACAAGGTAACAAACATTAAAGGAGATGCATATTCAGCATGTGGTAAAACATTTCATGGAACAATCATATTATTTGAAACAAATAAGTCTTTGTAATAAAAAAAAAAAAAACTTGTTAAAATAGAAATGTGACAATAATCCACATGTTCTGCTCATACTAACAAATACTGTTTTTGCGTGAATGTTTGATGTGATAGGGGTGGGAGGGTGCACACAATTTCACAGGGTTTAGGCATAAAAGGAAAAAAAAAAAAAAAATCATTACAAGTTTGGATTGGGTTCTGAAACTCACGTTAAAAGCATGGGACTACTTTCAGTGGTACGAGAGGGCCCTCAACACGTAACAGAGTTTGAGGAATTTCCCTCAGAGCCTTCACTCCATCAAGGCTCTTACAGGGTCTTTAAAAAGACCTCAGCTCAGGAAGTTCTTTTGACAGTTTTTTGTTTTAAAGTTTTTTACACTATGTTCTTAATGTTTTTCTTGTTTTTAATGTTCTTTCAGTTTCTGAGTAGCACAAAAGAGGGCCACCACACAGTTATACTAAACAAAACAACACAATGGAGAAACAGGGTGTAACCAAAATAATTTCATATAATGTAAAAGGGATCCTGAATCCAGTTAAAAGATCCAAGATTCTAGGCAAAATGAAAAAAGACAAAGCAGGAATAATACTTTTACAAGAAACCCACCTAACAGACGTGGAACACAATAAACTCAGTAGACAAGGGTTTAAAATGATCTCTTCATCTTCATATAAATCAGGGAGGAGGAGGGGAGTAGCGACATTGATATCAACCAAAATTACATTTGAAAAAAAATCAGAACACAAAGATAAAGAAGGGAGATACAGTTTGGTAACTGGGCGGCTAGAGGGAGAAGATATCACCCTGCTGAATGTGTATGCTCCCCCAGGGGCTAACTGGAAATTTTATAAAAATGTATTCGACCTAATGATAACTAAAGCTCAAGGTTTAGTGATATGTGGTGGGGACTTCAATCTTAGACTGAATCCATACTGGGATGCTTCTGGTAATTCCCCACATCAAAATAACACCCAAAACAGGAAGACTCGGATGCTACTAAAAGAAATGGGAATCTGTGATGTGTGGAGGGAACTCAACCCCAGTGTAAAAGACTATACATTTTACTCAACTCCACATTCATCTTACTCAAGGATTGACTATTTTTTTATGTTTAATAGAGACATTGGTAGAGTAAAAACATGTAAAATAGGACTGATGGATCTCTCCGACCACAGTCCGATCTACATGGACTTAAATATCCAAAAATACACAAATAATACATTTTCTTGGAGGTTAAATTCAAATGTCCTGAAAGGACCATTGAAAGATGAATTGGAGTCAGATATTCTCAGATATTTGGAAGATAACGATAATGGAGAAGTATCCCCTTTAATACTGTGGGATGCATGTAAAGCTGTAATAAGAGGAAAGATTATTGCAAAACTGGCAACCCAAAAGAAACTAAGACAAGAAAAACTATCCACATTAGAGTCAGAACTTAGGAACCTAGAAAAAGAACACAAAGGCAACACTCATTCTACTGACTCGCTCAAGATTAAGGAAATTAAAAACCAAATAAATGAGATCTACACAATAGAAATCCAGAAGAAACTTACATTTCTGAAACAAAAATACTATGAAGCAGGCAGTAAATCGGCAAAATTGCTAGCCTATAAATTGAGGAAACATCAAACAGAAAGAGCAATCTACAAAATCAGAGACCCAGTATCAAAGGAAATAAAATTCAGAATTCAGGATATTCTTAAAAACTTCGAGAATTACTATAAGAACTTATACTCCCACAAAAAACATAAAAACGCATCCGAGGCATTCCTAAACACATTAAACCTTCCCCAACTTACGGAGTCACAAAATAAAACACTACTGTCAGAAATACATCCTAAAGAATTGGAAAAAGCAATTATGAAACTTAAAGCTAACAAATCCCCAGGAGCTGATGGCTATACAGCAGAGTGGTACAAAACCTTTAAACAGCAACTATCTCCTCTCCTCCTGAAAACATTTAATTATGTCCTCCACACAGGGGAAATCCCCCCCTCCTGGAGAGAAGGGGTCATTGCAGTTATACCTAAACCTGAAAAGGATAAACTAGAGTGCTCCAACTACAGACCAATCAGTGTACTAAATCAGGACTATAAGCTTTTTACCATTATCCTTGCCAAAAGGTTAGAGAATATACTGACAGACCTAATTCATTTAGACCAAACAGGTTTTATAAGACAAAGACAGACACAAGACAACATTCGACGCACTTTACACATAATTCATCATATAAAAAAATATAACTTAAATGCAGTCATATTAGGATTAGATGCTGAAAAAGCATTCGATTCGGTTGACTGGTCTTTTCTATACAGAATCTTATCCAGTTTCAATTTTCATAACAACTTCATTAGAACTATACAGGCATTATATAAAAAACCAACAGCTAAAATAAGGATTAACGGTAATTTATCATCATCTTTTGAACTGGAAAGAGGATGTCGTCAGGGCTGCCCCCTGTCTCCACTGCTCTTTGCAATCTTCATAGAACCTCTGAGCCAATGGATAAGACAAAACCAAAAAATTCAAGGTATTACACTTGGTCAGAAGGAACATAAAATAGCACTCTTTGCTGATGACATTTTAATATACCTAGGGCAGCCGGACACTTCTTTACCAGAACTAACCTCAGTTTTTTCAGAGTATGGAGATTTATCGGGGTACAAATTAAATATGCATAAAACCCAAGTTTTAACATTCAACTATGACCCAAATCATTATTCACTAAGCAAACTCAAAACTAACTGGGAGTCGGAATCTATGAAATATCTGGGGGTCAATATCCCGAAACAACTCAACAAAATTATATCACTAAACTATGATCCACTGGTGACAAAAATAAAATCTGACCTAGCAAGATGGAATATGATACCATTCTTGGGTATTGCACAAAGAATTGAAGCAGTCAAAATGAATATACTTCCACGTCTTCTATACCTTTTCCAAACAATACCGGTAGAACCTCCCAAAAAAACATGGCAGGAGCTGGACAGAAGGATCTCAAGATTCATATGGCAGGGCAAGAGACCTAGAATCAGATATAGAACCCTACAGCTAAACAAAGACAAAGGTGGGCTCGCGCTGCCAAATATCAGGGACTACTTTAAAGCCGCACAAATTAAAACTTTAGTAGAGATATGTAACCCAGTCTACTCTGCACAATGGAAGGAGATCGAATGCCAAATAACAAGTGACATCCCCCTACAGGCGATAATAGGGAACAATGTCTTACCTAAGCTTTTGAATAACACTAACCCGTGGATAGAGACCCCGCTAAAAATTTGGTTTAAGATAGTCAGAGAGAATCAAACTAAAGAGCCCTATCGACTTCTGCAATGGATCGCCTATGATCAGGACTTTACTCCTAATAAAACAGACACCAGATTTAAAAAGTGGAAGGAGAAGGGGCTGATAAAATATTACGATTTTTTTAAAGGGCAAATCTTAAGAAGTTTTGAAGATTTGAAAAAACAAGGCCTAATAAATCAAGACCTTTACAGGTTCTTCCAGCTTAGACACCACATAAACAATATACTTAAAAAGGAGGTTTTGGAAAGGGCCCAGTCAGGTGTTCTGAAGGTCTTCTTAATGGCATATAAAGGGATCCCAGGGATCAGATACATTTCTAAAATATACCAAGGTCTTCAAGACTTAAAAGGAGACAACACATCTTATATAAAAGAGAGATGGGAAAAAGAGGGGAATTTCACTTTACATCTGGAAATATGGGAAAAGCTAAATAAACAGCAATGGAAAAGTACCTCATCCCTGCAGTGGAGAGAATTTGGATGGAAAAACTTGGCAAGATTTTTCAGAACACCTGCACAAATCAAATTTACCCATAAGGGATTGAACTGTTGGCGCTTGTGTGGTGAAAAGACTGCAAATCATTTTCATGTGTTTTGGTCATGCCCAGTTATCCACCAATATTGGACCAATGTACAGACAATATTGGGGAAAATATTCAAAATTACAGTTCCCTTTTCTTTTGTAACTTTGTATTTGGGTTTACTACCGGACTCACTGGAAAGACGAGGAGAAAAATACTTATTCAATGTTTTAATATTGGCAAGCAAAAAAGCTCTAACTAAAAAATGGATGTTGAAGGACTGTCCTACACCTGAAGATTGGACTAACGTGATCCAAGACATTTACTCGATGGAAAAGTTGACATTCGCACTGAGACAGGACATGGATGGGTTCATGAACTTTTGGCAACCCTGGACCGCATATGTGTCTTCCATTAGATCTAATCTTTGACAAATACCATTTCAATAATGGTTCTGCTCTTTGTTCCAATGCTACTCAGATGCTCTTTTATCTTTATTTACTTACTTTTTCTTTTTGTTTGTTTTTTACTGGTTTGTTTGGTTTTTTTTTGTTTTTTGTTTTGTTTTTTTTTTTCTCTTTAATTTCACTTTTTCTTTCACTTTAAAAAAAAAAAAAAATAAGGGGTGTTGTAAGAATTAATCTTCCAATGTTGTCAGATATCAGAAAATAAGGGAACATGTGATGAAAATGTAAACACTGCATTGCTGTAACGACCTGTATACCCTTTACAAAAACTTAAATAAAAAAAAAAAAATGGAGGTAGCCATCCTCTGTACTTGTATGAGACTGGATTGATCGTCACTTCCTTGTGGTAACGTATCGTCACTTCCTGTTTTGCTGTCTGTCTGTGTGGTTTGCTCTCCTCACTCTCCTGAGCTTTTGGGTTAGGCACTAGCGATGGCTACTAGCTCTCCTTCCTCTCCTCCTCTGGTGTGCTCTCTCTGTCAGATGTTTAGCTACACCTCTGCCTCTTTTAGTGATAACGGTAAATGTAATAAATGTTGTCTTTTTGAGGCACTCGAGGCAAGGTTGTCTGATTTGGAATCCCGGCTCCGCTGCATTGAAACACCGTCTGCGCCAATTACTCTTGACGGACGCCCCTTAGCTGCAGCGGAGCTAGCTAGCATAGCTAACCCTGTTAGCAGTCCTCCAGCTCTCCTCAGCAGCGAGGAGACTGGGTGGGTGACGGTGAGAAGGAAGCCTAGTCACAAAGCCCCGTTACACCACCAACCTGTTCACATTTCTAATCGTTTTTCCCCGCTCAGCGACACACCCGCTGAGGAAAAAACTCTGATCACTGGCGACTCTTTAGTCAGAAACGTGAACCTAGAGACTCCAGCGGCCAGAGTCAAATGCATTCCTGGGGCCAGAGCAGGCGACATCGAGTCAAATTTGAAAATGCTGGCTAAAAGTAACTGTAAATACTCCACAATTGTTATTCAAGCTGGCATTAATGACATCCGTCTCGGCAGTCGGAAGTCACGAAACTTAATGTAGAATCGGTGTGTGACTTTGCAAAAACGATGTCTGCCACTGTAGTATTCTCTGGGCCCCTCCCCAATCTGACCAGTGATGACATGTTTAGCTGCTCGTCATCCTTCAACCGCTGGCTGTCTGTGTGGTGTCCTGCAAATGACGTGGGCTACATTGACAATTGGAGCTCTTTTTGGGGAAAACCTGGTCTTATGAGACGAGACAGCATTCATCCCACTTTGGATGGTGCTTCTCATTTATCTAACAATCTGGCATCTTTTTTATCCCAATTTCCAAAACCTTGACTACTCAGAGTTGGGACCAGGAAGCAGAGTCGCAGTCTTACACGCCTCTCTGCAGCTCCTCTTCATCCGCCACCCCTCAACTTAGCCCCTGTCTTCCCCATCAGAGAATCATTGTCTGCTCCCTCCAAAGTAAATAAAAATATAATATATAAGCATCCCAAAGTGATTAAGCAAAATATTGGTAAAACTCAAATTAAACATAAAGCCTCTAAATTGAATGATTTGGCCTCTGTTCCTCCTCATAATATAAAAATTAAATGTGGTTTATTAAATATTAGGTCTCTAACTCCCAAGTCTCTGTTAGTCCATGATCTGTTAATTGATCATCAGATTGATTTAATTTCCCTTACAGAGACTTGGTTAGGGCAAGAGGATTATGTTGGTTTAAATGAATCAACTCCCTCTGGTTATTTAAACTGTCAAAATCCCAGAAGTTCTGGTCGTGGAGGAGGAGTAGCAACAATTTACCATTCCAAATTACTAGTTAATGTAAAGCAAAAAACATGTTATAATTCCTTTGAGGGCCTGGTCCTCAGTATTGGGCACTAATTTTATTTGCCATAGTTTATCGTCCCCCATCAACCTACTCAGAATTTTTATCCAAATTTGCTGATTTCTTAGCTGATTTAGTGCTGAATAATTATAGTAGGGGACTTTAATATACATGTGGATGTAGATAGTGACTGCCTTAATGTGGCATTTAATTCAATATTAGACTCGATTGGGTTTTCTTAGAAAGTAGGAAATTCTACTCATTACCTCCACCATACATTGGACCTTGTTCTGACATATGGCATAGAAATAGAAAATCTGGTAGTGTCTCCTCATAACCCTGTACTGTCAGACCATTGTCTGTTAACCTTTAATTTTACTATTTCTGACTATTTGGCTCCTAAAGAAAAATATTATTACAGTAGATGCCTCTCAGATGATGCTGTTACCAAATTTATGCAGATTGTTTCCTCTATGCCATGTGTCAACACAACGGAAATAAGCTATAGACAGCTTGCTCCTTCTGTAATTGATAACATGGTGGATAGTGTTACAGCTTCTCTGCATCAGACTCTAGACTTGTGGCCCCCTTAAAAAAGAAAAAGTCTAATCAGAGATTTCTAACTCCTTGGTTCAACACAGAAACTCATAGCTTAAAACAGAAGACTCGTCAATTAGAAAGAAAATGGCGCTCCACTAATTTAGATGAAATCTATTTAGCTTGGAGAAATCATCTTTTAATCTATAAAAAAATCTCTTAGAAAAGCTAGAACGAGTTATTACTCTGCAATAATAGAAGAGAACAAGAATAATCCCAGGTTTCTTTTCAGCACTGTAGCCAGGTTGACAAAGAGTCAGGACTCTGTCAATCCTAGCATTCCCTTAGAGCTTACTAGTCAGGACTTTATGAACTTTTTCAATAATAAAATGTCATCCATCAGAGATAAAATCAATCAGATTCTTCCCACAGTTAACTTAAATACTGTAACTACTACAACTCCTTCAATTGATGTCTGTCTTGATGAGTTTACTCCAATCGACCTTTGTGAGTTTGACAAAATAGTTTCCTCATCCAAACCTTCAACTTGTCTTTTAGACCCTATTCCTACCAGGTTATTTAAAGAAGTCTTCCCACTTATTGGTAGCTTTATTCTTCATATAATCAATTCTTCATTAACTTTAGGCCATGTACCGCAGGCTTTTAAAATGGCTGTAATTAAACCCTTACTCAAAAAGCCAACGCTAGATCCAGGAGCTTTAGCTAACTACAGACCAGGGGTCACCAACCTTTTTGAAACCAAGAGCTACTTCATGGCCTTACACACTCCTCTAAAATAACAAATTGTGTATATATATATGTATATATATATGTATATATATATGTGTATATATATATATATATATATATATATATATATATATATATATATATATATATATATATATATATATATATATATATAGTGTATAGAGTGTATATATATATATATATATATATATATATATATATATATATATATATATATATATATATATATATATATATATATATATACTGTATATACACTCACCGGCCACTTTATTAGGTACACCTGTCCAACTGCTCGTTAACACTTAATTTCTAATCAGCCAATCACATGGCGGCAACTCAGTGCATTTAGGCATGTAGACATGGTCAAGACAATCTCCTGCAGTTCAAACCGAGCATCAGTATGGGGAAGAAAGGTGATTTGAGTGACTTTGAACGTGGCATGGTTGTTGGTGCCAGAAGGGCTGGTCTGAGTATTTCAGAAACTGCTGATCTACTGGGATTTTCACGCACAACCATCTCTAGGGTTTACAGAGAATGGTCCGAAAAAGAAAAAATATCCAGTGAGCGGCAGTTCTGTGGGCGGAAATGCCTTGTTGATGCCAGAGGTCAGAGGAGAATGGCCAGACTGGTTCGAGCTGATAGAAAGGCAACAGTGACTCAAATAACCACCCGTTACAACCAAGGTAGGCAGAAGAGCATCTCTGAACGCACAGTACGTCGAACTTTGAGGCAGATGGGCTACAGCAGCAGAAGACCACGCCGGGTGCCACTCCTTTCAGCTAAGAACAGGAAACTGAGGCTACAATTTGCACAAGCTCATCGAAATTGGACAATAGAAGATTGGAAAAACGTTGCCTGGTCTGATGAGTCTCGATTTCTGCTGCGACATTCGGATGGTAGGGTCAGAATTTGGCGTCAACAACATGAAAGCATGGATCCATCCTGCCTTGTATCAATGGTTCAGGCTGGTGGTGGTGGTGTAATGGTGTGGGGAACATTTTCTTGGCACTCTTTGGGCCCCTTGGTACCAATTGAGCATCGTTGCAACGCTACAGCCTACCTGAGTATTGTTGCTGACCATGTCCATCCCTTTATGACCACAATGTACCCAACTTCTGATGGCTACTTTCAGCAGGATAATGCGCCATGTCATAAAGCTGGAATCATCTCAGACTGGTTTCTTGAACATGACAATGAGTTCACTGTACTCAAATGGCCTCCACAGTCACCAGATCTCAATCCAATAGAGCATCTTTGGGATGTGGTGGAACGGGAGATTCGCATCATGGATGTGCAGCTGACAAATCTGCGCCAACTGTGTGATGCCATCATGTCAATATGGACCAAACTGGGTAACAGACAAGATCAATATTCAACACTTTATTTTTATTAATCTCAGCAATTGTTCAGATGATCACTTCTACATTTCATTAAAAAAAACGTCCAGTTTTCACCAGTCCCTTTTAACCATAAAAAACTAAACCCTTTTAATTCATGAACTATGTTGAACCATGTTTGAAAAAGTTATGCAACATTTAAGAAAAATCAACTTTCATATTAAATAAATCTTATCACATTTTTAACTGAACAAATCTGCTGCAATTCTGCTCAAAATCTGTTACATTTAATAAACACACTTTTGTGTGTTCTTCTTCACTGGAATTATATCCATACAGTTCTTGCCAAGAATCATGCTGGAGTAATAACCAGCGCTGTCCTTTCATGAGAAGAAGCTAAACAGCGCTGAGTGCTTATATGCACGGTGGCGCAGTGGTTAGCACCGCGGCAGCAGTTTACCCTCGGCCGGGGGATCGCGGGGATCGTGGGCTCGATCCCTGCCCCCGGCCAACAGTGATCTGTGTGGAGTGTGCATGTTCTGGTTTTTCATGCAAAAACATGCAGGTTAGGGAGTTAAGGGGCGCTTGCGCACGCAGCTGGTGGCTTGTCACCGGACTGCAGAACAAATCCACCTACGGGTACAAGATAAGTCCAAAAAAAAAAAAAAAAGAGTGGGTAGTGAAGTGTCGCTCCACATAGTGGCGCTTCGCCGTCGCCCCGCAAATGAAACACACGCAGCTTCCTTTCACGGTAGTAAAAAAGAACTCTTCCTCCCGCTCACTTTGAAAATGATAAATTTTCTGTCTTTTTTTTGCCATGTTTTTGGCCTAGGAAACTGCACTCCGCCCACCATCTTCACTGCCCGCTAGCTTACGCTCCACAAGCGTGAAGGTTTTGTCATGCGCACGATAATGACCTTTGAACTAGGTCAGAGTTCACCTTAACTTTACGTATAATAAACATATTTTCATTTTTTTATTTTTAAGACATTGTCATTTTAAAATCTATATAAATGCAAGTGTGATTTTAAAAAATAGCGGCAGAAAAAATTACATCTTAGACGCAGCTCACTTGCGAGTTGTGCTATTTTTAGAACAGGCCTGCGGGCGACTCATGTGGTCCCTGCGGGCGACATGGTGCCCGCGGGCACTGCGTTGGTGACCCCTGCTATAGACCAATCTCTAATCTCCCTTTCATTTCAAAAATCTTAGAAAGAGTTGTTGCTACGCAATTATTTGACCACCTGCAGGGAAATGGTTTACTTGAAGAGTTTCAGTCTGGGTTTAGAATCCATCAGCCTTAGCGAAGGTCGCTAACGACCTCCTCATCGCATCTGATAATGGACTGGTTTCTGTACTTGTCCTTTTAGACCTTAGTGCAGCTTTTGATACTATCGATCATAATATTCTACTTGATAGATTAGAACACTATGTTGGACTTAATGGAACTTCGTTGCAGTGGTTTAGATCTTATTTATCTGATAGGTTCCAGTTTGTTCATGTAAATAATGAGTTTTCTTTCAACTCAAAGCTTAGTCATGGAGTTTCACAGGGATCTGTGCTAGGCCCTACTCTTTTTAGTTTATATATGCTTCCTTTAGGCAACATTATTAGAAAGCACTGTATACATTTTCATTGTTATGCAGATGACACACAATTATACCTGTCAATGAAGCCAGATGATAATAATCAATTAGGCAAGTTAGAAGTCAGTCTTAAGGAAATCAAAGCTTAGATGACTTGGAATTTCCTGCTATTAAATTCAGATAAGACTGAAGTCATTCTTGTTGGTCAAAAAAACCTTGGAAATACCTTTCCAAATCAAACTTTTCATTTGGATGTGGTTACTCTTTCTCTTAATAGCTCTGTGAGGAACCTTGGAGTTATTTTTGATCAAGATTTGTTTTTCAATTCACATATTAAATTCGTTTCTAAGACTGTCTTCTATCATTTGCGTAATATTGCCAAGATTAGTAGCATCTTGTCTCAGTGATGCTGAGAAACTGATCCATGCTTTTGTTTGCTCTAGATTAGATTATTGTAACTCTTTATTATCAGGTTGTCCTAAAACATCTTTAAAAGGTCTTCAGTTGATCCAAAATACTGCAGCAAGAGTTTTATCAGGTACTAGAAAGAGAGATCATATCTCTCCAGTTCTCGCCTCCCTTCATTGGCTTCCCATTGTCGTGGTCTGCTCTGCTCATTGTCTCCAGCTGCGCGCACACCTGCTCTCCATCAAGCCCTGGCCTATTTATGGTGCACTGCCCAGGCTTCAGTGCGGAGATGTCTCACTGTGCTCCAGACGAGCTTCATTTGCCATCCTCGACGTTCTACCACAGTCAATCGTTGTACTTGACCCAAGCCTGCTTCCACTGCTGTCTGAGAACCTCACCGGCTGCTCACGTAAGCCCATTCAATTCCCTTACCTTGTCTGCTAGTCCCCTGTGCACAGGCGGAGCTCCGTGGTGGCGGATTCTCCTTTCCTCTGTGGCGGCGGACTCCTATCCATCGCTCCTACACGACACCTCCACTTCCAAGCCACACACCAGCAGGAGCTGCAACTTCACCAGAAGACACTGTCCTCCTGGCCGTAGCCGCCATGCTGAACCTGGGCCAACTACCAACTCTGTTCACAGTAAACCTCAGCATAAACTGTCCTCCTCCAGCTGGAGCCATCACTAACTGTCCTGCTCTGTGTGCTCCCAGGGTTGCCAGGCCATACGGTGTCCTGCTCTGTTCCCTGCAGTTCCTGCCTACACTTACACGCACGCACGCACACACTTACATGCTGAATAAACCAAATTGAATCTATTCTGAGTCTGTGTCTCGTCACTGGGTCATAAACCCTGTCAGTACATCTCTGCCAGAGCGAGACAGCGCTCTCAAGCTGACAGTGCTTTGGTGGGCCGAATAAACCACATGGAGATCTGAATAGATCAATTGGCTTATCAGCAACAAACCATACTGACTCAATTAGCTCGTGTTCACTGACCAGTTAGACCGGCTAACCCATTCCCAGGCATTTCCCCAGGCATCCTCAGTTCCCAGTAGCTCCTCGGCTCCCGCTAGCTCCCCAGCTAACCAACCCAGACAGGGACCCCCTGCCCGGTTAACTCCCGTTCCTACTCCCAAACGCTTTAACGGCAAACTAGGGGAGGCTAGGGGTTTTGTCATGCAGTGTGAGGTTGTTTTCCAGAGGAAACCTGAGGATTTCACTACTCACCATAGGGAGATCGGCTACATGATTAACTTGTTGGAAGGGCGAGCGCTAGCCTGGTCTTATGCGGTGATGGCTAGGGCTAACTATGCTAGCTTGACTTGTGGCCAGTTTATTGGGGAATTCAATGAAGTGTCTGATCATTCTGACCAGGACAGTGTGCTTACCTCTCAGTTGCTAAACTTGAGACAGGGTACCAAGGCCGTGGCCCATTTCGCTGTTGATTTCCAGGTAGCGGCTCCTGAGGTGGGGTGGGAGAATGCTTCCCTATGTAGTATTTTCATTCGGAGCCTCAGCCCAAGCCTTCGAGACGAGCTAGCACCCTTAGAGAAACCGACTAGGCTGTCTGAGCTAATTTCTTTAGCCATCAGATAGTAGGTTGAGGGAATGGGCAGCGGAACGTAAATCCTACGGTCGCTCGGGTGCCTAGTACCATCACGCCCCTCAACCTCCCCTATTGACCCTCCCACCCTCTGATTCCCTTGAGGCCCCGGAACCTATGATAATGGGACAGTCCAGGTTGTCTCCGGTGGAGAAACAGCGCCGCCGTGAGTTGGGGTTGTGTCTCTATTGCGGGAGCGAGGAGCATAAGGTGGATAAGGGGACTCATGGACTCACCTCAGCCAAACCTCCTGTCTAGACTTCTTCTTTCCATTCATTTTTCGCACAAACATAAAGAAATTCTCACACAGGCTTTGACCGACTCAGGGGCAGAGCGGAATTTTATTTCTAGGGACCTGGCAACCCGGTTGGGCCTTCCCTGTTTCCCACTTAAGTCTCCACTACGGTTGATTGCCCTGTCCAAAGCTCCCATGGCCGTTGATTCCCAGCAGACTGCCCCAGTACCTGTCATCATCTCGGGAAATCATCGGGAGGAATTGCAGTTCTTCGTGCTAACAATTTCGTCGTCCCCCGTCATCCTTGGTTTCCCCTGGTTGTGCCTCCATAACCCATCAATTGACTGGCGCACAGGTAATATTAAGTCTTGGAGTTCATTTTGTCTCGGCGTCTGTCTCCAATCAGTCGTTTGCTCGCCGTCCGTGCCCTTGGGGGCTCCAACCACCCCGCCCCTGACCTTTCTAGCGTTCGCTCCAAGTATCATGACCTTGGAGCCATTTTTAGTAAGACCCAGGCCTTGTCACCCCCCCCCCCCACTGGCCGTATGATTGTGCCATCAATCTCTGTCCCAGAGCTCCACTTCCGTCTAGCTGGTTATACAGCCTCTCTCCCCCGGAGCAAGCAGCTATGGAGGCGTATATCAAGGAATCATTAAGCTCTGGCATAATCCAGCCATCTTCTTCGGCAGTGGGGGCGGGATTGGTTTTTGTTGGCAAGAAGGACGGTTCCATAAGGCCATGTATTGATTTCAGGGAGCTGAACAACATCACCATTAAAGACAAATACACCCTTCCTTTGCTCAACACAGCTTTTGACTCTTTCTGGGGGGCGTCTTGGTTCACCAAGCTGGATCTCCGCAACGCCTACCATCTGGTGCGGATCCATGATGGCGATGAGTTGAAGACAGGGTTTCGGACCCCTAGTGGTCACTTTGAATATCTGGTGATGCGCTTCGGTCTAACCAATGCGCCTGCAGTGTTCCAGCGACTTATTAATGATGAGTTGAGGGAATTCCTGGGTGTATTTGTGTTTGTCTACCTGTATGACATTTTAATCTTCTCCCAGTCCTTAGAAGAACATCAGGTGCATGTGAGGTGAGTGCAACAGCAGCTGTTGGAGAATTTTTTTTTTTTTTTAGATTTAGTATACTTTATTGATCCCCAGAGGGGAAACTGAGGGTCATCCACCACCTGGATGGATGAAGCAGCCACGATATGGCGCTATCCATGAATCAACTGTACGTCAAGGCTGAAAAGTGCGAGTTCCATGCCTCCAAGACGTCTTTTTTGGGGTTTATCATCTCTCATAAGGAGATACTCCCGGACCCTGGCAAGATTAAGGTGGTGGTGGAGTGGCCGACCCCATCCTCCAGGAAAAAGCTCCAGCAGTTCCTGAGGTTTGCAAATTTTTACCGCCGTTTCATAAAGGACTACAGCGTTTGGGCCCTCCGCTTGACGTGCCTCACATCGACCAAAGTGCCCTTTCAGTGGACGGAGGAGGTGGCTACAGCTTTTTCGGACCTCAAGAAACAGTTCTCTGAGTCCCCCATCCTGGTGCAGGTGGATCCTGCTCTTCAGTGTCTGGTGGAAGTGGACGCCTTGGATTCTGGAGTGGGTGCCGTCCTGTCCCAGCACTCCCTGACGGATGGCAAGGTTCGACCATGCGCTTTCTTCTCCCGGCGGCTGTCCCCAGTGGAGCGCAACTACAGTATCGGTGACAGGGAGCTTCTGGCTGTTAAACTTGCACTGGAATAGTGGCGCCATTGGCTGGGGGGGGGGGGTCCTCTCAGCTGTTCGTGGTCTGGACGGACCACAGGAATCTGGAGTACGTTTGGATGGCCAAGCACCTGAATGCCCACCAGGCCCTGTTTGTTCCTTCAGCCGTCCGGGGTGAAGTTATTCATTGGGCCCATTCCTCCAAGTTCACCTGCCACCCAGGAAGACGACGCATGGAGGAGCTCCTGCAGCAAACGTTCTGGTGGCCCTCTCTCCAAAAGGATGTCGGGGAGTACGTTTGTGCTTGTCCCCAGTGTGCCGCCGGCAAGTCTTCATCGTCTTCTCCAGCTGGACTGCTCCATCCTCTCCCTATCCCTGGCAGGCCATGGACCCATGTGGCGTTGGATTTTGTCTCTGGCCTCCCTCCTTCCAACAACCATACTGTAGTGCTCACCATCATAGACAGGTTCTCCCAGGCTGCCCACTTTGTTCCCCTTGAGGGGCTGCCTATGGCCAGGGAAACAGCGGACCTGCTTGTTCAGCATGTGGTGAGGCTGCATGGGATCCCCCTGGATATTGTCTCCGGCCGGGGGCCCCAGTTTATATCCCAGGTTTGGAGGTCATTCTGCAACGCCCTTGGGGCTACGGTGAGCCTGTCGTCCAGTTATCATCTCCAGTCTCATGGCCAGTGCGAACGGACCAATCAGGAGTTGGAAGCTGCGCTGCGGCGTGTGGCCACCACCAATCCAGCATCTTGGAGCCCGCATCTGACTGCTCATGACTGCACATGTTCATGTGGAGCCCGTCACATGAACAGCTTCTTCCCCTCTGCCATTAGACTGCTGAACACTAAGTGACTCTCGTGCACCATGTACAGCAGCTCAACCAGACTCATGTCAATCATCACTGTTTTCTTCCTGCATTACCGACTGCACTATATAGTTCTCCACAGTATCTGCTGCTGGCTAATATATATTTTAACTGTTGACCAGTATCACTTAATCTTATCCTACACTTTATTACATGTATAGTTTATTTCTCTTATCTTATCATGTTTAATGTTGCAGCATTGTACCGAGACAAATTCCTAGTTTGTGTACTACATGAACAATGGCAATAAACCTGATTCTGATTCTGATTCTGATCTGCCATGGGTCAAGTATGCCCACAATTTGACGGTTTCTTCGGCCATGGGTATGTCCCCTTTCCAGGCCTCGCTCGGGTACACCCCTCCATTATTCCCTGAGGAGGAGGGTGACATCGCTGTGCCATCAGTTCGGGCGCACCTAGGTGCTGTCGCCGGCTGTGGAGGGCGACCCGGGCTTCGCTGCGCCACATGGCGGAACACAATTCCTTGGTTGCCAACCACCGCAGGACTCCAGCCCCTTCTTACCAGGTGGGTTAGCAGGTCTAGTTGTCTGCCAAGAATATCAATATTAAGGCTGAGCCCAGGAACATGGCGCAGCGATTTATTGGACCTTTTGCCATCTCACGCATTATTAACCTAGTGTCTGTGCACCTAGCTCTACCCCCTCCCTCCGCATATGTCCCACCTTCCACGTCTCTCAAGTTAAACCTGTTTGTTCCAGCTCACTGTGTCCCCCTCCCAGGTCTCCACCTCCTCTGAGGATGATCAACGGCAGGCCGGTGTGGGGAGTGACCGCCATCCTGGACGTCTGTTGCCGGGGTCGTGGCCTGCAATACCTGGTAGACTGGGAGGGCTACTGTCCGGAGTTGAGATCTTGGGTGCGTCCTTCCTGCGTGTTGCTTAAGGACCTCATCAGGGAGTTCCACCAGGCGCACCCAGGTAGGCTGGAACAACCACCGAGTGGCGTTCCGTAGGGGGGAGTACTGTCATGGTCTGCTCTGCTCATTGTCTCCAGCTGCACGCACACCTGCTCTCCATCAAGCCCTGGCCTATTTGAGTGGAGTCCTCCTCCAGCTGGAGCCATCACTAACTGTCCTGCTCTGTGTGTTCCCAGGGTTGCCAGGCCGTACAGTATCCTGCTCTGTTCCCTGCAGTTCCTGCCTACACTTACACGCACGCACACACTTACACACTGAATAAACCTAATTGAATATATTCTGGAGTCTGTGTCTCGTCACTGGGTCATAAACCATGTCACCCATAGAGTTTAGAATTAAGTTTAAAATCTTTCTTCTCACTTTCAAAGCTCTAAACAATTAGGCCCCTTTTTATTTAAAAGATTTGATACTACCCTATCATCCTAACAGAGCACTACGCTCCCAAAGTGCTGGATTACTTGTAATACCTAGAATCTCCAAAAGTACAATGGGAGACAGAGCCTTCAGTTATCAAGCTCCTCTCCCGTGGATCCAGCTGCCAATCTGGATTCGGGAGTCAGACTCGATCTCTGTTTTTAAGAATAGGGTTAAAACCTTCGTTTTTGATATAGCCTACAATTAGGGAGGGATCATGTGTCCCTGAACCCTCACTTAGTTATGCTGCTAATAGGTTTAGACAGCTGGGGGACCTCCAATAATTGCACTGGGCTTCACTCCTTTCTTCACCCTCAATGATTTTTTTTTTTTTTCCTGGTCATTAACATCTGTTTGTTCTGTCCCATAGATTGAGTCCCCATCGTGCTGTTTGCTTTCTACATGTCTGTTCTTTTCATCTTCTGTATCCCCTCACCCCCCCAGCCAGTCACAGCAGATGACTGCCCCTCCCTGAGCCTGGTTTTGCTGGAGATTTCTTCCTGTTAAAAGAGAGTTTTTCCTCTCTGTCATTGCCAGGTGCTTGCTCACAGGGGATCGCCTGATTGCTGGGGTCTCTCTTCAATTGTGGGGGTTTCCCCTACAGTTGAAAGTGCTATGAGATGACTGTTGCTGTGAAATGGCGCTATATAAAAAAAGTTGAATTAAATTGAATTGAATTTTGTTTCCTTTGTGGAAGATGGAAGCAGACGAGGCAATGAGCTGCACGATACACAAACTTTATTCCTCTTCCAACATAAAACACAGAAAAACTCTGTCTCTGCGTGCCTGAACAAACTCTTTTATACACTTCTATCCCTGTCTCCGGCACACAGGGTAGACACATTAGCATTCAGACATGAAAGACATGTACACACATTAACATGACATTGACTGACATGTCACAGAGCAGGTCTTGCTGCCATACATTCTCACCCCCGCATCCTCAGGTGTGAACCTGGCACGGAGGGGGCGGCAAAAGGCACATCTTTGTTTGTTTGGCTCTTCTCCCTTTCTCCATTAGTATCCCTAACTATCTTCTCCCCACCAATCCCGTTGTCCCGGGTGGAGTGTCATGTGTATTGTGTCCACCACACATCCCCCCTCCCCCCCGAACACCCAGAAGGGGCTCTAACCCTCTGGCGCCTTGGGCTTGACCGGCGCCCGTAATGGCTGTAACGTGGACTCGCCGGACCGGCTGAAGTGTCTTGCTGTTGAGGTGGGCAGGAGACAAACTCGGCTTCCGGCTCGCAGTCCTGAGGAGGGGGAAAGGGTGGGGAGGGGAAAAACCTAGTCTGCTGCCAACAGTTCTCTGCAGGGGGAATACCAACTTGCGGAGCCACTGTAGGTGGGCGTCCGCGCTGTGGAGCTTGAGTCAACACCACCTGTTTGTCTGCCAACAAATAAGCAGGCTTAAGCCTGTCAATGGAGACAGTTTCCTTACGCCCCCCAAAGTCTAACACAAAATGTTTTTCTCCAGTTTCCAGTACTCTGAATGGTCCGTCATACGATGGGTGCAGCGGGGTTCTGTGTGAGTTGTGCTTAACAAAAATGAACTTGGCACTCTGCAAGTTCTTTGGGACAAAGGTGTGGGGAAAACAATGGTGCACCGGGCCCGGCACATTGGCCGGCCCTGTACCGTGAAAAAATTGCGCGGGCAGGACGGTTCAGGGTGCAGGGTTTTTCTGTAAAAATTCACCGGGAATCCGCAGCGGCTGAGAAAATACGAGTTCTGCTGGGAAGGCTGCTGGATCCTCCTTAGGCACGGAGCGCAACCCTAACAGGACCCAGGGCAGGCGGTTGACCCAACTTGCATCCGTGAGTGAAGCTCTGAATGCTGCTTTAAGTGACCTATGAAAACTTTTGCATAACCCATTAGCCTGGGGGTTGTACGCGGTGGTGCAGTGCATTTTGACCCCCAGGCTGTGGGCCATCACGGACCAGAGTTCCGAAACTTCCGAAATTGCGGACCCCTGTCGGAAGTGATGTCTGATGGGGATCCAAACCATGCAACCCAAGCTGACAAAAAAGCGTGAGCCACTTCTGTGGACGTGGTGGAACCCAGCGGGACCACTTCAGGCCAACGTGTGGTGCGGTCCATGATTGTCAAAAGGTGTGTGAAACCTTGTAACGGCGGGAGGGGTCCCACCAAATCCATGTGGATGTGGTCGAACCTCCTGGCAGGAATATGAAATGGCTCGAGGGGGGCTCTGGTGTACTTGTGCACTTTGGCCTGCTGGTATGCGACGCATGCTGCAGCCCACTCCTTCACATCCCTGTGTAAGTGCAGCCAGAGAAATTTCGCCCCCACCAGTTTAACCGAGGTACGCACGCCGGGGTGTGAAAGGGAGTGGACTGACTCAAAAATGTGGTGGCGCCAAGAGCTCGGAACCCCCGGGCGTGCTGACCGGTGGAGACGTCGCAGAGCAAGGGGAGGCACCCTTCTTGCACCACCCTGCTCTCCAGTTTCAACCCTGTAGGCATAGACTGGAGCGCGCAAATGTCCGCGTCCCCCGATTGCTCCACGGCCATGGTGGGGAAATCTACTCCCATGTAAACCGGGGAGACTAATGCACGCGACAGGCAGTTGGCCACAACATTAAGCTTACTGGGTACATGCTTGATGTTGGTTGTAAATGCAGAGATCGCGGCCAAATGTCGTTGCTGCCGGGCCGATCACGGTTCCGAGACTTTGGACATTGCGTACGTTAGCGGCTTATGATCAATGAACGTGGTGAACTTGCACCCTTCCAGCCAAAACTGGAAGTGGCATGTTGCCAGGTGCAGCGCCAACAACTCTCTGTCAAACGTACTGTAGTTGCTTTCGTTGTTGTGCAAAATACGGCTGAAAAATATGAGCGGCTGCCACGCACCGGAAACGTACTGCTGCACCACTGACCCTATAGCAACATCAGACGCGTCAGTGGTGAGTGCTATCCGCGCTGAAGGGGCAAGGTGGGCTAGCAAAGTGATGTTAGCGAACGCTGTTTTGGCATTTTCGAAAGCCTGGACTCGCTCGGGGGTCCAGTCAATATTTTCCACAGGCTTCTTTTTTTCGAGTGCGGCGTACAACAGCTGCAGCAGCTGGGCTGCTCAGGGGAGGAAACTGTTGTAAAAGTTGGCCATGCCCAAAAATTCCTGCAGGGCCTTCACGGTCTGCAGACACGGAAAATCCGACATGACACTCATCTTATCAGGCAGTGGAATCCCCTCCACCAAAATGCAGTGACCCAAAAAATCAATCACTGGCACACTGAACTGGCACTTCGCCGGGTTAACGATAAGCTTGTGCGCTTCCAACCTCTGGAAAACTAGTGTGAGATGGGCGAGGTGCTCCTCCTCGGACGCGCTAGCCACCAGAATGTCATCTAAGTAGATAAAAACAAAAGGCAGGTCATGGAGCACCGCATCCATCATTCTTTGGAAGGTTTGCGCCACGTCCTTTAACCCGAACAGCATGCGTACAAACTCGAAAAGGCCAAAAGGAGTTATTACCGCTGCTTTTGGAGCATCCTCTGAGCACACTGGGACCTGGTGGCAACCGCGGACCAGATCCACTTTCGAAAAAACACGCATTACGGCAAGGTGCATGGAAAAATCCTGGATGTGTGGGATGGGATACCAATCATGTTCTGTGGCGTTGTTCAAGTGCCGGAAATCGCCACATGGTCGCCACGACCCATTGGCCTTAGGCACCATGTGTAACGGGGATGCTCACGTGCTGTTGGGGCACCTAACGATGCCCAGCTGCTCTAAGTTGGTAAATTCCTCACTCACACTGGCTAGTTTAACCATATCCAGGCACCGAGGTCGCGCGAACACCAGCAGGCCATTTGTGGTTATGAAATGTTCAACCCCGTGTTTGGTTACCGCAGCAAAAAAAGTTGGAACCGTGAGTGCTGGGAACTGTGAAAGTAAATTCAATTCAATTCAATTCAGCTTTATTTATAATGCGCCACATCACAACAAAAGCCGTCTCGTGGTGCCATAGTGCAGAAAAAAAAAACACACAGTCACAGAAAGACCCAGCAATCAGACGATCCCCTATGAGCAAGCACTAAGCGACAGTGGAGAGGAAAAACTCCCATTTGGAAGGAAGAAACCTCTAGCATAACCAGGCTCAGGGAGGGGCAGTCGTCTGCTGCGACTGGCTGGGGATGAGGGGATAGGGAGGATGGAAAGGACAGACATAAAGAACATAACAATAAGATGCCTGTCATGACGGCCGCTGGGCTGTCATCTGTCTCATCAGCTCCAGCTGCACACAGACCAGCAGGTGCTAATCAGCGGCTGTTAAAACCCAGTGTTGCTGACAGCCTGGCACGGAGTCGTCTGTCTTCCTCGTCTGAGTATGAGCCAGAACTTCGTTCTCAAGCCAAGTCAAGAACGTCACGTCAAGACCGGTCACGTAAGAGAACTCTTTGCTATTCTACCCCTTGCCTCAACCCCTGTGCATAGGTGGACCTCCCAGGCGGCGGACCAGCCTCCCCAGCTGACGGGACATTACCACCTCCATCACGGAGCTCCTCGTTACCACCACAGCTACGGGTTCAATCACCACCACAGCTACAGGTGCAATCACCATCACAGCTACGGGCACAATCACCACCATGTCGCACGGACACTGTGAGTCAGCAGAACACAACCTGTGGCACATCCAAGTAAGCCTCACCATCTACAATTACCCGCCATCGTTGAACAGCTGTAATTGTTTCTGCTTGTGTGTTCCAGGGTTGCCAGGTCGCCATCTGAACTGCTCAGTTCCAGTGACCAGACATCAATACTTGCACTCACACACGCACTACACTCACTCACTATCCAATAAAGAATAATTGTCTATATCCGCTCGTGTCAGTGTCTGTTTCCTGGGCCCTGAACATGTCAATGCCAGTACATTATTGGAGGTCAACCAACAGTCTGGATCAGATAGCAATAGAACAAGAGTGGGGTTAAGAGACACAAAAACCCTCCTTAAACGTAAGCTACTGTATATTAAAAAGGAAGGATTTTACCCTGTTCTTAAAAACAGAGACCGAGTCTGACTCCCGGACCCAGAGTGGTAACTGGTTCCAGAGAGAAGGGGCTTGGTAGCAGAAGGCTGTGCCTCCCACTGTACTTTTGAAGATTCACAAGTAAGCCAGCATTTTGGGAGCATAATGCTCTATTAGGATGGTAAGGTAATATCAGATCTTTTATATATTGGGGAGCCAGATTGTTAAGAGCTGTGAAAGTAAGGAGAAGGATTTTAAACTTGATTCTAAATTCTATGGGAAGCCAATGGAGGGAGGACAGAACCAGGGAAATATGATCTCTTTTTCTATAACCAGTTAAAACTCTAGCAGCAGCATTTTGAATCAACTGAAGATTTTTTTCAAGATACTTTAGGACAACCAGATAATAGCGAATTACAATAATCTAATCGAGAGCTGACAAAGGCGTGAATCAGTTTCTCAGCATTATTCAGAGACAAGATGCTCCTGATCTTGGCAATATTGCGCAGATGATAGAAGGCGGTCCTAGAAACAGTTTTAATATGTGAATTAAAGGACAAATCCTGATCAAAAATAACTCCAAGGTTCCTTACACAACTGTTCAGAGTGAGAGTGGCAGCATCTAAATTAAGGGCATAATCTGAAAAGGAATTTCTAAGATGTTTTGGGCCAACAAAAATGACTTCAGTCTTATCAGAGTTCAATAGTAAAAAATTACAAGTCATCCAAGCTTTGATGTCCTTAAGACAGGCATCTAACTTGGCCAACTGATCACAATCATCGGGCTTCATTGGCAGGTACAGTTGTGTGTTATCTGTGTAACAGTGAAAATGTATACAGTGCTTTCTGATGATATTGCCCAATGGGAGCATATATAGACTAAAAAGAGTAGGGCCCAACACAGATCCCTGTGGAACTCCGTGACTGAGCTTAGAGCTGGAAGAAAAGCCATCATTGACATGGACAAACTGAAATTTATCAGACAAATAAGATCTAAACCACTGCAACGGAGTTCCACTGAGTCCAACAAAGTGTTCCAATCTATCAAGTAGAATGGCATGATCAATAGTGTCAAAGGCTGCACTGAGACCTAAAAGAACAAGAACAGAGACAAGTCCATTATCAGATGCAGTCAGGAGGTCATTAGAGACCTTCACTAAGGCAGTTTCAGTGTTGTGATGAGCTCTGAACCCAGATTGAAACACCTCAAACAAACCAACTCCCTGCAAATGGTCAGATAATTGCACAGCAACAACTCTTTCCAAGATTTTTGAAAAGAAAGGCAAATTAGAGATTGGTCGATAATTGGCCAAAACTCCAGGATCGAGCGTCGGTTTTTTAAGTACGGGTTTAATTACAGCAGTTTTAAAAGCCAGTGGAATATAACCCAGAGTTAAAGAAGAATTAATGATAAGAAGAATACAGCTACCAATAATTGGGAAGATAATTTTAAATAACCTGGAAGGAATAGGGTCCAGAAGGCAAGATGAAGGCTTAGATGAGGAAATTATTTTATCCAGCTCTAAGAGGTTGATTGGAGTAAACTTATCTAAGCAGATATCAATTGAGGGAGTTGCAGTAGTTAATGTACTAGAGTTTATGGTAGGAAGAATCTGACTGATTTCATCTCTAATAGATACAATTTTAAGATTGAAATAGTTCAGAAAGTCCTGACTAGAAAGCTCGAAGCGAAGCCAACAAACTGTTGCACCTGCTTCCGGGATGCGGGAGTAGGCCACTCCACCACCGCCTTCACCTTCTCCGGGTCTGGGATTACCTGGTCTTGGGCGATGATGAATCCCAGGAAGGATGTGGTCCTAGCGTAGAACTCGCATTTCTCAGCCTTCACGTACAGACGATTCTCCAGCAGTCTTTGGAGGACCCGCCTCACATGGACCTGGTGCTCGTCTCTGGACCTGGAGAAGATCAGAATGTCGTCCAGGTAGACGAACACGAAAAGGCCGATGAAATCCCGGAGGACGTCATTGATGAGGCGCTGAAAGACGGCAGGAGCGTTGGTCAACCCGAACGGCATGACGAGATACTCAAAGTGGCCGTTCGGGGTACGGAAGGCTGTTTTCCATTCATCTCCCTCCCGGATCCGGACGAGGTGGTAAGCGCTGCGTAGATCCAGCTTGGTAAACCAGGTCGCCCCCTGGAGGGAGTGGAAAGCAGTGTCCATGAGGGGCAGGGTGTAACGGTCCCTCTCAGTGATGTCATTAAGCGCTCGGTAGTCTATGCAGGGACGGAGGGAACCGTCCTTTTTCCCGACAAAGAAAAACCCTGCCCCCACGGGTGACGACGATGGGCGAATAATCCCAGCGCTCAGTGATTCCTTTAGGTACGTATTCATTGTCTCCCTCTCCGGCGCCGACAGGCTGTAGAGCCGACCAGATGGCAGGGGAGCCCCCTGGCGGAGATTGATGGCACAGTCATATGGTCGATGCGGGGGAAGAGACATAGCTTTCGATTTACTGAATACCATACCCAGGTCGTGAAATTCCGGAGGCACCAGCGACAGGTCCGGAGGTGCTGTATCCGCCACAGGAGGAGCCGCGGACGGGGAGCAGGCAGCGGACTGAAGGCAGGTGCCCATGCAGAAGGTACTCCATGCCAACACCCCAGCTGACCTCCAGTCCAGGACAGGGTTGTGGAGGCGTAGCCAGGGGTACCCCAGGATGACGGGCGACACAGAGTTGGGCAGGACGTAAAATATCATCTCCTCCCGGTGGTTCCCTGAGATGATGACTGGGACAGGCATGGTCTGGTGAGAAACTCTCCCAAGGGAGGCACGGGAGAGATGGACCAGGGAGATGGGGTGTTTTAGTGCCTGACAGCGGATGCCCAATCGGGTTGCCAGGCCTTGTGAAATGAAGCTGCCCTCTGCGCCCGAATCCACCAGTGCGTGGGTGAGGTGCCCAGTGGGATTGTGGCAGAAACGGATGGGCAGCTTTAATTGGGAGAGAGTGTCTAACCGGTTGGGATCCGCGAGGCTCCCTACAGCGATTCGCGGACCCCGCCGACTGGCTTTCCGCGGGCAACGCTCCAGAGTGTGGTGGTCACCTCCGCAATACATGCAGAGGCCCAACTCACGGCGGCGTTGTTTCTCCGCAGGGGAAAGCTTTGTCCAGCCCGTCACCATCGGCTCTGACTCCTCGGGGCACGATGCTGGCAGCGCCGCCAGGGGGCGAGCTTGGAACAGGTGCGGCGAGACTCCACGAGGGCGAGAAGAAGAAGACTTCCGCCCCGAGGAGCGCTCGGGCAGCCTGTTATCCAAACTTATCGCTAAGGATGTCAGCTCCGCTAGCGTCCCAGGGATATCCCGTCCAGCCAGTTCATCCCTCAGATCATTATTGAGGCTGCGGAGGAACAGGCCACAGAGGGAGCGTTCCTCCCAGCCCAATTCCTCCGCCGCTACCCGGAAGTCGACCGAGTAGTCCGCTGCCGACCGGCCTCCCTGCTGGAGAGCGAGAAGCCGATCGACCTGGACCGTCTCGGTTTGAGAATGGTCAAAGACCTCCAGAAAGCGCCTCACGAACTGGTCATAGGTGAGGGTGGCATAACTGGGCCTCGCCATTACGGCGTAGGTCCAAGTTAACGCATGCCCCTCCAGAAGATTCCCTATGTAACCAATCCGACTGTGATCCGAGGGAAAATCTCCGGGCACACGGTGGAACACGGACTCACACTGCATAATGAACCCCCGCGCTCCGCCGAGCTTACCGTTAAAGCGGGCGGGGGTCGGAATCGGTGTGAGCCGAACCGGTGCCACTGGAGCCGGCTGGACGGCTGCTGGAACGGCAGGAGCCGCGCCACCCTGACGAGCCGGGGGGAACGGCTGTTGAGGATCTAAGCAGCCCAACTGGTTAGTTAAGTTTAATAATTGATTTAGGATAACCTGCTGTTGATAAGCAATCTGATCCACTCTAGCCTCGAGAGTGGTAAACCGGTGTGCGAGCCCGCCGTCCGCCGAGCCGCTCTGCTGAAGCCGTACTGACATAATGCACGGCTCAGGAGACGCACACACACAGGCTTAGAGTAGTTCAAAGAGTTTATTAACAGCAGGAGTGAATGAGTGCGTGTCTGCGGGATGTAAATGTGTTGGTGATGGTGTCTGCTCCAGGCACAGAGGCAGGTGACCGTACAGCCGAGCAACCCTATGGAGAGAGCACAGGGAGAGGGTGACGGGCATACACCAACACAGGAGGGATTTATGGCGAGAGAAGGACTTACTTGGTTGGTCAGGACAGCTGGCACAACAAGGGGGCGAAGCCCGGAAGACAGCCACCTGGAGAGCTCCGTACAGCAGCGAGGATTGGGCGATGGAGTGGAGATGTCCGCCGCTGGGGAATCCACCTGTGCACAGGGGAGAAGACTGAAGAAGAGAGGTAAGCGATCTTCTTACCAAAATGGTGATGCTGAAGAGAAGTATGCTCACAACGGTGAGGGGCGAAGTCTGACGGCTTCAGGCCGAGCCTCCGGGCGAGACGGCCTTTATCCCTCGCCGCTGATGATTGTCAGGTGCGTGAGCAGGTGGCGCCGCTGATGAATGGCGCGGCGTGACAAAAATTAGGCAAATTCCAATAGAAACTCTGAATAGGCCGTAGGAGAACGATAAACTATGGCAAAGAGAACTGGGTTCAAGCCAAGATTGCCAACAGGCCCCACACTGAGGGCCAAACCTTCAAAGGAATTAAAACATAATTTCTGCTTAACATTAACTAGTAATTTAGAATGGAAAATTGCCGCCACTCCACCACCACGACCAGAACCTCTGAGGTTATGACAGTTTAAATACCCAGAGGGAGTTGATTCATTCAGACCAACATAATCATCTTGCCCGAGCCAGGTCTCTGTGAGGGATAGTAGATCGATCTGGTGATCGATTAATAGATCATGGACCAGAAGAGACTTAGAAGATAAAGACCTAATGTTTAATAAAACACATTTAATTTTTAAACTTTGAGGAGGAACAGAAGCCAAACTATTAATTGTATTAATTTTAGGGACTTGAGGCTGGATCAGAATTTTACCAGCATTTTGTTTAATCAATCTGGGAAGTTTATGCATTCTGTTTTTTTTAAACTTTTTTATTAACTTTAGAGGGAGCAGAAAAAGGTTCTCTAAGGGAGGAGACAGGGGCAAAGTTGAAGGGTGGTGGATGAGGAGGAGCTGCAGAAGCGCGAGTGTTTTTCAGGTTGTGTTGTATTTGTCCAGGGTTACAATATTTAGGGCAACGGGAGACAGACTCAATCTCTGAAGGATTATAAATCAAAGGCTAATCAAAATGGTAAAGACCACCTGAGTTAATGGGATCAATACAATACGTGGGAACAGAACCAGAAAAGGGCAGTTTAGCAAACCCAGAAGCTTCAGAGCGGGTAAACACGCCAGGTCCCAGTCACTGTACCAAAAAATACCGAATGGAATAGAAAAGATTGTCTCTTAAAACACGTGCACCAAGTCTATTTGGGTGGATGCCATCAGGCCTCATAAGTGATGGGCGGTTCCAAAATAAGTTAAAAATGTCAACAAAACCAATGTTAAAAATAGGACAAGTAAAACACAGCCAAGAATTAAGACTGAGAGTTCTGCTAAAACGATTACAGCCTTGTCTGAGAGGTGCCAAAGGCCCAGAGATGAGCGCACGTCTGCCACAGTTCATAAGAGTGGACAGAAGGCTCCTGAAGTCACTTTTTAAAATCTCAGATGCTTCAACTGGGATGTTATTGCATCCCACATGCACAACGACAGTTTGAACGTGAGGGAATTCATTCAGCAGGTCAGGGATAAGATAAGATAAGATAAGCCTTTATTAGTCCCACAACGGGGAAATTCCAGGATTGCAACAGCACAGGGATAGCAACACTCAGAGCAACAATCAGAAGGCAAGAAAAAACAAGCAAGCAAGAGCAGCTAATATACATATGTACATATTACTATAAAATATATATATACACACACACACACACACAGACACACAGTGCAGAGCATTGTAGCTGGATGGAATAAATATATGAATATATGAACACACAGTGCAGAGCATTGTAGCTAGATGGAATAAATATGTAAATATATAAACACCCACAGTATGGAGCATTGCAGCTAGGTGGAATAAATATGCAAGTATATAAACACACACAGTGCGGAGCAATGTAGCTAGATGGAATAATATGTAGATATATAAAAACACAGTGCGGAGCATTGTAGCTAGATGGAATAAATATATAGATATATAAATATAAACACACCCAGTGCAGAGCATTGTAGCTAGATGGAATAAATATGTAAATATACACTCACCGGCCACTTTATTAGGTACACCTGTCCAACTGCTCGTTAACACTTAATTTCTAATCAGCCAATCACATGGCGGCAACTCAGTGCATTTAGGCATGTAGACATGGTCAAGACAATCTCCTGCAGTTCAAACCGAGCATCAGTATGGGGAAGAAAGGTGATTTGAGTGACTTTGAACGTGGCATGGTTGTTGGTGCCAGAAGGGCTGGTCTGAGTATTTCAGAAACTGCTGATCTGCTGGGATTTTCACGCACAACCATCTCTAGGGTTTACAGAGAATGGTCCGAAAAAGAAAAAATATCCAGTGAGCGGCAGTTCTGTGGGCGGAAATGCCTTGTTGATGCCAGAGGTCAGAGGAGAATGGCCAGACTGGTTCGAGCTGATAGAAAGGCAACAGTGACTCAAATAACCACCCGTTACAACCAAGGTAGGCAGAAGAGCATCTCTGAACGCACAGTACGTCGAACTTTGAGGCAGATGGGCTACAGCAGCAGAAGACCACGCCGGGTGCCACTCCTTTCAGCTAAGAACAGGAAACTGAGGCTACAATTTGCACAAGCTCATCGAAATTGGACAATAGAAGATTGGAAAAACGTTGCCTGGTCTGATGAGTCTCGATTTCTGCTGCGACATTCGGATGGTAGGGTCAGAATTTGGCGTCAACAACATGAAAGCATGGATCCATCCTGCCTTGTATCAATGGTTCAGGCTGGTGGTGGTGGTGTAATGGTGTGGGGAATATTTTCTTGGCACTCTTTGGGCCCCTTGGTACCAATTGAGCATCGTTGCAACGCTACAGCCTACCTGAGTATTGTTGCTGACCATGTCCATCCCTTTATGACCACAATGTACCCAACTTCTGATGGCTACTTTCAGCAGGATAATGCGCCATGTCATAAAGCTGGAATCATCTCAGACTGGTTTCTTGAACATGACAATGAGTTCACTGTACTCAAATGGCCTCCACAGTCACCAGATCTCAATCCAATAGAGCATCTTTGGGATGTGGTGGAACGGGAGATTCGCATCATGGATGTGCAGCCGACAAATCTGCGCCAACTGTGTGATGCCATCATGTCAATATGGACCAAACTCTCTGAGGAATGCTTCCAGCACCTTGTTGAATCTATGCCACGAAGAATTGAGGCAGTTCTGAAGGCAAAAGGGGGTCCAACCCGTTACTAGCATGGTGTACCTAATAAAGTGGCCGGTGAGTGTATAAACACACACAGTGCAGAGCATTGTTGCTAGGTGGGATGAAACAGCATAACCGTCTATTTAGTTATCCTACATGGTATGATTATGTGCCCATACATATTCTCACCCTCCATAGCGACCGGTATGTTCCTAGTTGTATGCCGGAGAGGACCATTGTGTAAGTCTATTGCATCTTTTGCATTCAAAAAAAAAAAAAAAAACAAAACTATTAGTTTGTTACGTCTTTTTGCTATCTCTGCGAGCAGCCCTGCTTAGGTTGTACAGTCTGACAGCCGTTGGTAGGAAGGACCTACGAAACCTCTCGGTTGTGCACCTGGGATGATGTAGTCTGCTGCTAAATGAGCTCCTCAGTGCATCCAGTATGTCCTGCATAGGGTGGAGCTCGGACTCCAGCAGAGATGACAGTTTAGCCACCGTCCTTCTCTCTCCTATCTCCTCCATCGGATCAAGGCGTTGCCCCAGGACAGAGCTAGCTTTCTTAATCAGTTTGTTCAGTCTCTTCCTATCGGCTGCAGTAATGCCACTGCCCCAGCAGACCACTCCAAAAGTGATGGCTGATGCCACCACCGTGTCATAGAATGACTTCAGCAGCGCCCCTTGTACACCAAAAGACCTGAGTCTCCTCAGCAGGAACAGCCTGCGCTGTCCCTTCTTGTAGAGTGCGTCAGTATTGTGTGACCAGTCTAGTTTATTGTTCAGATGAATACCCAGGTACTTGTAGGATGTCACCATCTCGATGTCTGTTCCCTGTATATTTACTGGTGCTGTGAGGGGCTGCCCATGCCTGCGGCAGTCCACCACCAGCTCCTTAGTTTTCCTCGCGTTGATCTGGAGGCAGTTCCGATGGCACCAGTCCACAAAGTCCTGGATAAGCCCTCTGTACTCAGCTTCATCTCCGCTGGAGATGAGACCAACGATCGCAGAGTCATCAGAGAACTTCTGTAGATGGCAATGTGTTGTGTTGTGTGAGAAGTCCGCAGTATAAAGAGTGAACAAGAAGGGAGCCAGCACCGTTCCCTGGGGGGCCCCCGTGCTACTGATGATCGTGTCAGAAACACAGTCCCGGGTTCTCACAAACTGAGGCCGGTTCGTGAGGTAGTCCAGGATCCATGATGACAGGTGCTGGTCCACCCCTGCGCGCAGCAGCTTGTCCTTCAGGATCATCGGTTGGATGGTGTTGAAAGCACTGGAGAAGTCAAAGAACATGATCCTCACCATATTCCCGGGCTTCTCCAGGTGGGACAGAGAACGGTGAAGGAGGAAGATCACCGCATCCTCCACCCCAATGCCATGCTGGTAGGCGAACTGGAGTGGATCCATCGCTGGTTCCACCAGGGGGCGGAGATGAGCAAGGAGCAGTCTCTCCAGGGTCTTCATCAAGTGGGACGTCAAGGCCACCGGTCTGAAGCTGTTCAGGTCTTTGGGGTGGGAAGTTTTTGGTACAGGTACCACACAAGATGTTTTCCACAGCTGTGGTACCCTCCCCAGTTTCAGGCTCATGTTGAAGATATACGTCACAATCCCACACAGCTGGTCTGCACAGGACTTGAGGAGCTTTGCGCTGATGCCGTCCGGTCCCGACGCCTTCCTCGCCTTGATCTTCCTCAGCTCCGTCCTCACCTGGGTCTTGGTCAGGGTCAGGATGGGGGGCTGTGTGTTGGGAGTGGGGGGGGGGTGTCGGTGGAGTGGGGAGTGGGTAGCAGGACTTGATTTCTTAGAGGCAGCAGTGGTTGTTGTGCAGACAGGGGGGAGGGCGGTTGGTCAAATCTATTGAAAAACAGATTCAGGTTGTTCGCCCACTCCCTGCCCCCCGTGGCCTGGGGGGAGGTATTCTGGAGCCCCAAGATGGTTTTGAGGTTTCTCCAGACCCCGCTGATGTCGCTCTGTTGCAGCTTGTCCTCCATCTTCTTCCTGAAGCTGTCCTTGCCTTCTCTGATCTTTCTCCTCAGCTCCCTCTGTACGGACTTCAGCATCTCCCTGTTCCCCGACCTGAAGATCCTCTTCTTCTCTCTCAGAAGTGTTTTTATCTCAGGGTTGATCCAGGGTTTGTTGTTTGAGTGACGCCGTATGGTCTTGGTGGGAACGGATTTGTCCACACAGAAGCTGAGGTAGCCCGTGAAGGTGTGAATGAGGCCATCGATGTCCTCACCATGTGGATCGCAGAGCTGCTTCCAGGCAGTGGCTTCAAAACAGTCCTTTAGAGTGTCCATTGTCTCCTCAGACCATAACTCCACAGTGTGCATGGCCGGAGGTTGTCTGTGCACTAGGGGTTTGTACACCGGTCGGAGATGAACCAAGTTGTGATCCGATCTCCCAAGTGGGGGGAGTTGTGATGAGGTGTACGCCTCCTTAGTGTTTGCGTAGAACAAATCCAGTGTTTTATTGTCTCTAGTGTGGCATGTGACATACTGGGTGAAAGTGGGCAGAATGGGAGACAGTGAAACGTGGTTGAAATCGCCTGAGATGAGGAGAAGAGCATCTGGGTGTTCTGTCTGCAGCCTGCTGGTTACTGAATGGATGACGTCACGCGCTGTCCCAGCGTTCGCCGTCGGATTTGCATAAACAACAATGCAGATCACGTGTGAGTGTTCTCTCGGGAGATATGTAGGCCTCATGCTAACAGCTAGCAACTCAATGTCTTTGCTGCAGTGTCGTTGTTTAACAGTGATATGTCCCGGTCTGCACCAGTTGTTGTTAACATACATGATCACTCCACCGCCCCTAGTTTTGCCACTCTCTGGTGTTCGGTCAGCTCGTATCGTGTGAAAACCCTCCAGCTCAATGTTAGCATCTGCTGCTAGTTCAGTTAGCCACGTCTCAGTAAACAAAAGGAGAGAGCACTCCCGGTAAGTGCTATCATAACGGGAGATAGCCGCTAGCTCATCTAACTTTCCCAGTATCGACCGTACATTTCCCATGACAACAGATGGAAGGGAGGGTCTGTACCTTATATTTTTTGTCCTCCGCCTTACTCCAGCCCGGCAGCCGCGGCGTTTTCGCCTCAGTTCTCTCGGTATGTCGAGTTTTTCCAGTGGGACCGGGTGGCGGTTAAATGCTAGCAGCTCTTCCCTGTTATATCGTATCCTGCTATAAACAGTGGCTCCGTCCACCGGCTCAGGAGACATTTGGGATGATCTGTGTGTCCGTGATATAAGTGGGGTGAAAAAAAAAAAAAAAAAGTGATCAAAAGAGAGAGGAAGGGAAAAAAAACTCGGAATCGAGCCGCTGTTGCAAAAGGCAGCCGACTGGTGTGGCGCCGAGAGGAGAGCTTTTAAGATAAGAGCCTCAACATCAGAGACTCTAGCCCGGGGAAAATATCGAGTAATACAGTACCTGCTTCTGACGTTCCTCACGATCGAGTCACCAATTACCAGCATCATCTGGGGGGTTAATGTCGGTGGATTCTGATGTGGAGAGGAATTGTGAAGAGGATGATGTTGTTGTTGCGAAGGCGGGGAGATTTTTTTTTTTTTTTTGTTACTTATTTGTACCTGTAGGTAGATTTGGTTTGCAGTCTGGTGACAAGCCACCAGCTGCTGGTCGCTGCGTGCGTGAGCATCCTAAACCTACATGTTTTTGGTATGTGGGAGGAAACTGGAGAAATCCTGGAGTAAACCCACGCAACACGGGGAGAACATGCAAACTCCACACAGCTCACTGTTGGTCGGGGGCTGGGATCGAACCCACGATCTCATGATCCCCGCGATCCCCCGGCCGAGGGTAAAACTGTGCTGCCACAGTGCTAAACCACTGCGCCACCGTGCAGCCCAGATGCGCTCTTTTCTTCTATCTGGAGCAGGTGTGTAATTTGACATACCCTGGGTGGTCTTTATCCGGGGTTTGCGGACATGAGCCGCCGGACGAGGGGCGTCCATGGGTGGGCTGCCAGAGTCCAGGTGGGGAAAATCCTCCAGGGAAAGGATATCAAATCTGTTATCCAAGGACACGGGAAGAAAAGAAGCGCGGCCCGTTCTGGTCGATCGACGATGGTTATTAGCTGGTCGAACCAAGGTCCAAGGCACGGATGGAGGATGAGAGGGACCAAGCAAAGCTTTTGGTTTAGCCCCGAGACGAAACCAGTGTTTGTTGCTGAGGTCATGGGCATCTGCGGAGGCTGGAGCAGGTGTGGAGGTAGGTGGAGACGCGCTGAGCTCACCCAAGTAAGTAGCAGTTTCCGCCAGCTGCGAGGCAGTAGCCGGAGCCGATGATCGCCCGAGAATGATAGTGTCGATGTCGTCTTCAGCCTCACAAATCTTGTAAAGGTTGGAAAGCCTTGTTTCCAGCTCAGAGACCTTATCGAGGAGCGATAAACAGCAGGTACATGACGGAGAAGGAGCCATGGCGTTCCAGGCACTGAGATGAATAGCTCGCCAGCTAGCCAAAAACAGCTACTTGTGCATCCGAACAGACTTTTAGGCGAGGCAAATACCGAGGTAACAGTAAATAAAAACTAATAACAACAAACAGAGATAAAAAATGAAAAATGAAATCAATAAAAACAAAAACGGAGAAAAAAATACTCTGACGTGATGAGTGTCAGACACAGCTGACAGCTGTCAGATGCAGCTGCAATCGAACACTGCCAGGTTGGGTGCAATTGAGCAAATATGACTAGAAAAAAGATAATACCGAAGATTTAATGCTCAAAAAATTATACCATAAAGTTGCCGTGATTGTGGAGGTCTAAAGGATAAATGCTGGTACTTACCCCCTGGAGCTATAATGTTAGCCTGTGTTGTTGGCCCAACTCCACGAGCTGTGCAGGGCAAGGAGGAAAAAGAGACAGCAGCCACTAAATGTCTGTTGGAAACATTGACTAACAACCCAAAAGCAAATAAAAAATCTGCACCTAAAATGGGGACAGAACATGCCGCCACCACAAAGTCCCATTGGTAATTGCCTCCTTGTAAGCACACTGTGTGCGTCCGTTCTCCAAATATCCGGATGTTGGATCCGTTGGCAGCCATGAGCTCGGGACCGCTGCTTCCTGCTGATCTGTCTGCACTACCTGGCAGAATGAGGCTCTTCTGGGAGCCGGAGTCCACTAAGAAACGTCTCCCCAAATGTGTGTCTGTGATGAAAAGCAGCTTGTTCCTGTCGCCAGCAGTTGCAGCTGCTACTGACTGCTGGCCGTGCTGTTTCCCTGGCTTCTTGAATTGGCAAGGCAGCAGACAACGCTGGGTATTTGAGCCGAAGCAGCAGTGATAGAAGCAAAGCGTCCTGTTCCTGAGCCTCTTGGCGTCCGTCTCAGCCACCACCAATGGCTCCACGACCTCGCTGGAGTCCTTCCCGGATGCCGGTGCCATTGTGTGCATGCTGAGAGTTCTGGTCACTAGGATGATGCGGTCTGCTTCCTGCGCCAGAGTGCGGTAGTCCTTGGTTACCAGCAGCGGCGAGTTGTCCAGGATTGCTCTCGCTGTAGCAGGTAGGTTCCTGAGGAAGAGGTGGGCGAACAAGAAGGATTTGCCGTTCTTCCCCATTAACGCTAACATGCTCTCCATCAGCTCCACAGTGGATCTGTAACCTAACTGTGAACACGTTAAGAGTCTTTCTGCTCTCTCACTGTCCAACAGCGTTTACCACTGAATTAGCATCTGCTTGAGCGCGTCATATTTTCCCTGGGCTTGCGGTTCCTGGAGCAGGCTCGTCACTTGTTGCATGGCGTGTACATCCAGTGCAGCGAAAACATGATAATATTTGGTGTTGTCCGTTGTGATCCCGCAGAGTGTGAATTGGGCTTCTACATGTAGAAACTAAGCGGTTGGACTGTGAAGCCAGAAGTCTGGGAGCTGAACTGACAGCACATGCCGTGCTGCTGTTCTCCCTGTGGGTTGTCTCCGGGGCGGTGCTCGGCTCGTTCTCCATTGCATGTCTTATGGTCACCAATGTGACCAACTCGACACCAACTCGATATACCGAGAGAACTGAGGCGAAAACGCCGCGGCTGCCGGGCTGGAGTAAGGTGGAGGACAAAAAATATAAGGTACAGACCCTCCCTTCCATCTGTTGTCATAGGAAATGTACGCTCTATACTGGGAAAGGCAGATGAGCTAGCGGCTATCTGCCGTTATGATAGCACATATCGGGAGTGCTCTCTCCTTTTGTTTACTGAGACGTGGCTAACTGAACTAGCAGCAGATGCTAACATTGAGCTGGAGGGTTTCCACATGATACGGGCTGACCGAACACCAGACAGTGGCAAAGCTAGGGGCGGTGGAGTGATAATGTATGTTAACAACAACTGGTGCAGACCGGGACATATCACTGTTAAACAACGACACTGCAGCAAAGACATTGAGTTGCTAGCTGTTAGCATGAGGCCTACATATCTCCCGAGAGAACACTCACACGTGATCTGCATTGTTGTTTATGCAAATCCGACGGCGAACGCTGGGACAGCGCGTGACGTCATCCATTCAGTAACCAGCAGGCTGCAGACAGAACACCCAGATGCTCTTCTCCTCATCTCAGGCGATTTCAGCCATGTTTCACTGTCTCCCATTCTACCCACGTTCACCCAGTATGTCACATGCCACACTAGAGACAATAAAACACTGGACTTATTCTACGCAAACACAAAGGAGGCGTACACCTCATCACAACTCCCCCCACTCAGGAGATCGGATCACAACTTGGTTCATCTCCGGCCGGTGTACAAACCCCTAGTGCTCAGACAACCTCTGGCCATGCGCACAGTGGAGTTATTGTCTGAGGAGACAATGGACACTCTAAAAGGCTGTTTTGAAGCCACCACCTGGAAGCAGCTCTGCGATCCACATGGTGAGGACATCGATGGCCTCATTCACACCTTCACGGGCTACCTCAGCTTCTGTGTGGACAAATCCGTTCCCACCAAGACCATACGGTGTTGCTCAAACAACAAACCCTGGATCAACCCTGAGATTAAAACACTTCTGAGAGAGAAGAAGAGGATCTTCAGGTCGGGGAATAGGGAGATGCTGAAGTCCGTACAGAGGGAGCTGAGGAGGAAGATCAGAGAAGGCAAGGACAGCTTCAGGAAGAAGATGGAGGACAAGTTGCAACAGAACGACATCAGCGGGGTCTGGAGAAACCTCAAAACCATCTCTGGGCTCCAGAATACCTCCCCCCAGGCCACGGGGGGCAGGGAGTGGGCGAACAACCTGAATCTGTTTTTCAATAGGTTTGACCAACCGCCCTCCCCCCTGACTGCACAACAACCACTGCTGCCTCTAAAGAAATCAAGTCCTGCTGCCCACTCCCCACTCCACCAACACCCCCCACCCCCAACACACAGCCCCCCATCCTGACCCTGACCAGGACCCAGGTGAGGACGGAGCTGAGGAAGATCAAGGCGAGGAAGGCGTTGGGACCGGACGGCATCAGCGCAAAGCTCCTCAAGTCCTGTGCAGACCAGCTGTGTGGGATTGTGACGTACATCTTCAACCTGAGCCTGAAGCTGGGGAGGGTACCACAGCTGTGGAAAACATCTTGTGTGGTACCTGTACCAAAAACTTCCCACCCCAAAGACCTGAACAGCTACAGACCGGTGGCCTTGACGTCCCACTTGATGAAGACCCTGGAGAGACTGCTCCTTGCTCACCTCCGCCCCCTGGTGGAACCAGCGATGGATCCACTCCAGTTCGCCTACCAGCATGGCATTGGGGTGGAGGATGCGGTGATCTTCCTCCTTCACCGTTCTCTGTCCCACCTGGAGAAGCCCGGGAATATGGTGAGGATCATGTTCTTTGACTTGTCCAGTGCTTTCAACACCATCCAACCGATGATCCTGAAGGACAAGCTGCTGCGCGCAGGGGTGGACCAGCACCTGTCATCATGGATTCTGGACTACCTCACGAACCGGCCTCAGTTTGTGAGAACCCGGGACTGTGTGTCCGACACGATCATCAGTAGCACGGGGGCCCCCCAGGGAACGGTGCTGGCTCCCTTCCTGTTCACTCTTTATACTGCGGACTTCTCACTCAACACAACACACTGCCATCTACAGAAGTTCTCTGATGACTCTGCGATCGTTGGCCTCATCTCCAATGGAGATGAAGCTGAGTACAGAGGGCTTATCCAGGACTTCGTAGACTGGTGCCATCGGAACTGCCTCCAGATCAACGCAAGGAAAACTAAGGAGCTGGTGGTGGACTGCCGCAGGCATGGGCAGCCCCTCACAGCACCAGTAAATATACAGGGAACAGACATCGAGATGGTGACATCCTATAAGTACCTGGGTGTTCATCTGAACAATAAACTAGACTGGTCACACAATACTGACGCACTCTACAAGAAGGGACAGCGCAGGCTGTTCCTGCTGAGGAGACTCAGGTCTTTTGGTGTACAAGGGGCGCTGCTGAAGACATTCTATGACACGGTGGTGGCATCAGCCATCACTTTTGGAGTGGTCTGCTGGGGCAGTGGCATTACAGCAGCCGATAGGAAGAGACTGAACAAACTGATTAAGAAAGCTAGCTCTGTCCTGGGGCAGCGCCTTGATCCGGTGGAGGAGATAGGAGAGAGAAGGACGGTGGCTAAACTGTCATCTCTGCTGGAGTCCGAGTTCCACCCTATGCAGGACATACTGAATGCACTGAGGAGCTCATTTAGCAGCAGACTACATCATCCCAGGTGCACAACCGAGAGGTTTCGTAGGTCCTTCCTACCAATGGCTGTCAGACTGTACAACCTAAGCAGGGCTGCTCGCAGAGATAGCAAAAAGACGTAACAAACTAATAGTTTTTAAATGCAAAAGATGCAATAGACTTACACAATGGTCCCCTCTGGCATACAACTAGGAAAATACCGGTCGCTATGGAGGGTGAGAATATGTATGGGCACATAATCATACCATGTAGGATAACTAAGTAGAGGGTTATGCTGTTTCATCCCATCTAGCAACAATGCTCTGTACTGTGTGTGTTTATATATTTACATATTTATTCCATCTAGCTACAATGTTCAGCACTGGGTGTGTTCATATTTATATATCTGTATATTTATTCCATCTAGCTACAATGCTCCGCACTGTGTTTTTATATATCTATATATTTATTCCATCTAGCTACAATGCTCCGCACTGTGTGTGTTTATATACTTACATATTTATTCCACCTAGCTGCAATGTTCCGTACTGTGGGTGTTTATATATTTACATATTTATTCCATCTAGCTACAATGCTCTGCACTGTGTGTTTATATATTCATATATTTATTCCATCCAGCTACAATGCTCTGCACTGTGTGTCTGTGTGTGTATATATATATTTTATAGTAATGTATATTAGCTGCTCTTGCTTGCTTGTTTTTTTTTTTCTTGCCTTCTGATTGTTGCTCTGAGTGTTGCTATCCCTGTGCTGTTGCAATCCTGGAATTTCCCCGTTGTGGGACTAATAAAGGCTTATCTTATCTTATCTTATGTGGAAGATGGAAGCAAATGAGGCAGTAAGCTGAACGACACAAACTTTATTCCTCTTCCAACATAAAACACAGAAAAACTCTGAGTGCCTGAGAGAACTCTTTTATATACTTCTATTCCTGCTTCCGGTACACCGGGTAAACACATTAGCATTCAGACATGAAAGACATGTACACACATTAACATGACATTGACCCACACATCACAGAGCAGGTCTTGCTACCATACATTCTCACCCCTGCATCCTCAGATGTGAACCTGGCGCGGCGGCGGGGGGGGGGGGGGCACAACTTTTTGTTTAGCTCTTCTCCCTTTCTCCATTATCATCCCTCACTATCTGTTCCTCCACCAACTCCGTTGTCCTGGGTGGAGTGCCATGTGTATTGTGTCCACCACACCTTACTGTACCAGAAACTAACCAAACCGTGACCTTAAAACCAAGGTACATACCGAACCATGATTTTAGGTGTACTGTTACACCCCTTTTAATTATATAATGTAATTGTTAATCACAGCAAGTATCATCTGTGTGGAGTTTGCATGTTTTCCCCATGTTTGTGTGGGTTTACTCCGGGTTTTCTCCGGTTTCCTCCCACATGCCAAAAACATGCAAGTTAGGTTAATTGGCATCAACTGGGGATTCTAAATTGTCCTTAGGTATGACTGTGAGAGTGAATGGTTGTCTGTCTCTCTGTGTTGGCCCTGCGATGGACTGGTGATCTGTCCAGGGTGTACCCTGCCTCTCGCCCAGAGATGCTGGGATAGGCTCCAGCCCCCCTGCAACCCGAAAAGGATTAAGCAGAAGATGGATGGATCATGGTTTCTAATGGTAGAAATAAACTAAAAATAATGCTGTGTGGTGGTCAGTAGTAATAGTATAAACCAGTAGTAACTATTAACTTAATGGGAACTGTAACAAATTCATTGCTTTCTTTACCACAAAATCATTTTTATTCTGGTATTACTCCATCAGCTTCTCCTCATGTTATTCATCCTGCTTCACCTGCTGTCCTGACAAGCTTTGCCTCATATCCCTTCAAGAGTTTCATTAGTAGCTGACATAACGCACGGCTCAGGAGACGCACACACACAGGCTCAGAGAAGTTCAAATAGTTTATTTGCAACAGGGGTGAATGGATGTGTGTCTGCGGGATGTAAATGTATTGGTGGCGGCGTCTGCTTCGGGCACAGAGGCAGGAGACCGTACAGCCGGCAACCCTATGGGAAAGAGCACAAAGACACAGGGTGACGGGCACACACCAACACAGGAGGAGAATGTGCGAGAGAGGAGCTTACTTGCAAGGGACAGATGACTGGCACTACAAGGACGGGACCCGGGAGACAGCCACCTGCAGGACTCGGTGCAGCAGCGAGGAATGGCGAGGGAGAGGCGTTGTCCGCCGCCGAGGAATCCACCTGTGCACAGGGGAGCAGACTGGAAACAAAGGAGGTAAGGGCTTCTTACCGAAGGCGTCGTGCTGAAGGAAAAGTTGACTCACGATGATGAGTAGCGAAGTCTGACGGCTTCAGGCCGAAGCTCAGGGCGAGGCGGCTTATATTCCTCGCTGCTGATGATGTGCAGGTGTGCGTGTAGGTGGTGCCGCTGATGAGCAACGCGGCGTGACAGTACTCCCCCCTCTAGCAGTGCCTCCTGGCGATGGCTTCTCTGGGTGCACTCGGTGGAAATCAGCGATGAGCGAGGGGTCTAACACAAATGACCGGGGCACCCACTGTCGATGATCAGGCCCGTAGCCCTCCCAGTCCACCAAGTACTGCAACCCACGACCCCGGCGCCGGGAGTCCAGGATGGAAGAGACGGCCCAGGCCGGATGGCCACCAACCATCCGGGGCGCGGGTTGCGCAGCAGGAGGAGGGCAAAGGGGGTCGGAGACTGCCAGCTTCACCTTAGACACGTGGAAGGTGGGATGGATGCGGAGGGAGGGGGGAATAGCCACGCGCACAGCTACCGGGTTGATGATCCGGGTGATGGGGTAGGGTCCCACAAAGCGCTGTGCCAGCTTCCTCCTCTCGCCTTTCAATGTTATGTCCTGGGTCGACACGTAGACTCGTTGCCCAACTCTGTACGCCGGGGCAGGTCTTCTGTGCCGGTCCGCCACAGTTCTGTTGTGCTCCGCTGTGCGTAAAAGCGCATCACGCGCAGATGCCCAGTTGGAGCGGAACTGCCTGAGATGCGCCCTAACTGAGGGGACAGTTACCTCACTCTCCTGCACCGGGAACAGCGGGGGGTCGTAACCCAGGGACGCCTTGAAGGGGGACATCCCTGTAGCAGAAGAGCGAGCGGTGTTGTGGGCGTATTCAACCCAGGCAAGATGGTGACTCCAGGACGTGGGTTTGGATGCAGTCACACAGCGGAGCGCAGCCTCCAGCTCCTGGTTGGTCCGCTCACACTGCCCGTTGGATTGGGGGTGATGGCCGGAGGAGAGGCTCACCTTGGCTCCGATGGCGTTACAAAACGACCTCCAAACCTCAGAGGAAAATTGGGGCCCCCGGTCCAAGACCACGTCCACCGGAATCCCGTGCAGCCTGACCACGTGTTGGATGAGGAGGTCCGCCGTCTCCAGGGCAGTAGGGAGACCTCGCAGGGGAACGAAGTGCACCGCCTTGGAGAAGCGATCCACGATGGTCAGGATGGTGTCGTAGGAGTTGGAAACTGGGAGTCCGGTGACGAAGTCCAGGGCGATGTGCGACCCGGGCCTGCCAGGGACGGGCAGGGGCCGGAGCAGACCCGCTGGAGGGGCGTTTCCCGACTTATTGGTGGCACAAACTGGACAAGCCCGGGCGTAGCGGGCCGCATCCCTCTGCAGGCCCGGCCACCAAAAGGACCGCTGGAGGAGATCTATCATCTGGGAGGAGCCAGGGTGACAGGTGAGCCTGGAGGTGTGTAGCCAGTGGATGACCTCTCCTCGAACCGCTGATGGCACGAATAGTCTTCCCTCTGGTCCGCCGCCAGGGTCAGGTTCCACCTCCTGCGCCTTCCAGATCTTGCTCTCTATGTCCCAGGCGATGGCTCCCACGACGCACGACCTGGGCAGGATGGTGTGGAGCGGGTCCTCCGACTCCTCGGGGGCGAATTGCCTAGAGAGGGCGTCGGGCAGGCTATTCTTAGAGCCAGGCCTGAAGGTGATGGAGAACTGGAACCTGGCGAAGAACAAGGACCAGCGCGCCTGGCGGGCGTTCAGGCGCTTGGCAGATCGAAGATATTCCAAGTTCTTGTGGTCCGTAAGGACCACGAACGGCAGGTCCGCCCCCTCTAGCCAGTGGTGCCACTCTTGCAGCGCGAGCTTGATGGCGAGGAGCTCTCTGTCCCCCACGTCGTAATTTCTCTCCGCCGGGGACAAGCGCCGGGAGAAGAAGGCGCAGGGCCTTTTGGCGCCGTCGTCAGGCGACCGCTGGGATAGCACCGCCCCACTCCCGTGTCCGAAGCATCCACCTCCACGATGCACTGCAGCGTGGGGTCGACCTGGCGAAGGACCCGGGAGGAGGAGAACTCCGCCTTCAGCGCCTGAAAAGCAGCTGCGGCCTCTTCGGTCCACCGGAACGGGACCTTAGGGGACGTGAGGCGGGTCAGCGGTCCGACGATGGTGCTGAAGTTTGGAACAAAGCGGCGGTAGAAGTTCGCGAATCCCACGAACTGTTGCACCTGCTTCTTTGATGCAGGTGTAGGCCACTCTACCACCGCCTTCACCTTTTCTGGGTCTGGACGCACCTGGTCGTGAGCGATGACGAATCCCAGGAAGGAGGTTGTTCTAGCAAAAAATTCGTACTTCTCAGCCTTCACGTATAGCCGGTTTTCCAGCAGCCTTTGGAGGACCCGCCTCACATGGACCTGGTGCTCGTCCCTGGACTTGGAGAAGATGAGTATATCATCCAGGTAGACGAACACAAAGAGGCCGATGAAGTCCCGGAGGACGTCGTTGATGAGGCGCTGAAAGACGGCAGGAGCGTTGGTCAACCCGAACGGCATTACCAGGTATTCAAAGTGGCCGTTCGGGGTACGGAAGGCTGTTTTCCACTCATCTCCCTCCCGGATCCGGACGAGGTGGTATGCGCTGCGTAGATCCAGCTTGGTGAACCAGATCGCCCCCTGGAGGGAGTGGAAAGCGGTGTCCATGAGGGGCAGGGTGTAACGATCCCTCTCCGTGATGTCATTTAGGGCCCGATAGTCAATGCAAGGACGGAGGGATCCGTCCTTTTTCCCAACGAAGAAGAACCCTGCCCCCACGGGTGAAGATGATGGGCGGATTATCCCAGCACTCAGTGACTCTTTTAAGTAGGCATTCATCGTCTCCTTCTCCGGCGCCGACAGGCTGTAGAGCCGACCAGAAGGTAAGGGTGCCCCCTGGCGGAGGTTGATGGTGCAGTCATAGGGCCGATGAGGAGGGAGAGACATGGCCTTGGTCTTACTGAATACCATGCCCAGGTCGTGAAATTCCAGAGGCACCAGGGACAGGTCCGGGGGTGCAGCGTCCGTAGCGGGGGGAGAAGCGGACGGAGAGCAGGCAGCGGACTGAAGGCAGGTGCCCATGCAGAACGTGCTCCATGCCGAGACCCCAGCTGACTTCCAATCCAGGACAGGGTTGTGGAGGCGTAGCCAGGGATACCCAAGGATGACGGGTGACACAGAGTTGGGCAGGATGAGAAAGGTTATCTCCTCCCGGTGGTTACCAGAGATGATCACTGGGACCGGAACAGTCTGGTGTGTGACTCTCCCAAGGGAAGCACGGGAGAGGTTGACCAGGGAGATGGGGTCTTTGAGCGCCTGGCAGCGGATGCCCAATCGGGTTGCCAGGCTTTGTGAAATGAAGCTGCCTTCTGCGCCCGAATCCACCAGTGCGTGGGTGAGGTGCCCAGTGGGGTTGTGGCAGAAACGGATGGGCAGCATTAATTGAGTGTGTGAATTTAACCTATTGAGATCCGCAAGGCCCCCTACAGTGACTCGCGGACCCCGCCGACTGGCTTTCCGTGGGCAAAGCTTCACCGTGTGTTGGTCATCTCCGCAATACATGCAGAGATCCAACTCACGGCAGCGTTGTCTCTCCGCAGGTGAAAGCTTTGTCCAGCCCGTCACCATCGGCTCCGACTCCTCGGGGCACGATGGTGGCGGCGCCGCCAGGGGGCGAGCTTGGAACAGGCGCGGCGAGACTCCACGAGGGCGAGAAGAAGACGACTTCCGCCCTGAGGAGCGCTCGCGCAGCCTGTTATCCAAACTAATCGCTAAGGATGTCAGCTCCGCTAGCGTCTCAGGAATATCCCGCCCAGCCAGTTCATCCCTCAGATCATCATTGAGGCTGCGGAGAAAAAGGCCGCAGAGGGAGCGTTCCTCCCAGCCTACTTCCTCCGCCGCTACCCGGAAGTCGACCGCGTAGTCCGCTGCCAACTGGCTTCCCTGCTGGAGAGCGAGAAGCCGATCGACCTGGACCGTCTCGGTTGGAGTATGGTCAAAGACCTCCAGGAAGCGCCTCACGAATTGGTCATAGGTGAGGGCGGCATAACTGGGCCTCGCCATTACGGCGTAGGTCCACGTTAAAGCTCGCCCCTCCAGGAGATTCCCGATATAACCAATTCGGCTATGATCTGAGGGAAAGTCTCTGGGCACACGGTGGAAAACGGACTCACACTGCATAATAAACCCTCGCGCTCCGCCGAGCTTACCGCTAAAGCGGGCGGGGGTTGGAATGGGTGTGAGCCGAACCGGTGCACTCGGAGCCTGCTGGACGGCCACTGGAGCAGCAGGAGCCGCGCCACCCTGACGAGCCGGGGGGAACGACTGCTGGGGGTCCAAGCGGCCCAACCGGTTAGTCAAATTTAATAATTGATTGAAAATCACCTGTTGCCGATAGGCTAATTGATCCACTCGAGCCTCGAGAGTGGAAAACCGGTGTGCGAGCCCGCCGTCTGCCGAGCCGCTCTGCTGAAGCCGTACTGACATAACGCACGGCTCAGGAGACGCACACACACAGGCTCAGAGAAGTTCAAATAGTTTATTAGCAACAGGGGTGAATGGATGTGTGTCTGCGGGATGTAAATGTATTGGTGGCGGCGTCTGCTTCGGGCACAGAGGCAGGAGACCGTACAGCCGGCAACCCTATGGGAAAGAGCACAAAGACACAGGGTGACGGGCACACACCAACACAGGAGGAGAATGTGCGAGAGAGGAGCTTACTTGCAAGGGACAGATGACTGGCACTACAAGGACGGGACCCGGGAGACAGCCACCTGCAGGACTCGGTGCAGCAGCGAGGAATGGCGAGGGAGAGGCGTTGTCCGCCGCCGAGGAATCCACCTGTGCACAGGGGAGCAGACTGGAAACAAAGGAGGTAAGGGCTTCTTACCGAAGGCGTCGTGCTGAAGGAAAAGTTGACTCACGATGATGAGTAGCGAAGTCTGACGGCTTCAGGCCGAAGCTCAGGGCGAGGCGGCTTATATTCCTCGCCGCTGATGATGTGCAGGTGTGCGTGCAGGTGGCGCCGCTGATGAGCGGCACGGTGTGACAGTAGCATGAATCCAACCTCACGTTTACTGGACTTCTTGCCAGGCTCTGTTCTTAAAATGTGTTCCGCTCCATTGGCCTAGCTGTTTTGTCTTTAATAACTCTGTTGTCAGGTCTTCTTCCATCACACTTCAAACAAGCTGTTGTACAACCTCTTCTAAGGAAGCCCAGTTACAGCCCCACTCTCAGTGTGCATTTCAACCTTCTATGGTCAAGGTGGACTAACCTGTAATCTTTTTCACCCTTAGGTAAGGTAGACTCAACCTGGATTTGCACTGACTCCAGATGCAGTGCAGACAGAGCCTTGCCTCCATCCCTACCAACTCCATTTGTGTTTTTAAGCGACATGGATAAGAACAAGATTCAAAATACAAGATTGCATAATAATTATATAAAAAAAAATCTGAGATCTCAAGAAAGACCAGAGCGAGACCAAGGAAAACCGATTGCAATCACAACAGCGAATTTGAACATTGACTAGAATGGGACCTACAGCGGGGAAAATAAGTATTGAACACGTCAACATTTTAATCCATTCATTCATCCATCCATCCATCAATCCATCTTCTACCACTTAATGCTTTTCGGGTTATGGGGGGTGTTGTGTGGGGATTTGACCTTTGAGGCTTGCCGTAGCCAGCACCAGGAGCACAACATGGTGATGTCAGGTGGGCTACAACCAGTGTGTATAAGTGCTAATTGTGATAATAAAGTTCAGTTCATTGCTCGGCATAGAATGGCTCGCTCCTTTGGTGCATAACATTTGACGACTGAGGATTAAACCATGGGGGTGTGCACAACACCACCATCTTTGTTCCTGGAGTCACCGGGTGTGCCAGCCACACGGTGGTGCCGCTGGTTTGAGGATTTTGATGCCTATATCTTTGCAGCTAGCCTGGGCGGCACCAACGAAGAAAGATGGAAGACCGTCCTGATTCATTGTCTCGGCAAAGGACAGCGAGTGCTTCACATGCTGGGTAGTATGGGCTCCTTGGACAAGTGTTTGTGCATGATGGACAAGTTTTTTATTGATGAGTGTAACATCACGGCATGAAGATACAGATTCTTCGACCGCTGTCAGCAAGCAGGTGAGTCCACGCATCATTATCTTATGGAGCTCCATATTCTAGTGAGCATGTGCGCCTGCAGGCCTTTGGAGGAAGAGCTAATTTATGACAAGCTAGCTTATAGCATGAGCAACGAGTTGCTAAATGAGAAGCTACTGCTAACGAAGGACAATTTTGCGCTAAGTCAAGTAATGCAAACGGCTAGCCAAATCAAGTCTGCCACCCAGCTAGGGAAGCAAGTGCTTCCTAATGAACACCTATCAGTCAAAGTTCCCTCTCCACATCAGTCCGATAGCAACCCAGCTAGCTAAACGGGGTGGACTTCTACACGGAGGCAGACCGTGGCAGGAGCGGGAACCCAGATACTGTGTGGCGACTGTGGCTCTCTTCATCACCGGATGGGCTCGTCCGGTGATGAGAAGAGCCCCACTTTTTCCACCACTGTGGGGAAAAAGTGCTCCAACTGTGGTCGAGCTCATCACCTGGCTAGGGTTTGCACCACCGCAGATAATGCAGTGTATTTTGGACCCGTGGGTGTAGCCTCGGTATGTGTAGCAGGCACCAAGAATTGGCCGCTAAAATAGCACGTTGTGCATCTCGACGGAGTTGACGTGCTACGTATGGTAGATTTGGGCACTGCAAAGTCCATATTGAGCGTGTCCACGATAAGAAAACTTTTCCCACAAAAGCATATTGTAGCTGGTGCCGTTAACATGTTTGGCTATGGACATGTGAAGACTGGCATGGTGGGCACGGTAAGCTTATCTGTGGTGTGTGGGCCAAATACCATTCCCGCGTTCCCCTTTCAGGTTTCATGCCACGGGGCTGACTTGCTCGGTATTGACTTATTGGGCAAGTTAGGATTCTCCATCATGGACCCGACGGGCTCCACGGTGCTAACTGTTTCTGCTGGTTGGCGTGTTCGCCGGCCGGCGCTGTTTGCAGGCCTGGGCTGCATGGTGGCTTTCAACCACCGTCCACTCATTGACCCAGGAGTGACACCCTGCAACCTATAATACCTGCAGGGCCCCTGGAAGCACATTCAACTGGACATCTGCGGTGAGTTACACACAGCACCCACGAAGAGGCATTTCCTATTGGTGGCTTATGATCTGTTCTCAAAATGGCCGGAGGTGTTGCCCACCAGTTCAGTCACAACCGACATGGTCACCAGTTTCCTTGCTTCACTGTTCGCAAAGTGGGGGATTCCAAGCGCCATTACAACAGACAATGGGCCGCAGTTCATCTCTGGGGGTTTGAGGAGTTTTTGAGTGAAAGGGACCTGGAGCACAATAGAACCGCGTTCTACCATCCTCAGGCTAATGGAGCGTGGAACGTTTCAATAAGACGTTAAAGAATGGACTATGAGCACACCTGGCGGATGACTTCTCGTTCTTTGATGCCCTTCAGAACACGCTCCTTCATTATAGGGCTATTGCTCACACCATGACGGGGTGTTCCCCGGTGAAGCTCATGCTGGGTTGTGAATTACATCTGCCCTTGGATCAGCTGCGACCCCTCCTCCGGTGGACATGGAACCACCAAGGGGTCGGGTCCTCGAACAGCAGAGAAGGCTGAAGCAGCGCTTTGACAGGAAGCGTAGGGCGAGGACTCATGGACTTGGTGTGTCAGACTGAGATAGGATCAGGCACCCCAACTATACGCATAAGCTGCAGTCGTTCTGGACGGGACCACTGCAAATTGTTGCGCAGCTGAGCCCGGACACGTTCCACATCTCGGATGGGTCACGGTGGCATTCTAGCTGCCTCAGGAAATCTTTACTGACCCAGGATCCAGGGGCTCTGGTGGATGAGACGAACACTGGTTGGGACTTGACTGACAGGACACTGGGGAAGGTGCCTGGGTATGGCCGATGGAGCCTGTGGCAGGACCTCCATCTGTGAGGCGCTCAGCAAGAAACCATCAGAGGCCAAGGTACCTGGAAGACTTTGTGGTTGGACTTGGCTAGTGAGGACATATTGACCAATAGGTGACCGAATAATCCACCTCAACACTGGGGTATGCTGGCAGTCCACCCAGATGCCCAGTTAGTTGTTTTTTTTTGTTGTTGTTTTTTTTACTGAAAATATGATGTTCATGTTTTACTTATTTGTTCCGGGGTGTTTAATTTGCTAAATTTTGGGGAGAGGTTTTGGACTGTTTGGTGTGGTTCTACAGTTTGTGAAGGGGGGGATGTTGTGTGGGGATTTGGCCTTTGAGGCTTGCTGTAGCCAGCGCCAGACGTACAATGTGACATAACGTTCGGCTCAGGAGACGCACACACACAGGTTCAGAGCAGTTCAAACTGTTTATTAACAGCAGGGGTGTATGGGTGTGTGTCAGCGGAATGTTAATGTATTGGTGGTGGCGTCTGCTTCGGGCACAGAGGCAGGAGACCGTTCAGCCGGCAACCCTATGGGAAAGAACAGACACAGGGTGACAGGCACACACCAATACAGGAGGAGAATAGGCGAGGGAGAGAAGCTTACTTGAGTTTGACTGATGGCAGGCACTGCAAGGACGGAACCCCGGGAGACAGTCACCTGCAGGACTCGGTGCAGCAGCGAGGAAGGACGAGGGATGGAGTTGTCCGCCGCCGAGGAATCCACCTGTGCACAGGGGAGCAGACTGGGAGAGGTAAGGAAAGGAATCTTCTTACCGCTAGCTTGACGCTGAAGAGTGAGTTGACGCTTCGCATAGAAGGCGATGAAGTCTAACGGCTTCAGGCCGAAGCTCAGGGCGAGGCGGCTTTTATCCCTCGCCGCTGACGAGTAGCAGGTGCGTGAGCAGGTGGCGCCGCTGATGAATGGCGCGGCGTGACAGTACTCCCCCCTCTAGCAGCGCCTCCTGGCGATGGCTTATCCGGGTGCGCTTGGTGGAAGTCAGCGATGAGCGATGGGTCCAACACAAACGACGGGGGCACCCACTGTCGATGCTCGGGCCCATAGCCCTCCCAGTCCACCAAGTATTGCAACCCACGACCCCGGCGCCGGGAGTCCAGGATGGAGGAGGCGGACCAGGCCGGATGGCCACCAATCACCCGGGGCGCGGGTTGCACTGCAGGAGGAGGGCAAAGGGGGTCAGTGACTGCCAGCTTCACCTTCGACACGTGGAAAGTAGGATGAATGCGGAGGGAGGGGGGAATAGCCACGCGCACAGCCACCGGGTTGATGATCCGGGTGATGGGATAGGGACCCATGAAGCGCTGTGCCAGCTTCCTCCTCTCGCCTTTTAAAGTGACGTCCTGGGTGGAAATGTAAACAAGCTGCCCAACTCTGTACGCCGGGGCAGGTCTTCTACGCCGGTCCGCCACAGTTCTGTTGTGCTCCGCTGTGCGTAATAGCGCATTGCGCGCGGCAGTCCAGGTGGAGCGGAACTGCCTGAGATGGGCCCTAACTGACGGGACAGTTACTTCACTCTCCTGCTCCGGAAACAGCGGGGGGTCGTAACCCAGGGACGCTTTGAAGGGGGACATCCCTGTAGCAGAAGAGCGAGCGGTGTTGTGGGCATATTCAACCCAGGCAAGATGGTTGCTCCAGGACGTGGGTTTGGATCTGGACACACAGCAGAGCGCAGCCTCCAGCTCCTGGTTGGTCCTCTCACACTGCCCGTTGGATTGGGGGTGATGGCCGGAGGAGAGGCTCACCTTGGCTCCGATGGCGTTGCAGAAAGACCTCCAAACCTCGGATGAAAACTGGGGGCCCCGGTCCGAGACCACGTCCACCGGAATCCCGTGCAGCCTGACCACGTGTTGGACGAGGAGGTCCGCCGTCTCCAGGGCAGTAGGGAGGCCTCGCAGGGGGACGAAGTGCACAGCCTTGGAGAAGCGGTCCACGATGGTCAGGATGGTGTCATAGGAGTTGGAGACAGGGAGTCCGGTGACGAAATCCAACGCGATGTGCGACCAGGGCCTGCCAGGGACGGGCAGGGGCTGGAGCAGACCCGCTGGAGGGGCATTTCCCGACTTGCAGGTGGCACAGATTGGGCAAGCCCGGGCGTAGCGGGCTGCATCCCTCCGCAGGCCTGGCCACCAAAAGGACCGTTGGAGGAGATCTATCATCCGGGAGGTGCCAGGGTGACAGGTGAGCTTGGAGGTGTGGAGCCAGTGGATGACCTCTCCTCGGACCGCGGATGGCACGAACAGCCTCCCCTCCGGTCCGCCGCCAGGGTCAGGTTCCACCTCCTGTGCCTTCCGGATCTTGCTCTCGATGTCCCACGAGATGGCTCCCACGACGCACAACCTGGGCAGGATGGAGTGGGGCGCCTCCTCCGACTCCACGGGGGCGAACTGCCTGGAGAGGGCGTCAGGCAGGACGTTCCTAGAGCCAGGCCTGAAGGTGATAGAAAATTGGAACCTGGCGAAGAACAGGGACCAGCGCGCCTGGCGGGCGTTCAGGCGCTTGGCAGATCGTAAATATTCCAAGTTCTTGTGGTCCGTGAGGACCACAAACGGCAGGTTCGCCCCCTCTAACCAGTGGCGCCACTCCTGCAGGGCGAGCTTGATGGCCAAGAGCTCTCTGTCCCCCACATCGTAGTTCCTCTCCGCCGGGGACAAGCGCCGGGAGAAGAAGGCGCACGGTCGTTTGGCGCCATCGTCCGGTGACCGCTGGGACAGCACTGCTCCCACTCCCGTGTCCGAAGCGTCTACCTCTACGATGCACTGCAGCGCGAGGTCGACCTGGCGAAGGACCCGGGAGGAGGAGAACTCCGCCTTCAGCGCCTCAAAGGCGGCAGCGACCTCTTCGGTCCACCGGAACGGGACCTTCGGGGACGTGAGGCGGGTCAGTGGTCCAACGATGGCACTGAAGTTGGGGACAAAGCGGCGGTAGAAATTGGCGAAGCCAACAAATTGCTGCACCTGCTTCCGGGATGCAGGTGTAGGCCATTCCACCACCGCCTTTACCTTCTCTGGGTCGGGGAGCACCTTATCGTGGGCGATGATGAACCCCAGGAAGGACGTGCTCCTGGCGTAAAATTCACACTTTTCTGCCTTTACGTACAGACGATTCTCCAGCAGCCTTTGGAGGACCCGCCTCACGTGGACCTGGTGCTCATCCCTGGACTTGGAGAAGATGAGAATATCGTCCAGGTAGACGAACACGAAAAGGCCAATGAAGTCCCGGAGGACGTCATTAATGAGGCGCTGGAAGACTGCAGGAGCGTTGGTCAACCCGAACGGCATCACCAGGTATTCAAAGTGGCCGTTCGGGGTACGGAAGGCCGTTTTCCACTCATCTCCCTCCCGGATCCGGACGAGGTGGTAAGCGCTGCGTAGGTCCAGCTTGGTGAACCAGGTCGCCCCCTGGAGGGAGTGGAAAGCAGTGTCCATGAGAGGCAGGGTGTAACGGTCCTTCTCCGTGATATTATTGAGGGCCCGGTAGTCGATACAAGGGCGGAGGGACCCATCCTTCTTTCCCACGAAGAAGAACCCTGCCCCCACAGGTGACAATGATGGGCGGATTATCCCAGCACTTAATGACTCCTTCAGGTAGGCGTTCATCGTCTCCTTCTCCGGCGCAGACAGGCTGTAAAGGCGACCAGAAGGTAAGGGAGCCCCCTGGCGGAGGTTGATGGCACAGTCATAGGGCCGATGAGGGGGGAGAGACATAGCTTTCGCTTTGCTGAACACCATACCCAGGTCGTGAAATTCTGGAGGCACCAGAGACAAGTCCGGGGGTGCAGCGTCCGTCGCAGGGGGAGGAGCGGACGGAGAGCAGGCAGCGGACTGAAGGCAGGTGCCCATACAGAATGTACTCCATGCCGATATCCCAGCTGATTTCCAATCCAGGACCGGGTTGTGAAGGCGAAGCCAGGGATACCCCAGGATGACGGGCGACACAGAGTTGGGAAGGACGTAGAAGGTCATCTCCTCCCGGTGATTTCCCGAGATGATGACCGGAACGGGGATGGTTTGGTGTGATACTCTCCCAAGGGAGGCACGGGAGAGGTTAACAAGGGAGATGGGATTCTTCAGTGCCTGACAGCGAATGCCCAAACGGGTTGCCAGGCTTTGTGAAATAAAGCTGCCTTCTGCACCCGAATCCACCAGTGCGTAGGTGAGATGCCCAGTGGGATTGTGGCAAAGACGGATGGGCAGCTTCAATTGGGTAAGGGGACTTAACCGATTGATGTCCGCGAGGCCCCCTACAGTGACTCGTGGACCCCGCCGTTTGGCTTATGTGGACAAAGCTCCACCGTGTGTTGATTATCTCCGCAATACATGCAGAGATTCAACTCACAGCGGCGTTGTCTCTCTGCCGGGGAGAGCTTTGTCCAGCCCGTCACCATCGGCTCCGACTCCTCGGAGTGCGACGGCGGCGGCGTCGCCAGAGGGCGAGCTTGGGGCAGGCGCAACGAGGCTCCCCGAGGGCGAGAAGAAGACGACTTCCGTCCAGAGGAGAGCTCACACAGCCTGTTATCCAAGCTGATGGCGAGAGAAGTTAGCTCAGCTAGCGTCCCAGGGATATCCCGACCAGCCAGTTCATCCCTCAGATCATCATTCAGGCTGCGGAGAAACAGGCCACAGAGGGAGCGTTCGTCCCAGCCCAGTTCCTCTGCCGCTACCCGGTAGTCGACCGCATAGTCCGCTGCCGACCGGCTTCCCTGCTGGAGAGCGAGAAGCCAATCGACTTGGACCGTCTCGGTTCGGGAATGGTCAAAGACCTCCAGGAAGCGTGCCACGAACTGGTCATAGGTGAGGGTGGTGTAACTGGGCTTCGCCATTATGGCGTAGGTCCAAGTTAACGCGCGCCCCTCCAGGAGATTCCCTATGTAGCCAATTCGGCTGTGATCCGAGGGGAAGTCTCCGGGCACAAGGTGGAATACGGACTCACACTGCATAATGAACCCCCGCGCTCCGCCGAGCTTTCCGCTAAAGCGGGCGGGGGTTGGAATCGGCGTGAGCCGAGCCGGTGCCGCAGGAGCCGGCTGGACGGCCGCTGGAACAGCAGGAGCTGCGCCACCCTGGTGAGCCGGGGGGAACGGCTGTTGGGGGTCCAGGCGGTCCAATCGGTTAGTGATGTTAATAAGTTGATTTAAAATCACCTGCTGCTGATAAGCAATTTGATCCACCCGAACCTCGAGGGTGGTAAGCCGGTGCGCGAGCCCGCCGTCTGCCGAGCCGCTCTGCTGAAGCCGTACTGACATAACGTTCGGCTCAGGAGACGCACACACACAGGTTCAGAGTAGTTCAAACTGTTTATTAACAGCAGGGGTGTATGGGTGTGTGTCAGCGGAATGTTAATGTATTGGTGGTGGCGTCTGCTTCGGGCACAGAGGCAGGAGACCGTTCAGCCGGCAACCCTATGGGAAAGAACAGACACAGGGTGACAGGCACACACCAATACAGGAGGAGAATAGGCGAGGGAGAGAAGCTTACTTGAGTTTGACTGATGGCAGGCACTGCAAGGACGGAACCCCGGGAGACAGTCACCTACAGGACTCGGTGCAGCAGCGAGGAAGGACGAGGGACAGAGTTGTCCGCCGCCGAGGAATCCACCTGTGCACAGGGGAGCAGACTGGGAGAGGTAAGGAAAGGAATCTTCTTACCGCTAGCTTGACGCTGAAGAGTGAGTTGACGCTTCGCATAGAAGGCGATGAAGTCTAACGGCTTCAGGCCGAAGCTCAGGGCGAGGCGGCTTTTATCCCTCGCAGCTGACGAGTAGCAGGTGCGTGAGCAGGTGGCGCCGCTGATGAATGGCGCGGCGTGACACAATGTGGTGACGTCAGGCGGGCTACGGCCAATGTGTATAAGTGCTACTTGTTACGATAAAGTTCAGTTCATTGCTCGGCATAGAATGGCTCACTTCTTGCTCTTTTGGAACATAACAGGGGGCTGGAGCCTATCCCAGCGTCTTTGGGCAAGAGGCAGGGTACACCCTGGACAAATCGCCAGTCCATCGCAGGGCCAACACAGAGAGACAGACAACCATTCACTCTCGCATTCATACCTAAGGACAATTTAGAATCCCCAGTTGATGCCAATTAACCGAACGGGCATGTTTTTGGCCTGTGGGAGATAACCAGAGTACCCTGAGTAAACCCATGCAGACACGGGGAGAACATACAAACGCCACACAGAAGGGTCACCGATGGTCGGGGGTTGGATCGAACCCATGATGGTAAGGGGAGGAATCAATCCTGTGACCTTCTTGCTGTGATGGCACAATACCAACCACTGCACCATCGAGCTGCCCAACACTTTTTCTCATTAAACATATTTCTGATGGCGTCATTGTCCTGAGACTTTCACCAGATATCAGTAACAACCCAAGTAATCCAGACATACAAAGGAATCAAGACAACTGTGTTCACAAAACAAGTCACATTTAATAAAGTGGAATGACACAGGAATGAGGGGAGAATGAGTTGGACAGACAAATAGGAGCAGCCGCTGCAGTGATGTGGACATTGTACCGGTCTGTGGTGGTGAAGAGGTAGCTGAGCTCTAACGCAAAGCTGTGGATTTACTGGTCAATCTACGTTCCTACCATCACCTATGGTAATGACTGGAAGAATAAAATTGTGGATACAAGCGACTGAAATGAGCTGTCTTCGTAGGATTGCTGGACTTATCTTGTGTGGTACCTGTACCAAAAACTTCCCACCCCAAAGACCTGAACAGCTACAGACCGGTGGCCTTGACGTCCCACTTGATGAAGACCCTGGAGAGACTGCTCCTTGCTTACCTCCGCCCCCTGGTGGGACCAGCGATGGATCCACTCCAGTTCGCCTACCAGCATGGCATTGGGGTGGAGGATGCGGTGATCTTCCTCCTTCACCGTTCTCTGTCCCACCTGGAGAAGCCCGGGAATGTGGTGAGGATCATGTTCTTTGACTTCTCCAGTGCTTTCAACACCATCCAACCAATGATCCTGAAGGACAAGCTGCTGCGCGCAGGGGTGGACCAGTACCTGTCATCATGGATCCTGGACTACCTCACGAACCGGCCTCAGTTTGTGAGAACCGGGGACTGTGTGTCCGACACGATCATCGGTAGCACGGGGGCCCCCCAGGGAACGGTGTTGGCTCCCTTCCTGTTCACTCTTTATACTGCAGACTTCTCACACAACACAACACACTGCCATCTACAGAAGTTCTCTAATGACTCTGCGATCGTTGGCCTCATCTCCAATGGAGATGAAGCTGAGTACAGAGGGCTTATCCAGGACTTTGTGGACTGGTGCCATCGGAACTGCCTCCAGATCAACGCAAGGAAAACTAAGGAGCTGGTGGTGGACTGCCACAGGCAAGGACAACCCCTCACAGCACCAGTAAATATACAGGGAACAGACATCGAGATGGTGACATCCTACAAGTACCTGGGTGTTCATCTGAACAATAAACTAGACTGGTCACACAATACTGATGCACTCTACAAGAAGGGACAGCGCAGGCTGTTCCTACTGAGGAGACTCAGGTCTTTTGGTGTACAAAGGGCGCTGCTGAAGACATTCTATGACATGGTGGTGGCATCAGCCATCACTTTTTGAGTGGTCTGCTGGGGCAGTGGCATTACCGCAGCCGATAGGAAGAGACTGAACAAACTGATCAAGAAAGCTAGCTCTGTCCTGGGGCAGCGCCTTGACCCGGTGGAGGAGATAGGAGAGAGAAGGATGATGGCTAAACTGTCATCTCTGCTGGAGTCCGAGTTCCACCCTATGCAGGACATACTGAATGCACTGAGGAGCTCATTTAGCAGCAGACTACATCATCCCAGGTGCACAACCGAGAGGTTTCGCAGGTCCTTCCTACCAACGGCTGTCAGACTGTACAACCTAAGCAGGGCTGCTCGCAGAGATGTCACGCCGCGCCACTCATCAGCGGCGCCACCTGCTCGCACACCTGCTCGTCATCAGCGGCGAGGGATATAAGCCGCCTCGCCCTGAGCTTCGGCCTGAAGCCGTCAGACTTCGTCACTCATCATCGTGAGTCAAACCTTTTCTTCAGCACAACGTTTTTGGTAAGAAACCCTTATCTCCTTTCCTTCCAGTCTGCTTCCCTGTGCACAGGTGGATTCCTCGGCGGCGGACAACGCCTCTCCCTCGCCATTCCTCGCTGCTGCACCGAGCCCTGCAGGTGGCTGTCTACCGGGTCCCGTCCTTGTGGTGCCAGTCATCTGTCTCTTCCAAGTAAGCTCCTCTCTCGCTCATTCTCCTCCTGTGTTGGTGTGTGCCCGTCACCCTGTGTCCTTGTGCTCTTTCCCATAGGGTTGCCGGCTGTACGGTCTCCTGCCTCTGTGCCCGAAGCAGACGCCGCCACCAATACATTTACATCCCGCAGACACATCCATTCACCCCTGTTGCTAATAAACTATTTGAACTTCCCTGAGCCTGTGTGTGTGCGTCTCCTGAGCCGTGCATTATGTCAGTATGGCTTCAGCAGAGCGGCTCAGCAGACGGCGGGCTCGCACACCGGCTTACCAACCTCGAGGCTCGGGTGGACCAGATAGCCTATCAGCAACAGGTTATCCTAAATCAATTAATCATCATAAATAACTGATTGGACCGCCTGGACCCCCAGCAGCCGTTCCCCCCGGCTCATCAGGGTGGCGCGGCTCCTGCCGCTCCAGTGGCCATCCAGCAGGCTCCGGTAGCACCGGTGCGGCTCACACCCATTCCGACCCCTGCCCGCTTTAGCGGAAAGCTCGGCGGAGCGCGGGGGTTCATCATGCAGTGTGAGTGCGTATTCCATCGCGTGCCCGGAGACTTTCCCTCGGATCATAGTCGGATTGGTTATATCGGGAATCTCCTGGAGGGGCGAGCGTTGACTTGGACCTACGCCGTTATGGCGAGGCCCAGTTACGCCACCCTCACTTATGACCAGTTCGTGAGGCGCTTCCTGGAGGTCTTTGACCACTTACATACCGAGACGGTCCAGGTCGACCGGCTTCTCGCTCTCCAGCAGGGAAGCCGGTTGGCCGCGGACTATGCGGTCAACTTCCGGGTAGCAGCGGAGGAAGTAGGCTGGGAGGAACGCTCCCTCTGCGGTCTTTTCCTCCGCAGCCTCAATGACGATCTGAGGGATGAACTGGCTGGGCGGGACCTCCCTGAGACGCTAGCGGAGCTGTCTTCCCTTGCCATCAGCTTGGATAATAGGCTGCGCGAGCGCTCCTCGGGGCGGAAGTCGTCATCTTCTCGCCCTCGCGGAGCCTCGTCGCGCCAGCCCCAAGCTCGCCCCCTGGTGACGCCGCCACCATCGCACCCCGAGGAGTCGGAGCCGATGGTGACGGGTTGGAGTAAGCTCTCCCCGGCGGAGAGACAACGCCGCCGTGCGTTGAATCTCTGCATGTATTGCGGAGATAATCAACACACGGTAGAGCTTTGTCCACAGAAGCCAAAAGGGGGGGTCCGCGAGTCACTGTAGGGGGCCTCGCGGACGTCAATCGGTTAAGTCCCCTCACTCAATTAAAGCTGCCCATCCGTTTCTGCCACAACCCCATTGGGCACCTCACCCACGCACTGGTGGATTCGGGCGCAGAGGGCAGCTTTATTTCACAAAGCCTGGCAACCCGATTGGGCATCCGCTGCCAGGCGCTCAAAGACCCCATCTCCCTGGTCAACCTCTCCCGTGCTTCCCTTGGGAGAGTCACGCACCAGACCATCCCAGTCCCGGTGATCATCTCTGGTAACCACCGGGATGAGATAACCTTTCTCATCCTGCCCAACTCTGTGTCGCCCGTCATCCTGGGGTATCCCTGGCTATGCCTCCACAACCCTGTCCTGGATTGGAAGTCAGCTGGGGTATCAGCATGGAGCACGTTCTGCATGGGCACCTGCCTTCAGTCCGCTGCCTGCTCTCCGTCCGCTTCTCCCCCTGCTACAGACGCTGCACCCCCGGACCTGTCTCTGGTGCCTCTGGAATTTCACGACCTGGGTATGGTATTTAGCAAGACCAAAGCTATGTCTCTCCCTCCTCATCGGCCCTATGACTGCGCCATCAACCTCCGCCAGGGGGCACCCTTACCTTCTAGTCGGCTCTACAGTCTGTCAGCACCGGAGAAGGAGACGATGAACGCCTACCTTAAGGAATCACTGAGCGCAGGGATAATCCGCCCATCGTCATCACCCGTGGGGGCAGGGTTCTTCTTCGTTGGAAAGAAGGACGGATCCCTCCGCCCTTGCATAGACTATCGGGCTCTTAATGACATCACGGAGAAGGATCGTTACACCCTGCCCCTCATGGACACTGCTTTCCACTCCCTCCAGGGGGCGACCTGGTTCACCAAGCTGGATCTACGCAGCGCATACCACCTCGTCCGGATCCGGGAGGGAGATGAGTGGAAGACAGCCTTCCGTACCCCGAACGGCCACTTTGAATACCTGGTAATGCCGTTCGGGTTGACCAACGCTCCTGCCGTCTTTCAGCGCCTCATCAATGACGTCCTCCGGGACTTCATCGGCCTCTTTGTGTTCGTCTACCTGGACGATATTCTCATCTTCTCCAAGTCCAGGGATGAGCACCAGGTCCATGTGAGGCGGGTCCTCCAAAGACTGCTGGAGAACCGGCTATACGTGAAGGCTGAGAAGTGTGAATTTTATGCTAAGACTACATCCTTCCTGGGATTCATCATCTCACACGACCAGGTGCTTCCAGACCCAGAGAAGGTGAAGGCGGTGGTGGAATGGCCTACACCTGCATTGAGGAAACAGGTGCAACAGTTCGTTGGTTTCGCGAACTTCTACCGCCGCTTTGTCCCCAATTTCAGCTCCATCGTCGGACCACTGACCCGCCTCACGTCCCCTAAGGTCCCGTTCCGGTGGACCGAAGAGGCCGCTGCTGCCTTTCAGGCGCTGAACGCGGAGTTCTCCTCCTCCCGGGTCCTTCGCCAGGTCGACCCCACGCTGCAGTGCATTGTGGAGGTGGACGCCTCGGACACGGGAGTGGGGGCAGTGCTATCTCAGCGGTTGCCTGACGACGGCGCCAAACGGCCCTGCGCCTTCTTCTCCCGGCGCTTGTCCCCGGCAGAGAGGAACTACGATGTGGGGGACAGAGAGCTCCTGGCCATCAAGCTCGCGCTGCAAGAATGGTACCACTGGCTAGAGGGGGCGGACCTGCCGTTCGTGGTCCTGACGGACCACAAGAACTTGGAGTGCCTTCGATCTGCCAAGCGCCTGAACGCCCGCCACGCGCGCTGGTCCTTGTTCTTCGCCAGGTTCCAGTTTTCCATCACCTTCAGGCCTGGCTCCAAGAACGGCCTGCCTGACGCCCTCTCTCGGCAGTTCACCCCCGAGGAGTCGGAGGAGATGATCCACACCATCCTGCCCAGGTCGTGCGTCGTGGGAGCCATCTCCTGGGACATAGAGAACAAGATCCGGAAGGCGCAGGAAGTGGAACCTGACCCTGGCGGCGGACCGGAGGGGAGGCTGTTTGTGCCATCCGCGGTTCGAGGAGAAGTCATCCACTGGCTGCACACCTCCAAGCTCACCTGTCACCCTGGCTCCTCCCGGATGATAGACCCCCTCCAGCGGTCCTTTTGGTGGCCGGGCCTGCGGAGGGACGCAGCCCGCTACGCCCGGGCTTGTCCAATTTGTGCCACCAACAAGTCGGGAAATGCCCCTCCAGCGGGTCTGCTCCAGCCCCTGCCCGTCCCTGGCAGGCCCTGGTCGCACATCGCTTTGGATTTCATCACCGGACTCCCAGTCTCCAATTCCTATGACACCATCCTGACCATCGTGGACCGCTTCTCCAAGGCTGTGCACTTCATTCCCCTACAAGGTCTTCCAACTGCCCTGGAGACAGCGGATCTCCTCGTCCAACATGTGGTCAGGCTGCACGGGATTCCGGTGGACGTGGTCTCGGACCGGGGGCCCCAATTTTCCTCTGAGGTTTGGAGATCATTTTGTAACGCCATCGGAGCCAAGGTGAGCCTCTCCTCCGGCCATCACCCCCAATCCAACGGGCAGTGTGAGCGGACCAACCAGGAGCTGGAGGCTGCGCTACGCTGTGAAACAGCATCCAAACCCACGTCCTGGAGTAACCATCTTGCCTGGGTTGAATACGCCCACAACACCGCTCGCTCTTCTGCTACAGGGATGTCCCCCTTCAAGGCGTCCCTGGGTTACGACCCCCCGCTGTTCCCGGCGCAGGAGAGTGAGGTAACTGTCCCCTCAGTTAGGGCGCATCTCAGGCAGTTCCGCTCCATCTGGGCTGCAGCGCGTAATGCACATTTACGCACAGCGGAGCGCAACAGAACTGTGGCGGACCGGCACAGAAGACCTGCCCCGGCGTACAGAGTTGGGCAACGAGTCTACGTGTCAACCCAGGACGTGACATTGAAAGGCGAGAGGAGGAAGCTGGCACAGCGCTTTATGGGACCCTACCCCATCACCCGGATCATCAACCCGGTAGCTATGCGTGTGGCTATTCCCCCCTCCCTCCGCATCCATCCCACCTTCCACGTGTCCAAGGTGAAGCTGGCAGTCTCCGACCCCCTTTGCCCTCCTCCTGCTGCGTAACCCACCTCCCCGGATGATTGATGGCCATCCGGCCTGGTCCGTCGCCTCCATCCTGGACTCCCGGCGCCGGGGTCGTGGGTTGCAGTACTTGGTGGACTGGGAGGGCTATGGGCCCGAGCATCGACAGTGGGTACCCTCGTCGTTCGTGTTGGACCCATCGCTCATCGCTGACTTCCACCGAGCGCACCCAGAGAAGCCATCGCCAGGAGGCGCTGCTAGAGGGGGGAGTACTGTCACGCCGCGCCACTCATCAGCGGCGCCACCTGCTCGCACACCTGCTCGCACACCTGCTCGTCATCAGCGGCGAGGGATATAAGCCGCCTCGCCCTGAGCTTCGGCCTGAAGCCGTCAGACTTCGTCACTCATCATCGTGAGTCAAACCTTTTCTTCAGCACAACGTTTTTGGTAAGAAACCCTTACCTCCTTTCCTTCCAGTCTGCTCCCCTGTGCACAGGTGGATTCCTCGGCGGCGGAAAACGCCTCTCCCTCGCCATTCCTCGCTGCTGCACCGAGCCCTGCAGGTGGCTGTCTACCGGGTCCCGTCCTTGTGGTGCCAGTCATCTGTCTCTTCCAAGTAAGCTCCTCTCTCGCTCATTCTCCTCCTGTGTTGGTGTGTGCCCGTCACCCTGTGTCCTTGTGCTCTTTCCCATAGGGTTGCCGGCTGTACGGTCTCCTGCCTCTGTGCCCGAAGCAGACGCCGCCACCAATACATTTACATCCCGCAGACACACATCCATTCACCCCTGTTGCTAATAAACTATTTTAACTTCCCTGAGCCTGTGTGTGTGCGTCTCCTGAGCCGTGCGTTATGTCAAAAGATAGCAAAAAGATGTAACAACCTAATAGTTTTGAATGCAAAAGATGCAATAGACTTACACAATCGTCCCCTCCGGCATACAACTAGGAAAATACCGGTCGCTATGGAGGGTGAGAATATGTATGGGCACATAATCGTACCATGTAGGATAACTAAGTAGACGGTTGTGCTGTTTCATCCCATCTAGCAACAATGCTCTGCACTGTGTGTGTTTATATATTTTCATATTTATTCCATATAGCTACAATGCTCCGCACTGGGTGTGTTTATATATCTATATATTTATTCCATCTAGCTACAATGCTCCGCACTGTGTGTTTATATATCTACATATTATTCCATCTAGCTACAATGCTCCGCACTGTGTGTGTTTATATATCTACATATTATTCCATCAAGCTACAATGCTCCGTACTGTGGGTGTTTATATATCTACATATTTATTCCATCTAGCTACAATGCTCTACACTGTGTGTCTGTGTATATATATATATTTATAGTAATATGTACATATGTATATTAGCTGTTCTTGCTTTTTTGTTTGTTTGTTTTTTTCTTGCCTTCTGATTGTTGCTATCCCTGTGCTGTTGCAATCCTGGAATTTCCCCATTGTGGGATTGATAAAGGCTTATCTTATCTTATCTTATCTTATCTTATCTTATCTTATCCTTAGAGATAGGGTGAGAAGCTCAGTCATCCAGGAGAGGCTCAGAATAGAACCACTGCTCCTCCACTTTGAAAGGAGCCAGTTGAGGTGGTTTGGGCATCTGACCAGGATGCCTCCTGGACGCCTCCCACTTGAGGTGTTTTGGGCTCATCCCACTGAGAGGAGACCCCGGGGCAGACCCAGGACACGCTGGACAGACTGCGTCTCCTAGCTGGCCCGGGAACATCTTGGTGTCCTCTCTGAAGAGCTGGACCAGGTGGCCGAGGAGAGGGAAGTCTGGGCTTCTCTGCTTGGGCAGCTTCCTCCATGACCTGGACATCCAGAAAAGTGATAGAAAATGGATGGATGAATTGGCATCCATCCAATTCATATTTCACGCTTGGTGAAATTCATTTAATGTTTAGTAGAAAATCCTTTGTTGGTAATAACAGCTTCCAGATGCCTCCTGTATGGAGAAACTAGGCACAGGCATTGCTCAGGAGTGATTTTAGCCCATTCTTCCACACAAACGGTCTTCAAATCTTGAAGGTTCCTTGGGTATCTTCTATGAACTTTGATCTTCAGTTTGTTCCATAGATTTTCAATTGGATTCAGGTCAGGTGATTGACTGGACCATTCTAGCAGCTTTATTTTCCTTCTCTGGATCCAGTTGTTTCCTTGGCTCTGTGTTTGGGATCATTGTCTTGCTGAAATGTCCACCCTTGTTTCATCTTCAGCATCTTGGCAGATGGCAACAGGTCCTTATCAAGGATATCTCTGTACATTTGTCCATTCACCTTTCCTTCAGTTATATGAAGTCTGCCTGTACCATGTGCTGAAAAACACCCCCACACCATGATGCTCCCACCTCCAAACTTCACTGTTGGTCTGGTGTTTTTGGGCTGATGTGCAGTGCCATTTCTCCTCCAAACATGCTGTGTTGTGGCATCCAAAAAGTTCTATTTTGGTCTCATCTGACTAAACTATATTCTCCCAGTATTTTACTGGCTTGCCCAAATGTTGTGCAGCAAACTTTAAATGAGCTTCAACATACTTTTTCTTCAGCAATGGAGTCTTGTGAGGTGAGCGGGCATAGAGCCCATGTCGGTTGAGTGCATTACTTATTGTTTTCTTTGAAACAGCAGTACCTGCTAACTCCATTGGCCTTATGTATAAACGTTGTGCATGCACAAAAACACTCCATACACTGATTTTCATGCACACAGTGGGATGTATAAAAACAAACGTGATGTGAGGCTCTGCGAGCCAAACCACAAAGTTTCCACCTGCGGTCAGAAGTTGCGGCTGTCCGCAAAATTCTGCTTGGCACTATCAGGTGGATCTGTTTAACTACAAAACTGCTGAAACTCACAGAATATGTTAAAATAATGTTTCCAGCTCAGTTAAGTTGATTTGTCTATGAATTAGTCTGTGAAAAACATGATTATTATTATGTGATTTATCTCCATAACTCTGCACATTGAGTGCAGTGAAACCCAGATGAATAATAATTAATCAACCTGCCTCACTCATGGACCAACCAGCTCTGCTGTTAACTGCATCCTGTTTTTATAAATGTGTCATTATGACCCCAAGGGCTAGCGTTGAATAAAAGGAGGACCATGGAGCGTTCTGGGCTGCCATTTACGCGGATTTCCAGGGACCCTGAACACATTCCCCCTGACATTTCAGCCTCCTCTGACCTTGGGAAGTGGGTTGGGGAAAACCGTTATAACCCCTGTTGTCTTTGAGTTCTTTTGACCCGAAGACAACAGGAGGATCCCCAGCGCAATACATGCTGTACCTTGGAGGTTATAATTTGGAACTAAAAGGCCTTTACCCACCACCCTTGACTCATTCTCGGGCGCCATCTGGTGGCAGAGGCCATGCACCACATATTGACAGAGTGGCCTAAAACCCACTTATTGACTGCATATATAAAAGTAATCTTTTTTATGGAGCACCTTTTATATTATGTGATTTACTCTCATGATTGACTTTACATTTAATAATTTTGACTTTATATCACAACCATTGTTATTTATATCAGGATCAGGTCTGGTCCCAAAATATAGTTTTTTTTTTAGAAAAACATGTTTCTTTTAGTTTTTTAGTATCTTAAATGTAAATACAACACATTATATTAAATACACATTTTTTTGGATCATCTAGTGAATGAAATAATGGCAGTACTTTTATGTTTTCATGAGCCCCCACAACTGTTATGAGGGTTCAGCTCCCACATAACTCAGTATCTGTGTTACAATCTAGGGCCAGCTGAACATGGTGAAGGAAGTGAAATGGAGACTTAATAAACGTTAAACTTTATTTATTGATATACAATCATGTGAAAAAATTTAGGACACCCCATTAAATATTGAGTTCTTTATTAAGAAATGTTCATGTTTCTATGTCTAACCTTGTTTTAGTTTTTATTTGCATTGTTTAACATTTATTTTAGCCATTGTAAGTGAGAATGAATGTGGAGGTGTCCTTAAAAAAGATGGGGGTGTCCTAATTTATTCCCCACTCTTTGTTTAGAAGTACATTTTACAGAAAATGTGAAAAAAAACTAATTCCTTTTTAACTGTTTAGTTCTATTGCCTGAATCTCCCAGTATTTTTAACATTGATATTAAATATCCATATGTCCAAATATGCTAAAAAAAAACCACCCAGCCTTATACAGGGTGTCCTAATTTTTTCACGACTGTAGCATCTTTCATCCAACAAAGTGCATCTTTCATCCTCCCTCCTCCCCCCCTCCCCTTATCATCAGTGAGCAGGATGTGCTCAAACAGTTCTCCAGACTGAACCCGCGCAAGGCCCCCGGCCCAGACGGCGTGTCTCCCTCCACCCTGAGACTCTGTGCGAAACAGCTGGCTCCTGTATTCACAGACATTTTTAACACCTCCCTTAAGTTATGCCACGTGCCGTCCTGCCTCAAATCCTCCACCATCATCCCTGTCCCCAAGAAGCCACGGATCACTGGACTTAATGACTACAGACCTGTAGCGCTCACCTCTGTAGTCATGAAGTCCTTTGAGCGCCTGGTCCTGTCCCACCTCAAGTCCATCACCACCCCTCTCCTGGACCCGCTGCAGTTTGCCTACCGAGCCAACAGGTCTGTAGACGATGCAGTCAACCTGGCCCTCCACTCCATCCTGCAGCACCTGGACTCCCCGGGAACCTACGCCAGGATCCTGTTTGTGGACTTCAGCTCCGCATTCAACACCATCCGCCCCGCTCTGCTCCGGGACAAGCTGTCCCTGCTCAACGTGCCTGACTCCCTCTGCAGGTGGATCATCGACTTCCTGACGGACCGGAGGCAGCATGTGCGGCTGGGAAAGACTGTCTCAGACTATACTAGCATCAGCACCGGATCACCCCAGGGCTGTGTACTTTCCCCCCTACTCTTCTCCCTTTACACCAACTCCTGCACCTCCAGCCACCAGTCTGTCAAGTTGATCAAGTTTGCGGACGACACCACCCTCATCGGGCTCATCTCCAACGGCGACGAGTCCGCCTACAGGAGAGAGGTGGCCCAGCTGGCGTCCTGGTGCAGCAATAACAACCTGCAGCTGAACGCTCTGAAGACAGTGGAGATGATTGTAGACTTCAGGAAAGTCACTACTCCTCTGCCCCCCCTCACCCTCTCAGGCTCTCCCATCACCACTGCTGATTCCTTCCGCTTCCTAGGCACTACCATCACCAGGGACCTCAAATGGGAGCTGACCATCAGCTCACTCATCAAAAAAGCCCAGCAGAGGATGTTCTTCCTGCGGCAGCTGAGGAAGCTCAAGCTACCCACCAAGATGTTAGTGCAGTTCTACACAGCCATCATCGAGTCCATCCTCACCACCTCCATAACCGTGTGGTACGCAGGAGCCACTGCCAGGGACAGACTAAGGCTGCAGCGCGTCGTGCGCACTGCTGAGAAGGTGATCGGCTGCAAGCTCCCATCTCTCCAGGATCTGTACATCTCCAGGACCCGGAGGCGTGCTGGCCGGATCATAGCCGATCCCTCACACCCTGGTCACGTACTGTTTGCCCCCCTCCCCTCTGGTAGAAGACTTTGGTCCATCCAGACTAAAACCTCCCGTCACATGAACAGCTTCTTCCCCTCTGCCATTAGACTGCTGAACACTAAGTGACTTATTGACTCTCGTGCACCATGTACAGCAGCTCAACCAGACTCATGTCAATCATCACTGTTTTCTTCCTGCATTACCGACTGCACTATATAGTTCTCCACAGTATCTGCTGCTGGCTAATATATATTTTAACTGTTGACCAGTATCACTTAATCTTATCCTACACTTTATTACATGTATAGTTTATTTCTCTTATCTTATCATGTTTAATGTTGCAGCATTGTACCGAGACAAATTCCTAGTTTGTGTACTACATGAACAATGGCAATAAACCTGATTCTGATTCTGATTCTGCATCTCAAAGTGCTTTACAGTTAAAAACAATTCCAGATAAAACACAAACCAAATGATAAAAAGACAAAGAGACCCCCCCACCCCCACTCTCATCCAAGACATCCATCCACCTGACCCCCAACCCACTCCAGAGCCCACCTCCTCCCAACCTGCCCTTGCCCCCACACACAAGTAATAATAGGCATAGTTAAAATATGGCTGAGGTCTGAGGACCAGAGTGAGGAAACGCCATCATAGGGGGACCGTCAGCACCAGGAGCCGGTCTCAGCCCACAGCTGCAGAGACACCGCCACAGGGGCCACCCCGGCCCAGGCAGACAGAGGAGTCCACACCACAACCAAGAGGCTGTGACTGGACTCCCCCATCTCACCAAGTCAGGGCCACCACCACAACAGCATCCCCACCGCCAGTGAAAATTACAGCTCCTAGTGCCAAGAGCCCCTCATTGAGGAAACACAAGAGCTAAATATATGGATCAGAGGACCAGAGTGAGGAAACACCATCACAGGGGACCGTCAGCACCAGGAGCCGATCTCAGCCCAAAGCTGCAGAGACACCGCCACAGATGTCATCATTTTTTTTTTTTAAATAGAAAAAAAGGGGCCACAGAGCATTGCAGTAATCAATGTGACAGGTAATAAAAGCATGCATTAGCATCTCTGTGTTTTCTCGAGAGAGAGAAATGGGCAGACTCTGGCTATATTCTTTAGACGATAGAATCCAATTTTAAAAATATTATTAACATTTGGAATAAGACTAAGCTCAGTCAAAAACAATGCCCAGGTTTTTTACTTGTTTTGATGGAATAAGAGACAATATTTGTAATTTTGGTAAAAGTTTCTCTCTCTGAGCTTCAGGACCGATAACCAAAACGTCAGTTTTGTGCTGGTTGAGCTGTAGGAAATTCTATGCCATCCAGGACTTAATGTCTAAAATGCAGTTAAAAAGGACATCAATTCGTGCTGAGTCATCAGGAGAGACGGAAATGTAAAGCTGGGTATCATCAGCATAACTGTGAAAACTAATTCCGTGTCTCCTGATGACATTGCCTAGTGGCAGCATGTACAAATTAAAAAGAATTGGACCGAAAATCGAACCTTGAGGAACACCACAATCCATGTTGTATCTTTTTGATGAGTGTTCACCCAGGGTGACATAAAATTCTCTGTCAGTGAGGTAGGATTTAAACCAGCTATAAACAGTGCCTGAGAGGCTGATCATATTGTGCAATTTGTTTAAAAAATATATCATGGTCTACTGTGTCAAAGGCTGTGCTTAAATCCAGTAAGACCAGGACCGAGAGCATGTTCTTGTCAATATTAATTGTCAGATCATTTAGAACCTTGATCCGGGCCGTCTCAGTACTGTGATTTGACCGAATCCAGATTGAAATGTTTCATACAAATCATGAGTTTTCACAAAATCTTTTAACTGGTTAAAAACTACTTTCTCTAAAATTTTACTTAAAAATGGCAGGTTGGACACTGGTCTGAAATTGTTCTTCAGTGTCTAAATTATTTCTCTTAAGAACAAGCTTAATATGGCCGTCTTAAAAGCACTAGGAAAAACTCCTGTCTGAAGAGAATAATTTAAAATGTCAAGAACATCATTAACTAAAAAGCTACAAATGGATTTAAAAAATTATGTAGGAATTGAATCTAAAAGGCAGGTTGCTGGTTTTAACTGGGAGATAACTTTCTCTACCACCTTAGCATCAACCAGGTCAAAACTGTCGAGTGTTTCCCCACAGAGAAACAAAGGTTCAGCTGTATTAAAAGCAGTAGGTTGAAATATACTAATAGCTGACCTTACAGTTTCTATTTTACTGCTGAAGTGAGCTGCAAAGTCCTCACATTTGGAGTCTGTAGACATATCCCCCAAAATTCCTGCAGCGCCTTGACCGTCTGAGGCCGGGGAAAGTTCGCCACGGCGTGCACTTTGTCGGGCAAGGGTATCGCTCCCTCCGGTGAGACATGGTGCCCCAAAAAAATCAATCCCCGTCATGCCGAACTGGCACTTCGCGGGGTTGATTATTAACCCATGCTCCTCCAACCTCTGGAAAACCATCCTGAGGTGGGTTACGTGTTCGTCTTCGGACGCACTGGCTAAAAGGATGTCATCCAGGTAGACCAACACAAACGGGAGATCATGCAGCACCGCGTCCATCATGCGCTGGAACGTCTGTGCTGCTCCTTTTAATCCGAATGGCATGCGCAGAAACTCGAACAAGCCAAACGGAGTTATTACCGCTGTTTTAGGTATGTCCTCCGCGCGCTCTGGGACCTGGTGGTAACTGCGGACCAGGTCTATTTTAGAAAAAATGCATGCTCCGGCGAGGTGAATGGAAAAATCCTGAATGTGGGGAATCGGGTAGCGGTCGTGTGCTGTGGTGTTATTCGTCGGCCTCCGTCGGTCTACGATGACCATGGAAGAGAATCCTAAATGTCTACTCTGCTGGAACAGCACCGCCTGTGGCTGAACAGGCCGATGCGCACCGGTGTTCTACCTTCCAGCGTTGGGCGTTGGTAGGATTCAAGCCTGGGCAGGAAGATATGGAGGACAAGATGTTACCCATGCAGCATGTCCCCCCTCTCCACGTCACTGATGAATCCAAAGGAACAGCAGGGCTGCTATAGTTTGGCACCAGCGCCGTCGCAGGAGCTGCCAGAACAATGTTGAGCACAACAGAGAACTGCCTTAGGGGCTCCGACTCCGGATTTTTCCTCAGGGTTGACTCCTGAAGCCTTTCCCATGACTGGGTGTGCCGCAAGGCAGCGGAGGTTTGAAATCAGGGTTTACCTTCCCCTAGATGGGCTACCTTCCCTGGTTGACGAGCGACCATCTACGCAAAGCATCTGGTTTTAAGGCACCAGAGATCCGCCCTCGCCCCTTCTCCTATTAGTGAAAGCAGTTCCGCCGGGCTTAGAGACTAAACCACACAGGCAGGCTAGGAGTTGGACTTAGTTGTCAGCGGCTTTTAAGGAGCATTTTATGAGCACTGGGAGCTTAACCCCAGTGCCGCTCCTGGCTATGACAACCTTGGAACCCCAAGGTGGTGGTGGTGTTATTCAACCTGCGGAAATCGCCGCACGGTCGCCATGACCCCTCAGCCTTAGGGACCATGTGTAGCGGGGATGCCCATTGGCTGTTCGATCGCCTGATGATGCCCAACCTTTCCAGGTTGGCAAACTCTTCATGCGCTATGGCCAGTTTAGCTGCGTCCAAGCGCTGAGGTCGTGCGAAAACAGGCGGCCCGGTGGTGGTGATAAAGTGCTCCACCCCGTGTTTAGCGATGGCCGCTGAAAACGTCGGGACCGTGAGTGCTGGGAACTGAGTGAGCAGTGTGTGGAACTTACCGCCTGGAGCTGTGACGTTGGCTTGTGTTACTGGCCCAGCCCCTCGAGCAGTACAGGGGAGAGAATCAAAGGACAGTGCATTAACCAGGCACCTGTTAGCAACATCAACTAGTAAACCATGCGCACACAGAAAATCAGCCCCCAGGATTGGGAAACTCAGTGCTGCTATGAAAAAAGTCTGTTATGTGTGGCCCTCACGAGCCACACAAAGACAGCCGAGGGCGAGCCAGTGAGTTTGCGATGTTTTATTAATAGTAGGGAACAGGGGATAAGGAACACGGCCTCGTGGGCCAAAAGGCACAAATACTCGAATCGGTATACACTCACAAGTAATGCAGATGATGAGTAGAGGACTGGCGCCGGGCGTAGGGGTTCCAGCCTTCAGTGTGCTAAGTCGCAGCCCCGAGTGATCGGAACTGCTCCTTCTTATACTAATCAGCAGCGCCTCAGCTGATGAGGGTTAATTGGGCTCCAGCCGTCCCGTAACTGACAGCAGGGAGCCCGCTGAGACGCTGCCACAGAAAGGACAGGGCTGAGGGAATATGGTCTGAGCGCCGGATAACACGGCGTCTCATCCCACGTGACACAGCCCCCCCCTCACGGTCGGACTACAAACGACCCCATACCATCCAAGACCCCCCCCTCCACCTAGGGTGGGCGGATGGGGTGTAGGTCAGGAGGGAGAGAATCAGAGAGGGGAAGAACATCGACAATAACTCAATACAGAGTACCAAGGGAAAACCCAAACACAATACACCATACGACATAAGAGAAAAGAAAAAAAACAAAACAATCGACAATAAACCAATACAGAGCACCAGGAAAACCCAAACACAATACTCCATAACATAAGAGAAAAAAACCCAGAGAAAGGAAAAAGAACAGACAATAACCAATATCGAGTACAAGGGAAAAAAAACCCCAAACAATATACTCCACAAAATACAACAAGAAAAAAAAAAAAACAAAGAAGGGAAAGAAAACAGGCAGTAACCAATATAGAGTACAAAGGGAAACCTAAACACAATACTCCATAAAATGCAACAAAAGAAAAAAAAAACCCAGAGAAAGGGAAAAAGGCAATCAGTAACAAACCAATATAGAGTAAAAGGGAAAAACCCAAACACAATACTCCATAAGGTACCACATGAGAGAAAAACCCATACAGGCAGAGAATAATTGCGGAAATAATAGCCCAGCACACAGGGAAGAAACAAAAACCACAATACCCCATAAACCATGTACAGGTCAACCAATGAAAATCAACCCTGGGGCCCCCAAAATAAAAGGAGAACTCCCAAGGGCGAAAATTAACCATACGGCCATCCCTCACACCAGCGAGCCGAAAGGGCACAGCAAATCCTCTGGCGGCTGACCTGCATTGCTCAACCACCAGGCCCGTGGGGGGGGGGGGAGGGAGAGGTCCCAACGGACCCTAGTAGAAGGGGCTTGGGGAAAAGCCGATGACGAGGTGGTCCAACGTCCGATGGCAGGGAATCTTCCACTCCCTCACCAGACCTGGACGCCGCTGGCGCAGGACCCACGTCGGACCCCGATTGGGTCTCTGTTGAACCCCCGTCAGACCCCGATTGGGTCTCGGGCGAACCCACGTTGGACCCCGATTGGGTCTCCGTTGCCGCACCAGAACCGACCCCCGATGTCGAACCTGGACCCTCCAGCACCACGAGTGATGACAGCTCCTCGCCGGCGACCCTGGGAGAAGGCTCAGGAGAGAAAACAGAACCGGGATCAGGATCACCAGCAGCGCCAGAACCCGGCGAGATAAGCTCGGACGCAGCGGACGGCTGCACCCGGTTCATCTCCCCTAGAGACAGGCTAAAGTGCTCAAAGATAAGGTGAAGAAAGCTAAAGTAGAGCACTTGCCTGATCTCAGGTTCTGACGCCGTCCAGGACTGTGAAGATCCGGGATCCGGCATCAGGAGGCCGTCGTCAGGCTCCCACTCAGCTGCGTCGGGCACCGCAGCCGGCATGATGGACAGCACAGCTTGTGATTCCTCCGGCACCGGTAACCACGCCGACAGCCCACATGGCATGGTGGTAGGAGAACCTCGTCCCGCTGGACCAGACCACTCCTCCGTGGAGACCCGGGGACGCTTGGTCGTCGGCGCCGACTCCACGTAGCAATCAGTCTTTCTCCTCCGTCCACAGCGTAGCTGCGGAACCGGAACCAGGCTGACCGGAACTGCAGGCCCCCTCCTCATCCCACGACGTTGGCCTGGCGCAGGGGACCGCTCAGCGGAGGGAGACACAGAGGGTGCAGGGTTAATGACACAGGCTACAGCAGGTGGTGGGAGTTCGGGGAGCTGCGAACTCCGAACTCCACCTCCAGGAGTTTGACAGGGCAAATCACAGGGTGAATGTGAAAAAAACTGGGACTCGCCTGTCTCCTGGAGGCTGGATCATGCCTGCTGCAGCGGACGGTGCTCCTCCCTTTCCCCGCCGGGCGGTAACGGAGGACCCCCTGAGAGGACGTCGGGGAGCCGCTCGTGTAAATTCCAGGAGGGAGCTTGCCAGGTCAGGACTCTGGACGCACACAGCAGCCGGGGAGCGCGTCGCGGAGGAGGGGGTGACAGCCGAGACGAGCCGGGCCCGAAGTGCTGGCGTGACAGTGGAGGGAGGAGGCTCAAGAGGCGGGGCTGTGGGATCTCCTCTCAGACGAGGCGCAGGAGTGACAGCTGCGTGGGAGGATGAGACCTTGCGGCGACCCGGAACGGGATCCGGACGGGGAGCGAATTGGCCAGAACCGCTCTCGCCTCTGTTGGAAGGTTCCGGAGGAAAAGGTGGGCAAACAGAAAATGCCCGTCGTCCACGCCCATTAACGCCAACATCTTCTCCATCAGATCGACGGCTGAACCATCTCCTAACTCGGAATGCCTCAGGAGCCTCTCTGCTCTCTCACAGTCCGAGAGCGTGTACCGCCGGGTCAGCGCAGCTTCGAGAGCCTTGTATCTGTCGTGGGCTGGGGACTGGTCGAGCAGGCTCGCTACCTGCTGAGCTGTGCGATCGTCCAGCACTGCAACCACATGGTAAAACTTGGTGTGGTCTGCCGTTATTCCCCGGAGGATGAAATGGGCCTCGGTGTGGTGGAACCAAGAGCGCGGGTTGTGCTGCCAAAAGTCAGGTAGCTTGACCGAAACAGCGCACGCGTTGCTGGGGGTTCCTGTCCGGGCCGTCTGTGAGATGCTTGCCGCGTTGCTGGGGCTTCCCGTCCGGGCCGACTCCGGGGTTCTTGCCTCGTGTTCCATAATATGTCTAGGGTCACCAGTGTGGAGAGTGTGGGAAATGATGAGGCCAGTTTACGAACAGACGAAGTTTATTAACACTCTCTCATCAGTCATACACAGAAAAGCATTCAGGCACGGTTCTCCCTTATATCCCCACCGCTCATCTCACATCTGCATGACATTCCACATCACACTGCATGACATCCAACATCACAATACATTCACCCTTAAACCCCCCGTCTACTGTTTACCCTCTGCTTCCTGACTGAGACGCTGTCTGACTCACCCAAGCCTCTACAACTCTACAATATGCATTTTGTATCTGCTACAAGGTACAGGAAAGTTTTCAAAGGAAAATGCTAGCAATGAAAAAGTGGGATAGTCAGGGGGATGAAGAAAGTAGACAGGAGTATTTGGGATCTAGGTGCATGGCAAAGAGAGAGGTGGCAAAGGAAAAGGCATATAGTGAATTGTATGAGAGGCTGGACACTAACGAAAGAGAAAAGGAGTTGTATTGACTGGCTAGACAGAGATCGAGCTGGAAATGATGTACAGCAGGTTAGGTTGATTAAGGACAGAAAAGGCATTGTACTGTGGGGAACATGAAATGAAGAGGCTGAATTTATTTCTCAATTCAGGTTTATTGAACATCACATGTCTCCAACGTCCTGTCAAACAGAAAAGAGGACCAACTTCCCAAATCTCCCCTTTTTATACCCGGGACATCACAGTACAGAATAACATTGTCATTCAACCCCCCATAGACAATACGTCTCCCCCAGGTCTTCTCTTCCGCCACCTAACACCCTGGTGGTCAGGAAGTCTTCTCAGAGTCATTTCTAAAGGCACCTCCACCTCCTACTGTTATCCCCAGGAGGTCCAGACTTATTGTTCCTTCTAAGACGTGAGGTACTACAATATACATATGCAGCCTAAGCATCTCAAATATGTGTGCCACATGTACCAACAAATGACGAGAGTGTGTTGAGAAGGTGGGATGAGAACGTTGAGGAGCTGATGAATAAAAAATGAGAGAGAGAGGAGGATGGATGAAGGAAAGATTGTGAGTATGGAAGTCGTGAGGATTAGTAAGGCGAAAGTGAGGGCAGCTATAAAGAGGATGAACAATGGAAAGGCGGTTGGAGATGACATATCTAAGATAAGATAAGATAAGATAAGCCTTTATTAGTCCCACAATGGGGAAATTCCAGGATTGCAACAGCACAGGGATAGCAACACTCAGAGCAACAATCAGAAGGCAAGAGAAAAAAAAACAAGAGCAGCAAGTATACATATGTACATATATACACTACCGTTCAAAAGTTTGGGGTCACCCAGACAATTATTTTGTGTTTTCCATGAAAAGTCACACTTATTTACCACCATGAGTTGTAAAATGAATAGAAAATATAGTCAAGACATTGACAAGGTTAGAAATAATGATTTGTATTTGAAATAATAATTTTTTCCTTCAAACTTTGCTTTCGTCAAAGAATCCTCCATTTGTAGCAATTACAGCATTGCAGACCTAACATGATTGCACAAGGGTTTTCTAATCATCCATTAGCCTTCTGACGCAATGAGCAAACACATTGTACCATTAGAACACTGGAGTGATAGTTGCTGGAAACGGGCCTCTATACACCTATGTAGATATTGCACCAAAAACCAGACATTTACAGCTAGAATAGTCATTTACCACATTAGCAATGTATAGAGTGTATTTCTGATTAGTTTAAAGTTATCTTCATTGAAAAAAAGTGCTTTTCTTTCAAAAATAAGGAAATTTCTAAGTGACCCCAAACTTTTGAACGGTAGTGTATATATATATATATATATACACAGTGGGGAAAAAAAAAGTATTTAGTCAGCCACCAATTGTGCAAGTTCTCCCACTTAAAAGATGAGAGAGGTCTCCAATTTTCATCATAGGTATACCTCAACTATGAGAGACAAAATGAGAAAAAAAAATCCAGAAAATCACATTGAAGGATATTTAATAAATTAATTGGTAAATTCCTCGGTAAAATAAGTATTTGGTCAATAACAAAAGTTCATCTCAATACTTTGTTATATACCCTTTGTTGGCAATGACAGAGGTCAAACATTTTCTGTAAGTCTTCACAAGGTTTTCACACACTGTTGCTGGTATTTTGGCCCATTCTTCCATGCAGATCTCCTCTAGAGCAGTGATGTTTTGGGGCTGTCGCTGGGCAACACGGACTTTCAACTCCCTCCAAAGATTTTCTATGGGGTTGAGATCTGGAGACTGGCTAGGCCACTCCAGGACCTTGAAATGCTTCTTACAAAGCCACTCCTTCGCTGCCCGGGCAGTGTGTTTGGGATCATTGTCATACTGAAAGACCCAGCCACGTTTCATCTTCAATGCCCTTGCTGATGGAAGGAGATTTTCACTCAAAATCTCACGATACATGGCCCCATTCATTCTTTCCTTTACACTGATCAGTCGTCCTGGTCCCTTTGCAGAAAAAAAGCCCCAAAGTATGATGTTTCCACCCCCATGCTTCACAGTAGGTATGGTGTTTTTTCTCCTCCAAACACGACAAGTTGAGTTTTTACCAAAAGGTTCTATTTTGGTTTCATCTGACCATATGACATTCTCCCAATCCTCTTCTGGATCATCCATATGCTCTCTAGCAAACATCAGATGGGCCTGGACATGTACTGGCTTAAGCAGGGGGACACGTCTGGCACTGCAGGATTTGAGTCCCTGGCGGCGTAGTGTGTTACTGATGTAGCCTTTGTTACTTTGGTCCCAGCTCTCTGTAGGTCATTCACTAGGTCCCCCCGTGTGGTTCTGGGATTTTTGCTCACCGTTCTTGTGATCATTTTGACCCCACAGGGTGAGATCTTGCGTGGAGCCCCAGATCGAGGGAGATTATCAGTGGTCTTGTATGTCTTCCATTTTCTAATAATTGCTCCCACATTTGATTTCTTCACACCAAGCTGCTTACCTACTGCAGATTCAGTCTTCCCAGCCTGGTGCAGGTGTACAATTTTGTTTCTGGTGTCCTTTGACAGCTCTTTGGTCTTAGCCATAGTGGAGTTTGGAGTCTGACTGTTTGAGGTTGTGCACAGGTGTCTTTTATACTGATAATGAGTTCAAACAGGTGCCATTAATACAGGTAACGAATGGAGGACAGAGGAGCCTCTTAAAGAAGAAGTTACAGGTCTGTGAGAGCCAGAAATCTTGCTTGTTTGTAGGAGACCAAATACTTATTTTACCAAGGAATTTACCAATTAATTCATTAAAAATCCTTCAATGTGATTTTCTGGATTTTTTTTTTCTCATTTTGTCTCTCATAGTTGAGGTATACCTATGATGAAAATTGGAGACCTCTCTCATCTTTTAAGTGGGAGAACTTGCACAATTGGTGGCTGACTAAATACTTTTTTGCCCCACTGTATATATATATAGACACACACACACACACACACACACACACACACACATATATATATATATATATATATATATATATATATACTGTATATATATATATATATATATATACAGTGATCCCTCGCTACTTCGTGCTTCACCTTTCGCGCCCTCAGTGCATCGCGGATTTTTCAAAAATATTCATCAAAAATTCAAAATTGAGAAAAAATGGGCGGGCGCTAGCAGAAGGCAGGGAGACTACATTAGAACATCAGCTATCAACACGGAGAGCCCGCACAACTCAAAATCCACCTCTCTGACCACCGCTCTACTCCTCTCCACCCACCTCTTCACCGCTCGGGAATCTCGCAAGCTGATTGGCCGAGACGTTTTACCTCGCAAGCTGATTGGCCGAGACGTTTTACCCAGCTACTCTCCCTGCCGAGCGCCCATACCCAGCGAAGGAAGACCGCATTCATTGTTCGCTGTTCTCTTGTGCCTTTTTGTGCGAAATAGTCTTCCCGTCGAGCCACTATGCCGCCTCCTGCAGCTTCTCCAGCTCTATCGGAAGCTGCCCTCGACGATCCTGCGCCTCTAGCACCTGACGATGAGGCGTCACCTGAGGAGCAGTAAAGCTCTCATTAACCTGTGCAGTAAATCGTCTTCATCTTGAGTTACGTATCTTGTTATAAGAATAAAAGAGTTCTAAAAACATATTTATGTACACTTTATTTACATCTACGTATGTATGTACACTTACACACACACACACACACACACACACACACACACACACACACACGTATCATATGAGAGAGAGAGTGAGAGAATGAACGTACGTATTATTTATGGGTGACATCATTAGGGGTGACGCTACTTCGCGGTTTTTCACTTTTCGCGGTCGGTTCTGGAACCCATTAACCGCGATAAGTGAGGGATCACTGTGTATATATATATATACACACACACACACACACACACACATATATATATATATATATATATATATAGACACAGTGCAGAGCATTGTAGCTAGATGGGATAGATATATAAATATATAAACACATAAACATCCACATAAACATATCTGTGGAGGTATGGAGATGTTTAGGAGAAATGGTAAAGGACTTTTTAACCACATTGTTTAACATAATCTTGGAGAGTGACAGGATGCCCGAGGTAAGGAGAAGAAGTGTTTTGGTACCAATTTTCAAGAACAGAGGTGATGCTCAGAGCTGTATGTTGTGTCCATAACTTGGATAATAATGGCCAGAGTGGAGGTACTATGAACGGAGCTTTATTACCACGATTTACAATACCCACAGACTCTCGGTGCTCTCCAGCAAGCCAGGGTTGCGTGACGAAAGAGGACGTGCCTCTTCCACCCACGCCCTTTATACCTTGGGTGGCGTCACTACCGGAAACGGCAAACCACCACCCCATCTAATCCCCAGCCGCCATCTTACTACAACTCATATGTATAATTCCACCCCCCCTTTGAAAAATTGTAAGCACACCAATTGGCCCACCCAAATTTGTCACCCGACTCACGCACTAACAGCAAAACATTATGCACAAAAATAAATCAGAATCAGAATCAGAATCAACTTTATTGCCAATTATGCTTGCACATACAAGAAATTTCACTTATCACCAAGGTGCGCTCGTTTCTAAGCGCTCCCTAATGACGCGGCAGCCATGCAAGGCACCTCATACAGTGAGGGGTAAAGAGGGGGAGGGGGAGGGGGTGACACATTGGGCAGAGAGAAAAAACAAAGTTATCAAAATAGTGCTCGAATGAGCAAGATTGTGATCACATAGAAAAAAACCCTCTAGTTGCACAATTAGCAGACAAAATACAGACCCACACATTAACAAAGCAAAAGAGAGAGACCAGTGTGTGTATGTCAGTCATGTGATATCAGTATGAGTGTATGTCAATGTATCAGTTGCTGGTGCGCAACAAAAACCCTCTCCTAGGCAACGGCTAGATGTTATGTCCATGTATTCTAAACATAGATAAGCATGTCCACAGAGTCCATCTCTCTTCAGTGCATGCCAGATGGTAAATAAGCATGTCCACAGAGTCCATCTCTCTTCAGTGCATGCCAGATGGTAAAATTCCATATTAGTCACATGATAACGCTGTCCTTGGAGAGTTCAGATTGCTGCACAACAGCAATTGTTTGTTAATTGTTTGGGTTAGAGAGAAGCCAAAACTCCCTTCTGCTTTATCTCTTCTCCTGGAGGAATGAGTTCTCCCAAGGACGCCGAATCAAGGCCTGATGAGCACAGTTCACTTAGAGCATAGATTTTCCTCTCTCATGCGATTCTGTGCAGCACAGTTTAACATTCACAGGCTTTAAAATCATTCCCTGGAGAGCACCCAGTGACTCCAAGATGTTTCCCACCTTTCCAATTCAGTTCACCATTGCCGCTATCAGTGCTCCCCCCAGCTGGTCGAATTATTGAAGGAGCTTCGCCGGGTCTGCATTTTGATTAGCTCTTCCAACTTCTTTAATTTCCGATACACCAGGAAGACTCCAAAGCCAAACAGCAGAAATCCTGTGATCATGAAGCCAAAACAGGTAGATGTCTTCCACATCTTCAATCGAATCACACAGACACATGAGTTCCAATTGTCCCATGAGTCTCTCCACTTGGGCTCCCCCTGGCCCGATTTTCTGTTTAAAAGTGGTGTCAATTGCATTAAAGCCCAGCTTACCAATTCCATAATATCCGTTTGGGTCGAGCTGCAGCAGAAGAAGAGCGAGATACAGACAAGACAGAGCAAGCTGGGATCAGTAAATAAGTTAACCTATCCATTCACACAACACAAGCTGGAGAGCCAGGTGAACTACTGGCGCCCCCCACACGGCCAGGTGGGCTATTCTGCTGCCTTTCCCTTATAGTCCAAAAGAAAATACAGCCATGTTCCTACAAGAAAATAATCCCAGAACAATTTATATGATACACACAACAAATAAACAACAATCTGTCATAAGCTCCCCGTGCGCTTCTCCACAGTGCACGGAGGAGGAGAAAAAGGATGAATGGATTTACGTGCTGAGTACACCAACGCACATTTATTAAAACACAAGTGAATATACAGAAAGACATAGAAAGCTCGGGTACACTTAAGAGTCCTCCAGGACACCCAACACACACCGGTGGAACATACTGGGCAATGAGCCAAACCGTAGCGGCACAGCGGCGAACAGAAATGCTGACAGTACTCACAGTCAGGGGGCAGTCTGAGTAATCCCAGCGTCTTCAACGAGCACACACAACAACAGTCCTTTTAGCGACATGACTGTTAGACAGCGAAGGACAACCATCTAAGACATATAATGGTCCAGCGGTGTTTGTCTAGCAAAGACCTACTTTAATACAAACATTGCTGGCCTCACAAATTGGGAACACCTGGGCGAGGCATGGGAAGGATAATTACCGGGACTGGGAACAGCTGATGGAAATCAGAGGGAGAGCAAGGGGCGTGGCTGGACCGACAGACTGTCAGCAACGTGGGAGAAAGTAGGTCACGGAGGCTTACTTACAGCTGGTCAGGCAGTGGCTACGGGTATGGAAAAGAGTACAAAATACACATATTCAGCCTTTAATTCACGCACTTTTTCCATAAGGCCAATTAGCAAAGTTTGTTGTTTTGCTATCTTGGATATTTCTTCAGTCATAAAATTTAGTGAGTTTGATCTCCTCCAACTCCCCTCCATTTATCTGATTCCTTTTCAGAGGCATACTAACTAGACTGACTGGGATCAAAGGTGGCTCGCCTGTTGGCTAGTACAGGAGGCGGCTAGTGGAGGCCACCAGCTGGCCCGCCGTCTCAATTATAGCCGTCACCCGACTGCAAGGTCGAAGCGTTCCCGATGGCCAGTGATGGCTAGTGAAGGTCACCACCGGCGTCACCACCCGACAGCTGAAATCCACCAGTGAAACCAAGGCTCCCTCCGCAGCTAGCGTCGTCCTAGCTAGCGATGAACCCAAAGCAATGAATCCAGCGATTAATCTAAAAAGGCGAAGCACATCCGATGGCTAGTGGAGGCCGCTAGCTGGCCCACCGTCTCAATTATAGCTGTCACCCGACTGCGCGGTCGAAGCGCTCCTAATGGCCAGTGATGGCTAGTGAAGGTCACCAACCAGCGTCACCACCTGACAGCTGAATCTGCTGGTGAAAACAAGGCTCCCTTGGCAGCTAGCTTCGTCCTTCATTAATCTGAATCCTGAATGTCACAGAGTAGAATCGTCTCACAGAAAAACACCCGGTTCTTGAAACATGGATTATGCAAGAAAAGTCCCCAAACAAGTGGTCCACGTCAGTGTCCTGACAGACGGCATTCGGTACTTCCTTCTGAGGCCTCCAAGCACACATGGAGCTCTTGCCTATGGGGGGCTTGTCAGTTTTGTTTCAATCCTATTCTCAAGTTGTCTTTTGCATCCATTTTACAGCTACAAAATGTGAAAAATAGCACCCTGAAATACTTCCAACATATTACCTTCACCAAGGAGGTAATGTAATTGGAGTGGTTTGTCCATCTGTCAGCAGGTTTATGCAAAAACTACTGCACTGATTTTGATAAAAATTTCAGAGGTATCCCTTGGGACAGGGGTGAACCCATTACATTTTGGTGATGATCTGAGAGTGCATACCTCCACCAAGGCTATTATCTTCTCAGTGTGTTTGCAAGAATCCTCCAAAACTAGTGGATAGACTTGATGCAATTTTCACCAGAACCAGTGATGTTATGCTCGACACCGCCCACTTGACACTGATTTGAGCAATATAACGCGGAAGTGTCACGTGCAGAGCGTCGAGTACTATGTCAACATGTCCACAGTCATGTGACAGTAGCAAATGAGGCCTCGTTAAGTCACATCACGTGATTCGAGACCTGACAGGAAATTTGAGAGGGCTGGGCGTTGCATACCATTATGTACGGAATGTAAGTAATATGGCAGCCGGGGCTCCCAGGGAATAGCAAAGGGTGACTGGCCACCTTTCCGGTGGGGTCATCAACCGGGGTATAATAGGCACAGCGGGAGTCGGCCATGTCTCCTTCACTGTCAACCCTATGGCCAGTAGGAACGCCGTAAGCTAATTATTATAATAGCAAATATTTACAAAGCTATGTTCACCGCACCTCCAGCCTGCTTCTTTGTATAAGTTATGGACAACATTTGGCGACAAGAAGAACACTGCTGTGGAGCGAGCTGGCATCAACTTTCGGACATTTTGGTACGCCCCAGGCGAGCTGCCCATGCCCTGGGTTCAGTGGTACGCGTCATTTAACTACCTGGTGGCCCTAAACCTTGGTAAGCTCGAAAAGTTGCATACAAAAGCAATTTTGGTCCATAACTTGGGCATGGAGGGCCAAAGAATCCTCGATCCTTTTGGAGGAGCTGATAGTTTTGATGAAGTGGTGGAGCAAATGGCACGCCATTGTCTGGCGCATCCAGTTTTGGCAGCGCCATCAGTGGACGGGAGAGTCAGTGAAACGTTATGTCGTGGGCTTGAGTCAGCTTGCGAGTGAGTGCCAGTTTGGAGCCTTGCAGGACGAAATGATCCACGACCAGCTGGCGGAGCACATGCGTTGTCCTGTGGCTCGGTCAAGACACCTGACTTATACGGGCAAACTGACGTTAACCACAGCTATCAATATAGCACAGCAGTTTGAGGCGGCGGAAACAATAGCGAGGGACCTCAGTGGGAGGCTCACTCCAACACAAGATGAGCCTTGGGTAAAGGCACTGACATTAGACCCTGAAAATGAAGACAACAGAGATGAAGAGGAATATACCTCTGTTGTGAAGATTAGGTCTGCCCCCGGTACGCCGAGATGTTATGGCTGTGGGTCCTCTAGGCATCATTATAAGTCTAGAGAGTGTCTGGCGAAAGGAAAGCACTGCGGTAAATGTGGCCTGCTGCACTGCTTTGCCAGAACCTGCAAAAGCTGAGCAAGGGGACCGAAGACAGGAAGCAGGCTCCTCTGCAAAGATTCCTACCGTCATCCATACAGTTTCCCCAGAGACAGATGGATGCATGTGTTGTCCTGTTATGCTGGATAACGCTGAAGTGCCACTACTGGTAGACACAGGAGCAGTGGTTTCGGTGCCAAATTTGGCAACAGTGAAGAGTCCGTTTCCCCATTACCACATAGAGTGTCCACCCCCTACTACGGCGATGGCAAGAACAGGCTTGCTGTGGTGGGGTCTGTGGAACTAACAGTGACCTACAAGTCTAGAATGATGGAGAGCATCCAGGTGGTGGTGACCGCTGAGGGACCCAATATCATGGGGTGCAACATGTTTTATGGCTTGGGGTTCTCCATCACCAGCGATACCAGAGAGGCATGGTTGGGCTTGTTGTTGTTGCTGGTTTGCACTCCTCCTGTGGTACCAGACCAAACACCACAGTGCACCATCCTGGGATGGACCTGATGCCGGGGTCCAAGTTGCCCTTGGTGTGGGAACTGGACTGCACAACAGGGTCCCCAGGGCAGCAGGTGCCAGACTGAGGTGCCAGCGCTGAAAGAATCCAGGGCAAGACCGACTGGTCCAGTTTTAAAATATGCCAAACAACTTCCCTTGAGGAGGGCTTCGGCCCAGGCTGGCAAAATGACCAGTTCTTACAAGGAGGCCCGCTCACAACATGGTGGTCTGAAGGAGCACAGAGCTCCCCTTTGCATTGGTGATGAGGTCCACCCAAGGGTTGAAGCTCGGCTGAGAGGAACCCACTGACTTTGCGAACAGCGTGATGACCGGGGCGGCTTCAGGTGATGGTGGCCTGAAGTGACGGCTATTTGGAGTTGTTTGATGAATCGTGGAGGCACCCCAACGAGCTGCGTCGCGTAGTGAAGGAGGCGGCACAGCCCATCTCTGGAGGCCAAGAGACTGAGGCGCTCCAGGTGGGAACCACCAGATGGTAATCCAAAGGGGGGGGGGGCCTCCACGGGGTTTGTGAAGTGACTGGGGTGTGTTTAAAGTGTTCTAATGTTGTGTTCCCCATGTCCTGTTGTATGTAGTTTTTACCTGGTCTTACTGGGTTGTGCCCCCTGTGTGTGTGTTTAAATTGGAGAAAAGAATGCATAATTAACTATTTGAATTGTTCAAAAAAAAATGAGAATATACTTTGTAATTGTGAGATTTGAATTGAAATTGTGGAGAAATTTGTGAATGGTCACATGCAACATCCAACACTATTTTGGAACTTGGTGATGTGCCCAAGTGTGGGGTGGGTACCGCCAATAGGGTGTGTGTATTGTTTGTGTTGTATATATTAAAGTGTTCTGGGATTATTTTAGTTTTAGGAACAGCCATTTTTATTTTGGACTCAAATCTAAGGCAGCAGAATAACCCGCCGGACTGTGCAGGGGGCACCAGTAGTCTACCTAGCCCCTCTAATTTGTGTGAGTGGATAGGTTTATTTCGGGTTGTAAGTTTTGGGAGGGCTCAATTGGTGTGTTTTTCTGCGGGGGGGGGGGGCGGGGTTATGTATGGAATGCAAGTTGTAATATGGTGGCCGGGGCTCCCGGGGAATAGCAAGGGGTGACAGACCGCCTTTCCGGTGGGGTCATCACCCGAGGTATAAGAGGCACAGCAGGAGTCGGCCATGTCTCCTTCACTGTCAACCCTCTGGCCAGTAGGAACGCCGTAAGCCGATTGTACATGTTTGCTATTACAATAAAGCTACGTTCACCACACCTCCAGCTTCTTTGTATAAGAGTTATGGACAACACATATGTCAATAGTGAAGGGTTTAAAAGAGGTCTGATTCACCGCTCAAACTGAGGATTTTTTGAGGGAGGAGATCCGTTATTGCATTCGCTATATAAATAGGAGTTGGGCAGTAATACACAAGTTAAAATTAGGTTTAAAAACATTACAAAAAATTACTAAATAGTACATAGATACATAACACACAACACATACAGTACTTATTCACACCAACGGTAGACACAGGATAGGCTTAGAGATACTGTAGATTAGACAGTCGTTTGTGTGGTTGAGAGAGTGTGTATATTTTTCAGAGTGCAAGATGTTTTTGTGAGTGCCTGTGTGTAAGTGTAGTGAGGTGAGGGAAATGGAGCAACCAGTGCCTACAAGAGCACGCTCTTATGCGTGGCAGCTCTCACATCGTCTACCCCAAGAAGGTCAAGTGTTTTATCGGTGGCGTGGCGCTGATGTTCGGCATAAACGTCTTCAATGCTGCGACACCTGTGTAGCAAATGCCCAGTACAGATACTGCTGCTTCTGGTTCAGTGGGGTCCAGAAAAGGTAAGCTTAATGTAATTTCTATAGGTTAAATCCAAACATCCATCAGTATTATATACCCTGTGGAGTGTGTGAAATAAGAGGCAGATTCACGACAGACGGTTTATTACACACTTCACATTTCTCAAGCACAGAACAGAATGAATCATTTCAGCAAGCTCTCTTCTTTTACCCAAATCACTCTTCACACCTTTCATTGCATTTCCTCACACACGGCATGACATTTACATTACACTGCATTCAACCCCCTATGTCCTTGACTCCTTCCTGCTATCTCGCCAGGAACCCCCTGGGCATTGTTCTCCCATGCTTATCCACTGTCTCTGAGATTCTAAATAATCTGACTCCCAAGGTCCGACACCCCCCCCCCCCCCCAGCATCTTAGATAGAACAATAGAACATCAGTCCACACGCTGTTTTTGTCATCACCCGCAGCTCACGGGCTTCCACCTCAGCTGCGCGCACACCTGCGTCTCGTTAGTGTGCTGCTATTTATTCCATCCTGCCCTGAGCTGCAGCCTGGAGCCGTCTGTCTCCCAACATCGGAATCTCCCAGCAGCTTCCTCCTCATCAGGCCTGTTGATCTACGCTAACGGACACGTAAGCCGTCATTATTGTCTGCTCATCTTCTCCTATCAGCCTCCCCTGTGCACAGGTGGATTACCTGGCGGCGGACTTACCTTCCATCGTCCCGCCGCTCCTCTGCCTCGCCGCTTCGCCCGGACGCACAGCAGGACGTTGTCTCCCAGGCTTGGGACCTGCCAACGCCAGCCACCGCATCTCTGCAAGTAAGCACAGCTCTTGATCACGTTCCCGTGTGGTTGCCTAGCTAACCCCTTTTCTCCTCTCTCCCAAAGGGTTGTCTGGCCGCACGACGTGCTGCTCTGTCCTGGCTTGCATCCTCCACCCGCATCACACACTAATCTCTCATACACGCATCCATACACTCTCTTTGTTGTTTAATAAAGCTGTCAAATCTACCTGAGCCTGCGTGCGTGTTTCCTGGGCCGACAATATGTCAGTACGGCTCCAGCCAAGCAGCCCAGCGGACAGCGGGCTCGCACGGCGTTTTTCCACCCTCGAGGCTCAGGTGGATATGATAGCTCACCAACAGCAGGTGATATTAAATCAATTGACATTAATTACTGACCGGTTAGACCGCCTGGATCCTCCACAGTCCTTCCCTCCGGGTCCTCTTGGTGCCGCGGCTCCGGCTGCCTTCTCGGCCGGCCAGCCTGGCTCTGGGGCGCCAATCCGTCTCACACCCATCCCAACCCCCGCTCGCTTCAGCGGGAAACTCGGTGGAGCGAAGGGGTTTATTCTGCAGTGTGAGTCGGTGTTTCTGCGCGTCCCCGGGGATTTCCCCTCAGACCACAGCCGAATCGGTTACATGGCCAATCTTCTCGAGGGGCGAGCGTTAACTTGGGCTTACGCCGTAATGACGAAGCCCAGTTACGCTAGCCTCTCGTATGACCGGTTCGTGCGGGACTTTCTAGAGGTTTTTGACCATTCCCGTCTCGACAGCGTCCTCGCTGATTGGCTTCTCGGTCTCCAACAGGGAGTAGTAGAGTCATTTTTGGGGGTTTCGTGACCAACCTCCCAGGACCTTTTTTTCTCACTGGATTTATCATTCTAGACCCATTTTAATGAAAATAAGCTCCCATGTACCTCCCAAAAATTACGGGAAACCTTTTTTTTGCCCAAAATTCAAAATGGCCACCAAAATGCATACCACCACCTATATCTCAGTAACTAATTCAGCTAGGAGGTTGATTTTGGTGTCTAGACATAGGTTTTTGGGGTCAAGCATTCCATTAATGCTATTAGTTTACTTGTGAAACAAACCCATCACGATGAAATCCAATATGGCCACCAATATGGCCACCGATTAACATTTTTTTTGTTTCTTGACTACTAAGTCAAGAAACAAAAAACATTTTTTTGTTTCTTGTCAAAGCCCTTTGTCAAAGACTGTCCCAACACTATGCCCGTTTTGACACCTCGTCAGCTGTGTCCAACTCACCCACTCCACCCACCTCCTCAGCCCCTAATTCATCAAGAGCGGTCCCCCTCTCCTCCTCCTTCTCCTCCCCCCCTCCCCTTGTCATCAGTGAGCAGGACGTGCACAGACAGTTCTCCAGACTGAACCCGCGCAAGGCCCCCGGGCCGGACGGTGTGTCTCCCTCCACCCTGAGACACTGTGCGAAAGAGCTGGCTCCTCTCTTCACAGACATTTTTAACACCTCTCTCAAGCAATGTCACGTGCCGACCTGCCTCAAATCCTCCACCATCATCCCTGTCCCCAAGAAGCCACGGATTACTGGACTTAACGACTACAGACCTATAGCGCTCACCTCTGTAGTCATGAAGTCCTTTGAGCGCCTGGTCCTGTCTCACCTCAAGTCCATCACCACACCCCTCCTAGACCCGCTGCAGTTTGCCTACCGTGCTAACAGGTCTGTGGACGACGCAGTCAACCTGGCCCTCCACTCCATCCTGCAGCACCTGGACTCCCCGGGAACCTACGCCAGGATTCTGTTTGTGGACTTCAGCTCCGCATTCAACACCATCCGCCCCGATCTGCTCCAGGACAAGCTGTCCCTGCTCAACGTGCCTGACTCCCTCTGCAGGTGGATCACCGACTTCCTGACGGACCGGAGACAGCATGTGCGGCTGGGGAAGTCTGTCTCAGACTCTGTTAGCATCAGCATTGGATCACCCCAGGGCTGTGTACTTTCCCCCCTACTCTTCTCCCTTTATACCAACTCCTGCACCTCCTCCCACCAGTCTGTTAAGCTGATTAAGTTTGCGGACGACACCACCCTCATCGGGCTCATCTCCAACGGTGACGAGTCCGCCTACAGGGAAGAGGTGGCCCAGCTGGTGTCCTGGTGCAGCCACAACAACCTGCAGCTGAATGCTCTGAAGACAGCGGAGATGATTGTGGACTTCAGGAAAGTCACATCCCCCCTGCCCCCTCTCACCATCACAGGCTCTCCCATCACCTTTGCAGATTCCTTCCGCTTCTTGGGCACCACCATCACCTGAGACCTCAAATGGGAGCCGACCATCAGCTCCCTCATCAAAAAGGCCCAGCAGAGGATGTTCTTTCTGCGGCAGCTGAGGAAGCTCAAGCTACCCACCAAGATGTTAGTGCAGTTCTACACGGCCATCATCGAGTCCATCCTCACCTCCTCCATAACTGTGTGGTACGCAGGAGCCACTGCCAGGGACAGACTAAGGCTGCAGCGCGTCGTGCGCACTGCTGAGAAGGTGATAGGCTGCAAGCTCCCATCTCTCCAGGACCTGTACATCTCCAGGACCCGGAGGCGTGCTGGCCGGATCATAGCCGATCCTTCACATCCTGGTCACGTGCTGTTTGCCCCCCTCCCCTCAGGTAGAAGGCTTCGGTCCATTCGGACTAAAACCTCTCGGCACATGAACAGCTTTTTCCCCTCTGCCATCAGACTGCTGAACACTAAGTGACTTTTGACTCTCGTGCACTATGTACAGCAGCTCAACCAGACTCATGTCATTCATCACTGCTTTTCTGTTGCATTATTGACTGCACTATGTGGTACTTCACATTATCTGCTACATGCTAATTTTTTAAACTGCCTTGACTAGTACTACTCATTATTACTAGTATTATTATTATTATTACTTATTATTACTTATTTTTCTACACTTATTGCACGTTTCTAGTCCTTTAGTTTTTTAGTTTATCCCTTTTTCTCATTATGTTTTTAATGTTGCAGCATGGCACTGAGACAAATTCCTAGTTTGTGTATCACATGAACAATGGCAATAAACCTGATTCTGATTCTGATTCTGATTCTAAGGCACCGAGAAAGCTGATATTGGTGTCAAAACAGAGGTTTAAGGGGTCATACTATCTGTTTATTCCAATAAAAGTGTGTTTAAATGATTATAACACCTATAACACCTGCAGCTACCAATACATCAGAGATGCCGGATCCATGGAACCGTTTGTATATCGTGTAAATGAACAACATCTGAATGTGAAAGGCAGCCATGAATGGTAAGATCTTCGCAAACTGTTGTGGGTTTTCGCTTTTCAGCTCCAGCATTAGCACATAGACGGGATGGTCACCAACGATTATGGCAAAAGGCATCTTCTTCTCCTCGATTGCTTTTGCGAGCTTACACAGTACATCATAAAGAACCGTCTTACTGGGTGGGTCAGGGTAGGTCATGTAGTATATCGCTCAACTCTTCTCATCAGCATTTGACATTCTGGCTTGAAACCCTGAAAACCCTGGTACTGTCTGTTCCTCTGGTTTAGGACGTGTTCGGTCATCCTTAGCCCTGGCCAATGCATGTATTACACCGCGCCCTCTATGCAAGGATGTATCTTCAGGAGGGTTGTTGTCTGCAACTCTTTCTCGAATAGGCGGTTCCCCACGCTTAACTGTCTTGTATGGGATGGTGTGTTGCATGTCGCTACCAATCTCCTTGAGAGATGTTGACAGGAACTGAGGTGTCATAAGTGTCCAATCCTCCTGATTCTCCGATGGTTTATCAAATGTCTCTGGCTGAACAAACATGACATTAGTGCGATGCGCCTGGTCAGCACCAGTCAATGTATCACTCTTAAAGTCATCATTGTCAACTACAGCGATTGCAGGCTTCCCAAAGGCAAGTTCGGAGGGACGATTCGGGGAGGACTTGAGATCACTGAACACCCAGAAGTCTCGCAACATGAGGACGTCATTGTAGCTGATGCCTAGGCCATCTTTGTGCAGCAGGTCTACGATCTCTCTACTTTTGGTCATTCCATGTAGCAAGACAGAGAGATTCACCTCAAAGGAAGTGCGCCTTCCTGTGATGTAGCTCGTGAGGATCGACCTAATGGTCCGGACAGATGGGTTGTCATCAACTTCTGATTTACTTGGGTGTTTTAGCCATGTTATTAGCTTTAGGAGTAGCCCATTTAGGTCCTCCTTTTTCTCCAACTCTAATACATATGGAGGCCAGGGAACAGTATCAGTCGCTTCAACTTGCTCTTTGAGTCGTACTGCCACGTTCTTCACCAACTGATCCTCGCTTATGCCTAAGGAAGATAGTGCTGCTTCTACATAGGTAGCTGCAGCTTTCTTGTCATATACCAGTTCACTCTCATTTAACCGACTACGTCTATGGAAGCCAATGTCCTCCTCAAATTCCTTTATAAGAATTCCCTTCACATAATTCGACTTTACTTTTGCGTCATGTCCATGATTTAAGATAATTCGTTGATAGTCCTCCAGTAGACTCTGCAATGTCCGAAATTCATGTTCATCAAAGATCACCTTACGAACATGATTGAAGAAGATGGCTTGTGCTTCTCGCAGATTTACATCCTGCAGGTGTTGAGTGACTTCTTCTGTAAGAGGCTGGGAATCGGGAATGTAGTGTTTCCAGCAGCCGCAATGGTAACGGATTTCTCACCCGAAAGCTGTTTCACAGTCTGGAATGGATGCAATCAGCGTGTTGAGCCTGGACCTCAGGACCGGATCATTCAGGTGTACAGTGTGTAACTTGAATTTTCTCCAGGCGTCCTTTGTTGATATTAGGAGCAATTGTTTCCAGTCCCGGTGACTGCTTTTCTGTGGTCCCTTATTGCACCACACGCATAGGTTCTTGTCATGCACAATACCAATGCTGGACCGGAGCCTCTTCGGTGAAAAGAGAGAAGCAGATGGAGATGGATCCCCCTGAACTGATTGATTGTCTCTTTCAAGATCTACCTCTAATTTATGCTTACGTTTCTCGGCTTGAGATAGACAACGCTTGTTAGATAACGTGGTGTAACATGTCTGGTGCATATAATGCCCTTTTGGCCCTTTGGCCCAATCAATATTCCCACATTGAAACCGATCAAGTCCTTTCCATCGTAGAGTTTTTTCACGAATTGAATTCCATTTTTGGTCCTTGATATTATCCAAAGAGTCACTTTTGGTACATGGTTGACCACAACGTAGAATGCATTCGTATTCACCGGAAGACGTTGATGGTAATTCATCGTTGTCACTTGCAGTATCCATTTTATCCCTCACTTTATATGAATAAGTGTCTGAAAACAAAAACAAATTTGTCATTATCAGAACAGAGGAGAGAAAAAGGAGGGATGACAAGACCTAGAGTCAAAGGCCCTTGTACTGTCTACTGTCATTACGGTAGCATTAAGCAAGCAGCATGGTCAATATGCTAACATTACCTGACTATACAGTATGGAACAAGATTCAGAATTCTAACCTCTCCAGATAAGTTTAAAGCTAAATTTATACATACCTGGCAACCTTGGTTAAATTGGAAAGATTAGGACTACATATTATGGCAGCACAGACGTTACAAAATCACTGCATCCTCTCTCTTGCTATGCAAAAAGGAATCAATGAATCAAGCATAGGATTCCGGGAATCCTAAGGGGATTACCCAAGTGTTCCTCAGTGAAATCACTGAATCAATGCAGGAGCTTTCTAATAATTATTAAAAATGAATGTAAGGATACCTCATTTGACATTTTTAGCTCATTTGGTGACGGATATGAAAAAGTCCATTGCATGTGAAAATGACAGCCAGCCGCCATCTTGGATTTCTCGATTATGTAATCATTTAAACACACTTTTATTGGAATAAAAAGATAGTATGACCCCTTAAACCTCTGTTTTGACACCAACATCAGCTTTCTAGGTGCCTTAGTAGTCAAGAAACAAAAAAAATGTTAATCGGTGGCCATATTGGCGGCCATATTGGATTTCATCGTGATGGGTTTGTTTCACAAGTAAACTAATAGCATTAATGGAATGCTTGACCACACTCGGTCGGAGTCATTCCCAGTGAGAGTTGGACTCCGCCAGGGCTGCCCTTTGTCACCGATCCTGTTCATAATTTTTATGGACAGGATTTCTAGGCGCAGCCAGGGAATGGAGGGTGTCATGCTTGGTGACCACAGGATCTCATCTCTGTTGTTTGCAGATGATGTTGTCCTGTTGGCTTCATCCAGCAATGACCTACAGCTCTTGCTGGGACGGTTTGCCGCTGAGTGTGAAGCGGCTGGGATGAGAATCAGCACCTCCAAGTCCGAATCCATGGTCCTCAGCCGGAAAAAGGTGGATTGTCCTCTCCGGGTTGGGGACAGGCTCCTGCCCCAAGTGGAGGAGTTTAAGTATCTTGGGGTCTTGTTCACGAGTGAGGGGAAAATGGAGCGAGAGATCGACAGACGGATTGGAGCAGCATCTGCAGTGATGCGGACGTTGTACCGGTCTGTTGTGGTGAAGAGGGAGCTTAGTTCTAAGGCAAAGCTGTCGATTTACCAGTCAATCTACGTTCCTACTCTCACCTATGGTCACGAGCTTTGGGTAATGACCGAAAGAACGAGATCGCGGATACAAGCGGCTGAAATGAGCTTTCTCCGTAGGATTGCTGGACTCACCCTCAGAGATAAGGTGAGGAGCTCAGTCATCCGGGAGAGGCTCAGAGTAGAACCGCTGCTCCTCCACATTGAAAGGAGTCAGTTGAGGTGGTATGGGCATCTGATTAGGATGCCTCCTGGACGCCTCCCACTTGAGGTGTTTCAGGTACGTCCCACTGGGAGGAGACCCCGGGGCAGACCCAGGACTCGGTGGAGAGACTATGTCTCCCAGCTGGTCTGGGAACGCCTTGGTATCCCCTCTGAAGAGCTGGAGCAGGTGGCTGGGGAGAGGGAAGTCTGGGCTTCTCTGCTTGAACTGCTGCCTCCGCGACCCGGACCTCCGGAAAAGTGGTAGAAGATGGATGGATGGATGGATGGAATGCTTGACCCCAAAAACCTATGTCTAGACACCAAAATCAACCTTCTAGCTGAATTAGTTACTGAGATATAGGTGGTGGTATGCATTTTGGCGGCCATTTTGAATTTTGGGCAAAAAAAAGGTTTCCCGTAATTTTTGGGAGGTACATGGGAGCTTATTTTCATTAAAATGGGTCTAGAATGCTAAATCCAGTGAGAAAAAAAGGTCCTGGGAGGTTGGTCCCGAAACCCCCAAAAATGACTCTACTAGAGGCCGGTCAGCGGCGGAATACGCGGTTGACTTCCGGGTGGCAGCGGAGGAGGTGGGCTGGGATGAGGCATCTCTCTGCAGCATTTTCCTCCGTAGCCTCAACTCTGGTCTGAGGGATGAGCTAGCTGGCCGGGACCTCCCAGGGCAACTCCCTGAGCTAATCTCGCTCACGATTAGCCTGGACAACAGGCTACGTGAGCGGGCTGCGGAGCGGAAGTCTGCCAGCCGCTCGCGCGGAGCTTCCCTCCACCCAGCTCAGTCTCACCCCCTGGCGTTACCGGCTCCGGAGTCCGCCGATGAACCAGAGGCCATGGCTATCAGGCGCACTAGGCTCCCTCTAGCGGAGAGACAACGCCGGCGGGAACGGGGTCTCTGCATGTATTGTGGAGATGACCAGCATCCCGTGGAGCTGTGCCCGGTTAAGCTAAACGGGGAGGTCCGCGAGTCACTATAGGGGGCCTCGCGAACTCTAACCGGTCTAACTCCCTATCCTCTTGTACACTGCCCTTACGGTTCTGTCACAACTCCACTGGGCACTCCATTCACGCACTGGTGGATTGCGGGGCAGAGCAGAGCTTTATTTCTAAAAGCCTGGCAACCCATTTGGGCATACCATGTCAACCACTGCCTAACCCCTTAAACTTGGTCACACTCTCCCGTTCTCCCCTGGGTACTGTTACACATCGCACGAAGCCAGTTCCCATCATCGTCTCCGGCAACCACCAGGAGGATTTGTCCTTCTACGTCCTGCCCTCCTTGTCGGACCGTGTCATCCTGGGATACCCCTGGCTGCGGCTGCACAACCCTGTCCTGGATTGGAGGACCGGCAGCATCCTGTCCTGGAGCACCTTCTGCTTGGGCACCTGTCTCCAGTCGGCGCCCTGTGCACCGTCCTCCCCTCCATCAGCGCCCGTCTCCGAACCTCCGGACCTGACCCTGGTGCCGCAGGAATTCCACGACCTAGGGGCGGCGTTCAGTAAGTCCAGAGCCTTGTCTCTTCCCCCGCATTGACCCTACGACTGCGCAATCAACATCCGCCCGGGGGCCCCCCTGCCGTCAGGCCGTCTGCACAGCTTCTCTGCACCGGAGCGAGAAGCAATGGACACGTACAATAAGGAGTCGCTCAGCGCTGGGATCATCCGCCCCTCTTCGTCCCCACTTGGCGTGGGATTCTTCTTCGTGGCAAAGAAGGATGGGTCCTTACGCCCCTGTATCGACTACAGAGCCCTGAACGACATCACCATTAAGGACCGTTACACTCTGCCCCTTATGGACACTGCCTTCCACTCCCTCCAGGGGGCGACCTGGTTCACCAAGCTTGACCTCCACAGCGCTTACCATCTCGTTAGGATCCGGGAGGGAGACGAGTGGAAGACGGGCTTTAGGACGCCTAGCGGCCACTTCGAGTATCTCGTGATGCCGTTTGGGCTCACCAACGCACCTGCCGTCTTCCAACGTCTAATCAACGACGTCCTCCGGAACTTTCTGGGAGTGTTCGTCTTTGTATATCTGGATGATATACCCATCTTCTCCAAGGCACGAGATGAACACCAGGCCCATGTGAGGCGGGTCCTGCAACGGCTGCTGGAGAACCGGCTGTTTATTAAAGCAGAGAAATGCGAGTTTTATGCCCGAACCACCTCCTTCCTGGGGTTCGTCATTTCGCATAACCTGATCCAGATGGGGGGCAATGGATCAGCGTTCTCGTCGCGCCCTCCGTCAGTACCCGGGCTCGCCTGGGGAAGCTAATGATCCTACCAGCAGACTAAATTCGAAGAGACGACGCCTCTGTGCCAAGTCAAAGAAGAATCCTAGTCACACTCCTAAAGCCGAAGGCAAACAGCCCCAAGAGCACTTTGTGGTAGGATCTGCCCTTCGCATATTACAACTAAACGTTGAAGGCCTATCTGCAGCCAAGCAAAGCCTTATCGAAGTCCTCGCCTTCCAACATTCGATTGATGTAATCTGCCTCCAAGAGACTCATATTGGCACAGAGGAAGCTGGCCGCTTCACCATCAAAGGCTTTGACCTCCTGTGCTATGTTCTACACGCTAAACATGGACGTGCCACCTATGTGCGTTCTGACATAGTTGAAGCAAATCACCTGATAACAACACATTTCTCAGACACCATAATCATTGGTGGCTTCCATATTGTCAATGTGTACAAGCCCCCTAATGCCAACTGGGATCTGCAGGTCTTACCCACCCTACCCCACCCTGCCATCTATGTGGGGGACTTTAACAGCCATCACCCTGACTGGGGGTACCCAGCAGTGGACAGTGATGGGGAGGCACTTTCAGACTGGGCATCCAGAAATGACCTCGCTTTGATATACAACCCCAAACAAAGAGGAACCTTCCACTCTGCTAGGTGGAAGAAGGACTATTCTCCTGACCTGTGTTGGGCCAGCTCTTTGAATGGGGAGTCATATCCTACACAGATCCTCATTCTTGATGATTTTCCACACAGCCAACACCGGCCCCTGCTTGTACACATTGGCCTACAACTTCCAGTCATATACAGCCTAAGGAAGATGCGCTGGAACTTCCGCAAAGCCAACTGGAAGAAATTCAGTGAAACTCTGGACCGGAGCGTTGTTACCATCCCACTCCACACCATCACTGTAGATGAAGCATACAACCGCTTCTGCAGCGCAATCTTCAAGGCTGCCCATACTGCAATCCCACGAGGCTACCGACCCCTCTATGTCCCATGTTTGGACGGAGAAAGTGCTGCCCTCCTACAATCCTATCAAACATCAGGGGACCCAGAGATAGCAGACCATCTCATTGAATCGCTAAATACAGTCCGGCGAAAGAAATGGTAGGAGACAGTTGCTGACCGGAGCTTTACCCACTCTAGCAGGAAATGTTGGAGCCTCATCTGTCGCCTAGGAGCTGCACAGAAGCCCCCTAGCCAAAGCCGAGCATCCGTCACACCCAACCAAGTTGCATCCCACCTACTGACTATCGCCAAAGCACCCCAAGACAAAGACACCAGAAGAGCAGTTACAACTGAGCTAAAAAAAACACCAAAAAATGCCTGTAGAGGAAACAAACCCTGAACCCTTCAAGGCTACTGAACTGGAGAAAGTCCTACAGGGCCTGAAATGTGGAAAGGCAGCAGGATACGATAACATCTTCCCAGAATTCATGAAAAATCTTGGCCCCCGAGCCCTAACCTGGTTGACACAATTCTACACAAGGATCACACAAACAAACTCGATCCCAAAGAAATGGCGGACAGCAAAGGTCATTGCCATCCCAAAACCTGGCAAAGACCACAAACTACCAGCAAGCTACCGCCCAATCTCCCTACTCAGCGTTCCTTACAAAATCATGGAGCGCCTAATACTGCAACGCATTTCCCCAGAAATAGAGGATATTCTAAGTGTGGATCAAGCAGGTTTCCGCAAGGACCGCAGAACAGGAGAACAAGTACTGGCCCTAACCACCTTCATCGAAAATGGCTTCGAGAGCAGACTGAAGACAGGGGCTGTGTTTCTCGATCTTACAGCTGCCTATGATACGGTCTGGCACAAAGGCCTCCTCCTGAAACTTATAAAGGCGATCCCTGCTTGGGCAACAGCAATTATAAAAACCCTGCTGACCAACCGAAGGTTCAGAGTCCACCTCAGTCAGAACACAAGTGCATGGAGAATGCAGAAAAACGGACTCCCACAAGGCTCAGTTCTAGCTCCAACTCTGTTCAACCTCTACATAAACGACCTGCCTACTACAAAATCCCGCAAATTCATCTATGCAGACGACATCTGTTTGGCATTCCAAGCACCAGACTTTGAACCACTGGAACGGGTGCTCACGGAAGATCTTGCCAAACTGGACCAGTTCTGCAAAATCTGGCGCCTAAAACCAAGCCCAGCAAAAACCGTCTCCAGTGTATTCCATCTCCACAATGCAAAAGCTGCCAGAGAACTAAACATCCACCTGAGCGGACTCAAGCTTAAGTATGCCCCAAATCCAACTTATCTTGGAGTGACCCTTGATAGGACCTTATCCTTCAAGGAACATCTAAAGGGGACGGCTGCTAAGGTGAAGGTACGAAACAACCTGCTCTGCAAGCTCGCTGGTGCAAAATGGGGGGCGGCAGTCTCCACCCTGCGCACCTCAGCACTGGCCCTTTCATACTCTGTAGCAGAATATTGTGCCCCTGTCTGGTCCAGGTCATCTTACACACACCATGTAGACACCCAGCTCAACTCAACCATGAGAACTATAACTGGAACAATCCGCTCAACACCACTCCCCTGGCTCTCTGTACTGTCAAACATAGCCCCTCCACACATCCGGCGAGCAGCATTAACTCAAAGGATGCTCCAAAAAGTTAAAGATTCTCCTCACTTACCAATCCATGCAGATATCTACACCCCACCCACTGCCCGACTTTCATCCAGACGGCCGATTTGGAAAAACCCTCCCCCAGCTGACTTTACCATCCAGACAGCTTGGCAAGAGGAATGGGAGACCAAGGAGGTCCCAAACAAACAGCTGGTGATAAACCCCAACCAACAGGTCCCGGGCACCAACCTCCCAAGGAGACAGTGGTCTACACTCAATCGCTTCAGGACTGGACATGGCCCCTGCTTGGCCAGCCTTCACAGATGGGGCAGTAGCCCTAGCCCACTGTGCGCATGTGGAGAGGAGCAAACAATGGAACACATCATAGAGGCTTGCCCGCTCCAAAGACTGGAAGGAGGATTACACACCCTCCATACAGCAAACCAGGAGGCAACTGCTTGGCTTAAGGACTTTGCATTCGCTAAATAAATATAAACCAGATCCTCCTCGACCCCGCGAAGGTTGAAGCGGTGGTCGAGTGGCCCACGTCCAGGAAGCAGGTGCAGCAGTTTATTGGCTTCGCAAATTTCTACCGGCGCTTTATCCCTAAGTTCGGCACCATCGTCTCCCCCTGACCCGCCTCACGTCACCGAAGGTGCCTTTCCAGTGGTCCGAGGAAGCGGCCACCGCCTTCAAGACCCTCCAGGCGGAATTCTCGTCCCCCCGGGTCCTGACCCAGGACGATCCTGCGCTTCAGTGCTTAGTGGAGGTTGACGCATCTAACTAACTAACTAACTAACCTGCACTTATATAGCGCTTTTCTAGTCACAAAGACCACTCAAAGCGCTTTTTCATTAATACTAACCCTCTATTCTAAGGGCCTATAGGAAACAAATATCTAGGGACAATTTAGAACAGCCAATTAACCTAACATGCATGTTTTTGGCATGTGGGAGGAAACCGGAGAAATCCCGGAGTAAACCCACGCAACACGGGGAGAACATGCAAACTCCACACAGATCACTGTTGGTCGGGGGCTGGGATCGAACACACGATCCCATGATCCCCACAATCCCCCGGCCAAGGGTAAACTGTGCTGCCGCAGTGCTAACCACTGCGCCACCGTGCAGCATCTGACACGGGGGTGGGGGCGGTGCTTTCTCAGCGCTCGCCAGTGGATGGAGTCAAGCGGCCCTGCGCCTTCTTCTCTCGATGGCTGACGGTGGTGGAACGTAACTATGACGTCGGCGACAGGGAGCTTCTCGCTGTCAAGCTCGCGCTAGAGGAATGGTGTCACTGGTTGGAGGGGGCAGCCCAACCCTTTGTGGTCTGGACGGACCACAAAAATCTCGAGTACCTGAGGTCAGCAAGTTGTCTGAATGCCCGCCAGGCGCGCTGGTCTCTATTTTTTGCTCCTTTTAACTTCACCATCACGTACCGTCCAGGCTCGAAGAATGGGCTGTCCGACGCCCTCTCCCGACAGTTTGCCCCCGAGGGTCCTGAAGAATCAAGTCATACCATCCTGCCCAAGTCGTGCGTCTTAGGAGTGATCGCCTGGCCCATTAAGGACAAGATTCTGGACGCTCAGAAGACGGGATCGGATCCTGGCGGGGGGCCGGAGGGGAGGCTCTTTGTTCCATCTGCAGTTCGGGGTGAGGTAATCCATTGGGCCCACACCTCCAGACTCGCTTGTCACCCCGGCATTACCCGCCTGGTGAGTTGGCTGCAGCGCTCATTTTGGTGGCCAGGTCTCCATAAAGACGTTACCAACTATGTCCGGGCCTGTCCCCAGTGTGCAACCGGCAAGACCCAGAACTCTCCACCTGTGGGTCTACTCCAGCCTCTGCCGATCCCGGGCAGGCCCTGGTCGCACATCGCCCTTGACTTCGTCACCGGTTTACCAGTCTCTAACACCTATGACACGGTCCTGACAATTGTGGACAGATTCTCCAAGGCCGCCCATTTTGTGCCTCTTCAGGGTCTCCCTTCAGCACGCGAGACGGCCGATCTACTGGTCCACCATGTCATCAGACTGCATGGTATCCTGCTGGACGTGGTCTCGGACAGGGGCCCACAGTTTGTCTCCCAGGTCTGGAGGAGTTTTTGCAGCGCCTTAGGGACCACGGTGAGTCTCTCCTCAGGTCACCATCCCCAATCCAACGGGCAGTGCGAGCGCACGAACCAGGAGTTGGAAGCCGCTCTGCGCTGCGTAACATCCTCCAATCCTTCATCCTGGAGCTCCTACCTGACCTGGGTAGAATACGCCCATAATTCGGCCCAGTCCACGGCAACTGGAGTGTCACCCTTTGAAGCGTCCTTGGGGTATAACCCCCCTGTTTTCCCTGAGCAGGAGGGTGAGTTAGCCGTCCCCTCCGTCCAGGCGCACATCAGGTGCTGCTGGAGGATTTGGGCCAAAACTGAGGACGCGCTTTTACGCACAGCGGTGCGCAACAGCTCCACCGCCAATCGTCACAGGAGACCAGCTTCTGCTTACCAGGTGGGTCAGCGGGTGTGGCTGTCATCTCAAGACATCAACCTGAAGGGAGAAAAGAAGAAATTGGCCCCGAGATTCCTCGGCCCCTTCGTGATCTCCAAAATCATCAACCCGGTGGCTGTGCATTTGCCCCCCCCCCCCCCGTGTGTGTCCCACTTTCCACGTCTCCAAGCTTAAGCGTGTTGTGTCCAATTCACTCTGCCCTCCTCCTAGGTCTCCTCCCGCGCCTAGAATGATCGACGGTGACCCGGCGCGGGGTGTTTCTGCCATTCTGGACTCCCGGCGTCGGGGTCGCGGGCTGCAGTACCTGGTGGATTGGGAGGGCTATGGGCCAGAGTGGAGATCCTGGGTGCGCTCTTCGTGGGTGTTGGATCCAGACCTCATCGCGGAGTTTCACCGGACACACCCAGGTAAGCCAGCACCAGGAGGTGCTGGTGGGGGGGTAGTACTGTCATCACCCGCAGCTCACGGGCTTCCACCTCAGCTGCGCGCACACCTGCGTCTCGTTAGTGTGCTGCTATTTATTCCATCCTGCCCTGAGCTGCAGCCTGGAGCCGTCTGTCTCCCAACATCGGAATCTCCCAGCAGCTTCCTACTCATCAGGCCTGCTGATCTACGCTAACGGGCACGTAAGCCGTCATTATTGTCTGCTCATCTTCTCCTATCAGCCTCCCCTGTGCACAGGTGGATAACCCGGCGGCGGACTTACCTTCCATCGTCCCGGCGCTCCTCTGCCTCAACGCTTCGCCCGGACGCACAGCAGGACGTTGTCTCCCAGGCTTGGGACCTGCCAATGCCAGCCACCGCATCTCTGCAAGTAAGCACAGCTCTTGATCACGTTCCCGTGTGGTTGCCTAGCTAACCCCTTTTCTCCTCTCTCCCATAGGGTTGTCTAGCCGCACGACGTGCTGCTCTGTCCTGGCTTGCATCCTCCACCCGCATCACACACTAATCTCTCATACACGCATCCATACACTCTCCTTGTTGTTTAATAAAGCTGTCAAATCTACCTGAGCCTGCGTGCGTGTTTCCTGGGCCGACAATATGTCAGTTTTGGCTTCAGTCTCCTCCCATATCTGCTGTAACTGGGGTTTACTGCCACCGTGGCGCTGCTGTGCCGATGGGGGGCTGCTGGGAGTGTGTATGACTGCGGGTGGGCTGTGGCGAGGTGGGGGTAAACTTCGGTCTGTCCGTGTGGCTGCTCTGGTGAATCATTTCCCTGGGGTGCTCTCCATGGGGGTCTTCCACGCCGAGGGGCCCTAGCCAACAGCACTTGCTTTGTCTGCCACTACTTTTTTTTTTTTGTTACTTATTTGTACCTGTAGGTAGATTTGTTTTGCAGTCTGGTGACAAGCCAACAGCTGCCGGTCGCTGCATGTGCAAGCGCCCCTTAACTCCCTAACCTGCATGTTTTTGGCGTGTGGGAGGAAACCGGAGAAATCCCGGAGTAAACCCACGCAAACACGGGGAGAACATGCAAACTCCACACAGATCACTGTTGGTCGGTGGCTGGGATCGAACCCACAATCCCCGCGCTCCCCCGGCCAAGGGTAAAACTGTGCTGCCACAGTGCTAACCATTGCGCCACCGTGCAGCCCACTACGAAAGCGGGTTTAAGTCTGTCTATTCCAATTTTCTCCCACCTACCCCCCAAGTCTAGCAAAAAAATGCTTATCCCCTGTTTCCAACACTCTGAATGGTCCATCATAGGGTGGGCGCAATGGAGGGCGGTGGGTGTCTGACGAGCACGAACTCCGCGTTCTTCAAAGTTTTAGGCACGAAAGCACACGGAAAACAGTAGTGGGCCGGGCCCGGCAGCATGCCTGTGTTTGCGCTACGCTGCAAAAGCTGAGAGGGGCAGCTGTCCAGTGCGGGATTATCTGGCAGAAATTCCCCGGGCAGCCGTAGTGGCTGCACAAAAACGAGCTCTGCTGGGGAAGCTTCCAGATTGCCTTTTCAACTCCAATAAAACCCACGGCAACCTGTCCACCCAATTTGCATCTGTCAGTGAAGCCCTGAGTGCTGCTTTCAGTGATCTATGAAAACGCTCGCATAACCCATTGGCCTGTAGGTTGTACGCAGTTGTGTGATGAATTGTAACACCCAGGCTACGGGCCATCGCGGACCAGAGGTCAGAAACAAATTGAGGGCCCCTGTCGGATGTAATGTCTGACGGGACTCCAAAACGTGCCACCCATGCTGTTAAAAAAGCGCGTGCTACGTCCGTGGACGTGGTTGCTGCCAGCAGGACTGCTTCTGGCCAGCGCGTGGTGCGGTCCACCACTGTCAGGAGGTACATGCACCCCTGTGATGGCGGGAGGGGGCCCACGAGGTCCGTGTGAACATGATTGAACCTCTTAGCCGGTACCCGAAACGGCTCCAAGGGAGCCTTTGTGTGTCTGTGTACCTTGGCTCGTTGGCACGCCACGCAGGCTGCAGCCCACTCTTTTACTTGTTTGCGTAGGCTTGGCCACACAAATTTCTCTCCCACCATTTTGAATGACGTGCGCACTCCTGGGTGCGCCAGAGTGTGAACCAACTCAAACACGTGGCGGCGCCACGCAACTGGGACCACCAGACGTGGGTGTCCCATGGAGACCTCACAGATTAGGGGCGGCATGCCGTCTTGAAGCACCCTGCTCTTCAGCCTTAACCTTGTTGGTCCAGACTGGAGCTCGCGCACGTCTGCGTCGCTAATCTGCTCCGCGGCCATGGCTGCGTAATCTATCCCCACGTAGACCGGGGCCACCACAGCGCGTGAGAGGCAGTCCACCACCACATTCAGTTTACCCGACACATGCTGAATATCAGTAGTAAACTCTGAGATCGCGGCCAGCTGTCTCTGCTGCCGGCCCAACCACGGTTCTGAAACCTTGGCCACTGCGAACGTTAGTGGCTTGTGGTCCACGAACGCGGTGAAGCTGCGCCCTTCCAGCCAGAACTGGAAGTGACATATGGCCAGGTGGAGGGCCAGCAACTCCCTGTCGAACGCGCTGTATTTACGTTCGCTGTCGCGCAAAGTTCTGCTGAAAAAAGCGAGCGGCTGCCATGCTCCGGTGATGCGCTGCTCTACGACAGCCCCTATGGCTACGTCTGAAGCGTCGGTGGTGAGCGCTATCCGGGCCACCGGGTCCGGATGCGCCAGCAGTGCGGCGTTTGCCAGGGCTGCTTTAACCTCCGAGAACGCCCGCTCTCGCTCCGGGGTCCATCCGACCCCATCCACGGGTTTCTGTCTCTTGAGCGTGGCGTACAATGGTTGCATGAGCTGCGCCGCGCGGGGAAGGAAACGGTTATAAAAGTTCACCATCCCCAAAAATTCCTGAAGCACCCTGACCGTCTGAGGCCAGGGAAAATCAGCCATGGCACGCACTTTGTCGGGCAATGGGATCGCTCCTTCCGGAGAGACGCGGTGCCCCAAAAAATCAATCTCTGTCACGACGAACTGGCATTTCGCCGGGTTGATTATTAACCTGTGCTCCTCCAACCTCCAGAAAACCATCCTGAGGTGGGTTTCGTGTTCATCTTCGGATGCACTGGTTAACAGGATATCGTCCAGGTAGACGAACACGAATGGGAGATTGCGCAGCACTGCATCCATCATGCGCTGGAACGTCTGTGCCACGCCTTTTAACCCGAATGGCATGCACAGGAACTCGAATAAACCAAACAGAGTTATTACCGCTGTTTTGGGTACATCCTACGTGCGCACTGGGACTTGGTGGTAACCGCGGACCAGGTCTATTCTGGAAAAAAATGCGTACTCCGGCGAGGTGGACGGAAAAATCCTGTATGTGGGGAATCGGGTAGCGGTCATGTGCTGTGGCGTTGTTCAACCTGCGGAAATCACCGCACAGTCGCCACGATCCCTCAGCCTTAGGGACCATGTGTAGCAGGGATGCCCATGGGCTGTTCGAATGCCTGATGATGCCCAACCTTTTCAGGTTGGCCAACTCCTCGCGCGCTATGGCCAGTTTAGCTGCGTCCAAGCGCTGAGGTCTTGCAAAAACGGGCGGCCCGGTGGTGGTGCTGAAGTGCTGCACCCCGTGTTTAGCAATGGTTGCCGAAAATGTCGGGACCGTGAGTGCTGGGAACTGAGTGAACAGTGCGTGGAACTTAGCGCCTGGAGCTGTGACGTTGGCTTGTGCTGTTGGCCGGGCCCCTCGAGCTATACAGGGGAGAGAGTCAAAGGACAGTGCATTAACCAGGCGCCTGTTAGCAACATCAACTAGTAAACCATGTGCACACATTTCAGTGTTGCTATGACAAAAGTCCACTCGTATGTACGGCCGTGTAGAGATAAGATCAGTGTTCTCTCACCAAAGGTCTTAATTTCCGAGACGTTTGCTGCCAACATCCCAGGGCTGCTAGGTCCTGCCAGCCGGTCAGTGTAGGTCGGCAGGATGATGCTCTTCTGGGCTCCGGTTTCCATGAGGAAATGCCTCCCTGAGCGCGCGTCCGTCATGTAGAGCAGCTTGTTCTCTTCACTGGCGGTCGCAGCTGCTACCGACTGCCGGCCTTGGCGTTTCCCGAGCGCCTGAACGGTGGTGCACATCTGCGCGCGTTCTCTCCGAAGCGGCGGTGGTAGAAACAGAGCATGTCCCTCTGGCGCTCCTTGGCCCCCGCTGCTGCTACAGTCGGTGGCTCCTCGCCTCCTCTGATCGTCTCGCTGGGCTCTGCCGCCGCCGCGTTGACTGTGATCGCCCTGGTGGTGAGGATGATCCGGTCTGCCTCCTGGGCTAGCGCACGGTAGTCACGCGTGGCCAGCAATGTCGAATTGGCCAGAACCGCTCTCGCCTCTGTTGGAAGGTTCCGGAGGAAAAGGTGGGCAAACAGAAAGTGCCCGTTGTATTGATATGTGAAGTTCATATGGAGTCACCACTAGAGGGCAGTATGACCCCGGCCATGACCTGACTATAAAAGGAGATGTACATGTGCCAATGTGTGGTTAGTTGTTAGTTGCACTTGAAGTGACAAGTAAAAAGTCCTAACTGACACCCGGTGTGTGTGCCTCGTCATTACATGTTCCAGGAGAACATTACATGGTACCAGGAGAAAATTACATGGTACCAGGAGTAAATTACATGATACCAGGATATAAAACTACGAACCGACGACGAAGATGAACGCTCTTCGACAGCCGGACGAGTTAAAGTTGACCGGTAACGTCAACGAGAACTGGAAAGTATTCAAACAGAGTTTTGAACTTTATTCGCTTGCTATCGGTCTCCGTGACGAGGAGAGGAAAATAGCATTACTGCTAACAGTAGCAGGGCGAGCGGCGCTAAATGTGTTTAACACATTCATCTTCACGGAAGAAGAAAAAGGCAACTTCGACGCCGTGATGAAGAAATTTGACGATTATTGCACACCGAGAAAGAATGAAACGTACGAGAGGTATGTGTTCAGAAAAAGACTTCAGAAAGAGTCAGAGTCCATCGAGCTGTATGTCACAGACCTACGGTTGAAATGTCAGTCATGCAACTTTGGAACATTAAGTGAGTCAATGATACGGGACCAAATTGTAATTGGGGTCCAAGACAACAAATTGCGGATGCAATTACTGAAAGAGACTAACTTAACGCTGGAGAAAGCGATACTGATTTGCCAAGCGTCTGAGAGTATAAAGGCACAATTAAAGACTTTTAGCAGCAAGGAAAAAGAGACTGCTGAGGTCGGTGCAGTGCTGCGCGCGAAGCCGAAAGGAACGTTGCAGGCAAGAAAAAGGGAGGCAAACCCAGAGCCCGCGCGCGGGAACTGCGAGCGGTGTGGAAGGCAACACGCGCTGAAACAGTGTCCAGCATTCAGGAAGGAATGTCGCAAGTGTGGCGGAAAAAATCACTTCGCAAAGACCTGCTTCTCAAAGAGGAGGGTGCAACTCGTGGAGAAAAAGAGCGACAGCGAGGAGGATCAGTTTTACGTGGACGCCATCGAGGGAGAGACGAGCGCTGACGAATGGATAGTGTGCCTGGAGATGAATGGCACGGACATGTCACTGAAGCTCGACACAGGTGCGCAGGTAAACATCCTGCCAATGAAAGATTTTAAAAGACTGAAAAACAAGCCGAAAATAAGAAATAAAAAGATTAATCTGAGAACATATGACGATAAGCCAATACCCACTAAGGGAATGTGCAGGGTTACACTGTCAAACAAAGGTAAAACAGTGAATGCATTGTTTGTACTTGTTGATGGAAATAGACAAGCAATTTTGGGTTTAAAAACATGCGATCAGCTAGGTCTGATCAAAAGGGTGAATGTCATTGATACAGACAAAGTGACAACACGGTGCACACGGGCTGCACGGTGGCGCAGTGGTTTAGCACTGTGGCAGCACAGTTTTACCCTTGGCCGGGGGATCGCGGGGATCATGAGGTCGTGGGTTCGATCCCAGCCCCCGACCAACAGTGAGCTGTGTGGAGTTTGCATGTTCTCCCCGTGTTGCGTGGGTTTACTCCGGGATTTCTCCGGTTTCCTCCCGCATACCAAAAAAAAACATGTAGGTTTAGGGCGCTCGCGCACGCAGCGACCAGCAGCCGGTGGCTTGTCACCAGACTGCAAACCAAGTCTACCTACGGGTACAAATAAGTGACAAAAAAAAAAAAAAAAAAAAAAAAACACGAGAAAATACAGAGGCTACAACAAGTAGGCACAAACACACTGACTGGGTGAAAGAATACAAAGAGGTGTTCAAAGGAATAGGCCGCCTACCAGGCAAACAAAAAATTAGGCTGAAAGAGAATGCAGAGCCAGTCATACATGCAGCAAGAAAAGTGCCAATAGCTCTTAAAAAGAGGCTGAGAGAAACACTAGACTCACTGATAGCAGACGGAGTGGTCAGAAAAATAGAAGAACCAACTGAATGGGTTAACTCACTAGTTATAGTGGAGAAGCCAAATGGAGATTTGAGATTGTGCATAGATCCAAAAGATCTAAATAAAGTAATACAGCGGGAGCATTACAGGCTACCAACAAAATCTGACATAACCAGCACAATGAGTGGAGCAAATTACTTCACAAAATTAGATGCCAAATCTGGGTTTTACCAAATAGTGCTCGACGAGGAAAGCGCTAAATTGTGCACATTTAATATGCCATTCGGAAGGCATTGCTTTCTACGAATGCCGTTCGGGATTAGCTCAGCCCCTGAAATTTTCCATAGAACTGTGCAGCAACTGTTTGACGGAATAGAAGGGGTGGGAGTTTTTCTTGATGACGTGGTAGTCTGGGGAAAAACAAAAGAGGAGCACGACGAAAGGTTGGCAAGAGTTCTCACACAGGCGCAAAAGTCAGGTATGAAACTGAATAAGAGTAAGTGCCAATTCGGGGTACGGGAGATTACATACCTGGGAGAGAAATTATCTGGGGCAGGCGTGCAACCAGATCCGGAAAAAGTGCGGGCCATAGCAGAGCTGCCAGTACCGCAGAACAAAAATGACTTGCAAAGAGCCCTAGGGCTAGTCAATTACATGGGAAAATTTATCCCAAATTTATCAGCTAACACAATAGCTCTTAGAAGCTTGTTAGAGACCAATACAATGTGGCAGTGGATGGCAGAGCATGCCAGAGAATGAGAGTGGCTCAAAAGCAGTCTAATAAAGGAGCCAGTGTTAAAATTCTATGATCAGGACAAACTGCTAAAAGTGTCCACAGATGCGTCCAAAGCCGGCCTAGGAGCTGTGCTATTGCAAAAACATGACACAGAGTGGTATCCAGTCGCATACGCATCGCGCACCATGACAAGCGCAGAAAAAAATTACGCGCAAATAGAGAAAGAGACTCTAGGTGCAGTGTTTGGATGTGAGAAGTTTCATGAATATGTGTATGGAAGGTCAGTAATACTAGAAACAGACCACAAACCACTGATTGCGATCTCACAGAAGCCACTGGGTGACGCACCACCGCGCATCCAGCGTCTAATGTTAAGATTACAAAAATATGACTTGAAATTTGAGTTTACACCAGGCAAGCAACTAATTGTAGCCAATGCGCTGAGTAGGGCTAGCTTGAGCAACACCAGCAGCACAACAGAGGAAGCTGTGCAAATACATGTAGACTCTATTAAGGCACACATGCCAGTGTCAGATGCAAAATGGACGAAGATAGTGAAAGAAACACAAAAAGATCCATCCATCCATCCATCCATCTTCTACCGCTTTTCCGGAGGTCCGGGTCGCGGAGGCAGCAGTTCAAGCAGAGAAGCCCAGACTTCCCTCTCCCCAGCCACCTGCTCCAGCTCTTCAGAGGGGATACCAAGGCGTTCCCAGACTAGCTGGGAGACATAGTCTCTCCACCGAGTCCTGGGTCTGCCCCGGGGTCTCCTCCCAGTGGGACGTGCCTGAAACACCTCAAGTGGGAGGCGTCCAGGAGGCATCCTAATCAGATGCCCATACCACCTCAACTGACTCCTTTCAATGTGGAGGAGCAGCGGTTCTACTCTGAGCCTCTCCCGGATGACTGAGCTCCTCACCCTATCTCTGAGGGTGAGTCCAGCAATCCTAGATGAGATTGTGTGACATCACAAAAAGATGAGAAACTAAAAAGAGTAATGAAACAGATACATCAGCCAGGACAGGTTATGATTGACAAGCCTTACCAACACTTTAAAGGTGAACTGTCTGTGTTAGATGGGGTTCTGTTAAAAGGTACAAGGATAGTCATACCTACCTCCATGAGATCAGAAATGGTTAAATTAGTGCATGAGGGGCATTTGGGTATTGAAAAGTGCAAAAGACGTGCACGTGATGTTTTGTATTGGCCCAACATGCACAAGGACATTGAGGCATATGTGCAGCGCTGTGAGATTTGCCAGCGCCACAGGTATCAACAGCCAAGGGAGCCTATGAGGCCCCATGAGAAGCCTCAAGGGCCATGGAGAAAAGTGGGCATGGATCTATTTCAGCTTAAGGGCAAGGACTATCTGTTAGTCATGGACTATCATTCCACCTACCCAGAGTTTGCAGGGTTGAGTGACACAACAGCAGAAAAGGTGATTGCACATACAAAGACAATGTTCGCACGCCATGGAATTCCAATGACTGTTGTAAGCGATAACGGACCACAATTCACGAGTCAGTGCTTCAAAGACTTTGCAGACACATATGGGTTCAAGCACGTGACCTCAAGCCCTCTGTACCCACAGTCGAATGGGTTAGCAGAGAAAGGGGTGCAAATTGTGAAGCGCATACTGAAAAAGGCTGCAGACAATGCAGAAGACCCACATCTGGCGATCCTGAATTACCGAGCATCACCACTGGAGAATGGACTGTCCCCAGCAGAAATGCTCATGAACAGAAAACTCAGAACGCGACTTCCATCAGCATCTCAAGTGATAAAAAAGAGAGATGTGAGGCGTGATGAGAGGCAAACTGAACTGTACAACAGAACAGCACAACCTCTGAGACCACTTGCACATGAGGACATAGTGCGAGTGAGATGTGATGGAGAATGGGGACCGCTGGCAAAAGTGGTTAAAGAAACAACCCCCAGATCATATGAAGTCATCACAGAGCATGGAAAAAAAACAATGAGGCGAAACCGACGTCACTTACTGAAAGTGCCTCAGACAAAAATGAGAGTCACAGACAGTGAAACAAGCGACATGCCAAATTACAGCCAAACCGAACAACCAGAAATGGCTGAGAACCAAAACTTAGAGACAGACAATAACGAACAGACTGAGGTGACACAAATCAGAAGATCACAAAGGCAAATTGTGAAACCGAAAAGATTGACTGAGGAAATGTAAGGAGTACTGAAAAAAATAAAAAATAAAAAATGTGTTGATGTTGAATTGTAAACAGAGGAAAAAATGTGTTGATGTTGAATTGTAAACAGAAAAGAAAAAAAAAATTGAACTTGTGATTCAGTGTACAAGGTGAAAGAAATGTAAATAGAAATGGAGTTTATTTTGTATATAGAAATTTGAGAAAAAGTTTATAGTTGGACATGACCTTACTTGAAAAAAAAGGGAGATGTATTGATATGTGAAGTTCATATGGAGTCACCACTAGAGGGCAGTATGACCCCGGCCATGACCTGACTATAAAAGGAGATGTACATGTGCCAATGTGTGGTTAGTTGTTAGTTGCACTTGAAGTGACAAGTAAAAAGTCCTAACTGACACCCGGTGTGTGCGCCTCGTCATTACATGTTCCAGGAGAACATTACACCCGTCATCCGTGCCCATTAACGCCAGCATCTTCTCCATCAGGTCGACGGCCGAACCATCTCCTAACTCGGTCCTTCCCAGGAGCCTCTCCGCTCTCTCACATTCCGAGAGCGTGTAGCGCAGGGTGAGCGCAGCCTTGAGCGCCTCGTATTTGTTGCGGGCTGGAGGCTGATCGAGCAGGCTCGCTACCTGCTGAGCTGTGCGGGCGTCCAGTGCTGCTACCACATGGTAGAATCTGGTGTCGTCTGCCGTTACTCCCCGGAGGGTGAACTGGGCCTCGGTGTGGTGGAACCAAGAGCGCGGGTTGTGCTGCCAGAAGTCCGCCAGCTTGACTGAAACCGCACACACGTTGCTGGGGGCTCCAGTCCGGGCTGTCTGTGGGATGGCTGCTGCGTCGCTGGGGCTTCCCGACCGGGCCGACTCCGGGGTTCTTGCCTCGTGTTCCATAATACGTCTTGGGTCACCAGTGTGGAGTGTGTGAAATAAGAGGCAGATTCACGACAGACGGTTTATTACGCACTTCACATCTTTCAAGCACAGAACAGAATGAATCATTTCAGCAAGCTCTCTTCTTTTACCCAAATCACTCTTCACACCTTTCATGGCATTTCCCCACACACGGCATGACATTTACATTACACTGCATTCAACCCCCTATGTCCTTGACTCCTTCCTGCTATCTCGCCAGGAACCCCTTGGGCATTGTTCTCCCATGCTTATCCACTGTCTCTGTCTGAGATGCTAAATAATCTGACTCCCCCAAGGTCCTACAACCCTATAATTTACAGTTTTTCAATGACAATATTTGTATACATTCACTGAAAGGTCGGCAAGCAGAGTTGGATGAGGCACTGGTTAATATGGTTGTGCTTGGCACTCAACCATTTAAAGGGGTGGAGGACAGAGGCTTCAGGGCCTTTATACAGGAGCTGGACCCAACCTACATTCTGCCTACTCGCCAGGCCATACAAGCTATGGTGCAGAAGAAAAAAAATACAACATGAAGAGGCTAAAGAAAAGGCAAAAGTGGTATTGCAGAAAGCACAGTCTGTAAGTTTGACTGCAGACATGGGCCTCCATTACTATGGATGCCTATCTTGGGATAACCTGCCACTTCATTGATAAAGCTCATTGGTGTTCTGCTTGGAGTGGAACATTTCACAGGGTCCCACAGCAGAAAATCTGAAAGATGCCATAGAGCTGGTTTGACAAAATTAAGTGCCAAACTCATGAAAGTGAGGAATGTGCCATGTTGAGCCCACAGCATTAATCTTGTTGTGAAAAAAGGCACTGGAACAAAGTCCTTGACTTGCAGACATCAGAACAAGAGGCTGAAGAATTGTCACATTTTTTAAGACGAGTACAAAAGCAAAAGAAATCCTGAAAGATGCAAACCCAGCTGCACAAGCCAGTTCAAACTAATTCAAGAAGTTGAAACCCAGTGGAACTCTACATACGTCATGTTACAAAGACTGTATGAGCAACATGAACCAGTCAGTGCAGCAGTGGAATCCCCCACAATGGACATTCCTCCTCTCGTATGTGTGGACAGCCAGACAGTGAGTGTTAAAAAATGTTAGCACTTTTCCATCCGCTTCTCCCTCAAAAGTGATTCCACTCAGAGGGTTATAGGACAAACTGGCTGAAAAGGCATCAGTCATTAAAACGAAATAGCACTTCAACTCAAAACAACTGCAGCATGAGCTGGTCAAATGGTGCACTGTTCAAAATGTTAGTTTTGGCCTTGGCAACCATTTTGGACCCACAATTTAAAATGTTAGGTTTTGGCATTGACACATGTGCACAACCCCTCATGGATCGTCACCTTATCGTGGTGGGGGGTTTGCGTGCCCCAGTGATCCCAGGAGATATACTCAGAGATATCCCAGGAGATATTACTCTGCATTAATAGAAGAGAACAAGAATAATCCCAGGTTTCTTTTCAGTACTGTAGCCAGGTTGACAAAGAGTCAGGACTCTGTCAATCCTAGCATTCCCTTAGAGCTTACTAGTCAGGACTTTATGAACTTTTTCAATAATAAAATTTCATCCATCAGAGATAAAATCAATCAGATTCTTCCCACAGTTAACTTAAATACTGTAACTACTACAACTCCTTCTATTGATGTCTGTCTTGATGAGTTTACTCCAATCGACCTTTGTGAGTTAGACAAAATAGTTTCCTCATCCAAACCTTCAACTTGTCTTTTAGACCCTATTCCTACCAGGTTATTTAAAGAAGTCTTCCCACTTATTGGTAGCTTTATTCTTCATATAATTAATTCTTCATTAACTTTAGGCCATGTACCGCAGGCTTTTAAAATGGCTGTAATTAAACCCTTACTCAAAAAGCCAACGCTAGATCCAGGAGCTTTAGCTAACTATAGACCAATCTCTAATCTCCCTTTCATTTCAAAAATCTTAGAAAGAGTTGTTGCTACGCAATTATTTGACCACCTGCAGGGAAATGGTTTACTTGAAGAGTTTCAATCTGGGTTTAGAATCCATCATAGCACTGAAACAGCCTTAGCGAAGGTCACTAACGACCTCCTCATTGCATCTGATAATGGACTAGTTTCTGTACTTGTCGTGTGCAGCTTTTGATACTATCGATCATAATATTCTACTTGATAGATTAGAACACTATGTTGGACTTAATGGAACTTCGTTGCAATGGTTTAGATCTTATTTATTTGATAGGTTCCAGTTTGTTCATGTAAATAATGAGTTTTCTTTCAACTCAAAGCTTAGTCATGGAGTTCCACAGGGATCTGTGCTAGGCCCTACTCTTTTTAGTTTATATATGCTTCCTTTAGGCAACATTATTAGAAAGCACTGTATACATTTTCATTGTTATGCAGATGACACACAATTATACCTGTCAATGAAGCCAGATGATAGTAATCAATTAGCCAAGTTAGAAGCCTGTCTTAAGGAAATCAAAGCTTGGATGACTTGTAATTTCCTGCTATTAAATTCAGATAAGACTGAAGTCATTCTTGTTGGTCCAAAAAACCTTAGAAATTCCTTTCCAAATCAAACTTTCAGTTTGGATGCGGTTACTCTTTCTCTTAATAGCTCTGTGAGGAACCTTGGAGTTATTTTTGATCAGGATTTGTCCTTCAATTCACATATTAAATTTGTTTCTAAGACTGCCTTCTATCATTTGCGTAATATTGCCAAGATTAGGAGCATCTTGTCTCAGAGTGATGCTGAGAAACTGATCCACGCTTTTGTTAGCTCGAGATTAGATTATTGTAATTCTTTATTATCAGGCTGTCCTAAAACATCTTTAAAAAGTCTTCAGCTGATCCAAAATGCTGCAGCAAGAGTTTTAACAGGTACTAGAAAGAGAGATCATATCTCTCCGGTTCTGGCCTCCCTTCATTGGCTTCCCATAGAGTTTAGAATTAAAGTTTAAAATCCTTCTTCTTACTTACAAAGCTCTAAACAATCAGGCTCCTTTTTATTTAAAAGATCTGATACTACCGTATTATCCGAACAGAGCACTACGCTCCCAAAATGCAGGATTACTTGTAATACCTAGAATCTCCAAAAGTACAATGGGAGGCAGAGCCTTCAGTTATCAAGCTCCTCTCCTGTGGAATCAGCTGCCAATCTGGATTCGGGAGTCAGACTCGAGCTCTGTTTTTAAGAATAGGGCTAAAACCTTCCTTTTTGATATAGCCTACAATTAGGGAGGGATCATGTGTTTCTGAACCCTCCCTTAGTTATGCTGCTAATAGGTTTAGTCAGCCGGGGGACCTCCAGTAATGCACTGGGCCTCACTCCTTTCCTCACTCTCTATGATTTTTTTTTTTTTTTTGCTGGTCATTAACATCTGTTTGTTCTCTCCCATAGATTGAGTCCCCATCGTGCTGTTTGCTCTCTACATGTCTGTTCTTTTCTTCTTCTCTATCCCCTCACCCCCCAGCCAGTCGCAGCAGATGACTGCCCCTCCCTGAGCCTGGTTCTGCTGGAGATTTCTTCCTGTTAAAAGGGAGTTTTTCCTCTCCACCGTCGCCAAGTGCTTGCTCACAGGGGATCGCCTGATTGCTGGGGTCTTTCTGCAACTGTGGGGGTTCCCCCCTACAGTTGATAGTGCTATGAGATGACTGTTGTTGTGAAATGGCGCTATATAAATAAAGTTGAATTGAATTGAATTGAATATGTTGTCCAGGGCAATTTGCCTCTGATAGGGTCACCCAAGACAAACTGGTCCTGGGTGAAGGGCCAGACTAAGAACGATCCAACAGACTCATGATAAATTCTAGATCAAGGATTCAGTGTACCCCGCCCGGTATGGGGTTACCGGGGCCCCAGTCTGGAGCCAGGCCTGGGGGAGGTGCTTGATAGCTAGTGTCTGGTGGCTGGGTTTCCACCCATGGGTCCGGTGCTATGTGGATTAGGTGGCGGTCAAAGAGAGAGACCTTGGCGCACTGATCGCAAGCTTTCTAAACTGGCTTTTGGTACGTGGAATGTCACCTCTCTGGTGGGGAAGGAGCCTGAGCTGGTGTACGAGGTTGAAAGATACCGACTATATCTAGTCGGTCTTAACTCAACACACAGCTCTGATTCCGGAAACAGTCTCCTGGAGAGGGGCTGGAGCTTGGCCTTTTCTGGAGTTGCCCCAGGTGAGAGGCGATGAGCAGGGGTGGGTATTCTTGTATCCCCCCCACCTTGCCGCCTCTATATTGAAGTTTTCCCCGGTGGACAAAAGGGTTGTTTCCCTACGCCTTTGGCTTGGGAAATGGGTCCTGACCATCATTTGTGCCTATGCACCAAATGATGCTTCAGACTACCCACCCCTTTTTGGCATCTCTGACTGGGGTGCTGGAGGGTGCTCTTCTTAGAGACTCCATTGTCCTACTGGGGGACTTCAATGTGCACGTGGGCAACAACAGTGAAACCTGGAGGGGGGGTGATTGTGAGGAACGGCCTACCCGATCTGAACCCCAGTGGTGTTCAGTTATTGGACTTCTGTGCTAACCACAGTTTGTCCATAATGAACACCATGCTCAAGCATAAGGGTGTCCATATGTGCACCTGGCACCAGGACACCCTAGATTGCAGGTCGATCGATTTTGTTATGGTGTCATCAGACTTGCGACCGTATGTCTTGGACACTCGGGTAAAGAGAGGTGCAGAGCTGTCAACTGATCACCACCTGGTGGCGAGTTGTATCCAATGGCAGGGGAGTATGCTATTCAGACCTGGTAGACCCAAATGTATACTGAGGGTATGCTGGAAGCGTCTGGCTGAGGCCCCTGTCCGGGAGGTCTTCAACTCCCACCTCCGGAAGAACTTCAACCACATTCCGAGGGAGTCTGGAGACATGGAGTCTGAATGGGCCATGTTCTCCACCTCTGTTGTTGAAGTGGTGGCCCAGAGCTGCGGCAGCAAGGCGGTCGGTGCATCTCGTGGTGGCAACCCCCGAACCAAGTGGTGGACACTAGTGGTGGTGGTGGGGGGGCATTAAGCTGAAGGAGTCCTATCAGGCTTGGTTGGCTTGTAGGACTCCCGAAGCAGCTGAGGTGTACCGGCAGGCCAAGTGGAGTGCAGCTCGGGTGGTTGCTGAAGCAAAAACCCAGGTATGGGAGGAGATCGGTGAGGCCATGGAACAAGACTTTCAGTCGGCCTCGAAGACATTCTTGCAAACTGTCCAGTGGCTCAGGAGGGGGAAGCAGCTCCCTATCCACACTGTATGGTGCGGATGGGGCGCTGTTGACGTCAACTGGGGATATTGTCAGGTGGTGGAAGGAATACGTTGAGGATCTCCTCAATCCCACTGATACGCCTTCCACAGAGGAAGCAGGGCTTGTGGACGAGGGGGATGACTCGCCTATCTCAGGGGCTGAGGTTGCCAAGGTGGTTAAAAATCTCCTTGGTGGCCGGGCCCTGGGGTGGACGAGATTTGCCCTGAGTACCTCAAGGCCCTGGATGTTGTAGGGCTGTCATGGTTGACATGCCTCTGTAACATTGCGTGGTGGTCAGGGCAGTGCCTTTGGCAAGGCAAACTGGGGTGGTGGTTCAGTTGGTAGAGCATCCGCCCCACACCCGGGAGGCAGGGGTTCAAATCCCGGCCGGGTCATGCCGAAGACCATATAAAAGTGGAACTTCCTGCCGTCCAGCTTGGTGCTCAGCAAAAATGGAATGGAGGAGGGAAAACTGTGGTGGCGCTTTGCATGGCAGTGGCCCTCTGATTCTACACTAGGGGTGTGTGTGATTAACACTGTACATAGGTAAAGCACAATCTCGTTCTACTATACATGATTGGTTGTACAGTTGAATGACAATAAAGGGTGATTTAATTTAATCTCTTCATAAAAAAGGGGACCGGAGGGTGTGCTCCAACTTTAGAGGGATCACACCCCTCAGCCTCCCTGGGAAGGTCTATGCCAAGGTACTGGAGAGGAGAGTCCAGCCATTGGTTGAACCTCTGATTCAGGAAGAGCAATGTGGTTTTCCTCCTGGCTGTGGCACATCAGACCAGCTCTTTACCCTCTCAAGAATTCGAGGGTTAGTGGGAATTTACCCTACCAGTTTACATGTGTTTTGTGGACTTGGAGAAGGCATTCGACCATGTCCCTTGTGTTTTTTTTTTTGTGGGGGGGTGCTTTGGGAGTATGGGGTATCAGGCTTGTTGTTGCGAGCTATTCAGTCTCTGTACAACCGTTGTGAGAGTTTGGTTCGTATTGCCAACACTCGGTTGGACTCATTCCCAGTGAGAGTTGGACTCTGTCAGGGCTGCCCTTTGTCACCGATCCTGTTCATAATTTTTATGGACAGGATTTCTAGGGGCAGCCAGGGAATGGAGGGTGTCATGCTTGGTTACCACAGGATCTCATCTCTCTTTGCAGATGATGTTGTCCTATTGGCTTCATCCAGCAATGATCTATAGTTCTTGCTGTGACAGTTTGCCACTGAATGTGAAGCAGCTGGGATGAGAATTAGCACCTCCAAGTCCGAGTCCATGGTCCTCAGCCGGAAAAAGGTGGATTATCTTCTCCGGGTTGGGGACAGGCTCCTGCCCCAAGTGGAGGAGTTTAAGTATCTTGGGGTCTTATTCACAACTGAGGGGAGAATGGAGCGAGAGATTGACAGACGGCTCGGAGAAGCATCTGCAGTGATTCGGACGTTGTACCGGTCTGTTGTGGTGAAGAGGGAACTTAGTTCTAAGGCAAATCTGTCGATTTACCAGTCAATCTACGTTCCTACCCTTACCTATGGTCACGAGCTTTAGGTAATGACCGAAAGAACGAGGTCGCGGATACAAGTGGCTGAAATGAGCTTTCTCCATAGGAATGCTGGACTCACCCTCAGAGACAGGGTGAGGATCTCAGTCATCTGGGAGAGACTCAGAGTAGAACCGCTACTCCTCCACATTGAAAGGAGTCAGTTGAGGTGGTATGGGCATCTGATTAGGATGCCTCCTGGACGCCTCCCACTTGAGGTGTTTCGGGCACGTCCCACTGGGAGGAAATCCCGGGGCAGACCCAGGACTCGGTGGAGAGACCATGTCTCCCAGCTGGTCTGGGAACGCCTTGGTATCCTCTCTGAAGGGCTTGAGCAGGTGGCTGGGGAGAGGAAATTCTGGGCTTCTCTGCTTGAACTGCTGCCTCCGTGACCCGGACCTCCGGAAAAGTGGTAGAAGATGGATGGATGGACATGTGCACAAGAGACCATGGTAAAATTGACTGCTGAATGTGCTGCAACCATCAACACTGAGGCGCCAATACCATCAACATCACAGGTAGTGATCCTTATTCCATATTATTGTGTTTTCCAAACCTCTGTCAACATGTATTAAGCCCCTTGTCCACAAAGTACTCACTCAGCCCTACTCACCTCGACGCTACCCAGTTTGTAGGGTTTTCCATTAGTGCCTGGTACCTCACACTTTTTTCGTACCTACTCCACTGGGGTTCTAAACATGCTGAGTCGGGCTGAAAATGTGTCAGACTGCAGGCCACTGATTGGTCATGGCATAATGTCATGAGTGCCGTCTTCTGCAGAATCTACAGCCGCCATTAAAAATTATATATATATATATCTATATATATATAGATATACGTATATGTATAGTTCAGTGAGTAAACACCATCAGCGAGTAAAGACAGCATTAATAGAGATGGCTTCGCAAGTTTCGCAAAATGTACCCCATGAAGAGGTGCAGACTTTTCTGTGCTTGGTGGCTGATGAAAGTATCCAGAGTGAGTTAGATGGAGCGACCTGCAATGACAAAGTGTACCAGGAAGTCTCTGGAAAGATGGCAGCCCACAGATACAACCGGACTGCAAAACAATGTAGTGAGAAACTGAAAAAATTGTAAAGTGAGTACCTGGCCATCAAGGACCACAACGGTCAAAGTGGGGTGAACCGAAAGGACTGGAAGTGGTTGAACCAAATGGATGCAATTTATGGGCATAGGCCGGCCAGCAATGGCAGAGAGATTGGGGTTGACCCAGCCACGGCATTGTTGTTTACCATGGATGGTGAGTATTTTGTGATATTGTGCATCTTTTCGCTGATTTATCCCATTGGTGGCAAGCTCACTTTTGAGCAATAACAATGCTATTCTCTCCTGGGTAACGAGTGTTAGCAAGGAGCGCTAGCTAGCCAGTAGCCAACTGCTGATTCGCGTTTGCTTTGTCTGAAGTATTCGCTTGCAAGAGCAAAACACTGAAATATGCCAGTTCTGGTTAAAAACTGGTGTTGTGCTTTATGTGTATTTTCTTTCTATAATCAGTTTCCACATGCCAGGGGTCTGCCTACCTCAGCATGAATCCCCCGGACTCTCCTGCGTCTGTTGCAGCACCAGCATCAGAACTGACCAATCCCAGCCGCATCATCAGCTCCATCAACATCTAGCACAACGTGGCCAAGTGCTGGTAAGACAAGATTCGTGCTCTTAACTGCAGACGTTTTATTGTCTAAATAACTAGGCTCTTGATGTCTTGTGGAAGAGTTATGTGATCCCACAAAGTAGATTCTCAGGGAGAGATTTGTGCCTTTTTGGCCACATCTGCTAATTGTCCAGGTATCTGGACCTTCAGCATTCTGTGGGAAGGTTGCATCACCCTGAAGAAGAAATCTTTCACGGAAGAGTCGTGCCTTTACCACATGTGCTTATTGTCTGATTGCGGAACTCTAGGCGCTGCGAGAGGTTACGTGACCGTTGAAATACTGGTGGATTTTATTTTTAAGTTTGTTGAAGTGCTGGATAAAAGTTATTGTAGTCTGATTTGCTTTGTCTCTGTCACATGAAATCTGCTCCGGTGTGAAACAATGACAGAGTTTTCCACGGAGGCAGAGAGAATAGGGTGTGAAATTGAGGTTTGTGATTTTTTTCTGATAATTGTGGAGCATAAAAGGGTTGGTTAATTGTTATCCTTTTGAGGAGTGTTTAAAATTATAGGTATTTGAAAATAGTAGTTTTGAGCAAAAGGAGTTGACTAGTGTGTTTTCACGGCAGTGTAAAAAACAAAAAAGGGAGCTTCACGCTGTAGTGGCAGTGTGTAGTTGCCAGTTTTGGAGATTAATTGAATTTTCATGCCGTTTTGGTTTTTGGCATAAACCTGAAGTCTGTCATTCTGTGTGAGAACAGCTATGACCTTGTGGAGATATGAGAGAGAGAGAGAGAGAGAGAGAGAGAGAGAGAGAGAGAGAGAGAGAGAGAGAGATTTGATTTTTAAAAGATCTTTAATAAACACACTTGTCCATCAGTCAATGCAATTTCTATATCATGCTACGTTACACAGAAAATTAATCCCCCAAAAAACGCCCCAAAAAAAGCTGTCCATCATGAACTGAACAGAGGACATTCTCCAGGGACCAGAGGGTCCTGAAACCTTCCACATCCCCATTCCCCATAAAAAACTGAAAGTCCAGCCTGATTCTGGCTTTAAGTAGCCTCACAAATAAAATTTTGACATCAACATCATTCTCAACATTTTCAAGTTTTCTTCTCCGGCTTACATAGATAGCCAACTTTGCCTGCCCTAAAACAAAGTTCAGTAGTTGACACTTCTGCTTAAAACGACGATTGTACATAAAACCACAAATGAAAACCTGCTTAGAGAAAACTTCCTTAAAAATATGAAAAAGTTTTGTGAGAAGTTCAAAGAGGCCACTCAGGCGCTGACATTCAATAAAACAATGAAAAACAGTCTCCCTAGAGGAACAAAAAACACACTGATCACTGACACTGCTGTTAATCACAGAAACAAAAGCATTGACAGCTATAATACCATGCAGGACCCTCCACTGTAAGTCTCCATGCCTCTTAGGGAGAGGGGTTTTGTAAAGAGCCCTCCAGGCAGGCCGATGCCCTTTTCCTAGTTTAAAATAGGCTCTCCAAGGAGTGTCCACACAGGTGTTCAATCGGTCCTTGTTGAGTGCCATCACCACCAGTCTGTAGAGTGCCTTACCACTGGCTCCTCCAAAGTCCACACCAGTGGGAGCACAGAATGCCAGTAAGGAGCAAGGAGCGACGTCAAAGTCCATATAGAGCGTGAGAGAGGGAAAGGGGTCAGTGCTTTCTGGCTGCAGCGTGCCATTGCTAAAGTCCAAGAGTAGGGAGTGCTCAAGTCCATGAAGCTCCTGTTTCCAGTGTGCAAGAAGACCATCGATGAAACGATTCGACCTGACACCAAGATGAGCTGCTAAAGCTGAGGCGTTGTTGAGGCCAGGACCAGCCAGTTCCACCACTTGCTTCAGAGTGAGAATGTTCCTGGAACACAGCTTATCAAGGAAGGTCCTTCCAACTCCCGGCAGGACACCAAGGCGACCACCAAAAACCAGCGGCTCCCTCAACAACCAGTAGAGGGAATCGCATGGCCCTCTTTGTTTTTTAAAAAGAGTCCACACTGAAAAGAGACTGCGGTAAAAACTGGGTAAAGACAGTGCATTAGAGTTCTTAAAATCCATTAAAAACACAGGGAGGTCTAGCCCAAGCCCAAGGACTCTCTGTAAAATAACACAGGCCAAAGGCCTCCATACCAGGTCCTGGGGGCCCGTCAGCAGTCTCTGTATGAAAGTCAGTCTAAAAGCAGCACCTCTACTAGCTAAATGAATCACTCCTTGCACCCCCTCCTCTTTGGGAAGAAATAACAGGGCTTGAGGAACCCAGTGGAGTCCACCCCCCCAAAAAAAGTCCACCAAAACAGACTGAATTTTGGACAACAAACCAGCAGGGGGGTCCATGCACATGAGGCGGTGCCACAGGGATGAGGAAACAAGATTATTTAAAATGAGCACTCTTCCTCTAAAACAGGGGTGTCAAACTCATTCCATGGAGGGCCAAGACCCTGCAGGTTTTACTTCCACCCAGTCTCTTCAGCAGGTGTTTTCACTGATCAGCAATCAGTAGGACGAAATTCAGAGAAATCACCTGTTGAAGACACTGGGTGGAGGTAAAACCTGCAGGGTCTTGGCCCTCCATGGAATGAGTTTGACACCTGTGCTCTAAAAGATATTCTTGGCATTAGCCACTTCCACTTGTTTAGTCTCCCGTTAATCTTCTCTATGACCCCATCCCAATTTTTTTGCTCAAACTGCTGATTTCCAATAAAGACACCAAGATACTTAAAACCTCCTTTTTTCCAAATCAACCCCCCCGGCAGCGTAAGCTGATTTTCTAGTTTCTCCCCCACCATCAGAGCCTCGCTTTTTCCCCAGTTTATCTTTGCAGAGGAAAGTTGGCCAAAAAGATTGACACTCCTAACCAGAACGTCAATGTCACTCTGCTTGTTTAGCAGAATGACTACATCATCTGCATAGGCCGACAGCTTGAACGTGGTGTCACAGCCAGGAAAAGTAACTCCTGATAGATCCCTTCTCAGGCAGTGAAGCAAAGGTTCTATGGCGAGGGAGTACAGCATCCCTGAGAGAGGGCAGCCCTGCCGAACCCCCCTCTGGACTTTTAAAGGGGCAGACAGGCCCCCATTTATCTTCAGCACACTCTCAATGTCACTGTACAAGACCCGTATCCTGGCTATGAAGCCTGGGCTGAACCCAAAAGCTGTTAAAACTGTCCATAAATATTGGTGTTCAACCCGATCAAACGCCTTTTCCTGGTCAATTGAAATCAAACCAGTTTCTACCGCCAATGAACCAGAGACCTCCAAAATATCCCGAATTAAAGTGACGTTGTCACTAATCAGCCTGCCAGGCACACAGTAAGTCTGGTCTACATGAATGAGCTCGCTCATCACCTTTCTCAGTCTTCGGGCCAGAGCTTTTGAGAGAATCTTGTAGTCTGTGCAGAGCAGAGAGACTGGCCTCCAGTTCTTTAGGCTCTGGAGGTCCCCCTTTTTCGGCAACAGTGTGATGATGGCCCTCCTGCAGGTCGTGGGTAGGGTCCCCCTTTCCAAGCTATCTTGGAGAACCTCCAGCAGGTCTGGACCAAGCAGGGGCCAGAATTCCTTAAAAAAGTCCACAGAGAGACCATCTATGCCTGGTGATTTTCCATTCTGGAGGCTCATTAGCGCCGTATGCAGCTCAGACAGAGACAGTGGAGCATCCAAGCCGGCAACAAGGTCCTCTGAGAGCACTGGAAGACCATCAAGGAAAACCTGGCCCAGTGACGTGTCCTCCCTCCACTCTGCTCTAAACAATTCACTGTAAAAGCTAGCAGCGTGTTTCCTGATCTCTGCTGCTGTGGAGATTGTTCTCCCGTCATCGCCCAACAAGGAGTGAATGAGCTTTCTCTGTCCATTTTTCCCCTCCAGTCCAAAAAAGTACTGGGAGGGCGAGTCCATCAGAGCTACATCCATGTAGCGTGAGCGGACCAGAGCACCCTGTGCGGTGACCCCTAGCAAGCTAGCCAAGGCTGACCTTTTTGACTTGAGAGCCTCTAAGTGCTCCTGTTTTCCTGTAGAACTGAGCAACTCCTCTAGTTCTACCACCTCAGTCTCCAGAACTTTCAAGGATTGGGTCAAGCTACGAGTGACATTTTGAGTGTACTGTTGGCAGAGTTGTTTTATCTGGGCCTTACCAAAATCCCACCACAATTGGAGAGAACTAAAAGAGGGTTTTTGTTCCCTGTGTGACTTCCAAACATCATGAAAAACCTCTTTAAAAAACACATCATTTAAAAGTGTATTGTTAAAATGCCAAAAAGCACTCTTACACTTTACATTTTCAATAAGCACAGAACAAAACAGCAGGCAGTGATCAGTGAAACCAACAGGACAGATACAACTATTTTTAAAAACACTCATTTGATGTTTAAAACCATAAAAACGGTCTAACCTAGCCATAGATAAAAGGTTATCTTTGACATGGCTCCAGGTGTACTGCCTCTGGTCCCCATGATGTGATCTCCACACATCGGCCATTTCATGTGTTTTCACCAGTTCTCTCAGCCTATTGGCAGAAGCAGGGTGAGGCTCCTGATGGTTCCTGTCTAGTCTGTGGTTTAATGTACAGTTAAAATCACCCCCCAGAAATAAAAAAACTATTTGGATCACAGGACTTAACCGTATCCGAAAGCACGTCAAAGACCCTGATCCTCTCTGCTCTCTGTGTTGGCACATACACGTTTATAAAAACGAAGTTCACGTTTTCAAACTGTACCTTTAATAAGAGGAAATGACCTCTCACCACCTCTTCTACCTCATAAGAGACAGGCACACAACCCCTAGAGAAAAGTACAGCCACCCCCCCCCCCCACTGCTACTGGATTTGTGGCTAAAAAAAATGCAGCCATCCCACTCTTTTCTCCAATGGCTCTCAATGTCCACAGTGCTGTGAGTCTCCTGGACCATCAGCACGTCAAGTTTCTTTAAATTAAAAAGCTTGTATAAAGAGGCCCTTTTTACATCATCCCTGGCCCCATTAATATTGAGAGTGCCAATTCTAAGGTGGGGCATTAAAAAGGATAAAAATAGGGTACAGTAAAAAAACACACACATAGCATAAAAGGGAAGAAACAAACTAAGAGTCAACATGACTGTTAGTAATTTGCAATTTCAGTTTAGCAACCAGTTTCTTTAAACGATAAGTTTCCTGATCAGTGAAAGTCTCATTCCCATCATTCAGTTTCATAAATTTGCGAGCTGATGCCACGAATAACTCCAGATCTGGAAAGTAATTTTCCACTTTCACAGCTCTGCTCCCCTTAGTCACCTGGAGAAATTGCCTAATTTTAGTAAAACAATAGGAGCTTTGCTCCTCCTGCGTCTGCATCAGTTCAGACTCATCTCCACTTTCGTCAGAAACGCTCTCATTCAGTAAATCTAAATTCCCAACCCTACTAGATTTAGCAGAGCTCTGCAAGTTTTCCGCACTTTTCCTTTTTTGTGCAGCTTTAAAAGGATCCTCTTCAACAAAACTACATTCCTGCATTTCTTCATGAAACGCAACGTTTGTCATGCAGTGTTTGCTCTTTGTGTCCGCTACAGCCTCAAACCGCTCCTCCCCCGCCTGCAAAGTCTGTTCATTCACGTTCCTTCGTTTAACTGCACTTTTACTTACACCCTCCACCTGTTTACCCCGGGCGACAGGCTCGTCACAATGATCAGAGCTGCCGCCAGACAGAAATTCCCCACCATCACTGTTTGGGAGGGCAACTACCGCGCCCGCCGCGGCCACCCCAGCAGAGGCGGCCACGGCCACCCCAGCACAAGCGGACGCAGACGCGGACGCGGACGCCCCCGCAGAAGCAGAAGCGGACGCGGATGCGGCCGCGATTGCGGCCGCGACCGCCCCAGCAGAAGCGGGCGCCGCAGCGGCATCCGCCGCACCACATGTAGCGCTACCCTCCGGACCACCAGAAACAGCGGCGTCACCTTTCTTACCGCCAGTGCTCTTTGTGTTCGCCTTTTCAGGACATGACCTAATAAGATGGCCTTCTGCGCCACACGCAAAACACTTCATGGTTTCAGATGTTGCAAACACCAAGTAGCTAAAGCCGTCAATCCTGAAATTAAAAGACGCGTTCAGTTCAGCAGAGCTGTCTTTCAACACCATGAAACACTGCCTCCTATGACATACAACATGCTTCAGCAGGGGTGATTTACTACCCAGAGAGACCATTCTGATAGGGGACACAACCTGGCCAAAACGGGACAACTCTCTAATCAGCTGATCATTTTTAACGAAAGGAGGAGCGTTTGAGATGGTGATCCTCCTAGACGGGTTCGCCAGCGGTAAAACGGGAGTAAAAGTGTCACCTATGACCACTCCCTGTGCCACCACCTGATCAGCTTTCTCAGTCGAATCCAGAAAGATCACAATTGCGCTGTTCATCCTCGATGCTGATTTTATGCTGCCATGCCCAACCACCTGTCCTACAGCGAGGCTGGCCTCCTCCACAGAACAGGGAACTGTCGGGAGGATTCTCACACCATGACGCCGGGTTAAGCGCTCAAACTCCACACCACCATCAATCACCGGCATGATGCCGGCCGGGAAAAACCGGCAGCAGAAGCTACCGTTCCCCGACACACTCACTCCAACACTCACACCCCAACACACCCACACTCAACCCACTATATTAAACACACACACCTCAAACACACAAGATAGAGAAAAAGTTAGAAAATACAAAGTTTAAAGTACTCACTCGACACCACTCCACACCCCTGCTCCCACAAACGCCCACGCATGCGCACGAGAGAGAGAGAGAGAGAGAGAGAGAGAGAGAGAGAGAGAGAGAGAGAGAGAGACTTTGACTTTTAAAAAATGCCTTTATTGCACAATTCAAGAAAATGTAAGAGCACCAATATCATTCCACCAAGTGTCTCACATTGGAAAAGTGCAAACATAAGTCTCCCCCACACACACACACAACACAGAGTATTCCTTGCAGTCCACCTATTCCACATTGCCAGTGGCAGTAGTGTGAGTCTTCCTCGTAGCCCGTGCAAAGATGAGCCAGAGGCCTCCAGTTCTTAAGCAAGGCCAATTCCCCTTCCTCTGGCAGCAGAGGTAGCGCTGTGTGGCCGCAGCCAGTTCCGTTGTACGTCCCAGAGACATTTTCCTCATCTCAGATGGATTGTAGTCCTTAGACCATGCGGGATTTTCAAGCAAGTCATCTTTGAAGCAGGCTCATCCAGATTGTAGAAAGAAAACGTTGGGGCATCCATGCCCTGCAGGTAAAGATCCAGTTCCGTGACAGTCAGTTACAGTCAATTAGAAACGTCATATAAAAGTCTGATCAAACAATATCCCAAAAATGTGTAAAACAGGCAGAGGAATGACCGCCATTTATTCTTCCTGTCGGGCGCGCTTGACCCGTTCCCCCTGCTGCTTTACGCAGGGCTGTCAGGTGTTTCTTGAGGCGAAAACGTTTCCTTTCATCCAGGAGGTCAAGACCAACCTGCCTTTTTAGCACATTAACAGACTTAATGAATTTATCAGTGTCACTGAAGTATCCATCCATCCATCCATCTTCTACCGCTTTTCCGGAGGTCCGGGTCGCGGAGGCAGCAGTTCAAGCAGAGAAGCCCAGACTTCCCTCTCCCCAGCCACCTGCTCCAGCTCTTCAGAGGGGATACCAAGGCGTTCCCAGACTAGCTGGGTAACCGGTATGGGGTTACCGGGGCCCCACCCTGGAGCCAGGTCACTGAAGTAGTCAGTGACTTTAATGGCCTTGTTATAGGTTTCATCCAGAAAAGCATTTCTTCCAGTGAATACAAATTCGTGTTTGTACTGCATTTTGCCTCAATAGACTCAGTAATAGCCACAGTATCGGGATCAGATTCCATTTCCTCGTCAGCACAACTCAGCTGACTGTTTGGCTCATCTGGCCCAGTGGATTCATCATGGGCCACATTTTCCTGGACGCCACCCACAGCGGCTGGCTGTCGCTGTTTCATCCCCTGCTCTGAAACGGAAGCAGCCTCCGGAAGCACAGCCACTGATGTCACAAAGCGAGATTCTGACGCACCATCAGTGATAGTTTGGGCGCCGTCATCAGCGACGCTCCCAGCCGTAAGCTGGGCTGCAGGCGCCACAGCCGGGCTGTCCACAGACACAGCGGCAGGCTCCGGAGCAGGACCGGCGGAAGGCCCCGCAACATCGTCCGCAGCAGCGGCGTAAGCGGAGGGCGCGCCGCCGGCACCAGCTGCGGCCCCGTCAGAGCCCCCCGCCCGCTGCCTGTGCAGACAAGCAAACCGTTTATGGCCCACGTCTCCACATTCAAAACACTTCATCTGTCCTGAGCTCGCATACACCATATAGGAGCCGTCCCCGTGTTTGACCCGGAAGGACACTTCCAGAGTCGCAGTTGGCGAGTCCAAAAACATGAACACCTGTCACCTGAATGATTTCACATGTTTTAACTTGGTCTCCTTGCACCCCAAAGTCAGAGTTCTAAACGGGCCCGCAAACTTCCCAAATCTGCGGAGCTCCGTCGCCAACTGCTCGTCAGTGATGAAAGGTGGAACACCTGAGATGGTGATATGCGTTGATGGGACAGATAAGGGGGACACCTGTACATGCGTTTCCCTGATAACACCGCTTCCAGTCAGGGTGTGGACATCCTCCTCAGCAGCCAGAAACACAACTACAGCTCTATTCATTCGGGACGAAAAGCAGATCGCATCATGGCCCACCTGCTCGGCCACAGCCAGAAGCACCTCCTCCACAGTAATGCTGCTGTCCGGGGGAACGATCCGCACCCCCTGGTGGATAGACGGAGGTGGCATTTGCAAGGTCGCCATCCTCCACCAGAGAGAGAGAGAGAGAGACTTTTGACTTTTAAAATAAGCCTTTATTGCACACTTCAAAAAAATGTAAGCGCACCAACATCATTCCACCAAGTGTGTCACATTGGAAAAAGTGCAAACATAAGTGCTCCCCCCCACACACAACACAGAGTATTCCTTGCAGTCCACCTATTCCACATTGGCAGTGGCAGTAGTGCGAGTCCTCCTCGTAGTCCGTGCAAAGACGAGCCAGAGGCCCCCGCCAGTTCCGTTGCACATCCCAGAGACAGTTTCCTCATCTCAGATGGATTGGAGTCCTTAGACCTTGTGGGTTTTTCAAGCAAGTCAACTGTGCAGCAGGCTCGTCCAGAGTGTAGAAAGAAAACGGTGGGGCGTCCATGCCCTGCAGGTAAAGATCCAGTTCTGTGACAGTCAATTACAGTCAATTAGAAATGTCATATGATCAAACAATATCCCAAAAATGTGTAAAACAGGCAGAGGAATGACCGCCATTTATTCCTCCTGTCGGGCGCGCTTGACCCCTGTTCTCCCTGCTGCTTTACGCAGGGCTGTCAGGTGTTTCTTGAGGCGAAAACGTTTCCTTTCATCCAGGAGGTCAAGACCAACCTGCCTTCTTAGCACATCAACAGACTTAATGAATTTATCAGTGTCACTGAAGTAGTCGGTGATTTTAATAGCTTTGTTATAGGTTTCATCCAGAAAAGCATTTATTTCTTCCAGTGAATATGAGAGAGAGAGAGACTTTGACTTTAAAAAAAGGCTTTATTGTACATTTCAAAAATGCAAAAACACCAATATCACTGCCCCAAGTGTGTCACATCTCAAAAGTGCAAACATAACTCATCCCCCTGACCCACAGAACACAAAACGTTCCCTACAGTCCATCTATTGATGAATGCCTCCAAATTGTCCACCATTTGATAGTAAGAGAACTCCACCTGGAGTCTGACTTTCAACAAGACCTTGAAAGCAGACACAGGATCCACATTGCCAGTGTTGCTAGCCCAATTTTTCCTTGTCAGCGAGATGGCAAGTTTAGCAGTACCTGATAGGAAGTTCATCAAAGTGTGGGCAGCCTTCCTTGCCACTTTATACTTTGGACCGTAAATGAACAGACCAAAACGTTCACCCAAAGCCAGAAACCACTCGCGCAAAATATCAAAAAGTCCAGATAAACGAAAACATTGGACAAACAAATGCTCGAGGGTCTCAACTTGGGAACAAAACAAACATTCCCCCCCCCCCCCACAGTTGGATCAAGGCGTGCTCTGTATTTATTTGTAGCTATTGCCCCATGCACAATCCTCCACTGGAGATCTGCTGTCCGTTTCTCAATAGGTAGCTTGTACATGCAGATTCAGAACCTTCACACAGATGTGATACACCGCCCTTGTCCCGACAAACTGGAACTTGCCCAGTCGAGGAATTCTGAAGGTCAGCAGGTGATCCTCTCCTCCCTGCCACTCCCCCACAGCTGGAGTTCTGGAAATTGCAGGAAAGGTGGACACAGTGTCATCATCCCATTGATTGGAAAGAGTGTGGTTTGTCGCAAACGCTCGAAGCGGTTGTGGCAGGGCAGCGCACATGTCCCCCACCACCCTTTGCAGCAGTCTGACAGATGTAATGTTGGCACTCCGCCTCAGCGTATCCATCGATGTGGTCGACATCTTCATAAGATGACCAAGCTTGGTACAGCGTGCCTCCCGCAAACAAGTCCGCAGACTGACCGACTGCAGCACCTCAGCGTCGATGAATCGATTGAAAAACAGTGGTTTCTTGAACAGCCACATGCCCGGTGTCTCGTCATGGAAGCGGGCCACGGCGAAGACTCGCCATGCATGCAAGACGGACGTGTAAAAAGCAGATAGTCCAGTAAGGTCCACCTCCCCAGATGTCACGAGAAAGAGCTGCTTATCATAGCCCAAGCGACCAACTCTCCTCAGGAGCAGTTTAGCAGTGTCCATCCAGCAGGGTCCGCATCCGTAAAGGAGGCGTTGTGCAGTTCGAAGCCTGAAGCAGGCGATCTTGGAATGTATGTCCACCAGGCCCTGTCCCCCCTTGGCCACAGGCAGGTAGAGAACAGGTGCACGGACCCAGTGGCGACCAGACCAAAAGAAGTCCATGATGATCTTCTGAATGTCCTCCACGAGGCTCCTGGGCGGTGTCAAAGCCACCAGCCTATGCCAAAGAGCCAAGGCGACCAGATTACAGTGGGGTAAAAAAGTATTTAGTCATCCACCAATTGTGCAAGTTCTCCCACTTAAAAGATGAGAGAGGTCTCCAATTTTCATCATATGTATACCTCAACTATGAGTGACAAAATAAGAAAAAAAAAATCCAGAAAATCATATTGAAGGATTTTTAATGAATTAATTGTTAAATTCCTCGGTAAAATCAGTATTTGGTCAATAAAAGTTCATCTCAATACTTTGTTATATACCCTTTGTTGGCAATGACAGAGGTCAAATGTTTTCTGTAAGTCTTCACAAGGTTTTCACACACTGTTGCTGGTATTTTGGCCCATTCCTCCATGCAGATCTCCTCTAGAGCAGTGATGTTTTGGGACTGTCGCTGGGCAACACAGACTTTCAACTCCCTCCAAAGATTTTCTATTGGGTTGAGATCTGGAGACTGGCTAGGCCACTCCAGGACCTTGAAATGCTTCTTACAAAGCCACTCCTTCGTTGCCCGGGCGGTGTGTTTGGGATCATTGTCATGCTGAAAGACCCAGCCACGTTTCATCTTCAATGCCTTTGCTGGTGGAAGGAGGTTTTCACTCAAAATCTCACGATACATGGCCCCATTCATTCTTTCCTTTACACTGATCAGTTGTCCTGGTCCCTTTGCAGAAAAACAGCCCCAAAGTATGATGTTTCCACTCCCATGCTTCACAGTAGGTATGGTGTTCTTTCGCCTCCAAACACGACAAGTTGAGTTTTTACCAAAAAGTTCTATTTTGGTTTCATCTGACCATATGACATTCTCCCAGTCCTCTTCTGGATCATCCAAATGCTCTCTAGCAAACTTCAGACGGGCCTGGACATGTACTGGCTTAAGCAGGGTGACACGTCTGGCACTGCAGGATTTGAGTCCCTGGCGGCGTAGTGTGTTTCTGATGTAGCCTTTGTTACTTTGGTCCCAGCTCTCTGCAGGTCATTCACTAGGTCCCCCCATGTGGTTCTGGGATTTTTGCTCACCGTTCTCGTGGTAATTTTGACCCCACGGGGTGAGATCTTGTATGGAGCCCCAGATTGAGGGAGATTATCAGTGGTCTTGTATGGCTTCCATTTTCTAATAATTGCTCCCACAGTTGATTTCTTCACACCAAGCTGCTTACCTATTGCAGATTCAGTCTTCCCAGCCTGGTGTAGGTCTACAATTTTGTTTCTGGTGTCCTTTGACAGCTCTTTGGTCTTGGCCATAGTGGAGTTTGGAGTCTGACTGTTTGAGGTTGTGGACAGATGTCTTTTATACTGATAACGAGTTCAAACAGGTGCCATTAATACAGGTAATGAGTGGAGGACAGAGGAGCCTCTTGAAGAAGAAGTTACAGGTCTGTGAGAGCCAGAAATCTTGCTTGTTTGTAGGTGACCAAATACTTATTTTACCGAGGAATTTACCAATTAATTCATTCAAAAATCCTTCAATGTGATTTTCTGGATTTTTTTTCTCATTTTGTCTCTCATAGTTGAGGTATACCTATGATGAAAATTGGAGACCTCTCTCATCTTTTAAGTGGGAGAACTTGCACAATTGGTGGCTGACTAAATACTTTTTTGCCCCACCGTATTTGCGACCAGAACCCTGCCCCTATATGACAGCTGTAGTAGCAACCATTTCCAGTTAGAAAAACGAGCACACACCTTGTCCTTAACACCCTCCCAGTTCTTTCGTTCAAAAGCCTCCGAACCCAGAAAAACCCCCAACACTTTGAGACCGGCCGTCCACCACTGAAGACCGCCGGGTAGGCGAGGGACGCCCTGACGCGACCAGTGGCCCACCAATAGACCCTCACTCTTGGCCCAATTCACCCGTGCAGAAGATGCCCTTTCATAAACTGACAAAGTGTCCACCAGACGCTGCACATCCCCGTGGGAGGTGATGAAAACGTTGACGTCATCCGCATAAGCAGGCAAGACGATCGGGCAGCAACAGCTTGATGGCCCCGGCAGAACCAGACCACCCAGCCGAGTGCGCAACCTGCACAGCAAAGGCTCAATAGCCAAGCTGTACAGCTGACCCGAGAGTGGACACCCCTGACGTATTCCCCGGTGTACAGGGATTGGCCGACTCAGGCCTGCCCCCATCTTTACCAAACACTCAGCTCCAGTATACAGCAGATTGACCCACCTCAAAAACATATTGCCAAAACCAAACCCCCTCAGGGTGGAAAACAAATAGGAATGGTCAACCCTATCAAAAGCCTTTTCCTGGTCCAAAGACACAATCCCGAACTATAAGTCATGACATTTACTGAGCTGGAGAACGTCACGTACGAGGAAAACATTGTCCATAATGTTTCGGTCAGGAATACAATATGTTTGATCCTTATCTATGATCAAACCCAAGACAGTGTTCAGTCTGTTTACCAGGGCTTTAGAAAGCACCTTGTAGTCCGTGCAAAGAAGAGCCACAGAGCTCCAGTTTTTCAGCAGGGCCAAGTCCCCCAGCTTGGGCAACAGAGACAGCACTGCACGGCGGCAGGAGACAGGTAATGTTCCCTTCCTGTAACAGCCCAGGGCTTTAGAAAGCACCTTGTAGTCCGTGCAAAGAAGAGCCACAGAGCTCCAGTTTTTCAGCAGGGCCAAGTCCCCCTGCTTGGGCAACAGAGACAGCACTGCACGGTGGCAGGAGACAGGTAATGTTCCCTTCCTGTAACAGGCAGTCAGAACGTCAAAGAAGTCTGATCCAATAATATTCCAAAAATGCTTAAAAAATTCTGAAGAAAGGCCATCAAATCCAGGCGCGCGTCCCAGAGCCATCTGATTTACAGCCACAGTCAACTCATCCAAAGTCAGGGCACAGTCCAGAGTGGCCCTGTCCCCCGGGCCAAGCACCGGAAGGGCTTCGAAGAGCTGAGTTTGAGATTCTTGGCAACACGTTCCCGCAGCAAACAGGGCCCCGTAGAGAGAGAGAGAGACTTTTAAAAAAAGGCTTTATTGTACATTTCAAAAATGCAAAAACACCAATATCACTGCCCCAAGTGTGTCACATCTCAAAAGTGCAAATATAACTCATCCCCCTGACCCACAGAACACAAAACGTTCCCTACAGTCCATCTATTGATGAATGCCTCCAAATTGTCCACCATTTGATAGTAAGAGAACCCCACCTGGAGTCTGACTTTCAACAAGACCTTGAAAGCAGACACAGGATCCACATTGCCAGCGTTGCTAGCCCGATTTTTCCTCGTCAGCCAGATGGCAAGTTTAGCAGTACCTGATAGGAAGTTCATCAAAGTGTGGGCAGCCTTCCTTGCCACTTTATACTTTGGACCGTAAATGAACAGACCAAAAAAGAAACGTTCACCCAAAGCCAGAAACCACTCGCGCAAAATATCAAAAAGTCCAGATAAACGAAAACATTGAACAAACAAATGCTCCATGGTCTCAACTTGGGAACAAAACAAACATTCCCCCCCCCCACAGTCGGATCGAGGCGTGCTCTGTATTTATTGGTAGCTATTGCCCCATGCACAATCCTCCACTGGAGATCTGCTGAGAGAGAGAGAGAGAGAGAGAGAGAGAGAGAGAGAGAGAGAGAGAGAGAGAGAGAGAGAGAGAGAGAGAGAGAGAGAGAGAGAGAGAGAGAGAGAGAGAGAGAGAGAGATTGATTTTTAAAGGATCTTTAATAAACACACTTGTCCATCAGTCAATACAATTTCTATATCATGCTATGTTACACAGAAAATTAATCCCCCAAAAAACGCCCCAAAAAAAGCTGTCCATCACGAACTGAACAGAGGACATTCTCCAGGGACCAGAGGGTCCTGAAACCTTCCACATCCCCATTCCCCATAAAAAACTGAAAGTCCAGCCTGATTCTGGCTTTAAGTAGCCTCACAAATAAAATTTTGACATCAACATCATTCTCAACATTTTCAAGTTTTCTTCTCCGGCTTACATAGATAGCCAACTTTGCCTGCCCTAAAACAAAGTTCAGTAGTTGACACTTCTGCTTAAAACGACGATTGTACATAAAACCACAAATGAAAACCTGCTTAGAGAAAACTTCCTTAAAAATATGAAAAAGTTTTGTGAGAAGTTCAAAGAGGCCACTCAGGCGCTGACATTCAATAAAACAATGAAAAACAGTCTCCCTAGAGGAACAAAAAACACACTGATCACTGACACTGCTGTTAATCACAGAAACAAAAGCATTGACAGCTATAATACCATGCAGGACCCTCCACTGTAAGTCTCCATGCCTCTTAGGGAGAGGGGCTTTGTAAAGAGCCCTCCAGGCAGGCCGATGCCCTTTTCCTAGTTTAAAATAGGCTCTCCAAGGAGTGTCCACACAGGTGTTCAATCGGTCCTTGTTGAGTGCCATCACCACCAGTCTGTAGAGTGCCTTACCACTGGCTCCTCCAAAGTCCACACCAGTGGGAGCACAGAATGCCAGTAAGGAGCAAGGAGCGACGTCAAAGTCCATATAGAGCGTGAGAGAGGGAAAGGGGTCAGTGCTTTCTGGCTGCAGCGTGCCATTGCTAAAGTCCAAGAGTAGGGAGTGCTCAAGTCCATGAAGCTCCTGTTTCCAGTGTGCAAGAAGACCATCGATGAAACGATTCGACCTGACACCAAGATGAGCTGCTAAAGCTGAGGCGTTGTTGAGGCCAGGACCAGCCAGTTCCACCACTTGCTTCAGAGTGAGAATGTTCCTGGAACACAGCCTATCAAGGAAGGTCCTTCCAACTCCCGGCAGGACACCAAGGCGACCACCAAAAACCAGCGGCTCCCTCAACAACCAGTAGAGGGAATCGCATGGCCCTCTTTGTTTTTTAAAAAGAGTCCACACTGAAAAGAGACTGCGGTAAAAACTGGGTAAAGACAGTGCATTAGAGTTCTTAAAATCCATTAAAAACACAGGGAGGTCTAGCCCAAGCCCAAGGACTCTCTGTAAAATAACACAGGCCAAAGGCCTCCATACCAGGTCCTGGGGGCCCGTCAGCAGTCTCTGTATGAAAGTCAGTCTAAAAGCAGCACCTCTACTAGCTAAATGAATCACTCCTTGCACCCCCTCCTCTTTGGGAAGAAATAACAGGGCTTGAGGAACCCAGTGGAGTCCACCCCCCCAAAAAAAGTCCACCAAAACAGACTGAATTTTGGACAACAAACCAGCAGGGGGGTCCATGCACATGAGGCGGTGCCACAGGGATGAGGAAACAAGATTATTTAAAATGAGCACTCTTCCTCTAAAAGATATTCTTGGCATTAGCCACTTCCACTTGTTTAGTCTCCCGTTAATCTTCTCTATGACCCCATCCCAATTTTTTTGCTCAAACTGCTGATTTCCAATAAAGACACCAAGATACTTAAAACCTCCTTTTTTCCAAATCAACCCCCCCGGCAGCGTAAGCTGATTTTCTAGTTTCTCCCCCACCATCAGAGCCTCGCTTTTTCCCCAGTTTATCTTTGCAGAGGAAAATTGGCCAAAAAGATTGACACTCCTAACCAGAACGTCAATGTCACTCTGCTTGTTTAGCAGAATGACTACATCATCTGCATAGGCCGACAGCTTGAACGTGGTGTCACAGGCAGGAAAAGTAACTCCTGATAGATCCCTTCTCAGGCAGTGAAGCAAAGGCTCTATGGCGAGGGAGTACAGCATCCCTGAGAGAGGGCAGCCCTGCCGAACCCCCCTCTGGACTTTAAAAGGGGCAGACAGGCCCCCATTAATCTTCAGCACACTCTCAATGTCACTGTACAAGACCCGTATCCTGGCTATGAAGCCTGGGCTGAACCCAAAAGCTGTTAAAACTGTCCATAAATATTGGTGTTCAACCCGATCAAACGCCTTTTCCTGGTCAATTGAAATCAAACCAGTTTCTACCGCCAATGAACCAGAGACCTCCAAAATATCCCGAATTAAAGTGACGTTGTCACTAATCAGCCTGCCAGGCACACAGTAAGTCTGGTCTACATGAATGAGCTCGCTCATCACCTTTCTCAGTCTTCGGGCCAGAGCTTTTGAGAGAATCTTGTAGTCTGTGCAGAGCAGAGAGACTGGCCTCCAGTTCTTTAGGCTCTGGAGGTCCCCCTTTTTCGGCAACAGTGTGATGATGGCCCTCCTGCAGGTCGTGGGTAGGGTCCCCCTTTCCAAGCTATCTTGGAGAACCTCCAGCAGGTCTGGACCAAGCAGGGGCCAGAATTCCTTAAAAAAGTCCACAGAGAGACCATCTATGCCTGGTGATTTTCCATTCTGGAGGCTCATTAGCGCCGTATGCAGCTCAGACAGAGACAGTGGAGCATCCAAGCCGGCAACAAGGTCCTCTGAGAGCACTGGAAGACCATCAAGGAAAACCTGGCCCAGTGACGTGTCCTCCCTCCACTCTGCTCTAAACAATTCACTGTAAAAGCTAGCAGCGTGTTTCCTGATCTCTGCTGCTGTGGAGATTGTTCTCCCGTCATCGCCCAACAAGGAGTGAATGAGCTTTCTCTGTCCATTTTTCCCCTCCAGTCCAAAAAAGTACTGGGAGGGCGAGTCCATCAGAGCTACATCCATGTAGCGTGAGCGGACCAGAGCACCCTGTGCGGTGACCCCTAGCAAGCTAGCCAAGGCTGACCTTTTTGACTTGAGAGCCTCTAAGTGCTCCTGTTTTCCTGTAGAACTGAGCAACTCCTCTAGTTCTACCACCTCAGTCTCCAGAACTTTCAAGGATTGGGTCAAGCTACGAGTGACATTTTGAGTGTACTGTTGGCAGAGTTGTTTTATCTGGGCCTTACCAAAATCCCACCACAATTGGAGAGAACTAAAAGAGGGTTTTTGTTCCCTGTGTGACTTCCATACATCATGAAAAACTCCCTTAAAAAACACATCATTTAAAAGTGTATTATTAAAATGCCAAAAAGCACTCTTACACTTTACATTTTCAATGAAAACAGAACAAATCAGCAGGCAGTGATCAGTGAAACCAACAGGACAGATACAACTATTTTTAAAAACACTCATTTGGTGTTTAAAACCATAGAAACGGTCTAACCTAGCCATAGATAAGAGGTTATCTTTAGCATGGCTCCAGGTGTACTGCCTCTGGTCCCCATGATGTGATCTCCACACATCGGCCATTTCATGCGCCTTCACTAGTTCCCTCAGCCTATTGGCAGAAGCAGGGTGAGGTTCCTGATGGTTCCTGTCCAGTCTGTGGTTTAATGTACAGTTAAAATCACCCCCCAGAAATAAAAAACTATTTGGATTACAGGATCTAACCGTATCTGATAGCATATTAAAGACCCTGATCCTTTCTGCTCTCTGGGTTGGCACATACACGTTTATAAGAACCAAGTTTACGTTTTCAAGCTGTACCTTTAGCAAGAGTACATGTCCTTTCACCACCTCTTCTACCTCATAAGAGACAGGCACACAACCCCGAGAGAAAAGTACAGCCACCCCTCCACTATTATTGGATTTGTGGCTAAAAAAAATGCAGCCATCCCACTCTTTTCTCCACTGGCACTCAATGTCTACAGTGCTGTGAGTCTCCTGGACCATCAGCACGTCAAGTGCCTTTAAATTAAAAAGCTTGTATAAAGAGGCCCTTTTTACATCATCCCTGGCCCCGTTTATATTAAGAGTGCCAATTCTAAGGTGGGGCATTAAAAAGGATAAAAATAAGGTACAGTAAAAAAACACACACATAGCATAAAAGGGAAGAAACAAACTAAGAGTCAACATGACTGTTAGTAATTTGTGATTTCAGTTTGACAACCAGTTTCTTTAAACGAAAAATTTCCTGATCAGTAAAAGTCTCATTCCCATCATTCGGTTTCATCAGCTTGCGAGCTGATGCCACAAATAACTCCAGATCTGGAAAGTAATTTTCCACTTTCACAGCTCTGCTCCCCTTAGTCACCTGGAGAAATTGTCTAATTTTAGTAAAACAATAGGAGCTTTGCTCCTCCTGCGTCTGCGTCTGCATCAGTTCAGACTCATCTCCACTTTCGTCAGAAGCGCTCTCATTCAGTAAATCTAAATTCCCAACCCTACTAGATTTAGCAGAGCTCTGCAAGTTTTCCGCACTTTTCCTTTTTTGTGCAGCTTTAAAAGGATCCTCTTCAACAAAACTACATTCCTGCATTTCTTCATGAAACGGAACGTTTGTCATGCAGTGTTTGCTCTGTGTGTCCGCTACAGCCTCAAACCGCTCCTCCCCCGCCTGCAAAGTCTGTTCATTCACGTTCCTTCGTTTAACTGCACTTTTACTTACACCCTCCACCTGTTTACCCCGGGCGACAGGCTCGTCACAATGATCAGAGCTGCCGCCAGACAGAAATTCCCCACCATCACTGTTTGGGGGGACAACTACCGCGCCCGCCGCGGCCACCCCAGCAGAGGCGGCCGCGGCCGCCCCAGCACAAGCGGACGCGGACGCGGACGCCCCCGCAGAAGTAGAAGCGGACGCGGACGCGGACGCGGATGCGGCCGCAGTCGCGGCCACGACCGCCCCAGCAGAAGCGGGCGCCGCAGCGGCATCCGCCGCACCACATGTAGCGCTACCCTCCGGACCACCAGAAACAGCGGCGTCACCTTTCTTACCGCCAGTGCTCTTTGTGTTCGCCTTTTCAGGACATGACCTAATAAGATGGCCTTCTGCGCCACACGCAAAACACTTCATGGTTTCAGATGTTGCAAACACCAAGTAGCTAAAGCCATCAATCCTGAAATTAAAAGACGCGTTCAGTTCAGCAGAGCTGTCTTTCAACACCATGAAACACTGCCTCCTATGACATACAACATGCTTCAGCAGGGGTGATTTACTACCCAGAGAGACCATTCTGATAGGGGACACAACCTGGCCAAAATGGGACAACTCTCTAATCAGCTGATCATTTTTAACGAAAGGAGGAGCGTTTGAGATGGTGATCCTCCTAGACGGATTCGCCAGCGGTAAAACGGGAGTAAAAGTGTCACCTATGACCACCCCCTGTGCCACCACCTGATCAGCTTTCTCAGTCGAATCCAGAAAGATCACAATTGCGCTGTTCATCCTCGATGCTGATTTTATGCTGCCATGCCCAACCACCTGTCCTACAGCGAGGCTGGCCTCCTCCACAGAACAGGGAACTGTCGGGAGGATTCTCACACCATGACGCCGGGTTAAGCGCTCAAACTCCACACCACCATCAATCACCGGCATGATGCCGGCTGGGAAAAACCGGCAGCAGAAGCTACCGTTCCCCGACACACTCACTCCAACACTCACACCCCAGCACACACACACTCAACCCACTATATTAAACACACACACCTCAAACACACAAGATAGAGAAAAAGTTAGAAAATACAAAGTTTAAAGTACTCACTCGACACCACTCCACACCCCTGCTCCCACAAACGCCCACGCATGCGCACGAGAGCGAGAGAGAGAGAGAGAGAGAGAGAGCTGGTATTCATCACATCATGGGGACATCAGTCTGTTTACAGTCACGAGATGGGGACCTGTTGCAGTGTGGGGACAAAAAAAAAAAAAAAAAAAAATCAGGTCCCCATAAGGGTAACCCTTTAGAATAAATGCAGGAGCTATTCTGAAGGTGCTTGTGTGGTTTTTAGCATTGGCCTATAAGTGTTTATGAGTGAGTGTATGTGTGTGGAGTGTTCAGTTGCGCCCCCTTATACTTTGCAGCTGGTATTGCACTTGCTCCTCCACACACACTTATTCCATCTATGGTTAGGTGCCGCCCACTTCCTGGTCCCCATAAAGAAGGATTTTAGCCCCAAAAGGATTTTCAGGATTCCGTTGGAAGAGGAGCAGGGAAAACGTCCTCCCGGAGTGGAAAAGCAAGTTGACAGAAGGCGGTATTGGCATAATCCGGTTTGTGACTGATTCGGAATGGCAAGTAGTAGTAGTGGGGGTACGACTGACGATGATGATATGGAGACTGGATGGAATTTAGTAGGGAGTAGGATAAATAAAGTTGGAAAGGGCAGGAGTGAAGAAGACGGGAAGCAGACTGGCAAACGGCAGCTGTCAGGTGACGAGGAAAGACGTGAGGTGAGGAGGAAAATTGTTGTGGAAGAATTCAAAATTATCTTGAGGTTTAAACCAGGGCAAGAAGTTACATTTTTGAGCCCACTAGCACTAACGGATTAAGAAGTGCAATTGGAGACACAGAAATGGCCAAGGTATTAAGAGATAGAAATCTCCTTGTGAAATGTAAGAATGCAGAGCAGAGGAACAAAGCACTCCAGCTGCAGAGAGTGTGCAAGAAGGAGATTGCAGAGAGGAGAGAAGTCACTGGGTTTGATGGTGTTAGGGGGGTGATATCTGGAATTCCACTGGGGGAAAACTTGGAGGAACTGAAAAAAAAATGGTTAAAGGAGGAACAGTCATGGGGATTAGACACCTACAAGCACTCAGGAATGGGGAAAAGGTGGATAGCCCATCGGTAATGCTGGAATTTAAAGACAAGGCCCTGCCAGAAAAAGTGCTTGTTGGGTATCTAAAGGCACTTTTCCACTTGGAACCCAAAGGCCTCGTTTGGCCTTGGACCGAACAGTCCTGTTCCGGCACTGGTGGTTTTCCACAGCACAAGGCTCACTGTAGTATGGGTGGGAGAAGGAGGGAGTTGGAGGCGGGGTTTTGAGGGAGTTGGAAGCGGTGCTACACTCCCCTTGAGGCTGCGCCATTTTCCCTGGACCAATTAGTAGTCCAAGAGCTGTTTAATATCATTTTGGTGGTGAGGCTGCTGTGTATTATTATGCATTACTCATCTCATGTAACCTTGTGCCATTGCAATGATGCAATTTTTTCGTATATTTAATGTGGACGTGTGGATCTTTAATATCACAGTTACAAGTACTGGGACAGCCATCTAATAAAAAAATATCTTACAAAATTACAAGTCCACATTTTCTTTAAAGTGTACTTGTTAATGCTGAGTACAGAATTGGGTGAGGCGCACCAAAACAGTTGCTGCTGTACACCCCACACTCACCCGTCCTTACAATGGCTAAGTTGAATATTTTGTGCAGATAAAACCATTACCTGGGTTGGCAATATGAACATTTCCAAATACAGAACTTAAAATATTAGGTGTCCCTGTTGTTGCACATGGATATAAAGCTTGGTCAGTAGTGGCTGGCTTTTAATGTATGTGTCGGCAGTTATTGGACTCCATAACACACTGCAATGACAAATTTTTCCCAACCTTTTTAAGGGTTTTAAGAGTGTAAAACTTAGTAGTAACAGACAACACATGATGTCAACAGTCACGGGTTTATTCAACGTTATTAACACTGGTCATTGATTAATGTACAGTATATACATAATAATGGTTGGGAAAACGGGTCACACACGCCGTGCGAGGGTTTCAAAGACTGCCATGAGAGTGTTATTGAGGGCAGCATTCTGCGCAATTTCCTCCCTTCGTACAGCAACTTCGGCTTCCCGGGACTGACGGACCTCATCCACAAGCAGTGAATTGAGTTCCAACTGTTGCCGCTGGAGCTCCCTCTGCTCACGTTGATGTTCCCGCTGAAGCTCCATCTGCTCACAGTGCCGTTCCCTTTCTGCTTCTTGCATCGATGCAAAAATAGTTGAAAGGTCTTGTTTTGTGTTGCTCCGCTTCCTCTTACCTACAAGACAGAAATGTGAGCTGGTGTCAGTAAAATCAACCTCAAAACATGTAGCAGTACATCCCCAAAAATTAATACAAAAGTTAAATATTTTTGGACACATGTCAGAAAGTGAGACCCATATATTATACAGAATCATTAATCAGACAGTGAAGTATTGTTACATTTTAATCATTTATTGGCTCACAGCGCATGAATATCCAAAATTACTTTTCTCGAAAAATCGATGGTTATGTTAAAAATAGATATTAAAAAAAGAGGAGTGTTCTCAAAAGTATGAGGATTTATGGAGAAACGGATTTCATTTTCCAGCTGGAGTGACCATCGCCCCACAGTGCCTAAACAATCAAAACCTGGTGTAATGGACAAGGCATCACTGTGTTTGATTTGGCCAGGAAACTCTCCTGACATAAAACCCATATGGATTGTCAAGATTATGACAGAGACCATCTTATACGACTTTCACTGTCTTTTGTGAGTCACAAAAAACACACTGTACCATGACATTGCAGTTATTTTGAGATGTACCTGTGTTGGGGTTGAAAAAATTACTTTTTTATGAGTATCACAACTGTGTATTTGTACAATACATTTAGTAAAAGCCGGGTTTATGTTTCAAATGCCTAGCTTTTTATGGTGGTCAAAAAATTCTAGAGGTGACCCAAATTCTATGGTGGAGAGACCCAGCTGGTCTATCATCTCTGAAGAGCTGGAGCAGGTGGCTGGGGAGAGGGAAGTCTGGGCTTCTCTGCTTGAACTGCTGCCTCCGTGACATGGAGAAGCGGTAGAAGATGGATGGATGGAAAAAATTCTGAATGCATTTATACAGTAGGCTCAACTGAATCATGAAAATGAAGCACGCTGACTTTCAAATAATGAGTTTTGTGCTACAACAGCTCATTAGCTTTTCCATGCCTGTGATTAAATATGCAATTGCATTGCTGGACTTTTTTGATGTGCTTTACATGAAACAATAAACTGTACCGTGAGTATAACATTATTACAATATAATATAATTATATTATTTGACTATTGGTCAAATAGTGTTGACGGAGATGTGCCAAACTGTGAGCGAGCTGGACTTGGTTCTGGTGCCGGATGATCTTGATCCGTAGCAGGAGAAGCCGGGGTGCTCGTATCGCGGGAGGTGGGCTCCGTCGGTGTGGAAGCATAATCTAAAAAAAAAAAAAAAAGCACTTGTAATAGTTAACACGACAGTGCAACATGTACGCCAATTTTTTAATTTTTTTTTTTTTAAAAACCGTGATGGCGAGCTAGCTAGGGCGGCGACGGCTACGATCCACGCGTGAGCCACGATAACGGCGTGGGACTTATTTATTTATTGTTATACATAATTATAGTTAGCATGAAACAGGCTGGATAAGGTAAAAACATTAATGTCAAGAAAAAAAACACTCACCGTCTGTGGTTAACGTAATTGTCAGTGAGGGGTCCACTCCCAGCTCACGTCCATTGATCGCTGGCCGGTTTCCATAACTTTGGCCCATGAGATCGAACCACTTCCAATGCTGCGGTTCGCCCCGCTTCTACTGTTATGATCCTTTATGGATCGGTACAAAAGTGCAACATGTAAAAAAAAAAAAAAAAAAAAAAAAAACTTTTAACCAGGATTACAACTAACTATTTCATCAGATATTGTCAACACAAAAAACAACATACAAGGATGGACATAGCATTAAGCTAGGTCATCGTTTAAACACGATTAAGTTTTCGTCTGTCCTAAGTGAACTTTCCACTGTTGGAAAAAATAACATAAAGCATGAATATCAGATCACTTACCGTCCTGTATATCATAATATCACGGCTTCAACTGCTGAAGCTGGGTGCGTTGCGGCTGCACATTCAATTCAATTCGGGTGGCTGGGTCTAATTCCCGGTGCGTCTCCGTGTAATTTCTGGTGCATCTGTTTGTGCGCCCCACTGCAGGCTCAGTCTGCTTCCCTCTGCATTCTCTCATCAGCCGAAACGCACAAGAAACTCTGCTTGACTGCGGTGTTGGATTTCTGCTGATTTCTGTTAAGCCATTCTCTCGTTGTGGTTTATAATATCACTTGTTCGCGGGCTCACTGACGAAAAATTGCAAATGGCGACCAGCAAGCGATTCTGGAAAGTCAGTGTAATGCCCACGTAACGCCCACTCTCATGACGCTACGCACAGACCAATGAATGGCCAGCAGTGGCGTGACGAAACGGGGCCGGGAGCCTTCGGACCTGCTTTTTACGGTGCCGAAAAAAGTGTCAGTTAAACTGGAACTGTTCCGAAAAAGGGAACTGTGAGGCCTTTGGGTTCTGAGTGGGAAACCGGACAATGGAGGCCGATCGGGGCCAAACGGGGCCTTTGGGTTCCAAGTGGAAAAGCGCCTTAAGTTTTCCTGTTAGGGCTTATATCCCCCCTCCTCTCAGGTGTTTTAAATGCCAGAGATATGGGCATATTGCTAGTGTGTGCAAAGGAAAGCAAAGGTGTGAAAGATGTGGTGGTGAGCATAGCTATGGAGAATGTGGAAATGACAGCATAATTAAATGCTGTAATTGTGGAGGGAATCACACAGCAGCATATGGAGGCTGTGTAGTGAGAAAACAGGCGGTAGAAATCCAGCAAGCAAGAGTAGAGAGGAAGTTGACATACGCAGAGGCAGCAAAGGTTGTGAATCAACAGGAGAAAGAAGAATGCATTGCCAATAACAAGGAAGTAAAACCACAAAATTGTCAGACTAATATCACAACAGATAAGCTTGTTCTATTTCTAGCCTAAGTCATCAACTGCTCGGAGAAGGCTAAGACTAGAACTGAGAAGATAAAGATCATTGTGAAAGCGGCAGCAAAATTCTTTAATACCAAGGATCTATCCTGGGAAAAAATTCATACAGAACTAAGTCAAGGAGAGGGAGCTGTAGAGGGGAGCCAACAGGTTAATCCATGACAACCATCTTCCAGTGGAACGCAAGGAGTCTGATTGCAAACGGGCAGGAGTTTAAAGGATTTATTCAGAAACTGACAACAAAACCGGTTATTATTTGTGTACAGGAGACATGGCTTAAGCCATCACTAGATTTCACTATTAAGGGATATTCTGGAATGCGTAAGGATAGGAAGGATGGGGGTGGTGGGGGTTGTGCAGTTTTTGTCAGACAAGGGGTGAAGTATAGGCAACTGATCACAGTACAAGAGCTGGAAGTAATTGTCATCGAGATATGGACCAAAGAAGGCAGTATGAAAATAGTCAATTTCTACAGTCCATGTAAGCAGTTAGTCAAAAGTGAGTTGGAGTCAATTCTCTGGGACTGGAGGGGGAGAGTGGTCTGGTGTGGGGATTTCAATACACACAGTACATTATGGGGGAAGCACGATGACACTAGTGGAGAGGTTATAGAAGAGATCATGGAGGACAAGGAATTAGTGTGTTTGAATGACGATTCGGGCACTAGGGTGAATTTGGCGAGGGGGACAGAATCAGCTATTGATCTCACTTTAATTTCACAAAGCTTGGCTGGCAGATGTAGGTGGAGGGTAACAAGAGAAAGCACTATAGGAAGTGATCACTACCCAGTAGTGGTTGATATTGGAGTAGGAAGGGATATGGATCAAGAAGAAAGGGATAAGAGGTGGGTATTTGATAAGGCAGATTGGGGAAAATTTACAATTTTAAGTGAGAGGAAGCTGAGGGAAGTAAATCTAAGTCAGACAGTGGAAGAGGTGAATGCAGGAATCACAACAGTGATCATTAAAGCAGCAAAGGAAACCATCCCAAGAAGAGGTTGGGGAAAAAGGAAAAAGCTAGTTCCTTGGTGGACTCCAGAGTGTTCTGAAGCAGTTAAGAGTCAGGACAAAGCGTTTAAAGTATTAAAAAATGTATTGAATATGGATAACCTGATCAATTATAAACGGGAGCAGGCTAAAGTACGGAGAATAATTAAACAGACCAAAAAAAGAGTTTTGGGGAAAATACTGTGATTCATTGGGAAGAAGTACACCCTTGGAGAAGGTATGGGGAACAATTAAAAGGATGTCTGGGATAAGGAGGGAGCTAAATTATCCAATTATGGAGAATGGGGACAGTTTGATAGTGGATGACAATGAAAAGGCAGAGTATTTAGTTAAAATTTTCAGTAAAGTAAGTAGTGCAGATAATTTGAGCTTTGTGGAAAAAAGTGGAAGAGAGCAAACAAAATTAAATAATGTGGAAGCACTGCAAGATGAGGCAGAATTGGAGAATGGGCTAAATCGGGAGTTTTCAATGGCTGAATTAAATCATACATTAAGGAAAGTCTGAAAGACAACTCCAGGAAAAGACCAAGTCACGTATAAAATGATTAAAAACCCGAGTGACGATGGTAAAAAGATATTAAAGTTGTACAACAAGGTTTGTGAAGAAGGGATATTGCCTACTTCATGGAAAGAAGCGGTTGTAGTTCCAATATGCAAGCCAGGTAAAAATCCAGGTTTAGGTGAGGGATACAGCCCAATCGCTTTAACATCCCATGTTGGCAAAACTAAGGAAAAAATGATTAATGAGAGGTTAACATTATCTGGAGTCTAGAGAGGCATTAAAAAGTTACCAAAGCGGATTTAGAAAAGGGAGAAGTACTACTGATCCTGCTGTCTGTTTGGAACATGAGATTAGGAAGGCCCAAGTGAATAAGGAAAGTGTGGTTGCGGTGTTTTTGGATGTTGAGAAGGCGTATGACATGATGTGGAAGGAGGGGCTGATTATCAAACTACATAAGCTAGGCATTAGAGGGAGAATGAAAAGATGGATTAAAAATTTTATGAGTGACAGGAAAATTTCGGTCAGGATAGGGAAGCAGTATAGCTCAAGCCAAATGATAGAAAATGGAGCCCCACAAGGCAGTATTATTAGTCCCATTTTGTTTTCAGTCATGATCAATGGCATATTTTCTAGAGTTAAGGGTTCTGTTGGTGTTTCTTTGTTTGCAGATGATGGTGCTATGTGGACAAGAGGGAAAATGTTTCATTTATTGTTAAAAAGTTGCAGCAGGCAATTGATGAAGTTGAGACTTGGGCAGTGGAATGGGGATTTAGGTTTTCGGTGGGAAAAACAAAGGCTGTGCTCTTCACAAGGAAGAGATTAAACAATCAAGTTGATCTTAAAATATATGGCCAAAACATAGAAACTGTGGAGTGTTTCAAGTATTTGGGGGTGTGGTTTGATAAGGGTTGCTCTTGGAAGATTCAGGTTGAGAAAATTGTGGCAAAATCTAAGAAAGTTTTAAATATTATGAGATGTCTGAGGGGATGAAATGGGGAGCAAGTAGAGGTGCTTTAAAAATCATTATATGCGGCGTTAGTTAGGTCACTGTTTAATTACGGGTGTGTTATGTACGGGTCAGCGTCAGAAACATTGAAAAAATTGGATGTAATACCAGGCTCTGAGGTCATGTTGTGGGGCCATAAAAACTACTCCAGTAGCAGCACTCCAGGTGGAGATGGGTGAGATTCCTCTGGAGTTAAGATCTCAAATAGCAGCTACATACTGGGCCAGCATCAGAGGATTTAGTGGCAGTCACCCAGTACACAATGTACTGAAACCTTGCCAAGAGAAGGAAAAGAGAACAAATGAGAAGCTTTGGATGGACAATAGAGAATAAAGTCAGGGAGCTACGGGTTGCTGATAAAGCAGTATGTCCAACAGTCCCTCTTTCTGCAGAACCACCATGGTGTCTGGAAGAAGTAAAGGTGGATTTTGGACTTTTGACAAATGACAAAAGAGGGAGGATAAACAAGAGGGAGGTCAAGAACTATTTAGACAGTAGCTATCCTGACTTTATCAAGATTTACACGGATGCATCTAAATCAACGAAGAACATTGTGGGAATAGCATTCATCGTTCCAGAATTAGATGTCATTAAGAAGGAAAGGGTTAGTGATGACTTGGCTGTGTATACTGGGGAGCTTTTGGCAATCTGTTTGGCATTGGGCTGGGTGGAAGAAGTAAAGCCCAGAAAGGTTTTGATAGGGTCTGATTCTAGCAGCGCAATGGAAAGTATCGGGCATATGCATTCAGAGTCAAGACAGGATTTGGTGATGGAAATAGTATACTCAGTATGGAGAATCTCAAAGGCAGGTGTGGACATTAGGTTCATTTGCATCCCTGCACACATTGGAGTGGAGGAGAATGAGCAAGCAGATAAATGTGCAAAAAGAGTAACTAGGATGAGTCAGGTTAGTTGGAATGTGAAAAATAGCAAAGCAGAGGTCAAGAGCATTATCAAAGCACAAATTAAAAAGAAGTGGCAGGAAGAGTGGGACAAAGGAAGTAAAGGACAGAGCCTGTATGGCATACAAAAGAAAGTAGGGGGAGCTAGAGAAGTTCACAGGAGTAGGAAGGAGGAGGACATCATATCCAGGTTAAGATTAGGTCACACAGGGTTGAATAGTACATTAGCTATGATGAAAAAAACACCCAAATGGGAAATGTGATTATTGTGGAAATGATGAAACAGTTGAACATACTGTAACGTCGGGGCCATTTTAAGGGAGCCAGGGATTTCCCAGCATGCTTTGCCAGTTTGAAACGTTACTGTGTGTGTTAAATGTGTTACTTCTGAGTTATACTGCTGTGTCATTATAACTGCATTATAATGGCCCAGCAGTGTTTAGCAGGATTAGGGCAAGATGTATCATGTGTGTGTAACCGTGATGTAAACAGAGGTCTGAGGGAATGACCTCCACTGCTCTGGGTACTAAGTTGCAGGTTGGGGGTCGGGGTGTGTGTAAAATAAATCTGGTTGATCACAGCCATCTGCTCCATTGTCTTTTTGTGTGAACCCCTGCAAACGTCACACTGGTGTCAGAAGTGGGATCTCCTGTCCAAAGCAGTAATGGGGCGCTGACATCGGGACGATGTCGAGAACCAGAGGGGAGTAGTGTAGCGAACTCAATATGAGCACCCTACTTGGCTTGCCAAGAGGGTTGACCCTATTGGCGACACAGGTAGGGTGCGGGACTCCGGAGCGGGAGGCGTGAGTTCGAATCTCCCGGTGGGACGTCGCCATGTCGAGCAGCACGTTACAATACATTTATGCATTGCCCAAAGTATGAATTTGCACGGTTAGCATTGGTGGACAGTCTATACAGGAACAAAACCCAATTCAGTATGAAAGAGATTCTGCAGAGAAGTTCAGGGGATGCGGTCTATAGGGCAGTTTTTAGGTTTATTAGGGCAACAGGACTAATTTCAAGGATATAGGAGGGTAATGCCATTTCGAATCACTCCATTCCAGAAGGTGGCGGTAATGCACCTACAAGCTGTTTGCCAACCGCCATAAAATATCAGAAGAAGAAGAAAAGGATTTTCAGTAGTGATGTTCAATACCACTGATTTCCTTTCCGATCCGATACTGAGTAAAATTCAGGCTGGTATCGGCGATACCAATACTGATACCGATATTTTTTGCGACTACACCTAATATGTCTTTTAAATCTCAAAAAACGCATGACGCACTTACCCAGGTGGAAGAAAAAGTAGTCCCACCAACCGCGTGTCACTTAGACAACATCTCAATAGTTTAGTTACTTTTCACCGTGTTTCTGTTAAGGATATACAGTATATATGTATACTCGCTGCTCTTGTTTTTCTCTTGCCTTCTGATTGTTGCTCTGAGTGTTGCTATCCCTGTGCTGTTGCAATCCTGGAATTTCCCCATTGTGGGACTAATAAAGGCTTATCTTATCTTATACCTTACCTCAAATGACTTAAGTATCAAAAGTATCGATATTTTGATTTGAGTATCGATTTTAGGGCATAAAGATCCGGTATCTGAGGTATCGATATTTCAGGATCGATCCGCACATCACTAATTTTCAGTGTTACATGTAGCAAACCACTTAGCTGATCAGAAGATTATCTGCACAAGAAGCCACAGAAGAGTTGCAGGATTTTGCAGAGGATTAAAAGTGAAACAAGGTAAGCACATTTGCCTGTAAAACTGGGTGTTTAATAGGGAATAAGTTAGTGAATCATTTTATGTATGCTGATGATCTAGTTATTCTCAGTCCAAGTAGTGCTGGTCTCCAGGAGTTATTAAGAGTGTGTAGTGCTTATGGAGAGGAAAATGACATAAAATATAATACAAATAAGAGTTGTGTGCTGATTTGCCGCACTAAAGATGATTTGTTAATGAAATTCCCTGTCTTTGAATTGGCAGGCAGGGAATTAATTGTCAGGGATAAAATTAAATATCTGGGACATTTTATTAATGATAGAATGACTGATGATGATGATATTTTCAGACAACGCTGCAAAATCTACATGCAAGCAAATATTCTTGCACGCAGATTTGGTTTTTGTTCAGATGAGGTGAAACTGGTTCTTCTTAAAACCTATTGTACACCTTTATACACTGCTCATTTATGGATAAATTATAGGAAACAAAGTATGCAGAAATTACAGGTTGCTTACAATGATGCTTTAAGAATTTTAGTTAAAAAGCCTCGATGGTGCAGTGCTTCCGAGTTATTTGTCTCATCACGTGTAAATACTCTGCATGCAGTAATAAGGAATCTTATGTATAAATTCATCTGTCGGCTTGATGTATCTAGAAATGAAATCATTCAAGTCATGTCTAGCATTAAGCTCAGTTCTATTCACTGTCAGTCACAGTTTAGAAGGCATTGGTACAGTTGTCTTTTTAAGTCTTTTTAAAGTCTGTACTGTCTTTGTACTTCTCTTAGTAGTTGTGTCTTAGTGTTTTTTGTAACTTTTTGATTGTTTCTCTTATTAACTGTTTTTCAACTGTCTTGTTTTTATTTTATTTTATTTTATTTTTATTTTATCTTTTTTTTGATGGACCATGAGTCTGGAATAAAGTCTTTCATTGATTGATTGACATTTGTATGATAAACCAGCATACCTCCTGTTCAACCTTAGAATTAAGTTAATTAGCTTTAATTAGTTATAAGGGTTGCTAGTTACCTTCAAAAAACTATGGATGCTCAGTGTAGGTTTCAAATATACTTTGTGATTCTGATTGTGTGTAAACTATGCACGAACAGAAATCAATTCATAAATAGGTATAAACATTATTTGCTAAAAGGATATATGTTAGGTGTAGCATTAATATGTACAATGCATTAATCTCACTCTGGGAAACAATGGTAGGGTAGGTGGGACAGTACTGTGCATATCTGTGTTGTTTGGGGTTGGGTATCAATGTATGGACTGTGTGTATGCAGGGATGGATGGTGTCAATGTTGATATGTATAAAATATAGTTAATTGTCTACTTGGGGTCTTAATTGAGGTAATGGTATATTTTTCTTTCACCCATGTGAAATATATACAGCTAAATCTTTAATTTAATTGGCTCCTCTTAGATAACGGGATTCGGTGAAGGGCGAATCTGGCGGTGAAGGGCCAGACTAAGAACGATCCAACAGACTCTCATGAATTGTATATCAAGGATTCAGTGTACCCCGCCCGGTATGGGGTTACCGGGGCCCCACCCTGGAGCCAGGCCTGGGGGAGGGGCTCGAAGGCTAGCGTCTGGTGGCCGGGTTTCCACCCATGGGACCCGGCCGGGCTCAGCCCGAAGGAGTTACATGGGTCCGCCCTCCAGTAGGTTCACCACCTGCAGGAGGGATCATGGAAGTCCGGTGCTATGTGGATTAGGTGGCAGTCAAAGGCGGAGACCTTGGCGGACTGATCCCAAGCTTTCTAAACTGGCTTTTGGTACGTGGAATGTCACCTCTCTGGTGGGGAAGGAGCCTGAGCTGGTGTACGAGATTGAGCGATACCGGCTAGATATAGTCGGCCTCACCTCAACACACAGCTCCGGTTCCGGAACCAGTCTCCTGGAGAGGGGCTGGAGCTTGGCCTTTTCTGGAGTTGCCCCGGGCGAGAGGCGACGAGCAGGGGTAGGTATTCTTGTATCGCCCCACCTTGCTGCCTCTATATTGGAGTTTTCCCCGGTGGACGAAAGGGTTGCTTCCCTGCGCCTTCGGGTTGGGAAACGGGTCCTGACCATCATTTGTGCCTATGCACCAAATGATGTTTCAGAGTACCCACCCTTTTTGGAGTCTGTGACTGGGGTGCTGGAGGGTGCTCCTCCTGGAGACTCCATTGTCCTACTGGGGGACTTCAATGCGCACGTGGGCAACGACAGTGAAACCTGGAGGGGGGTGATTGGGAGGAATGGCCTGCCCGATCTGAACCCGAGTGGTGTTCAGTTATTGGACTTCTGTGCTAACCACAGTCTGTCCATAACGAACACCATGTTCAAGCATAAGGGTGTCCATATGTGCACCTGGCACCAGGACACCCTAGGCCGCAGGTCGATGATCGATTTTGTTATCGTATCATCAGACCTGCGACCGTATGTCTTGGACACCCGAGTAAAGAGAGGTGCAGAGCTGTCAACTGATCACCACCTGGTGGTGAGTTGGATCCGATGGCAGGGGAGGAAGCCATTCAGACCTGGTAGACCCAAACGTATAGTGAGGGTGTGCTGGGAGCGTCTGGCTGAGGCCCCTGTCCGGGAGGTCTTCAACTCCCACCTCCGGAAGAACTTCAACCACATTCCGAGGGAGTCTGGAGACATGGAGTCTGAATGGGCCATGTTCTCCACCTCTGTTGTCGAAGCGGCGGCCCAGAGCTGCGGCCGCAAGGTGGTCGGTGCATCTCGTGGTGGCAACCCCCGAACCAAGTGGTGGACACCAGTGGTGAGGGGGGCCATTAAGCTGAAGAAGGAGTCCTATCAAGCTTGGTTGGCTTGTGGGACTCCCGAAGCAGCTGAGGTGTACCGGCAGGCCAAGCGGAGTGCAGCTCGGGTGGTTGCTGAAGCAAAAACCCGGGTATGGGAGGAGTTCGGTGAGGCCATGGAACAAGACTTTCGGTCGGCTTCAAAGAGATTCTGGCAAACTGTTCGGCGGCTCAGGAGGGGAAAGCAGCTCCCCGTCCACACTGTGTATGGTGCGGATGGGACACTGTTGACTTCAACTGGGGATATCGTCGGGCGGTGGAAGGAATACTTCGAGGATCTCCTCAATCCCACTGATACGCCTTCCACAGAGGAAGCAGGGTTTGGGGACAAGGGGGATGACTCGCCTATCACAGGGGCTGAGGTCGCCAAGGTGGTTAAAAATCTCCTTGGTGGCCGGGCCCCAGGGGTGGACGAGATTCGCCCCGAGTACCTCAAGGCCCTGGATGTTGTTGGGTTGTCATGGTTGACACGCCTCTGCAACATTGCGTGGAGGTCGGGGGCAGTGCCTTTGGCATGGCAAACCGGGGTGGTGGTTCCTCTCTTCAAAAAAGGGGACCGGAGGGTGTGCTCCAACTTTAGAGGGATCACACTCCTCAGCCTCCCTGGGAAGGTCTATGCCAAGGTACTGGAGAGGAGAGTCCGGCCGTTGGTCGAACCTCGGATTCAGGAGGAGCAATGTGGTTTTCGTCCTGGCCGTGGCACATCGGACCAGCTCTTTACCCTCTCGAGAATTCTTGAGGGTTCGTGGGAGTTTGCCCAACCAGTTTACATGTGTTTTGTGGACTTGGAGAAGGCATTTGACCGCGTCCCTCGTGGATTTTTGTGGGGGGTGCTTCAGGAGTATGGGGTATCGGGCTTGTTGTTACGAGCTATTCGGTCTCTGTACGACCGTTGTGAGAGTTTAGTTCGTATCGCCAACACTCGGTCGGAGTCATTCCCAGTGAGAGTTGGACTCCGCCAGGGCTGCCCTTTGTCACCGGTCCTGTTCATAATTTTTATGGACAGGATTTCTAGGCGCAGCCAGGGAATGGAGGGTGTCATGCTTGATGACCACAGGATCTCATCTCTGTTGTTTGCAGATGATGTTGTCCTGTTGGCTTCATCCAGCAATGACCTACAGCTCTTGCTGGGACGGTTTGCCGCTGAGTGTGAAGCGGCTGGGATGAGAATCAGCACCTCCAAGTCCGAGTCCATGGTCCTCAGCCGGAAAAAGGTGGATTGTCCTCTCCGGGTTGGGGACAGGCTCCTGCCCCAAGTGGAGGAGTTTAAGTATCTTGGGGTCTTGTTCACGAGTGAGGGGAAAATGGAGCGAGAGATCGACAGACGGATTGGAGCAGCATCTGCAGTGATGCGGACGTTGTACCGGTCTGTTGTGGTGAAGAGGGAGCTTAGTTCTAAGGCAAAGCTGTCAATTTACCAGTCAATCTACGTTCCTACTCTCACCTATGGTCACGAGCTTTGGGTAATGACCGAAAGAACGAGATCGCGGATACAAGCGGCTGAAATGAGCTTTCTCCGTAGGATTGTTGGACTCACCCTCAGAGATAGGGTGAGGAGCTCAGTCATCCGGGAGAGGCTCAGAGTAGAACCGCTGCTCCTCCACATTGAAAGGAGTCAGTTGAGGTGGTATGGGCATCTGATTAGGATGCCTCCTGGACGCCTCCCACTTGAGGTGTTTCAGGCACGTCCCACTGGGAGGAGACCCCGGGGCAGACCCAGGACTCGGTGGAGAGACTATGTCTCCCAGCTAGTCTGGGAACGCCTTGGTATCCCCTCTGAAGAGCTGGAGCAGGTGGCTGGGGAGAGGGAAGTCTGGGCTTCTCTGCTTGAACTGCTGCCTCCGCGACCCGGACCTCCGGAAAAGCGGTAGAAGATGGATGGATGGATGGATGGATGGCTCCTCTTAGATAACGGGATTCTGTGGCAAAATATTTTTTGTTACAGTATTCTAGCTATTACGGATGTAAATGTTTGTTTTTTTTGTCAGAATAAATTTTGGCTCAGTATGTGTTGTGATCTTATATTTAAGTCAATTTATATCTTGCATCTAAAAATACAGATTGTGACTAAAGTGCTTCACAAAGGAAGTTAACATACAGTTAAATAATTAACCCCTTGCACTCTGGTCAATTTCCCTAAAAACACCAAAAAATAACATACCCAAAGTAAATCAAAAGCTGTTCAACCCTTTGCAGCATCTTCATGGGGTTGGTCTCATTTAAAAGAAAACACTTTGAATTTTTTGGCAAAACAGTCATAATCTCTCTACGTGCTCCTGCCACTGAGTAACAGTCATCTAAACATACTGAACTTGAAGAAAATAAATTTCGCCTGGGTGTTTTTTTGGATACAAATGCCTGCAAATAACACAGCTTCAGATCCGGGCTGGAAAATGCAACAGAAATTTAGAACCAAGTGTTATCCAGCTGAGGTCAAAATTTTGTAACAATGCCACAAAAAATGAATATATTACACAGCTTTTTTGTCAGGTTGTTCCCAGGCGTTTTTGAACTGTGCCAAATGGCACAGTTTGGAAAAACGTTTGTAACTTCCAAAACGTCTGTCTCTTCCAAAACGTCTGTAACTTTTGAATGATTCAATATAGAAGCTTCATCTTGGGCTCTAATGAAAGGTGAAGGACTGTGTGTGTGTGGGGGGTTGTTTATTCATTCATGAATGAATGAATGAACGAACAAACAAGCCCCCACACACAAAGAAGCATGCCACATAAAAAATGTGTGGCTTTTTTTTTTACAAGAAAAAATAACCTATAGTGCACTAAAAATTATACTAGAATATTTTTAATGTAGAAGATAACAACTCCCACCCCCACCTCCCCCACCCCCACTACAGAGGATGGACATTGCCCATCGCTACATGATGGAAAGGGGTGACGGTGCGCCGCGGTCTAATACGCACAGTTGGACTAAAATATCTGCAATATATCTGCAATCTGCTACAGAACAGTAGCGGGGGGGGGGGGGGTTCACGGTCCGGATGCGGCGCACGAACCGTGTCCAGTCCGTGCGCCGCGGTACACGCTCCGTGCGCCGCGGTCTAATACGCACAGTTGGACTAAAATATCTGCAATATATCTGCAATCCGCTACAGAAGAGTAGCGGGGGGGGGGGCATTCACAACATGACGGGGTGGGGGGGGCATTCGCAACATTTCCCGGTCCGGGTCCGTCATGTTGCGATAACGCACAGTTGTAATTTACCGATCGGTCAAAAGTCATTTGGATTACAATTTTCAGGGATAAAGAATAATTTAGCTTATAACACTTACCTGTCCACAACAGCAGCCTAGCTGGTGAACTTCTCCTCCTCATTGTCAGACGAACATGAAGCTGGTCCGCTTGTTACGGACTCGTGGTTCTGGTCACGCGACCCGGTCAAACCATAATTCCTTTATTGCGGTTTTGCGCTTCCATGATTGCGGTTTTGGCGAACGATTTTTCAAAACAAATAAGAACAGTAATAAGAAAAAAAGACTGGCGAACGCCTGTGTGTCACCCAGCCTTACACAAAACAGCTTTCGAACTTCTGTGCTTCAATTGGCTGGCTGTATTCGCAGCCGTTGGTAGGCAGGTCCTTCTTGCTAGGTTTTCAGTCATTGGTTCTTCAAGGTTTCAGAAACCCAATTCAAGGCTCTCGTTCTCCTCACGCTGGGACTGCACGACGTAGAGGCGCGGCCCCCGGGTGGCGGATGAGGGATTGCACACGTGGACCAACGCAGTCTAAAGGAAGGACACCCTGACAGAAAACCCTGGTCCTCCAAGCCTGGGGGTTGGGCAGAAGGCCAATTACCTTCTCTTGTAAAAAAAAACTAGAGTTAGAGAAACTATGGGCATCAATCTACAAGACAACCTGGGAGGAGCAGAGATCGCCGACTCAGGCAAGATGACGGCGGTGGGTGAAAGCCTACGGGAAGCTCAGCGCCCGACAAGGTCCATTACGACCCCCAAATACAGACTGAACATCGGACACTGGAACGTCAGGACCATGTTCAGAGAAGGAGCAGCAGCATAGATAGCGAGGGAGATGGAGAGATGTAAATTAGACATTCTAGGGATCAGTGAATGCAGGTGGACGGGAGCCGGAAAGATACAGCTAGCATCAGGGAAGACAGTGCTCTACAGTGGGGACAAGGAGCTGCACGAAGGAGGAGTCACCATCATGGTCAGCCAGCAAGCAAGGAGAGCATTCATGGAATGGACACCCATCAGCAAGAGAATCATCACGGCTCGATTCTATTCAAGACAGAGAAGGGTCACCATCATACAAGTTTACGCCCCCCACAACGAAAAGGAGGAAGCAGAGAAGGAGCAGTTTTACTAGGAGCTACAGGAAACAGTTGATGGATGCAACAAGAACGACATCATCATCATGGGCGACTTCAACGCCAAGGTGGGCAGGGGCAACACCGGATACGAGAGGACGATGGGGGTGCACAGCCTGGGAGAGCAGAACGGCAATAGGGAGAGGCTGTGCGAGTTCAGCAAGATGAACGGCCTCGTCATAACCGGGACGCTATTTCCTCACAAGGATATTCACAAGACCACTTGGGTATCAGCTGATGGGAAGGTGAAGAATCAAATAGACCACCTGTTGATCAGCGGGCAGTGGAGATTATCTGTCCTGGACTGTAGGGTACAGAGGGGAGCAGATGCCAACAGCGACCACTACCTGGTGAGGACCAGCATCAAGATGAGACTCAAGGCCCACAGAGACGACAACAGAGTCAAGCCAAAGCTCAACATGGAACGGCTAAAAGATGAAGAAACGAGGAGGACATACTGTGAGGCAGTAAGGAGCAAAATGGAAGAAAATAGGACAGAGAGCGAAGCTGTAGAAGAGGTGTGGGAACAACAGAGAAACGCATATGCCAACGCTGCAAAGGAAGTGATAGGTTATAGGAAAGGGAAGAGCAAGCCATGGATCAGTGAGCATACCTGGAAACTGATCGATGAGAGGAAAGACATCAAAACAAGGATGGACAGCACCCACTCAGAAAGAATCCAGAACAGGAGGAGAGAGGAGTACAAAGAGAAAGACAAGGAAGTGAAAAGGAGTGCCAGGGAAGACAAGCGAAAGTGGATGGCTGAGAAAGCACAGAGAGCACAAACTGCAGCAGAGAATGGACAACAGAAAGAATTATACAACATTGTGAAGCAGCTAACAGGACAAGGCACAAGACAAGCAGCAGCAGTGAAGAGCAAGAATGGAGATCTACTGAAGAACAAGGAGGCAAGGCTGGCAAGGTGGAAGGAGCATTTCCAGGAAGTCCTCAACAGAGACGCACCGGAGGAGCCCCCACAAGCAGAGGAAGAGGAGAGAGAAGAACTTGATATCTCAACCGAAGCCCCAACTTTAGAAGAAATAAGATCAGCTCTACGCACACTCACCAACGGAAAAGCAGCAGGAATTGACCAGGTTACGGCAGAGATGTTGAAAGCGGACCCAGAGCACACCAGCACAGAACTGAAGAGACTATTCGATCTCGTAAGGGAGAAGGAAGCAGTTCCCGACCAATGGATGAAGGGGCTCATTTGCAAAATTCCAAAGAAAGGCAACCTTCAGGAATGTGGCAACTGGAGAGGAGTCACGCTACTGCCGCTGGCCAGCAAAGTCCTCAGTAGGGTCCTGATTAATAGGATACAAACAGGGGTGGATCCGTCGCTCAGGAAGGAACAAGCCGGGTTTAGAAAAGGAAGAAGAACAACAGAACAGATAATCATACTGAGGAACATCTTGGAGCAAACCAATGAATGGAATGCCACTCTATACATCCACTTTGTGGACTTTGAAAAGACCTTCGACTCCATCCACAGAGACAGCCTCTGGATCATCATGAGCAAGTACGGAATCCCCAAAAAACTCATCAGAATGGTTCAAACGTTGTACAAGGACTTCCAATGCTCGGTCATAGACGAAGGAAAGACAACAGACTGGTTCCCTGTTATCACCAGAGTAAAACAGGGATGCTGCATGTCAGGGTTTCTGTTCCTGCTAGTAATTGACTGGGTCATGAAGAAGACCACAGATGGAGAAAGAACAGGCATAAGGTGGAACTTCTCAACCCTGCTGGAAGACCTCGACTTCGCCGACGATCTCGCGCTTCTGTCATCCGCCATGAATCACCTAGAGCAAAAGACAGCCAGATTGGAGGAAAACGCCTGCAAAGTGGGACTGAAGATGAACGACCACAAGTGCAAAGCCATGAAGGTGAACAGCAAGTCTGCGGAAACGTTGAGAGTCAGAGGGAATGAAGTAGAAGAGGTGGAGAGCTTCACTTATCTTGGAGCCACAGTAGCCAAGGACGGAGGCGGAGGAACTGACGTCAAGAGAAGGATAGCCCTGGCCAATGCCCAGTACAAGCGGCTGAGCAAAATCTGGGCAACTGGAAACATCAGCAAGAAGACGAAAACCTCCCTGTACAGAAGCCTGGTGCTGTCAGTGCTTTTGTACAGCTGTGAGACTTGGAAGCTGACCAAAGGAGAGGAGGAAAAGCTGGATGCATTCCAAGCCAAGCGTCTGAGAAGGATATTCAAGGTGCGCTGGCAGCAACACATATCCAACAAGACAATCCTGGAAATGGCAGAAACCAAGAAAATCAGCGAGGTAATCAGAAGAAGGAGATGGAATTGGATCGGCCACATTCTCAGGGAAGACCCGAAGGACGACTACGCTGTAGCCATGGAGTGGACCCCGGAAGGACGCAGGAAAAGAGGCCACCCAAAAACAACCTGGAGAAGGATGGTGGAAGTAGAGCGGACCGTTGCTGGCTGGAGCTCTTGGGGCGAAGCACGCCACGCAGCTGCAGAAAGACACCAGTGGCGGATTGATGTCCAGGCCTTATGTGCCTCCTGGCACGGAGAGAATTAAGGTTAAGGTAAGGAATTCAAGGCTCTTATTAGTTGAATGAGAGGTCAATCACATCTAAACCAATCAAAGCACTCCTTTGGCTTTCTGTTCGCAGCTGTGTCTGTAGTGGAAGAACGGAAATGCAGGTTTGTTTTTTTTCTTCAGTGCGCCCTAGGACGCAGAGACGTGCCCGCCCGCGGTACACCGGAGTGCAAGAGGTTAAAGCAATAATTAAAGCAATGATGATATAGAGTGAAGTATGTGGCGGTAATGCACCTTAAAGCTGGTTGCCAATGCCAATCTAAAAAGAAAAACAAAGGAGTACCGTTAGATAGATGCACTTTATTGATCCCAAAATGGGAACTTGCAGTGTAACAACAGCATGACAGTAGACAACCAAACGACAGAAAGACACACAACATAACAGACAAAGAGATTACCCATGGAAAGTAAAACTAACACTTCTATTTAAAAAAAAGTCTATCTACATCATAGATGGTGACCTGTATAGAAACAAATCATACCCGCTGTACAATGCATAACTATCAGGAACAAAGTGAGATGTGAGGGACCAATTAGACTGTAAGGTGCAGTATGGCAGCACAGATATGACCAGAATACAGTATCAGAGTGAGTTATTGTACAGTGAAATGGCATGCAGCAGGAAAGATTTCCTGTACCTAACCGTTTGATAGTGAAGCTGTAGCAGTCTGCTGGAGAAAGTGCTCCTCCGTCTGTCCAGTATGTGGTGGAGAGGGTGTTCAAGATTGTCCATGATGGATCACAGTTTAGTGTCCTCTTCTCCACCACTGTCTCAAAGGTCTCCGGTCTGAGACCAATTACAGAGCCAGCCCTCTTGATAATCTTGTCAAGTCTATTGGTGTCATTGGCTCTGATACTGCTATCCCAACAGACAGCAGCAAAGAAGATGGCGCTGGTGACAATGGCCTGATAGAAAAGCTCCAGCATCCTGCTACACATGTTGAAGGATCTCAGCTTCCTCAGGAAGTAGAGTCTGCTCATCCCCTTCTTGTGTGCAGCATTGGTGTTCGATCTTCAGTGCAGCCCATTTCTGATCCTGACACCCAGATATTTGTAGTCCTCAACCACCCCCACATCCTTCCCCTTAATCTGCAATGGCTGAGAAGACATCCTCTTCTTCCTGAAGTCAATGACCATCTCTCTGGCCTTGCTGACATTCAGCCTCGGGTGTACTCCCCCTCTTATATACCCAACAACAGCTGAGTCGTCAGAATTTCTGCAAGTGGCAAGGACTCAGTGTTGTACTGAAAGTCAGTGGTGTATAAGGTAACGAGAATAGAAGAGCGCACAGTACCCTATGGAGCTCCCGTATCACTAACCATATCCCGTATCACTGGGATTTCTATAACAGCGAGGCGGCGCCACACTCCCGTGACGTAGAACACGCGACCCAAGCAAAACATAACACATACAGCTGTACAAGGCCACTCCTCGGTCTGTGGCTTTTTTCACCATAAATGCCAAAAAGGACCGCCAGACAAGGGTACAGGCAACGAGATGAAACACTCTGGAATAGTTCGGCAGCTTCTGGGAGAGCCAAAGGCGTGAGGATACAAACTAGGTCATATATGACGGTAAGCTAATGTTGCTAATGCTAGTTTGCTATAAGTACGTCGTACTACACTTTAATGTCTGCAAGTTATCGCTGTTAGGTACTAAAATATATACGCTGTGTGTGTTTCAGATGGCTCTGTTGTGGGGAAATTACTGCTTCATTCGCTCTGGGCGTTCAGCACAGCCTGTCACGGATGTCATCAGCCTGTCACTGATGTCAGCACAGCTTCACAAACTATCAGTGGTTGTAGAGCTTAAGAATGTCTGTAGAAACATTTATTTCCAGTACAACAAATTGCTCTGATCTGCTTGAAAATCATGGAGAGACTGTTGAGACATCATGCACGTACCTGCTTCAGCTGCAGAGTCTGAGGTGGTGTCATAGAAAAAAAATGATCAGCTGACACAACTTGATCGCCAGGTTAATAACTATATTAGCCACAAAATATATATTCAAAAAGTAAACTTTACTGAATTAGGTATAATAAGATATATTTGACAGTTATCATGCATTTTAGGCCAAAACAAACTTGATCTAGGATTAAAAGCATTTAAAATAATGCAGTCACAAGGTTACATGGAAAATACTTGATTTACTAGATACATGTACTGTAGAAATATATATTCTCTGCATCAACAATGTACTATACATGCATTCATGTAGTATTGCACTGGGAATTGCACTGACAATAAACCTCTGAAGTTTTTGCAGATGTCTCTTTTTTTATATGTGAAGGTTACCACCATGTGGCATAAATTAAATACTGAAAGATTGGAAAAGCTAAGAATAATCCAGCAGTTTGAGAAATCACTTTTGGTTTGGTATAAATCTGTCAACAGAATTATGAACCATAAAGCAGTTTGTGTTAAAATGTTAAATCCCATTAAAACTAATCCGGGGGCTTCCAATCATGTGTCATGGGGGGCCAAGACCATGCAGGTTCTCTTCTACCCAGTCTTTTCAGCAGGTGTTCTCACTGATTAGTCAGTGGAAGAAGTTCAGTGGAATCTGCTGTTGAAGACACTGGTTGGAGGTAAAGACTGCAGGGTCATGGTCCTCCATGGCACATGATTAGACACCCCCGCCCAAACCCATTATGATGAAGAGCAGATGCTAATATGACCCAGAATTCCTCCATATACTGGTACTGTCACTAAAGTATGCAGGGTCTTCTGTACAAGTCTTCTAACAATATAGTCTTCAGTTAATAAAATAATTGTTTTGGTTACTTTTTTTCTTAAAAATGAGCCATTATTTTCAAGGTCACCGATAAATCCTTTGTACAGTTGACTCTTTTCCCACCGGTGTCTTAACAGACAAAATAGAAAATCATGATGCAAACACATAAGTCACTAAATTGTTTATTACAATCAGCAGCAAATTCCAGATTATTCAGAATGTGCAAAATTCAAACTGTAAAAAAAAACTGGAATGGTCACACACGGCATCCACGCTGCCTCACTGAGAAGCAACTGGATCGGCCCATTGTACTGGTCCTGGTTCAACAGATCTTCAGCCTGCATCTCTGTAAATAGTGAGGCAAGGTCCAGTTGGGGTGGACATTTTCCCTCTTGCCTAGACAAAAGACAAATGGGTGGTGGTTAATTAAAGCAAGTTTAAAACTTATTTGGGAAATACACTTGTTGCTAAAAGCCAGTGGTGGAATGTGAATTAATGAATGAATCTTTATTTCGGATTGATTAAAAGAAAATAGAATAATATAACAAAGGGGAAAAAATCTAACAAGGTCAAATTAAACAATAACTCTGTATATACAGTATATAATATATACAGTTCAACATAGGTTATCTGAAATGGGTGATGGCTGAAGCTGCAGCTTATATTCCCCACCATATTTCATCCAAGAATTCAAAAGAAAAACAAAACAGGAGGGATTACAATTTGAATGTGACAATAAAGTACTCCGTTGTATTTAACCACAATTTTCATGTAGCTGCGCCTCGGTAGATTTTACAAGGGCTGGGTTACATTTAAAATCATCTCTTTTTACTGTGGCCTCAGCAATCAGAATGAATTAATACATTCACTTGAATGGAATCTAGTACTTTAACTGAAGTTGTGCATCACCGGGTATGGAGTCGCTCAGTCAAAATATGAAGTTTTTATCAATAAAAGTTTGTCTTGTCTGTAAAAGTGTCTCTTCTTGCCCTGGCTTCATGTGTGGGCGGTGTTTTGGACTAGCATTGCCAAAATATAAAAGGAAGCACTACAATGGGTCTTGAATATTTGTAATGTGTCCTGTTACTGCATGAGTTTATTGATGATAGACTATAAACTACACATATAAACTAAATTATATTGATGACTGAACATCTCACATTTGCCAAAACATACAGTTATGAACATAACTCACAAAGGATCACACAAGTGATCTGACAAAAAAATAAATACATCAACAAGCGGCTTATTTTACAGTTGATGTGCCATATTCACACAATCAAATAAATCTCAGTTCAGTCCCTTTTATATTAAGTGGAAATTGTGCTACTTTGTTTTTGACAATTTACCTATAAAAGCAAAGGATTTTAGTACGTTCCACAGTGGCGAGGTCCGTTGTTGAGCGGCTGATTTCCTCCTGCCTAGATGAACGACAGAAATGGATGATGGTTAGTTTCAAGCAAGTTCAACACTTAATACAGGCACATCTCAAAAATTAGAATACCATGAAAAAATTCAGTATTTTTTTCACTCATTTCAGAAAGTGAAACCCATATATAGATTCATTACAGGGACAGTGATGTATTGCAAGTGTTTATTTTAATATTGATGATTACGGCTACAGCCCATATTAACCAACACCTCAGCGGCCAACATTTATATTTAAAAACTATTTTTTAAAGTTAATTTTATATAATATTCTAATTTTTTTGCCAAATTGAATTTGGGGTTTTCAGGGCCTGTAAGCCGTAATCATCAAAATTAAAATAAATAAACGCTTGAAATATATCACTGTCTGTGTAATGTGTAAAGTGGTGGGATGTGACAAAAATGCCCTGGCTTCATGTGTGGGCGGTGTTTTGTACTAGCATTGGTAAAATATAAAAGGAAGCACTACAATGGGTCTCAAATATTTGTAATGTGTCCTGTTACTGCATGAGTTTATTGATGATAGACTATAAACTACACATATAAAGTAAATTATATTGATGACTCTAACGTCTCACATGTGCCAAAACATACAGTTATGAACATAACTCACAAAGGATCACACAAGTGATCTGACAAAAAAATAAATACATTAACAAGCGGTTTATTTTACAGTTGATGTTTGTTGATGTTTAAACGCTTGAAATATATCACTCTGTGTAATGAATCTATATAATATACGGATTTCACTTTCTGAAATGAGTGACAAAAAATATTGAAGTTTTTCATGACATCCTAATTTTTTAGAGATGTAACTGTATTCGGGAAATACACCTGTGAAATTCAGTGGTGGGAAGTGACATGCTTCATTTCCCTGACAAGCACTGCAGGATCCACAGAATAGGTGTGTGTGTCTATTCTGATGCTTTAGAAAATTATATGAATTATATATTAATTTATAAATCACTGGTTTGAAAAAGCAATTTTAATATGACGAGATTTCAGCTCGTGTGGTCCATTTCACCAGTATCCACAACAGGGAGGCTAAACCCTGGCATGTGGAAACACATTCTAGCATTAAATTGCACACAATTTAATGCGCAGCACAAAAGTGCAATACAAAACAAAAACCAGGACTTTAACCAGGATTAACATATTTCATCGTTTTGCTCTAACAAGCGAATATTTAGGAGAAAACAAGCGCGAATCAGCAGTTGGTACTAGCTAGCTACTAGCAAAAAAAAAAGTTAGCTAAAACGAGTTAGCCAGCACAAAACGGCGCTGTATGGCTCAAAAAGAGTGAGCTTACCACCAACAGGATAAATAAGCAAACAGATGCACATTATTACAAATCACTCACCATCGATGGTTCTCTCACGATCGTCTTCAGCTTGCCCATAGTCCGGTTTCTATGCTGGCCAGCCATATGGGTCCAGGTCACTCCTCACTGTGGATCTGCCACCAAGCAGAGAAAACTCTGCACCTCTTTGTTGGACCACGGTGTAGAGTTCCGCAAAACCTAAAACGCTGTCTGTATTAATATCGTAGTTAGTCCGTGAAATATTGCATATGGCGGTCGTGTATCAGAAGACGGTGAAGAGGGTCGCTTTCGTGACGTTAAGACCTGACCAATCAGCGGCGACCAGTCTTTTAACGTCACAACACGGCACAACTGGACCCTGCCCTTGAGAGAGGCCGAGAATCGCTGCTGTTAAACCGTGTTGGGCTAGTGGAAAGACTTACAAAGCGTGCTGAGCTGTCCCGTGGTGTGCTAATCCGTGCTAGTGGAAAAAGCCCTTATTAGTCCCACAGTGGGGAAATTCCAGGATTGCAACAGCACAGGGATAGCAACACTCAGAGCAACAATCAAGAAGACAAGAAAAAACAAGAGCAGCGAATATACATATGTACATATTGTGACGTTTGCGGGATTCACACAAAGAAAGAGGAGCAAGATGGTTGTGATGAACAGACTTTATTTACACACCACCAACCCCCAACTACTTCTGAGCACAGCGAGGAGGGGAGGTCATTCTCCCAGACCTCCGTTTCAATCATGGTTACACACACATGATACATCTTGCCCTAATCCTGCTAAAGACTGCTGGGTCATTATAACGCAGTTATAATGACACAGCAGTATAACTCAGTAATAACACATTTAATACACACACACAGTAATGTTTTCAACTGGCAAAGCATGCTGGGAAATCCCTGCCCCCCTTAACATGGCCCCGACGTTACACTGCCCTCCCCTGGACTGGTTTCTGTCCCCAGAAAATTCAAAGTCCACTTTCAGAAATCCAACGCGAGTCAGCCCGGTGCCGGGGCGGCATGCATGGGCCATCCAGTGTCCATCTGAGTCTCGGTCGGAGTATCTGGTTGGGGTAGGGTTCCGGTTTGGCCACCAGCGGGCGGATGGACATATCTGACAGCCTCTGTAGGACCACGCACAGTCCCTTCCCTGGCAGCGGGAGTCCCAAGCCCGCTCCGGCCAACTCCCACCGCTGCCAGGTCTCTCAGGCGGCTGCTGACCCGCGTCCAATGCATCCAGCCCTTGCCGTGCCTGGAAAATGGCCGGATCTCCGTCCTGCTCGCTCCGCTGCGTCGCTGCTGCACCGAGGGCCTCCGTGACGTCACCGAAAGGGGAAGCATCTGTGGGTGGCGGTAGGACTATGCACAGTTCCTCCTCTGGCAGCGGGAGTCACGACTCTCACCGCTGCCAGGACCTCCCAGGCGGCCGATGGCCCACGTCCAGGCTTCCAGCCCCTGCCGAGCCCGGGAAAAGACCGGATCTGTCCTGCTTGCTCCGCTGCTGCTGCGCTCCAAAGGCCTCTGTGACGTCACCGCCGGGGGGAGCATCTGCAAGAGGCGGCTTTTTCTCCGTCCATGCCACCTCGCTCTAATTTAACATCGGCGAGGGGCCAGTTTGTCGTGCACTGGGTGCGGGGCAGTACCATGCGATGTACCCTGGCTCTGCGCAGCGGAAGTCACCTCCCGGTCGATCGCCGCTCCTAATCGCTCTGGAATCGCCAGCCCGTCCTGCCCTGAAAAGGGCGGGAAACGGGGCTGGTTTGCTCTGCTCAGTCCCGTCGGGTCCGCTGCTCCGTCCATCGCGGCGAGCCTCTCTGGGGGGGCCGGCGTCTCAGCTCTACGCTCCGTTCCCAGCCGAGCGATGAACCGCTGGACCTCCGCCTGGATCCTCATCTTGCTCCATCCCCACTCCTGACAGCAGTGTGACGTTTGCGGGATTCACACAAAGAAAGAGGAGCAAGATGGTTGTGATGAACAGGCTTTATTTACACACCACCAACCCCCAACTACTTCTGAGCACAGCGAGGAGGGGAGGTCATTCTCCCAGACCTCCGTTTCAATCATGGTTACACACACGATACATCTTGCCCTAATCCTGCTAAACACTGCTGGGTCATTATAACGCAGTTATAATGACACAGCAGTATAACTCAGTAATAACACATTTAATACACACACACAGTAACATTTTCAACTGGCAAAGCATGCTGGGAAATCCCTGCCCCCCTTAACATGGCCCCGGCGTTACAATATAAATATATAAACACACAGTGCAGAGCATTGTAGCTAGATGGAATAAATATATAAACACACAGTGCAGAGCATTGTAGCTAGATGGAAGGCACTGGAGAAATCAAAAAAAAAATGTGATTCTCAGTGTCTCCTCCGCCATCCAGGTGCAGATGAGCTCATTGCAGCAGATAGATTACAAAGCATCTTCAACTCCTAAATGGGGCTGATATGCAAACTTCAGAGGGTCCAGCCATGTCTTCACCTGCGGGCTCAGGTGGGCTAAGCCCAATCTCTCAAGGACCTTCATCACATAAGATGTGAGGGCAACTGGTCGATAGTCATTCAGGTCTGATGGAGATGACTTCTTGGGGACAGGAACCAGGCAGGACATCTTCCACAGCACCAGTACTCTCTCCAGACTCAGGTTGCATAGGTGTTTCAGTACCAGAGCTAGCTGGTTGGCACAGGTCCTCAGGATCCTGGCAGAGATGCCATCAGGGCCCGCTGCCTTCCGCTGACGGAGTCGCTCCAGCTGTTTCTTTACCTGGTCTGTAGTCATAATGATGTGAGGGAGGGGCCTGGTGTCCCCCGAGGAAGGGGAGGGGGGGTGATAGAGATAGAGAGAGGCTGCTACACTGGAGGATGTGGGGAGGGGTATGTGGGGGTCTGGCTGTGTTGTGGGGGTGACAGGAGGATTGAGGGAAGGGGTGTGTGGGGACCTGGCTGTGTTGTGGGAGTGACAGACGTTGAGTTGAACCTATTAAAAAACAGATTCAGTTCAGCAGCTCACTTCTGGTTCCCTGATGTCTGTCTGACTCTCCCCTTGCACCCAGTTATTTCTTTCATTGCCACCCACACATCTTTAGCGTTGTTTTGCCTGAGTTTATCTTCCAACTTCCTCCTATAATTGTCCTTGCACCTCCTTGGCATCTCTCTCAGCTCATGCTCCACTCTCCTCAGCTTCTCCCTGTCTCTGGACCTAAAAGCTCTCTTCTTGTTCAGAAGTGCTTTCAGGTCACTGGTGACCCATGGTCTGTTGTTGGGGAAACAGTGTACGGTCTTAGCTGGCATGGTCCTGTCTTCACAGAATCTGATGTATTCTGTGAGGCATTCGGTCATATTGTCTATGTCCACCCCATGTGATTCAGAGTTACGCTCCAGTCAGTTGTTTTAAAGCAGTCCTGTAGTGCATCCTGTGTCCACCTCCTCACAGTCCGTGTATAAGCAGGCTGCCTTTGCACAAAGGGAACATACTTGGGTGATAACCATGCAGTGATCCGATTTGCCAATGGGGGGAGGGGGAGGGGGTCAGACTTTGGCACTATATGCATCTCTAACATTGGCATACAGTAAGTCCCGTGTTTTATTTTCTCTGGTGGGACAGTCAAACTGATGAAAGTTTGATAATGTTTTTCCCAGTGAGACATGTTTAAAATCACCCGTGATGGCCATAAATGCATCCAGGCGCTTCTCCAGTAATATCTTTCATCTTTAAATGACAAAATTACTGGCTGTATAGAAAATGAACTGAATGATGTCACAGCGGGGAAAAAACACATTTGGTGGACACACAGCCATGTGTTGTGTCTCTGAAAAATGACAACTTTTTTTTGCAGTATGAAGAAATGTGTCACGACCTGAACGCTATCTTTTCTCTGCGTTCAGGTTGTCCAGTGTCGCTCCTGCTCCGGGATAGTCCGTGCCGGGTCTTCCATGGCCCGCTCTTTGACAGCGCCCAGCTGATTGCCAGCTGTCTAGTTCAGCTGCGCTGGGACAGCTGTCTCCTATTCCTAATCATCTCCCCCATTTAAGCGAGCAGCCGAGAGTTACTTGTCGCTGCGACCTCGCTATGGGAAGACGTTCCTTGTGTTTCCCACGACTGTTAGCTCCTACGACTAGCTTCAGTTCGCCGTTACCTCGGCGCTTCACCCAAAGTAAGTGTTGCGACTCGGCGTGTGTTTTTCCCTCGCCGCCTCTCTAGCCTTTCTCCCTGGGTGGTATGTTACCCTTAGTTCTGTGTGTGTTTTAGCCCCACGTGGCTCTTTACTTTGCTGTCCGTTATTTAGTGTAGTGTGTGTCTTGTGTTAATAAATTACGCTAATTCACTGGTCGCCCTCGTATCTCCTTTCTGGCTCATGAGAGCCAGAGTTATGACAGTAGGTCGCAGCCATAGTGAGACGGCCGCGACCGTGAGTTGGCTGTAAGGACTCGACGCCTTTTTTTCCCCTTCCTCTGGGTGCGGGCGAGCCAGTATCATGTCTCCCTCCAAGAGACTCATGCGGCACCCAGGCCACGATCTCTCGGAGGCTCTGGACCTTGTGGACGGAACGTTGTTCACCACGGACCTCTACGATGCCCCCAGCGAGATACGCTGGCGCCTGGAGCTCGCCGAGGGTATGCTTAACCGCTTTTCTCGCTACTTCCTTCTCCCTGAGGTTAAGGCGAGGAGGGCAGACATCTCTGTGGCCTGGGAGAGGCTCCGTAGGCTGGAGGAGAACTCCGGCAGGAAGCCGAGGACAGGACGCCATCGCTCCTCGCTTCGGAATCCCGCTCCTGCCGCCGATCCAGTCCAGGAGTTCGCCTCACCCAGGGGTGATCCCCAGGATAGAGTGACGTCAACCGGGTTTCCCCCGGAGAAGATGAGAGTGACAGCGATGCGCATTGCGGATCGAGTGGCAGCCGCTTCTTCCGCCGCCGTTCCCCCCGTAGCCATGAAGAACGTGATTGCGGCGGTCAGGCTGGTCGAGAAGAACCCGGAGCTGAACGATTATCCGGAATACGCTGACCTGTTGGCTTCGCTCATCGCACAGGAGCGGCGTTTCCCCGACCTCACGTTCAGAAGATGTCGCTCCCAAATTCCCACTCATCTCAGCGAAAGCCCCGTCCGGATCCCGCTCCAGGAAACCACACGAATTCCGCCTCCCAGCCTGCTGTTGCCACCGTGTCTCGCCGAAGAAGTGAATCAGCTGCTCCCGCTCCTGGGCCCGCTCTCCCCGCTGTCCCGTCAGCTTTGGGCCCCCAGCTCTCCTCAGCTGTTTCACCCCCCTCTTCGTCATTCACTCCGGCCGCTGGGAGAAGTGCAAATTCATCTCCAGGTGTTCCAGGCCCCGATCCGGTGCGGGTAGCACCGCCTCATCTGTCCAGGGGGTTCCCCACTTCTATCGGGTTGAGAGAAGAGAGACTCAAGTCCCTTGTAGCGGGTTCCACCAGCCCTCCGGGAATCAGGCAAGTGTCCTTTCATTCTCCTCCCATTATGAGTGAATTGCCTTGTTTGATTCCTGGGGGAGGAGTTCAGGGTTCACAGTCCCCTGAGCTCTCTCCTCCCGCTGCAAAAACTGAATATGAACCTGCGTCCTCTGTGTCTCTTCCCCTTGAGTTTGCCCCGGTGCCAGGTGTACACCACTGCGCGAGGAGGAGGCGGCCTGCGGCCCTGGAGGGTTTTGACCCAGCCCCGCAGCCACGTTATGGGCAGAGGAGAAGGTCGAACTGCCTGTTGGAGCCAGCGCCGACGGTTAAGCGTCCCCGGGTCTCCACGGAGGAATGGTTCGGCCCAGCAGAGTCCAGATCTCCTGCCTCCACGCCAGGTGGGCTGTCGACGCGGTCTTCGGCGTTTGGAGGTCGTTTGACTGTGGAAACCATCATGCCGGCTGCGGAGCCATTCGCAGTCGAGTTGGAGCCGGAGGACGGAGTCCTGCACGCTGAGCCAGGAGCATCGAAGTCCTGGATGGCGGTAGAACCCGAGATCAGGCAAGTGCTCTATTTTGTTTTTCTCTTCTCTATTCTGGAGCATTATTGCCTGTCTCTCGGGGGGGCGGGCCGGGTGCAGCCGTCTGCTGCGCTCGAGCCTGTTCCGCCGGGCTCTGCCGCTGCCGGTGATCCTGATCCCGGTTCCTTTTGTCCCTCTGAGCCTCTCCCCAGGGCCACCGGGAGTGCTGTCTCGGTCCAGCTGGAGTCCACCGGGAGCGTTTCGCCGGTCCAGCTGGAGTCCACCGGGGGTGCTGCGCCGGCCCGATCGGGGTCCACCGGGGGTGCTGCGCCGGCCCGGGTAACAGTTAGTGTGGGAGCTGGAGGATTGTGTTCGCCTGACGTCAGGCTGACTTCGTCTCTTGCCTCCATCATTTCTCCTCCTGCCGCTGTTGGGGTTCCTCTCACCCGGGCCAGTTTTCCCCTACGCTTGTTGCCATTAGATGGCAGGCTAACTTTGCCCCTGGCCTCCATCTCTTCTCCCCCTACTACTGTGGGGGGTTTTCTCACCTGGGTCAGTTTCCTCCTGCCTTTTCCCTCAGGGAGGAAGCTGCACCAAGACTTCTCCCTCAGCTCTCCGTGGTCTGAGGTCACGGGATGACCGCCTGGGAAGCCGTCTGGCTGGTTCAGTGGTCTGGGTCGGCCTCTGGAGAGACTGTGTCTCCTAGCCTGGGACTCGGGTAGGCCACCCGAACTGGTGTTGTGGTTCCTGGCCTGGTGGAGTTCGGGCCGCCCGCCGGACAAGCTGTCATCGCCTGCCCCGCTCCACCTGCTGACGTCCTGGAAGAATTGACTGACTGTTTGTTGCCTTGCGTTTGATTGTCCTCCCTAATTTAATACTTTTCAGGACATCAAAGAACTCTCTGCCCTAGAGTCCTTATTGTGGGGTTATCCCAGTTAAAATTTCCTTGGACTATTTTCTTTGTTTTATAATCCCAGTATGATCCTATTCTAATTTCTCCCTTAAGTAGCATTTGCTTCACATTGCCTGGCCTCATTCCGAGTAGTCTTGTTTTTCTGTATTTATATCCTCCTCCAGACTGTTTAGTGACACTTTTGTGCTAATACGTGTTTGAGGAGTTGTTCCTTTTGTATTTTTATCTTCATGCCAATTTGCAGTTCCAGGCTCTATTTTTGGATCTTATGCCCGGTTTGCATCCTTTGTATATTCTGTTTTGGTCGGGGTTTACTTGTGTAAGTCTATTTAAACCATATGTTCAGAGTTTTGTAGTTTTTGGCCTTCGGGACATGAGTTTTTTTATTGTCCTCACCCTAAGTTATTGTGAACTTTTTCCATGACTGTGTCGCTATGTTTCTGCATTTTGGTTCTTGTCGTTTCTCCCCACCTCCTGTGGTCACCTGCACAGACCATCTGGCCTCTGCAGGGGAGGGGGTGATGGTTTTTTTGGGGGGTTTAAAATTATTATGGTATCTGACCCTATACTGTATCTAGGTTTTTTTTTTTCTTCCCTGCCTCCTTTTTCTGGTCCCTCCCTTTCTCCCAGATCTGGCCCCCGCCGCCCTCCCTGGTCTTCCCTTGGGGGGGGGGGGGGGTTAGGCCGCTCCAGGAGGCGCGGCTCGGGGGAGGAGTACTGTCACGACCTGAACGCTATCTTTTCTCTGCGTTCAGGTTGTCCAGTGTCGCTCCTGCTCCGGGATAGTCCGTGCCGGGTCTTCCATGGCCCGCTCTTTGACAGCGCCCAGCTGATTGCCAGCTGTCTAGTTCAGCTGCGCTGGGACAGCTGTCTCCTATTCCTAATCATCTCCCCCATTTAAGCGAGCAGCCGAGAGTTACTCGTCGCTGCGACCTCGCTATGGGAAGACGTTCCTTGTGTTTCCCACGACTGTTAGCTCCTACGACTAGCTTCAGTTCGCCGTTATCTCGGCGCTTCACCCAAAGTAAGTGTTGCGACTCGGCGTGTGTTTTTCCCTCGCCGCCTCTCTAGCCTTTCTCCCTGGGTGGTATGTTACCCTTAGTTCTGTGTGTGTTTTAGCCCCACGTGGCTCTTTACTTTGCTGTCCGTTATTTAGTGTAGTGTGTGTCTTGTGTTAATAAATTACGCTAATTCACTGGTCGCCCTCGTATCTCCTTTCTGGCTCGTGAGAGCCAGAGTTATGACAAAATGTAGGTATCACAGCACACGTGTTGCCAGATGGTAGCCAATAAGCGACTTTCCCATTACGAGTGCACATGTGCAGACTATGTGAGTTCAAAGTTCACGACTACAAAACATTTCGGTAGCCGGCTTCCTTTTGTATAGAGACAGTACTGTCACACCTGAACAATTGCCGTTTAAAGTGTGCTTTAAGCTTTAAATCTCCGTTGTGCCAGGTGCACATTGTGCCGTAGTGAAGTGTAGAACGGCATGTATCATCTAGAGCGGTGGAAAAAGCAAACTTGCAACATACATGCGTGTAACTTCGGGACCATCGTGTGTACATGTCCGCCGCCATTCATGTTCTATACATTCCCCACGGAGCTGAAGGATCCGGATGGATGTAATTGTTGGATTAAAGCAGTAAGTCTATATTAAAACATAATTAAGTAGTGTTGTGTATTGTTCAAGTTCTAGCCCAAGGGTGTCAAACTCATTCCATGGAGGGCCAAGACCCTGCAGGTTTTACCTCCACCCAGTGTCTTCACCAGGTGATTTCACTGAATTTCTTCCCACTGATTGCTGATCAGTGAAAACACCTGCTGAAGACACTGGGTGGAAGTAAAACATGAGGGGTCTTGGCCCTCCATGGAATGAGTTTGACACCCCTGTTCTAGCCTAATTGACATGAGTCTAAACCCTGAAGTAGTAGGTACGGAAAGGCAGGCCTGGATCTAGGATATAGTTCTTTGTATATTGGTAGTAAAGCTTGATCTACACACACATGTAATTAAAGCCATTGATAAGTAGGTTGGTATAAAATAAAACTGCAAATCATTGAAAACATGTGGTACTTAAACTATAGTAGTATCGACCTATAGCTCCAAGTAAGCAGGCTATGCCTTGTAGTGAAATTTATTCAAAATGACAAAACCAAAGTTGAGCTGTCAAACCACTCGCTTACCTTCTTTGTAGCCATTTCGGAGTCTCGCAAGTAAGGATGCTTGGTCCTTTGACAACAAAAAATCTGCTATGTCAGCGTACATACAGGGGGGCCATTTTGGCCAATTTCTGCAACGTGGCCACTAATGCAAGCGCAACTAGTTTATCCTTGTGTTTGCGGGTAAAACTGGGAAGACCCCTACACATACAATATGCTCACAGTTCAGGAGCTTTCCATAAATTAAATGTATCAATAGAGCATGTTTGGTAGCCACGCTCCCATGATGTTTTGCGTGAGCCGAGATGCGAAAGTCACTTATTAGCATGTGCACTTTGACTGACAGTATAATAACTAGATATCCAGTTAACTAGTTATTAAAGCTTGCACAGTGTGATCTCTAATTACAATAAACAAGGGTTTGAAAGGCTTGTCAGAGACAGTAAGTTTGGTTAAAGTTGAAATTGGTTGATAAATTCTTGCAAGCTCCCAGATAACATAAGGTCAAATTCTGCATGATTTTCAGATTGATTAGAGGTGAAATGAACAAGTGAGTTGCTACCCTTAAGGCTTATGCCAGCTATTAACTGAGCTCAATTCAGAATTCTGTTAGTTTTTTCATGATTTACAGTAGAGACCAGTTTGATTCTGCATGTCTCCCCAGTTTAACGGTCATTAATTTGACATTGTTTAAAACAAAAGAGCAAATTCCTCCCTTAAACATTTATTTCACAACTACTGAAGAGATAGTGATCCTAATTCACTTAATACTGGGCATGAAATTCCTTTGCTTTTGAATCTAAACATAAGAGTTCATAAAAATATTACACAAATAACTGTAAAGATCTCAAATTGTAACCAAATCCAGTGCAAAACATTTTTAAAAATGCAATTGCCCATGCAGAACACAAGTATGTTGCACAGCACACAGTATGCAGAATTGCTCATAGGGCTGCAGAATGTATAAAATAGCTGGATGAGTAGGATAGAATATGAATTATTAAAAATATATTAATCCAATTCAGCTATAATAAATGAAGAAAAAGAATAGAAAATAAGTATGCTTCAAGAAATAAAATTCCAGTCAAATGGTATCAGAATGACATTAGCATCACTTAAAGCTGTAGCCCACTATCAAATCCTAAGATAGGATCATCAAACAGGACATCAAAAGTTCAGAAGTTATTGTAGGGTTGTTTTTATAACACAGCAGGAAAAATGATACATGTTTAACACCTAAATATTAGGTAAATTCTCATAAATAAATGGATTAGAGAATGGGGTTGATTAAGTCATATGCCAAATGTTTTGAGCTTAAGTAATTTGTGGCATACAACCATTATATTGCAAATAAAGGAAATTCAATCAAAAAAAAAAAAAAAATCCAAAGTCTAATTATAAAAAAAATCTATTTACTGCTGGTTGAAGAAACTGAATGATATAAACATAGCACTCCAGCTAGCCTTTTCTTTCCAAGGCTCAGATGGATGACCATGGTGTAAAAACTCACCAGAAAAAAAACTGTGTGCTACAACACACTGGGTGGAAAATTCCAATCAAATAATTTCATAGTTTTCGTTAAGTAGAGCCTTATAAAATGATAATTTTAAAATTATGATAAAATGTGTTTACAGATGACCAACATTGCAGCTGAAGCCACGGCAGCAAATGTCTCTTCCTTCACTCCAGAGTCAGATGGATGATGCTACAGTTTCAAACAGCTCTCCTATACAGGTACTTCATGTTCATCACTTCAGATTTAATCCTACAGCTTCTTTAAGTTTTCATATTTTTTTCATTTTTAAGCAGCTCAAGTGGGAAAGAAGATTATAGTGATGGCATTCTCGTCTCAATCAGTATACCAGAGAGTAATGTAATGCATATAGAAGGTTAGTGGCAGTGGGGTGTTTAGTGCAGATTTTGAACCATCACAGGGTTTTTAATTTTTTGGTTAATTGACACTTTATATTGGATATTCACACCACCTTCAGTCAATGTCTGAGTAAAAACTGCACAAACTTGGACAAAACTGGTCCCCTAAAGGGACTATAACATTGTGTGTGAAAGGTCCCCACAATGCCTGTTTTATTCAACAAGTGCGAGTTTCAAGATATGAGGAAAAACTAGAAGACTTTGATAAACTGGTCCCCATGAAGAGCTGTAATATTGTGTGTGAAAGGTTCCCCACAAAGCCTGTTTTAAGGTGTGTGAATGCAGATAAAGGTTAGCTGATCGGGAGGCATGTTAATCAGTATCCTTCAGTTCACTATAATGCAAACAGAAGGTTACTCATGGTGAGAAGTTTCAAGCAGAATTTAGCTTTCTCATGGGTTTTTCTAGGTTAATTGTCACTCTTTTCTGGACACTCATGACATCCCCATAGCACACCTTTACTCAATGTCTGAGTATAAACTGTGTAAATTTGGACAAAAGTGGTCCCCACAAGGGACTACATCATTATATGTGAAAGGTTCCCACAATGCCTGTTTTATTCAACAAGTGTAATTGTCAACATATGAGGAAAAACTAGAAGACTTTGACAAACTGGTCCCCATGAAGAGCTGTAATATTGTGTGTGTGTGAAAGGTTCCTACAAATCCTGTTTTATTTAAGGTGTGTGAATGCAGATATAGGTTAGCTGATTGGGAGGCATGTTAATCAGTATCCTTCAGAGTTTACTATAATGCAAACAGGTTAGTGGTAGTGGGATGTTTAGAGCAGAATTTAGCTTTCTCATGGATTTTTTTTTCTAGATTAATAGTCACTCTTTTCTGGACACTCACGACGTCCCCATAGCACACCTTTACTCAGTGTTTGAGTATAAACTGTGTAAACTTGGACAAAACTGGTCCCCATGAAGAACTGTAAGATTGTGTGTGTGTGTGTGTGTGTGTGTGACAAAGGTCCACGCAAAGCCTGTGTTATTCAAGATGTGTGAATGCAGATAGAGCTTATCTATGAAGGAGTAGTGTTAATTACAACACTTAACAAGTTACCATAATGCATAGAGATCCTAAGTCCTGCCTTCTCTACTTCCTGCATATGGGACCTAACTTTGGGAAAAAAAAAATTTTTTTTATCAGTCTGTGTGAAGAGAGAAATTTTTTGATCTAGATTGAGTTTTGCCATGAACTACACATTATCGTGGTCAATTTTATAATTTTCCACATAAATAAAGTTGTAGAATTAATGTAAAATAAAAGAGTAACATTTAGTTTTGTGTGAACCTCAGTGAACTACACTAGTGAACACTTAGTGAGCTACATCTGCTGGTCTCGTGCTATATATATATATATATATATATATATGTCACTACACAAGATTATGGCAGTTTCCCTGTCAAAGGTTACATCCTTTTTTGCCTGGCTGGCAAAAGAAGCATCTGGAGAGGAGAAAAAACAATGTGTCATTATCAGTGTTGGGCAAGTTACTAAAAAAAAAAGTAGTTACTTTTGAAAAGAACTAGTAACTAACTGAGTTACTTGCCAGTTACTGCATATTTAAAGTAACTCATTACTTGGAAAAATAACTTTCACGTTACTTTTAAATACATACCTAAATCATCTTGCACGCATAGCAAGATCAAGGGCCCCTTGTTCTCGTGAGGAAAAAAAAAAAAAAAAACTGATGAGAAAAAAAAAAGTCTTATCTTCCAGAGAAAAGTGTCTCAGATTTACACAAATGATTGTAATCAGCAGAAAGTCAGAAATTTACTAGAAATAAAGCTGCAAATTCAGACAATTTTTGACCCCCTGGTGGGCTGGGTTTTTTTTTTTTTTTTTTTTTTGTTACTTATTTGTACCCGTAGGTAGATTTGGTTTGCAGTCTGGTGACAAGCCACCGGCTGCTGGTCGCTGCGTGCGCGAGCGCCCTAAACCTACATGTTTTTGGTATGCGGGAGGAAACCGGAGAAATCCCGGAGTAAACCCGCGCAACACGGGGAGAACATGCAAACTCCACACAGCTCACTGTTGGTCGGGGGCTGGGATCGAACCCACGATCTCATGATCCCCGCGATCCCCCGGCTGAGGGTAAAACTGTGCTGCCACAGTGCTAAACCACTGCGCCACCGTGGCCCATGACCCATTTGTTTGACACCCCTGGACCAGTCTAAAAAAAGCATATTTAGAGGATTTTCTTCTATGAAATAGTTGCATACCACAACAGCATGTAAACGAATAAGGGTGCTTTCACACCTGCAGGCTTTAGTCCGTTTCAGTCAAACTCAAGTTTGTTTTCTCCATTAGTGCGGTTCATTTTGTCTGGTCAGAACATGGTAATTGCACTCAAGTGCATACCAAAACAACCGTACCGAGACCACCTTAAAGGGGGGGTCTCGGTTTGAATTAGATGCTGAACTCTGATGTGGACCTGCAGGTGAGAGCACTAAAACGGGACCAGTAGCAAATGGTAAAACATTTTATGTCACTGTACATACCTGATAGATCTTTGAAAATGTCTGTTGCTGAGCACACCACGGTTCTGGAGGATTAATGAACCTTAACATGTTATTTCCCATCCGTAGCAGCACTTCATTTTCAAACTGTACGATTTGCCAAAAGTGCTATATGCACGTATGTAATAAACGCTAACCAGGGCGATGAAAACCCGCCGTAGATAACACTACGATTTGTATTATTTTCTCCCAGAATTACATAAAGACATGGCAGTGATCCCACTTCCTGTATTTACCTTTCCTGTTCTTGCGGCAAAAAATCTGACCAATAAGAACAGAGAACATTCTGACGCAAGTCTTGCGGGATTTAACGTGATGCAGATTGGTCTGCTTATGGTCTGCCTCAATTTTTGCCTGTGGGAAAGGGGACCAAACCAAGGAGAAAGTGATACAAAGTAAACTTGTCAACTGATTCGGACCAAATTAAACAAATTTAGGTGTGAAAGCACCCTAAGATGAAAAAACAAAAAGCACAGATAAATGAAAGTTCACTTGAGAAGAAGCTGTTCTTTACTCCATCAAATCACACTCTTGATGTGGTAAGAAAACTTACATAATTACTTACACAACTTACACATTTACACAACTATGGACATTAAATGCAGCTTCTTGCTCTAAAAATGCTCATGTTTAACCATGGGGTAGGAGCTGATGTTGGGGGCTTCTCACCACTCGGACAACAGGTGATAAGGGCTCGACATGAGAAGTTATCACCGCCACGGCATTTTGTCCCACCGGATTGCGGTGTGAGCAGGACAGGAAACCAACCTGCGGAGGAGACTGACGTCTGCGCCAGCTACGTAGATTCAGTTTATATTTATTTGTGCTAAAAATATCTATCCATTTTAATAAAGTAATGCAAGTAACACATCCGATCATATTTCAGTAACTGTAACGAATAACTGAATTTTTAAACAGTAATTTTGTAACACGGCTCATTACCGCAAAAGTAGTGGTGTTACAGTAGCGCGTTACTTGGTAACATCACTGTGACCACTCGCCGCTCACGGGCATCCACCTCAGCTGTGCGCACACCTGCATCTCGTTAGTGCGCAGCTACTTATTCCATCTCGCCCTGAGCTTCGGCCTGGAGCCGTCTGTCTCCCTGCGTACTCAACCTTCAGCGGATGTCCTTTCCTCCAGGACTGCTAACTCTCTTCTCGACACGTAAGCTGTCAATTATTGTCTTACCTGCTTGTCAGCCTTCCCCTGTGCACAGGTGGATCTCCCGGCGGCGGACACTCTCTCCCTCGCCTCACCGCTCCTCTGCTACTCTGCCTCTCCTCGGACGCACAGCAGGACGCTGTCTTCCAGGCCTGGGATCTTGCCAACGCCAGCCACCACAGTTACTGCAAGTAAGCATATCACCTTGTCACTCCCTTGTGTGGTTTGCCCAGCTAACCCCTGTTCTCTTCTCGCTCATAGGGTTGCTTGGCTGAACGGCGTGCTGCTCTGTCCTGACCTGCACCTTCCACCCACGATACATTCTTATTCCTCACACACGCATCCATACACGGCACATTGGTTAAGAAATAAAGCTTTCAAATCTTCCTGAGCCTGCGTGCGTGTTACCTGGGCCGAACAATATGTCAGTACGGCTCCAGCAAAGCGGCCCAGCAGACAGCGGGCTCGCACGCTGCTTTTCCACCCTTGAGGCTCGGGTGGATATGTTAGCACACCAACAACAGGTAATTCTTAATCAATTGACCATAATTACTAACCGGTTAGACCGCTTGGATCCCCAGCAGGCATTCTCCTCGGGTCCTCTCGGCGTCTTGGCTCCGGTCGCTTCCACGGCTGGCCAGCCCAACTCGGGAGCGCCAATCAGTCTCACACCCATTCCAACCCCCTCTCGCTTCAACGGGAAACTCGGTGGAGCGAGGGGGTTTATTCTGCAGTGTGAGTCGGTGTTCCTGCGACGTTCCCGGGGTTTTCCCTCAGACCATAGCCGAATCAGGTACATGGCTAATCTCCTAGAGGGGCAAGCGTTAGCTTGGGCTTACGCCATAATGACAAAGCCCAGCTACGCGACCCTCTCTTATGACCGGTTTGTGCGGGACTTTTTAGAGGTCTTTGACCACTCACGTCATGACAGCGTCCTCGCTGATCAGCTCCTTAGTCTCCAACAGGGAAGCCGGACTTCCGGGTGGCAGCGGAGGAGGTGGGCTGGGGAGAGGCATCTCTCTGCAGTATCTTCCTCCGTAGCCTCAGTTCCGGTCTGAGGGATGAGCTGGCCAGTCAGGATCTCCCAGGGTGGCTTTCCGAGCTGATTTCGCTCACTATTAGCCTGGACAATAGGCTGCCTGAGCGGGCCGCGGAGCGGAAGTCTGTCAGCCGCTCGCACGGAACTTCCGCCCGCTCTTCTCAGTCTCGCCCCCTGGCGTTACCGGCTCCGGAGTCCGCCGATGAGCCAGAGGCCATGGCGATCGGGCGCACTAGGCTCCCTCTTGCGGAGAGACAACGCCGGCGGGAACGGGGTCTCTGCATGTATTGCGGAGATGACCGGCATCCCTTGGAGCTGTGCCTGGTGAAGCCAAAACGGGGAGGTCCGTGAGTCACTGTAGGGGGCCTCGGACTCTAACCGGCCAAATCCCCTATCTTCATGCATATTGCCCATACGTTTCTGTCACAACTCCACCGGGCACTGCATGCACGCACACACTGGTGGATTCTGGGGCAGAGCAGAGTTTCATCTCTAAAAGCCTGGCAACCCGTTTGGGCATACCCTGCCAACCGCTGTCAAGTCCCCTTAACTTGGTCACTCTCTCTCGCTCGCCCCTGGGAACAGTGATGCATCGCACCAAGCCAGTCCCCATCATCATCTCTCGCAACCACCGGGAGGATTTGACACTATATGTCCTGCCCTCCTCGTCGGACCGAGTCATCCTGGGTTACCCTTGGCTGCGTCTGCATAACCCTGTCCTGGATTGGAGAACCGGCAGAGTCCTTTCTTGAAGCACCTTCTGCCTGGGCACCTGCCTCCAGTCTGCGGCTTGTGCGCCGTCCGCCCCTCCGCCGACGCCGGCCTTGGAGCCCCCAGACCTCACCCTGGTGCCGCAGGAGTTCCATGACTTGGGCGTAGCATTTAGTAAGTCCAGGGCTATGTCTCTTCCCCCGCACCGGCCATATGACTGCGCTATCAACCTCCGTCCAGGGGCCCCCCTGCCATCTGGCCGCCTGTACAGTCTCAGCACCGGAACGCGAGGCGATGGACACGTATATCAAGGAGTCGCTCAGCACTGGGATTATTCGCCCTTCCTCGTCCCCGCTCGGCGCGGGTTTCTTCTTCGTGTCAAAGAAGGATGGGTTCCTGCGCCCCTGCATCGACTTTAGAGCGCTGATCGCTACACCCTGCCACTCATGGACACCACCTTCCACTCCCTCCAGGGGGTGACCTGATTCACAAAGCTAGACCTCCGCAGCACTTACCATCTCGTGTGGATCCGGAAGGGAGACGAATGGAAGACTGCCTTTAGGACACCCAGCGGACATTTCGAGTATCTTGTGATGCCATTCGGGCTCAACAACGCACCTGCCGTCTTCCAGCGTCTTATAAACGACGTTCTACGGGATTTCCTGGGAGTCTGTTTTTGTATATCTGGACGACATACTCATCTTATCCAAATCACGGGAGGAGCACCAGATCCATGTGAGGCGGGTTCTGCAACGGCTGCTGGAGAATTGTCTGTACATCAAGGCGGAGAAGTGCGAGTTCTACGCCCAGACCACCTCCTTCCTGGGGTTCGTGATCTCACACAACCAGATTCTCCCCGACCCCGCTAAGGTTAAAGCGGTGGTCGAGTGGCCCACGCCCACCTCCAGGAAACAGGTGCAGCAGTTTATTGGATTCGCTAACTTCTACCGGCGCTTCATCCCCAACTTCGGCGCCATTGTCACCGCCCTGACCCGCCTCACTTCATCGAAGGTGCCCTTCCAGTGGTCCGAGGAGGCGGTCACCGCCTTCAAGACTCTCCAGGCGGAGTTCTCGTCCTCCCGGGTTTTGACCCAGGTCGACCCCGCGCTGCAGTGTCTAGTGGAGGTCGACGCGTCCGACACGGGGGTGGGGGCGGTGCTCTCTCAGCGCTCGCCAGTGGATGGAGTCAAGCGGCCCTGCGCCTTCTTCTCCCGACGATTATCGGCGGTGGAGCACAACTATGACGTTGGCGACAGGGAGCTCCTCGCTGTCAAGCTCGCACTGCAGGAGTGGCAACACTGGTTGGAGGGGGCAGCTCAACCTTTCGTGGTCTGGATGGACCACAAGAACCTCGAGTATTTGAGGTCAGTGCGGCACCTGAATGCCCGCCAGGCGCGCTGGTCTCTGTTTTTGGCTCGTTTTCACTTTACCATCACGTACCGTCCAGGCTCGAAGAATGGGTTGCCCGACGCCTTATCCAGGCAGTTCGCTCCTGAGGATCCAGAGGAGTCTGAACACACCATCCTCCCCAGCTCGTGCGTTGTGGGGGCGGTTTCCTGGTCCATCAAGGACAAGATCCTAAGGGCGCAGGAGACTGAGCCGGATCCTGGCGGGGGGTCAGAGGGGAGACTCTTCGTTCCTTCGGCGGTCCGAGGAGAGGTGATTCACTGGGCCCATACCTCCAAGCTCGCCTGTCACCCTGGCATTACCCGTCTGGTGAGTTTGTTGCAACGATCGTTCTGGTGGCCGGGTCTCCAGAAGGACGTCACCAATTATGTTCGGGCTTGTCCCCAGTGCGCTGCCGGCAAGTCGCAGAACTCTCCACCTGCGGGTCTTCTCCAGCCCCTGCCGGTCCCGGGCAGGCCCTGGTCACACATCGCCCTCGACTTCGTCACCGGTCTCCCAGTCTCTAACACCTACGACACGGTCCTGACGATTGTGGATAGGTTTTCTAAGGCCGCCCACTTTGTGCCTCTTCAGGGCCTCCCTTCGGCACGTGAAACGGCTGACCTTCTGGTCCAACATGTCGTCAGGCTGCACGGGATTCCGCTGGACGTGGTATCGGACAGAGGTCCTCAGTTTGTCTCCCAGGTTTGGAGGTGCTTCTGCAATGCTTTGGGGGCCACGGTCAGTCTCTCCTCTGGCCACCACCCCCAGTCTAATGGGCAATGCGAGCGCACGAACCAGGAGTTGGAGGCCGCCCTCACTGCGTGACCTCCAGTCCATCGCCCTGGAGCTCCTACCTGACCTGGGTGGAATATGCCCACAACTCCACCCGTTCTTCTGCTACTAGGGTGTCGCCCTTCGAAGCGTCCTTGGGATACGATCCCCCCTTGTTTCCCGAGCAGGAGGGTGAGCTGGCTGTCCCCTCTGTCCAGGCACACATGAGGCACTGCCGGAGTGTGTGGACCAAGACGAGGAATGCGCTTTTACGTACTGCGGCGTGTAACCAGTCTCCTGTGGCGATTGCGGCCAATCGCCACAGGAGGCCAGCGCCTGACTACCAGGTGGGTCAACGGGTTTGGTTTTCATCCCAGGATATCAACCTCAAAGCTGAGAAGAGGAAGCTGGCACCGCGGTTTCTGGGTCCCTTTGTGATCTCTAAAATTGTTAACCCGGTGGCTGTGCGTTTGCCCCCCCCCTTTGTGCGTGTCCCACCTTCCACATATCTAAGATCAAACCTGTTCTTTCCAATCCACTCTGCCCCCCTCCTAGGTCTCTTCCTGCGCCTAGGATGATAGACGGTGACCCGGCGTGGGGTGTTACTTCCATCCTTGACTCTTGGCGCCGGGGTCGTGGGCTGCAATATCTGGTGGATTGGGAAGGTTATGGACCAGAGTGGAGATCCTGGGTGCGCTCTTCGTGGGTGTTGGATCGGGACCTCATCGTGGAGTTTCACCGGGCTCACCCAGGTAAGCCAGCGCCAGGAGGCGCTGGTGGTGGTGGTGGGGGAGTACTGTCACCACTCGCCGCTCACGGGCATCTACCTCAGCTGCGCGCACACCTGCATCTCGTTAGTGCACAGCTACTTATTCCATCTCGCCCTGAGCTTCGGCCTGGAGCCGTCTGTCTCCCTGCGTACTCAACCTTCAGCGGATGTCCTTTCCTCCAGGACTGCTGGCTCTCTTCTCGACATGTAAGCTGTCAATTATTGTCTTACCTGCTTGTCAGCCTTCCCCTGTGCACAGGTGGATCTCCCGGCGGCGGACACACTCTCCCTCCCCTCACCGCTCCTCTGCTCCTCTGCCTCTCCTCGGACGCACAGCAGGACGTTGTCTTCCAGGCCTGGGATCTTGCCAACGCCAGCCACCACAGTTACTGCAAGTAAGCATATCACCTTGTCACTCCCTTGTGTGGTTTGCCCAGCTAACCCCTGTTCTCTTCTCGCTCATAGGGTTGCTTGGCTGAACGGTGTGCTGCTCTGTCCTGACCTGCACCTTCCACCCACAATACATTCTTATTCCTCACACGCATCCATATATGGCACATTGGTTAAGAAATAAAGCTTTCAAATCTTCCTGAGCCTGCGTGCGTGTTTCCTGGACTGAACAATATGTCAATTATTTTGTAACGCATTACTCCCAACACTGGTTGTAATGTATTTTCAGAGTTGCAGCTGATAAATGACTGAGTTTGCTCCTCCTCGGCTCACTTACAAAATGACATAACTCACATGCCTTTGGATTTGTAGTCTCTTTGCGTATTTTCACAACTTTATATTCCAGCTACAAGAGACAACCTTGACCAAAATATGTGTAGTTCATGACAAAACTCAATCTGGATCGATAATCTCTCTCTTCCCATAGACTCCAATACAATTTTCTGAAGTTAGGTCCCATAGAGCAGCAGTTCCAAATCCATACCCTCAAGGACCCAAGCCTCTGCTGGTTTTCTGATTCACTCAGGTTCAAGCAAGTGAGTTGACTTAATTTCTTCCACTGTCTGCTGCTCATTGACATGACCTGCTGAAGAAGCTGGGTGAATCAGAAAACCAGCAGGGTCTTTAGTCCTTAAGGGCATGGGTTGAGAACTACTGCCATAGAGGAGGCGTGACTTTTAGGCTCTCTATACAGAAGATAAGTAGTAATGGGATATTTAGGGAAAAATTTAGCTTTTTTGTTCATAGTATTCAAGTTCTTATGAATGTAAATGTGTTTTTTATATTGGCAGGGTGAATGTGAAATTAATATTTGTTGTGATCTTTAAGTAAATTTATATAGTATATCATACATTTTGACTAAAGCGCTTAAAGGATTTCGAAAGTTAACTAAAAATAAAGCTAATATAATATACCTTTAAAAGACAAATTGGCATCTAACAGACTGAAATAGTGGCAGTCAACTTTTACATAAAAAATAGGAAACGCTACAACTTCAGGTGAGAGGCTTTTAATTGGAAACTGCACAGGAAGTATCAGAATAATAATGTAGGTTGTGGAGCGTGTAAATAATGAGGTGGATTTGGCTCAGACAATTTATTACACATCTCACAAGAAGCATAGACAGAATGACAACTCAGCAGAGACTTTTCTCTTAACCACTTGCACTCCGTTGTTCCGCGGGCGGGCAAGTCTCTGCGTCCTAGGGCGCATGAGGGCGCACGAGAGCGCACTCGTGCGCCCTTGTGCGCATGACGCATGATAAGGATATTGATGGTGGTGGTGTAGGTGGTGTGGCCTCCAAGCGCCACTGAAAAAAAAATCTGCAAACACAGCCGCGAACAGATTAGTTCATCTGATTGACCTCTCATTCGACTAATAAGAGCCTTGAATTGGGTTTCTGAAACCTTGAAGAACCAATGAATGAAAACCTAGGAAGGAGGACCCGCCTCCCAACGCTTTGAATGCAGTGAGCCAATTGAAGCAGAGAAGTTCGTGAGCTGTTTTTTTTTTTTTAAGGCTGGGTGAAGACTGGCTGCTGCAGCAGATCAAAAAAGGACACAGGAAGAGCTCCACAGACCCAGCAGCATGGAGACCATCCACAAATGCAACCTGTGTGACAGGGAGTGCCATTCGTGGGATTGGCATGTTCGGCCACAGGCGGTGCTTATTTTGTATTGGTTCCAGCAGAGTAGACGTTATGATTTCTTCCATGGTCATTATAGACCAACGGAGGCTGACGACGAAGGCTGAGTGAAACACACGCCTTCGCCAGTCTTTTTTTAATTACTACTGTTATTTGTTTTGAAAAATCGTTCGCCAAAAACCGCAATCATGGAAGCACAAAACCGCAATAATGGAATTATGTTTTGATCGAGTCGCGAGACCAGAACCAGAGCGGACCAGCGTTGCGTTCATCTGACAATGAGGAAGACAAGTTCGCCAAGACTCCGCTGTGAAGAGGTAAGGTGTTATAAGCTAAATTATTCTCTATCCCTGAAAATTGTAATCCAAAATGACTTTTGACAGATCAGTAAATTACAGCTGTGCGGTTCACGAAGTCTGAAGTTCGTGCACCGCGGTACAAGGGGTTGCTCGCAGTGTACAGGCTGTGAACGCCCCCCCACCCCCGCTATTCTTCTGCAGCGAGGGGGGGGGGAGCCGCGGTGACTGCACTGCTGTCCTACATCACCACATAAGGCTAATCCGTTGTGTAGCGATGGCTAAAGTCCATCCTCTGTAGCGAGCGGGGGGGGACACCCCCCCCCCCCACACACACACAGTAGCGAGGGGGGGGGAGCCGCTGTGACAGCGTTGCTGTGGAAACATGCAACGAGTGTAATCTGTCATGTAGCGAGGGCCGAACTCTGTCCTTGATAGCGGGGGGGGGGGCGACCCCCCCACACACACACAGCCCTGAGTGTGACCTTTCCTTTGAGCCTAAAATGAAGCTTCTACATTGAATCATTCAAAAGTTACAGACATTTTTCCAAATTGTGCCAAATGGCACAGTTCCAAAACGCCTGGGAACAGCCTGAGAACAAAGCTGTGTAAAATATTCATTTTTTGTGGTATTGTTACCAAATTTGGATCTCAGCTGGATAACACTTGGTTCTACATTTCTGTTGCATTTTCCAGCCGGATCGGACAGCTGTGTGTTATTTACAAGCATTTGTATCCAAAAAAACACTGTGTCCAAATTTTTTTTCTTCAAGTTCAGTATGTTTAGATGACTGTAACTCAGTGGCCGGAGCACGTAGAGAGATTATGTTTTTTTTGCCAAAAAATTCAAAGTGTTTTCTTTTAAATGAGACCAACCCCATGAAGATGCTGCAAAGGGTTGAAGAACAGCTTTCGATTTACTTTGGGCACGTTATTTTTTGGCATTTTTAGGAAAATTGCCCGGAGTGCAAGTGGTTAAATAGCATGGCATTCCTCTAGAAGCTTCTAACACACAAAAAGTCACATTGCATTCACTTCCTTAATCCTTTATCATTCCTCTAGAAGTTTCTAACACACAAAAGGTCACACTGCATTCATCCTTCACACCTCCCTGTTATCTCCAAGGGAACATCTGCTCTTTGTTCTTGTCTAAGATGTTATACAATTATGCACTCCCCATGTGTCGCCATAGGACCCCCCCGAGCATCTTGGATAGAACAATAGAATAACAGTCCGTATGCTGTGGTAGAATCATTAAACATCAATCCACATGCTGCTTGGGCTTCAGTCTTCTCCCGTATCTGCTGTAACCAGGATTCACCGCCTCCGCGGCGCTGTCATGCTGGGGGGTTGATGTTTGAGGGGTAAAAGTCTGTCCGTGTGGGTGTTCTGTGGAATCTTTCCTCTGGGAAGCTCCCCGTGGGGGTCTTCCACGCCGAGGGGCCCTCGCCAACAGCACTTGCTCGTCCACCACCACGAAAGCGGGTTTGAGTCTGTCTACAATAATAATAATACATCAGTCTTATATAGCGCTTTTCTAAATACTCAAAGACGCTTTACAAAGCAGCATAGGGACAAACATACAGAGAATGGGTAAACGGACAAGGTAGGTACACATAGGTAGAAGAGGCAGTCAGTTTTTATAGGTAGATTTGAAAAGATGGGTTTTGAGTTGACTTTTAAAAGAAGCAAGTGTGTTGGCAGAGCGGATGTGAAGGGGCAAGGAATTCCAGAGGGTTGGTGCGGCAATGGCAAATGATCTATCACCCAGGGTACGGAATTTTGTCTTGGTGATGGGGGTAAGAAGGTGAGCGTCAGCAGAGCGGAGGAGACGAGTGGGAGAATGACGAGACAGAAGGTCTGTTAGGTATGAGGGGGCGAGGTTATGAAGAGCTTTATAGGTGATGAGGAGGATCTTGAAGTTGATGCGCTGTTGAATGGGGAGTCAGTGGAGCTGACGGAGGAGAGGAGTGATGTGGTCTCTGGAGCGGGAGTGAGTAAGTAGGCGGGCGGCTGAGTTTTGGACATACTGTAGTTTTTGGAGGATGGTGGAAGGAAGTCCATACAGAATGCTGTTACAGTAATCAAGTCTGGAGGTGATGAAGGCGTGGATGAGTATTTCAGCAGCAGAGGGTGGGACAGAAGCGTGCAATATTACGAAGATGAAAAAATGATGTTTTGGTGATATGGTTGATGTCTATGCCAATCTTTTCCCTCCTACCCCCCAAATCTAGCAAAAAAATGCTTGTCCCCTGTTTCCAGCACTCTGAACGGTCCATCATAAGGTGGGCGCAGTGGAGGGCGATGGGCGTCGTGTCTGACAAAAACGAACTCCGCGTTTTTCTAAGTTTTAGGCACAAAAACGTGCGGAAAACTGTGGTGGGCAGGGCCCGGCAGCTTGCTTGTGTCTATGCTACGCTGCAACAGCTGAGACGGGGAGCTGCCCGGCGCGGGATTATCTGGAAGAAACTCCCCGGGAAGCCGAAGTGGTTGCACAAAAACGAGTTCAGCCGGGAAAGCTTCCAGATCCTCTTTAGGCACAGAACGTATCCCCAATAAAACTCACGGTAGCTTGTCTACCCAATTTGCATCCGTCAGTGAAGCCCTGAGAGCCGCTTTCAATGATCTATGAAAACGTTCGCATAACCCATTAGCCTGTGGATTGTACGCGGTTGTGCGGTGAATTGTGACACCCAGGCTGCGGGCCATTGTTGACCAGAGTTCGGAAACAAATTGAGGGCCTCTGTCGGACGTAATATCCAACGGGACTCCAAAACGCGCCACCCATGCTGTTAAAAACGCACGCGCCACCTCCTCGGCTGTGGTTGCCGCCAGCGGAACCACTTCTGGCCAGCACGTGGTGCGGTCCACCATTGTCAGAAGGTGCGTGCACCCTTGTGATGGCGGGAGGGGGCCCACGAGGTCCACGTGAACATGGTCGAACCTCTTAGCCGGGATGCGAAACGGCTCCAAGGGAGCCTTCGTGTGTCTGTGTACTTTGGCTCGTTGGCACGCCATGCAGGCTGCCGCCCACTCTCACACGTTTGCGAAGGCTCGGCCACACGAATTTCTCCCCTACCATTTTGACCGACGCGCACACTCCCGGGTGCGCCAAAGAATGAATCGAGTCAAACACGCGGCGGCGCCACGTGGCCAGGACCACGGGACGCGGGCGCACCGTGGAGACATCGCAGATTGGGGGGGGGGGGGGGGAACATGCCGTCTTGCAGCATCCTGCTCTCCAGACTGGAGTGCGCGCACGTCCGCGTCACTAACCTGCTCCGCGGCCATGGCTGCGTAATCTATATCCCCACGCCAACCGGGGCCGCTACGGTGCCCAAGAGGCAGTCTGCCACTACATTCAGTTTACCCGAGACATGCTGAATATCGGTAGTAAACTCTGAGGTCACGGCCAGCTGTCTCTGCTGCCGGCCCGACCACAGTTCTGAAACCTTGGCCATCGCGAATGTTAGCGGCTTGTGGTCAACGAACGCGGTGAAACTGCGCCCTTCCAGCCAGAACTGGAAGTGGCGAATGGCCAGGTGGAGAGCCAGCAACTCCCTGTTGAACGCGCTGTATTTATGTTCACTGTCGCGCAAAGTCCTGCTGAAAAAGGCGAGCGGCTCCCAAGCCCCGGCTACGCGCTGCTCCACGACCGCCCCTATGGCCACATCTGAAGCATCAGTGGTGAGCGCTGTATGGGCCGTTGGGTCTGGATGTGCCAGCAATGCGGCGTTTGCCAGGGCTGCTTTGACTTCCGAGAACGCCCGCTCTCGCTCCGGGGTCCATTCGACCTTATCCACGGGCTTCTGTTTTCTGAGCGCGGCGTACAGTGGTTGCATGAGCTGCGCGGGGAAGGAAACTGTTATAAAAATTCACCATTCCCAAAAATTCTTGTAGCGCACTGACCGTTTGCGGCCGGGGAAAATCTGCTACCGCGCGCACTTTGTCAGGCAGTGGGACTGCTCCTTCGGGAGAGACGCGGTGCCCCAAAAAATCAATCCCCGTCACCCCGAACTGACATTTCGCTGGATTGATTAACCCGTGCTCTTCCAACCTCCGGAAAACCGTCGTGAAGTGGGTTTCGTGCTCGTCTTTGGACGCGCTGGCTACTAAGATATCGTCCAGGTAGACGAACACGAAAGGGAGATCGCGCAGCACTGCATCCATCATGCGTTGGAACGTCTGTGCAGCCCCTTTAAGCCCAAAAGGCATGCGCATAAACTCAAATAAACCGAACAGAGTTATTACCGCTGTTTTGGGTATGTCCTCAGCGCGCACTGGGACTTGGTGGTAACCGCGGACCAAGTCTATTTTAGAAAACGCGCGTTCTTGCAAGGTGAATGGAAAAATCCTGAATGTGAGGAATTGGGTAGCGGTCGTGCACTGTGGCGTTGTTCAACCTGCGGAAATCCCCGCAAGGTCACCACAAACCTTCAGCTTTAGGGACCATGTGTAACGGGGAAGCCCATGGGCTGTTTGAGCACCTAATGATGCCCAACCTCTCCAGGTTGGCGAACTCCTCGCGTGCTATGGCCAGTTTAGCTGCGTCCAAGCGCCGAGGTCTTGCAAAAACGGGCAGCCCGGTGGTGATAAAATGCTCCATCCCGTGTTTAGCGATGGCTGCCGAAAACATCGGGACAGTGAGTGCTGGGAACTGAGTGAGCAGTGTGTGGAACTTACCACATGTAGCTGTGACATTGGCTTGTGCTGTTGGCCGGGTCACTCGAGCTATACAGGGGAGAGAGTCAAAAGATAGTGCATTAACCAGGCGTCTGTTAGCGACATCTACCAACAAACCATGTGCACATAGAAAATCAGCCCCTAGTATATGGAAATTCAATGCTGCTATGACAAAAGTCCACTCAAATGTACGGCCGTGTAGAGACAAGAGTAGAGTCCTCTCACCAAAGGTCTTAATCCCCGAGCCATTTGCTGCTGCCATCTCGGGGCCGCTAGATCCTGCCAGCCGGTCAGCGTAGGTCGGCCGGATGAAACTCTTCTGGGTGCCGGTGTCCACGAGGAAATGCCTCCCCGAGCGTGCGTCCGTCAAGTAGAGCAGCTTGTTCTCCTCCGAGGGTCGCGGCTGCTACCGACCCCCGGTCTTGGCACCTCCTGAGTCGCTTGAATTGGCACGGTGGTATACATTTGCGTGCCCTCTCTGCGAAGCGGCGGTGGTAGAAGCAAAGCGTGTCTCCCCCGCGTTCCTTGGCCCCCGCTGCTGCCGCCGTCATGGCTCTGCTGCTGCCGTTGATGGCTCCTCGCCTCCTCCGGCCATCGCGCCGAGCTCCGTCGCTGCCGCAATGGTCGTGAACTCCCTGCTGGCAACGATGATCCGGTTCGCTTCCCGAGCTAGCGCACGATAGTCCCGCTTGGCCAGCAACGACGAATTGGCCAGGGTCGCTCTTGCCGCTGACGGAAGGTTCCGGAGGAAGAGGTGGGTAAAAATGAAATGGTCATCTTCTGTGCCCTTTAACCTCAGCATCTTCTCCATCAGGTCTATGGCCGACCCATCTCCCGACCCGGTCCGAGTCAGGAGTCTCTCTGCTCTCTCACCATCCGAGAGTGTGAAGTGCTGAATGAGCGCAGCCTTCAGCGCGCCGTACTTGTTGTCGGTTGGTGGCTGATCGAGCAGGCTCTCTACATGCTGAGCCGTGCGGGCGTCGAGCGCTGCGACCACATAGTGGAATTTTGTGTCATCCGCCGATATCCCCCGGAGGGCGAACTGCGCCTCGACTAGGTGGAACCAGGAGCGCGGGTTGTGCTGCCAAAAATCCGGTAGCTTGATCGCAACAGCACATGCATGGCTGGGGGTTCCCATCAAGGTTGGCTCCGGGGGTCTTTCGTTGTGTTCCATGATTCGTCTTGGGTCACCAGTGTGGAGCGTGTAAATAACGAGGCGGATTTGGCTCAGACAATTTATTACACATCTCACACAAGAAGCATAGACAGAATAACAACTCAGCAGAGACTCTTCTCTTAAATAGCATGGCATTCCTCTAGAAGCTTCTAACACACAAAAGGTCACATTGCATTCACTTCCTTAATCCTTTATCATTCCTCTAGAACACAGGTGTCAAACTCATTCCACGGAGGGCCAAGACCCTGCAGGTTTTACCTCCACCCAGTGTCTTCAACAGGTGATCTCATTGAATTTCTTCCCACTGATTGCTGATCAGTGAAAACACCTGCTGAAGACACTGGGTAAAAGCAAAACATGCAGGGTCTTGGCCCTCCATGGAATGAGTTTGACACCCCTGCTCTAGAAGCTTCTAACACACAAAAGGTCACACTGCATTCATCCTTCACACCTCCCTGTTATCTCCCAGGGAACCTCTGCTCTTTGTTCTTGTCTAGGATGTTATACAATTATGCTCTCCCCATGTGTCACCATAAGGTAACTGTTTTATGTCCTCATCAAAGTAAAGGTGATGCTAACGGTAAAAACAGTGCAGCAAGCGGTGAGATGCTGGAAAGTGTTTAAGGGTCCACCAAACGTGCAAAAATGCTTAACCCATTTTTCTTGGTGTAAGGTCTTAGGCCCCACATGCTAAACACTGCTTCACTTGCCAATCACAGCTGCCGTCGGCGTTTTTGCTACGAAACTCAGAATCAGATTTATTGCCATTGTTCATGTAGTACACAAACTCGGAATTTGTCTTGATGCCATGCTGCAACATTAAAAACATGAGAAAAAGAGATAAACTAAAAAACTAAAGGACTGAAAACGTGCAATAAGTGTAGAAAAATAAGTAATAATAAGTAATAATGATAATAATAATAACAATACTAGTAATAATGAGTAGTACTAGTCAAGGCAGTTTTAGAAAATTAGCAAGTAGCAGATAATGTGAAGTACCACATAGTGCAGTCGATAATGCAACAGAAAACAGTGATGAATGACGTGAGTCTGGTTGAGCTGCTGTACATAGTGCACGAGAGTCAAAAAGTCACTTAATGTTCAGCAGTCTGATGGCAGAGGGGAAAAAACTGTTCATGTGCCGGGAGGTTTTAGTCCGAATGGACCGAAGTCTTCTACCTGAGGGGAGGGGGGCAAACAGCATGTGACCAGGATGTGAAGGATCGGCTATGATCCGGCCAGCACGCCTCCGGGTCCTGGAGATGTACAGGTCCTGGAGAGATGGGAGCTCGCAGCCTATCACCTTCTCAGCAGTGCGCACGACGTGCTGCAGCCTCTGCAAACTCTAAGCTAACTGCACTAATTACATCCATTTGAGCTTTGGCTGTTTATTTTGATCAGCTGGTTACAAAATTGTGCAGCTTATCAGCGTGGCAGTGCTCAAAGTTGAACGTATTTCAATTTGACAAAAACGGTCACAGTTGAGTGTTTTTGCGCTAAGGGCGTTGAGCGCATTAATTATCACTATTCTGGACACCCAAGGTGTCCCCATAGCACACCTTTAGTCTGAGTATAAACAGTCTAAATGTGGACAAAATTGGTCCCCACAAGGGATTGTAACACTGTTGGTGAAAGTTCTCCACAATGCCCGTTTTATTTAAGATATGTGAATGCAATAGAGCTTGGCTGGACAAGAATTATTTTAGCACGAGTTAGATTTTTTTTTTCTCTGAAGTATGATGTCATGCATCTCATCTCAGAAATGTAGTCACTCTTTTTACATGTTATGAAGTATTAATCTCAAAATGACCATTTGTGCCCAATGTTTCATATTCTAAAATATTGTCATTATAAAATATGTTTACATGACCACAATTACAGCTGATGTCATGGCAGTGGATGAGTCCCATCCTTCACTTCAGGCAAGGACTCAGGGAGGTTATACCACCGGTCTAAACAACTCTCCTCAACAGGTACGTCCATGCTCATTACTTCAGATTTAATTCTACAGTCTATTTTTTTTTTCCTTTCTTCATGAGGTAAAGTAGGGAAGGAAGTGTATTGTAATGGCACTTTAAAATGACTCAGTATATTAAGGAGTATGATGTAATGTGTCATGTGTCTGAGCTCTGCTCAGACACTTTGTATTTTTTTTTTTTTTTTTAAAGTATTTCATGCCTCTTAGTATTCCCTTGTTTTTCTGTATTTTGGGTTGTTCCTTCAGCGCCTCCTTCCTCGTTTCCCAGTCACTCACCTTTCACCCACAATCTGCTTCCAGTTCCAGCTGTGGGTGATTGCCTAATTAGGTCTCTCTGCCAGTCTCACCTCTCACACCTGCAGCTCATCTCTGTTTTGTGTTCAAGTTCTGTCAGTTTCACTCTGCGTTGACACTAGTTTGTATTGTCACATCTCCACCAGGGCACAGTAAGCTCTGGTGAAACTTATCACCGTAAGTACCCAGCAACTGCCAATTTTTGGAGTGTTTGGCAGGTGCCGGGCAACAACATAGAAAACCCCCCAAAACACTCCAACATGCACGTAGGACAGCACCGGGAAACAATAGAGAAAATCCAGTTTTCATGTTTAGGAGCATTTTGTGTTTTTCATGCGTTTCCTCGATCACTAGTCGGTCTGGGAGTGTGTATTGTCTTATGTTGCTCACCACGTAAGGCTGGTTCGAGCACTTTGTATTTTCCCCCTTATTTCCAATAAAATTGCACTGACACAGCCTGCGAGTGAGTTTGTCTCTTCTGTCCCGAAGGGGCATTCATGACAATGGGCTGCACGGTGGCGCAGTGGTTTAGCACTGCGGCAGCACAGTTTACCCTCGGCCGGGGGATCGCGGGGACCATGAGATCGTGGGTTCGATCCCAGCCCCCGACCAACAGTGAGCTATGTGGAGCTTGCATGTTCTCCCCGTGTTGCGTGGGTTTACTCCGGGATTTCTCCGGTTTCCTCCCACATACCAAAAACATGTAGGTTTAGGGCGCTCGCGCACGCAGCGACCGGCAGCCGGTGGCTTGTCACCAGACTGCAAACCAAATCTACCTACGGGTACAAATAAGTAACAAAAAAAAAAAAAAAAAAATGCTTACAAAAGCTTAGTGGTTGTGGGATGTTTAGGGCTTATTTTAGTGTTCTTGTGGATTTTTTGGGTTGATTATTCTATTGTGGACACTCACAATGTCCCTACAGCACACCTTGTCATGGTTTGGTCAGATAAAACTGAAACCGAGGAAATCCTTGGACCAGGTAGTTAGATGGTCCAGTCGTTTGCTTGGTGAGTCACAGCTGAGCCTGACATCCCTGTACACCAGACAGGTACAGAGGATTGCTATCTCCATTTTAAATGACTCCCACCCTTTGCACTGCCACTTTCAGCTTCTTCCCTCCAGATGGAGGTTTGTTGTCCCAAAATGTAAAACCAGCGTGACAAAAACAGCTTTGTTCCTGCTACTGTCAGAGTTGAACAAGATGTAGCAATATATTGCACATAATTTAGTTGTCTAATTTTTATTTTATATTTATTTTTGTAGGTTTTTTTATTTGGGTTTTAAATCTTTTATTGGGTTTTAGGCTTCAGTTTTTAATCCTTGACTTAGTTTTTAACTTTATGACCCTTTTTTTCCTCTCATCCTTGTCTTATGTCCTGATTGGTGGAGTCTTGAGTACTTTAATCATGTTTATAGTCAGCTTCATTTGTGCCTGTGTTTGTGTTCATGTTGAATGTAATTGTGGTTTGTAAGTGTGTCTAAAAGGATGTCACCTGACTGCAAAACAAATTACCTATGGGTACAAATAAATTAACCTGAACCTGTATAAACTTTAAACTTTTTCAAAACTGGTCCAAAATAGGGAGTGTAATAGTGTGTGCGTGAAAGGTTCCTACAAACCCTTTAATTCATGAGTATCAGTGTCTGAGCAGAAACTGAGAAGACTTGGACAAACTGACCCCAATGAAGAACTGCAATATTGTGTTTGAAAATTCCCCAGAATTCCTGTTTTATTCAGTGTATGTGAGCTCAGAGAGCTGGACTGGAAGAAATTTTAGTATAGAATTATTCTATTTTTTTTAAATCAGAAATCTGTTAAACAATTTTGTTTAATATGCAAATGCTCCACCTCTCCCTGGATCACCACCCTATTGTGGTGGAGGGATTTGCGTGCCCTAATGAGCCCAGGAGTTATGTTGTCAGGGGCAGCTTGCCTCTGATAGGGTCCCCAATGGCAAAGTGGCTCTGGGTGAAGGGCCAGACAAGTCTAGTGGATCCCCATGAAAAAAGTCACAACAAGGACCCAGTGTACTCAAAAGAGCCACATGAGTCGTGTTCAGTGGGCTCACCACCTTCAGGAGGGATCATGTGGATCATTGTGCTATGAGAACTGGGCAGTACTCTCAGACTTCTGTTTGGACTGCTGCCCCCACAACCCAGATTCCTGGTTAAGCAGTAGAAGATGGATGGAAATACTCCAGTTTAAAATGTTGTTTATGCCGTTTTTATTTACAGACTGACAGTTACCAAACGAAGATCAGATTTTTGTCCCAAGATTCGGGCAGACTAAGTATAAACGCAAGTCCTCAAATCCTTGGAAAAAAAAAAATACAGAGCCTAAGTCCCACCCCTTCCTCCTTCCACATATCGAGCCTAATTTTGGAAAAAAAAAAATCTGTATTGGAGTCAGTGGTAAGAATTTTTTTATCCAAATTGAATTTTGCTGTCAACTACACTTATGCATGTCACTTTAAAAGATAATTTTCACAAAACAAATGAAGTAGATTGTTATAAAAAAAGAATATTTAGTTTTGGGGGAAACTGCTTAGTGAATGAGATCTACTGGTCTCCCTGTGTGTACATCATTACACACAATTATTGTGGTTACCCTGTCAAAGCTTGGGCAGTGCGGTGGTGTAGTGGTTAGCACTGCGGCAGCACAGCAACTCACCCTTGGCCATGGGATCCCGGGTTTGATCCCAGCCCTAGACCAACATTGATCTGTGTGGAGTTCGCATATTCTCCCCGTGTCTGCGTGGGTTTACTCCGGGATTTCTCGGTTTCCTCCCGCAGGAAAAAAACATGGAAGTTAGGTTAACTGGAGACTCCAGAGTGGCCCTAGGTGTGAAGGGATCATACTGTGGCTGCTTCATCCATCTAAGTGGATGCCCTGAATTTCCCCTCTGGGGATCAATAAAGTGCACAAAATCAAAAAAAAAACCCTCACCTTTTTTCTGACTGGGGAAAGAAGCATCTGAGGAGTAAAAAATTACAAATGTGTTGTATTTTCACAGCTGCAGCTAATCCAAATGGCTGATAGTCGTTTCCTCCTGCGCTTGTTTCAAAAATGACATAACTTGCATGACTTAAGGTTTATAGTCTACTTATTTTCACAGCCTTATATTCCAGTCAAATGACAACCTAAAAGTTTACGTGGAAAATTGTCTTAAATTGACAGACATGTGTAGCTCATAGCAAAATTTGATTGGGAGGGTAAAAATTTCTCTTACCATTGGCTCCAATAAATATTTTTTTTCTGAAGTTGGGTCCAATATGCAAAAGTCGAGGGGGTGGAACTTAGGATCTTTCTTGGTAAGATAAAACATTTCATTGTGTCCTGAGATTAACTGCTGCAATCTCAATTTATTTCCATTTCAGTTATTCACTGGTTATAGTCTTTTTGGTCAGTTTAAATGTCCAAAACTCCAAATATTTTTAGTGTCAGTAGAAACTAGGATAACTGTTTCACTTACAAAGCCTGATGCACAATTGAGGAATTACCTGGTCAACTGATTATCCAACTTATGTCTCATCTTACTGATCAATAATTTATTAACCATTTCTTAAATCGCTACATTTTGTTTTGTAGATTAAAGACAAATCTTGAAGATTCTGGTGAACTATTTGATTCTACATCAGAGTGCAGATCAATACATTCCAGATACCACCTCCGAAAGTGACACTGACAGTGATACTAGCCTTAATCCAAATCTACTCACAAAACGTCGGCCTCTTGATGTTAAACTGAATGCCTCTGGCTCAATGAGTTCCCCTTTCTGTGACACCACGACACCCGATAACAAGGCCTTTGACAGGCAGAGTCTTAATCTGAAGTCAATGGAGCAGAAGACGAATCCTGTACAAGTCCGAAAATAAATGGCATGGTTGTTACATTGGGGCGGCAGTGGGGTTGGGGCGCCAGTGGCTCTGGAGGTAGAGCAGGTTGTCCAATAACCACATGGTTGGCGGTTCGAATCCCGCTCTCCCCAGATAAAAGACACTTCACCCCAATTGCTCCTGGTGGGTCTGGAAGCGCCATGTTAGGCAGCATGCCACCATCAGTGTGTGAATGTGTGTGTGAATGGGTGGATAGCAGGATCTGTAAAGTGCTTTGGTCATCAAGAGATGAGAATAAAAGCGCTATATAAGTGAATGCCATTTACCATTTTACATGCATGCCAAAAAAAAAGGGACCAGAGTGTATGACGAGACAATATTGCTTGTATTGCAATAAGCCTTATGCTAAGCTGGCAAGACATCCAGAACATGCACATCAAAATATACATGTCGCCAAAGCTCTGAGCCAGGGGTCACCAACCTTTTTGAAACCAAGAGCTACTTCATGGGTATCGAGTCATGTGAAGGGCACCAGCTTGACACACTCCTCTAAAATAACAAATTATATATATATATATATATATATATATATATATATATATATATAATAATTATCAATAACTTAGAGTGGGTAAAAGACAAGATCATATTCAACACTATTAATCTCAGCAATTGTTCAGATGATCCCTTCTACATTTCATTAAAAAAATGTCCAGTTTTCACCAGTCCCTTTTAACCATAAAAAACTAAACCCTTTTAATTCATGAACTATGTTCAACCATGTTTGAAAAAGTTATGCAACATTTAAGAAAAATCAACTTTCATATTAAATAAATCTTATCACATTTTTAACTGAGCAAATCTGCTGCAATTCTGCTCAAAATCTGTTACATTTAATAAACACACTTTTGTGTGTTCTTCTTCACTGGAATTATATCCATACAGTTCTTGCCAAGAATCATGCTGGAGTAATAACCAGCACTGTCTTTTCATGAGAAGAAACTAAACAGTGCTGAGAGTGCTTATATGCACAGTGGCACAGTGGTTAGCACCGCGGCAGCAATTTACCCTCGGCTGGGGGATCGTGGGTTTGATCCCTGCCCCTGGCCAACAGTGATCTGTGTGGAGTTTGCATGTTCTCCCCGTGTTTGCGTGGGTTTACTCTGGGATTTCTCCGGTTTCCTCCCACATGCCAAAAACATGCAGGTTAGGGAGTTAAGGGGCGCTTGCGCACGCAGCGACCGGCAGCTGGTGGCTTGTCACCGGACTGCAGAAGAAATCTACCTACGGGTACAAAATAAGTAAAAAAAAAAAAAGTGGGCAGCAGTGGGCCACAGTCGCCTCGCAAATGAAACACACGCAGCTTCCTTTCACGGTCGTAAAAAAGAACTCACCTTAACTAGAGTTCACCTTAACTTTATGTATAATAAACATATTTTCATTTTTTTTTTATTTTTAAGACATTGTCATTTTAAAATCTATATAAATGCAAGTGTGATTTTAAAAAATAGCGGCAGAAAAAATTACATCTTAGACGCAGCTCACTTGCGAGTTGTGCTATTTTTAGAACAGGCCTGTGGGCGACTCATGTGGTCCTTGCGGGCGACTTGGTGCCCGCGGGCACCGCGTTGGTGACCCCTGCTCTAAGCTTTCCAAAGGGTTCAAAGGAGAGATAAAACCATCTAGATTATATTCGCAACAGAGGAAACTATGTTCACAATGCCGCTGTGATTGAGTCAAGAAAGGGTGAACTAGTGCCAAACGACCACCTAAAGAACCACAGGAAAATGACTATGCACTGTGCATACTGTCGAGGACTTTAAAAAAAGGTCCCGTTGCAATATGTGATAAGGACAGCTCTTCAATTGCTGATTGTGTGTGTTGTCAGTACATTACTGTGAAAATACCACTTTTCCTCTATTATAATAGGCATACATTAATGTTTTTTGCCCAAATGAATGAGTTTCACTTTGGTTAGTTAGCAAACTAATGCCTGTATTTTCACAGGCCGCGAAATTGTTTTGTCTTTAAAATTTATTTTAACAGAATGTGCATATCACTACAGGAGCATATGGACTTGAGACTTGACAGCAACAGTGATATAAAGTAAACAATTCATGGTGTACATAAATCAAATATATACCAACTACGTGACAGTTTTAGTTTCAAAGTCAGTTTATTCTCAAGGAAAAAGATTTAAAACTGAAGCTTGCTCAGGTGAAATCATGTGTGTTCACTTTTCTTTTTGTTGGCACTTTGTTTTACAATTCATTTCATCAATAGTCATTCTTAAGTCATCATTTAAATAACAGTGGTTCAAATATACTTTCAATGAATGCAACTCTACACTAAATTTAATACATTTTGATGCACCAATTTAAAGCCATTAGTCCATTTTTTAAAAATTGTATATTGTCAACATTATGTAGCACATGTAAAATCTAGATCTTTAAGATAATGAATTTTATTTTCTATAGAACCATCAGGAGAGGAGTCTCTTCCTCTGACTAAGAAATGAAATGCTGCCACCACCATCCAAGAGACGCAAAACACCATCATCACCAGACAGATCACCAGAGAGCTTCAGGAGTCAGTTCTGTGAAGCCTTCATCCAAACGTAAGCTGTTTATGTATCTCTTTTGCATGTCAATTGGGACTTGACAGCAATACTAGCTGTGGTAACATGGGCAAAACTTCAATCTGATTACAAATCAGATCAGAACATTACCGTTTACATGGATCCTGAAAAAGCTGATCCGATTAGGACGTGCGTTTCCATGTGTCACATGTTTGAACGGACTAAATCATTTTGACATGCGCACAATTATCTGACATTCCAAAGATAGAAGAAGCAGCTTCCGGTGTAAATAAACCCTGTTTTGTGTCTTTGTGAAATCTACCTGTATTGCATTATTCAGACTGTACTTTTGCTTCTGCTGGTCTTTGTAATGAAGCTACAAGTACATACTTCTGCATATGACAGAGGGAGACAGCAGGACAATACAGACCAGTTTTGTTTCTCCTCCCACCATGTCTTCCGCTAGCTGCTGTAAAGACAGAAATACATCACATCGTGTGGCTGTAAATAGGGTGAAGATTACCAACTCTGGTATGGCTGTTCTTTGTTTACACTTCCATGTCTCAGCATAACAGGAGTGTAATTGTTATGAGGTTCATTTGATGTCCATTTGCTGTGTTCATGTGAACAACTGAACATTAAAAGTTGAATTCTGCAATTTAAATGTGCGTTTAATATCTTGAAGTTCAACTAGTAGTAATATTTTTTTAGACCCTCTAATTTAAACCCTCTAATTGTCTTCTTATTGTCTTTGTGTGTCTGGACTTGCAACAAGTAGGCTTTCCGGCCAACTCAAAGGTGAAGCTACAAAGTTTTATTTATATGGATATGGTTATTTCACCCTGTACTCTCTGGTCTTCAAAAGGCCTGAGAAAAAGCATCCAAAATAAGGCAAACATGGCTGTTAAGCAAATATCACAATATGGCAGAGGCTATACAATTAAAGTACTGTTAGTACTGCTACTTCTGGCAGGAGATATTCACCTTAACCCTGGACCTGCCACTATTAAACAGCAGGCCACTGGGTTAGCACAAACATCTGAGCCGGCGGATTGGTTGTTGCCATCAACGGCCCGGCTAACATCTCAACCGGCTGATCGCCCGCTTCTATCAACGGCCCTGCTCACATCTGAACTGGCTGGTTGCCCGCTGCCATCAACGGCCCTGCTCACATCTGAACTGGCTGGTTGCCCGCTGCCATCAACGGCCCTGCTAACATCTGAACTAGTGGAGCAGCATAATGCTAGTCTTCACCCCAGTACAGATGGACATAGCGAGTCGGGTGAGTCGAATTGCACTGGACAGACTCACATCTGATCCTGCTGTAAACAGCTGCGCTACGTCCAAACTTTTGGAAACAGGAGCAGTTAAACAAAATGCAAATGAGGCGAGATCCGAAAACCGAGCTGTACAAAAGCAAAAACAACATTTATTTTTCCAAACTGTTAATCATGCACAAGTTCTTTGGGACACAAAGGCTAAACCAAAGGAGATCCTCGGCGGACATTTAAACATACGGAGCATAATCCCCAAAAGAGATGAGATTTCAGTGTTGCTGTTGGACTCAAATCTGGACCATCTTTGTCTTTCAGAAAGCTGGCTACACAGGAACATAGACACTAATATGATCGATATTGTGGGTTATCAGTGTTTTAGAAAAGACAGGCAGGTAGGGAGGGGAGGAGGTGTTTTAATTTACATCAAAGAGAAATTTAAATGTCAATTGGTTGATTTGAATACTTCACTTGAATGTTTAGCTGTTAATGTACGTCTCTCACCGGTAATGAATTTCAACATTGCAGTATTGTACAACCCACCGTCACAATTCTTTTTATAAAGAATTAAGTGCTCTGGTTAAACAACTTGAGGAGCAGAGAAACAATATTTTATGGTGACTTTAATATTAACTGGTCTGATAAAAAGGACAAACAGAAACTGAAAAGCCTCATAACTAAATTTAATTACCAACAAATGATCAAAGGACCCACCAGGATAACCAAACAATCTAGAACACTTATTGACATGGTATTTGCTAATAAACCAGAACGAATAACCAGAACCTATAATCTTGTAACTGGTCTCTCAGATCATAACATGGTTCTTGCTGTCAGAAAATTTACTAAAAAGCGTCTACAGTATTTTGGGGGAGTCGATATTGACAAATTAAATTTTATTATTCCCAAATCAAAAATTGCGGAGTTTGAACATTACTTAGAGAATCAAAATTGGGAGCAGCTCATGTCAATATATGAAGTAGATGATTGTAATTGTTGCAGTTATAAAATTACAACAAAGTCTATAGAAAAATTTACAAAGCAAATTAAAAGTAGACAACAGAAGATTAACCTACCATGGTTAAATAATGAAATAAAACTTATGAAGAGGCGAGACTCTGCATTGAAAACATTAACCTCTAAACTACAAAATGATCACCTTGTGTACAAAAGTTTAAGAAATAAAGTGGTACAAGAGCTGCGAAAATCAAAAGTATCTTATTACAATAAACTGATAAATCATGCAAAGGGTAACAGTTCCCTATGGAGGCATTTAAATAACTTAAAAATGTTCAGAAGGGGTAAAGGAACTCCGAATCAATGGCAAGACCATCAGTGACAAGGCTCCATTGGCAAATGAATTTAATTCATATTTTGTGGACTCTGTGGAAGACTTAACAAAAAACTCTGTGCTGCCAAATGTGCTCAACAACACAAAATCAATACTTTCAACAGATTCTTTTCACATCAATGAGGTAAATGAGGAGTTAATTGCTGGTATTGTTAAAACACTGTCAAACTCAAAAACTAATGATATCTACAATGAGCACTTCCTTTCTCAAAACGCACAGCAAAATATTAATCAAACCACTGACTCATCTCAATCTCTCCATTAGGTCTAGTACATTTCCATCTGGTTGGAAAAAAGCTGTCATCATACCAGTTTATAAATCAGGCAGTAAAGACAACATATGCAATTACCGCCCAATCTCTATTTTACCAGTCCTGTCTAAGGTTCTTGAAAAAGTTGTAGCATACATACACAGCTGATAGACTGTTTACAAGACAGTCAACTTCTTCATCCACATCAATTTGGTTTTAGACCAGGTACTCAACAGAAACAACAAATTGTTGCCTTATTGAAAATGTCAATCAGTCCTTGGACAGGGGTAATGTGGTGGGAGCTGTTTTTCTGGATCTCAAAAAGGCTTTCGATACTGTAAACCACAGTTTGCTTTTATCCAAAATGGTATCTTTTAAAGGCCAAATGTCACATAACAGGGTACTTTAAATGTCTTGAAACTAGATATAAATGGGAATCGATCCGTTCGGGTCTTGGTGCATATGCTTCAGTAACGCCGGAATATTCGTTAATTTAAAACTGCTGCGCTTGGCCTGACGTTCCTACTCATGGCCCCTGGAATCGCCTGGGGAAGAAGGCGGAAGTGACGAAATAGATTGTACCCTAGTTTGATGCTTGGGGTATTTCGATTGATTGTTTATATGGAGACTGGAAGATTGAAGTGAGCAACAAGAAAAAATTGGATATTTCACCCATACCTTAAAACGGGACTATCAGGGACAGCTGGGTAATAAGGGACATTTCTCTGGGAAATGTTTTCATACCTGTCAAGTGAGACGCTTTTGCCGTATTTTAATACTGTAAAACGCGGCTATAAGGGACGGCGGAGTAATAAGGGACACTTTTCTGGGAAATGTTTTAAATGTAATTCGTGTTGTTATTGTCAAATATTTTAAGGATTCGTGGATATTTGACAATAACAACACAACTCAGCGTCCGGCGCAAAATTAAAAAAAAGCAGAATTCTGTATTTGTAAGGCGATTCCTCTCTGTTCCGCAGCCCAGCTGAAAGTGTTAAACCATTATCCTAATGACTTCTCATTGTAGTGAGAATAGCTCCCGCTGAGCGATCTGCCCGCCCCGACAATCAGACTAATGATTGAGTCCACACTTCTCAATGTAGTGCGAATAGCTCAGGCTGAGTCATCTGCCAGCACCCTAGCTGTGGGGGATCACACACACGACGTGCTCCTCAACACACTCAATTTTTTTCCCGTTTATTTTTCTTTTGGGCGTACAGAAATGGCAATATGCCCGTTTTTGCTAAAATTGCATTTTCCCCATATTTTCCTTAAAATATTTGACAATAACACAAATTACATTTAAAACATTTCCCAGGAAAGTGTCCCTTATTACTCCGCCGTCCCTTATAGCCGCGTTTTACGGTATTAAAATACGGCGAAAACGTCTCACTTGACGGGTATGAAAACATTTCCCAGAGAAATGTCCATTATTACTCCGCCGTCCCTTATAGCCGCGTTTTACGGTATTAAAATACGGCGAAAACGTCTCACTTGACGGGTATGAAAACATTTCCCAGAGAAATGTCCATTATTACTCCGCCGTCCCTTATAGCCGCGTTTTACGGTATTAAAATACGGCGAAAACATCTCACTTGACAGGTATGCGCCTCCATTTTCATATTGATCTGGTCAATTTCTTGACAGCAGCGGCTCTCCTCCACTGTAATAATAATGGCTTCCGAAAAATCAATATTTATGGGGCGCCCTCGACAGACCCCCTTCGGCTTCCCAATTCTGGAGGCGATTAATGTCCAGTTCAATGACATTTTCCACTGGTTCTGCTCTCTGGTCATCGTCGGAACTGTTGTCATCAGACAAAGCATCTGATTCCGTCTTGGACGGCTCGAACCTGTAAGGTTCTATGCCTCTGTCACTGTCTGAACCACTGACAAAAAAAAAAAAAAGACGAAAAAAAAGACAAAACTAAACTAATTTGTTCACAATCGCTGTCACTTTCCGTCATGATTGTCCAATGTTGATAAGTGTGAATGTGGATAGGCAGGGCAGCCAGGGTACAACTTGTGACGTCAAAAACATGGGCGTGGTCTGGACTGGCTGTCACAAGCCAGCGAGCAAGGTGGGGCCTTCACCTGGTGTATTTTGTGCAATTATGTAAATACAGGTGGGTGATATGGTCTCCGGTATGAATATTTGGTTTAAGCTATGTGTATTTTATCTAAATTTGTTGTCATTTAGAAAAAAAAGTTACGTGACATTTGGCCTTTAACTTCTCTCCAGATGCATTAGAATGGTTTGCATCTTATCTCCAGAATTGAGAAGAGTGTAAAAGTTCACCAGGATAAATCCTCATTTTTAAACAACCGTATAGGTATCCCACAAGGGTCCATTCTTGGTCCTTTACTTTTCAGCATTTTTATTAATGACTTGCCGCTACACTGCTCAGCTGCAACATGTCAACTTTATGCAGATGAAGCAGTTATTTACACAGCTGCCAAGACTCCAGCACAGGCTGCAGATGTACTGTCTACAAGTATGGTTGATGTCCAAGAGTGGCTCTTCCAGAACCATCTAATTGCTGAACCTTCAGAAAACAGTTTCAATGTGCTTTTCAATCAAAAAAATGTAACCTGCAACATTTTAAAGTTAATATACATGATCAAGACATCAGTTTAGTTACAGAATTCAAATACCTTGGCATTGTACTAGATCCTCAATTCAAATTTAATCTTCATATAAAGAAAATTTCTAACAGTGAAAAAAAATCTGAACTGCTTTAAATTAGATATTACATACCATACCAAGCAGCTGTACTGTATATGCATTCTATGATTTTTTTTCTCATATATCATACTGTTTGACAGTCTGGGCTCAAGCAGCCCCTTCCACAATAAAATATATAGGTTCATTATATAATCAAACTCTAAAAATCTTGGATAAAAAGCCCATTAGGTGGCATCACTGTTATATTAAAAAAAAAAAAAAATACAATCTATTGAGTTTTGAGAGTTTCATTGACCTCTGTTTTCTGAAATTAATTTTCAAATGTTTCCATAAATCAGCGCCTGAGCCACTTGCTGGTTTCATCCAAAGACAGGACAGCAGCAGAGCCACCAGGAGTTCTGTTAATAACTAAAATATTCCACCGCAGAACCACATTTGGACAAACAGCTTTCTCTATAAAGGGCAGTCATATCTGGAACAATGCCAAATGAAATTCAAATAACAAACTTTAAAACATTCACTATAAAGGTTAAAAACTGGCTGAAAAATAAACAAGAATGTACCCATGGGGCGAAGAATGTAAACCCCCCGTGCTCCCGCCGGAGGAGGGAGGAGAGTTGGGTACCCGGAGGCACGCGGCGCGACGGCCGGGGCGAGGCCGCGCGCGGCGCTTAGGTCGGAGTTCCGCGGCGGCGGGCGCGCCGGACCGCCGGCCCCCAGCCGGCTCCACGACGGGCACCCGTCAGCCCCCGGGAGGGACCGCCGAGACGGAGCCGGCTCGGAGGGGGGCCGGCGGCGGCCGGGGCGCCGCGCCGGCCGGCCCTCCTCCTTCCCTCCCGGCGGAGGGACTGGGACGGAGGGCCGGGCAGAGCCTCGGGACGCTCCCCCCGCCTCCCCCACGCGGGGGAGGGGAGAGAAAGCGGCCCTCGGCGGGCGAAGGTTCACGGCGGAGGGCGGCGGGGAGCCCCTCCGGCCCCGGCGGCCGGGCGGCGACTCTCCGCTCCACCGTTAATGATCCTTCCGCAGGTTCACCTACGGAAACCTTGTTACGACTTTTACTTCCTCTAGATAGTCAAGTTTGATCGTCTTCTCGGCGCTCCGCCAGGGCCGTTGCCGACCCCGGCGGGGCCGATCCGAGGACCTCACTAAACCATCCAATCGGTAGTAGCGACGGGCGGTGTGTACAAAGGGCCCATGGGGTGTGTACCCATGGGGCGCCAGGGGCGCCACACGAGTGCCACACGAGCGCCACACGAGTCGGCTGCCTTTTGCAACAGCGGCTCGATTCCGAGTCTTTTTCCCTTCCTCTCTCTTTTGATCCGTCTTTTTTTTTTTTTTTTTTTTTCACCCCACTTATATCACGGACACACAGATCGTCCTAAATGTCTCCTGAGCCGGTGGACGGAGCCACTGTCTATAGCAGGATACGATACAGCAGAGAACAGCTGCTAGCATTCAACCGCCACCCGGTCCCATTGGAAATACTCGACATACCGAGAGAACTGAGGCGAAAACGCCGCGGCTGCCGGGCTGGAGTAAGGCGGAGGACAAAAAATATAAGGTACAGACCCTCCCTTCCATCTGTTGTCATGGGAAATGTACGGTCGATACTGGGAAAGTTAGATGAGCTAGCGGCTATCTCCCGTTATGATAGCACATACCGGGAGTGCTCTCTCCTTTTGTTTACTGAGACGTGGCTAACTGAACTAGCAGCAGATGCTAACATTGAGCTGGAGGGTTTTCACATGATACGAGCTGACCGAACACCAGACAGTGGCAAGGCTAGGGGCGGTGGAGTGATCATGTATGTTAACAACAACTGGTGCAGACCGGGACATATCACTGTTAAACAACGACACTGCAGCAAAGACATTGAGTTGCTAGCTGTTAGCATGAGGCCTACATATCTCCCGAGAGAACACTCACACGTGATCTGCATTGTTGTTTATGCAAATCCGACGGCGAACGCTGGGACAGCACGTGACGTCATCCATTCAGTAACCAGCAGGCTGCAGACAGAACACCCAGATGCTCTTCTCCTCATCTCAGGCGATTTCAACCATGTTTCACTGTCTCCCATTCTACCCACGTTCACCCAGTATGTCACATGCCACACTAGAGACAATAAAACACTGGATTTATTCTACGCAAACACTAAGGAGGCGTACACCTCATCACAACTACCCCCACTCGGGAGATCGGATCACAACTTGGTTCATCTCCGGCCGGTGTACAAACCCCTAGTGCACAGACAACCTCCGGCCATGCACACTGTGGAGTTATGGTCTGAGGAGACAATGGACACCCTAAAGGGCTGTTTTGAAGCCACCGCCTGGAAGCAGCTCTGCGATCCACATGGTGAGGACATCGATGGCCTCATTCACACCTTCACGGGCTACCTCAGCTTCTGTGTGGACAAATCCGTTCCCACCAAGACCATACGGCGTCACTCAAACAACAAACCCTGGATCAACCCTGAGATTAAAACACTTCTGAGAGAGAAGAAGAGGATCTTCAGGTCAGGGAACAGGGAGATGCTGAAGTCCGTACAGAGGGAGCTGAGGAGAAAGATCAGAGAAGGCAAGGACAGCTTCAGGAAGAAGATGGAGGACAAGCTGCAACAGAGCGACATCAGCGGGGTCTGGAGAAACCTCAAAACCATCTCGGGGCTCCAGAATACCTCCCCCCAGGCCACAGGGGGCAGGGAGTGGGCGAACAACCTGAATCTGTTTTTCAATAGATTTGACCAACCGCCCTCCCCCCTGACTGCACAACAACCACTGCTGCCTCTAAAGAAATCAAGTCCTGCTGCCCACTCCCCACTCTACCAACACCCCCCCACTCCCAACACACAGCCCCCCATCCTGACCCTGACCAGGACCCAGGTGAGGACGGAGCTGAGGAAGATCAAGGCGAGGAAGGCGCCGGGACCGGACGGCATCAGCGCAAAGCTCCTCAAGTCCTGTGCAGACCAGCTGTGTGGGATTGTGACGTATATCTTCAACATGAGCCTGAAACTGGGGAGGGTACCACAGCTGTGGAAAACATCTTGTGTGGTACCTGTACCAAAAACTTCCCACCCCAAAGACCTGAACAGCTACAGACCGGTGGCCTTGACGTCCCACTTGATGAAGACCCTGGAGAGACTGCTCCTTGCTCACCTCCGCCCCCTGGTGGAACCAGCGATGGATCCACTCCAGTTCGCCTACCAGCATGGCATTGGGGTGGAGGATGCGGTGATCTTCCTCCTTCACCGTTCTCTGTCCCACCTGGAGAAGCCCGGGAATATGGTGAGGATCATGTTCTTTGACTTCTCCAGTGCTTTCAACACCATCCAACCGATGATCCTGAAGGACAAGCTGCTGCGCGCAGGGGTGGACCAGCACCTGTCATCATGGATCCTGGACTACCTCACGAACCGGCCTCAGTTTGTGAGAACCCGGGACTGTGTGTCCGACACGATCATCAGTAGCACGGGGGCCCCCCAGGGAACGGTGCTGGCTCCCTTCCTGTTCACTCTTTATACTGCGGACTTCTCACACAACACAACACACTGCCATCTACAGAAGTTCTCTGATGACTCTGCGATCGTTGGCCTCATCTCCAATGGAGATGAAGCTGAGTACAGAGGGCTTATCCAGGACTTCGTGGACTGGTGCCATCGGAACTGCCTCCAGATCAACGCGAGGAAAACTAAGGAGCTGGTGGTGGACTGCCGCAGGCATGGGCAGCCCCTCACAGTACCAGTAAATATACAGGGAACAGACATCGAGATGGTGACATCCTATAAGTACCTGGGTATTCATCTGAACAATAAACTAGACTGGTCACACAATACTGATGCACTCTACAAGAAGGGACAGCGCAGGCTGTTCCTGCTGAGGAGACTCAGGTCTTTTGGTGTACAAGGGGCGCTGCTGAAGTCATTCTATGACACGGTGGTGGCATCAGCCATCACTTTTGGAGTGGTCTGCTGGGGCAGTGGCATTACTGCAGCCGATAGGAAGAGACTGAACAAACTGATTAAGAAAGCTAGCTCTGTCCTGGGGCAGCGCCTTGATCCGATGGAGGAGATAGGAGAGAGAAGGACGGTGGCTAAACTGTCATCTCTGCTGGAGTCCGAGTTCCACCCTATGCAGGACATTCTGAATGCACTGAGGAGCTCATTTAGCAGCAGACTACATCATCCCAGGTGCACAACCGAGAGGTTTCGTAGGTCCTTCCTACCAACGGCTGTCAGACTGTACAACCTAAGCAGGGCTGCTCGCAGAGATAGCAAAAAAGACGTAACAAACTAATAGTTTTTTGAATGCAGAAGATGCAATAGACTTACACAGTGGTCCTCTCCGGCATACAACTAGGAGCATGCCGGTCGCTATGGAGGGTGAGAGTGTGTATGGGCACATAATCATACCATGCAGGATAGCTGGGTAGACGGTTATGCTGTTTCATTCCATCTAGCGGCAATGCTCTGCACTGTGTGTGTTTATATATTTGCATATTTGTTCCGTCTAGCTGCAATGCTCCGTACTGTGGGTGTTTATATGTTTATATATCTACATGTTATTCCATCTAGCTACATTGCTCCGCACTGTGTGTGTTTATATACTTGCATATTTATTCCACCTAGCTGCAATGCTCCGTACTGTGGGTGTTTATATATTTACATATTTATTCCATCTAGCTACAATGCTCTGCACTGTGTGTTCATATATTCATATATTATTCCATCCAGCTACAATGCTCTGCACTGTGTGTCTGTGTGTGTGTGTATATATATATATTTTATAGTAATACGTACATATGTTTATTAGCTGCTCTTGCTTGCTTGTTTTTTTTTTTTCTTGCCTTCTGATTGTTGCTCTGAGTGTTGCTATCCCTGTGCTGTTGCAATCCTGGAATTTCCCCGTTGTGGGACTAATAAAGGCTTATCTTATCTTATCTTATCTTATCTTATGTATGAAATGATTGTCTGCAGGGTGAGAGTGAATGAAGGGAAGGAATGAATGTGTTTGTTTATAGTGAGTGACGAAGGGAGAGAGGCCTGAAATAGGCAAATGTGAATCAGGTTTTTATATTGTGTATTTATAATTTTTTGCATTGATGTATGTGGTTATTTATTCTGTTTATTTTTTCTTTTCCTTATCCTTCTTTTTTACTTGTTTCTTCTTTCTAAAGCCCATCCAGGGACAAGAGTTGCAAATTAGCTAATAGCTATACACTCTTTGTGCAACACATTAGATTGATTGTCATTTGATTACTTGTCTGTTTATTGCACTGTCCCTGTCAAATAAACATTTTTTTATTTATTTTATAGTAGTTAGCTGATGATGGATACTGGAAAAAATTTTTAAATTTTGTGACTGCGAGAATTAATGAAAGAATAGCGCTAACAGTGAAAAGTAAAACGGTAAGGATACATTCAATTCAACTTTATATAGTGCAAATTCACAACAGTCATCTCATAGCACTTTCAACTGTTGGGCAAAACCCCACAGTTGCAGGAAGAAACCCCAACATTCAGGTGAGCCCCAGAGAGCAAGCACTTGGTGACTGGAGAGGAAAAACTTAACGGTAGAAACCTCCAGCAGAACCAGGCTCAGGGAGGGGCAGTCATCTGCTGCAACTGGTTGGGGGGTGAGGGGAAAGAGAAGAGGAAGAAGAAAAGAACAGACATGCAGAGAAGCAAACAGCACGACAGGGACTCAATCTATGGGAGAGGTCAAACAGATGTTAATGACCAGCAAAAATGTTTTGTTGAGAGTGAAGCCCAGTGCATTGTTAGGTCTCCTGGCTGTCTAAACCTATTAGCATAATTCACGGAGGGTTCAGGGGCACCTGATCCCACCCTAATTAAGATAAGATAGAGATAAGCCTTTATTAGTCCCACAACGGGGAAATTCCAGGATTGCAACAGCACAGGGATAGCAACACTCAGAGCAACAATCAGAAGGCAAAAAAAAAAAAAAAAAAAAACAAGCAAGCAAGAGCAGCTAATATACATATGTACATATTACTATAAAATATAAAATATATAATTATAGGCTATATCAAAAGGAACGTTTTAACTCTATTCTTAAAAACAGATTGAGTCTGACTCCCAAATAAGTTGATCTAGCTTTTTCAAGATGGCGTCCAAATATGGCCGCCAAAAAACATGTTTTTGCTTATAACTAGAAAATGTGAGCTTTTAGGGCATAATGTATTGTTGACTGATATAAATGTGTACATTCCGCACATTTTGAGCCCAAAATAAAGTCTGTATGACAAACGGTTCTTGAGATATATTTTGAAAATTGCCACAAACTGTATAATCTTAATCATATCAAAAGTTACAGAGATACAAATGCTGAACAATAGTAATTGAACATTTATGTTATATGTTCATTCGAATCACATTCGAAGATCAATAATAGCATAATGAGAAACCCCAAGAAAGTTAAAAATACAAAACGCAGTCAGTGATATGCCAAATATTATGTAATCGAGCGTAACCTCATTACAACCCATGCATCAACAGAGTGAAGTGATCGAGAAGACCTCCGCTAACCTTCTGCCTGGTGACATGCACCACCACAATAACACAGAAGTGCAGCTTAAATTTGCCCTGCTGCACTTGCACAAGCCCCTACAAGCTTTCTTGCAACCACAGTGCACAAGCTCTTGACATACTTTGGAAGCTTCAGGGAGAGTGGTCCACTTTGGGACGAAGCCTTCCCTTGCTTCAGTCCATCCCCAATGTGTAGGACTTGGTAGATTTTGCACTGGATCCAGTGCTTGACCCCACACATAGCCACCTTGATAAGCAGCTCTTTTGATATGTTTTGTTAATGCTGCCTTTGTTGGTGGAATATTTTCAAGTGACTGCGTTCCTTGTGCAAAAAGGGTCTGACGAGCTTTGTTTACCTGATACAGTGGGCAGGTACGACTGTACATTATTACTGTGTACCGTTCAAGAACAGCTTCATCCTCTGCTGTTATAACTTCAGGAGTGAAGCTCAGTTTCCTGAATACAGGTGTCACTTCAGGAAAAACTTCCCAAGCATCAAATGCAGTCTTCTTGCCCCTGCCAGCAAACGAGGAAGTAGTGTCTGAGCCACTGAAAGCATGGAAGAAGGGAAGGGCTTTGCACTTGTCAGGACCAAGGCTACCTGCCAAGCTGTTTGCTGACATGTAGGTGAAATGTTTTCCCACACCAAACGCCAGCCACAGGTCAATGTCCAGCTGATTTACATATGTAACAGCTAGAACAACAACATCTGTGTCAACTGTCCTTATCAATACACTCCTGTGGCCTTGAGCTGCACCATGGGCAACATGCAACATAAGCCTTGTATCAGCTTCTTCATGATCAGTTGGATCCATAGATATAAAACGCTAGATTGGCAGCGCTGGCCAGTCCGTGGTAGCGGGAGCGTGACGCGCGTCCGCCATCTTGGTACAGGATACCTGTAGCACATCCCTGTGGTCCAGTGCAGACACCTGCTTGGGTCATTCTCCTTTGTTAAACGTTTGACAGGCTTCAGTGAACATGTTTACAACACAGTACAACACAGCGCAGAGTGGTTTATTTTCAGCATAATCTGCATAAATATTACATGTTGAAGAGCTTCATAATTATTAAATTATGGCATTTTGCAGTGTCTCAATCAAGAACTGTCAAATGAGCTGAAAAAAAGTTACCATACCCCCTGATTAATAATTAAGGCTAGCTCTTTCATTGTGGCCATTTATGCATAAATATATGGCCGAAATTGATTAATTCATACTTTGTCCTGGGCTGTATTTGTTATATTTGCCACCCCAGGCAACCAGCTTATTGCCCCCCACCCCCCCATTGTCAAAAATGTTTATCAAAGAAATATTTCAGCCTGTGCTATACAAATTGGCCTCGATATGTAAACTTTGAAATAAATAGAGAATAAAAAATTACAAATCAATTATTCAAGTATCTTCATTTAACTAGACAGACATTATACACTCCCCCCCCCCCCCATCTACCTGGATCTGTATAGCAGTTGTTTAAAATCAATTTGAAATTCTTGATTTTAGGCCCACATAACAAATTTATACAATACACCAATGTTCATTACAAATTTATTAAATTTATTGCATAGAATAATGCACTCAACATGAAAGCAGCAAGCTCATATTAATCAATTGCAAAGTGAGGTGAAGTGTTAATTGAATCAAAACCCAGTTTAAAGCAGTAGATGTAGGCTTTATTAATTTAACCCAGAGCCCAACCCATCGTCATCACCATCATCTTCATCACACGTAATATCCACCCTGTCCCCTATCCATCATAGCAAATATTTATAGTAATGTGAGGCAAAATGTAATATAAGACAGAAATAGTAATGTCTATGAGATATGACTGCATTAATCATCACCAGATCTTCTTGTACCCCCTCCCTGTAATAGACAAATGCGAAATAGGTAATGTAAAATTCTATCTGTAAAGTTTCAATTTTAAAAATAACATATCTGTAAATTACTATCTGCAAACCTTCATGATGTTGGTCTGATACAGGAGGTAGATGTTTGTACACATATGTGTAATTATTGTGTAAAGATGGTTTGATAAACCTAAATCTTTCATTAGGCCAAGTGTATACAGGAAAAAAAAAAAAAAACTATCCTCACGCTATTTGAGTAACTACCAAACTAGTTACAAGAACCCAAAGTTCATTGTTGATAATATTGGCTACCAATACTGACCCAGTAACAAAGAACACAATGTAACACTGTATACTAATATTACATGAGAAATATTGCCATAAGTGTCGATACTGAATTACAATATATATTACACTCATGGCAGTCATGCATGTACAGAAATCAGTGACCTCCCAAATGAAAATCAGAGTTTTTACCTTTATTTTTGACAACACGCCATTAAATTATTTAAAAACAAATACTCGACACTTACCGTAAGGGTTCCAGCCTAACAGTGCTTAAGTCGCAGCCCCGAATGATTGAAGCCGCTCCTTTTTATCCTCATTAGCAGCGCCTCAGCTGATGAGGATTAATTGGGCCCCAGCCGTCCTGTAACACTGACAGCTGGGAGCCCGCAGAGACGCTGCCCAATGAGAGAGGAATGAGAAAGGATATGGTCTGAGCGCCGGAAAACCCAGCGTCTCATCCCATGGTGACAGAAATGAAGACTTAATCAGAGTGTTGTGCGTTAAGCTGAGCTGTGGATTTGTTGTGATTCCTGTACCAAAATGGCGGCCGGAAATCTCGCGCTCCAGTGACCTACTGCCAATCTAGCCTTTTATATCTATGGTTGGATCAATGCCAGCAGAAGCCATGTCACTTGGTCTGTTGCTCACAACATTCACATCAGAAGTTGAAACAAACAAGACGCCTTCCACCTCTAGAGAAGCCAGTTCTGTACCAAGGAATTGGAATAGCTCTGCTTTGTTATCGGTGCAGCACAAAAAGGTCAGAATCAGAATCAGGTTTATTGCCATTGTTCATGTAGTACACAAACTAGGAATTTGTCTCGGTACAATGCTGCAACATTAAACATGATAAGATAAGAATCTTATCCTACACTTTATTACATGTATAGTTTATTTCTAAGTGATACTTGTCAACAGTTAAAATATATATTAGCCAGCAGCAGATACTGTGGAGAACTATATAGTGCAGTCGGTAATGCAGGAAGAAAACAGTGATGATTGACATGAGTCTGGTTGAGCTGCTGTACATGGTGCACGAGAGTCACAGTGTTCAGCAGTCTAATGGCAGAGGGGAAGAAGCTGTTCATGTGACGGGAGGTTTTAGTCTGGATGGACCGAAGTCTTCTACCAGAGGGGAGGGGGGCAAACAGTACGTGACCAGGGTGTGAGGGATCGGCTATGATCCGGCCAGCACGCCTCCGGGTCCTGGAGATGTACAGATCCTGGAGAGATGGGAGCTTGCAGCCGATCACCTTCTCAGCAGTGCGCATGATGCGCTGCAGCCTTAGTCTGTCCCTGGCAGTGGCTCCTGCGTACCACACGGTTATGGAGGTGGTGAGGATGGACTCGATGATGGCTGTGTAGAACTGCACTAACATCTTGGTGGGTAGCTTGAGCTTCCTCAGCTGCCGCAGGAAGAACATCCTCTGCTGGGCTTTTTTGATGAGTGAGCTGATGGTCAGCTCCCATTTGAGGTCCCTGGTGATGGTAGTGCCTAGGAAGCGGAAGGAATCAGCAGTGGTGAGGTCTGCCAGTTACTGGGAATGACAGTGTCAGGAAGCACCCTTCTTCGGATACCTTTGCCTCGAGACACTCTGGTTGCCTTTTTGAGGCTGCAGTCAAGATATCTGTCCCACACTACATCAACACGTTTCACATCTTTAGCCTGATCAATGATGTAAGGCAAGAAAACTCCCCTTGAATACTCTTGGAAAGTCTTTGCTTTACCAGGTGCAAGCATATTCACAACAGCTACTCCATCAAAGACCTTCATGGTAACAGCTGGTAACAACTGATTTTGTGATACCCCAATGCACTGAAGCAAATCTGACTTCTTGCCTTGACGCAATTTGCCTAGAACAGACAGTGAAGGAGGATGGGCATTGTTTTCATGTCTGAAAAACTCCTATGTTTCCATCACGGGTTTGACAGGCAATATAGAGCCAAGCAAAAAGACTGCAATCAGATTTCAAAGCAGACACCTTAGATTGACTGACATTGTTTGTCACTTCATAAGTACCAAACAGAGGTAGATTGTTTCTTGAAACTGTCAGTTAAAGCAACTGTATGCTTATTCAGTCTTATCAACAAACTCCTGATACTGAGCAATGCCTAATTCATGCGCCGATTTCACTGCATTAATAACATGGTGAGGCATTATTTCATTGGTGTCAAGTCTAACAAGGTCATTGCTTGTCTCTTTGAAGGGATTTCCCATGTCCTCTAATGAAACTACTAGGTTACAAACATTTTTTGCAAATGCAACCTGGACACTTGGAATTTGATCATGATGCTTGAGATTCATTGCCTTGGGCTTCAACAGAGATTCTTCTAGCTCACTAACAACCCTAGCAACTTCAGGGCCAGCAACCAACCACCTTCTTAAGGCAGAAGGATCCTCAGTGAGGCCTATAGCACCCCCTTGGCCTTTGATCTTGGCATTCTCTTGTTCATGACAGTGGTCCAAAGCAATCATCGAAAAAGCATGATCTGACTTTTTTACAACAAAATTTCCATCCATGAAGTTCGAGTAAACATCAGGGTGAGTCTGATGTAGGTTAAGCATATCCCGTACATGGATGGGCAACCATCTGGCATAATGGTAGCAGTCTAAGGCGAACATCTGGACATCCCTGTATCTCAATACTGACACTCCCACTGCTGTACCTGAAATGAACATAAGAAGTTGCATTATTGTGATTACTTGAATAAGCCATATCTCAATAACCGTTTGTTATACAGACTTGATTTTGGGCTCAAAATGTGCGGAATGTACACATTTATATTAGTCAACAATACATTATTATGCCCTAAAAGCTCACATTTTCTAGTTATAAGCAAAAATGTGTTTTTTGGTGGCCATATTTGGACGCCATCTTGAATAATGCAAGTACCAAGCCAGATCCGAAGTGGGTCTTAATCTTATATGAAACAGGACTTATTGGACTACATTTATGCCAAATTTCATGCTTCTATCCAGAAGTGAACGATTCTTATGAAAATTGGCCCTTATCTGCCTGACTAGTCTTCTGCTTTAAAAAGGAAGTCTAATCAGATTTCTGACTCCTTGGCTCAACACAGTAACTCATAGCTTAAAGGAGCCATCATGTCCAGAGTCATGCACAATGAAGCAGAAACACCATCTACTATGCTATCTACAACAGGAGTAAAATCATCATAATTTATCTCCATTGTTTTGACACATGGCATTGAAGAATGAGGAAACCATGTCCTTAAATTTGGTTACAGCATCATCTCAGACATCTGTAATAATAATTGTTAGGTACCACATAGTCCGAAATTGTAAAACTAACTTAATGGAAAATGGTCTGACGGTACAGGGTGTATAGGTCAATAATAAACTTATTGTTGTTGTAGGGTCCCCACTTATAACAATGGAATTTGTGTGAATTATGCAAATGTTAATGAGGTCCCCATCAGCCATGTCCACTGGACTTCTCATGAGTCCCCATTTGGCATGGTCAAGCCATAATTTCATCAATTCAGATGTTTGAAGTTGTGAATAAGCTAACAAAGCTATGAATACTTTACATGATTTTTTTTCAGAACTCTAGAACCTTTAGAAAGGGTAGTCCCCATGTGTAATGAGCAGAACATTGGTCCCCATCTAATATAAAAACCTGTGTGTTTGTGTGTGTCCCCGTCCTTGGGTGAAAGAAGCAGGCAGAGAGAGAAGGGGAGAAGAAAAAAAAAACTGACAAGGCTGTGTAGCTACTGATTTGTGTGTTGAAACTTGGTAAAAGGGAAACTTTCAAATATGGGTTGCTGTTATAGCAAGCAAGGCATAAGACAGCCACAAAGTGTTCAGACAGGTAGAAATAGCTTATTTTGCTGTAAGGCTTGCAGAACACAGCAAGATGAGAATGAAATTTTTGTATTATCAGGAGGTGGTAAATTTATGAACAGAAAAGACAAATAGCACAAGATTTCTGGCAAAATAGAAAGAAATTTAACTTCAGTGGAAAACTAAGGGTTCAACACTGCGAGGGTTTAATCTCTGCCATTAGATTAGCGGCAGATGGCAGCAGATTGAAGGAGTTAAAATATGGACTCTTGAAGCCACTGTTCGGCTTCAAGTCAGACAACGCCCGGCTGACCTAGATAAGGTGACAGTAAACAGACGAGATCGGACTTCAAAAGACTCGGAAGTTTGCAATAAAAAGGATTTGACTAATGCACACTCAAAATTCCGAGGTGAAAATAACGGCCAGGGGCAGTGGTGAAGAACACCTCCTCCTTTGCCGTGGGAGTTGCCGCTGTCTCTGCTTCAAGGCTAGGATACACTGTTTACAGACCCAGCTCACCCCTCCTCCACTGCTGGGCTCCCACCACCTCATCCTCCTCAACACATGCCAGATGTTAAGCCCAAACTTCAAACAGCCGCCACAGATCAACCTTCTCGATCAACGAAGGAGATAAGTATTTACGCACCTTCACACTATGCCACTTCAAACACATCTTCATCCTTAGATAAACACATTAAGGACAAAAAGTATGATTCAGAATCAGGACAATTCCCTTTGAATTATCTAACCCAGCTTATGTTGGCCCAGTGGCCGAAGGGCATCCAGTTACTATTCAAAACATTCCCACTGTGCTCGTCTATATGCCCTGGACTGATGGAGATTTTAGTGAAGCTGTTAAAGAAATACCGCACCCCCGGGTCAAGCCAACAATTCTTTGAAGGGATGGCAAACCTTCAAAGTTTCAAATTAAATGGCCAGGAAACAGAGGACCTGTAGAAGGGTCCTGAAAACTGATGGGATTCCAATTACCTGAAACTGTACACCAAAGATAATGGTGATCAACCCTTAGCACCAACTGATGCAGTATTTGCTCAGCAGGTGAAAGAATTAAATGAACGCATTGGGAACAAGTGGAGATAAAAACATGATTGGACAGCCATTCAGGATACCACGCAACACAAGACAAAGTGTTGAAGCCTATAGATGCAGATTGCAGGATGTTTTTGACAGTCATTCTGGTTTGGGAAATTCCACCAGACACGGGTTCAGAACCCAATTGGCAACATTTGAAAAGTATGTTCTTACAGAACATAAGAAAAGATAGGCCTTTATTAATCCCACAATGGGGAAATTCCAGGATTGCAACAGCACAGGGATAGCAACACTCAGAAGGCAAGAAAAAACAAGAGCAGCTAGTACACACACACACACACACACATTATAGATGTATATACGTATATACACAGTATATATATATATATATATATATATATATATATATATATACACACACACACACACACATACACACACACACACATATGAGTGCGGAGCATTGTGGTTGGTGGATGTGCAGCAGAAAGTCTAAGCTCTCCCTCCGTGGATGCGGCGGGCCAGCTGGATGTCTTTGGGCATGATGGTGACCCTCTTGGCGTGGATAGCACACAGGTTGGTGTCCTCAAAAAGACCCACCAGGTAGGCCTCGCTGGCCTCCTGCAGAGCCATGATGGCCCTTTGGCGGAGCTCTGGAAGCGCAGGTCAGTCTTGAAGTCCTGAGTGATCTCCCTCACCAGGCGCTGGAAGGGCAGCTTACGGATGAGCAGCTCCGTGGATTTCTGGTAGCGACAGATCTCTGAGCCACGGTACCGGGCCTGTAACGGTGAGGTTTCTTCACTCCGCCGGTGGCCGGAGCACTTTTCCGAGCAGCCTTGGTGGCCAGCTGCTTCCTAGGGGCTTTTCCTCCAGTAGATTAATGGGCGGTCTGCTTGGTTCTTGCCATCGCTCTACAGTATTATTCTGTCTTATATTTCTTGCACGCCGCCTAAACTCCAGCCCGGCACCTGCGTCGTTTTCGCTTCAGTTTCTCCCGGTATGTCGAGTTTCTCCGTTAGCACCGGGTGGCAGTTGAGTGCTAGCTAGCTCTTCCCTGCTGTAAACAGAGGCTCCGTCCACCGACTCGGGAGACCTTTGGGGTGATCTGTGTGACAGTGATATATATAGAGTGAAAGGTGTGCCGGATCAGAAAGTTATCACCGGATCAGAAAGAAGAAGGAAGATAAAGACTCAGAATTGAGCCGCTGTTGCAGAAGGCAGCCAACTTGTGTGGCGCCGCCAAATTTAGCACAGTATGTACACAAACATCTTGTAACATATCGTACATGTTCATTTGCTGATGTGTTAACTTATGCAAAACATGCACAATGATTGCAGGAGGAACAAGTGGACAGGGAAGAAAAGAAGGCTAAAACAAAGCACTCTCCTGTTTATGTAACTGCTGACCCTCGGGGGAGGCTTTTGCTTCCCCCACTTCTGTATTTTTCCAGGGCCCCCGGCGTGGAGGAGGGGCTGTGGGGCTGGGCCTGCAAACCCCCCCCCCAACGGTGGAGTTGTGACTTGTCATTCCTGTGGGCAACAGGGCCACGGGAAAAAGCATTGCCCTGCACGTTCAAGAGGCTGGGGAGAGGGGAGGGGGACTATGCCTGCTCAGCAGCCACAGCAACAACAGGACTTATCACATCCCAACATGTGACTAACCGATTCAAAGCCAAGTACAACTGCTGAAACTCAATGACACAGTTGACATTTCATTTACCTGACTTTGACCTAATCATGACACTAGAGTGTTTACCAGAGGTTACTCTAGAAGTTCAGGGAACTCCTTTGAAATTTCTGATACCGGGGCTTGCAGATCTGTCATTTCAGGCCTAGATATTGGGGGGCTCAAGATCAGGACAGTGATTATTAACTCAGCAAATGGGAAACAAAAAGGAATACCTTTCTGAAATTGAAACAGTAAAAGATCCTGTTACAGGGGACAGTGCAGAAGGTTCATTCATTTTGTCACATTAACCTATTAGGAAGGGATTTGCCAACAACTCAATATTGCCGTAATTCCGACTGAAGGTGGTACGAGGGCATCACATTTCCCACACGTGTCAGAAATCCATGTCGTGCAAGATTTTGCAGTACCAAGATACTCACATTCGCTCCGTTTGGTACCGGCCGGACCAACCGGGGTGACGGAGCTTGGAAGCCAAAATAATGCAACATTTCAAAACACAGGTTCCTACAACTGTGCAGGCCACAAATCAATATCATTGTAACACGTATGACAGGTATCCAAATGGCCCAGATGATAAATTTGAAAAAACATTTTTTTGCAGATTCATCCTCCAGAATAGTCATTGCAAATTTGTACTGGTCACCAAGAGGCTATGCAGGGGCATCTGTGAGGTTATCTGATAAAGATAAGAGCCTCTTCATACACTGGGAGTCACCACACATTGCACTGATTAAGCCTAAACACATGCAGTGGAAGGATGTCGGCTGACTTGCGAACACAGCAGAACAATGATCAATCATGGAAGGATACACCTGATCCAAAAGTTCAGTACTGTTTGAAGCTTGACACCTACAGACTGCCTTTGAACTGGGTGGCACAAGTCCAAAAAGACGTCAGCACTGACGTCCCTGAATCACAAGCATGACCATTTCCTTTGACAGAGGGAGAGGAAAATGAGCTCAGAAATTCCAAATTCCTTGTGGTCAACAAGAAAAGCAGATGTAGGCTTAATGAAAAATGCAGAATTGGTAACAAATGCAAAATCTCATTTTAGGCCTCAGAGACAGTATCCTACGCCCAGAAGCACAGGAAGGCATGGAACCTGTCATACACAGACCCCATTCCGGGTTACGGCTTTATCAAAGTTACGGTTTTTCACTAAAAATTCAGTCAAAAATTTTAAATCGTTAAAAAAAACAAAAAAAAAAACATGAAAGCAATTCCAAACACGAGATCACTAGGAACTGTATCTAAATTTAGAACAAAGGCAATCGGCACTGCTTCCTGTAGGTGTATTGCGCATGTGCCAGAGGTCTGAGCCATTGTTTCCATTTGGAATCGCGAAGGAATTAGGTCTGCATTGTATACGTTTTCATCATGGAATCTGCCGGAGAAAAATCACAAATGAGCATGAAACCCAAACAAAAATTACAGTCTTTTCATGAGGAATACTCCAAAGCATTTCCAGGAATTATTCACTCAAGGGTGAAAATTACGCCAACTGCACTTTGTGTAGACAAGATTTTTCGATCAGACATGGAGGAATCAGCGATGTGAAAGACCATGTGGGAACGAAAAAACAAGCCTAATGCCAGTGACACCAGCGGCAAACTTTCTACATTCGTCGCCCCAACAGATTCTTTGGAAGTGATAAATGCCGAAGTTTTATTCACGGAAGCGATTATTGAACATGGAGTTCCAATCGCTATGGCCGATCACATGGGACAGTTATTTCGAAGAATGTTTCCGGATTTGAAGATCGCTAAGAAATATGGATGTGGTCGAACCAAAACTTCAAACATCCAGTGACTTGGCACAGAATCATCAAAAAGTATTTATGTAATAAAAAAAGAACCTTTCAGCATGTCAACTGACGGAAGTACGGACTACGATGATGTCAAACTATACCCTATTTGTGTTCGTTATTTTGATAATGAAGTTGGAAAAGTGTTATCGGTGCTTCTTTCTTTGAGAGAATGCAATACAGCATCCACGGGTGAAAACATATTTAAAATTCTTGAAGAGATCGATTCAAACGACAGATGAAATATTGCCACGTTCTGATGTTTTCAGAACGTGGTGATATTGTTGTCTTTCTGTTCATGTTTCAATTATTTTAAAATTTAATGTACTTTTCAAACAAGAATTATATATTAAATGTTTGGTTGAAATGTTTCCCCTTTGTTTTTTTTTAATTTTTACACCTCACATTTGCTGAGGGAAAAGGTCAAGGGAAATGTCATTTATCAACATTTGTTAAATGCATGATTATGTACTAAGAATATTACCGTAGAGTTTGTCCTTGATCTTTTCCATCAGCATATCTGCATTGACAATTTAAGGAAAATAGAAACATGATTGAAGAAATGAGGTTGTTAGCATTAAATCAAGTTAAAATATGGCTAACATTTGTTTGGCGTTGGGGGGCTTTGCCCCCCCCGAACCCCTCACCAGGACTTTATCCTGGACCTACCGGGGCCTGTGGCCCCTGGACCCCGGCTAGCTACTAAGCTTTTCAGGTTTTAAAAGTTGGAAGGTATGCATACAGGAATTGATAGATGCAGGGGTTATAGTACCATGTCCAAAATCACCATGCAATATGTCTCTGTTTCCGGAAAAGAAAGCTGCACTGTCGTCTGGCTGGAGGATGGTCCAAGACCTTCAGGCAGTGAATAAAGCTGTCATTCCTAGGGCTGCAACAGTCCCAGACCCTCACACTTTGAAAAATTTCATCTGTGATTGTAGATCATTTAACAGTGATTGATCTGGGTGAAAAGGAATGCTGAAAAAAGCATTACTGATGTTGCATTTGGTTTGCATTCATATCTGAAGGCAAGAGGTACACATTCATGAGGCTGCCACAGGGCTATTTTGAATCACCAACCATTTTTTCACAGGCAATGTCAGCAAATTTGGCCCAGTTTGTTCCACCTCATGGAAGTCAATTACTCCTGTATGTTGATGACATTTTGCTGGCATCCCCTGATGAAATCACATGCAAAAAAAGACACCATTGCCTTGCTGAAATTTTTAGCTGAGCAGGGTCACAAGGTCAACAAAGCAAAGCTGCAGTTGCGGAAGGCCAAAGTGATTTCATCTGTCTTAAGCCACATTTTGTCAGCAGAAGGGAGACATGTTGATCCTGTTCACAAAGAGGCTATTTTGGCAGCGCCCAAACCAATCATAAGAGACATGTCATTTTTAGGGACATTAAACTCTTGTCACTCCTGGATTGCAAATTATTCATTTGAAGTGCAACCATTGTTTGACCTCATTTACAAAAATGTAATGGCACAGGTGGACAGCTGAAGCAGAGGAAGTATTTGTCAGGATGAAAAAGCTTTTGGTTGGCACTGCAGTTCTGGCACTCCTTGACTATAAAAAGCCATTTATTCAAATGGCTGATTGCAGGCAGGGACACATGACATCAGTGCTGCTTCAACCATTTGGGACAAAAATGCATCCAGTGGCATATTATTCCACAAGACTGGATGCTGTTGCAAGAGCCCTTCCTCCATGTGTGCAAGCTGTAATAGCCGCATCCATGGCAGTTCAAGCATCTGCAGGAATTGTTCTTTCATCCTTTGACCCCGAATTTCACACATGCAGTGTCTGTTATGTTATCCCAGAGTAAGATATCAGTTCTCTCACCATCCAGATACCTTGCATGCATGACAGCGTTACTGTCACAGCCACATTTAACTATCGAGCATTGCACAGTATTGAATCCAGCAAGCTTTTTGCCAATTTCCACTGATGGAGAACCTCATGACTGGTTGGCAGAAATTGAAAATGAAACACCACGTCCTGATTTACAGGACACCCCTTTGGATGATTCAGATCTCACATTGTAGATGGGTCATCAAAACGTGATTGTGATGGATCAAATTTGTCTGGCTATGCAGTAGTCACTCATGACACCGTTTTGAAAGCCCAAAAACGTCCACCCCATTTTTCAGCTCAAGCCGCAGAGCTGATTGCTCTGACTGAAGCATGCAAATTGGCACAAAATAAAAAAACTTCCAGTTTACACTGACAGCCAATATGCATTTTCCACTATTCACCACTTTGCACAGCAGTGGGAAAACAGAGGCATGATTACATCAACAGGGAAGCCTATTCAGCATAAACACCTTATTTTGGAGCTGCTTGAAAGTGTCAAACTTCCATCACAGCTGGCCATATGCAAATGGCAGTGATCCGGTTTCTCAAGGTAATCATTTTGCAGATCAAACTGCAAAAGTGGTTGCACAAGGCTTGCAACCTGGACAAAGCACATCTGATTCTATTTTGACACTGACTGAAGAGCTGTCGCATGACATTCTTGAAGCTCAAAAAGCAGCACCACAAGCTGAAATTTACAAATGGCTAAAGGAGTTATTCTTCAAAGCTCTACAAATGTAAGGCAAATAAGCCTATTCTACTACACAAACTGTTTCACCAAGTCTCTACCTTGTTGCATGGCATTTCACATGTAGTGGGGGGGGGGGGTTATCTACATTGAAAACCTTTACTGCCTATGGGTTTAGCTAGTTTGCCACAGTTTTGTAAAAAATGTTTGATTTATGCAAAAAACAGTGCACAGGGAATTTTTAAACCTGAAAGAGGCACGTTTCCACCCTCCACTTATCCATTTCAGAACATCTGCATCGACTTTGAGCTGAATAAGTGTGAGGGCAAGAAAAATTGTCTGGTCATTTGTGATACGTTTTCTAAATGGGCAGAAGCTTTTCCCTGTACACATCCAAATGCAATCACAGTGGCGAAGACATTGCTTGCCAAGATTGTACCTAGGTTTGGAATACCTGAGAAAATTTACAGATAATGGTACACATTTTGTAAATCAAGTTACATCACATTTAGGCACAGCACTCAACATCAGTCTGAAGAATCATTCAGCTTATCCACAATCTGCAGGATTGGTGGGACGCACAAACAGAACTATTAAAGAAAAACTCAGGAAAACAATGGCAGAAACAGGTCAAAATTGGATTTATTGCCTCCCATTAGTCTTGTTTTACATGACGATAATCCCAACCAAAGGGGGGGTTGTCTCAATTTGAAATCATGTATGGCAAACCATACTTGCTACCACCTTTGAGACCATTCAGGCCTAGTGATGAAGTGTGTTTAGCGGATTACATGAGAAGGATGTTGACTCAGAGGTTATCGCTGCTACTTTCCCCAGGAGTGTTCACGAGGAAGCTGCACCAATCTTGGCTAAGCCAGGAGACCTTGTCGTCATCAAGAAGAATTGGACTGATTCACCCTGGCAAGGACCACAAAGTTGTCCTGTCAACGCCAACAGCAGTGGAAGTTGAAGGATGGACTCTTGGGTGCATTTAACACACTAAACTTTACCCTACTCAGAACTCACAGCTAGGGACTACTGAATAAATATTGGCAACTTCATTTCATTAAAGACTTTCAGCAAGAGACTAATCGTTTCCCTATACAAGCACTGACTAATGACGTCCCACGTGGGGCTCCAGTACTAGCTTGGGATAGTGAAGCAAACTGTTGACCATCATGGAGAGACAAGAAGTGGAAGGAAGACGTTCAATCATTAAATCATGTAGTTTTTGTTTCCTTTGCATCATCCTAGGGGTGACATTTTTACTTTGTTTCTTTTAGCTGCCCCACAAACCATACACTGTAGTGCTAGGGACCTTGCACATATTCAGCATAATTGGCTAGAGCTACATGAGCATCAGGATCATGAATATGCTGCTGTAGCATCATCTCACTTTGGCTCAGCAATAATTATTCTTCTGCCTAAAGACATTTTGTTTCACCCAGGAGTAAGACAGTCAAAAAATGGATTTTCTTCCTCCAGGCCACAGCTGAAATCCCATTCCTTGGTTAAAACCAGCCTAAGGAATTTCCCCAATGTCCGGCTTTGGTTTATTGCCCCCATAAACATGCAACAGACCTGGGCTACACAGATCTACAACTCAGCTAATTTCCTTAAACTCTGGGACATGCTGGATTTAACCAGTGAACTTTAAAGTACATTATTACAAACTCAATTCTAAACCTTCTTTTCAGAACTATGAAAAGCAAATGGACTGATGTTTTTAATGTGGAAAATCAATGTGTGAAATGCATTAATCTGTGATTTTTTATATATATGCATGTTAATGTTTAAATGAATGTTTATTCCTGCATGTTGATTTAGAAGCACTGCTTATAAGATACACTAAGGTTAGTTTAGTTATACATAAGTGTGTATATTCCAATGTATCAGAAATTTGCCTCTAAAACCATGTGACTCCAGCAGCCAATCTCTGCATGACAACAATTCTTCATCCCACTGGTCCCTTGTAGACTGTTTTTGGACTAAAGGTTCATCGGGCCTCCCACGAAGGACTCTCATTGGCTGAGATTCCGGTCAGTCCGGAAGCCCGCAATATGCTCAACAGAACTTATATAACAGGAGGGAGACCCCTGCTTCAGCCTCTTCTCTTCGCCCCTTCTCGCCTCCGATTCATTTTTTTTTGGACGGTCGTCTCTCTCTATTGTCTACACACAGCAAGGAAGAACAAAGGACCGTCTGATCAAAGACTACCACGTGCAGCTTTTCTGAACACAGAGTAGATTCGTTACCTTGTATTCATACATGTGTAATGACAATAAAGTTGAATCTCATCTCATCTCATAACTCGCAATTTGTTTATGTAACTTTGTATTTTAATGCTTTTCCTTTTTCTCTTAAATAGTAGTAGTAGATTAGTTTATTTGACAGGGACAGTGCAATAAACATAGACAATTAATCAAAGACAATCAATCTGATGTGTTGCACATAGAGTGTATAGCTATTAGCTAATTTGCAACTCTTGTCCCTGGATGGGCTTTAGAAAAAAGAATCAAGAAAAAAATATACACAATAACCACATACATCAATGCAGAAAAATTATAAATACACAATTATAAATATTATAAATATTATAAATACACAAATATAACAGCCTGACTCACATTTAACATAAATATTATAAATACACATATATTATAAAATATTATAAATACACAAATATAACAGCCTGACTCACATTTAACACATATAACATAACTCACATTTGCCTATTTCAGGCCTCCCTCCCTCCGTCACTCACTATAAACAAACACATTTATTCCTTCCCTTCATTCACTCTCACTTTGCAGACAATTAATTCATACATGAGTACATTCTTGTTTATTTTTCAGCCAGTTTTTAACATTTTTAGTGAATGTTTTAAAGTCCGTTATTATTTTAATTTCATTTGGCATTGTGTTCCAGATGTGACTGCCCTTTATAGAGAAAGCTGTTTGTCCAAATGTGGTTCTGCGGTGGAATATTTTACAGTTATTGTTAACAGAACTCCTGGTGGCTCTGCTGCTGTCTTGTCTTTGGACGAAACCAGCAAGTGGCTCGGGTGCTGATTTATGGAAACATTTGAACGTTAATTTCAGAAGACAGAGGTCAATGAAGCTCTCAAAACTCAATAGGTTGTATTTTTTTAAAACATTACAGTGATGCCACCTAATGGGCTTTTTGTCCAAGATTTTTAGGGTTTGATTATATAATGAACCTATATGTCTTATTGTGGAAGGGGCTGCTTGAGCCCAGACTGTCAAACAGTATGATATATGAGAAAAAACCATAGAATGCATATACAGTGCAGCTGCTTCGTAAGGTATGTAATATCTAATTAATTTAAAGCAGTTCAGATTTTTTTTTACTGTTTTTGAAATTTTCTTTATATGAAGATTAAATTTGAGTTGAGGATCTAGTACAATGCCAAGGTATTTGAATTCTGTAGCTAAACTGATGTCATGATCATGTATATTAACTTTAAAATGTTGCAGGTTACATTTTTTGATTGAAAAGCACATTGAGACTGTTTTCTGAAGGTTCAGCAATAGATGGTTCTTGAGGAGCCACTCTTGGACATCAACCATACTTGTAGACAGTACATCTGCAGCCTGTGCTGGAGTCTTGGCAGCTGTGTAAATAACTGCATCATCTGCATAAAGTTGGCATGTTGCAGCTGAGCAGTGTAACGGCAAGTCATTAATAAAAATGCTGAAAAGTAAAGGACCAAGAATGGACCCTTGTGGGATACCCATGCGGTTGTTTAAAAATGAGGATTTATCCTGGTGAACTTTTACACACTGTTCTCTATTCTGGAGATAAGATGCAAACCATTCTAATGTATTTGGGGAGAAGTTAAAAGATACCATTTTGGATAAAAGCAAACTGTGGTTTACAGTATCGAAAGCCTTTTTGAGATCTAGAAAAACAGCTCCTACCACATTACCCCTGTCCAAGGACTGTTTGACGTTTTCAATAAGGCAACAATTTGCTGTTTCTGTTGAGTATCCTGGTCTAAAACCAAATTGATGTGGATGAAGAAGTTGACTGTCTTGTAAGTAGTCTATCAGCTGTGTAGCTACAACTTTTTCAAGAACCTTAGATAGGACTGGTAAGATAGAGATTGGGCGGTAATTGCATATATCGTCTTTACTGCCTGATTTATGAACTGGTATGACGACAGCTTTTTTCCAGCCAGATGGAAATGTACTAGACCTAATGGAGAGATTAATGAGATGAGTCAGTGGTTTGATTAATATTTTGCTGTGCATTTTGAGAAAGGAGGTGCTCATATTGTAGATATCATTAGTTTTTGAGTTTGACAGTGTTTTAACAATACCAGCAATTAACTTCTCATTTACCTCATCGATGTGAAAAGTATCTGTTGGAAGTATGGAATTTGTGTTGTTGAGCACATTTGGCAGCACAAAAATTTTTGTTAAGTCTTCCACAGAGCCCACAAAGTGTGAATTAAATTCATTTGCCAAAGTAGCCTTGTCACTGACGGTCTTGCCATTGATTCTAAGTTCCTTTACCCCCTTCTGATCGTTTTTTTTATTAGTTAAGTTATTTAAATGCCTCCATAGGGAACTGTTGTTACCCTTTGCATGATCTATCAGTTTATTGTAATAAGATATTTTTGATTTTCGCAGCTCATGTACCACTTTATTTCTTAAACTTTTGTACACAAGGTGATCATTTTGTAGTTTGGAGGTTAGTGATGTTTTCAGTGCATAGTCTCGCCTCTTCATAAGTTTTCTTATTTCATTATTTAACCATGGTAGGCTAATCTTCTGTTGTCTACTTTTAATTTGCTTTGAAAATTTTTCTATAGACTTTGTGATTGTTGCAGTTATAAAATTACAACAATCATCTACTTCACATGTTGCCATGAGCTGCTCCCAATTTTGATTCTCTAAGTAATGTTCAAACTCCTCATTTTTTGATTTGGGGATAATAAAATTTGATTTGTCAATATCGACTCCCCCAAAATACTGTAGTCGCTTTTTAGTAAGTTTCCTGACAGCAAGAACCATGTTATGATCTGAGAGACCAGTTACAAGATTATAGGTTCTGGTTATTCGTTCTGGTTTATTAGTAAATACCATGTCAATAAGTGTTCTGGATTGTTTGGTTATCCTGGTGGGTCCTTTGATGATTTGCTGGTAATTAAATTTAGTCATGAGGCTTTTCAGTTTTTGTTTGTCTTTTTTATCAGACCAGTTGATATTAAAGTCACCATGAATTATTGTTTCTCTGTTCTTCTCAAGTTGTTTAACCAGAGCACTTAATTCATTATAAAAGGAAGAGTTGTGTGATGGTGGGTTGTACACTACTGCAATGTTGAAATTCATTACCGGAGAGAGACATACATTAACAGCTAAATAAGATAAGATAAGATAAGATAAGCCTTTATTAGTCCCACAACGGGGAAATTCCAGGATTGCAACAGCACAGGGATAGCAACACTCAGAGCAACAATCAGAAGGCAAGAAAAAACAAGCAAGCAAGAGCAGCTAATATACATATGTACATATTACTATAAAATATATATATACACACACACACACACAGACACACAGTGCAGAGCATTGTAGCTGGATGGAATAAATATATGAATATATGAACACACAGTGCAGAGCATTGTAGCTAGATGGAATAAATATGTAAATATATAAACACCCACAGTATGGAGCATTGCAGCTAGGTGGAATAAATATGCAAGTATATAAACACACAGTGCGGAGCAATGTAGCTAGATGGAATAATATGTAGATATATAAAAACACAGTGCGGAGCATTGTAGCTAGATGGAATAAATATATAGATATATAAATATAAACACACCCAGTGCAGAGCATTGTAGCTAGATGGAATAAATATGTAAATATATAAACACACACAGTGCAGAGCATTGTTGCTAGGTGGGATGAAACAGCATAACCGTCTATTTAGTTATCCTACATGGTATGATTATGTGCCCATACATATTCTCACCCTCCATAGCGACCGGTATGTTCCTAGTTGTATGCCGGAGAGGACCATTGTGTAAGTCTATTGCATCTTTTGCATTCAAAAAAAAAAAAAATGCCTAGGAATTCCTATTTCTTTGAGCTCAATTCTTAATCGGAGTTAAACTCCAATTTTTATTCATTTCTTTCTTTGTTAAACTTTCTGTAAAATCACTGTTTGTTTAATTTTAATGTAAACTTTAATCTTGACTATTTTTATAATATTTTTCTTGACCAATCACATACCAGAGGCTATGATTTTTATCTAAAGTCCGAAGCTCTTTAATTTGAAATCGGATTAGATATCTTTAATTATTATCGAAGGCCTCTGAGGAGACGCAGCTCCCACATCACGCGCAGCTGAGGAATCTGCGCTTCTGCAGGATTTCAACCATCGAGATCCAACTTACGATCTCATGAATATCATTCATCATCAAGAGAATATTTGTGGGACAAATTCTGGGTTTTGCTCCTGAACAACACTTCAAAACTTCATGAGGACGACGACAGAACCATCATTGAACAAGGATCACGTGAGCTGCAACTTTCATCTGCTGAATTAAACATCTGAGGTTCGGTAATAATTTGTATATCTATTCAGATGCAAATTAAGAAGCCCTTAACATAACTCTTCTTTTCATTAAAATTCCGTTTTTATTTTCTTAAGATTAATCCAGGACTTTCCATATAATTAGTAAACTTTCTCCATAAATTTGCGTTGTTTCCATAATCTGTTAACTCAAACTGATAGAAATTCATTTCTCAGTTTAACCCTGGTTCCGAAAATAGACCTTGTTAATCTATCATTTACAAGATAGATTTTATGATTAATGAAATTACTGCAATGTCTGTTAATCATTTCGTTTAATAAATATGTGAAAATGAGAGAAGTTGAGAATTTTTCATTCCGAGTCTGTTCAAGCACAGGTATCGAATTCACGGAAAAATTTTTGAGACTGATTGATTAATTTATAAAGTGAAATTAAAGATTAAAATTGCTTCTCAAAGATAGAAGCTAGTGCCCCTACGAGTGTTATTAACTTTTCTGATGTATATGAACGAGAATTGATCTCAGATTCCAATACATCAAAATAAATTAAATTCATACCTGATCATATTCATATTTATTAATATTCCCTATTTTACACTACACTGCCAATACATGGAGGTATGCTAACATACGGCCAGGGCAGCTAATCGTTCTAATTTTTATGTTTGCTCCTGAGCGCCAACATCAGCTGGACAGACTGCTGTTGTGGCTAAAATGATGGAACCAGAAAAGGCTCCGTTTCTTACAGAAGGCTATGGAAAGGGACTATACAAAAAAGATTTTGAATTGCTCTTGTGAAACCTTTCATCACTCTACCAATCAGAAAACTTATGGCACCCCTTACTCTGTAAGGGCAAGGTTGGTTTCATCAGGGACCTTCTCTTTCTGTTTGAAGGGAAGTAGCAACAACCCTCTGGGTGACCTACCCCTTTCTCGGTGTGAAACGGTGTACAGTGTGTGCCGCACCTGTAATGCTGGTACCCTGACCAATCGTGTGGGCAGGTGGTGTCCACAAGCTAACCGTTATTACGGGCCTGTCACCATGCTGGAGCTCTGCAGTACTGCTATCTATAACTTCCATATGTATGGTGCACATATAGTGATGGGTGGTTGGTGGCTGTGTGGTCGTAAGGCGTATTCTCATCTTCCTATGAATTGGATACGAGTCTGTGCCCCCGTCTTTGTGACTGACAACACCCTGATTATGTTAGTGGGTCAGGCAGGCAGAGGGAAGAGAGACCTACCACAGGATGCCATTTTCACACCACATGACTACATCTGGGATACGGACATGCCAGAGCAGTTTAAAATACTCACTGCAGGCCAGACAGTTCAGTCGCTGTTCCCTTGGGTGGGAGTGGCAAAGAACACTGGGTTGAGACTCTTAACTACAGATTACTGTGGGCACATACTGTATGTTGGTTATATATGCTCCAAATATATTGCTGTGTGTTTATTGTGTGCTGCACGTCTCAGGGAACAAAAGGACTGAGTCTCCAAGAGACAACGAGAGAGTGTGAGATTTGGTCTTTGTTTCAGGGAGATGACCTGGGGAGATTCCCGAACCACCAGAGACTAAAGGGCAATGGTGTGGAAGATCAAAGGGGTTACATTGTGACTGGGATTAAGTACCATATGACTGTATGTTTGCTTAAACTACATGTGACTTCAGTTTTGATGTCCGGGGTATAAAAAAAGGAGTGGTGAGATTATTCTTCCTCTTTTTTCCTGCTTTGAGATTGTTGGAGTATGTGATCTGTGAATAAAGCTGTAATGTGGAGAATGTGCACAAGGATGAGAGAGTTATTCCTCAGGTTCAATCTTTTGTGAATTTTTCCTTAGCTGCCTGGAAAGGTGAAAGGGAAGAAATGACTGCTATAAGACTTGTAGCAATACAGAATAGAATGGTACTGATCAGTTGACCGCCGCCCATGGGGGTGTGTGCGCAACTGTAGGTCAGTACTGTTGCACCTTTATACCTGCACATGATGCAGATGGAGATGTCATTGCCTCAGCCATACGTAATCTGACTGCCTTGCAGGCTGCTGGAGCTAAGAATAATGTTAATGACTCATCACACTGGATAAGCTGGTTGTTTTCCTCATGGAGGAGTCTTGCCATAAACTTGATGATTTTTGTAGTGATACTTGGACGCAAGGAATGACACATGAAAAGACCATGATATGATGTTGAGGCTTGTTCATGTGAATTTAGTGTTATATCATGAGGCCACCCCACTGGAGGTGATGGGGAAACACCAGTTTAGGTTTTATGAGTACAGAGTAAAAGTATGACTGACATGCAGAAAACTGAAAGGAGATGTATGCTCATGTGAATTTGAAATGTACTGAGTCACAAGAGTAATCAAATATGTCTTGAGGTTCAGAGAAGTTGTATTATCCCTGTTTGAAATTTCTCACTTTAGTTTGTTCCGTTTTAATATATGTTGCACTTGAAATCATCATGTTACTAATCAGTGAGGAGGAACGAAATAAGTGCAGGCGGACACGGCGAACTGACGTTTAAAAGGGTGCTTTATTCATCCATCACAAGGCTCGCCCAGCGCTGTGGCAGCGTGCTGGAGCAAGCCCCGAGTCTCTAGGTCAGCAACAGATTCAAACTAATGCTCAATTTAAGTAAGACAAAATTTATAGTTTTTAACAACCATCACAACAACTTGGTATCTAAACTCAGTGTAAATGGTGTAGAGATTGAAAGGGTATCCGAAACTAAATTTCTTGGTGTAATAATTGATAAACTGTGTTGGAAGTCACATTATATTAAAGGTAAAATATCCAAATCAATTGCAATACTACAGTGAAATATTTGCTGAATCAACCCACACTATATGCCTTGTATCATTCATTAATACTCCCATACATGACATAGTGCTGAAGTATGGGGAAATGCATATAAAACAAACATATATCCAGTCTTTATGCTTCAGAAGAGAGCTATTAGAACAAACAAAGCAGCTTACAGGGAACCAACAAACCCACTTAAATTAAAAGCTCTCAAGTTGAAAGATCTGGTTGACTTTAAAACTGCAGTAATAATGTTTAAAGTGAAGACTATCACTGCCCACAAATATCCAAAAGCTGTTCCAAATATGGGAGAAACAATATCATTTCAGAGGAACATGTATATTTCAAAAACCTTCAGTGAGAACTACCACCAAGCAACACCGTTTCAGTGCAAGGAGTCAGATTATGGAACAGTTTTGGACCTGAATTAAAATCATGTACAACCCTTGGACAATTTAAACAAAAACTAAAGGAAAAAATACTCCAAACATATATACAAGATGACACAAAATCACATAAGGATTGTCATATCCAGTCTGCGTTGTGTTGCTCCCTAGTTGTGTCACATTTTGTCTTAGCTTTGTTCTGAGTTGTAATCACTCTTGTTTTGTTTTTCTTTTGAATTCCTGGATGGAATATGGGTGGGCAATATAAGCTGCAGCTTCAGCCATCACCCTTTTCGGATAACTTTAGACAATAACTCCTGATTATACAGTTCAACATTTGACCTCGTTGGATTTTCTTCCCCCTTTGTTATATTATTCTGTTTCTTTTAATCTGTACTTTTAATCTATCCGAAATAAAGATTGATTATTGAGTCAGTCTCAATTCAATTTTGATCCAATGAATTTTTGAAAAACTAATGTGGCACATGAACTCACTTTTGAATGTACTTGCAGTCAACGTGCTTCATTGAAATGATTCATGTCAGCTGACTCACTCAGATTTGAGGCCACAATAAAAAAATTCTTTTAAGCATAACCTGGCACTTGCAAAATCTGCTCTACTGAGGTGCAGCAACATGATAATTGTGCTTAAATACAATGAAACCGTCACATCCCACCACTGGTTTTCACAGGTGTATTTCCCTAATCTGTTTTGAACTTGCTTTAACCAACCACCATCCATTTCGGTCTTTGATCTAACCAAGTGGATAAGGAGCCACCCCACAACCGACCTTGCAACTGTCTTTGCCCTGATGCATAGTGATGAGGTGCGGCTCCATGAACGGCAGCTGTAACAGCAACGTGAACAGCACATGCAGACCGTCAAAGAGCTTGCAGCTGACGCACGTGAAGCAACGGAGCAGGAAGCCGCCTTCCGAAGGGAGTAGATGGCACACACTACCTTCAACCAAACTTTCCTGGCTGAACTGGGCAGGCTTGTGGATGCAATGAATGGCCGGTGTGTGTAACCCTGTCTCCCCACCCCCAGTGTTTCTGTAACTTGTGTACGTACTTTGGCTGCTATAATAAACCAGTAACTGACTCTTTTCCCACCAGTGCCATAACGGTTATGATGCAATTACATACACATCCTCTCTTCTGACCAAATTCTGCTGTACATCAGGTTAGGTGTCTGTAGCACATGTAGGATGAAATTGCTGCAGGGTCCCTGTGCCTTTAAATGGCAGATGCTCATGATTAAGCCACTATAAACTGGACAACCAAACAGGACAACCCCTCACAGCACCAGTAAACATCCAGGGAACAGACATCGAGATGGTGACATCCTACAAGTACCTGGGTGTTCATCTGAACAATAAACTAGACTGGTCACACAATGCTGATGCACTCTACAAGAAGGGACAGCGCAGGCTGTTCCTACTGAGGAAACTCAGGTCTTTTGGTGTACAAGGGGCGCTGCTGAAGACATTCTATGACACGGTGGTGGCATCAGCCATCACTTTTGGAGTGGTCTGCTGGGGCAGTGGCATTACAGCAGCCGATAGGAAGAGACTGAACAAACTGATCAAGAAAGCTAGCTCTGTCCTGGGGCAGCGCCTTGACCCAGTGGAGGAGATGGGAGAGAGAAGGATGGTGGCTAAACTGTCATCTCTGCTGGAGTCCGAGTTCCACCCTATGCAGGACACACTGAATGCACTAAGGAGCTCATTTAGCAGCAGACTACATCCTCCTAGGTGCGCAACCGAGAGGTTTCGCAGGTCCTTCCTACCAACGGCTGTCAGACTGTACAACCTAAGCAGGGCTGCTCGCAGAGATGGCAAAAAGACGTGACAACCTAATAGTATTGAATGCAAAAGACGCAATAGACTTGCACAACGGTCCCCTCCGGTATACAACTAGGAAAATACCGGTAGCTACGGAGGGTGACAATATGTATGGGTACATAATCATACCATGTAGGATAACTAAGTAGACGGTTATGCTGTTTCATTCCATCTAGCTGCAATGCTCCGCACTGTGTGTGTTTATATATTTACATATTTATTCCATCTAGCTACGGTGCTCCGCACTGTGTGTGTTTGCATATTTGTTCCATCTAGCTATAATGCTCTGCACTGTGTGCGTTTATATATTTGCATGTTTGTTCCATCTAGCTGCAACGCTCCGCATTGTGTGTGTTTATATATTCATATATTTATTCCATTTTGCTACAACGCTCCACGCTGTGTGTGTGTTTATATATTCACATTTATTCCATCTAGCTACAAGGCTCCACACTGTGTGTTTGTATGTTCATATATTTAGTCCATCTAGCTACAATGCTCCGCACTGTGTGTTCATACATCTATATATTTATTCCATCTAGCTGCAATGCTCCGCATCGTGTGTCTATATATTTATATGTATACTCGCTGCTCTTTTTTTTTTTTCTTGCTTTCTGATTGTTACTTTGAGTGTTGCTATCCCTGTGCTGTTGCAATCCTGGAATTTCCCCGTTGTGGGACTAAAAGGCTTCTCATCTTATAAAGGCAGGTGTGTGTGCCTGGGTTGTTATCTCCGATACTGTGCACACTGCGCTTCCTGGTTGGGCATCGTTGTCATTACTGCTGCAGACTGTTGCCCCCTGGTCTGCTCTCTATTTGGTGTGCATTGCACTTCCTGGTCAGGCGTTGCTGTTGTGACTACTGCAGCTAAGCATGTCAGTGGGATTTTGATCCTTTTGTCAATTTAGCAGTTTTAGATTGGTTGGTTTTTCTTTAGGCTGTCACCCTCTGGTCTGTTTTCTCCGAGGCTCAGTGTGTGCTGCACTTTCCAGTTAAGTGTTGTTACTACTGTTGCAGGCAAGCGTGTCGGCAGGGTTTAAAAAAAAAAAACAAGATGGCGGCAACTGTTTATATATATCTGCACCTCAACTGCAACCATTTGCACAAATGCCATATCTGCTGCTGTCTGAATATCACTGCAGTATTTATCATGTGCCATCATATGTCACTATCTGCACCTACACTACTGCACTGAAATACACTACGGCTATTCATCTCTAGCTGTCCGAATTTAGGATTGCTGGATTTATTACCACCAATAGTTTACCTAAAGCAATCGTTTACCACTATGGAGGTCAGAGTCCTGGCTGCCATTGGCACCATGGGTTGCATCACTGTATAGACTGCTGTTGTCACTGTTCTCGTTTATTTTAATCCAGCCCAGTTTCCTTCCTTCATAAAATGCACACCAATGTAGAGAGAGAAACGCCATTTCAATTCTCCTGTATGTCCTGCACGTATAGTAGTATTAAAATCTTTGAATCCTTGATTTCCTTGCCAATTTAGCCATTTGTTGCTCGTCATTTAGCCTATTTGGTCTCTTTTTAGGCTGCTTTCTGTTACTGCCGTCGTGATTCACAGCTAGATCAGCACAGTAACAAACCGCTGGTGGAGTCACTGTCTCGGTGCAGTAATTCCACCGTTGATTGGAGCCGCGTGTCGTCGCCTGTGGCGTGCTCCTGCACTGCGTGCCCATTCAGTGGCTCCCATTAACACTGCTGTTCTACCTCTTGGAGATTTTTTTTTTTTTTTTTAAGATTTGTGCGAGACACCTTGATGTGAGTGGTGTCATTGCATTTTAGAGGTTTTATATCATTGTCATTTTTATTTGTGGACTTGTTGGAAAAAATCTTTTGGGGAGGGCTTATTGCCTTTTTTTTTTTTAATGGCGCCAAAAGCAGGGGGTTGTACCAGCAGCAACTTTTGTGTCTTTATCTGCTTATTCCTGTATATAGTGTGTCTATTAACCAGGGCTTGGTAGGAAGATTCAGATTAAGACTGGACCAACTTTTCTCTATTTTAGCCACGTCTCTAGTTTTCTTTCCTCTTCCTTGGGCAATGAGATCAACAGAGGTGGGGGCGGACACATTGTTTACACACGCAGCTGATTGCACCGAGTAGGCCGGTGTTCTGCCATTTTACCATAGGTCATCAGAATAAGCGACTTTCACATCTCTGCTTGTGCAAAGCATCATGGGATCGTAGCTACCAAACAAACCAAAAAATGGCAGCGGTTAATCTAAACTTGAATGAAAAATGCTCCATCGATACATTTACATTATGGAAAGTGGCTGATCTATGAGTATATTGTATGCGTAGAGGTTTTGCCAGTTGTACTCGCAAATGCAAGGATGAACTTGTTGCGCTTGCATTTCGCGGCCACGTTGCAGAAATTGCCAGTAGTGTTGTCTATGGCCGAGGAATCCGAACAGATTCAATGTGACTATGCACGCTTGTTTACGTTTGAAGTGGAGGGTGAAATGCTGACAATTCCCGACCCCTTGGGACTTAAGGAAGGCTGGGAGACCAAAATCGATGCTGTGTCAAAATGGCCCCCCTGTATGTCAATCTTTATTTCAGAGATTAATAGTACAGATTAAAAGAAACAATTTAACAAAGGGAAAGAAAATCCAACCAGGTCATATTAGACAATAACTCCTGATTATACAGTTCAACATAAGTTATCCAAAATGGATGATGGCTGAAGCCGCAGCTTACATTGCCCACCCATATTCCATCCAAGAATTCAAAAGAAAAACAAAACGAGCAATTACAATTCAGAATAAAGCTAAGACAAAATGTGAAACACACAACACAGACTGGATATGACAATCCTTATGATTTTATGTCATCTTGTATATATGTTTGGAGTATTTCTTTAGTTTTTGTTTAAATTGTCCAAGCGTTGTACATGATTTTAATTCAGGTCCAAAATCGTTCCATAATCTGACTCCTTGAAATGAAACAGTGTTGCTTGGTGGTAGTTCTCACTGAAGGTTTTTGAAATATACATGTTCCTCTGAAATGATATTCTCTCTCCCTTATTTGGAACAGCTTTTGGATATTTGCGGGCAGTGATAGATTCTTCACTTTAAACATTACTACCGCAGTTTTAAAGTCAACCAGATCTTTCAACTTGAGGGCTTTTAACTTAAGAGTGGGTTTGTTGGTTCCCTGTAAGCAGCCTTGTTTATTATTCTAATAGCTCTCTTCTGAAGCATAAAGACTCGATATACGTTTGCTTTATATGTATTTCCCCATACTTCAGTACAATATGTCATGTATGGGAGTATTAATGAATGATACAAGCTATATAGTGTGGGTTGATTGAGCAAATATTTCACTCTGTAGTATTGCAATTGATTTGGATATTTTACCTTTAATATAATATGTGACTTCCAGTTTATTAACAATTTAGTTTTGGATACCCTTTCAATCTCTACCCCATTTACACTGAGTTTAGATACCAAGTTGTTGTGATGGTTGTTAAAAACTAAATTTTGTCTTACTTAAATTGAGCGTTAATTTATTTGAATCAAACCACAGTTTAAGCTTTCCTAATTCCTTTGAGTGTATCCAAAAGTTGTTCCATATTGCTTCCACTGCATAATAAATTAGTGTCATCAGCAAATATTAAATCCATTTTTTTCTGAAACTTTACATATATTGAACAACAATGGCCCCAAAACTGAACCCTGTGGGACTCCACGAGTAACCTTCAGTAACTGAGTTTGTTACCAACACATACATACTGATATCTATTCTTTAAGTAACTACATAACCAGGAGAGTGCTACCCCCCACCCCCCAATACCACAATTTTGTAGTTTCTTTAATAATAAATTATGATCCACTGTATCAAATGCTTTGAGATCCAGGAATACCCCAACTGAATACTCCATTTTCAACGGCAGTTGATATTTTTTCTATAAATTCCATTAGTGCAAATGCAGTTGTCCTCTTGTGTCTGAACCCATATTGCTGCTCACACAAATTATTCTTCAGTATGAAGTTGTCAATTCTCTCAATATTTTTTTCAAGTATCTTGGAGAATTGCGGCAATAGTGAAATTGGTCTATAGTTTGAAAGTCCCCCTCTGTCACCCGTCTTGTCGGAATTACTTATCTATTTTCATTGCATTGGGAAATATACCTGTTTGGAGAGACAGGTTACAGATATACGTCAGTGGTTTCACTAAGCATTCAATAATAGTTTTGACTAAGAGCATGTCAATACCATCACAGTCCGTAGATGTTTTACTTTTAAAGGATTTAACAATTTCAATGACCTCTCTCTCGTCTGTGTTCTTTATGAAAATGGAGTCTTTTATAGCAGTGTTTTTGATTATTGTATCACCTGTGGGTGCTGTAATGGGTATTTCGAGCCAAATTAGGACCAATGTTAACAAAAAAGTTATTAAATGTTATCAAAAGTTAAGTTATTTCAACATGAGCCTGAAACTGGGGAGGGTACCACAGCTGTGGAGAACATCTTGTGTGGTACCTGTACCAAAAACTTCCCACCCCAAAGACCTGAACAGCTTCAGACCGGTGGCCTTGACGTCCCACTTGATTAAGACCCTGGAGAGACTGCTCCTTGCTCATCTCCGCCCCCTGGTGGAACCACCGATAGATCCACTCCAGTTCGCCTACCAGCATGGCATTGGGGTGGAGGATGCGGTGATCTTCCTCCTTCACCGTTCTCTGTCCCACCTGGAGAAGCCCGGGAATATGGTGAGGATCATGTTCTTTGACTTCTCCAGTGCTTTCAACACCATCCAACCGATGATCCTGAAGGACAAGCTGCTGCGCGCAGGGGTGGACCAGCACCTGTCATCATGGATCCTGGACTACCTCACGAACCGGCCTCAGTTTGTGAGAACCCGGGACTGTGTTTCCGACACAATCATCAGTAGCACGGGGGCCCCCCAGGGAACGGTGCTGGCTCCCTTCCTGTTCACTCTTTATACTGCGGACTTCTCACACAACACAACACATTGCCATCTACAGAAGTTCTCTGATGACTCTGCGATCGGTGGTCTCATCTCCAGCGGAGATGAAGCTGAGTACAGAGGGCTTATCCAGGACTTTGTGGACTGGTGCCATCGGAACTGCCTCCAGATCAACGCGAGGAAAACTAAGGAGCTGGTGGACTGCCGCAGGCATGGGCAGCCCCTCACAGCACCAGTAAATATACAGGGAACAGACATCGAGATGGTGACATCCTACAAGTACCTGGGTATTCATCTGAACAATAAACTAGACTGGTCACACAATACTGACGCACTCTACAAGAAGGGACAGCGCAGGCTGTTCCTGCTGAGGAGACTCAGGTCTTTTGGTGTACAAGGGGCGCTGCTGAAGTTATTCTATGACACGGTGGTGGCATCAGCCATCACTTTTGGAGTGGTCTGCTGGGGCAGTGGCATTACTGCAGCCGATAGGAAGAGACTGAACAAACTGATTAAGAAAGCTAGCTCTGTCCTGGGGCAGCGCCTTGATCCGATGGAGGAGATAGGAGAGAGAAGGACGGTGGCTAAACTGTCATCTCTGCTGGAGTCCGAGTTCCACCCTATGCAGGACATACTGGATGCACTGAGGAGCTCATTTAGCAGCAGACTACATCATCCCAGGTGCACAACCGAGAGGTTTCGTAGGTCCTTCCTACCAACGGCTGTCAGACTGTACAACCTAAGCAGGGCTGCTCGCAGAGATAGCAAAAAGACGTAACAAACTAATAGTTTTTTTTTTAATGCAAAAGATGCAATAGACTTACACAATGGTCCTCTCCGGCATACAACTAGGAACATACCGGTCGCTATGGAGGGTGAGAATATGTATGGGCACATAATCATACCATGTAGGATAACTAAATAGACGGTTATGCTGTTTCATCCCACCTAGCAACAATGCTCTGCACTGTGTGTGTTTATATATTTATTCCATCTAGCTACAATGCTCAGCACTGGGTGTGTTTATATTTATATATCTATATATTTATTCCATCTAGCTACAATGCTCCGCACTGTGTTTTTATATATCTACATATTCCATCTAGCTACATTGCTCCGCACTGTGTGTGTTTATATACTTGCATATTTATTCCACCTAGCTGCAATGCTCCGTACTGTGGGTGTTTATATATTTACATATTTATTCCATCCAGCTACAATGCTCTGCACTGTGTGTGTGTGTGTGTGTATATATATATTTTATAGTAATATGTACATATGTATATTAGCTGCTCTTGCTTGCTTGTTTTTTTTCTTGCCTTCTGATTGTTGCTCTGAGTGTTGCTATCCCTGTGCTGTTGCAATCCTGGAATTTCCCCGTTGTGGGACTAATAAAGGCTTATCTTATCTTATCTTAAATTCATCTGCAGGTGAAGCTGCATTCACACCGAGTCGTTTTATTTTTTGAAAAATTGGTTGGGTAGCTTGTATTTCTGTTTTTATTTCCAAGAATACTGTTAAGTATTGTCCATGTATTTTTAATATTGTCTGTTTTTCTCCAGTTCTTTACTTTAATAGTCTCTTACAAAAATAAGTTAACATATAATATGTAGTATGTTTAATACCGCTGCTCTGCTTCTTTTGTCCTTTTCTTTAGGAAAGCTTTATATTTTTATTTTTTTTTAATCACGCCTTTTGTAATCCTTTGGTTAACCATGGCTTACCGGCAAATTTACACTACCGTTCAAAAGTTTGGGGTCACCCAGACAATTATTGTTTTCCATGAAAAGTCACTTATTTACCTCCATGAGTTGTAAAATGAATAGAAAATATAGTCAAGACATTGACAAGGTTAGAAATAATGATTTGTATTTGAAATAATTTTTTCCACATACTCAACCTGCTCAAAGGAAGGTCAGTTTTATAGCTTCTCTAACCAGCTAAACTGTTTTCAGCTGTGCTAACATGATTGCACAAGGGTTTTCTAATCATCCATTAGCCTTCTGACGCAATGAGCAAACACATTATACCATTAGAACACTGGTTTTTGGTGCAATATCTACATAGGTGTATAGAGGCCCATTTCCAGCAACTATCACTCCAGACATTTGCAGTTAGAATAGTCATTTACCACATTAGCAATGTATATTAGATATTAGAGTGTATTTCTGATTAGTTTAAAGTTATCTTCATTGAAAAAAAAAAGTGCTTTTCTTTCAAAAATAAGGAAATTTCTAAGTGACCCCAAACTTTTGAATGGTAGTGTATGTTTAAGCTTTTTCTTTACTAATGGACAATTTTTTCATAAAGAGTGGTTACAATGTTCATGAATGTGTCATAGGCTTCATTTACATCTGATACATAGACTTGTCTAGTCTTGCTTCAGCAAGTCTTCTTTAAAAGAACTGATTGTGATTTGTGTCTGAACGATTTTAAAGTTTTTTCTGTATTGGTCCCCCGTGTGGCCATGGATAAGTGCAAAGGTTGGCAAGTGGTCACAATCAGATTTATTGCCATTGTTCATGTAGTACACAAACTAGGAATTTGTCTCGGTGCCATGCTGCAACATTAAAAACATGATAAAGAGAAACTAAAAAACTAAAGGACTAAAAACATGCAATAAGTGTAGAATAATAATAATGAGTAATACTAGTCAAGGCAGTTTTAAATAAATTAGCAAGTATCAGATAATATGGGGTACCACAGTGCAGTCGATAACGCAACAGAAAAAACAGTGATGAATGACATGAGTCTGGTTGAGCTGCTGTATATAGTGCACGAGAGTCAATAAGTCACTTAATGTTCAGCAGTCTGATGGCAGAGGGGAAAAAACTGTTCATGTGCCGGGAGGTTTTAGTCTGAATGTATCGAAGTCTTCTACCTGAGGGGGGCAAACAGTACGTGACCAGGGTGTGAAAGAACGGCTATGATCCGGCCAGCACACCTCCGGTGACTTATAATTCAATTCAACTTTATTTATATAGTGCCATTTCACAACAACAGTCAACAACAGTCATCTCATAGCACTATCAACTGTAGGGGGAACCCCCACAGTTGCAGAAAGACCCCAGCAATCAGGCGATCCCCTGTGAGCAAGCACTTGGCGACGGTGGAGAGGAAAAACTCCCTTTTAACAGGAAGAAACCTCCAGCAGAACCAGGCTCAGGGAGGGGCAGTCATCTGCTGCGACTGGCTGGGGGGTGAGGGGATAGAGAAGAAGAAAAGAACAGACATGTAGAGAGCAAACGGCACGATGGGGACTCAATCTATGGGAGAGAACAAACAGATGTTAATGACCAGCAAAAAAAAATATTTCATTGAGAGTGAGGAAAGGACTGAGGCCCAGTGCATTACTGGAGGTCCCCCGGCTGACTAAACCTATTAGCAGCATAACTAAGGGAGGGTTCAGAAACACGTGATCCCTCCCTAATTGTAGGCTATATCAAAAAGGTAGGTTTTAGCCCTATTCTTAAAAACAGATCGAGTCTGACTCCCGAATCCAGATTGGCAGCTGATTCCACAGGAGAGGAGCTTGATAACTGAAGGCTCTGCCTCCCATTGTACTTTGAGATTCTAGGTATTACAAGTAAAACTGCATTTTGGGAGCGTAGTGCTCTGTTAGGATAATACGGTAGGCTCCTTTTTATTTAAAAGATCTGATACTGATTGTTTAGAGCTTTGTAAGTAAGAAGGATTTTAAACTTAATTCTAAACTCCATGGGAAGCCAATGAAGGGAGGCCAGAACCGGAGAGATAGAGGCTGCTCACAGAGATAGCAAAAAGACGTAACAAACTAATAGTTTTTTGAATGCAAAAGATGCAATAGACTTACACAATGGTCCCCTCTGGCATACAATTAGGAAAATACCGGTCGCTATGGAGAGTGAGAATATGTATGGGCACATAATCATACCATGTAGGATAACTAAGTAGACGGTTGTGCTGTTTCATCCCATCTAGCAACAATGCTCTGCACTGGGTGTTTATATATCTACATATTATTCCATCTAGCTACATTGCGCCGTACTGTGGGTGTTTATACATTTACATATTTATTCCATCTAGCTACAATGCTCCGCACTGTGTTTATATATTCATATATTTATTCCATCCAGCTACAATGCTCTGCACTGTGTGTCTGTGTGTGTATATATATATTTTATAGTAATATGTACATATGTATATTAGCTGCTCTTGCTTGCTTGTTTTTTTTCTTGCCTTCTGATTGTTGCTCTGAGTGTTGCTATCCCTGTGCTATTGCAATCCTGGAATTTCCCCGTTGTGGCACTAATAAAGGCTTATCTTAAATGATCTCTAGTACCTGTTAAAACTCTTGCTGCAGCATTTTGGATCAGCTGAAGACTTTTTAAAGATGTTTTAGGACAGCCTGATAAAGAATTACAATAATCTAATCTCGAGCTAACAAAAGCGTGGATCAGTTTCTCAGCATCACTCAGACAAGATGGTCCTAATTTTGGCAATATTATACAAATGATAGAAGGCAGTCTTAGAAACAAATTTATTATGTGAATTGAAGGACAAATCCTGATCAAAAATAACTCCAAGGTTCCTCACAGAGCTATTAAGAGAAAGAGTAACCACATCCAAACTGAAAGTTTGATTTGGAAAGGAATTTCTAAGGTTTTTTGGACCAACAAGAATGACTTTAGTCTTATCTGAATTTAATAGCAGGAAATTACAAGTCATCCAAGCTTTGATTTCCTTAAGACAGGCTTCTAACTTGGCTAATTGATTACCATCATCTGGCTTCATTGACAGGTATAATTGTGTGTCATCTGCATAACAATGAAAGTGTATACAGTGCTTTCTAATAATGTTGCCTAACGGAAGTATATATAAACTAAAAAGAGTAGGGCCTAGCACAGATCCCTGTGGAACTCCATGACTAAGCTTTGAGTTGAAAGAAAACTCATTTACATGAACAAACTGGAACCTATCAGATAAATAAGATCTAAACCACTGCAACGAAGTTCCATTAAGTCAACATAGTGTTCTAATCTATCAAGTAGAATATTATGATCGATGGTATCAAAAGCTGCACTAAGGTCTAAAAGGCCAAATACAGAAACTAGTCCATTATCAGATGCAATGAGGAGGTCGTTAGTGACCTTCGCTAAGGCTGTGTCAGTACTATGATGGATTCTAAACCCAGATTGAAACTCTTCAAGTAAACCATTTCCCTGCAGGCGGTCAAATAATTGCGTAGCAACAACTCTAAGATTTTTGAAATGAAAGGGAGATTAGAGATTGGTCTATAGTTAGCTAAAGCTCCTGGATCTAGCGTTGGCTTTTTGAGTCAGGGTTTAATTACAGCCGTTTTAAAAGCCTGCGGTACATGACCTAAAGCTAATGAATTGATTATACAAAGAATAAAGCTACCAATAAGTGGGAAGACTTCTTTAAATAACCTGGTAGGAATAGGGTCTAAAAGACAAGTTGAAGGTTTGGATGAGGAAACTATTTTGTCTAACTCACAAAGGTCGATTGGAGTAAACTCATCAAGACAGACATCAATAGAAGGAGTTGTAGTAGTTACAGTAAGTTAACTGTGGGAAGAATCTAATTTTCTCTGATGGATGAAATTTTATTATTGAAATAGTTCATAAATTCCTGACTAGTAAGCTCTAAGGGAATGCTAGGATTGACAGAGTCCTGACTGTCAACCTGGCTACAGTACTGAAAAGAAACCTGGGATTATTCTTGTTCTCTTCTATTAATACAGTAATAACTCGTTCTAGCTTTTCTAAGATTTTTTTATAAATTAAAAGATGATTTCTCCAAGCTAAATAGATTTCATCTAAATTAGTGGAGCGCCGTTTTCTTTCCAATTGACGAGTCTTCTGTTTTAAGCTACGAGTTTCTGTGTTGAACCATGGAGTTAGAAATCTCTGATTAGACCTTTTCTTTTTTAAGGGGGCCACCAAGTCTAGAGTCTGATGCAGAGAAGCTGAAACACTATCCACCATGTTATCAATTACAGAAGGAGCAAGCTGTCTATAGCTTATTTCCGTTGTGTTGACACATGGCAGAGGAAACAATCTGCATAAATTTGGGAACAGCATCATCTGAGAGGCATCTACTGTAATAATATTTTTCTTTAGGAGCCAAATAGTCAGAAATAGTAAAATCAAAGGTTAACAGACAATGGTCTGACAGTACAGGGTTATGAGGAGACACTACAAGATTTTCTATTTCTATGCCATATGTCAGAACAAGGTACAATGTATGGTGGAGGTAATGAGTAGAATTTCCTACTTTCTGAGAAAACCCAATCAAGTCTAATATTGAATTAAATGCCACATTAAGGCAGTCACCATCTACATCCACATGTATATTAAAGTCCCCTACTATAATAATTCTCAGATTTCAGCACTAAATCAGCTAAGAAATCAGCAAATTCGGATAAAAATTCTGAATAGGTTGATGGGGGACGATAAACTATGGCAAATAAAATTGGGTTTAACCTAAAATTGCTAAAGTGCCCAATACTGAGGACCAGGCCCTCGAAGGAATTATAACATGTTTTATGCTTTACATTATCTAGTAATTTGGAATGGTAAATTGTTGCTACTCCTCCTCCACGACCAGAACTTCTGGGATTTTGACAGTTTAAATAACCAGAGGGAGTTGATTCATTTAAACCAACATAATCCTCTTGCCCTAACCAAGTCTCTGCAAGGGAAATTAAATCAATCTGATGATCAATTAACAGATCATGGACTAAGACTTGGGAGTTTGTTCCTCCTCATAATTTAAAAATTAAATGTGGTTTATTAAATATTGGGTCTCTGAGGCCAAATCATTCAATTTAGAGGCTTTGTTTAATTTGAGTTTTACCAAAATTTTGCTTAATCACTTTGGGATGCTTATACATTATTTTTATTTACTTTGGAGGGAGCAGACAACGATTCTCTGATGGGGAAGACAGGGGCTAAGCTGAGGGGTGGCGGATGAAGAGGAGCTGCAGAGAGGCGTGTAAGACTGCGACTCTGCTTCCTGGTCCCAACTGAGTAGTCAAGGTTTTGGAAATTTGGATAAAAAAAGATGCCAGATTGTTAGATAAATGAGAAGCACCATCCAAATTGGGATGAATGCTGTCTCGTCTCATAAGACCAGGTTTTCCCCAAAAAGAGCTCCAATTGTCAATGTAGCCCACATCATTTTTAGGACACCACACAGAGCCAGCGGTTCAAGGATGACGAGCGGCTAAACATGTCATCACTGGTCAGATTGGGGAGGGGCCCAGAGAATACTACAGTGGCAGACATCGTTTTTGCAAAGTCACACACCGATTCTACATTAAGTTTCACAACTTCCGACTGCCAGAGACGGATGTCATTAATGCCGGGGTGAATAACAATTGTGGAGTATTTACAGTTACTTTTAGCCAGCATTTTCAAATTTGACTCGATGTCGCCTGCTCTGGCCCCAGGAATGCATTTGACTATGGCCGCTGGAGTCTCTAGGTTCACGTTTCTGACTACAGAGTCGCCAATGATCAGAGTTTTTTCCTCAGCGGGTGTGTTTTGAGCAGGGAAAAACGATTAGAAACGTGAACAGGTTGGTGGTGTACCGGGGCTTTGCGACTAGGCTTCCTTCTCACCGTCACCCACCCAGTCTCCTCGCTGCTGAGGAGAGCTGGAGGACCGCTAACGGGGTTAGCTATGCTAGCTAGCTCCGCTGCAGCTAAGGGGCGTCCGTCGAGAGTAATTGGCGCAGACGGTGTTTCAATGCAGCGGAGCCGGGATTCCAAATCAGACAACCTCGCCTCGAGCGCCTCAAAAAGACAACATTTATTACATTTACCGTTATCACTAAAAGAGACAGGTGTAGCTAAACATCTGACAGAGAGAGCACACCAGAGGAGGAGAGGAAAGAGAGCTAGCGGCCATAGCTAGTGGCTGGAGAGCAAACCACAAAGCAAACCACACAGGCAGACAGCAAAACAGGAAGTGACGATACGTTACCACAAGGAAGTGACTATCAAGATTCCAAGATCCATTTATCCATTTATCATTTATCAATAATCCACTTTTTATTTTCTGAATATTAACAAACAGGTTGTCAATAAGTGTTGCAGTGTGAACTGTGATTCTACTGGGATGTGTTAGTGGGATATAGACTCATGCTGAACACAATTCATCAACTAAGTAATTTGTGGAGATTAATATTGATTTACTAAATCCATACCAACAAAATGTAATTACAACCATTTTCTTACTAGTAATATTATTGTACAGCTCGACTCATTTATCTCTGAATGTCTCAATGCAAGTTCCCGGAGTTCTATATATACACAACTTATAATTAGATTTTGTTTATCTTGGTCAATCTCAACAGTAACACCTTCCAAAATCCCTGGTAGTGCAAAGGACATTCCATTTACAAACTTACACCTATACAGGTCATCAATATACAGTGCAACACCACCACCCTTTGAGATCTGTTAATATGAAACATCTGATATCCCTCTATTGCCATCAGGGGAGCCTGCTCTTCATTAAGCCAAGTTTCAGAGACTGCGATAGATGTAAATTTTCTGTCTAGCCGTTTTAAATAGTCCTGAATCTGTGGAAAGTTTAAGACTTCTGCTGTTGAAGTGTATTATGAATATAATAAACAATGCCGCAAGATGGCGACGAGACCAGAGGTGCTTTGAGGAGCTCTGAGACCTGAACTGAGACTTCCTGGTAAAACTGCTCTAAAGTCTTCTGTTGGACACCAGCAAATGTGAGGAATATTTGAGACAACTAAGCTGACCGGAGAAGGTTCTGATTCAGTTTCTGGTCACAAAGTGGATTAAAAGGACGGTGAAACAAGCTGGCACAAGATGGTGGAATCCACGCATCCTGGCCCCTGAGGTAAAACGGTCTCGTTTAAAACCTGAAGTATATAAAACTTCTGAGGGGAAAATAATTGTTGAGGATGAGCTGCTAAATTCCCTTGCAGTGAAAATTAAGACTGAGTCAGGATGAGATCGTCTTATTGGCCTCAAATACTTTTGACTCTGAGTGGATTGAGGCCTCGAAAAAAGTTCTGTTTGAGCTCTGCCCCACTACACAAAGGTGTGTGACACACAAGGGGGCCCAGAAAGATGTAAATAATTTAAAGAGTTGCCTTAAGGTGATGAATGAATGTGGTGAAAATCTACCTAGATTTGTCTCATTACCTGGATGATTTGCCGCTGGTTACATTTTCCAGCCTGGACTGCTCAAGCCTACTGAGGAGAATGGAGCAGTTACGTGCAGAGGTTTGTGCCATGAAACAAACCATGCTGTTACAGACTAGCTCCAGTGAAGATCTACGCACGATAACCTCGGATATTGCCCGACGTGTAAGTGGCCTGGAGCAGTCTGCTGTACGGGCCGTGGATAAGGAGGCGCCCGCCCTGGGAGGGCCTGTCAGCCCCGCTGATGTCGGAGCGGAGGAGGGGGCCTGCCCGATGATCGACTCAAGACCTGGAGATACACGGGAATCTCACTTGACCGCTGCAGAAAAGGCTTTGGATGTGAATTCGGACCCGGTGGATCAGCCTATAACCGGAGAAAATTCTGGAACAGTAGCCTCTTCACCAGGATCTCCAACATGGAGTCAAGTAGTGAAAAAGGGATGAAGACGATCTGAGTGCGCTGCGGATAAACCCAAGCCATCCTCTGCTTCAAACAGCCGCAGGAATAAAGCCAGCAACGTGACTCCTGTTGTGGGTACGGGCTCTGGTAATATTAAAACAGTTCGGACTAAGACGGTGAGTGTGTTTGCTACCCGTTTTCATCGTGATTTGGAAGCTGACACTATCTGCATATCTTAAAGATAAGCTTGGACGAGAAGTTTTCTGTCAGAAAATCCTCACTGGGAACGGCAGGGTTAGCTCGTTTAAAGTAACGGCGGAATGCTCTGAGGTGGGGGACATGTACCAGCCAGAGCTCTGGCCAGAGGGCGCATTGGTGCGGCGATATGAGCCCCGGGGGGCTGGGAAGGCTGGAGCTAGTGGAGCGGCTGCTGTGGAGAATATGTGGACACCCACGCATGATGGTGATCTTTCTTAACTCTTCCTCCTTTTTTGATGGGTATTAAGGTCATGTCTTACAACTGTCGTGGCCTTAAATTGGGGCAAAGTGCTGGGGAGAAAGCTCGCCGGTTAGTTATTGACAATTTATTGAACAATTGTGATATTTTGTGCCTTCAGGAGACGTTTCTTTCAGAACAAGACTTGGAACGTCTGAACTGTCTTAACCCTGATTGCCATGGTGCTGGGGAGTCTACAACTGACCTCAGCAAGGGGATCATCAGGGGGAGGATACCTGGAGGTGTGGCTATTCTCTGGAGAAAGAAGCTGGACTCCTTGATAAAAGTGGTCCGACTTGGTGTAGATTGGTGTATTGGTGTGCAGTTTAATTGTAATAAGGAATTCCTTATTATTAATGTATATACGCCATTTGAGTGTCAACAGAATGAGGATGAATATTTAAATAAGCTTGCCTTTATTAATTCTTATATGCAAGACTATAATAATACTTGTATTTTATTATGGGGGACTTGAATGCAGACATATCTGACACTGACTCCTTATTTGCAAAACATATGTATCATTTTTGTTATGAGAACAACTTAATGTTGTCAAGTAAGGTACTAATGCCTCCTGATAGTTATACCTATATGAGAGGCTTGGCACACTACGTCCTGGCTAGATCATTGCATCAGCACTGGTGATGCACATGCTTCTTTGGGTGGCATGAGTATTTATTATGGGTTAGCAATGTCTGATCATATACCGTTTGAGATGATAATTAATGTTGACTGTCTACCTGCACTTTGTCAAAATGTCAGTCAGGATGAGGTGGGAAAATTAGACTGGGACACTCTGAGGAAGAAATTGTAGAATGTTGTGTTCATACAGATAAATCCTTGAGTAAAATAGGTCTTCCTAGAGATGCTGTAATGTGCAGCGATGTGAACTGTAGCATTGTTGAGCATAAGAAAGACCTGTGTAGTTTGTACAATGCTATAGTTAACTCCCTGTATAAGGACAGCAAGCCTTATTATAAGAAAATACGTAAAACACAATGTTAGACCTGGCTGGAATGAGGCCGTAGCTGTGCCTTATTCTGAAGCTCGGGAAGCATATAAAGCAGGGGTGTCCAACCATGTGCCATGGAGAGCCAAGACCCTGCAGGTTTTCTCTTCTACCCAGTCTCTTCAGCAGGTGTTTTCACTTATCAGCAATCAGTGGGAAGAAGTTCACAGAAATCTGCTGTTGAAGACACTGGTTGGAGGTAAAACCTGCAGGGTCTTGGCTCTCCATGGCACATGGTTGGACACCCCTGATATAAAGCATGGGTGGTGGCTGGGAGACCCAGACAAGGGCCAGAATTTGAGATGAAGAAATGTACAAATGCAAAGTTTAAGTATGCTATTCGTCATATTTCTAAAAATGAGCAGCTAATGAGAAGTAATTCCTTGGCCAAGAAATTGTTAGATAAGAATGTCAGATTTTTGGAAGGAGCTTAGACGGATTAGTAACAGTAAAATGTCTTTGCCCTGTACTTCGGAAGGCATTTCAGGTACAGAAAATATTGTGGATCTTTGGCGGCAACACTTTCTCATTATTTAATTCAACTAAGGATGAAACTTATAAGGTAGGGAAAGTAGAAAGGGATGATTCGCTCCTGATTGCAAGAAGAGGAGCAATTCTTGAGCTAGCATATTTAAGATGCTCGGCAGAAATACAGTCTAAACCACTTGCTTTATCTGATAGCTCTCTAATGGCTTTGGTCACTGCATGCAGTGTCCAAAGCCATTAGAGAGCTATCAGATAAAGCAAGTGGTTTAGACTGTATTTCTGCCGAGCATCTTAAATATGCTAGCTCAAGAATTGCTCCTCTTCTTGCAATCTGTTTCACCAGCTTCATGATTCATGGGATGTTACCAGAATCTTTATTGTCTGTTGTGTTGGTACCAGTCATCAAAGATAAAGCTGGCAAGCTGTGTAGCCTGGATAATTACAGGCCCATAGCTATAGCCAATGTAATATCTAAAGTACTGGAAAAAATCATGTTTGAAAAATTAAATGTATTCATCAAATCTACTGATCATCAATTTGGATTCAAACCCCATCATGGAACAGATCTGTGCATATATGCTTTAAAAGAAATTATAAATAAGTACAGAAATCAAAATTCTTCAGTTTTGTGTTTTGACGCCTCCAAGGCGTTTGATCGTGTTAATCACAAGATATTGTTTAGGAAAATGATTGACAGGGGGGTTCCCAAGTACTTAGTACGTATCCTGATTTACTGGTACGCACATCAGAAGATGCTGGTGAAATGGGGGGGGGGGGGGGGAAGAGTCATTCATCCCCATTTGGTGTGAGCAGTGGTGTCAGACAGGGCAGTATACTGTCCCCTATTCTATTTAATCTTTACATGGATGAGTTGTCAAAGCAACTGAATGCCTGTAAAACTGGGTGTTTAATAGGGAATAAGTTAGTGAATCATTTTATGTATGCTGATGATCTAGTTATTCTCAGTCCAAGTAGTGCTGGTCTTCAGGAATTATTAAGTGTGTGTAGTGCTTATGGAGAGGAAAAGGACAAAATATAATACAAATAAGAGTTGTGTGCTGATTTGCCGCACTAAAGAAGATTTGTTAATGAAATTCCCTGTCTTTGAATTGGCAGGCAGGGAATTAATTGTCAGGGATAAAATTAAATATCTGGGACATTTTATTAATGATAGAATGACTGATGATATTTTCAGACAACGCCGCAAAATCTACATGCAAGCAAATATTCTTGCACGCAGATTTGGTTTTTGTTCAGATGAGGTGAAACTGGTTCTTTTTAAAACCTATTGTACACCTTTATACACTGCTCATTTATGGATAAATTATAGGAAACAAAGTATGCAGAAATTACAGGTTGCCTACAATGATGCCTTAAGAATTTTACTTAAAAAGCCTCGATGGTGCAGTGCTTCCGAGTCATTTGTCTCATCACGTGTAAATACTCTGCATGCAGTAATAAGGAATCTTATGTATAAATTCATCTGTCGGCTTGATGTATCTAGAAATGAAATCATTCAAGTCATGTCTAGCATTAAGCTCAGTTCTATTCGCTGTCAGTCACAGTTTAGAAGGCACTGGTACAGTTGTCTTTTTAAAGTCTGTACTGTCTTTGTACTTCTCTTAGCAGTTGTCTTAGTGTTTTTTGTAACTTTGATTGTTTCAACTGTCTTTTTTACTTTTTTTACTTTTTTGATGGACCTTGAGTCTGGAATAAAGTCTTTGTGAATATTACACTGAAAAGCAATTCAAAAGTCAAGTGCAACTAGATGGTAAGCTATCAATCAATGATTATGAATATTATTGAAAAAGTGGTTCAGGATCAATATTTTCCATCTCTTGTAGTTTATGTTCGGCGTAATGGCATATTTTCCGAGTTTGAATTTCCTCAGTCTGTCAAATGACTTCCTCCAACTGGGGATAATTTATGTCTACTCAAGTCAGTCATAAGTTTTTTTGTTTTAGTTTTTTTTCCCCCCAAGTACATTGACATGGTATGTCAAAAGAACTATTCTTGCCGTGTGTGGATATGGATTTCTATAGTCTTAATTTTCTTAATCAGTGTTCATCTGTATTTATTTAAGTCAGTAACATCTGATTATTACTCTTTGCTTCCTCAGGTGTTCCATTTAGTTTGATCCAAACTCTACAATTTCTTGTCCATGTTGCCTGCATCTTATTGTTTTTTCAGCATCCGTGCTTGCCGTGCTATTTCAGCATTAGTTTTTGTTAGATGTTCATTTAGGTAAACTTCTGTTCCCCGTAGCTTTCTGGCTTGCCTCAGTATGTCATTCTTTACCCTCCTGTTCACAAAGCGCATCACAATTGATTTCTTTGTTTTATTATCTTTTCTGGGTAAAGCATGACAGGCTGAAATTGCATTTGCTTTGACCTTTATATTTCTACTATCAAGGAACTGAAGCACCTGGTTTTCCAGGGAGACAGATTCGCCCAGGGGAGCATCCTCACCTCTCATTCCTGCTGTATCATGAGCATATGATTGATATTTAATGTCTAGTCCACTTATAATTAGATCATCCATACAAGAATATTGTTCAAGATCCGACGCGTCACTCCAAGTCTGCAATTTTTTTTGTCTTTATCCTTAATTGTTAATTTTAATTCCCGGACTTCTTCCATTAGCCCTATTATTTTAGCCTGCTGACTAAACACTTTGGTCAGTTCTTCTGACGAGTTCAGAGAATTTTGATCTTCCATTTCCTCCTCCTTTGGTGGCATTTTTACTGACCTGTGGATAGTAAAACAATCTCTGCTGGTGTCGCCGGTATCCGATCTGACCGACCTCGAATCCAGCTGGGCCTCAGCTAGCCCCCTCCGCTGCTTACCGCCGCTGTAACAGCTGTCCAGCCAGGGTACCGGCAGCTCCTCCACTGCTCCTCCTCCTATGTATGCCGACATAGCAGATTTGTTGTCAGAGGACCAAGCACCCTTGCTTGCGAGACTCCCAAACGACAAGATAAGCAAGTGGTTTGACAGCTGAACTTTGGTTTTGTCATTTCGAGTAAATTTCACTACAAGGCAGAGCCTGCTTACTTAAACTATAGTATCGACCTATAGATCCAAGTACCACACGTTTTCAGTGACTTGCAATTTTATTTTATACCAGCGTACTCCTCATTGGCTGTGTAGATCAAGCTTCATTACCAATATACAAAGAACTATATCCTAGATCCAGGCCTGCCTGTCTGTACCTACTACTTCAGGGTTTAGACTCGTGCAGGTCTAAATATGACATCCATCTTCTGCTTAATCCTTTTCGGGTCGCGGGGGGGGGGGGGGGGGCGCTGGAGTCTATCCCAGCATCTTTGGGCGAGAGGTAGGGTACACCCTGGACAGATCCCCAGTCCATCGCAGGGCCAACACAGAGAGACAACCATTCACTCACCTTCATACCCAAGGACAATTTATAATCCCCAGTTTGATGCCAATTAACCCAACTTGCATGTTTTTGGCATACATTTTATAATATTCTCATTACCTATTACCAAACTTGTCAGCTAAGGCCCATTTTAAATAAAAAATAGAAGTAGACCATTATGACTCTATAGGGCTAATATAAATAGGTTTATTTTTTTAATATATGTAGACTACAATATTATGTTTTATTTTGCAGGAAAAGCATTCAGCTATTTTGCATCACAAAATCTGTGGATACAGGAAGTATTTTATCATCCAATATCCCATGAATCCAAGTTGTGTCTGCTGATGAGCGAGTGTGTTCCATCCCAGAATGCGCACAACATCAAACAAGCTGTGGTCCTGCTTTTGCAAGAAGACTGGGACGGTACATAGTGCCTACTGTACCTGCTTTGCTGGGTAACTAGGCATTTAGTAATTACATATAGGCATATATAAGTAATAAATTTCATTTGTATTAATCTTTCACTGAGTACTCCAAAAAGTTCATGCATCAAGTTAAAGCTTTGTGGTTAAAATTTTCGGCAGCTGTCACCATTATATTCTTAGTATAATTTTCCAATCATTTTTATTTTATTCATTAAAACAGTAAACCCTATTTAAGTATAAAGTAGATGTAATCCTTTTAAAATGCTGACTTCTTTTCCTTTTTAGAGCAAGTTCAACTTGCCATCACATTGCAGCCATGCTGTTTAAAGTAGACTACGCGTGGAACCATGGACACCACAGCTAGTCTTAAAGCTTGCACCTCAAACGTTTGGAAAGTGCCTAAGCTCAAGTCACTTGAGCCCATGCTTCTGAAAGACAGGGTTTTTGAAAATCCACATTATGTACACAAGAAGAGGCCAGTAGGACCAAGTCAAGCTGCAAGGTCATTGTTTACCCCAGATTGTTTAAAAAAAATGATCGTGAGTCTAACCCTTGAGGAACTCAAATGCATTTTTTCCTTCTTTTACAACTTCTGCAGCCTCCCAGTATGCCTTGCCAGAATAGAGTGCCGCATACCAAGCACATGACAAATGTGGGTAGATTTGAGGAAGTCAAGCCTTCCATCATTACTAGCACCACTCCCTGAATTTGCCTCACATTTTGATTCAGCTGATGCACTCTGGCAGCATATACATTTGCCGAGGTTGACTTAATAGAATTAGCAATAAAGGACCAGATGGACTGCGAAGAGTGGAGAAAGATTTGGCAGAATCACTGCATTAAAATGCATCTAGTGCTGACAAAATTTAGGGCTGGCAAACTGCAGGATTCCAAGCCTCTACTGGATAGAGTGCTAGACCCGAGGCATTCATGACATTCCTGCATTAAAATATGGCCGACAAAATGAACTCCTTGCTATGGACATATACAGGGAAAGGTCCAAAGAAAGCATGTGAACTTCAAAGTGGAAAAATGTGGACTCTTTTTCGGTCCCGTGAAGTCCACATTGCTGCCTCTCCAGATGGTTTGGTGTCCTGTGACTGATTAGTCCGTTTAGCTCTTCTACAGTTTTTCCTGCCTGAGAGATTGGACATTTGATCTCCAAGACACCCGTACCACAACAAAGGGGACTGTACACCTGAAATCCAGTCACTTATTCCCAATTGCAGTATCAGATGGGGTGACTTGGTGTGATTTTGTTGTATACACACACACAATGTGATGCTTTCATTTAATGAATCAATTTTGAGAAGTTATGGCATGAACTGTACTGCAAGCACTGCATTCTTCTGGGACATAGTTATACCTGCAATGATCCCACCAAGACAGTGATAAAGCGTTTTTATACTCAAATGAACTTCTTTCAAAACTGCAGTTGGGCTTTAGAAAAAAGCACAGCACTATTACTGCTGCTACAAAAGTGGTCAATGATATACTTGTTGCTCTTGATAAAAAGCAGCACCGTGCTGCACTTTTCATTGATCTGTCAAAGGCTTTTGACACTGTGGACCACACAGTTTTAAAGCAAAGACTCATCAGTTTTGGACTGTCGGAACATGTAGTCTCGTGGTTCGCAAATTATTTGAGTGACAGGACCCAATGTATCAAATATGATGGTTTGTGTTCTGAAATTGTCAGTGTCCACAAGGGGGTGCCACAGGGTTCTGTATTAGGACCCCTCCTATTCATTATGTACATTAATGATTTAGGACAAAATGTGTCCGATGCTAGTTTGCATTTTTATGCTGATGACAATTATTTACTGCTTTGGCTCTTCCCCTGCTAATGCTGTTGCTTCTCTGCAGAAAGCTTTTAATGTGGTGCAGCACACACTTCTGCAGCTAAAACTAGTCCTTAATGCTGACAAAACTAAACTGATGTGGTTTTCAAATTCTAGGAAGAGTCCACAAATTTTTCCCACAGTGTCCACTTTTGAGGGAAATGAAATTGAGGTGGTTCACTCGTACAAGTATCTTGGTATCTTGCTTGATGACGCTCTGACTTTTAAGCCCCATGTTGAAAATCTTGTGAAGAAACTTAAACTGAAACTGGGGTTTTTTATTTCGAAATAAATGTTTTTCTTTTGAGGTTAAAAAGCGTCTTGTTACTGCAACTTTATCTATTTTAGATTATGGAGACCTCTTGTATATGAACGCTTCAGCTCAGTGTCTGAGTAAGATTGACTCTGTATGTCATGCTGTTTTGAGGTTTGTTAAAGTGTAGAGCCTTGACCCACCACTGTGAACTGTATTCTAGAGTGGGATGGCCCTCTTTGTCCACCAGGAGGTCGACTCACTGGTACATTTTTATTTGCAAGGCCATGCTTGGACTGTTGCCCCCTTACATTTGTAATTTGATCACACTGAGAAGTGTTGATTCTTATGGTTTGCGTTCAAATGATTATTTGTTGCTTTCTGTTCCATTTGCCCGTATTGAGCTGGGAAAAAGAGCTTTCATGTTCTCAGCCCCCTCTGCATGGAACATGTTGCAAAAAGACTGGAAATTAACGGAACTTGTTTCATTGAACGACTTTAAATCCAGTTTGAGAACACTTGAGACGGCCTCACTAATTTGTAACTGTTTTATATGATTTGTATGTCATTAAGTGTATTTGATTTTTTTTGCTGCCTCTTGGCCAGGACTCCCTTGAAAAAGGTTTTTAATCTCAACGGGTTTTTTTTCCTGGTTAAATAAAGGTAAAAAAAAATGTTTAATTATTTCTTTTATTGCAATAAAGTGCAAAAGACATGCATATTGTGCCAATATTACAGTGACAAATTTTCTTAAACATTTAAAATTCCCAAGAAATGCAAAGATTTAAGTTTTGATGCATGTGTATCTATTTGTAACTTCAAATAAATTTATATTCATAAACTGATGTTTTAGACCATGGTTTTAGAACAATCAGTCACTGAACCATTATCTTAGATGATTAGCTGACAATTATTACAAATTAAAGTAGATGTGACAAAAGATAACTGATGGGAAACCTAATATTTACAGCTAAGAATGAAGTACAGGAACATGTCCAGGTAATTTACAAAAAGTCAATCATTACCTTGGGCTATAGCTACAAGCAGAAACTAATATTTTTATGTCATAAGGTTTTTACTTCATATGTTATTGGTTTACAGTTTTAATTACAATGATTGTCATGGCGGCCTCTGGGCCGTCATTAGTGTCATTAGCCCCAGCTGCGCACAGACCAACAGGTGTGAATCAACGGCTGTTAAAAGCCAGTGTCGCTGACAGCCCGGCATGGACTTTTTTTTTGGATGGATGTCACGAAAGTGTCAGACGTTTGACAGATGGTCAGATCTCCGAAAGAGAGTCAAAGAAGTTTGTCGGGTGGTTTGGCAAGGAGGTTGGGTGACGGGACTGGAGTCTGCGGGCTTGGGAAAATGGAGAGGAGGAGCAGAGTAAAGACAGGTGTGGCGCAACAATGTTGTGAATGGGTCAGACTGGGGAGATTCTGATTTGTGGGACAGTGAAGATAGTATGGATACTGGGCAGGGAAGCGGGAAAGGGAAAGAGAAAAGGGAGAACAACTTTCCCGGTAATAATGCAAAGAAGGTTAGAAGTAGTGGAAGTGGTGGTGGTGCGGAGGGAGGAGGGCAGGAAGGAACCGAGTTAAAAATTATTGTAAGGTTTGAGGACGAAAAGGGGATATCCACAATGAGTCCAATTAAATTAATATTGAAAAATCAGGTAGGAGACATATGCATGGCAAAGGTATTGAGGGACGGAAATCTACTGATTGTGTGCAGGAGTGAGGAGCAAAGGGAAAGAGCTGAAAAAATGAGGGAGGTTGGGCGAGTTAAAGTGAAAAATACAAGCATTATTGATAATGGGTCAAAGTGGAACAAGGGTGTAATTTGGGGGGTGCCGATAGGAATAACAATGGAAGAAGTTAAAGCTAATTTAAAAGGGGGGGTAGTAAAGGCAGCTCGTAGGCTACAGGCCACCCGGGAAGGACAGAGGAGAGACACTGAGGGCGTGGTGGTTGAGTTTGAAGGAGAAGTGCTCCCCAAAAGTGTAAGTTTGGGCTTTTTGAGGTATGGGGTAAGAGAATTTGTCCCTAATCCAATTCGGTGCTATAATTGTCAAAGGTTTGGGCACATAGCTAGCGCTTGTAGGTGGAGGAAAAGGTGTGCAAGGTGTGGGGGCAACCACCAGTACGGAGAATGTAAACAAGAAACGCCAAAGTGTTGCAACTGTGGCGGGAATCAGTGTGGCCTATGGAGGCTGTGAAAGTATGATGAGAGAGGGAAATTCAGCGAGTCAAAGTAAAGTTTCATATGCTGAAGCAGTGAAAAGGACGGACCAGGGAGGAGGGAATGGGCAAAGGACTGGGGGGAGGCTGCCTGCAGGGGAAAGAGCTGGTACGGAATGGGGAAATTCAGGTTGATTTGAAGAGACTGGTTATCTTTATAGCAGGAGTTGTGAATGCCACAATGGAAGTAAAGTCTAAAACTGAAAGAATTCAAATAATAGTGAAGGCAGCAGCTAATCATCTTGGTTTCAGTGGTTTAACTTGGGAGGAGGTGAGGAGTGGGCTCAGTAGCCAGATAAGTCAGGATCAAGCATTGACTGGAAAGGAATTGTGAAGATGGTTATAGTGATTCAATGGAATGCAAGAAGTTTGGTGGCAAATGGGCAGGAATTTAAACGATATATTGAGGAACTTTCAGACAAACCAGATGTCATTTGTGTTCAGGAGACGTGGTTGAAACCTAATCTGGATTTTAAAATGGTGGGATATGTGTCTATTCGGAATGATAGGAAAGAGGGAATGGGAGGTGGGTGTGCAACTTTTGTGAGGGAGGGAATTCAGTTTAGAGAGGTAAGTAAAGGGGATGAGCTGGAATACGTGGTAATTGAAATTTGGACTAAAGAGGGAGAATTAGTAGTCGTTAATGTCAGTCTCCTACAAGGATTGTACAAATTGAGTCAGTTATCCCAGATGGAGGGGATAGATGGGAGCAGGGTGGTAGTTTGTGGGGACTTTAATGCCCATAATGTGTTATGGGGGCAAATTATACGGACATAAATGGTGAGATTATTGAGGAACTCTTGGAAGAGAAGAAGCTAGTGTGTTTGAATAATGGTAGAGCAACCAGAATTGATGTACATACGGGGGGTGGTTCGGTTCTTGATTTGACATTGGTGACTAGTAATATTGCAAGTGTGTGTGAGTGGGAGGTTTTGGAGGAGTCTTCAGTGGGAAGTGATCATTTTCCGGTATAGTGTAATCTTTTCGTTTCAGTGAATAGGGTAAGTGGTCACAGGGAAGGGAGGTGGGTTTTTAGCACTGCTAATTGGAAATTATTTAAGTTTATTTGTGAGAGACCTTCCCCTAGTAGAGGTTAGTGAAGACGTGGAAAGCATGGAGGAAAGTATTAAAACTATTTTTCTGGAAGCAGCTAATCAGTCAATTTCTAAAAGTAAAGGGAAAAGATTAAAGAAAGCAGTGCCTTGGTGGACAGAGGAGTGCACTAGAGCTATTAAAGAGAGGAATAAGATGCTTAAGGTCCTAAGGAGAACTCACAATTGGCAAAACCTGATTAATTATAAGAGCACTGGCAAAAGCCAGGAAAACTATCCGGAGGGCCAAGAGAGAAAGTTGGCAGAGATACTGCAGCACTGTAGGTAGATCAACAGCCGTGGGAGATGTATGGAACATGATCAAGGCTATGAGGGGAGTCAGGAGGGAATGGCAGTACCCAATATTAAAAAGTGGGGAAGAGATTGCAATAACTGATGGGGAGAAGGCAACAATGATAGCAAAGAGCCTGACTCAAATTCATAGCTCAGGTAATTTGACTGAAGAGGGTAAAAGAGGAAGAAGTAAGACGAGTTTAGCACACCCTGGGGTTTTGGAGGAAAGGTGTGATTTTAGTAGCCCGCTGGATTCTCCTTTCACTTTAGATGAAATAGAGCGGTAAACAAATCAGGATTAACATCCCCTGGGAAAGATAGTATCCGTTACATCATGGTGAAACACTTAGGGACTTTGGCAAGGAGGAAACTATTGGAAGTTTACAACAAAGTGTGGGAAAAGGGAAAGCTCCCAACTGCATGGAAAGAAGCTGTGATTGTTCCTATAAGGAAACCTGGAAAGGATCCCTCAGACCCAGCGAGTTACAGGCCTATAGCCTTAACGTCGCATTTGGGGAAAATAATGGAGAGAATGATCACAGATAGGATTGTTTTCTATCTTGAAAGTAGGGGAATTCTATCACCACATCAGAGTGGATTTAGAAAAGGAAGGGGAACTATGGATCCTGTTGTGTGTTTGGAGACTGAGGTACGGAAGGCTCAGGTAAACAAAGAGTCAGTAATTGCGGTATTCTTTGACGTGGAAAAAGCGTATGACATGTTGTGGAAGGAGGGGCTGATGATAAAGTTAAGTATGTTAGGAATATCTGGGAGAACATTTAACTGGATAAAGGATTTTTTGTTTAATAGGTACATCCAAGTTAGAGTGGGTAGAGCCATGTCAGATAGGTACTTGGTGGAAAATGGCACCCCCCAGGGTAGTGTTATAAGCCCAGTCCTTTTTTCTATTATGATAAATGATGTTTTTTCTGTTGTGAACAATGACATTGGCCGTTCTTTATTTGCTGATGATGGGGCATTATGGAAAAGAGGGAGTAATTTTAAGTATATAAGAGGGAAAATACAAGAAGCGATAAGTGCAGTGGAGGGATGGTCATATTCCTGGGGATTTAAATTCTCTGTTGAGAAAACAAAGGTGGTGGTGTTTACAAGGAAAAGGGTAGCAGATGCCCAGTTAACACTGTACGCTCAGGAATTGGAACAAGTCAAAGTTTTTAGGTTTCTGGGCATCTGGTTTGATGTTACTCTAACTTGGAGGGAGCATATTCAGAAGATGTCAGCTAGGTGCAAAAAAGTACTGAATGTGATGAGGTGTTTGACAGGGGTTGAGTGGGGTGCTAGCAGAACGGCTATGAGAAACATTTATGTTGCTTTAATTAGGTCTATATTGGATTATGGGTGTATTGTATATGGATCGGCTGCTAAAACTACGTTGAGCAAGTTGGATGTCATCCAGGCCCAGGCACTGAGGATCTGCTGTGGGGCTTTTAAAACAACTCCTGTTGCGGCCCTCCAGGTGGAAATGGGGGAAATGCCATTAAGCATCAGGCATAAGCAGATGATGAGTTACTGGGTCAATTTGCAGGGGCACGCTCAAAAGAAACATCCTACAGTCGGAGTGTTGTTGCCTTGTTGGGAGGGGGAAAGGGGAGAATTTTGCATTTCACGCTGGGAGAGTGGCGAGGGATATGAAGTTATGTGATAGAACGTATATCCCATCAGTTCCTTTGCCAGTCACTCCTCCTTGGTTTTTCTACCCAGTATCAGTTGATTTGTTTTTTTTGGGAAAAGATGCGAGGGTGCAGAGAATTTGGAAACGCTGCAATTTTAGTAGAGGATCGGTTGGGTACAATATATCATTCCCTTACCCCAGTATTCAGATTGATCAAAGGACCCTGACACGGGCTGCACTGGATTTGCTTTCCATATCCCTGCCTTAAAAATATCTGATAGTAGAAGAACATCTTCCCATCTGTCTGTATATACAGTCGAATTGTTGGCTTTGGTGGCTGCATTGCAGAGGATTGAGGAGCTGATGGTCAAGGGTTTAGTCCTTTGTTCGGATTCCAGTGCAGCCTTGCTGTCAATAAAATCAGGGTCATCTGATAGCAGACAGGACTTGATTTATGAGTTATGAGACTTTATATAGACTCGGAAACAAAGGGGTGGCTGTGGTGTATGTGGGTTCCAGCTCACAGGGGGGTTAAGGGAAATGAGGTCGCAGATAAATTGGCTAAACAGGCTCTGGGACACTGGGAGGTGCGGGATATTTCACTGAGTAAATCTGAGGCAAAAACGCTGATTAAAGAGTGTATTAGGCAGGAGTGGCAGCATAGGTGGGATACAGGGGAAACAGGGCGACATTTGCATGCTATCCAGAGTGCGGTCGGAGTTAAGGGCAGGATGGGGACAAGAAACACAAGAGAATATTTTATCTAGGATAAGGATGGGACACACTAGGCTAAATAAAACTTTGCATCTGGTAGGTAAGCACCCGACAGGGATGTGCGATTATTGTGAGAGGAAGAAAGTGTGGAGCATGTCATTTTCCACTGCCAGAAGTATACCCAGGAGAGAGACAGATTAGTGGAGGGAATTAGAGGATTAGGGGTGGGTGATGTTAACCTAAGCATGATGGTGGGAGATGGGGTGAGAAAGTTGTTTGTCTTCCTTAAAGATACGGGATTAATTAATAGAATATAGTGGGGTTTTTTTTTTTCTTCCTCCCTTGGGGTATAATGTCTGGTCCACACTCCAACGTTGGATGGCGGTAATGCACCTTTAAGTTGGGTGCCCCCGCCAAAAAACAGAAGAAGCCCGGCACTGAGTCGTCTGTCTTCCTCAACGGAGAATGAACCTGCACTCCGCTCTCTGGTCTCGTCAGGAACCTCGTCTGTCGTCAGGAACCTCGTTTGTCTCGTCAAGAGCTTCACTTGCTGCATCCAGGAACTCTTCCCAGCGTCAAGCAAGTAAGCGCACCATTTGCTACTCAACGCCAAACCTTTACCCCTGTGCACAGGTGGACCACCTTGGCGGCGGACCTGCGTTCCCAGCTGATGGGGTAACGCCATCACGTCTTCGTAGCGGCTCGCTACCACCACGCCTTCCGGTACGTCTTGCTCCTCAATTGCCAGAACTATTATTGTATCAATTACAGGAGTATTGGCCAACATTATCGGTGGAATCACTGTCATCAGCATCTGCTGTGTCGTCATTGCCACTGTGTGTGGAGTCACTAACCTCGTCTTTGTCTGCATCATCATCTGTGTCATCGTCATCCCGGTCTGTGGAGTCACAGCCGGCGTCATCGTCAGGATCATCGTCATCCTGGTCTGTGGAGTCACAGCCGGTGTCATCGTCAGGGCTGTCATTGTCACAGCCACGGGGAGTAACCCCAGCACGGTCACGGACGCCTTCACCTCCACGCTGCCCGGCCGCTGGAACTCAGCAGAGCGAAGCCAGTGCTGCTCTCAAGTAAGCCTTGTTATCTGCAGCTCTTTGCTAGTGTGGAGCATTAGTAATTTGTCTCTGCTCATCTGTTCCAGGGTTGCCGGGTCTCCGTCCAGGTCGCTCAGCTCCAGTGACCAGAACGATATCCTCGCACTTACACTTGCATTACACTCACAATTAAATAAAGATTATTGTCACTATCTGCTCGTGTCAGTGTCTGTCTCCTGGGTCCCGAAACATGTCAGATTTCTAACTATATAGATACTTCTTTATCTGTAACAAATAAAAATATTAACTAGTGAATTAATATTTTTTCCAGGTAAAATAGGAAGAAGGTACAAAATATTTGAATTACAATTTAGACTACTAAGGGTGGCAGCAAGTTGCATAAGGCAGCACAAATCATAAGTATGTCAAACAATGGAGCCATTGTTAGTGGCAGTGTATGGCTAATGATTTTAAACCATTTAATGTGGTTTATAGCACATTCAATATGAATGCGTGCATTTGCAATTTTCTTTGTTTTGGCGACATTGTCTTTGCACATCTGGTTCTTTCCAGAACTTGATAAGCAATGATGCTCCTTTGTACAATAAGTCTTCTTGGATTGTAAAACCCTGGTCAGCCATGATGACATCCTTAGGATCTATAAGATTCAAAATTCTGAACGATGTGTCGATCACTAGTTCTCCCTCCCCAACACTTTGAAACAAAGGAGATGTGGCCATTTGGTGCAATGGCAATTAAGTACTTAAGCGTGTTGTGGTGCTTATAGTCCAACCAAGTGGCTGCCTGAAGCTTTAAGTCTCTTGGCCGTTCTATGAAAGTTTCAGAACAATCAATTGTACACCTAAGATTTAAGTACATGGTTGCCAAAGCCTTCGGCATCATTCGCTGTACTGACACTTTGTCTGGCCAGAAGACTAGGTTTTTCCATCAGGGTTGCAAGTAACTATCCACGAAAAAAAAAAAAAAAATTTCGAAAAGGTGCTTGGACTTATTCTGAAGATGCTTGACAAACTCGCAGTGAACTCCGAGCCCAAGTTTCATTAGGACCATTACTAGTTGAGTCTGAATGGACAGTTTGTTCTGGGGTCCAGACTTATGCGGTGTCCTGGTAAATTTATGTTGAACCTTTGTCGATACGAGTTAGACCAGTTGCTTTGACTTCAATTTTAATGAAAATTTTTGAAAAATTGGTCATATGTGAGGTCCTAAAGCAGACTGAGCATGCGTTGGATCCTCTGCAGTTTGCCTATAGGCCACAGAGGAGTGGAGGATGCCACTGTCACTCTGTTTAACATGCTTTTTAAACATCTGGATTTTAATGGGACACACGCCAGGCTTTTATTTGTGGACTTTTCCTCCACCTTTAATACAATCCAACCTCATATCTTAGTTGAAAGGCTCCTGCAACAACTTGATTTGAGCAATAATCTGGGTTGGATTCTGGATTTCTTAACCAACAGGACGCAGAGAGTAAGGGTCAATGGTACATTGTCTGACCTAAAGTGCTCTTCTACTGGCTCTCCTCAGGGGTGTGTGTTGTCACCTTTACTCTTCATCCTGTACACAAACATGTGTCGGAGCAGACATGACAATAGACACAAAGTATGCTGATGATTCAGTTATTGTCAGTCTCCTTCAGGATGGTGAGTGGCCACGGCCCAGTAGTTGATGATTTTGTTCACTGGTGTGAGGATTCCTAACTGCAGCTGAATACGACAAAAACTAAAGACATGATTGACTTTAGGAGGAAAACTCCCAGGCACAAAGTCACCGTACTAAAAGGCCAGACCACTGAATGTGTACAATCCTACAAATATCTTGGGACGATTGATAGTAATTTAAACTTTGAAGAGAACTGAAAGGGTGCGCAAAAAGGGTCAGCAACATTTGCATTGCTTGAGAAAACTTGCACGCTTCCAAATTGACCAAACCATAATGACAATGTTTTATCGGGCTTTTATTGAATTTGTTTTATCCTTTTTAGTGTCATGGTTTGGTCAGAAAACTGAAAGAGGAAATCCTTGGATCAGGTAGTTAGATGGTCCAGTCGTTTGCTTGGTGAGTCACAGCTGAGCCTGACATCCCTGTACACCAGACAAGTACAGAGGATTGCTACCCCCATTTTAAATGACTCCCACCCTTTGCACTGCAACTTTCAGCTTCTTCCCTCAAGACGGAGGTTTGCTGTCCCAAAAACTAAAACCAAGTGCTACAAAAACAGCTTTGTTCCTGCTGCTGTCAAAGAGCTGAACAAGTTGTAACAATATATTGCACATAATTTAGTCACCCATTAACTCCATTTTATATCTACTTATTTTTGTAGGATTTTTATCTGGGTTCTAAATCTTTTATTGGGTTTTAGACCTTTGAGTTTAACAATCTAGATCTCGAACAATTGATGTAGGCCCTGACGGTTGTAGGCCTTCCTATTGCCCATTTTTGTGCCAATTAGGCTAGAACTTGAATACATGACACCAATTATGTTGTAGCAGACTTACTGCTTTAATCCAAGAATTACGTCCGTCCGGATCCTTCAGCTCCATGGGTAATGTGTATAATGTGAATGGTGGCAGACATGTGGACTGCCACCATTCACACTGCCGGACTTTATTTTGAGAGACGTTCATGGACACAGCGATGAAAAGAGTCAAGAGGAGGAAACGCGGAAAGCGTGGAGGCATGAAATTAAGCCAGAGGAGGTGTCAGTTTAAAAGCATTCCTCTTCCTTCCATGATCTTGGGGAACGTACAATCTCTACACTACAGTGAAGGATGCATATCGCGCTGTTCCCCGCTCTGCGCTTGGACTATCTGATCACGTGATGGTCCACCTGATCCCCACATACAGACAGAAGCTCACAAAACCTGTTGTGAGCACTACGAGGAACTGGACCAGTGAAGCTGTGGAGCTGCGCACGTGCTTGGAAATAACTGACTGGGACATGTTTAAAGGAGCCACGCATGATCTGGATGAGTACACGGACACTGACCTCATATCCACTTTTGTGAGGAGTGCATTCTTCCATCGTGCACCAGAGTGAGTTACTCCAACGACAAGCCCTGGTTCACAGCTAAGCTCAAACAGATCAGGAAGGAGAAAGAAGCAGCGTTGAAAAGCGGAGACAGGGACTGCTACAAGGAGGACAAATACCGGTTTAGTAGAGAGCTGAGGAGAGCTAAATCTGTGTATTCTGAGAGACTCCAGCAGCAGTTTACTGCTAACGACTCTGCTTCTGTGTGGAGAGGACTGAGGTAAATCACCAACTATCGGCCTCAGGCTTCTAAGGGACAGGATGACAAAGCCCTTTGTCAAAGACTGTCCCAACACTATGCCTGTTTTGACATCTTGTCAGCTGTGCCCAACTCCCCCCTCCCCCCAGCGTCACTGCCTCCATGGTCCCCACTTCAAAGGCGCCCCCCCTCCTCCCTCCTGCCCTTTCCATCAGTGAGCAGGATGGGCACAGACCGTTCTCCAGACTGAAACCTCGCAAGGCCCCCGGTCTGGACGGCGTGTCTCCCTCCACCCTGAGACACTGTGCGGAGGAGCTGACTGTCTTCACAGACATTTAACACCTCCCTAGAGTCATGCCACGTGCCGGCCTGCCTCAAAACCTCTACCATTGTCCCTGTCCCAAAGAAGCCACGGATCACTGGACTTGACGACTACAAACCTGTAGCGCTCACCTCTGTAGTCATGAAGTCCTTTGAGCGCCTGGTCCTGCCCCACCTCAAGACCATCACCACTCCCCTCCTGGACCCGCTGCAGTTTGCCTACAGAGCCAACAGGTCTGGACGACGCAGTCAACCTGGCCCTCCACTCCATCCTGCAGCACCTGGACTCCCCGGGAACCTACGTCAGGATCCTGTTTGTGGACTTCAGCTCTGCATTCAATACCGTGCTCTGTCAGATGTTTAGCTACACCTCTGCCTCTTTTAGTGATAACAGTAAATGTAATAAATGTTGTCTTTTTGAGGCGCTCGAGGCGAGGTTGTCTGATTTGGAATCCCGGCTCCGCTGCATTGAAACACCGTCTGCGCCAGTTAATCTCGACGGACGCCCATTAGCTGCAGCGGAGCTAGCTAGCTTAGGCCTCCCTGTCAGCGGTTCCCTGGCTCTCCTCAGCAGCGAGGAGACTGGGTGGGTGACGGTGAGAAGGAAGCCTAGTCACAAAGCCCCGGTTCACCACCAACCTGTTCACATTTCTAATCGTTTTTCCCCGCTCAGCGACACACCCGCTGAGGAAAAAACTCTGATCATTGGCGACTCTGTAGTCAGAAACGTGAACCTAGAGACTCCAGCGGTCATAGTCAAATGCATTCCTGGGGCCAGAGCAGGCGACATCGAGTCAAATCTGAAAATGCTGGCTAAAAGTAACTGTAAATACTCCACAATTGTTATTCACGCCGGCATTAATGACATCCGTCTCCGGCAGTCGGAAGTCACCAAACTTGATGTAGAATCGGTGTGTGACTTTGCCAAAACGATGTCTGCCACTGTAGTATTCTCTGGGCCCCTCCCCAATCTGACCAGTGATGACATGTTTAGTCGCTCGTCATCCTTGAACCGCTGGCTGTCTGTGTGGTGTCCTAAAAATGACGTGGGCTACATTGACAATTGGAGCTCTTTTTGGGGAAAACCTGGTCTTATGAGACGAGACAGCATTCATCCCACTTTGGATGGTGCTTCTCATTTATCTAACAATCTGGCATCTTTTTTTATCCAAATTTCCAAAACCATGACTACTCAGAGTTGGGACCAGGAAGCAGAGTCGCAGTCTTACACGCCTCTCTGCAGCTCCTCTTCATCCGCCACCCCTCAGCTTAGCCCCCATCTTCCCCATCAGAGAATCGTTGTCTGCTCCCTCCAAAGTAAATAAAAATATCATGCATACGCATCCCAAAGTGATAAAGCAAAACATTGGTAAAACTCAAATTAAACATAAAGCCTCTAAATTGAATGATTTGGCCTCTGTTCCTCCTCATAATTTAAAAATTAACTGGTTTACTAAATATTAGGTCTCTAACTCCCAAGTCTCTGTTAGTCCATGATCTGTTAACTGATCATCAGATTGATTTAATTTCCCTTACAGAGACTTTGTTAGGGCAAGAGGATTATGTTGGTTTAAATGAATCAACTCCCTCTGGTTATTTAAACTGTCAAAATCCCAGAAGTTCTGGTCGTGGAGGAGGAGTAGCAACAATTTACCATTCCAAATTACTAGTTAATGTAAAGCAAAAAACATGTTATAATTCCTTTGAGGGCCTGGTCCTCAGTATTGGGCACTTTAGCAATTTTAGGTTAAACCCAATTTTATTTGCCATAGTTTATCGTCCCCATCAACCTACTCAGAATTTTTATCCGAATTTGCTGATTTCTTAGCTGATTTAGTGCTGAAATCTGAGAATAATTATAGTAGGGGACTTTAATATACATGTGGATGTAGATAGTGACTGTCTTAATGTGGCATTTAATTCAATATTAGACTCGATTGGGTTTTCTCAGAATGTAGGAAATTCTACTCATTACCTCCACCATACATTGGACCTTGTTCTGACATGGCATAGAAATAGAAAATCTTGTAGTGTCTCCTCATAACCCTGTACTGTCAGACCATTGTCTGTTAACCTTTGATTTTACCATTTCTGACTATTTGGCTCCTAAAGAAAAATATTACAGTAGATGCCTCTCAGATGATGCCGTTTCCAAAATGTATGCAGATTGTTTCCTCTATGCCATGTGTCAACACAACGGAAATAAGCTATAGACAGCTTGCTCCTTCTGTAATTGATAACATGGTGGATAGTGTTTCAGCTTCTCTGCATCAGGCTCTAGACTTGGTGGCCCCCTTAAAAAAGAAAAAGTCTAATCAGAGATTTCTAACTCCTTGGTTCAACACAGAAACTCGTAGCTTAAAACAGAAGACTCGTCAATTAGAAAATGGCGCTCTACTAATTTAGATGAAATCTATTTAGCTTGGAGAAATCATCTTTTAATTTATAAAAAATCTCTTAGAAAAGCTAGAACAAGTTATTACTCTGCATTAATAGAAGAGAACAAGAATAATCCCAGGTTTCTTTTCAGTACTGTAGCCAGGTTGACAAAGAGTCAGGACTCTGTCAATCCTAGCATTCCCTTAGAGCTTACTAGTCAGGACTTTATGAACTTTTTCAATAATAAAATTTCATCCATCAGAGATAAAATCAGATTCTTCCCACAGTTAACTTAAATACTGTAACTACTACAACTCCTTTTGATGTCTGTCTTGATGAGTTTACTCCAATCGACCTTTGTGAGTTAGACAAAATAGTTTCCTCATCCAAACCTTCAACTTGTCTTTTAGACCCTATTCCTACTAGGTTATTTAAATAAGTCTTCCCACTTATTGGTAGCTTTATTCTTCATATAATCAATTCTTCATTAACTTTAGGCCATGTACCGCAGGCTTTTAAAACGGCTGTAATTAAACCCTTACTCAAAAAGCCAACGCTAGATCCAGGAGCTTTAGCTAACTATAGACCAATCTCTAATCTCCCTTTCATTTCAAAAATCTTAGAAAGAGTTGTTGCTACGCAATTATTCGACCACCTGCAGGGAAATGGTTTACTTGAAGAGTTTCAATCTGGGTTTAGAATCCATCATAGTACTGAAACAGCCTTAGCGAAGGTCACTAACGACCTCATTGCATCTGATAATGGACTAGTTTCTGTACTTGTCCTTTTAGTATCAAAAGCTGCACTAAGGTCTATCGATCATAATATTCTACTTGATAGATTAGAACACTATGTTGGACTTAATGGAACTTCGTTGCAGTGGTTTAGATCTTATTTATCTGATAGGTTCCAGTTTGTTCATGTAAATAATGAGTTTTCTTTCAACTCAAAGCTTAGTCATGGAGTTCCACAGGGATCTGTGCTAGGCCCTACTCTTTTTAGTTTATATATGCTTCCGTTAGGCAACATTATTAGAAAGCACTGTATACATTTTCATTGTTATGCAGATGACACAATTATACCTGTCAATGAAGCCAGATGATAGTAATCAATTAGCCAAGTTAGAAGCCTGTCTGAAGGAAATCAAAGCTTGGATGACTTGTAATTTCCTGCTATTAAATTCAGATAAGACTGAAGTCATTCTTGTTGGTCCAAAAAACCTTAGAAATTCCTTTCCAAATCAAACTTTCAGTTTGGATGCAGTTACTCTCTTAATAGCTCTGTGAGGAGCCTTGGAGTTATTTTTGATCAGGATTTGTCCTTCAATTCACATATTAAATTTGTTTCTAAGACTGCCTTCTATCATTTGCGTAATATTGCCAAGATTAGGAGCATCTTGTCTCAGTGATGCTGAGAAACTGATCCACGCTTTTGTTAGCTCGAGATTAGATTATTGTAATTCTTTATTATCAGGCTGTCCTAAAACATCTTTAAAAAGTCTTCAGCTGATCCAAAATGCTGCAGCAAGAGTTTTAACAGGTACTAGAAAGAGAGATCATATCTCTCCGGTTCTGGCCTCCCTTCATTGGCTTCCCATAGAGTTTAGAATTAAGTTTAAAATCCTTCTTCTTACTTACAAAGCTCTAAACAATCAGGCTCCTTTTTATTTAAAAGATCTGATACTACCGTATTATCCTAACAGAGCACTACGCTCCCAAAATGCAGGACTACTTGTAATACCTAGAATCTCCAAAAGTACAATGGGAGGCAGAGCCTTCAGTTCTCAAGCTTCTCTCCTGTGGAATCAGCTGCCAATCTGGATTCGGGAGTCAGACTCGATCTCTGTTTTTAAGAACAGGGCTAAAACCTACCTTTTTGATATAGCCTACAATTAGGGAGGGATCATGTGTTTCTGAACCCTCCCTTAGTTATGCTGCTAATAGGTTTAGTCAGCCGGGGGACCTCCAGTAATGCACTGGGCCTCACTCCTTTCCTCACTCTCTGAAATATTTTTTTTGCTGGTCATTAACATTTCTTTGTTCTCTCCCATAGATTGAGTCCCCATCGTGCTGTTTGCTCTCTACATGTCTGTTCTTTTCATCTTCTGTCCCCTCACCCCCCAGCCAGTCGCAGCAGATGACTGCCCCTCCCTGAGCCTGGTTCTGCTGGAGGTTTCTTCCTGTTAAAAGGGAGTTTTTCCTCTCCACCGTCGCCAAGTGCTTGCTCACAGGGGATCACCTGATTGCTGGGGTCTTTCTGCAACTGTGGGGGTTTCCCCCTACAGTTGATAGTGCTATGAGATGACTGTTGTTGTGAAATGGCGCTATATAAATAAAGTTGAGTTGAATTGAACCATCCGCCCCGCTCCAGGACAAGCTGTCCCTGCTCAACGTGCCTGACTCCCTCTGCAGGTGGATCACCGACTTCCTGACGGACTGGAGGCAGCATGTGCGGCTGGGAAAGACTGTCTCGGACTCTAAGCATCAGCACCGGATCACCCCAGGGCTGTGTACTTTCCCCCCTGCTCTTCTCCCTGTACACCAACTGCTGCACCTCCAGCCACCAGTCTGTCAAGCTGATCAAGTTTACGGACGACACCACCCTCATCGGGCTCATCTCCAACGGCGTTGAGTCCGTCTACAGGAGGGAGGTGGCCCGGCTGGCGTCCTGGTGCAGCCACAACAACCTGCAGCTGAACGCTCTGAAGACAGTGGAGATGATCGTGGACTTCAGAAAAGTCACAGCCCCTCTGCCCCCCCTTACCCTCACAGACTCCCATCACCACTGTGGATTCCTTCCGCTTCCTGGGCACCACCATCACCCGGGACCTCAAGTGGGAGCAGACCATCAGCTCCCTCATCAAAAAGGCCCAGCAGAGGATGTGCTTCCTGCGGCAGCTGAGGAAGCTCAAGCTGCCCACCAAGATGTTGGTGCAGTTCTACATGACCATCGAGTCCATCCTCACCACCTCCATCACCGTGTGGTACGCAGGAGCCACCGCCAGGGACAGACTAAGACTGCAGTGCGTTGTGTGCGCTGCTGAGAAGGTGACCGGCTGCAAGCTCCCATCCCTCCAGGACCTGTACATCTCCAGGACCCGGAGGCGTGCAGGTCGGATCATAGCCGACCCTTCACACCCTGGTCACGCACTGTTTGCCCCCATCCCCTCAGGCAGGAGACTACGGTCCATTTAGACTAAAACCTCCCGCTACATGAACAGCTTCTTCCCCTCTGCCATCAGACTGCTGAACACTAAGTGACTTATTAGACTCTCGTGCACTATGTACAGCAGCTCAACCGGACTCATGAACAATTATCACTTGGTTGCACTGCCGACTGCACTATGTGGAACTCCACAATATCTGCTGCTCTTGTTATATTAAATTGCATAGAATAGCATTACTTATTCTTACTCTACCTTTTATTGCATGCATAGTTTTTATCTTTATCTATAGCACTATAGATAGAGATGCTATCTATAGCACTGCAAGACCGCCCTACTGCTGCCATTGCATGACGTCCTCTGCCAGTGCTGGAAGGAAGGTGCCATACCACAGGACATGAGGGACGCCAAGATCATCACCCTCTACAAAAACAAAGGGGAGAGAAGCGACTGCAACAACTACAGGGGCATTTCCCTCCTCAGCGTTGTTGGCAAAGTCTACGCACGAGTTGTTCTCGTTCTTCTACAGAAGCTTGCCGAACGTGTCTACCCCGAGTCTCAGTGTGGCTTCCGCGCTGAGCGATCGACGGTAGACATGATATTCTCCATCCGCCAACTCCAGGAGAAATGCAGAGAACAGAACATGCCTCTGTACGTCGCCTTCATCGACCTCAAAGCGTTCGATCTGGTCAGCAGAGAGGGCCTTTTCAAGATCCTGCCAAAGATAGGATGCCCACCAAAGTTGCAAAGCCTCATCGAATCGTTTCACACCAACATGCAGGGGATAGTGCAGCACGATGGCAACGTCTCAGAGCCATTCAACATACGCAGCGGAGTGAAACAGGGCTGTGTACTTGCGCCAACCCTCTTTGGGATTTTCTTTGCTATGCTCCTGAGGCATGCCTTCAGCACAGCAACAGAGGGAATCTACCTGCACACAAGATCTGACGGCAGGCTTTTCAACCTCGCCCGCCTGAAAGCCAGAACCAAAGTACGCGAGGCTCTAATCAGAGAGATGCTGTTCGCAGACGACGCTGCAGTCGCAACCCACACACAGCAGGAGCTTCAGACCCTGATGGACCGCTTCTCCCAGGCATGCAAGGACTTCGGGCTTACCATCAGCCTGAAGAAGACTAACGTCTTGGCGCAAGGCACAGAAGCACCACCAACCATCACCATTGATGACTACAAGCTGGAGGTCGTGAATCAGTTCACGTACCTGGGGTCCACGATCAGCAGCAACCTCTCCCTTGATACAGAGATCAACAAGAGGATTGGAAAATCAGCCTTCACACTCGCTCGCCTCACCACACGAGTGTGGGAGAATCCCAAACTCTGTCAAGACGAAAATGGCAGTGTACAACGCCTGCGTCATCAGCACACTGCTCTATGGGAGTGAGACGTGGACAACATACGCCCGGCAGGCAAACAGACTCTACTCCCACTTGCGCTGCATTCGCCACATCCTGGACATATCCTGGCAGGACAAAGTGCCCAACACAGAAGTTCTGTCCCGCGCCGGCCTTCCCTCCATGTTCACTCTACTCAGGCAGCGCAGGCTCCGCTGGCTAGGCCACGTTCACCGTATGGAGGATGGCAGAATCCCCAAAGACGTCCTCTATGGAGAACTGGCAACTGGCAGGAGAGACGTTGGCCGCCCACAGCTGCGCTTTAGAGACGTCTGCAAGAGAGACATGAGGGCCCTGGATATCAACACAGCGTTGGGTGGACCTTGCAACGGACCGCTCCAAATGGAGAGGCACCCTGACCAGACAGCTCAAGGCGGGTGAAGAGAGACTGACTGCTGCAGCAGATGAAAAAAGGACCCGCAGGAAGAACCGCCACAGACCCAGCAGCACGGAGACCACCCACAAGTGTGACAGGGACTGTCATTCGCGCATCGGCCTGTTCAGCCACAGGCGGTGCTGTTCCAGCAGAGTAGACGTTTAGGATTCTCTTCCATGGTCATCATAGACCGACGGAGGCCGACGAGTTTTTATCTTTAGTGTTACTCTATGTTTAATGTTGCAGCATTGCACAGAGACAAATTCCTAGTTTGTGTACTACATGGACAATGGCAATAAATCTCATTCCGATTCTCTGAGGAACAAGGTGGATGAAATTCAAGGGAATGTACGCTACCAGAAGGACTTCAAGAACTGCTGTCATGGCTTACACCGAGACTTGGCTTAATGCGCATGACCGGGATGCGGATCTGTGGATTGACGGCTTTGGAGCTCCACTCCACTCGGATCGGCAGGAAGAGGTAACGGGGAAACGTCAGGGGGGCGGCGTATGTTTATATATTAAATAGTACTGCACATCTGTCACAGTCAGAGAGCGCATCTGTCCATATCGCTACACCCCTTTTATCTGCCTCGCGAGTTCCAACTTTTTATAACGACTGTACATTCACCCGAGGGCAGACGCTGACTCCACCTCCAGCACCGTCTTTGATGTGGTACAGCGGCTGCAGTCAATTTCTCCAGAGGCGCCAAACTTTATTCTTGGGGATTTTAACCATGTTTCTTTAAAGAAGAAAACTTATCAGTTTGTCTCCTGCCCAACCAGGCGAAAAAAAGACATTGAACCTGTGCTATGGATCCATTGAGGGCCTATAAATCACTTCCCCTTCCTCCTTTAGGATCCTCAGATCACAACTGTGTACATTTGCTGCCCACATAAAACTGCTCTAAAAAGAGGCAAGGTGAAGACTAGAGACAGATGTGTGGACAGAGGATTCAGTGCACTGCCTCCAGGAATGCTTTAGCTGTACGGACTGGGAGGTGTCCACACTGTCCTGCGGGGATGATTTGGACTCTTTGGTAGACGTCACATGCTCATACATGGCTTTCTGTAAAAATATGATCGTTCCACGTAAACGTGTCAAAATATCCCAACAACAAGCCATGGGTTACAAAATAAGTTAAATCCTGCTTACAGAGGAAAGCACTTGCCTTTAAACAGGGGTCCGTTTCTGAGCTACAGGTTGCCACAAAAGAGCTGAAGTCCGAAATTTTAAGAGCAAGACAGAATTATAAATCAGAATTGGAAAGATGGCAACAAAGAAACTTGGTTCAGCCTGGGCCAGTATGAAAACTATTGCAGGCCTTCAGAGCACAGAGCGCAGTAATCGTGTGTTTTTAGATTGTTTTAATTCAGACAAAGCTGGCTAATGCGCTTAATTGTTTTTATGGTTGTTTTGATTCCTCTGATTTTAGCACAGAAACCCAAGGTTTGAAACAAACTCAAAGACAATCAGCACATTAATACTGAGGTGCAGGATATTAAAAGGGAGTTCTGTGCTGTAAAAGTGAACAAAAGTCAGGGCCCTGATAATATATGTGGGCGCTTGGTAAAGTCCTGTGCACATGAACTGAGTCCTGCATTTCATTTTCAATAAGTCCTTACAGACACATGTGCCTAAGATCTGGAAAGATGCCATAGTTGTTCCCGTTCCAAAATCCAGCTGTCCTAAAACGGTAAACGACTTTAGACCAGTTGCTTTGACTTCAATTTTAATGAAAATCTTTGAAAAACTGGTCAGATGGGAGGTCCTAAAGCAGACTGAACATGCATTGGATCCTCTGCAGTTTGCCTATAGGCCTCACAGAGGAGTGGAGGATGACACTGTCACTCTGTTTAACATGCTTTTTAAACATCTGGATTTTAATGGGACACACGCCAGGCTTTTATTTGTGGACTTTTCCTCCGCCTTTAATACAATCCAACCTCATATTTTAGTTGAAAGGCTCCTGCAACAATTTGATTTGAGCAATAATCTGGTGGGTTGGATTCTGGATTTCTTAAACAGGACAGAGTGTAAGGGTCAGTGGTACATTGTCTGACCAAAAGTGTTCTACTGGCTCTCCTCAGGGGTGGGTGTTGTCACCACTACTCTTCATCCTGTACACAAACATGTGTCGGAGCAGACATGACAGACAAAGCATGCTAATGATTCAGTTATTGTCAGTCTCCAGGATGGTGAGAGTGGCCACAGCCCAATAGTTGATTTTGTTCACTGGTGTGAGGATTCCTAACTGCAGCTGAATATGACAAAAACTAAAGACATGATTATTGACTTTAGGAGAAAAACTCCCAGGCACAAAGTTACCGTACTAAAAGGCCAAATCACTGAATGTGTACAATCCTACAAATATCTTGGGACGATTGATAGTAATTTAAACTTTGAAGAGAACTGTGAAAGGGTGCGCAAAAAGGGTCAGCAACATTTGCATTGTTTGAGGAAACTTGCACGCTTCCAAATTGACCGAACCATAATGACAGTGTTTTATCGGGCTTTAATTCAATCAGTTTTATACTTTAGTGTCATTGGTTTGGTCAGATAAAACTGAAAGAGGAAATCCTTGGATCAGGTAGTTAGATTGTCCAGTCGTTTGCTTGGTGAGTCACAGCTGAGCCTGACATCCCTGTACACCAGACAAGTACAGAGGATGGCTGCCTCCATTTTAAATTACTCCCACCCTTTGCACTGCCACTTTCAGCTTCTTCCCTCAAGACGGAGGTTTGCTGTCCCAAAAACTAAAACCCAGCGCTACAAAAACAGCTTTGTTCCTGCTGCTGTTAAAGAGCTGAACAAGTTGTAACAATATATTGCACATAATTTAGTCACCTATTTATTAACTCCATTTTATATTTACTTATTTTTGTAGGATTTTTATCTGGGTTCTCTCTTATTGGGTTTTAGACCTTTGAGTTTAACCTCTTTGACTAGTCTAACTTTTTAATATGATCCTTCTCTCTTATCTCTGGTTTTTCTCTTGTCTGGTTGTCTTTATATCCTGATTGATGGAGCCTTGAGTATTTTTATCATGTTTATAGTCAGCTTCATGTGTGCCTGCGTTTGTGTTTATGTTAAATGCAATTGTGGTTTGTAAATATGGTTGTCAGACTGCAAAACAAATCTACCTACAGGTACAAATAAAGTAACCTGAACCTCAACGGTTATGCTGTTTATTCCATCTAGCTACAAAGCGCCACCCTGTGTATATACATATGTGTACACATGTATATTCACTGCTCTGATTTTATTTTCTTCTCAGTTATTGCTCCAAGTGTTGCTATCCCTGTGCTGTTGCAATCCTATAAAGACTAATAAAGGCACATCTCATCTCTTTATACTAATTCACTTTGTTACACTTTGACAATTGGTTAACTAAAATGTTACTAAAACCTTAATTTGGGCAATTGCACAGACATTTTTGGAGGACAAGAAGTCCTGGTGCAGAGCAGTGGAGAATGATGACCGTACCACACAAACGGCAGCAGAACATGTCAAGTTGCCAATTCTTAATTTTGAGGGTATGAACAATATTTATTTATACAGTTGGTGAGTGTATCTGAATGTTTAATGTGTAGCTTAACACTTACACTGCCCTTACATAGTTTGCAGAACAGTATCTGAAAGGCAGAGACTGGGGAACCTACGCTGGGATAATCATCTCGGACTGGAAGCGGAGGAGAGGCAAATGGTCCCCCTGCCGGTAGAGAGTGGGGGATTAAACAGATGAGGACAATAGGTATTGTGATGGGAGAAGTTATGGTAATGTAGAACCCCAGGCAGCAGGAAGGAACAGCTGCGGGGACAGTAGGGGTGATGTGCTAAATGTATTGTGATGCAAGATCTCAGGCAGCAAGGGGTGATAGAAAAGGAGAGACCCTGGTGTATGAAGGGAATACTTTTTCTGTGTATGAATGAAGTGAGAGTGAATAAAGTTAGTCTGCCGTGCAAGTCTGGTTTCATTATTGCACTCCGGAAAAGACCTCAACCTTGTTGCAACCAACGAAGACGAGATCTTTGCTGCAAGACTTGAAATTGCAGCCACTCTTCTGAAATACCGAGGTAACCATTATAAAGTTCATCTTCAACTGCTTTAGTCTGAACAGTGTAGTGGGAGTATGTCCAAGTAAAAGTGAAACAAAGTCTTGATTAATTTTGAAGATTTGCTGCAGTGGATATAAATCCCCTTAAAAACTAAATTGTCTACAGTTGCATCTTATGCCCATTTTCCGACAAAAAAAAACCTCATTGTCTTACAGTTGCTTGTAAAAAAACTTCCCTTTTCCTCCTCCTTCAGACACCAGTGTCTAATTAGGCCCACTCACATCCCACCCACCAGGACCACACTATAGTAGTCCACACAGTCACACCATGTAACAGACATACATCTACCATGTGTTGTGCAGGGGGGGACTGTTATCCTTCCCTGCTGGGGGCCCAGTGGGGAGCCTGAGACCCACCATGTCAAAATCCCTGGTGCTGCTGAATGTATAGATGCAACCAAGGGAGTGAGAGCGGGACTGAATACGAGTGTAAGAGTGAGGGGGTGATTTATGGAGGTGGTGATGGTGGGTTGGTTTTGTGCGGCACTTTGCGTGTTGGGTGGCATCTCAGGACACCTGCGGTGGTCTGCTGATCAGCAGCTCGGGTGGGCGCTAGGGATCTGCTTTTGTGGCCGCTGGCCTGCTCCGGCGGTCTCCCCGGCTGTGCGTACAGGTTCGCTGCAGCTGCTTCGCAGTTGCTTTAAGAAATAAGGGTGAATGAGGGGTGAGATTGAACAGGTACAGGAGTTGAAATGGGTGGGTCCGGGTGAGGGAGAATGAGGGAATGCATATGGGTGTGAAGGTGTGCGTCTGCGAGTCGGGAGGTGCTGATGGGGGGGTGGGGGGGGAGTGTCTCTTGGCTATGTGGGGTCCCCTGGGTGGGGAGAACTTCTTTGGGTATGGGGGTGACCACTGGCCTCCTGGAACGTACGATCGCTTGGAAATAGAACAGATGAGCTTACAGTGCTGGTCAGGACGAAAAAGGAGTATCGTGAGTGTAGTATCATGCGTTTTACCGAGACGTGGTTACACTCAGATCTCAGATGTAAACGTAGCAATACCTGGCTTCAAGACTATACGGGGGTACAGAGACGTGACAAGCAGCACGGGGGGGGGGGGGGGTCACTTCTTGTTAATGAATGGTGGTGTAATCCTGGACAGTCATGTCAAGGAGAAGTGCTGCAGCCAGGATATTGAACTGCTGGCTGTGAGTATGAGACCTTATTGTATGCCGTGAGAAATGAAGTGTGCCTTAATTATTATAGTCTACGTCTCCGTCAGCTGACAGCGGTGGCCTGTGATGTCATCAGCTCCACTACTGCCACATTACTGGACAAGCACCCAGATGCATTTATGGCCATCATGGGTGATTTTAATCATGTCTCAGTGGGGAAAACATTACCAAACTTTCAGTTTGTTGACTGTCCCAGAGAAAACACTGGATTTACTGTATGCCAGTGTCAGATTCATCAAGTGCAACAGCTCTATCCCCCCCATTGGCAACTGCATGGTCATGTTAACACCCAAGTACGTTCCTTGTGCAAAGGTAACCTGCTTATACATGGACTGAGGAGGTGGACACAGGAGGCTGCTCATGCACTACAGGACTGCTTCGTGACGACAGACTGGGGCATACACTGAACCACATGGGGTAGACAGACAATATGACCAGCTGCATCACAGAATACATCAGATTCTGTGAAGACACGACCATGCCAGCTCAGACTCTACACTGCTTCTCCAACAACAGACCATGGGTCACCAGTGACCTGAAAGCACTTCTGAACAAAAAGAGAGCTTTTAGAGCTGGAGACAAGTGCAGCATGAGCTGAGAGAGATGCTGAGGAGGTGCAAGGACAATTATAGGAGGAAGCTGGAAGACAAACTCAGGCAAAACAACGCTAAAGATGTGTGGGAGGGAATGCAACAAATAACTGGGTGTAAGGGGAGAGTCAGGCAGCCATCTGGGAGCCAGGAGAGAGCCGAGTAACTGAATCTGTTTTTTTTAATAGGTTCAACTCAGTCCGTCACCCCAGCAACACAACCAGACCCCCACACACTCCTCCCCACCCTCCTGTGCAAAACCTCTCCATCTCCCCCTTCGGGGGGCACCAGGACCCTCCTTCACTTCAGTGACTACAGACCAGGTGAAGAAACAGCTGGATAGACTCCGCCAGCGGAAGGTGGCGGGCCCTGATGGCATCAACGCCAGGACCCTGAGGACCTGTGCCAACCAGCTAGCTCCGGTACTAAAACACCTGTACAACCTGAACCTGAAGAGAGTACCTGTACTGTGGAAGGCATCCTGTCTGGTTCCTGTCCCCAAGAAGACATCTCTATTGGACCTGAATGACTAGCAACCAGTTGCCCTCACATCTCATGTGAGGAAGGTCCTGGAGAGACTGGTCTTAGCCCACTTGAGACCGCAGGAAAAGATGTGGCTGGACCCTCTGCAGTTTGCATATCAGCCCCATTTAGGAGTTGAAGATGCTGTCATCTACCTGCTGCAACGAGCCCATCTGCACCTGGATGTTAGAGATACTGTGAGAATCATTTTCATTTCTCCAGTGCCTTTAACAACACCCAGCCACTGCTGCTGCGTGAAAAGCTGTGGGTGATGGGGGTTGACAGCTCTGGTCTCCTGGATTACTGACTACCTGACAGGCAGGCCACAGTTTCTCCGGCTGGGTAGTGTCTTGTCTGGAGTGGTGGCTAGTGATACGGGAGCTCCACAGGGGACTGTTCTTCCCTTTTCCCTTTATACATCACTGACTTTCAGTACAACAGTCATGCAACCTGCAGAAATTCTGATGACTCGGCTGTTGTAGGATGTATAAGAGGAGGGGGAGTACAGGGCACTGGTTGACAGATTTGTGAAGTCGACAGAGCAGAATCACCTGAGGTTGATTATCAGCAAGATCAGGGAGATGATTGACTTCAGGAGAAGGAAGACGCCTTCTCAGCCAGTGCAGATTTGGGGGGAGGGGGGTATGGGAGTCAGGATCAGCAGCAGGTTGGACTGGAGATTCAACACCGATGCTGTGCCACCGGTTCACGTGCTGCAGCTGCTGGATCACCCCATGTAATGTCAAAGGTCTCTTCATGACTTTCACACAGGTTGCTGCCCGGATCATTACCAGAACTCCATCCACCCATCATATCACCCCGGTTCTGCAGCACCTCCATTGGCTCCCCATCAAACACCGCATTGACTATAAAATCATCATCCTCACCTACAAAGCCCTCCATGGCCTCGCCCCCCCCCATACCTGGCTGCACTCCTCTCCGTCCATACACCATCCAGAACTCTCAGATCATCAACTACCATGGTCTGCCATCTCTGGGTCCCTTGATGTTTGATAGGATTGTAGGAGGGCAGTGCTTTCTCCGTCCAGGCATGGGACAGAGGGGTCGGTAGCCTCATGGGATTGCAGTGTGATTACATCAGGGGACCCAGAGATAGCAGACCATCTCATTGAATCGCTAAGTACAGCCCGGTGAAAGAAATGGGAGGAGACAGTTGCTGACAGGAGCTTTACCCACTCTAGCAGGAAATGTTGGAGCCTCATCTGTCGCCTAGGAGCTGCACAGAAGCCCCCCAGCCAAAGCCGAGCATCTGTCACACCCAACCAAGTTGCATCCCACCTACTGACCATCGCCAAAGCACCCAAAGACACCAGAAGAGCAGTTACAACTGAGCTTAACAAAAAAAAAAACACCACTAAAAAATGCCCGTAGAGGAAACGACCTCTGAACCCTTCGAGGCTGCTGAATTGGAGAAAGTCCTACAGGGCCTGAAATGTGGAAAGGCAGCAGGATATGACAACATCTTCCCAGAATTCATGAAAAATCTTGGCCCCCAAGCCCTAACCTGGTTGACATCTCTACACAAGGATCATACAAACAAACTTGATCCCAAAGAAATGGCGGACAGCAAAAGTCATTGCGATACCAAAACCTGGCAAAGACCACAAACTACCAGCAAGCTACCGCCCAATCTCCCTACTCAGCGTTCCTTATAAAATCATGGAGCGCCTAATACTGCAACGTATTTCCCCAGGAATAGAGGAAATTCTAAGTGTGGATCAAGCAGGTTTCCGCAAGGACCGCAGCACAGGAGAACAAGTACTGGCCCCAACCACCTTCATCAAAAATGATTTCGAGAGCAGACTGAAGACAGGGGCTGTGTTTCTCGATCTTACAGCCGCTTATTATACGGTCTGGCACAAAGGCCTCCTCCTGAAACTTACAAAGGCAATCCCTGCCTGGGCATCAGCAATTATAAAAACCCTGCTGACCAACCGAAGGTTCAGAGTCCACCTCGGTCAGAACACAAGCGCATGGAGAACGCAGAAAAACGGACTCCCACAAGGCTCAGTTCTGGCTCCAACCCTGTTCAACCTCTACATAAACGACCTGCCCACTACAAAATCCCGCAAATTCATCTATGCAGACGACATCTGTTTGGCACTCCAAGCACCAGACTTTGGCAAGATCTTCCGTGAGCATCCGTTCCAGTGGCTCAAAGTGGACCAGTTCTGCAAAACCTGGCACCTAAAACCAAGCCCAGCAAAAACTGTCTCCAGTGTATTCCATCTCCACAATGTAAAAGCTGCCAGAGAACTAAACATCCACCTGAGCGGACTTAAGCATGCCTCGAATCCAACCTACCTTGGAGTGACCCTATCCTTCAAGGAACATTTAAAGGGGACGGCTGCTAAGGTTAAGGCACAAAACAACCTGCTCTGCAAGCTCGCTGGTGCAAAATGGGGGGGGGGCAGCAGCCTCCACCCTGCGCACCTCAGCACTGGCCCTTTCATACTCTGTAGCAGAATATTGTGCCCCTGTCTGGTCCAGGTCATCCTACACACACACACACACACACACACACCACGTAGACACCCAGCTCAACAACCATGAGAACCATAAATGGGACAATCTGCTCAACACCACTTCCCTGGCTCCCTGTACTGTCAAACATAGCCCCACCACACATCTGGCGAGCAGCACTAACTCAAAGGATGCTTCAAAAAGCCAAAGATTCTCCTCACTTACCAATCTATGCAGATATCTACACCCCACCCACTGCCCGACTTCCATCCAGATGGCCGATTTGTAAAAACCCTCCCCCAGCTGACTTCACCATCCAGACAGCTTGGCTAGAGGAATGGGAGACCAAGGAGGTCCCACACAAACACCTGGTGACAAACCCCAACCAACAGGTCCCGGGCACCAACCTCCCAAGGAGACAGTGGTCTACACCCAATCACTTCAGGACTGGACATGGCCCCTGCTTGGCCAGCCTTCACAGATGGGGCAGTAGCCCTAGCCCACTGTGCGCATGTGGAGAGGAGTGTAACGGAGTCAAAAATGTATTTTAAGCATTTCTTTTTCTCAGTTATGTTTTTCTTTATATTGTGAATATTTTACTTGAGTGTTTTATTTTGGCAGTACACTTTTCACATCCGCTCTTTCTGAACCTCTGAGGTTCCGGTAGTCAGTCTTTCCCCACAGTATCGCGTTGCTTTGCTGTGAGTAAGTTGTGTCCAAAACGCTGCTGGCACCATTTAATTGTATTGTTCATTAGTCTTATCATTTAAACTGTAACCTTGGTTTGTAATTGTTCGTTATTAATTTGACATGTCACTGTAGTGTATTTTTTTTGTTGTTTGTGTTGTAAATGAGTTTTGTGGGTGTTTCGGCGCACATTGGGAGTCTGGTGGGCGCCATTTTAGAGTTTCGCGCCAATATAGGTTCTGTAGTGACTCCAGCAGCTTGTGTCATTGTGTAATCCATGTTTTTGTGAATGTAGGAGCCTGTGTGGGATCGAGGTACAGACGGAGCGTGATGCGTTTTGTTTTATTTCATCTACAGGTATGTTTGTTTTTGAAAAATCTTTTTTTTTGTAATGTGATTTAGTTTTTTATTTTTTGTTTGTATTGTAAACTTATTTTAGAGCTCCTTTCCACACAGTATCGCGTTGCTTTGCTGTGGGAGCATGTGTGGGATCGAGGTACAGACGGAACGTGATGTAGTTTTGTTTTATTTCATCTACAGGAGAAATAAATTGTGGAAACAGCAGTCTGGTGTCATCGTGGTCCCTATGCTGCACACACACTTGTTTTGATGTTCCCGATCACAGCCGCTTAAGGGTGCCCCAGAAAGAAGAACCGTTACGCTTGTGATGAGATCCGTTACACTGGTGACGTGATCCGTTACAGGAGCAAACAATGGAACACATCATAGAGGCTTGCCCGCTCGAAAGACTGGAAGGAGGATTACACACCCTCCATACAGCAAACCAGGAGGCAACTGCTTGACTTGAGGACTTTGTATTCGCTAAATAAATAATCAGCTACCATCAACCTCATTGTTCCTCCTGCATGCATGACCACCATGGGCCTCCGATCATTCAGCTGCACCGCCCCCCGCCTCTGGAACTCCCTCCCACCGGACCTCAGGAACTTAAACTCACTTTCTACCTTCAAATCCCACCTCAAGACTTTTCTGTTCACTAAGGCCTATTCTATGATTCTTGAACTTGTGATGTGTTTTTAAATGTTTTATTGATCGTTTTATTCTTGTACGGCATCCTCGAGTGCCTTGAAAGGCGCCTTAAATAAGATTTATTAGATTATGCAGAGCACAACAAGTCAGCACCACAGCTTTCACCAGTTGGATGTCATTCCTTTTCAGAAGGCAGCACCACCTTCCCTTCAGCTTGCCAAAAGGCATTCTCCACAACCACCTGTACTCTACTGATGTTTGGTTGTACATGTGCTGTTCTTTTGTCAGTCGTCCAGTGTCATGGAATTTTTAAGAGCCAGTTTCAGTGGATAAGCTGAGTCTCCAAGGATGTAATAGCCCACACTTGCCGCAACAATGTTCCTGATGTGAGGTGGGAAGAGGTTTCCCCGGCTGGCTTACTCCCAGTGTAGACAGTCTCAGAACCCTAACATGCAAGCTCCCTGGAAGCCCTACAAACATTCCAGAACAGTCTCTTCCCATCATAAACACCTTGGACTACTTTAGTCATAAAGGCTGGCACTCCATAATCCGTGTGAAATTGTTGTGGTGCTATGGTGATAGGTGGGGGTTACCACACTACCGGTGCTATTGGTGGCTCCCACATGTTCTCAATGTAGGCCGACATTTCTCTGAACCTCCATCAGGAAAACGGAGTTGTTCTGACACCAACAATTACTCTGGAGTCGGCATCACAGCTGTGTGCAGGACTTCTGTGGTGCAGCAAACAGATCGCCAGTAGTGGGATACTATGACCTGGTAGCAAGCTTCCACAGTACAATAGTGACTTTAGTGGCGCACATTGGCAGAATGTCGTATCTTGGCGCTCCATGGATGGACGCAATTTGTGGCACAGGTAGTTGAAAGTGTCTTTGGACATCCAGAAGTTCTGCAACCACTTTGTGGTTGTGAAGCCAGGAACAATGTTCCTCCCACCATTGCGAGGAATCATTTAATGTCCAGACCAACAGTTTGCAGCAATTATTTTGCAACAAAGCAGCCATCTGAAACACACACACACCATATTTTAACTGGGTGTGAGAATGTTCGTGCCCCTAGTGGCAGAGCACAGCATTGTGCCCGTCTTCTGACATGATTGCCTGCCTTGGGGATTTGTACCCATTTGCCAGTTTCAAAAGGTGGCAGACATCTGTTGGAGGACTCTGTGGATGACACGTAATACGCCAAAAAAGAACTTATTTCCTTTTCCCGTTTTAGCATTTAGCCTAGAAAGCTAATATGTCCGCGATAGTCACGTCACTGGCTTTGTATGCCGAAAATAGCTGCGGGATACAAGCGAAATTTATGTGGGATCATCAGACTTTGTAGATGTGGTAGAGATTTTATATTACAGACAGAATGCAAAATAAGGACCATAATGGGTGAAAATGCAGCAACCAAACCAGCCCCCCCCCCCCTTGTCAGACTGTACAACCGTGAGGTTTTTTTTTTTGTTTTTTTTTTAAATGACAAATGAGGTACCCCTTAAAATTGTGTCAAGACTGAACCATTTGTAAATACGTCCAAAGTCCGGTTTTGACTGAGTTATGGAATTTAAAGAGGTGTCGTGACATTATGCAAATTAGATGTGTACATTTATTCCTGAAACTTTGGATCATATTTTCATCTAATTGACAGTAAACCATCATCTCTTGCAACTTTCAAGTTATAGCCTTGGAAATCTGCACCATTTTATTGACAAAATATTTACCACTCTTGACAACTAGGGGTTATGTTGCAGCTCGGCAACATACACACTCTGTTTAATACCTTCAATAGCGATAACCTGGCGCCATCACAACGTAGTACGCAGGATTAAAATGACTGCAGCAAGCATTAGTATTAGTTAGCATACCCTCATCCTCGTCTGCACCCGTCTAGTAGTTTCATCCTCATGGTTGCAGCTTTATATTCCGCTATGGCATCCAAAAGTTTCCTGTAGTTTCCCACCGTGTTTTGTCTCAATGCACAGTCTTCTCTGGCTGTCCTGTTTGGCCTTTACTGTGACAAAAAGCCACAGGGCGAGCAGTGCTTAAATCTTCCCCTCGTAATCCTTATTTGTGTGTTGCTTGGGTGTCGCGTGCTTTACGTCATGGGAGTGTTGCACCGCCTTGCTGTAAAAAAAATAAGTCCCACCCACCTCGGGTGGTACTCTGCTGTAACAAAAGTTTGCTGAGCCGTGTAAAGGGGAGTAGGGCTGATTGGGGACTAGTGGAAAAGGGGCTTCAAAAAGTTTTCAACTCCAGTCAGCATCTGAATAGCAGTTTGTATTTTTTTACTTTGGCAATCTTTTGTAATAAGAAAATGCTTAATAATAATGTGACCGCGAGAGACAATTGCGCAATAATTTGAACGGCGACTGCTGTCACCAAGATTAAAAAACTTCTCCACAGGTAGTTTTTTTTTTGTTAATTGTCCGTCTTTTTTTTTACGGAGCTGGAGGATTTAGAACGTTATATCGACGTATTTTACGACCGTTTTTGTGTCATGGAGCAGGCGAGTGTGTGTTCTGCTGCTGCTTCTCAGTCTAAGCGACCGAGACCCGCAGATTCACCCAAAATAACGCCCGAGAAATCACAGCAGGACACCGAGGTTAGCGATATCCTTCTCTCTATTTAGAGTAAACTCACCAGCATGGATGGTAGACTGGCGCTGGTTGAACTTCTTCACAAAGAGTTCCAAAATTTGCGGGAGAGCCTTGAGTTTAGTCAGGCGCAGCTCGTCTCTCTCGTGGAGGAAAATAACAGCCTGAAAAAGTCAGTCACCACACTAACCACGCGGCTTGGCGTTGAGGGTGAAAATCGGAAAGTTAAGGAGACAGTTCTCAGTTTGCAGTCACGCAGCATGAGAGAACCTCGTTTTTTCTGGAATCATTAAAAAAAATAATGAAAATCCAGAACAGCTGGTCCAAGAATTTATGTCATCACAACTAAAACTATCCCCCGAAGTCACAAACTCAATTACTTTCCGAGTAGGGCAAAAAAATTCCCAGAATAAACATCCCAGACCTATTGTTGCCAAATTTGAACATTTTAAGCAAAAAATTTTGGTACAGAGGCAGGGCAAGCAGCTTAACACCAATTATGGTCTAAATGATAAATTTCCACAAGAAATCTTGGAAAGGAGAAGGAAGCTTTTTCCCATTAGGAAGCAATACATCCAAGAAGGTAAACGAGCTATTGTTTCTGTGGATAGATTGTATATAGATGGCAAGCTGTTTATGGATGAAACTATAACTCCCTGGTTATTCTAGAGCCTGTGGCCGACACACATTGTGGGCTCACGCTGCCACAGAGACAGAACTGAATGTGTATTGTGGAGTGTCACGTCTGCAAGGACTGAGGACTCAAATCTACAGGAGGTAACAAGGAAGTGTGAGATTTGTCTCTTTGTCCCACAGAAGACGCCCCGGAGGGTATTCCGGTTCATCAAGAAATGAGAGACAATGGTGAAGCTTCAAAGGGATGCTTTGTAACTGTATGTTGACTGAAGACACCATGTGACTTGAATTCTGATGCTGGAAATGTATAAAAAGGTGTTGAAGTATGATTCTCTTTCCTGCTTTGAGAATGCTAGGAGCTTGTGTTCTGTCAAATAAAGCTGGTTTATGACTGAAACTCAGCCTCGTTATTTGAGCATGCTCCTACACTGGTGACCTACGACGGAGAATGAGCAATGAGAATTCTTCCGAACCGGGCTCGGTGGAAGCCAGCCTGATGGCCGCCTCCACGCTCCGGCTGCCCGATTTCTGGCAGCACAGCCCGCGCTCATGGTTTAGCGCAATCGAGGCGCAGTTCAACCTCCGGAGAATCTCCAATGACGACACAAGATTCTACCACGTGGTAGCGAAACTGGACAGCGACACGGTCCAGAGAGTGGAGGATTTGGTTAATCATCCACCAGACAGCGACAAGTACAGCGCATTGAAAGACGCGCTGATCAGCCATTTCACCCCCTCAGTCCAACAAAGAGCAGAGGGGCTCCTGGCGCTGACGGAGGCAGAAAACGATAAACCTGCGGACCTGATGGTGAAGATGCTGCAGCTCAAAGCCTCCGAGGATGGCGAATTCATTTTCGCCCACCTATTCCTTCGAACCCTGCCACCAGCAGTGAGAGTGGCCCTGGCAGAGTCACCCCGATTGGCCAAGCGAGACTACCATGGGTTGAGCAAGGAGGCGCAGAAGTTGGTCGACGCCCACAAGCAGAACGCGGTTTCGGCCGCGGCGGCTAGTTCGGGAACGGCGTCCGGAGACAGCTTGGGTCCAGCGGCACCAGACGCACCAACAACGGCGGCGACCGGAGCCAGACGACGCGGAGCGGAGAACGGCTCGTGCTTCTACCACCGCCGTTTTGCAGAGAGAGCGCACAGGTGCGTCCCACCGTGCAATTTTAAACGCCAGGACCGAGGGCCGGTAGCAGCTGCGACTCTCGGCAATGAGAACAGGCTGCTTTACCTGACGGATGCACGCTCGGGGAAACAGTTCCTCGTGGACACGGGCTCGCAGCTGAGCTTCGTCACGCCCACCTACGCGGAACGGCTGTCGCCTTCTAAAGCCCCCTGGGTGTCAGTGTCAGCAGCGAATGGCTCCACAATTAAAACGTTTGGTGAGAGGACCATGCTTCTGTCCTTACAGGGTCGTTCATTTGAGTGGACATTTATTGTAGCAGCAGTCAGTTTCAACATGTTAGGGGCTGATTTTTTGTGCTCACATGGTTTATTGGTTGATCTTGCTAGTAGACGTCTGATTAATGCACTGTCTTTTCATTCTATTCCCTGCACAGCTCGGGTGGCCCCGCCAACTGCACATGCCAGCGTCTCAGCCGCGGGTGGCAAGTTTCACACTCTGCTTGCTCAGTTTCCAGCACTCACAGTCCCCACTTTTTCAGCAACGGTGGCCAAACATGGGGTAGAACATTTCATAACAACCACAGGCCCTCCCGTTTTTGCAAAGGCTCGGCGTTTGGACCCAGCTAAACTGGCCATCGCGCGCGAGGAGTTCACTAATCTGGAAAAACTAGGCATCGTTAGACGCTCCAAGAGCGCTTGGGCTTCGCCGTTACACATGGTCCCAAAGGCTGACGGCTCATGGCGGCCTTGCGGCGATTTCCGCAGGTTGAACAACGTTTCAGCTCATGACCGCTACCCGATTCCGCACATTCAGGATTTTTCTGTTCATTTGGCGGGGGCGCGCATTTTTTCTAAAATAGACTTGGTGCGCGGCTATCACCAGGTTCCAGTGCGCGCGCACGATGTACCCAAAACAGCGGTCATAACTCCTTTCGGCCTTTTTGAGTTCTTGCGCATGCCTTTTGGCCTCAAGGGGGCCGCGCAGACTTTCCAACGCATGATGGATGCAGTTTTACGCGACCTGCCTTTCGTGTTCGTTTATTTGGACGATATTTTGGTAGCCAGCACGTCCGAAGGCGAACATGAAAAACACCTCACAGCAGTTTTCCAGAGGTTGGCAGAGCACGGGTTAATAGTGAACCCAGCGAAATGCCAGTTTGGGGTGGCGCAGATTGATTTTTTGGGACATCGCGTTTCGGCAGAGGGAGCAGTTCCCCTTCCAAATAAAGTGCGTGCCATAACAGATTTTCCGCAACCTCAAACGGTTAAGGCGCTTCAGGAGTTTCTAGGGATGGTTAATTTTTACAACCGTTTCCTCCCAAGCGCAGCACGACTCATGCAGCCATTGTACACCGCGTTAAAAAAACAAAAGCCCGCAAATAAAGTCGAATGGTCTCCGGAGCGGGAGCGCGCTTTTGCCCAGGTCAAATCAGCCCTGGCAAACGCAGTTTTGTTAGCGCACCCAGTTCCAACGGCCCGCATGGCGCTCACCACCGACGCTTCCGATGTAGCGGTGGGGGCGGTAGTTGAACAGTTTGTGGCAGGTACCTGGCAACCCCTCGCGTTTTTCAGCAGGACCTTGCGCGATAGTGAACGGAAATACAGCGCGTTTGACAGGGAGCTTTTGGCCCTACACTTGGCCATCCGTCATTTTCAGTTCTGGTTAGAGGGGCGACGTTTCACCGCTTTTGTGGATCATAAACCGCTAACGTTTGCGATGGCCAAAATTTCAGAACCCTGGTCAGGCCGGCAACAAAGGCAACTAGCCGCAATATCGGAGTTTACTACTGATATTCAGCATGTCGCGAGTAAACACAATGTTGTAGCAGACTGCCTCTCGCGTGCAATAGCACCACCAAGCCCTATAGGGGCAGACTCTAGCCATGGCCGCGGGCCCGGGCAGCGACGCGGGAGCGCGCGCAGCCCCGGTCTGTGTTGGGTTAGATTATGCAGCCATGGCTGCGGAGCAGGTTAACGACGCGGACGTGCGCGCGCTCCAGTCTGGACCAACAGGGTTAAGGCTGGAGCACAGGGTGCAACAAAACGGTATGCCCCCGCTAATCTGCGATGTCTCCACGGGACGGCCCCGCCCTGTGGTGCCAACCGCGTGGCGTCGCCGTGTTTTTGACTTGGTCCATTCTCTCGCGCACCCGGGGGTGCGCGCATCGATCAAATTGGTGGGGGAGAAATTTGTTTGGCCCGGGTTGCGCAAACAGGTCAAGGAATGGGCAGCAGCCTGCGTAGCGTGTCAGCGAGCTAAAATACACAGACACACTAAGGCCCCGTTAGAACCTTTCCACATCCCCGCTAAGCGTTTTGATCACGTGCATGTTGACCTGGTCGGCCCGCTTCCGTTATCACACGGGCACACATCTTTTGACAATGGTAGACCGCACCACGCGCTGGCCAGAGGCGATTCCTCTGACATCAACCACAGCGGAAGAAGTTGCGCGAGCATTTTTAGCAGCATGGGTTGCGCGTTTTGGTGTACCGTCGGACATAACGTCCGACAGGGGTCCCCAATTTATTTCCGAGCTATGGTCATCGATGGCCCGCAGCTTGGGGGTGAAGATTCATCGCACCACCGCGTATAACCCCCAGGCCAATGGTTTATGCGAACGCTTTCACAGGTCATTGAAAGCAGCCCTCAGAGCGTCGCTAACGGATACAAATTGGGTAGACAAACTTCCATGGGTGTTATTAGGGTTGCGTTCTGCACCTAAAGATTTGCACACTTCCCTGGCTGAATTAGTTTTCGCTCAGCCGCTCCGTTTGCCCGGGGAATTTCTTCCTGATAATCCCGCACCTAATGGCCCCCCCGCTCAGCCGTTGCAGAGCGGCTCAGGAACAAACACGCTTCCTGGCCCGGTCCATCACAGTTTCCCACACGTTTTTGTGCCCAAGGCTTTAAAAAATGCAGAGTTTGTTTTTGTTAAACATGACGCCCAGCGTCCAAGTTTGCGGCCGTTTTACGACGGACCGTTTCGAGTGCTGGAGACCGGGCAGAAGCATTTTCTGCTAGATTTAGGGGGCAGAAGGGAGCTGATTTGCATTAACAGGCTCAAACCCGCTTTTGTTCTGGCTGAGGAGGAGGTGCAGCTCGCGAGGCCCCCCCGCCGGGGCAGGCCGCCGAGAAGACATTCTCCCAAGTCTTCACAGAGGTGCGAACAGCTTTAATCCACAGGTGCAGAGAGATGTTGCAGAGGCAGCCAAGCCAAGTTGCAGCAGATTCGGCATAAGATTAAAACCTAGGCAGTTGGTGGATTGATTAGCGATGTATGGAGTGCTTTGTGTTTCGCTTTTTGTTATGCCATGCAGATTTTGCCTTACTCGACGTTTGGGGGGGGGGGGTAGTGTGGCCGACACACATTGTGGGCTCACGCTGCCACAGAGACAGAACTGAATGTGTATTGTGGAGTGTCACGTCTGCAAGGACTGAGGACTCAAATCTACAGGAGGTAACAAGGAAGTGTGAGATTTGTCTCTTTGTCCCACAGAAGACGCCCCGGAGGGTATTCCGGTTCATCAAGAAATGAGAGAATGGTGAAGCTTCAAAGGGATGCTTTGTAACTGTATGTTGACTGAAGACACCATGTGACTTGAATTCTGATGCTGGAAATGTATAAAAAGGTGTTGAAGTATGATTCTCTTTCCTGCTTTGAGAATGCTAGGAGCTTGTGTTCTGTCAAATAAAGCTGGTTTATGACTGAAACTCAGCCTCGTTATTTGAGCATGCTCCTACAAGCCCATTTTTTCTTCTTTTTTTTAGCTACAGGTGGAAAAGAGTGGGATTGTGCGCAGGTCTTACTCGATTTCAGTTTAATATGTTAACATTTGTAAAAATGTTAATTTCTTTGTTGTTGAGGTTGTTTGTCTGTTGTAGGTTTTTTTTAAGTTTTTAGGTCATTGTTGTATGTTGTCTGCATTTTTCTACCACTTACTAACCTTCATGTCTGTTTTTTCCCCTCATACTTCTGGTTTGTAGGAAATAACTTGAAATACATGTACCCCATTTGCTTGCAATTGCAGGCAAATGGCACAGACATCATGCGCGCACACCCAATTATATATGCATATATACACACACACACACAACATATATACATATATATGCATACATTACAGACATATCACAGGCACAGTTTACACATTTAGTCAGTCTTTAGTACACAACCAGTTAGTGAAAACATGTCTTCATTCAAGTTTGTCACGTGGAACATATGTGGAATTGGAAATGGGGAGAAGAGGCTAACAGTTTAATCGATTGAACGATCTACAGGCAGACTGTTTTATTGCAGGAGACATGTCTCTAAGTCGTCTGTAGATTCGCTCACCTCACCAGAATTCCCCCATATGTACTCAGCTGGCTTTAATTCTAAGCAAAGGGGGGTAGCTATACTGGTAAATAGAAGAATACACTTTGTTATGAATAACACCATAATAGATCCAGAAGGTAGATTTATAATACTAAAAATTTCAGTCCAAAATTTGGATCTATGTATTGCAAGCGTTTATGGCCCAAATGTTGACGACCCATCCTTTTTTCACTTCTTTCTGAGCACTTGGACACCACACTTATAATAGGAGGGGACTTCAACTTGGTATTAAACCCTGCACTCAACAGGCTCAGTACATCAGGGGTTTACCGAAAATGGCTGGCTACTGACACTCAAACAGTACATGAATGATTTTGGTCTTTGCGATGAATGGCGATCTCTTCACCCAGCTCTTTGGGAATATACCTTTTTTTTCATCAGTTCATATTCGCGTCTAGATTTCTTCTTAGCCAGTAACTATTGTGAGTGACATCATAGACACTGAAATGTGTTCAAATCAAGCTATTAGCGATCATCATCCAGTTTCTTACACTAGTAAATAGGGAAGCTACAAGGGAAACTAGGAGCTGGAGATTTAATATATCACTACTGAAAGATGAAGACTTCATTAATTATTTTAATAAAGAGTGGGAATCATATCTGGAATATAATGATGTGCCAGGAATATCCCCAGGTGTTCTTTGGGAAGCAGCAAAAGTGGTCATGCGAGGTTAAATAATCTCTTACTGTTCATACAAGAATAAAAAAGAAAAAGCACTGATACTGGATTTAGAACAGAAGATTAAATCACTGGAGACAACTTGTGCCATTTCCCCACAGGAACAGGCACTTAACGATTTGAGAAAATTAAAGCTGGAATTAAAAGAAATTACAAACAAAAGAGCACAGTTTAATACAAAGACTGCATCTTGAGAATTTTGAACACAGTAATAAATCGGGGCAATATCTTGCGAACCAGCTTAGATTGAATAAAGAAAAAACAACTATCCATTCTATCAAGGATATGACTGGAAATATTACCCATGTGCCTGAAGAAATAAATAACTCATTCAGAAAGTTTTATGAAAATCTCTACTCATCACAGGTTAACCCATCGGACTCAAATATATTTTTGGACAATATTAACCTACCACAATTAAATAATGAACAGATTGCAGCTCTGGATGCACCTCTTCAGGTGTTTGAACTCCAGGAGGCACTTAAGCACATCCCAAACAATAAAGCCCCAGGACCAGATGGTTTTCCAGTAGAATTTTATCAAGAATTTTGGCCCGTGATGGCACCTACTTTTTTTAAAATGGTGAACCAAATCAAAGAAGATAATGTAATTCCTCCGAATATGAATTTGGCTAGTATTATCCTACTCCTTAAACCTGGAAAAGAACCTACGCTTCCATCCAGCTACCGTCCCATCTCGCTTATGAATGTCGATCTCAAAATAATTTGCCAAGCTCTCGCCAAAAGACTGAAAAGGATAATTCAGTTTATTATACACCCAGATCAAACAGGTTTTATCAAGGGTAGGCACTCGGCTGATAATACACGTAGGCCATTTAATTTAATAGACTACTGCAAGATCAATAGTGTAGAAACTACAATCTTGTCACTGGATGCAGAGAAAGCCTTTGACCGGGTTAACTGATCATTTGTTCGGACAGATGCAACTGGACACCTATAGTGTTTTAACCCAGTTTATGAAAGATGGACCAAACCCAAACTTTAACACCATAAAAAGAAATTTCCAGACTTCCCGAAGCTTTAATCTTCAGAGAGGTACTAGGCAGGGGTGTCCACTCTCTCCCTCACTTTTTACCATCTTTATTGAACCATTAGCAGCAGCCATACGACAAAATGTTGATAGAGGTATTCAAACTGGAGAAAAGGAACATAAGATAAGTCTTTATGCTGATGATGTATTGATTTTCCTTGAAAACTCAAAGATCTCTTCTTCAGACAGTGGCGCTCTGATAAATTTTCATCATTATCAGACTACTCTATTAACTGGGTAAAATAAAATCAATAGCTTTACCCATAAATTGCAATTTCCCAAATACATCTACTATTCCGATACAATCAGGGAATGTTAAATATTTAGGAATAGATATTTCTCCCAGGCTCTCAGAGTTATTGCGACTAAATCATATCCCCCTTTTAAAAAAGATACAAGACGATCTTACGCGCTGGAGGACACTACCTTTATCATTAATGGGAAGAGTCACAACCATTAAAATGATGGTCCTTCCTAAAATTAACTATTTGTTCTCAATGATCCCTACCCAACCATCAATGGCCTGGTTTAAGTCTCTAGACTCAAATATAAGTAAATTTTTATGGAAGGATAAACCATCACGGATTAATTTAAAAACCCTCCAAAAAGCGAAAGAGTGCGGAGGCTTAGATTTACCAAATTTTTTTAATTACTTTTTAGCCAATAGATTGCAGTTCGTTTCAAAATGGACAAAATCAACCCCATTAGGGAACCCATGGTTAGATGCTGAACAGGCTCTCTGTGGGTCGCTAAATATCTCTGACTTACCTTTTATAAGTCCCTCTATTAAATGCCATGAGTCTTTTAAAAGTATTAATATTAGTTCCTCTGACGGCTTGGTGGAAATTTTTGAAAACAGGGTCTTCACTTGTCCCCTGTAAACTCACGCCCATTTGGAATAATCCTCATATCCTGCAACAAAAGAGGACATTAAAATTTCCACTATGGCAAGAGAAGGGAATAAACAACTTAGAACATCTTATTCAAGGTGGAAATTTTATCCAATTTCAGGATCTAGTGTCAACACGAAATCAGTGATAAAAAGTATTTTGAATACCAACAGCTTAAATCCATAATAAAAGCAAGATTTAATCTTAATCAGACAGATTTAGAAGTACCAGTTAAGGTGGCAGAGTTTCTAAATCTCCGTTCCCCAAAATTGATATCGAAAATATATAGACTATTATCAATGTTGGATGAGTCCATATCTCTTCCAATATCAAAATGGGAGACAGACTTATCGATTAATAAGGAGGAAAGTTTCTGGACACAAATATGTTTAAACACTTTTAAGATGACTAAAAACTAACTTACAACTTATACAATATAAAGTTCTACATAGAATTCATTATACAGGACAAAGGATGTTCAAAATGGGCCTGAGTCACACAAATATCTGCCCTCACTGTACTAGCAATGTCCCGGATAGTTATATGCATGCTATGTGGTCCTGTGCACCGGTTCAAAAGTTCTGGCAGAAGACATGTGAAGACCTGTCAGCATGGCTTGGGTATAGTGTCCCACCCTCACCCACACTTTGCATATTAGGTGATTTAAGTGAAATAAATATAGATGCAAGGATGTCACATGGTTCTCACTGCCTTATGCATCGCAAAGAAAGCTATCCTCATGAACTGGAAAACAAGAAATAACTTGTGCACGACTTACTATAATAACTTACTATTTGATTATATTAGCCTGGAAAGAATGTCAGCCTCCTCAAATAATCAATTGGCAGAATTCAATTCTCTCTGGTCCCCGCTTATTAATTCTATAATCTGAGGGGTGGCGGGCAGTGACTCACTCCTTGGTACCTCTGGTGGCTGGCTGCGCCCCAACCGCAGGTGTCCGGTGGGCCTGCTCCGGGGTGGCCGTCTGTCTGGCCCTGGGGGGGGGGGGGGGTTTGGGCTGTGGCCCCTGGCCGGCTGGCCTCACCCCTTGTGGGGGGTTCTGGGTCTGGCCCTGGGCCCCTGGTGCTGGGGGGGGCATCCCCCCGCCCCGGGCCGGGGTCGGGTGTGTGCCGGCGGTGGGGGTTGTCCCTGATGCATCCTTGCGTGGTGGGGTCGTGTGTTTCCTGGGGCCCGGGTGCCACCCAGGGGCTGGTGCCCGCATCCTGGGTTGCCCTCCCCATTCACGGGGGTCTGCGGGTGGGGGAGGGGGTGTGTGAGTGTAGGCTTGTGTATGAGCGGATGTGGAAGTGGGTGTGTGTTGAGTGGGCAGGTGGGGTTGTGTGTTTATGTAGGTGGGTATGTGTGATGGTGGGTGGAGTTATGTGTGTGTATGGAAGCGGTTACTTGTGGGTAGATGTCTAGGGGGCGGAGGATGTGTGTATGGGTCGGAGAGCTTTGTTGGGTGGCAGGGGTTGGCAGTCCATCCAGTGGCATGGGGGCTGGCGTTTCGGGGCTTGCTTGTCCCGGCCGCCCTGCTGTTGTGTTGGGGGGGGTGAGGCACTTTTCTACATCGGCCCTGATGTCATTGGCAGCGGGTGTGCGTTGGTGCTTGGGGGTGGCTGGGGGGGGGGGGGGGGTCATTGGTGTGGGTTATTGGCTGTGTTTCCATTGGGTTGTCTGGGGTGGCTGTGGTTGCAGGGCGGCCTGCAGCTGTCAGTGTGTGTCTGGGGTGGGTGGTCGTGGGCCTGCGTGGGCGCTTGGGTGTGTCGCCTGGCGTGTTGGGCGCTGTGTGGGTCCGGCCCATTGTTCACTATTGTGACTGTTGTTGTCCATGTTCGTGTGTGTAAGATGAGTGGTAGTATGTTTGGCTGCCCCGTCATGTTAGTGGTGCTGGAGTGCCGGGACGTGATGCTGGTGGGTCCTGGGTTGTTTCCACTGGCAGCCCTCACCCTGGGTTGGGATTTGGGGGCAGTGGGTGGCCTCATATGCCAGTCTGCAAGCTGGCTTCGGGGGGGAAAGCTTGTTTTTGGACCGCCTACCTCCCAGTCTTATTTCCCACCCTCCTCCTCCCCCTGATCTCATTTGTTACATTTAGGGCTTTGGGGTGGGTGTGTGCCGCACTGTGTCGGTGAAGGGGATACCTTTGCCGCGTGGTGGGGCTGCACTCACCTCAATTTTAATTGCATTTTAGACACTGAGGGCTTGGGGGGGATGGGGGCTCTGCTGCCCATCACAGTGGCTAACAATGCTTCAATTACTATCCCCCCCAATTTTAATTGCACTTTAGTAGTCCACACATTTATACACAATTATATCATATAACCGACACACATCCACCATGTTCTGTGCGGGGGGGAGGAGGTGGGGGTCTTCCCCCACCCCTGTTGCCCTGTCTTGCTGGGGGCGTGGGGGCCTGGTGGGGAGCCTGGGACCTATCATGTTGTAAAAATCCCTGGATGCCACTAATGTATAGATATAACCGAGGAAGTGACGGGGGGCTGAATATGAGTTTAAGTGTGAGTGAGAGGGTGATGAATGGAGGTGGTGATGGTGGGTCGGTTTTGTGCGGCGCTTTGCATGCCAGGTGGCATCTTGGGGTGCCTGCGGTGGTCTGCTAATTGTTCGCTCAGATGGGCGCCGGGGGGTGGGGGTCTGCTTCTGTGGCCTGCGCCGGTGGCCTCCCTGGTCACTGCCGGGCACTGGTGCATGTTCAGGCTCACTGCATCTGCCCACTGCACAGCCGGCTTTTGAAATAAAGGTGAATGAGGAGGTGAATAAAGGTGAATGAGGAGGTGAATTTAAGTGGGTACTGGAGTGAGAGAGAATGGGTCGGTCTGGCTGAGTGAGGGGTGTGCATGGGAACATGTGGGTGTGAAGGTATGGGGAGGGGTGTGCCTGCGAGTCGGGAGGGGCTGGATCATGGGGGTAGTGCCTCTCGGCAATGTGGGCTCACCTGGGCGAGGGGACTTCTTTGGACGTGGGGGTCCCCGGGGTGTGTGGCCGAGGCGCTGGGGCGGGACCACTGGGGGTACCTGTGGGGCGCTGGCTGGCCTCCGTCCTGGGGGGTGGGGTTGCTGGCCTCCTGGTGCCTGGGGGTGGATGTTGGCCCCGCTGGGAGGGGGGGGTCAGGCAGGTCGGTGGGGGTCGGGCAGGTCCAGGGGGGGTGGGCTCACCGCGCTGGCCGCCGGGCAGCCTGCCCTCCCTTGATCGTCTCTCCGGGGGTGGATGCTTGGCTTTCCTGGGGCTTGCTGACCTCGGGGCTGGGGGTTGGTGGCGCTGCCTTGCCTGCTCGGGGTCCTTGGGGGGAGGGCTGCTGCGACCGGCCCTCCGCTCGCATGTTTCCTGACAAACCACTTACATGCACACACTTATTTTGCGCGCGTTCTCATATATAGGCACACAGACACACATGTACAAGTGTCTCTCCTTTAACAGGTGCAGAAACCAGACTCGTGTTGAGACATCTCCGGTGGAAGAAGCAGTTTGTCTTTTGTTTTAGTTGTCTTTTTTGTCTGTTCCCCTCCCTTTTCTTTCCCCCCTTCACACACTTCCTTTCCCTCTTCCCCATCCTGTTGGGTCTTCCATGGGTAAAACAATTAAAAGTATTAAGTTATTACAGGAGGAGTTACAACAATATACAGTGCAAAGTTAGGCACTGTATAGGCTCCTCTTGGCAAAGTAAATCTGTTTTGGCACAGTAAGGTGACAGATCCCTGTTCTGTTTGCCTAGCTGCCTGACAGGACAAAAAAAAAAATGCTTAATTACATTTTATTTGTGTTTAGGTGAAACAGCAGATGCCACAGTGGAAGTGAAACAATATTTGTCTGAGCCCTGTTGGATGCAACAACATCCCAGATCTTCAAGAGAGACTTCAGGAGCCTTCTGTCCACTCTTAACTGTGGCAGACGTGTCCATTTCTGCACCACTTGCTCCTTTTAGAAGGAGGCTGCAATTATTTCAGCAGAACCCTTAGCCTTAATACCTGGTTGTGCTCAACATGTCCTACTTTTAACACTGGTTTTATAGACAATTTCAACCTGTTCTGAATTGCCCATCATTTATGAGGCCAGATGGTATTCATCCAAAATAGACCCTGCACGTGTTTTAAAGGGACAATCCTTTTTATTCCATTCAGCATTTAGTACAGTTACTGAAAGCTGGTGTGTCACCTCACCCCAAAGTGCCTTATGCTTTCCACTTCTCATATTACTCCAAATAATTCTGTTTAGATCAGTCTTTAATTCACAACTCCATAGAGACTGTCTGCCCCGATACCCAAAACACTATACCAAGACAAATACAACCTGAAAGATTAAAACTAGTAATTTACCACAGAAAAAGCAGACTGCTGAATCTAAGATCTGTCCAATAAAGCAACCTTAATGATTTCATGGATCACAATATAAATATTCACAGAAACATGGCTACACCCCGATAACTGTTAGTATATAAATGAGGCCCCCCTCCTCAGCTTTGGTAATACATGTATTCATGTTCCTAGAAACACTGGCCGAGGCGGTGGTGTCGGTAATATGAATCCACATTAGACTTTATCATAGACAGTGATTTTAATATTCATATAGATGTCATGGTGTAGCATTTCTCTCCCTCTTAAAGTCAACTGGTTTTTCTGTTAGTGAACCAACTCAATCACACCCTTGACCTGGTCTTGGCCTATGGTGTAGAAATTGAGTTGTGGCTCGCTTCAAACAATTCCTTCAGCACTTACTCCATTACCATGCCTCAATATAGCAGGGGACAGCAGTGACTGTTTGAATCCATCACAATTAGACCCCTTGGTTGATAGTACTGCAGCCTCACTGTGGACAACACTTGATTTTATTTGAATGAATCTTTATTTTGGATAGATTAAAAGTACAGATTAAAAAGAAACAATAATATAACAAAGGGGGAAAGAAAATCCAACAAGGTCAAATTAGACAACTTCTCTGATTATACAGTTCAACAAAAGTTATCCGAAATGGGTGATGGCTGAAGCCGCAGCTTCTATTGCCCACCCATGTTCCATCCAAGAATTCAAAAGAACAGAACAAGAGCGATTACAATTCAGAACTTAGCTAAGACAAAATGTGAAAAAACTAACACCACAACGCAAACTGGATATGACAATCCTTATGTGATTTTGCATGTCATCTTGTATATATGTTTGGAGTATTTCTTCCTTTAGTTTTTGTTTAAATTGTCCAAGCGTTGTACATGATTTTAATTCAGGTCCAAAATCGTTCCATAATCTGACTCCTTGCACTGAAACAGTGTTGCTTGGTGGTAGTTCTCACTGAAGGTTTTTGAAATATACATGTTCCTCTGAAATGATATCGTTTCTCCCTTATTTGGAACAGCTTTTGGATATTTGCGGGCAGTGATGGATTCTTCACTTTAAACATTACTGTAGTTTTAAACTCAACCAGATCTTTCAACTTGAGAGCTTTTAAGAAAAAGTGGGTTTGTTGGTTCCCTGTAAGCAGCTTTGTTTATTATTCTAATAGCTCTCTTCTGAAGCATAAAGACTGGATATGTTTGTTTTATATGCATTTCCCCATACTTCAGTACAATATGTCATGTATGGGAGTATTAATGAATGATACAAAGTATATAATGTGGGTTGATTCAGCAAATATTTCGCTCTGTGTAGTATTGCGATTGATTTGGATATTTTACCTTTAATATAATTAATGTGACTTCCAACACAGTTTATCAATTATTACTCCAAGAAATGTAGTTTTGGATACCATTTTAATCTCTACACCATTTACACTGAGTTTAGTTACTAAGTTGTTGTGATGGTTAAAAACTAAATTTTGTCTTACCTAAATTGAACGTTCATTTGTTTGAATCAAACCACAGTTTAAGCTTTCCTAATTCCTTTCTGAGTGTATCCAAAAGTTGTTCCAAATTGCTTCCATTGCATAATTAGTGTCATCGGCAAACAATATTAAATCCATTTTTTCTTAAGTTTTACATATATTTATATACATATTCAATAACAATGGCCCCAAAACTGAACCCTGTGGGACTCCACGAGTAACCTTCAGTAACTGAGTTTTTGTTACCAACACATACATACTGTTATCTATTCTTTAACTACATAACCAGGACAGTGCCAACCCCCCCCCCCCCATACCACAATTTTGTAGTTTCTTTAATAAGTTATGATCCACTGTATCAAATGCTTTTTTTAAGATCCAGGAATACCAACTGAATACTCTTTTCAACGGCAGTTGATATTTTTTCTATAAATTCCATTACAGCAAATGCAGTTGTCCTGTGTCTGAACCCATATTGCTGCTCACACAGTTATTCTTCAGTATGAAGTTGTCAATTCTCTCCTAGAATATTTTTTCAAGTATCTTGGAAAATTGTGGCAATAGTGAAATTGGTCTATAATTTGAGAAGGACCTTGACTTGACTCCATAGCCCCTCTTAAAAAGAAAACTGAATAGGCGATTAGCTTCATGGTACAACTCCCACACTCTTAAGTCAGATCCTGTGAAAGGTTTTGGTGTGCAAATAAGAATTATGTTCAGCCTGGAATGCCCAGCCTTATCACATAAGAAATCACTCCGTAGGGCTAGACGACAGTACTATTCATCCTTGATAGAAAAATAAAAACCATAGATTTCTTTAACACTGTAGCTCAGTTAAACAAGAGCCACAATACCATAGACCCCTACATTCCTCCAGCTTTTAGTGCCGACGACTTTTTGAATTGCCAGTATCAGGAATATTCAAAAAAAAAATAGCCCCTTTAACAATACCAAGCCTCTGCCTAACACTGCTGTGTCCACAGGCTCAGAACTCCATTTTTCTGAATTTTTTCTTCTTAGTCATCCTGATCTAGCCTCAGTAGTGTCAGCCTCTAAACCAGGGGTGGGCAGTGAGGGCCATTCCACTGCAGCTTTTCTGTTCCACCCAGTCTCTTCAGCAGGTGTTTGCTCTCATCAGCTCCAAGGATTGCTAATCAGTGAAGCCACCTGCTGAAGAGACAGGGTGGAACAGAAAACCTGCAGTGGAATGGCCCTCCGCGGCACATGATTGCCCACCCCTGCTCTAAACCAACTACCTGTCTTGGACCCAATCCCTGCTAGACTCCTGAAGGAGTCGCTATCTGATTAGTCCACCATTTTTGAACATAATGTCTATTAACAGGACATGCACCAGTGTCTTTTAAAGTGGCAGTAATTAAACTTCTGCTTAAAAAAAAAAAAATTGATTCTGGGATTTTTGCCAATTAGACCAATATCCATCCTCCCCTACTTTCCAAAATCCTTGAAAAAGTAGTCACCAATCAACTGCATTTTTAAAAAAAAAAAAAAAAAATTCTATATTTGAGTAATTTCAGTCAGGCTTTAGGAAACGCCACAGCACACAGACAGCCTTAGTGAAAGTCACCGATGACCTTCTGGCATTTGACAAAGGACTTGTCTCTGTCCTCGTCTTATTGGACCCTAGTGCTGCCTTTGACACCACTGACCATATTCTGCTACAGAGACTTCAACAGCAAATTGGTTTGAAAGGAACATTAAGGTGGTTCCAGTCTTAGACTGTTCCCAGTTTTTCCATGTCCACAAGAAGTCCTCCATCTAGACCAGTTGGCTATGGAGTTCCACAGGGATCAGTACCGTTTACATTATACATGCTGCCTTTGGAAGACATGAGGAAGCATTCTATTCATTTTCATTGTTACACTGATGACACTATATTCATCCATCAATCCAGATGATTCCAGCCATTTGGGTTCACTCCAGGAGTGTCTTAAGGATATTAAAACCTGGATCAACTACAACTTTCTATTTCTGAATAGAGATAAAACTGAAGTCATTGTTCTTGGCCCCAGACATGCTAGAAGTACTCTAGTAACACTAGATGGCATTGCACTGGCTTGTAAGTTTTCTTAGGAATCTTGGAGTTGACTTTGACCAAGATATGTCTTAATTCTCATATACAGCAAACAAAGACTGCCTTCTTCCATCTGCATAATATTTCTATAATTAGGTCAATCCTGTCTCAAAGATGCAGAGAAACTTGTCCACGCCTTTATCACCTCTAGGCTAGACTACTGAAATTCACTTTAATCAGGTTGTCCTAAGTCCATAAAGTTTCTCCAACTCCTTCAGAATGCAGTTGCATGTATCCTGATAACAGGGATAGCACATTACCCCAGTTTTAGCTTCTTTACAATGACTCCCAATAAAATATACGAACTGAATTTAAGGTATTGCTCTTAAATATTTATAATTGTGTATTTATAATTTTTCTGCATTGATGTATGTGGTTATTGTGTATATTTTTTATCTTGATTCTTTTTTCTAAAGCCCATCCAGGGACAAGAGTTGCAAATTAGCTAATAGCTATACACTCTATGTGCAACACATCAGATTGATTGTCTTTGATTAATTGTCTATGTTTATTGCACTGTCCCTGTCAAATAAACTAATCTACTACTACTAACTTATAAAGCCTTTAGTGGTATGGCTCCTTACTTGCAAGAACTCCGTTCCCCGTCATCCAACCAGAGCTCTGCGTTCCAATCTACTTCTGGAGACCTTGGGGACCACCAGTAGTATGGAATTTTGGGAATGCAGAACTTTCAGTTATCAAGCTCCCCTCCTGTGGAACCATCTTCCCAGTTCAGTTCGGGAGGCAAGACTTAGTTGAAATCTTCTAGTTGATAAAGCCTATAGTTAAAAATGTTGCCACTGCCAGGCCTTCACTCGCATGTGCAGCCTAACCTGGCTTGATACTGGAATGTCTGGCTTTGAATGTTAAATTGTGTAGGGTAAAATGGAATTTAATAAATAAATATGATCAGGTATGAATTATTTAATTTATATTGATGTATTGGAATCTGAGCTCAAATCTCATTTCATATACATCAGAAAAGTTAACACTCGTAAGGGGCACCAGCTTCTATCTTTAAGAAGCAATTTGATCTTTAATTTTACTTTATACCCGTTTGATCACTCAATAAATCAATAATCAGTCTCAAAAATTTTCCGTGAATTCGATACCTGGGCTTGAACAGACTCAGAATGAAATAAATTCCCAACAACTTCTCATTTTTAAATATTTATTAAATGAAATGATTAACAGACATTGCAGTAATTTCATTAATCATAAAATCAATCTTGTAAATGATTAACAATATCAATATTTTCGGAACCAGGGTTAACTTGAGAAACCAATTTCTATCAGTTTGTTTTAATAGATTATGGAAACAACGCAAATTTATGGAGGAAGTTTACTAATTATATGAAAAAGTCCTAAATTAATCTTAAGAAAATAAAAACGGAATTTTAATGAAAAGAAGAGTTATGTTAAGGGCTTCTTAATTTGCATCTGATTAGATATACAAATTATTACCGAACCTCAAAAGTTTTTGCAGCTCACGTGATCTTCGGCCGATGATGGTTCTGTCGTCGTCCTCATGAAGTTTTGAAGTGTTGTTCAGGGGCAAAACCCAGAATATTTGTCCCGCAAATATTCTCTTGACGATGAATGATATTCATGAGATCGTAAGTTGGATCTCGATGGTTGAAATCCTGCAGAAGCGTGCCGATTCCTCAGCTGCGCAATGTGGGAGCTGCGTCTTCTCAAAAGGCCTTCGATAATTAAAAGATATCTAATCCGATCTCAAATTAAAAGGCTTCGGACTTTAGATAAAAATAGTAGTTTCTGGTGGGTGCTTGGTCAAGAAAATTATAAAAATAAAGTCAAGATTAAAGTTTACATTAAAATTAAACAAACGGTTTTACAGAAAGTTCAACAAAGAAAAAGTGATGAATAAAAATTGGAGTTTAACTCCGATTAAGAATTGAGCTCAAAGAAATAGGAATTCCTAGGTATTTGAGAAAAATAAAACATTAAGATACAAAGTTACATAAACAAATTATGAGTTATCTGTTCTGTGTTCAGAAAAGCGACACGTGGTCAAAGTCTTTGTTCAAACGGTCCTTTGTTCTTCCTTGCTGTGTGTAGACAGATGATCAGTAAAAAGGGAGGCAAAAGAGGATCTGGGAAAAAAAAAGCCAAAGTGGAAGAGAGTGAAGAAAAGAGAACGAAGCAGGGGTCCCTCTCCTTTATATAAGCTCTGTTGAGTTTCGCGGGCTTCCGGCCTGACCGGAATCTCAGCCAATGAGCGTCCTTCGTGGGCGGGCTCGATGAACTTTTAGTCCAATGAACAAGCAGTCTATTGTTTGGAGTTCTTTGGGATGAAGAGTTGTCATGCAGAGGTTGGCTGTTGGAGTCACATGGTTTTAGAGGCAAAACTTTGATACATACTGAAGTTAATATTTCCCTTTATGTATTAAACTAAGATAACTTTAGTGATTAGTATAAATTATAAGCAGTGCTTCTAAATCAACATGCAGGAGTAAACATTCATTTAAACATTAACATGCATATATATAAAATCACAGATAAATGCATTTCACACATTGATTTTCCACATCAAACACATCAGAGTCCATCTGCATTTTCATAGTTCTGAAAAGAATGAAGGTTTAGAATCGAGTTTGTAATAATGTACTTTAAAGTTCACTGGTTAAATCCAGCATGTCCAGAGTTTAAGGAAATTAGCTGAGTTGTGGGTCTGTGTAGGTTTTATGGGGGCAATAAAAGTGAAGCCGGACATTGGGGAAATTCCATAGGCTGGTTTTAACAAAACAAAGGGGATTTCAGCTGTGGCCTGGGGGAAGAAAATCCATTTCTTTGTGTTATTCCTGGATGAAAAAAATGTCCTTAAGCAGAAGAATAATTGTTACTGAGCCAAAGTGAGATGATGCTACAATTGTACGCGTTTGCTTGGAATGTAGCTACTGCCAGGCTTCCTACTTTTTACCCCTTTTCAACCCAGCCAGTCGAGGTGGATGGCCGTTCTACGAGTTATTGTTCCACTTGAGGTTTCTGCCCATTAAAGGGAAGTTATTCCTCGCCTGTATCATCGCAGTGCTTGCTCTTAGGGGTCTGCTGGGTTCTATAAATTTGAGAGCATGGCCTAACCCACTTTTTTCTTTGTGAAGTTCCTTGAGAACTTGTGTTATTTGGCACTATAAATAAAATTGAATTTAAAATTGAGCCCTTCCTGCAGCACCCCACCCCTGCTGCACCCCACCGGGCTGCACGGTGGCACAGTGGTTAGCACTGTGGCAGTACAGTTTACCCTTGGCCGGGGTATCGTGGGTTTGATCCCAGTCCCCGACCAACAGTGATCTGTGTGGAGTTTGCATGTTCTCCCCATGTTTGCGTGGGTTTACTCCGGGATTTCTCCGGTTTCCTCCCACATGCCAAAAACATGCAGGTTAGGTTAATTGGAGACTAAAGTGGCCCTAGGTGTGAATGTGTCTGAATGGTTAAGGGATAGCGCCGTATCGTGGCTGCTTCATCCATCCAGGTGGTGGATGCCCTCAATTTCCCCTCTGGGGATCAATAAAGTATACTAAATCTAAAAAAAAAAAAAAAAAAAAAAATCTACCTCTCCAGAGAAGACCTACTGTTACTGGGCAACACGTGAAGCTATATCCCCCACTCTTGACAAGATGGCAAAACAGTATCTCCACATGCCAGCAACGTCAGTGCCAGGTGAGTGTCTTCTCCAAAGCTGGAGAGGTAGTGGAGCGTCCATAATGATAACATTATGTAGCTCACATATTCCACTGCAGAGACCCAAGCATAGAGGGACTGTAAGCTTGCGGTGTGTATTAGCATCACGCCTCAGATGGATAATGAGTCTGGGCCGCCTGCGGACTTAGGAAGTCAGAAGATTCTGGAGCGGGAGCCTGAAAGGACGGTCTGACCTCCTGGGGTCAGACAGAATAGCCAGGAGGATCCTGAAGTGATTAAATGTAAATGGAGGGATTAAATGCAAATGTGATTCTGTGTTTGATGTGTGGGGTATAAATGTATGTGGTTGACTGCAGCTCTCTTATTTCCTGAGAGAGAGCTGTGGGATGTGAGATGGAATAAATCAAAGCTGAGAAATCATCCAGTCTCATCATTTCATGATTCCCACATTGGTGACCGACATGTGAAATACATGGAAAGGCTTGGAGAACGTTTCTCCGACCCGGATTCACTGGGTACCGCCCGCACGGGCGCAAGCTCAATTAAGCTCCCCGAGTTCTGGCAAGATGACCCGCACTCATGGTTCCAACACGTGGAATCGCGGTTCGTGCTCGAGGGAATGTTGGCAGATGACATCAAGTTCCATAATGTCATCGCAAGACTCGACAGCCGCACAGCTCGATGCGTGCGGAGCCTGGTGCAGCAGCCACCCGCTGCTGGCAAGTACGACGCGCTGAAAGCTGCCCTCATTGAGAGTTTTGTGCCATCAGCCGAGGTGAGGGCCAGGCGGCTTCTGGACCTGCGTGACAGGAGGATGCAGGCCGACCGTCCTCATGGAGGACATGCTGCAGATGATCAGGACAGACAACGATGCGTTTCTGTTCAAAAACATCTTCTTGAGGACCCTCCCAGCACACACACACACACACACACACACACACACGAGAGGTCTCCTGTCCGGCATGAGGTGTGTGAACCAGCAAGACTTCCGCGCGCTGGCCAAGAAAGCGGAGCGGCTCCTCGACGCCTGCGACGAGCAGCAGACTTCAGTGGCAGCAGCAGACCTCGGCGCGGCGGCCGAGGGCGGTGGAGAGCCAGCGGCAGCAGAAGCAACCCCAGCGACGACGGCAGCGGCGCGGTCCCGAAGCAGAGGAGGAGACTGCCTCCGTTTTTACCATCAATGCTTCGCCGAGAAGGCGTACAGATGCATCCCGCCATGCAACATCAAGAAAACAAGAAAACAGGGAAACGCACGAGCCGGGGGTCGTTAGCAGCTTCGACTCTGAACGGAACAAGTTGCTTTATCCGAGACGCGGGCTCCGGGCGGCAATTCCTCGTAGACACCGAAGCCCAGAGGAGTTTCATCACCGCGACCTATGCGGAGCGGGTGGCTGGCCCCCGCGGAGACGGGGCAACGGCGGCAAACTGCTCGCCTATCAAAACTTTCGGTGAAAGGACTCTGCACCTGTCCTTGTGCGGCCGTACCTATGAATGGACTTTCATAGTAGCGGCGGTGAGTTTCAACATGTTAGGTGCTGACTTTGTGCTCACATGGCTTGTTGGTAGATCTGGTTAGACGCCTGGTTAATGCACTCTTTGTTCTATTCCCTGTGCAGCTCGAGTGTCCCCACCGCCAGTATAGACCAACGTCGCCACCGCCAGTATAGACCAACGTCACCACAGCAGGCGGTAAGTTTCACACTCTTCTAAACCAGTTTCCAACACTCAGTCCCCACGTTTTCAGCTAAGGTTGCAAAGCATGGGGTGGAGCACTTTCTCACCACAAGTGGCCCACCAGTTTTTGCAAAAGCTCGGCGCTTGGATGCAGCTAAGCTCTCCATTGCGTGTGAGGAGTTTGCCAACCTGGAAAGGTTGGGCATAATTTGCCGCTCGAAGAGCGCCTGGGCTTCCCCCCTGTATATGGTACCTAAAGCTGATGGCTCGTGGAGACCTTGTGGTGATTACTGCAGGTTAAACAATGCCACAGCGCAAGACCGCTACCCAATTCCACATATCCAGGATTTTTCAGTGCACTTAGCGAAGGCGCACATTTTTTTTAATAGACCTGGTCCGCGGTTATCAGGTCCCGGTCCGACCAGAGGACATTCCCAAAACAGCGGTAATAACCCCGTTCGGACTTGGAGTTTTTACGCATGCCTTTTGGTCTTAAAGGTGCTGCGCAAACCTTCCAACAGATGATGGATGCTGTGTTTCGCAACCTCCCTTTCATTTTTGTCTACTTGGACGACATTTTAGTCACCAGCGCCTCCGGGGAGGAACACGAAAAACACCTCACGATGGTTTTTCAGAGGTTGGGAGCACATGGGTTGATAATCAACCCGGCCAAGTGCCATTTTGGCGCAGCGCAAATCGATTTTTTTAGGGCACCGCGTCTCCCCAGAGGGAGCAGTTCCCCTGCCGGCCAAAGTACGCGCAGTGGCGGAGTTTCCCCGGCCACAAACGGTAAAAGCGTTGCAAGAATTTTTAGGAATGGTAAATTTTTATAACCGTTTCATACCCCACGCGGCGCAGCTCATGCAACCGTTATACGCCGCGCTTAAAAAGCAGAAGTCCTCCAATGTGATCGAGTGGTCCCCGGAGCGGGCATTCACAGAGGTTAAAAAAAGCACTGGCAGACGCAGCACTGCTGGCTCACCCAGACCCATCAGCCCGCATAGCACTAACCACAGACGCGTCAGACGTGGCCATAGGGGCCATTGTGGAACAGCAGGTTGCCGGAGTTTGGCAGCCGCTCGCTTTTTTCAGCAGGTCCCTGCGAGATGCTGAGCGAAAATACAGAATCAGATTTATTGCCATTGTTCATGTGATACACAAACTAGGAATTTGTCTTGGTGCCATGCTGCAACATTAAAAACAATGAGAAAAAGGGATAAACTAAAAAACTAAAGGACTAGAAATGTGCAATAAGTGTAGAAAAATAAGTAATAATAATACTAGTAATAATGAGTAGTAATAGTCAAGACAGTTTTAAAAAATTAGCATGTAGCAGATAATGTGAAGTACCACATAGTGCAGTCAATAATGCAACAGAAAAACAGTGATGATTGACATGAGTCTGGTCATGTTTGACAGCACGTTTGACAGGGAGCTGCTAGCGCTCCACCTGGCCATTCGCCATTTCCAGTTCTGGTTGGAAGGGTGCCGTTTCACCACGTTTGTTGACCACAAACCGTTCACTTTTGCAATGTCCAAAGTTTCAGAACCGTGGTCAGGCCGACAGCAGAGGCAGCTGGCCGCAATTTACCACAGATATCCAGCACGTAGCCGGTAAAGTCAACGTAGTAGTGGACTGTCTCTCACGAGCAGTAACAATGCCTGTCCGCGCGGAAGCGGAATGTAATGCCGCAGACGCGGGGTGGGGTAAAGCGCGGATGCGCACGCAGCTCTGGTTCACGTGGGGATAGATTATGCAGCCATGGCAGCGGAGCAGAGCGAAGACACGGACGTGCGCGCGCGCTCCTGTCTGGACCAACAGGGTTAAGGCTGGAGAGTAGAAGTTTACAAACCGGTTCTCCCCCGCTAATCTGTGACGTATCCACCGGGCGCGGTCGCCCGGTGGTACCGGCCACGTGGTGCCGTCGTGTTTTTGATGCGGTGCACTCCCTAGCGCACCCGGGAGTACGTGCTTCGGTAAAAATGGTAGCGGAGAAGTTTGTTTGGCCGAGCCTGCGCAAGCATGTGAAGGAGTGGGCGAAAGCCTGCATGGCTTGCCAGCGGGCCAAAGTTCACAGGCACACGAAGGCCCCTTTAGAGCCGTTCCATATTCCAGCTAAGAGATTTGATCATGTGCACGCGGACCTAGTGGGCCCCCTGCCGCCATCACAAGGGTTCACACATCTCTTGACAATGGTGGACTGGACCACACGTTGACCGGAAGTGGTCCCATTACAATCTACCACAGCAGCAGAGGTGGCTCGCGCTTTAACAGCTTGGGTAGCGCGGTTCGGGGTTCCGTCGGATATTACTTCTGATAGGGGTCCTCAATTTGTGTCGGAGCTGTGGTCAGCAATGGCCAGCGGCTTAGGAGCGACAGTCCACCGCACTACCGCTTACGACCCCCAGGGCAACGGTTTATGCGAGCGTTTTCACAGGTCATTGAAGGCAGCCCTCAGAGCGTCGCTCACGGATGCAGATTGGGTAAACAAACTACCATGGGTTTTATTGGGGTTGCGTTCAGCACCCAAAGAGGACTTAGATGCCTCACCCGCTGAATTAGTCTTTACGCAGCCCCTCAGGCTGCCTGGCGAGTTCCTGCCAGCCCATGCGGCACCAGAGCCCCCCCTGGTGCGGGGACCTCTAAGAGGCACGGGAGCAGAAATGCTCCCGGGCCCCACTCACCACACTTTTCCGCGTGTGTTTGTTCCCAAGGCTTTACAAAACGCCGAGTTTGTTTTTGTCAGGCACGACGCTCAACGTCACAGCCTCCGCCCACCTTACGACGGTCCATTTCGTGTGCTGGAAACCAGGGAGAAATATTTTGTGCTAGATTTGGGGGGCAGGAAAGAAACAATCAGTATTGACAGATTAAAGCCTGCTTTTGTGTTGCGTGATGAATCTGTACAGCCGGCGGGGGCACCTTGACACGGCAGACCTCCCAGGGAGCAGCCCTTGGACTCCCCGCAGGGGACAAATAACTTCTCCCCCTCATTCCACAGATTCGCCGCAGGACGGCACAACAGACTTTGAAACCTGCGTACAACAGGTTTGGTAGGAGGTTGAAGCCTAAACTACGGGCAGAGTGATGTGTGTTTTGACCAAACTGTGTAGATTGTGCTGTAGATTCTGCAAGGGGGGGGGGGGGGTGACATGCTGTATGGCAGTTAGGACGATATTATTGAGTGTCCGTTCTTTGGCGTTTCGGGGGGAGTGATGTAGCGTCCATAACATTATGTAGCTCACATTCCACTACAAATTCCAGTTCCTGTAGGGTGAGGACACACTAGTAGGGGCTCCTGGTTCTTTTCTGTTTAAAACGCAGTTAAAACACGGTTTGGAGCTGGTGTTTTGAACTTTTGTTACTACCGCTGGAGAGGGAGCCTGCTTGTGTTGAAAAAAAAAAAGGGGAAGTTGCCAGGGGTGGCTGGTGAAACGGGGCCTTCTCACGCTCAGGGAGAACAAAGAGAACTTTTCACGTGGGCCGCAGTGGAGAGAGGACGGTGAGAGACTGTGTGAGAAGTCACAGCGGACGGGACCGAGGGGAGATTGACCTGACTTGACCAGTGGCGGAGACGCTAATGCTGGATGAGAGGCGTAAAAACATAAGTAAAGGAACGTGCTCACTGTGTGTGTGGTGAATATCTGTTAGCCCCGGTGCGTTCACGGGAGGCTAAGTTGTGCTGCACTGTGTGCTGCAGGTTTTCCCCTGGGGGACGGTAACCAAGGAACCGCTCTTCCTCCCTCCACCTGTCTGCCACCTCTCCTCGGGCACGGAGTATTCCCTCCTCCTCGAGGCGTACAAGAGGGTCTTGGACGAGCCCGGACAGATTCGGTGCTTCACTTCCAGGTTAAAGAGGACGACAGCGGGAGTTCCTGGCCGGACAGTCAGTGAATGCATCACGCTCGATTGAAGACACTCAGGTTTTCCTCTTGTAGCGCAGGAAGTGACTCTGGTTGAAAGAATTGTATTGCTCCTTTCCCTTATGTGCTTTTAGGGTATTTATGCTATTTATATTATTTATTGTGGGGCAATGTCTTATCTTTGGGCACATTGGGAATATATGGTTTCTATGGGAATGTATGATTTAAAAAAAAAAAGATGGCTGCCACTGGAGTGAGGAGTGGTCTGATGGGACACTTTCTGCCTACTTATTGTCTTTGTGTGTCTGGAACTGCAACAAGAAGGGTTTTCCAGCCAACTCAACTAAAGGTGAAGCTAAAAAGTATTTATATGGATTTGGACATGGCCATTTCACCCTGTACTCTATCTAGGCTGCAAAAGCCCTGAGAAAAAGCTCCTAAAACAAGGCAAACATGACGGGTAAGCAAATATCGCAATATGGCAGAGGCTATAGAGTTAAAGTACTGTTAGCACTGCTACTTCTGGCAGGGGATATTCACCTTAACCCTGGACCTGCCACTATTAAACAGCAGACCACTGGGTTAGCACAAACATCTGAGCCGGCGGATTGGCTGTTTCTATCTACGGCCCGGCATAGCAAGTCGGGTGAGTCGAATTGCACTGAACAGACTCATGTCTGATCCTGCTGTAAACAGCTGCGCTACGACCAAAATTTTGGAAACAGGAGCGGTTAAACAAATTGCAAATGAGGAGAGATCCGAAAACCGAGCTGTACGAAAGCAAAAACAACTATTTTTCCAAACTGTTAATCATGCACGAGTTCTTTGGGACACAAAGGCTAAACCAAAGGGGATCCTCGGCGGACATCTAAACATACGAAGCATAATCCCCAAAAGAGATGAGATTTCAGTGTTACTGTCTGATTCAAATCTGGACTTTGTCTCAGAAAGCTGGCTACACAGGAACATAGACACTAATATGATCGATATTGTGGGTTATCAGTGTTTTAGAAAAGACAGGCAGGGAGGGGAGGAGGTGTTTTAATTTACATCAAAGAATGTCAATTGGTTGATTTGAATACTTCACTTGAATGTTTAGCTGTTAACGTATGCCTCTCACCGGTAATGAATTTCAACATTGCAGTATTGTACAACCCACCGTCACACAATTCTTTTTATAATGAATTAAGTGCTCTGGTTAAACAACTTGAGGAGCAGAGAAACCATATTTTATGGTGATTTCAATATCAACTGGTCTGATAAGGAAAAACAGAAACTGAAAAGCCTCATGACTAAATTTAATTACAAACAATTGATCAAAGGACCTACCAGGATGACCAAACAATCGAGAACACTTGACATGGTATTTGCTAATAAACCAGAACGAATAACCAGAACCTATAATCTTGTAACCGGTCTCTCAGATCATAACATGGTTCTTGCTGTCAGAAAACTCACTAAAAAGCGACTACAGTATTTTGGGGGAATCGATATTGACAAAACAAATTTTATTATTCCCAAATCTAAAAATGAGGAGTTTGAACATCACTTAGAGAATCAAAATTGGGAGCAGCTCATGTCAATAAATGAAGTAGATGATTGTAATTGTTGCAGTTATAAAATTACAGCAAAGTCCATAGAAAAATTTACGAAGCAAATTAATAGCAGATAACAGAAGATTAACCTACCATGGTTAAATAATGAAATAAGAAAACTTAAGAGGCGAGACTCTGCATTGAAATCATCATTAACCTCTAAACTACAAAATGATCACCTTGTGTACAAAAGTTTAAGAAATAAAGTGGTACAAGAGCTGCGAAAATCAAAAGTATCTTATTACAATAAACTGATAGATCATGCAAAGGGTAACAACAGTTCCCTATGGAGGCATTTAAATAACTTAATAAATAAAACGATCAGAAGGGGGTAAAGGAACTTAGAATCAATGGCAAGACCGTCAGTGACAAGGCTACTTTGGCAAATGAATTTAATTCATACTTTGTGGGCTCTGTGGAAGACTTAATTTTTGTGCTGCCAAATGTACTCAACAACACAAATTCCATACTTCCAACAGATTCTTCTCACATTGATGAGGTAAATGAGTTAATTGCTGGTATTGTTAAAACACTGTCAAACTCAAAAACTAATGATATCTACAATATGAGCACCTCCTTTCTCAAAATGCACAGCAAAATATTAATCAAACCACTGACTCATCTCAATCTCTCCATTAGGTCTAGTACATTTCCATGTGGCTGGAAAAAAGCTGTCGTCATACCAGTTCATAAATCAGGCAGTAAAGACGATATATGCAATTACCGCCCAATCTCTATTTTACCAGTCCTGTCTAAGGTTCTTGAAAAAGTTGTAGCTACACAGCTGATTGAATATTTACAAGACGGTCAACTTCTTCATCCACATCAATTTAGTTTTAGACCAGGATACTCAACAGCAAATTGTTGCCTTATTGATAACGTCAAACAGTCCTTGGACAGGGGTAATGTGGTAGGAGCTGTTTTTCTAGATCTCAAAAAGGCTTTCGATACTGTAAACCACAGTTTGCTTTTATCCAAAATGGTATCTTAACTTCTCTCCAGATACATTAGAACGTTCTCTATTCTGGAGATAAGATGCAAACCAATGTGTAAAAGTTCACCAGGATAAATCCTCATTTTTAAACAACCGCATGGGTATCCCACAAGGGTCCATTCTTGGTCCTTTACTTTTCAGCATTTTTATTAATGACTTGCCGTTACACTGCTCAGCTGCAACATGCCAACTTTATGCAGATGATGCAGTTATTTACACAGCTGCCAAGACTCCAGCACAGGCTGCAGATTCAATTCAACTTTATTTATATAGCGCCATTTCACAACAACAGTCATCTCATAGCACTATCAACTGTAGGGAGGACCCCCACAGTTGCAGAAAGACCCCAGCAATCGTGATGTACTGTCTACAAGTATAGTTGATGTCCAAGAGTGGCTCCTCCAGAACCATCTATTGCTGAACCTTCAGAAAACAGTCTCAATGTGCTTTTAAATCAAAAAATGTAACCTGCAACGTTTTAAAGTTAATATACATGATCATGACATCAGTTTAGCTACAGAATTCAAATACCTTGGCATTGTACTAGATCCTCAACTCAAATTTAATCTTCATATAAAGAAAATTTCAAACAGTTAAAAAAAATCTGAACTGCTTTAAATCAATTAGATTACATACCTTACGAAGCAGCTGTACTGTATATGCATTCTATGGTTTTTTTCTCATATATCATACTGTTTGACAGTCTGGGCTCAAGCAGTCCCCTTCCACAATAAGACATAGTTTCATTATATAATCAAACCCTAAAAATCTTGGACAAAAAGCCCATTAGGTGGCATCACTGTAATGTTTTAATACAACCTATTGAGTTTTGAGAGTTTCATTGACCTCTGTTTTCTGAAATTAACATTCAAAATGTTTCCATAAATCAGCACCCGAGCCACTTGCTGGTTTCGTCCAAAGACAGGACTGCAGCAGAGCCACCAGGAGTTCTGTTAACAATAACTAAAATATTCCACTGCAGAACCACATTTGGACAAACAGCTTTCTCTATAAAGGGCAGTCACATCTGGAACACAATGCCAAATGTAATTAAAATAACGGACTTTAAAACATTCACTAAAAAGGTTAAAAACTGGCTGAAAAATAAACAAGAATGTACTCATGTATGAATTGATTGTCTGCAAAGTGAGAGTGAATGAAGGGAAGGAATGAGTGTGTTTGTTTATAGTGAGTGACGAAGGGAGGGAGGCCTGAAATAGGCAAATGTGAGTCAGGTTGTTATAATTGTGTATTTATAATCTTTTTTGCATTGATGTATGTGGTTATTGTGTATTTTTTCTTCCTCTTTACTTGATTCTCTCTTCTAAAGCCCATCCAGGGACAAGAGTTGCAAATTAGCTGATAGCTATACACTATGTGCAACACATCAGATTGATTGTCATTGATTAATTGTCTATGTTTATTGCACTGTCCCTGTCAAACTAATCTATCAGAGACCCAAGCATAGAGGGACTGTAAGCTTGCGGTGTGTATTAGCATCATGCCTCAGATGGACAATGAGTCTGGGCCACCTGCGGACTTAGGAAGTCAGAAGATTCTGGAGCGGGAGCCTGAAAGGACAGTCTGACCTCCTGGGGTCAGACAGAATAGCCAGGAGGATCCTGAAGTGATTAAATGTAAATGGAGGGATTAAATGTAAATGTGATTCTGTGTTTGATGTGTGGGGTATAAATGTATGTGGTTGACTGCAGCTCTTATTTCCTGACAGAGAGAGCTGTGGGATTTGAGATGGAATAAATCAAAGCTGAGAAATCATCCAGTCTCATTTCATGATTCCCACAGTAGTATGCCCCAAGAGCCGACAAACCATGCACTGTGGAAGTGGTTCTTTTCAATGAAAATCTTTAAGCAGTCAAACACAATGTTTCATTATTTATTAACAGTAAATACTATAAAATGGTACAGGATAATATTTGCAATATGACAATGCAGTGCAGGTAGATTTGGGTCCCTCCAATTATTTGTACCCCCTACCCCTATGAATGGGACACCCCTTCATGGCTGCACTTGGCCAAAGTGGCTGTAGACTGCAGCCATCTTACCAGCCACTGCTGAAATTTACCAGCCATTGGCCGGTGTTCATGTCAAGCCCTGCATCCTATCAGAGGTAGGATTGAAAATTGTCCTTCCACAGAATTTTTCCAGCAATGACTACAAATTCTGAAAGCTGTCCATCATTTGACAGGTTACACTGAGGATGATCTAATTAAAGTCAATTAAAATGATAGACTGAATTTTTACAAGGCTGTCCGAGAAAATGACAGATAAAAAGTGTAGTGCAACCTGTGATAGAGTATTGGCCTTTCAGGTTTTCCACTCAGATGCAGTTCTGACGGTCACCAGATGGCAGTCCAAACGTTTCATAACATTGATCAAGAAGCAATTGTCTCAGTGTTGTTCATTGATTCATAAGGCCTCAGTTTCAACATCACTAACCAGAACTGGCTCTTGGCCTACACATGAACCCATTACATTTTGGAGGTGATCCATGAGGGATATCTGGAGCCTTGGTGGAGGTATGTGCTCCGAGTGCTTTTGTAGTTCTAAATTTGCACCCCTTTAACATAAATTTACAACTTTTTCCAGGTAAAATTCACAACTCTTCAGTTTTCCCTTAAATTTGCAAGTCTTTGGCATGAATGGTAGTGGCTACTACTGTCACCTTCACAGCAAGAAGATCTCATGTTCAAATCCATGAGCGGGCCAGATGGACCCCGTCTGTATAGGTTGCATGCTCATGTCTGTGGGTTCCCTCTGGGTTCTCCAGCTTCCTCCCACAATAAATGGATTAGATTTATGGCACTTTACATGTCAAGTAACATCTCAAAGCTGCACAGTGGCGCAGTGATTAACACTGTGGCAGCACAGTTTTACCCTCGGCCGGGGGATCGTGGGGACTGCGAGATCGTGGGTTTGATCCCTGCCCCCGGCCAACAGTGATCTGTGTGGAGTTTGCATGTTCTCCCTGTGTTTGCGTGGGTTTACTCCAGGATTTCTCCAGTTTCCTCCCACATGCCAAAAACATGCAGGTTAGGGAGTTAAGGGGCGCTTGCGCACGCAGCAACCGGCAGCTGGTGGTTTGTCAGACTGCAAAACAAATCTACCTACGGGTACAAAATGGAAAAAAAAAGCACTTGCAGTGAGCCCATTATTCATTCACTCCAGACAGACAATGGTAGTGGTAAGCTACTTCTGTAGCCACAGCTGCCCTGGGGCAGACTGATGGAAACGTGACTGCCAATCCATGCCAATGGCCTCGCCGACCACTACTGAACATTTAGAATCAGATTTATTGCCATTGTTCATGTAGTACACAAACTAGGAATTTGTCTCTGTGCAATGCTGCAACATTAAACTACATAAGAAATAAACTATACATGAAATAAAGTGTAGAATAAGAATGAGTAATACTAGTCAGCAGTTTAAATATATTAGCGAGCAGCAGATATTGTGGAGAACCATATAGTGCAGTTGGTAATGCAAAAAGAAAACAGTGATGATTGACATGAGTCGGGTTGAGCTGCTGTACATAGTGCACGAGTCAGTCACTTAGTGTTCAGCAGTCTGATGGCAGAGGGGAAGAAGCTGTTCATGTGACGGGAGGTTTTAGTCTGAATGGACCAAAGTCTTCTACCTGAGGGGAGAGGGGCAAACAGTACGTGACCAGGGTGTGAAGGATCAGCTATGATCTGGCCAGCAAGCCTCCGGGTCCTGGAGATGTACAGATCCTGGAGAGATGGGAGCTTGCAGCCGATCACCTTCTCAGCAGTGCGCACGACGCGCTGCAGCCTTAGTCTGTCTCTGGCAGTGGCTCCTGCGTACCACACGGTTATGGAGGTGGTGAGGATGGACTCGATGATAGCTGTGTAGAACTGCACTAACATCTTGGTGGGTAGCTTGAGCTTCCTCAGCTGCGGCAGGAAGAACATCCTCTGCTGGGCCTTTTTGATGAGGGAGCTGATTGTCAGCTCCCACTTGAGGTCCCTGGTGATTGTGGTGCCTAGGAAGCGGAAGGAATCAGCAGTGGTGATGGGAGAGCCTGTGAGGGTGAGGGGGGAAGAGGGGTTGTGACTTTCCTGAAGTCCACAATCATCTCCACTGTCTTCAGAGCGTTCAGCTGCAGGTTGTTGTTGCACCAGGACACCAGCTGGGCCACCTCCCTCCTGTAGGTGGACTCGTCGCTGTTGGAGATGAGCCCGATGAGGGTGGTGTCGTCCGCAAACTTGATCAGCTTGACAGACTGGTGGCTGGAGGTGCAGGAGTTGGTATAAAGGGAGAAGAGTATGGCGGAAAGTACACAGCCCTGGGGTGATCCGGTGATTATGATAACAGAGTCTGAGACAGTCTTTCCCAGCCACACATGCTGCCTCCGGTCCGTCAGGAAGTCGGTGATCCACCTGCAGAGGGAGTCAGGCACGTTGAGCAGGGACAGCTTGTCCCGGAGCAGAGCGGGGCGGATGGTGTTGAATGCAGAGCTGAAGTCCACAAACAGGATCCTGGCGTAGGTTCCCGGGGAGTCCAGGTGCTGCAGGATGGAGTGGAGGGCCAGGTTGACTGCGTCGTCTGCAGACCTGTTGGCTTGGTAGGCAAACTGCAGCGGGTCCAGGAGGGGAGTGGTGATGGACTTGAGGTGGGGCAGGACCAGGCGCTCAAAGGACTTCATGACTACAGAGGTGAGCGCTACAGGTCTGTAGTCGTTAAGTCCAGTGATCCGTGGCTTCTTGGGGACAGGAATTATTGAGGATTTGAGGCAGGTCGGCACGTGGCATAGCTTAAGGGAGGTGTTAAAAATGTCTGAAGACAGGAGCCAGCTCTTTCGCACAGTGTCTCAGGGTGGAGGGAGTCACGCCGTCCGGACCGGGGGCCTTGCGCGGGTTCAGTCTGGAGAACTGTCTGTGCACGTCCTGCTCACTGATGACAAGGGCAGGGGGGGCTGCCTTTGATGAAGTAGGGACCGTGGAGGCAGTGGAGCTTGGGGGGGGAGGGGGGGGGAGTTGGACACAGCTGACGAGGTGTTAAAACGGGCATAGTGTTGGGACAGTCTTTGACAAAGGGCTTTGTCATCCTGACCTTTAGAAGCCTGAGGCCGATAGTTGGTGATTTGCCTCAGTCCTCTCCACACAGAAGCAGAGTCATTAGCAGTGAACTGCTGCTGGAGTCTCAGAATACACAGATTTAGCTCTCCTCAGCTCTCTGTTAAACTGATATTTAACCTCCCTGTAGCAGTCCCTGTCTCCACTTTTCAACGCTGCTTCCTTCTCCTTCCTGATCTGTCTGAGCTTAGCAGTGAACCAGGGTTTGTCATTTGAGTAACTCACCCTGGTGCGCGATGGAAGAATGCTCTCCTCACAAAAGTGGATATATGAGTTCAGTGTCCGTGTACTCATCCAGATCATGCGTGGCTCCTTTAAACATAACCCAGTTATTTCCATGCACGTTTCCAGCTTCTCAGCTTCACTGGTCCATTTATACACATTCATATCCAGTGTCATGGACAATGAAGGCAAGGTGGGTAAAGTGTCTTGCCCAGAGACAACGGCAGGATGGCTGGGAGAGCAGGATTCAAACCGCTAACCCTCTGGTTATTGGATGACCCGCTCTACCTCTTGAGCCACTGCCACCCCACATCCAAAGATCTGCATGTTAGGTTGACTGGGGCCTGTTAACAGGCAATATCATAGCAGTCTGTCGGGGCGACAATGACCGTTTCATTTAGGTCTGATCAGATTCCTCTACGCAGCTCTGTCCTCCGCTGCCAGGAACTCCTGACCTTGTTAACCCAGGTGACGTCCAAGCCGGTATGAGTTGCCTTCTGACTGACCATTTCATGAAACTGCTTGCAAAGTATTTGAGTACCACTAGCTTTTGCTGGACTAGCGGCACATTCTTGGCAGAGGTATTATCAGTGGCAAGGACAGGCCAAGACAAACTGACTCCAGTATCTGTTGCTGTGACTGACCAGATGGTTTGTTTATCTCTGTTCTTTGTGTAGTGCATGTCACAATGCACCGACTGGCAAAAGTCCACCACAGACCTTTAGACAGATGTGCTTATCTGCCAGGATGTCCAGTCTTACAGTGTAAGTGGTCCACCACAGACCCGTGACAGATGTTTTTAGTTCTGACAGTAATAAGGTAACACCTAATACTAATGGATACTAATACACACACACAGTTAGGCAATTACGACACTAAAGCAGTCAAACTAGAGGAACACAAGAGTGAAACTGAAAGTTCCCATATTGAACCATTATCACAATTCCCTTTAGATAATGCACCTCTTTGCATTAAAGGGATGGGAAGGAGCATTTTGGATTGGATTATCCAAAACACCTCCATAAGTCCCCATACCAACAAAACTACAGTATATTGTCCAAGATGGTATTTTATATCCTTTTTTCTCCACAAAGAAGGCTTTCATTGCTTTATGGCTGCTTGTGAAAATTTTTGCCCTTTTCTCCTTCAAATGCCCAAATCTAATTAGGCCCACCCACATCCCACACAAAAGTGGGAAAGACGGACAGACTACCCCATAACATAATCAACCTTCAGTCTTTGCCCAAAGGGATTTGGTCTTTGCCCGGCGGGGACTTAAAAAAAACCAAACTTGATATTCGTGAAGTGTCACTTTAAAATGCATTCTAAAAAGAAGAAAGTGAAGAAATGCATGCATTACATGCAGCATGCATTACAAAAAGAGTGATAATTCAACCAGGACGACAATCAGGAATGAGTTTGCTCCAATGCAACTGAGGGTGTCCCCCCCCCCCCCCCCCCAAGAGTAAGGGAGAGAACAAAAAAAAAAAAAACCAGCCAACGTTATCCATGTGCAAGTATGCCTTGGTGAAAACGGAGGCGTACAGTAATCACTAAGTGCGTGCATAACTGGTTTCTAAATTGCCCATAAGTGAAATTGTGAGCATGTATATTATCTGTCCTTCTGTGTTGCACCAGTCATGGACTGGCAGTTGGTCTTTGGTACACCTGGTCTCTCACCTAAAGAATCAATAAATGAATCAATGAAAATTTAGCTTTGTGGTGAACACTCAATGGACCTGTTGGACCGGTTCTGTGACTCGCATTTCAGGTCAGAACAAAGGCAGGAAGCTTAGCCTTGTTATGCAAGGCTGGAGACTGTGGGGGGTCGATTTAAGGATGCGTGGGAGACTGTGGAAGTGATCATGGAGGGAAATTCATTGTGACTGTCTATTATGCAAGGTGGTCTGTGGGACATGTGATCTATGAGGTGTGAAGTCCCTGATATTTAAGGACGAGAGTTACTGTTTTAATTCCTTTTTCTCTGCTTGGAAATGATGGAGATGTGAATAAACCTGACTGAGAAAGAACACTGCCTCGTCATTTTCACATCCTCCACAGCTTGTTAATTCATAGATTTTTGGCCAATTTGGCGGGGGGTGGGGAGAGAGATCAGCTTTTAAGTTGTCTTAAATGTGTGACTTTCCTGTAATTTTGCAAACATTTATTAAATTTTGTAGATTACTTTTTCCCCTCGTAAATTTTGGATTTTTACTTTAAAAATTTGGGTTATAATGCTTACTGTTGTGTATGTAAATGGGCTGTAGTAGCAAGATGGTGCCAGGTTGGTCATGGGCCAGACTGGGGTGGCTACTGCCGGTTTCTGGTTGTGACACTGCCCATGGTATAGAGGAGTGGGCGGAAGAGGCTCTGCTTCTTGTCGTGGAGCCACCTGGTCAGCAGGGCATGTGCCGTAAGCCTATATACTGTGTATCCGACACTGTAATAAAGCTCTGATCAACTGCAGTAATTGAGTGCTTGCTTTGTCTCAGTTATGGACAAAACACATACGATCCCCCACACGAACCATTGACCACTGTCCAATAAACAGATGACTGAATCTCCACTGTGGATGTAGTCTGGGACAGACCCATGCAGCTGGTTTGGGTTAAGGCTTGGCCATCAGATGCTTGGTGACAAGGACACTCCTGTGCCCGACTATGGGCTGAGGCCCATTTTGTTTGTTTTTCTTAACCATGTTACACCTCCCCCCTTCCCAGACAGAAATGAAAGTTGATTAATGGGAAGCCAACAAACGGAAAACTAACCAAAGTAAGGTTTCAAAGTGTGTTCTAAAAAAGGTGGCTGGACAAACCCAAACACCCACTCAATCAAAATGGAGGAATTTAAAGAGTAAATCCCAAAAAGAAAAGTAACCAACTTCAGAAAACCAGTAAGAGATAAAACCCAAAGAAAATCAACAGAGCAACTGGTGGCGTTGCCCCTGATCAAATGTCGACTGAGCAGAGGCTGCCTCATCTCTCCTCAGCGGACTGATTGCTCCCAGGTGTACACAGGTGTAATGCATTGCTCTGATTAAATGACACGTCAGGTCTCAGGACTCCAGACCATAACACCTGCCTTCTAAAAGACAACAAATCTCCGATTTGTCCTTACAGAAATAACCAAAATAAATTCCTAGTAAGTTTCCAACAACCAATGGCACAAGCTGTTTCAACGGGCCTCAAAACCAGTGTTCAATACATCTCAAAAGGATTAAGCAGAAGATGGATGGACGGACATTAGACAAATTCAGTCACAGGACAGTCAATTTCTTTTTTTTTTTTTTAAGTTTCATTTTTAGATAACGGGTTTCTAAATAAGTTAAACTGATTAATCAAGTTTAACCAATTAGTTTAACTGGCAAAAGTTGTGTTCTTTGAACATTTTCAGCATGCTGAAAATTTGCCGATGTTTGGAAATAAATGGTGAAATTTGTGCTCGGTTTGTATAAGTTCCTGAGTGCTGGGCTAAGTTATAGAGTTTATCCAAGTCAGCCCAAGTTAAAGCTGGGTTCACACTAAACTATTTATGCAACACTTCAAATAAATAGCAATGTTGCACAAAGTGCTTTACATATTAAAGAACGTATCCCCCAGCCTCACCATCGCCACACTTATGGATGCACAGAAGTCACTTAAAATTATCACATTAAATACAAAGTACAGAATAAAACAGGACATGGCTAAACGGGCATTATGACTGACTTTTACAGACATTTTGAAAGAAATTAGCCAAAACTGAAATTACTTTCATGAGCAGGTTTTTTTTAAATCCAGCGCACACCAACTTTTATTAACTTTTGCTACCATTTCCAATGTTTCATTCAGCGTTGACAAACTTGCCAGCTTAGGCAAGTGTATGTGTAGCTGTTGCCAACTTAGGTTAACTTAAGCAAACAAATACTCAGCGCAGGTCAACCGACAGCTTCTGGTGACACTCAGATCAGAATTTGTGGTGGCCTCCCATTCTAGACCTGCTTTTGGAGTGAACACATCTCCCTTGGGCACATATTTCAGTATTTTTTAGGGTTTATATTCCTATATAGTTACTTCTGCATACCCTTTTCCTTGTTCATTCCTCAAAAAAAACAAAAACAAAATGCTCATCTATATATTCCAACACTAAGTCTACAATTAAAATGTGAATGGAATAAAAAAAATCTATTTAATGTATCAAATAAAATGGGTGATTACATTTTGACTGTTACAACTCTACACCAAAATAACAATCCCATTAAATGACATTTACTTTGACACCACATGAGCGCCGTTTGATTCCCCACAATGGAAGCTGAACCAGTAAATCCTGGAGAATGGATTACACATGGAGCAGAGAATTAACACCAAATTTCTCAAGAATTTTTTCCTCTTGAGCCGTCACATTGTATAGCATACCCCCCCCCCCCCCCGAATGAAGGATGACACTTTACTGATGATTTTATAGGTTTAATGGCAGTAAACCCTCAAATTCACCGTAAGAGCTGGGAACCACACAGAAAAACAATGTATAAGCTAAAATCCATACTCTTACAACTGTTAGCTGAAAATAACCTTAACTGACAATTCTACAAAATATACATATACAGTATGTTAACAAAGATTCAAATTGTCATATTTACATATTAAACATACCTTGTGCCTCTATCAAGGGGGCTGCTAAAAACAAATACATTTTTATATTCTGTCACAACCTTTTCTTCCCCGTCTTTTGCTGCCTTTAGCTTGCTCACGCTAACGGTTATAACAGGAAGTTCCTTCAAAATAAAAGCACAGAATATCAAACAGGAAGCCAACCGTAGCTGATAGTACATAAGTAATAAGCTCCAAAATAAAATATAAGCAAATGAAGAAATGTACATAGGGTTATTTACACTCCCACCAAAATTATGAGTATTTGGGTTCCATAAGAACATCAAATAATTTTCTCAAGCAAAAGAACCCATATAAAGAGGTTGCCTTAAGAACTTTAACAAGACCAGTTTTTGTACTGGACGCTCTACAACTGATAGCTCACTAGAGCGTTGACCTTTGTTATTTAGTCTCTTTTCTCCAAGCGAAATCTTTGCTCTTCGCACAAGTCCATCTTTTCCACCAACAGTCTCTAAAACTCTTGCAAGTCTCCATTCACCTCTGGGAGCTAGTTCATCCATGTCTAACATCACCTACTTTTAGATTCCTTTTTGGTGAATGCCATTTTTGCCTTGAAATGATGTTGTGAACATATTCCCGTCTCCAGCGGCTCCAGAACTGCTCTGCAAGGAACTGCACATGGCACCATCTCTTTTTGCCATATAGGTCCTCCTTTGGAAACGTGCCAGGTGGGGGCAACGGTGCGTTGGATTTCATGTGGAGCAGGTGATTGTGCGTAAGTGGTTCTAAGCTGTCAGGGTTGTTCAAGTTATCTATAGTTAGGGGTCTGCTGTTGACTATAGTCATGGCTTCATAGAATAGAGTCCTTAATGAAGCATCATTGAGTCTACCATGAGCAAGTGACAGAGTGGTATTCAGTACACTTCTGACAGTCTTTATCCGACGCTCCCACACTCCCCCTGCATGACTGGAGTGGGGTGCATTCATCACAGTCACATCGTCTTTCGGATAAGTACTTAGTTTCTGAGTGTCTAGTTCATTTAAGGCTGCTTTAAACTCATTTTGAGCACCAACAAAGTTTGTTCCCTGGTCACATTGGATTCGTCTGACTGCACCTCTGATTGAAATGAAACACCTTAATGCGTTAATGAATGCATCAGTAGACAAGTCCTCTAATAGCTCGATGTGGATGGCACGAGAGCAAAAGCAAGTAAATAAGAGTCCATGCAGTTTGTGTTGTTTCCTTCCTTCTGTTGTCACAAACTGACCAAAACAGTCCATGTCGCAGTGTGTGAAGGGAGGAGAGGGCTCCAAGCGCTGTGGAGGTAGGTCACTCATCCTCTGACCCTCTGGAGCTTTGCGGAGTCTGTGGCAGGTCACACACTGACCGATGTATGAAGCAACTGTTTTACTCATTCCTGGAATCCAGTAGCCACTAGATCTGATTTCATTTATGGTAAATCCCTTTCCTTGGTGTTTTACCTTGTTATGACAGGGAGATATGAGCTTAGCTGCACAGTGATCCTTTGGGATCACGATTGGATGTTTGAAGGTGTCACTTGTTGGTGAATGTCGAAGTCTCCCTCCCACCTTGAGACCATCTGTGTCCATGAAAATGTCCAGTTTAAACAGTTTGTTGTGACGTGGGAGCCGTTTTCCTTTGTTCAACAGTTTTATTTCCTGTTCGTATGCTTGATGCTGCACATCACAAATGATCACAAGTTCAGCATTTTCCTGTTCACTCACTGTAGCTGGTGCATTTGATTTGATATGTTTAGCCCTTCTTATAAGATGTGCTACAGCTTTGATTGCTCTGGACCATGACGAGAACTTACTTAGACGTTCAGCAAGACTTGCAGTGTCTGACTTTAGTTAACATTGTCTGTACTTTTCTGACTTCTGGATCTCCTATGGATAGATCCAGCTCAACAGTTTGGCGTGGGCAGTTCATTTTTCCACAAAAAGGTGGGGCCAGTGAACCAGCTAGACTTAACTCATTGACAGTTAGACCCCTTGAAGCACTGTCAGCTGGGTTCACTTCTGATGGCATGTAAAACCATTGCTGAGGGCTTGTACTTTGTCTAATCTTTTGGACCCTGTTAGCTACAAAAGTGTGGAAACAACGTGCATCATTATTTATGTAGCCCAGTACCACCTTTGAGTCAGTCCAGAAATATTCTTTCACATCATAACAGTTCTTCCCGTAACATGTTACTGACAGACTGAAACTACAGCTGCTGTGAGTTCAAGTCTGGGGATCGTGGTGAGTTTAGTAGGAGAAACTCGCGCTTTTGCTATTACCAGAGAGCAGTGAATCTCATCTTTAGTGTTTTTAGCTCTCAGCTACATTGTCCATATCCACTTGAGCTCGCATCTGAAAAGTGGTGCAACTATTTCTTTAGGCTCACCAAAACTAGCAGGTAGATAACGAGGTATGTTTAATTTTTCTAGATTTACAAAGTCACTTTGCCAACTCTCCCAACTTGGCTTGAGTGTGTTCAGTAGGGGGTCATCCCATCCGATACCGTGTTGGCGCATTTCTTGCAAGATTCTCTTTCCGTTCAGCACATATGGCGCTAAGAATCCAAGCGGGTCATCCATTGATGCAACAGTGGACAGAATGCCTCTGCGTGTGGCTGGCTGTACTTTTAGTGTGTTGTCAAACTTAAAACAGTCCTTTTCAATGTTCCATTGGATGCCTAGTGCTCTCTCTTGTGGCATGTCTTCGAATGTTAAGTCCCTTGTGTTTGTGTTTACAGCACATTCAGATGGAGGGATACTTCGCAAAACAGTGAGATCATTAGAAATGAACTTGTGAAGACGGAGGTTACCTTTGCTGCAGATTTCTCTGGCCTCTTGTGCCAACTGTATTGCTCCTTCCACTGTGTTTGTGCTTGTAACTCCATCGACAAAAGTCTCTCCATGAACTGTGAACCTGCTGGGTACAAGACACAGTGCTCTTTGGCCAAATATTTCAGTCTAATTTGCACAGCCTGGAGACGATGCTGCACCGAAGAGGTGTACCTTCATTCTGTAGGTTTGAGGTTGTGTGCTTGTATCACAGTTTTTCCACCAGAGGAAACGCAGATAGTCCCTGTCCCCTTCGACATGAAACTGATGGAACATCTTTTCTATATCGCACGTTAAAGCAATAGAATGCTGCCTAAACCTCAAGAGAATGCCAGTCAAATTGTTTAAGTCAGGCCCTTGGAGGAGATAATCATTGAGACTTGTTCCGTTGTGTTTAGCTGAACAGTCGAATACAACATGCAGTTTTGTGGGCTTTTTGGGATGGTAAATCCCGTGGTGCGGGATGTACCATTGTTCACCTTGTATCCCTTCGTTATGTACTTCTTCGATGTCTCCTCTTTCAATTATGTCATTCATGTATGCAACAGTCCCTTTTGTATTTCTCATCCTTGTTGAACTTTTGTTTTAAGTGTTCGAGTCTAATTTCTGCAAGCCTTTTGTTGTCTGGTAAGTGTGGCCTTTGAATGGAAGAGGCATCTCAGTATCCTTGTGCGTTTCTTTATTCCTTCCTCGAGTTTGTCTAGAAAAATGAGATCCTCTTGTGAGACCATTTTTGTCGCTTGCCTTTGCATCCTTAAAATCAGACTCAAGAACTTTGATAACATCCATAGGTGTTACAGGAGGTAGTTCTTTTACCATGACTCTGTGGCAAAGACTTGTTTCGGTTTCATTTGACTCTGATGGAGCCACCGACAATGCTCCACCCTAGCTCTGTCTGGATTGCCAATGGCTCATTGTCCTTTCCAAGTAGAACCTGTTTTGGAGCTAGAGTTCTGGAACAGTTAAATCCAATGAGTAGTCCAACATCACAGCTCAGAAGAGGAGGTATCTTAATCTCTGACAGATGGGGCCATTGCTTTGCAGTTTCGTTCGTGGGTATGTTGTCATAGTTAAACGGAATATAGTCCTTTGTGTAAGAGGGCGGAAGGTCAATACAAACATCTGAGTTGTAACCTCTCACATGTAACCCTGGTACTCTGACTTTTGACTGTCATGTGAACTCCCAGCATTGTGGTTAGTTTTAGATTAACTGGATGAGAGTCTGCTTGTAACTGGTTAGTTACCTCTTCACTAACAAATGTATTGTCACTTTGTGTGTCTAATAAAGCATACATCAACTGCTCTTTAGAAGGACTCTGGGTAGTGGAAACCCACAGGAACAATCATGGAGGTACTACCTGATTGACCCACCTTTGTGACGTTCAGAGCTGTGGCTGCCATAGTATCATTTTCTGTGGTTGGTGTAACGTTTGTGGAGCTCTGAGGTCTTTCATTTGCCTTGTGATTCTCATTGTGCAAACAAGTGGGGTGTCGTCTTTTGCAAGTGTGGCGATGACGACAGTCTGGCATTGTGGCCCACCTTTAAGCACCTGTAGCACAGTCTATTGTCCTTTACAAATGTCCGTTTGTCTAGTGACTTTTCTGAGAAGCTTGGGCACTTTGACAACTGATGCCTTTCATCTTTGCAGAACATGCAGGGTACTTTTAACTTTGTGTCATTTAACTTTGCTTTATCTGCATGTGCTGTAGCTTGTGTTGTAAAGACTTGGGTTGCAAATCTGTTTGGTTTAATCTCTTTTGCATGTCCTTTTTCCAGAGATGAGCTGCATGAATGGAGTGCATAGGAAGAAGTCACGGGATTACATGCAATTTCCGCCTCGAGTGCTACAAACTCTGCAAAATCCTTGAAAGAGGGGAAATCTTTGCCTTCCATGAGAGCAACTGACCTGATGATTCCAACGTGTTGCGAGCCATTCTGGAACCTTTTGCAATAACTTTTGGTTTTCCTCACAGTCACTCAGTATCTCTAAGCCCTTTAGATGTGGTGTTGCTTGGAGACAGGTTGTGAGAAAATCAGAAAATGTCCGTAAACCTTCTGCATCCTTTGAGTGGATTTTAGGCCACTTCGACAGTTTCTCTGAATGCCTTTTGAACAACAAAAGGCATCTTTGTATGCCTCTTCGTCGCTACGATAAAATGTGCCCTCAAGGCATTTAAGTGCTGTGCCAGTGATATACCTTTTTAACAAGTGCAGTTTATCAGCAGGAGATATACCTTTGCAGTCTACCAGTGAGCTGAAGGAAGCCTTCCATTTGATATAGGTGATGGGATCTCCGCTGAACACGATAGGCACTGGCATTCTGTTTACAGCTATGCCGTCTTGGATAGCTTTAGCCAGCTGGGAAATGTCTGTGGGAGGCGATGGAGAAACAACTTGAGTGTGGTTGTTGCAGAATAGTTGACAGGAAGGGATGCATATTGTTGCATGAGCGGGTGGTATGAACCTGTGGAGAGCAATGGGGCTGGTTGTGCAAAGCTTTGGTTGACAGAAGTCCCATTGTTCTGTAACATACATTGACTGTCCGTATCAACTTTCAATTTCTTGTCATAAATCTCTAATTTTGCACGTGCAGCTTGCCTTTCCTTTTCTGCTTGTAAGTGCTCTAGTTCAAACTTTTGTGCATCCAATTCTCTCCTGTGTTTCTCTTCCATTTCTCTTAATTTTTCCCTTTGTTTGATTTCCTCTTGTGTGATTTTATACTGAGCTTCCTTAGCAGCTAATTCTGCAGCTGCATCAATTCTTTTGGCAGTGATGCTTGCTTCAGAGTGATAACTGGACTGTGATGAAGTGCCAAAAATGGACTTAGCATGTTCATAAGTTAAGAGTTGATGGAGGCGCTGCTTTTCTCTATCTGCATCATATTCATCTATGGCTGCTAAACGCTCTGAAGTGACTTTCATAATGTCTTTTGTCACAGATTCACAGGAGTCCATTTTACGCCTTATGACATGGGATGGTGCATTATGCTCCTAGTTCACTGTATGCTTTTGTCATGTCATTTACTGTCCTTTCAATATCAGCCATTTCTGCTAACTGAATCTGACAGATCACTTTTGATGTCTGCTCTGTAAATTCTGACCTGACTTTTCCAATGTTCATAGCTAGTTAACAGCTTTTTCTCTTTTAGTCTGTTCATCCCTTTGATGTAACAGCGTTTTCTCTGTAGGCACACTATGCCTTTCTGATCGCCTTGGTGACGTTTCATTAACTGTTTCCTCTCGTTCCTTTTCATTTATCTGTTCTGATTTAATATCTTCCATTTTGAGTGTGATAGCTTGTCACTGTATCCTTAGACCGTTGCTGCAGCTCGCTGCTCCGCGTCGTTTCCATGCCGTTCCTTGAAATCGCAGGCAGCTCGTAGCATGTTTGGTGAAGCGTCTCCTTTTGGCTTGGGGCTCCTGCTTCGATCAGGCGACAGGCTTTCACTTCTCCCGGAGGTAAGCTCTTACTATAGCATACCCCCCCAAATGAAGGATGACACTTTACTGATGATTTTATAGGTTTAATGGCAGTAAACCCTCAAATTCACCGTAAGAGCTGGGAACCACACAGAAAAACAATGTATAAGCTAAAATCCATACTCTTACAACCGTTAGCTGAAAATAACCTTAACTCTGACAATTCTACAAAATACACATATGTTAAAGATTCAAATTGTCATATTTACATATTAAACATACCTTGTGCCTCTATCAAGGGGGCTGCTAAAAACAAATACATTTTTATATTCTGTCAACCTTTTCTTCCCCGTCTTTTGCTGCCTTTAGCTTGCTCACGCTAACGGTTATAACAGGAAGTTCCTTCAAAATAAAAGCACAGAATATCAAACAGGAAGCTAACCGTAGCTGATAGTACATAAGTAATAAGCTCCAAAATAAAAGCAAATGAAGAAATGTACATAGGGTTATTTACACATTGTATATCTATATAGCTTTTTTAAATCCCCTTCTCTCCATTTCTTTCATCCGTGCATGTCTGGAGTGAGTTTTGGTCTAAAAACCATCTGCTTCCACTGGTCTATCAGTTGTTTGCCAAAGGAGCTCAACTTAGGAGAGCTCTACATAACTTAGCCCAGTGCCCAGGGGATCCTGGGTTCGATCCCAGCCCCCAACCAGTGGTCTGTGTGGTGTGGAGTTTGCATGTTCTCCCCGTGTCTGCGTGGGTTTACTCGGATTTCTCTGGTTTCCTCCCACATGCCAAAAACATGCATGTTAGAATCCCCAGTTTGATGCCAATTAACCCAAGTTGTCCTTAGTTATGACAGAGTGAATGGTTGTCTGTGTTGGCCGTGTGATGGACCAAAGGTACTGGGATAGGCTCCAGCCTCCCCACCCCGTGACCCGAAAAGGATTAAGCAGAAGAAGATGGATGGAACTTTCACCAGCGTTTGCCATCATTAACTTATCAGCTTTTGCCAGAATGCAAGTAAATGTTGGTCCAAACATTGTAGTGTGAATCCACCCCCCCCCCCCCCAAAAAAAAGCAGGTCCACATTGGCAAAGTTGCAACAAGACGTCCTACAGTATCCTTCCATTCCCACAAACCATTTAAGTTCTCTCCAAGTGGTGGGAACAGGGAGATTTAATATAGCCCCTACCTTCATTGTCAGTGGTAGAACTTGACCCTGTCCAACCACTTTTCCCAGATATTTCACAGTGGCCTTAGCAATTTCAGACTTTCCCAGATTGACTGTCACATTGGCAGCTTGGAGGCACTCAAACACTGCCGTCACATGTTTGAGATGGTCTGGCCAGGAATCACTAAAGACTACCATGTCTACAAGGTAAGCCTCAACATTGTCTAAACCAGACAGAACAAGGTGCATCAATCAAAAAGAATCACCTGTATTTAAGCCAAACAGCATGCAGTGATAAGAAAACCACCTGCACCAGGGATCATGAAAGCCGAGAACTCCTTAGCACGTTTGGTTAGTTGAACCTGTCAATAACATTTGAGTAAATCAAATTTATTGCAATAGGCAACCAACCCAATGCACAGTCAACCCCTGACAGTGGGCAAGAATCTGGTTTGGTAACACTTGAGCTTGCAAAAAAAAAAAAAAAAAAAAAAAAAAAACCCACACCAAAACCAGTGAGTGATCTGGTTTTGGAACCAAGAGGCACTGGACTCCAGGTGCTTTTACTAGGTTCAGCAATGTCATGCTCTTATGTATTCTACTTCTGGAGAAGGGCACGTTTCTCAGGCCTCACCCTGTATGCATGTTTGACAGGCCATGCATCACCAACATCTGTCGTGTTCCAGTACTTTTAAGTTGGAATATTGTCAAAGATTCTCTATTGAAGGAATTTCAGAGTAACTATATCAAATCTTTCCCAGGGCCTAAATGTGACAGGTACTCATCCAAGTTCATGAGGATGCTAGAGTTCTCAAAATGACTTAAAGCAGGGGTATCCCATCATGTGCCATGGAGGGCCAAGACCCTGCAGGTTCTCTTCTACCCAGTCTCTTCAGCAGGTGTTTTCAGTGATCAGCAATCAGCAGATTTCACTGAATTTCTTCCCACTGTTGAAGAGACTGGTTGGAGGTGAAGCCTGCAAGGTCTTGGCCCTCCAAGGCACATGATGGGACACCCCTGACTTAAAGACACCACGGCTCTGTGGCTGAGACTGTGCCTTGCATCTGAGTTCACCAGAACAGTACAAGTTTTCAGTTCCTTCGTCATCTGGAGCATTGTAAGTGTAACCCAGTGTTAAACACAAATTGTAAATATAAAGCTAAAGGAAAAAAAAAACAAAACACCACACACTCATTTCACAATGGAAGTGGATATTTTGGAGATGAGTATATGAATACAACATAAGTTCATAAAATAGGTTTATAAATAGTTAGGAACATTCTTTGGAAAGTTTTGATAACGTTCCCGATAGTTTTATTTGGCGTTTTGGGTGACCAATGGCTGCGTTGTTAGCTGGGCAGCAACAGCCAATGGGGTTCCACCACCCAATGGGGTCACGCATTCTCGCTCAGGTTTGGCGTAATCCGCAGAACGCTTTTAGTCACGGCAGAGACAGACGAGGAAGCGCAACTCCTTACTAGATGGAGAGCTAGCATGCTGGTATCAGCCTTTGCTCGGATAAAACCCTTGAAATTGGTAAGCCTAAACCAAAATGAGACATTGCCAAATTCTAATACTTTTGTAAATTTTAAGATTGGAATACAAAGGCTGTCGACGCCGTTGAGCACGGGAATCCCATTGACGCAAGTGTCACCTAGCGTGGCAAGTGCCATTGTTGTGTATGGGGATGCTAATCGCTAGCTTAGCATGCTAAGCGCCGACGCTAATTTTCGGCTACTTTATCAGAAAGACATTTTTCTGAGCTATGGTGGTTAGCAAAGGTCTCAATTCCCCTGCCATTAAATGTATTTAATGGTGAAGGTTATACCTGTGATTTATAGGCGTTTAATATATTGTTGTACAGTTAGAAATATTTTATAAAAAAAGCTATAGAGCATAGCTTATTTTTTGTGTTCCGACCCATTTTATAGGTCAGGGTTTTTTGTTTGGACTGGTTGGACCAGAAGAGGATGATTCTCCAGCTCTGGATGGCGAGCCAAAGCCCAAATCAGCTTGACCACTAGAAGTGGTCTAATTGATCACTTGGAAAGGACTCTAGAAACTGTAAATACATTTTGGATATTTTATTTTTAATTTTTTGTGACAAGGGCTGTATTTTTTGTTTATGTGTACATATTTGTAAAAATATGTATAGTTGCAAGTTCTATACACTGTATTGTGCCATCTGTTGTTGCACCTCCCAGGCTCCTACAAACCTGTAATCTTCTGATCTGGCCCAATTTTTTTTTTTGTACTACACCTAAAGCAAGTAGGTGTTAATGAATGTTACATAAGGTTTCATCATGTTCACATGACAAAATTGATGTCTATTTCTACATTTGGGTGTAGCATCAATAGAGGGCATGCACATGATGTCACAATCCCAGAAGTTGCTGTTTCTACTCAGCACTGAGTTGCAAAAAGACTGTGCCAACATTGGTTTGAATCATTTCAATGGAGCAAAGAAACCTAAGAGGACAAGCTGGTTTAATCAACTTTTGAGGTGACATGTTTGAAATCTTGTGTATGCTCTAGTTTTTTTTAATTTTAGATATTTTTTTAAATCACTTTACAGTGTAAGGTCACCCAGAGCCAGCTGGACACAGTACAAGGACGGATAATGTTTTTACACACAAGGAGCTGTTCAGAACTCCTTATAACAACTCCTTTTCCAAAGATAGTGATGATAATCAAGTCAGTGGCAGTAATGCACCTGTAAGCTGGTTGCCAACTGCCAGTCAAATCCAAGAAGAAAGCCCGGTTTTGTTAGTTAGCAGCTAACCAAGCGTTAGCCTAGCTTCCCAATACAGTGAGTAGCACATACCTGACATGGCTCAACTAGAGGCTTTTCTAGGTGTCTGATAACGGATACTGCAACTTTGAGGATTCCTTTGGTTTTCAAGGCACATCTAAAATGGTGATTAACTTGTGCAGTTGACTGTGCAAATAGATTCTGCAAGAAGTCTGAGCTATCCTTTTACAGACTGCTGAAAAGTAAAGAAAGGAGAAGTAAATTGATTGCTGCAATCAGCAGAAGCAACTGGAATCCATGCACCGAAACATGGCTTTGTTCTTTTTGTCACAGATATGTTGGATTTTACTGTAAAGAGGATGGTGATTGATTAGCTTATTAAAGCCAAGGCACACAAAAGGGCTGTTGGGAATTTTGTTTATTAGTATCATCTGTATGCATCTCTGAATGACTCCTAGGCTACTTTTACTTACTGAAGTGTTCATCTTAATCATCATCTACATCATCATAGTCTGTCATGGGTGACGATGACTGTTTCATTTAGGTCTGATCAGATTCCTCCACACAGCTGTCCTTAGCCTTCCACTGCCAGGAACTCCTGTCTATGTCCAACTTCTTCAAGTTTCTTTTTACAGTGTCTTTAAATCTGAGCCTTGGTCTACCCTGATTGTGTTTGCCCTCGCATAACTGTAGAGTAACTGCCGAGGGAGACGCTGGTGGTCCATCCTCAACATGTCCGAGCCATCTCAGGTTCATCTGTATTAGCATGTCCTCCATTGATGGTAGACCAGCTCATTTCAACACTTCTGTTGGTTATGTCATTCCAGGAGATGTTCATTATGGCTTGAAGGTGTCTCATGTACGCGTGGAGTTTCTTCACCTGCACTCTGTAGACAGTCCAAGTTTCAGCACCATACAACAGAGTAGTCAGTACTGTCGCTCTGTACACTTTGCATTTCACACAGACATGTCGCTTGTTCCAGTCTCTCCCTCAAGTTTCCAAACAGTGCTCGCTCTTCCCATTCTGAGAGAGTTCATCCTCCAGCCTAGCATTCTCTGAAACCGTACTCCCTATGTTCTTGAAAGTCTTGCACTTGACTAGTGGCTCTGTACCAATGCTGATCTCTTCCGGTAGTGATGTTGATAATTGGAACTTTGGTGGTTGATAAAGGATAAAGTCGTCTTGATGTTGATTTTGAGGCTGAATTTGCTAGCTGCTCTTGCAAATTTCTCCACTAAAGAGTGCATATTTTCCACGCTGTGTGCAACTAGAGCACTGTTGTCAGCATAGAGCATTTCTCTTACCATCTTTAAATTCAAGAGTAAGACATCGATAAACTGCCACATTGAACAAGTCTGCTTCTTTCCTTGTTTGAATGTATACTTCTGAAGTGTCTTTGAAGGCCACCTCAAGTATGGCTGCCAGATATAGCAAGAAGAGTGTAGGTGCCAGCACACACCCTTGTTTCACCCCGTTGCTTACTGAAAAGTCTTTAGATACTGATCCACTCATTGCCACGTTTGCTTGCATACGTGTATGGAGTGCCTCGATCAGGCTGACAAACTTCTCTGTACAACCATATTTCTCGAGTACCTGCCAAAGTCCTTGTCGCGAAATAATATCGAAGGCTTTACTGAAGTCCATGAAGACTACATAAAGTGGCATGTTCTGTTCGATCCACTGTTCTTGAACCCGTTTCAAGCAGAAAATCATGTCCATTGTGCTTCCACTTCTAAAGCCGCACTGGGTTTCCGGTAGTACATTCTGCGAGATGTGTTCATTGTTCGAGTGTTTAGTACACGAGAGAATCTTAACAGTGGCTAGCTGTGATTATCTGGTCTCAGCTCTGAAGTCCAACCCATCCTATTGCAGACATCTGGACCTGGGTACCAACCAGCTGCAGGATTCAGGAGTGAAGCAGCTGTGTGGTTTTCTGGAGAGTCCACATTGTAGACTTGAAGCTCTGAGGTCAGACTCCTCATTTTTGTTGTGTCCATGTGTGATGTCGGGGGGGGGGGGGGACTCTGGGTGGCCCCGCTGTTCTTGTTGATCACTTTGGGAGTTTGTTTGGGCATGCTTGATGCAAGCGTTTCCAGGAGGCTGATGGGACTGTTGCTCCATATGGTTAAAATGGGTTCATGAAGGGCATCCATGGTCTGGAACCGATTTCTGTTTTGTAAGCTTCCCTTGCCCTCCATCCCCAAATGCTCTCAATGGGATTTGGATCAGGGGAACACAGGACGGTCCAAAACAGCCAAGCCGGAGAATCCAACGAGCTGTCCATACAGACATTGGCCAACCCTCGACCCAAATACCCTAACTGATGCTGACTGCAGCCCAATAGCCATAAGACTGCATCTGCTAAAGATGGAATTCTGGGCTTAAAAGGCTTGAAGAACAAACATGCCTTCAAAAGCCACATCTCCCATGCTACAAACTTGCCAGTTTGGACTTCAGAGCACCAAACATGACATTGAAAAGATGGAAAGTTTTATTCTCCAACGAGAAAAAGATTTAATCTGGATGGTCCTGGTGGTTTCCAACGTTCCTGGGATGACTGTTAGATTTTACTGGAGATGTTTTCTACATGGCACAGTGGAGGCTCCATGTTCTGGGGTGCTTTTGCCTTCAGCGGAACAATGGTGCCACGGGTTGTGCATGGGCGTCAATGGCTGGCTTTGGAGATGTTGCAGTAGGTATCCCTCTTGACTGGGGGCCCTAGTCTGTGTGGCAACGACTGGATCTTTCAACAGGATGACGCTGCAGTTCACAGCGCCCACTTAAGATTTCTTCCAGGAGAACAACATTAATCTTGTCAGAAGCTGTTGGTGCAGATTGGCAGCCACATTTTTGTCGGTCTGCCCCAGGGCAGCTGTGGCTACAGTAGTAGCTTGCCACTACCATTGTCTTGAGTGAATGAATAATGCGTCCATTGTAAAGCATCTGAGTGTCTATGAAAAGCACTATATAAATCTGATGCACTACCACCACTACTGCTTGCAGCAATGGTAAAAATAAGCACTGGCTTGCTTGCTACCAGATAACCATGAAAACCGGTACTACCCGTCTCATGGGTCAGGCCGTCAGCGACTCAACTGGCATCCCCACCCTTCCGAGGGCATGGAGGATGAAACGGGGCATCCTGGCATAACTAAAAACATTGCCACAGGTCTGGTGGACCACTCCCAGTTACATGGTTTGAGACTGGACATCCTGGCAGATAAACATCTGTCGTAAGGTCTGTGGTGGACTGTGCCAGTCGGTGTATTGTGACATGCACTACACAGAGCAGAGATAAACCTCTGTCAGTCACTGTAAAAGATACTGAGTCAGTTTGTCTTTGCTTGTCCTTGCCGGTGATAATACAGACGTGGACAAAATTGTTGGTACCCCTCTGTTAATGAAAGAAAAAAACACAGTGGTCAGAAATAACTTGAATCTGACAAAAGTTGTAATAAAAATTCTATGAAAATTAACCAATGAAAATCAGACAATCCTTTTGAATTGTGGTTCAGAATTATTTTAAAATAAACTCATGAAACAGGCCGGACAAAAGTGATGGTACCCTTAGAAAAGATTGAAAAATAATGTGACCATAGGGACATTTTCAACCAAGATGTGTCCTCCAACATCACAGGTCTCTACAAACTTGTAATCAGTCGGCCTATTTAAAGGGTGACAAGTAGTCACTGTGCTGTTTGGTGACATTGTGTGTACCACACTAAACATGGACCAGAGGAAGCAAAGGAGAGAGTTGTCTCAGGAACATCAAGCTGCTTGGAGATGGTGTTATAACCTTTAACATGCTTGTCTTAAATTTTCTTTCCAATCTCCTGTGACTACAGTTGCACATTCAGAAATTTAAGATCCAGGGGACTGGAGCCAACCTCCCTGGACGTGGCCGCAGGAGGAGACTGATAATACGAATGGTAACAAAAGAGCCCAGAACTTCTAAACACATTCAAGGTAAAGGTACATCAGTGTCAGATCGCACCATCTGTCATTGTTTGAGCCAAAGTGGACTCCATGGGAGACTACTAAAGAGGACACCACTGTTTAACAAATCATAAAAAAGCCAGACTGGAATTTGCCAGACTGCATGTTGACAAGCCACAATGCTTCTGGGAGAATGTCCTATAAACAGACTAGACAAAACTGGAACTTTTTGGCAAGGCACATCAGCTCTATGTTCAGACGCAAAAATGAAGCATACCAAGAAGAGAACACTGTCCCTACTGTGAAACATGGACGAGGTTCTGTTATGTTCTGGGGTTGCTTTGCTGCATCTGGCACAGGGTGTCTTGAATCTGTGCAGGGTACAATGAAATCAAGACTATCGAGGTATTCTGGAGAGAAATGTGCTGCCCAGTGTCAGACAGCTTGGTCTCAGTTGCAGGTCATGGGTCTTGCAACAGGATAATGACCCAAAACACAGCTGAAACACCCAAGATGGCTAAGAGCCAAACATTGGACTATTCTAAAGTGGCCTATGGGCTCCTTTCCACCAAACCGGTTCCAGTGCTTAACTGGAGCCATTGCGTCATTAGCACCAGTTCTTTGGGTTTCCACCGACTTAAGCACCAGTCCCGGGCTCCCAAAAGTGGGGCTATCGCGGCCCCAACTCCTAGCTGGGCCAGAGGCAGCACCAGTCGACGTAGTTACATCAGCAGCCCATGGGCGGCGTTAACAGACCTGAAGAGCGATTGTAGACATTACAACCGCCGTTTCATTTCCGAACATCCAGCGATGAATGGTAAAACAAAGCAGGTGTGGACTGAAGATGAAATTCATTTTTTCTTGGCTCAGTGGACTTCAGCAGAAGTCCAACAAAAACTGGAAGGTGCATTTTTTTGTTGAGATGTCATAAGTATATATATATATATATATATATACACACACACATACACACACACACACACACGTAATGTGCTTGATAACGCTTGTAATCTTATGAGCCCTGATCTAAATCCTATTGAACATCTGTCGAAGTTGCTGAAACATGCCATCTGGAGAAGGCACCCTTCAAACCTGAGACAACTGGAGCAGTTTGCGCATGAGTGGGCCAAAATACCTGCTGAGAGGTGCAGAAGACTCAAGTTACAGAAATCGTTTGATTGCAGTGATTGCCTCAAAAGGTTGTGCAACAAATTAAGTTAAGGGTACCATCATTTTTGTCCAGGCCTGTTTCATGAGTTTGTTTAAAATTCTGTTGAACCACAATTCAAAAGCATAGTCTGATTTTCATTGGTTAAATTTTCATAGAATTTTTATTTACTACCACTTGTCAGATTCAAGTCATTTCTGTGACCATTGTGGGTTTTTCCTTTCATTAACAAAGGGGTACCAACAATTTTATCCACGTCCGTACCTTTATCTGCCAAAAATGTGCTGCAGTCACATTTTTGGCAAGCAGTTTCATTATTTAGCAAATGCAAAGTCCTCAAGCCAAGCAGTTGCCTCCTGGTTTGCTGTATGGAGGGTGTGTAATCCTCCTTCCAGTCTTTCGAGCGGGCAAGCCTCTATGATGTGTTCCATTGTTTGCCCCTCTCCACATGCGCACAGTGGGCTAGGGCTACTGCCCCATCTGTGAAGGCTGGCCAAGCAGGGGCCATGTCCAGTCCTGAAGCGATTGAGTGTAGACCACTGTCAACTTGGGAGGTTGGTGCCCGGGACCTGTTGGTTGGGGTTTGTCACCAGGTGTTTGTTTGGGACCTCCTTGGTCCCCCATTCCTCTTGCCAAGCTGTCTGGATGGTGAAGTCAGCTGGGGGAGGGTTTTTCCAAATTGGCCGTCTGGATGGAAGTCGGGCAGTGGGTGGGGTGTAGATATCTGCATGGAATGGTAAGTGAGGAGAGTCTTTGGCTTTTTGAAGCATCCTTTGAGAGTGCCGCTTGCCAGATGTGTTGGGGGCTATGTTTGACAGTACAGGGAGCCAGGGGAGTGGTGTTGAGCGGATTGTCCCAGTTATGGTTCTCATGGTTGTGTTGAGCTGGGTGTCTACGTGGTGTGTGTAGGATGACCTGGATCAGACAGGGGCACAATATTCTGCTACAGAGTATGAAAGGGCCGGTGCTGAGGTGTGCAGGGTGGAGACTGCCACCCCCCCATTTTGCACCAGCGAGCTTGCACAGCAGGTCGTTTGGTGCCTTCACCTTAGCAGCCGTCCCCTTTAAATGTTCCTTGAAGGATAGGGTCCTGTCAAGGGTCACTCCAAGGTAGGTTGGATTCGAGGCATGCTTAAGCTCGAGTCCGCTCAGGTGGATGTTTAGTTCTCCGGCAGCTTTTACATTTACATTTCAGGAGCAACTTCACCAGAATCATGGATACTATGGAGCAAGACGGGGCGAAGCAGGCGGACACGGTGAAGAGTGGTGGCCGAGCGTTTGACATATGGACATGGTTTTGGCGTGTTGATCTTTGACCTACTATCCCTGGTGGCTGATGACCAAATACATGGGGCAGAGCTGAGAGTCAAACTTCAACACCACAAGGACCCCAACATCACTTTGGAGGTGTATCACCAGCACGATGAAACGCTGGAGGTGGTGGCAATGCTCAACAGTTCATCGGTATTCAAATCAGTAGGAGAGTGTAAAGTGTTCAACATGACCAGTCAGCTGATGAGCTGGCTCAAGCAAAAGTCAGTCAGATTGCCACAAAATATGTTGAGATCAGGTAAACGAGAAGAAGAGAGGCCCATTTCTTCCTCGTCAGCCTGGTTATGTTGCACATATGGCCAAAAAGCAGAGAGTGAGTCACTGGGCCTTAATGGTGGTCTTCTTGAAAACTGGATCTGGGGAAAAGGCAGCATCTATAGCAAGCTTGCACCACACAGCAGAACAGTCCAAGTTCGTGTCCACAGCTGAGATCAAAAAAAATCACAATGTCTAACAGACAAACGGGACCACCCAGGGGAAATAGTAAGAGTCCCACCGGTGCCCATAGGATAGAAGAACACAACTCAGTGTTGCAAAGTGGACTTTATTGACTTTAATAAGAGGTTGGGGGTCCTTGATTGTCGCACCTAAAACATACGCCTTCCGCTGTGAGGGTTCCTGCTCAGGTCCATTGGGTGATCCCCAGAAACCATTCATGCTTATATGCAGGCACTATTAAATCATGTCCAACCTGACAAGGTGCCATTACCTTCCTGTGCCCCATCCGAAATGAAGTCATTGAGCATGCTGTACTTTGAGAACCAGCAAATGTTCCTTCGCCACCACAAAGATATGATTGTGGATGAATGCAATTGCCAATGACACCTACAAGTGCCTGCAAGTGTGGCCTGTCCTTCAAATCATGACCAACAGAGACCAGAAGCAATTTTTTGGAAAAAAAAAAAAAAAAGGAAAATTGCATTCAATCCAAGAGCTTGCTTACTTACCATTCCTGTGGGACGAGGGCTGGGCCACCATCACCATGCATAGAGCCAATCAGGTTAACCAGTGCGTGCCAACATTGCTGGTTTTGGGCCAGCTCCTCTGCGTTGTCAACAGCGACTCCGAGCTGTTGGAGGTCTCTCTCCACCACATCGAACCATCTGGTGTGTGGCTTGCCCTGAGGTCTTTTCCACCTCGAGGCCCTGGAGTCGAACATGAGGATGGCTTTTGTTGAGCATTCTGGTGGAAGGCAGAGGACATGACCAAACCAGTAGATATGCCACTGTAATAAGGTGGGATGCTGCAGGCTGATGTATGCGGGCTCGGAGTGGGTCAGAAGTGTGCTGGGGCTACCTGATGTTCTCGATGGTTCTGAGGGCTCGACTATCAGACCCATCCACTCTCGAGGCTAGAGTCTTATTCAGTGACCATGTCTCTGACCCATAGAGTAGGATGGTGAGGACTGATGCATTGTATGTGCAAAGCTTCATCTTTCGGGAAATTGAATGATGGCGCCAGAGAGGTTTCCATAGTGCCTGCAGGGCTGATGCAGCGAGGTCATGTCTGCAGTTAATCTCTGGTTTCATGTCCTCATTGTTGGTCACTGGAGCACGTATACACAAAGGAGTTGACAAACTTAACAGCATCATTCCCGAGCTGTAACGGGGGTAGGTCCATATGAGATATGCATTTAACATGAAAGTGTAATATGGACATGCACCTCCAGGTGGCGCCTCGCCCTACCCTATATAAGGCCAGGTTGGCAATCTTGTTACTCTGTCTCACCTTGACCTTGGCCAGGGTCTTGTATGTGTCCACCAAACACCAGTGAGTTCAATAGAGCTGTGTTCCAAGTCATCTCACCTCTTCTGTGAACCAGGGGTAATATCAGACATAACAGTCTGGTCCGTCACCGACATGCATTAGCTTAGTCTTCATCCAGCTCACCTGAAGGCCCAGCTTCACTGCCCCTTCATGATAGACAACTAGAGCACCTCTCAGCTGACTGTTGGATGGGCTGAACAGGATGGTATCGTCAGCATATTCAAGGTCAGCCAGATGGTAGTTGCCAAACTGCATGCCAGGGACCCACTTGCAGACCTTGGTCATCAGATAGTCTGACACAATTGAAGAGATCAGGAGCAGCCACACAACCTTGTTGGACCCCACTGTTGATGGGAAACCAGCCGGACTCCTTTCCATTCACAAAAACTGCTCACAAGTTGCTGAGACAAAATCTCTCCAGGTCTTTCTGGAGCTTTCCACGAGTGGTCTTTGGCTCTTGGATAACTCTTCTGATAAGTCTTTTGACTCCTCTGTTCCAAGTCTTGTTAGAAATCTGTCCAGTCAGAAATATTATATTTATATATTGTAGTTTGCTAGAAGATTTTTTCTACATGGACTGGAATGCAAACTCAGCAAGACGTGCCTGAACATAACTCCACCAGGGCCTAATGAGATTCTCAATGTTCCAAGGCTCCAACACCAAACTGCAACTTGGTCTTGTGGTGTGTTCCATTAACATCAGAGGTCTGAACTCGGAGGTTGGAACAGCAATGCCAGCTAAAGACAATACAACATGTGGCAATTTGCGTATGAAAACAGTAGCAATATGTACGTTGATAAAAGAACGTGAGAGAGAAGAACTGTGGAGGTGGCAGGACGACGCAGCCAGCTAACGGCTTCTGCTCATCAGGCCGGCAGCAGAGACAGCTGGCCATGATCTCAGAGTTTACTACCAATATCCAGCATGTGGCGGGTAAACTTAATGTAGTGGCAGACTGCCTCTCGCGCGCCATGGCGGCTACAGTCCGCGTGGGGGTAGATTATGCAGCCATGGCCGCGGATCAGGTTAGCGACGCGGACGTGCACGCGCTCCAGTCTGGACCAACAGGGTTAAGACTGGAGAACAGGGTGCTGCAAGACGGTATGTCCCCCCTAATCTGCGATGTCTCCACTGGGCGACTGCGGCCGGTGGTACTCGCCGTGTGGCGCCGCCGCGTTTTTGACTATTCATTCTCTGGCGCACCCAGGAGTGCGCGCGTCAATCAAAATGGTGGGAGAGAAATTTGTATGGCCGAGCCTGCGCAAAGAAGTTAGGGAATGGGCAGCAGCCTGCATGGCCTGTCAACGAGCCAAGGTACAGGCACACGAGAGCTCCTTTGGAGCCTTTTCACATCCCGGCTAAGAGGTTCGATCATGTTCATGTGGGCCTCGTAGGCCCACTTCCGCCATCACAGGGGTGTACACACCTTCTGACAATGGTAGACTGCACCACGCGCTGGCCGGAAGTGGTCCCACTGGCGTCAACCACAGCCGAGGAGGTGGCGCGTGCGTTTTTAACAGCATGGGTAGCGCGTTTTTGGAGTCCCGTCGGACGTTACGTCCGACAAAGGCCCTCAATTTATTTCCGAACTTTGGTCAGCAATGGCCTGCAGCCTGGGGGTAACAATCCACCACACACAATTCGCAGGCTAATGGGTTATGTGAACGTTTTCACAGGTCATTGAAAGCGGCTCTCAGAGCGTCGCTTACAATGCAAATTGGGTGGACAGGCTACCATGGGTTTTATTGGGGTTGCATTCTGCACCTAAAGAGGATTTAGAAGCCTCCCTGGCGGAGCTAGTTTTTGCGCAGCCACTTCAGCTGCCTGGGGAGTTTCTCCCAGATAATCCTGCGGCAGAATGTTCCCCGGCTCAGCGGTTGCAGCATGGCACGGAATCAGGCACGCTGCCTGGCCCCGTTCACCAGTTTTCTGCGCGTTTTTATACCTAAGGCTTTAAAAAACGCAGAGTTTGAGCTCTGAGAGTGTCACTCGAGGCTCTGTCAGAGGTGACCATTTCATTCCTCTGTGCAGGAGCACTTTCAGTAAGTCGGCCTGGTCAGTGAGGAGCGCTAGTGAGTGGAACTCAGTACCTGAGGAGGTTAAACTGCTCAACATTCAAGGCCTTCACAAAAAAAATTGAAAATGTGGCTTAAACACCTACAGCTGCCAACACTAAAGATAAGTCTGCTGTGATGTTTGATGTTTTTAAATGTACGGTTTGTTATGCATGTCATTTGTTACATTAGTGCCCTCTTAAATGTCTAGCCATGTTTTTTCTTGTAGATGCATTTTACTGCTTTTTTACATTTTGCCCGGGGGACTACAGATGAAAACTAGCCTTTTGGCTAATTCTAGCTTTTTTAACCATGTGTAATCATGTGTTTTATGAAATTGCACTGTCCCTTTTCAAATAAACCAAACTAAACATTGGAGATCGAATAAACTGGAGACGGTTTTTGCTGGGCTTTGTTTTAGGTGCCAGGTTTTGCAGAACTGGTCCACTTTGGCAAGATCTTCCGTGAGCACCCTTTTCGGTGGCTCAAAGTCTGGTGCTTGGAGTGCCAAACAGATGTCGTCTGCATAGATGAATTTGCGGGATTTTGTAGTGGGCAGGTCGTTTATGTAGAGGTTGAACAGGGTTGGAGCTATAACAGCCTTGTGGGAGTCCGTTTTTCTGCGTTCTCCATGCGCTTATGTTCTGACTGAGGTGGACTCTGAACCTTCGGTTGGCCAGCAGGGTTTTTATAATTGCTGTTGCCCAAGCAGGGATCGCCTTTGTAAGTTTCAGGAGGAGACTTTTGTGCCAGACCGTATCATAGGTGGCTGTAAGATAGAGAAACAGCCCCTGTCTTCAGTCTGCTCTCGAAGCCATTTTCGATGAAGGTGGTTAGGGCCAGTACTTGTTCTCCTGTGCTGCGGTCCTTGCAGAAACCTGCTTGATCCACACTTAGAATATCCTCTATTCCTGGGGAAATGCGTTGCAGTCAGAATCAGGTTTATTGCCATTGTTCATGTAGTACACAAACTAGGAATTTGTCTCGGTACAATGCTGCAACATTAAACATGATAGGATAAGAGAAATAAACTATACATGTAATAAAGTGTAGGATAAGATTAAGTGATACTGGTCAACAGTTAAAATATATATTAGCCAGCAGCAGATACTGTGGAGAACTATATAGTGCAGTCGGTAATGCAGGAAGAACAGTGATGATTGACATGAGTCTGGTTGAGCTGCTGTACATGGTGCACGAGTCAATAAGTCACTTAGTGTTCAGCAGTCTAATGGCAGAGGGGAAGAAGCTGTTCATGTGACGGGAGGTTTTTGTCTGGATGGACCGAAGTCTTCTACCAGAGGGGAGGGGGGCAAAGAGTACGTGACCAGGGTGTGAGGGATCGGCTATGATCCGGCCAGCACGCCTCCGGGTCCTGGAGATGTACAGATCCTGGAGAGATGGGAGCTTGCAGCCGATCACCTTCTCAGCAGTGCGCACGACGCGCTGCAGCCTTAGTCTGTCCCTGGCAGTGGCTCCTGCGTACCACACGGTTATGGAGGTGGTGAGGATGGACTCGATGGCTGTGTAGAACTGCACTAACATCTTGGTGGGTAGCTTGAGCTTCCTCAGCTGCCGCAGGAAGAACATCCTCTGCTGGGCTTTTTTGATGAGTGAGCTGATGGTCAGCTCCCATTTGAGGTCCCTGGTGATGGTAGTGCCTAGGAAGTGGAAGGAATCAGCAGTGGTGATGGGAGAGCCTGAGAGGGTGAGGGGGGGCAGAGGAGTAGTGACTTTCCTGAAGTCTACAATCATCTCCACTGTCTTCAGAGCGTTCAGCTGCAGGTTGTTATTGCTGCACCAGGACGCCAGCTGGGCCACCTCCCTCCTGTAGGCGGACTTGTCGCCGTTGGAGATGAGCCCGATGAGGGTGGTGTCGTCCGCAAACTTGATCAACTTGACAGACTGGTGGCTGGAGGTGCAGGAGTTGGTGTAAAGGGAGAAGAGTAGGGGGGAAAGTACACAGCCCTGGGGTGATCCGGTGCTGATGCTAGTATAGTCTGAGACAGTCTTTCCCAGCCGCACATGCTGCCTCCGGTCCGTCAGGAAGTCGATGATCCACCTGCAGAGGGAGTCAGGCACGTTGAGCAGGGACAGCTTGTCCCGGAGCAGAGCGGGGCGGATGGTGTTGAATGCGGAGCTGAAGTCCACAAACAGGATCCTGGCGTAGGTTCCCGGGGAGTCCAGGTGCTGCAGGATGGAGTGGAGGGCCAGGTTGACTGCATTGTCTACAGACCTGTTGGCTCGGTAGGCAAACTGCAGCGGGTCCAGGAGAGGGGTGGTGATGGACTTGAGGTGGGACAGGACCAGGCGCTCAAAGGACTTCATGACTACAGAGGTGAGCGCTACAGGTCTGTAGTCATTAAGTCCAGTGATCCGTGGCTTCTTGGGGACAGGGATGATGGTGGAGGATTTGAGGCAGGACGGCACGTGGCATAACTTAAAAATGTCTGAAGACAGGAGCCAGCTGTTTCGCACAGAGTCTCAGGGTGGAGGGAGACATGCCGTCTGGGCCGGGGGCCTTGCGCGGGTTCAGTCTGGAGAACTGTTTGAGCACATCCTGCTCACTGATAAGGGGAGGGGGGGAGGAGGGGGGGTGCCTTAAATGAAGTAGGGAATGTGGAGGCTGTGGAGCTGGAGGGAGGGGGGGGGAGTTGGACACAGATGACGAGGTGTCAAAACGGGCATAGTGTTGGGACAGTCTTTGACAAAGGGCTTTGTCATCCTGACCTTTAGGAGCCTTAGGTCGATAGTTGGTGATTTGCCTCAGTCCTCTCCACACGGAAGCCGAATCATTAGCAGTGAACTGCTGCTGGAGTCTCTGAGTATAGAGATTTAGCCCTCTTCAGCTCTCTGTTAAACCGGTATTTAACCTCCCTGTAGCAGTCCCTGTCTCCACTTTTCAGCGCTGCTTCCTTCTCCTTCCTGATCTGTCTGAGCTTAGCTGTGAACCAGGGTTTGTCATTAGAGTAACTCACCCTGGTGCGTGATGGAAGAATGTTCTCTTCACAAAAGTGGATATATGAGTTCAGTGTCCGTGTACTCATCCAGATCATGCGTGGCTCCTTTAAGCATGCCCCAGTCAGATATTTCCATGCACGTTTCCAGCTTCACGTTTTCAGCTTCCAGTATTAGGCGCTCCATGATTTTATAAGGAATGCTGAGTAGGGAGATTGGGTGGTAGCTTGCTGGTAGTTTGTGGTCTTTGCCAGGTTTTGGTATGGCAATGACCTTTGCTGTCTGCCATTTCTTTGGGATCAAGTTTGTTTGTATGATCCTTGTGTAGAGTTGTGTCAACCAGGTTAGGGCTTGGGGGCCAAGATTTTTCATGAATTCTGGGAAGATGTCGTATCCTGCTGCCTTTCCACATTTCAGGCCCTGTAGGACTTTCTCCAGTTCAGTAGTCTCAAAGGGTTCAGGGTTAGTTTCCTCTATGGGCATTTTGTGATTTTTTAGCTCAGTTTTAACTGCTCTTCTGGTGTCTTTGGGTGCTTTGGCGATGGTCAGTAGGTGGGATGCAACTTGGTTAGGAGGCTTCTGTGCAGCTCCTAGGTGATGGATGAGGCTCCAACTTTTCCTGCTAGAGTGGATAAAGCTCCGGTCAGCAACTGTCTCCTCCCATTTCTTTCGCCGGGCTGTACTGAGTGATTCAATGAGATGGTCTGCTATCTCTGGGTCCCCTGATGTTTGATAGGATTGTAGGAGGGCAGCGCTTTCTCCATCCAGGCATGGGACAGAGGGGTCGGTAGCCTCGTGGGATTGCAGTGTGAGCAGCCTTGAAGATTGTGCTGCAGAAGTGGTTGTATGCTTCATCTACAGTGATGGTGTGGAGTGGGATGGTAACAGCACTCCGATCCAGGGTTTCACTGAATTTCTTCCAGTTGGCTTTGCGGAAGTTCCAGCGCATCTTCCTTGGGCTGTTTATGACTGGAAGTTGTAGGCCAATGTGTACAAGCAGGGGCCGGTGTTGGCTGTGTGGAAAATCGTCAAGAATGAGGATCTGTGTAGGATATGGTGTCCCAAAGAGCTGACCCAGCACAGGTCAGGAGAATAGTCCTTCCACCTAGCAGAGTGGAAGGTTCCTCTTTGTTTGGGGTCGTGTATCAGAGCAAGATCATTTCTAGATGCCCACTCTGAAAGTACCTCCCCGTCACTATCCACTGCGGGGTACCCCCAGTCAGGGTGATGGCTATTAAAGTCCCCCACATCGATGGCAGGGTGGGCAAGACCTGCAGATCCCAGTTGGCACTAGGGGGCTTGTACACTGACAATATGGAAGCCACCAATGGTTATGGTGTCTGAGAAATGTGTTGTCAGGTGGTTTACTTCAACTATGTCAGAATGCACATAGGTGGCACGTCCATGTTTGGCACAGGAGGTCAAAGCCATTGATGGTGTAGCGGCCAGCTTCCTCTGACGTAATCTGCCTCCAAGAGACTCATATTGACACAATCGAGTGTTGGAAGGCGAGGACTTCAATAAGGCTTTGCTTGGCTGCAGATAGGCCTTCGTTTAGTTGTAGTATGCGAAGGGCAGGTCCTACCGCAAGGTGCTCTCGGGGCTGTTTGCTTTCGGCTTTGGGACTGTGACTAGGATTCTTCTTTGACTTGACACTGAGGCGTCGTCTCTTTGAATTTAGTCTGCTGGTAGGATCATTAGCTTCCCTGGGCAAGCCCGGGTACTGGCGGAGGGTGCGACGAGAACGCTGATCCATTGCCCACCAGTTTCATGAAATGGTCAGAAAGCAACCTTTTTGTGAAAAATATTTAAACAGGTCCGTGAGGAGTCGGCACACAGGAAAGAAAGTTCACACTGAGACAGACTGCTAGAATAAACTCTTTTATTCCCCACAGATCACATCTCCTTTACACACACAAGGATCAATGCATTTCATCAGCTCTTACCAATGATACAGGAGAGCCGGGTTCAGTCTTAGGCAGAGCGCGCATCGATGAGCTGGGCGTTTGCGCAAAACCCACAGCAGACTGTTGTGTCAGGGGAAAATCCCTGTTTTTAAAGGAAAGGCTACGTGCAGAGCAGAGGAGCCACTCTCTGCTCTGAAGGAGCCCCCCCCTCCCATCATATAATCCCGTGGGGAGCGGGGAGGGCTAGTCCCCGCTCTCAGGCGACTCCTCTGCCAGACTCCCAAAACATATTACGAAATGGACATCTGCTTCTTGTTTCATTGCGCACACACACACACACACACACACACACACACACGGAATAAAGGAATGCCTTTGTTTCATAAGCATGCAACAGTGCTCTAAGGAGTAGAAACTCGCTGTGCTTCTATGGAGTAACAGTTTCTGAGGGAAGGTCATACTGCCCAGGTCATTGTGTGCTTTAAGATAAATCCACCATGAAAGGAGAACTGGATTGTCAACATTATAAAAGCAACTGAGAAACAAATCAGGGCACACGTTAAAAATACATTTATATTACAGCAACTCATACCGGCTCGGACGTTGCCCTGGCTTACAAGGTCTGCACTGGTCTGTTCACTCCGACAGGCAGCAAAAAGTAAGCTAGGAGCAGGAAGACAAAAGGAGGAGAACAGCCTTGTGTGTAGCAGAATGGAATGTACACACTCTGGACAGAACATCAGTGCCCAGAAAGACAGCGTGCTTGTGGCCCTGGAAATGAACAGGTACAATGTAGCCATAGCTGCACTTACAGAAACAAGATTGCCTGGCTATGACAGCTTGGAAGACCATGGGTACAGCTTTTGGAGTGGCAGATCTACTCAAAGGAGAGAAGCAGGAGTGGGCTTTCCAGTTAGAAAGGAGATAGCAATGCTTGAGGAACCAGTGCCAATCAACGACAGGATGACTTTGAGACTCCCACTACAGCAAAAGATGTATGCCACACTTAGTCATTGTTGGGGCATATACACCAACACAAGAGGCGAAGGAAGAGGTCTCCAGTGATTTACATGAGACTCAAGCGTGTACTGACTGATGACAGGCTGATACTCGGAGATTTTAATGCCAGAGTTGGTTTGGACACAGAAATGGAAAGGAGTGCTAGGCAGTCATGGGGTAGGCAAGTGCAATGCTAATGGAGAACTTCTACTTGCACTATATTCAGAGTACAACCTTGTGATAACCAACACTATTTAAGCACAAGGACAAGACATGGATGCACCCAAGATCCAAGCACTAGAACTTGTTAGACTACATCATAGTCATGGCAGAGAGACAGAAGGGATGTATTGACACCAGAGCAATGAGGCGTGGACTGTGGTAGTGATCATGTTCTGTTGAGATCTAGATTAAGGATTTGGAGACAAAAACAGCACTGCAGGATGGATGCCAAACCACCACAGAAGCTAAGCACTAGTGCACTCAAAGGCCAAAAGAAGCAGAAGAACTTCCACAGGAAATGGATGAAAACTTGAAAGAATGAGACAGCAACAACTCAGAATGACAAGAGAAATGGGTAACACTGAAGGATATGGTGTATCAGACTGAGTGATGAATTAGGCCACTCTGCGAGGAAACAAAATTGGTTTGATGAGCATGATGAACATCTGAAGAAACTAGAAGCAAGGAATACAGCTAGGCAGGAAAACCTGCAGTGTAACAAGGTCGAAGAAGAACTACTCCAAGGCTTAGAGCGAGCTACAGAAGTACACCAGAGAGATGAAAAAGTGGAGGAACTTCAAACTGCAGCAGACAGGAAGGACATGGAAATATTCACAGGTTTGAGAGAAATCTACAGCCCTAAACCAAGAGGATTGAGCCAACTAAAGGATATGGATGGTTAAACGTTTTGCAGGAGAAAGACAAGATCCTGGACAGATTTGCAGACAACTTTGACCAACTACTAAACAACCCTGGAGATCTCACTGAAGAGGCTAAAGAAGCTCTAGTGCAGTGACCAGCTGTATCAAGTCTGGATAAACCACCAAATTTTGATGAACTAATGGCAGCCAACAGGACAACAGGATGGTAATGCTCCAGGAAGGCATGGAATTCCAGCAGAAGTGTGGAAATTTGGTGGTGTTCAGTTGACCAACTGCCTGCACAAGCTCATCCAAGAGATGTGGGATGCCCAGAACGCACCTCAAGACTGGAAGGATGCAAGTATTGTGCCTTTGTTCAAGAAAGGTGACAGGAAAAATTGTGGAAATTGCTGAGGTATATCACTGCTAGCCACTGTTGGCAAGATTCTCACATGTACTACTGAACAGACTCAACACATCTCGCAGAATGTACTACCGGAAACCCAGTGCAGCTTTAGAAGTGGAAGAAGCACAATGGACATGATTTTCTGCTTGAAACCGGTTCAAGAAAAGTGTACCGAACAGAACATGCTGCTTTATGTAGTCTTCATAGACTTCAGTAAAGCCTTCGATACAGTTTCGCGACAAGGACTTTGGCAGGTACTCAAGAAATATGGTTGTACAGAGAAGTTTGTCAGCCTGATCGAGGCACTCCATACAGGCATGCAAGCAAACGTGGCAATGAGTGGTTCAGTATCTAGAGACTTTTCAGTAAGCAACAGGGTGAAACAAGGGTGTGTGCTGGTGCCTACACTCTTTTCGCTATATCTGGCAGCCATGCTTGAGGTGGCCTTCGAAGACTCTTCAGAAGGAGTATACATTCCAACAAGGAAAGAAGCAGACTTGTTCAATGTGGTACAGTTTAAAGCCAAGAGTAAGACATAAGGTAGTAAGAAAAATGCTCTTTGCCGACGGCGGTGCTCTAGTTGCAGTGTGGAAGATATGCAATCTTTAGTGGAGAAATTTGCAAGAACAGCTAGCCAGTTCAGCCTCAAAAACCAACATCAAGACAGAGTTCCTTTATCAACCACCAAAGTTCCAATTATCAACATCACTACCAGAAGAGATCAGCATTGGTACAGAGCCACTAGTCAAGTGCAAGAATTCCAAGTATCTCGGGAGTACCGTTTCAGAGAATGCTAGGCTGGAGGATGAATTGTCAGATTGGAAGAGCGAGCGTTGTTTGGAAACTTGAGGGAGAGACTGGAACAATCGACATGTCTGTGTGAAATGCAAAGTGTACAGAGCGACAGTAGTGGCTACTCTATTGCATGGTGCTGAAACTTGGACTGTCTACAGAGTGCAGGTAAAGAAACCACGTGTACATGAGACATCTTCAAGCCATAATGAACATCTCATGGAAAGACAAGATAACTAACAGAAGTGCTGAAATGAGCTGTCTACCATCAATGAGGGACATGCTAATACAACGATGAACCTGAGATGGCTCGGACATGTTGAGGATTGACCACCAGTGTCTCCCTCGGCAGTTACTCCACACAGTTATTCGAGGGCAAACAATCAGGGTAGACCATGGCTCAGATTTAAAGACACTAAGAGGAAACTTGAAGCTGGATATAGACAGTAGTCCCTGCCAGCAGAAGGCTAAGAACAGAGCTGTGTGGAGGAATCTGACCAGACCTAAATGAAACAGTTGTTGCACACGACAGACTGCTATGATGAGACTGCCTCCTTCACTCATACAGGCTATAAAAATCCAAGTTATATAAATGACAAAAAAAACCCAAAAAAAAAACCAACACAACAAATTCATTAAGAAGTCAAAATAAAATGTCTGCCACTGTTGCAGAAAGCAATTGTTTGAACATGGTAGTTTATTTTGTCTGAACACAAATTTTAGCTAGACTCATTGTTGAAAATGAGTCCAGTTCCAGCTCCTGTAAAACTAAGAATACCTTGTTGAAATGTAAACAAAAAACTGAGTGAATAATAAACTAGCAGATAAATGGCTGGTTATTCACAAATCAGCTTTTTTGAAATTATGTCAAGAGAACAAATCCAAACAGTGAAAGTCATTTTTACCCAATGTATCCCTTACAGTATTTTCATCCATCCATTATATCTGACCATTAAGTTTAAACTAACGTCCAAACCTGCACCAGGCTTCATATCCTTCATCTGGACTGTTCCCATGGCAACACACCGAGATGTGACTTAGCGGTAGGTTTTTCACTTTGGGTACAGTGCCATCTGATAGTTCATATTTGTTGCAAGTTAAGCTTTCATTATACAGTTAGTTATGCCCCCTCCCCGGATCGGAACCGTCACCAGGTACTGCATTCCTACAGATCAGATGCTAACCCAACATTCAGTATTGCATTTCTTGTAAATAGTTTTCCCAGCAATTCAGGCAACATTACATACTTGTGAAACTTTGTTGCTGTCAAAACATGCGTTTCAAAATTTGGATCTGGTGATATCTAGTTCTGAAGGTGACCATACACTAGTCACAATATGCTGATTGTCATGAAAATCTGGCACTGTACTTGAAAGTAATTGTGCTGTCTGTTAAGCTGCAGCATGACAGCATGATGATGCAACCAGGCAGAAGCCTTTTTTCTTTTGACAGTTCTAACAGCGTCTTGTCTTTTGCCAGGTAGGGACATTTCCAAACACCCTGAGCCACAGTCACAAGACACCTTCCCATCTGGTGATGGGCCAAGTTGAAGATATTGTGTAGAAATATGGAGGCCAGCAGTGCTTGCATCAAAATTCATGTGTGATGACATGGTTTCAATGCATTTCTCCTTTGCCTTGGTCTCCTGTTAAATGCCCCACCTTGAAATATTAAGCAAAACAATGTTAGTTTTGCATCAGTGCATACACATTAATGGCCCACAATGATTTTCAATAAGCGACTTTTGCATCTTGGCTCACGCAAAGCATCATGGGAACGTGGCTACCAAACATTCTCTATCGATACATTTAATTTATGCAACGTTCCTGATCTGAGCATATTGTATGCATAGGGGTCTTCCTGGTTGTACCTGCAAACGCAAGGATAAACTAGTTGTGCTTGCATTCACGACCACGTTGCAGAAATTGGCCAAAATGGCCCCCCTGTATGACAACAAATCTGTCAGCGTACAAAGGACCAAGCACCCTTACTGGCGAGACTCTGAAATGACTACAAAGTAGTGAGTGGTTTGACAGTTCAACTTTGGTTTTGTCATTTTGACTAAATTTCACTACAAGGCATAGCCTGCTTAATTAGATCTATAGGTTGATACTATAGTTTAAGTACCACACGTTTTCAATGATTTGCAATTTTATTCCAGCCTACTTCTCAATGGCCTTAGTTGCATGTGTAGAGCAAGCTTCCTTACCAATATACAAAGAACTATATCCTAGATCCAGGCTTGCCTGTCCGTACCCACTACTTCAAGGTTTAGACTTGTGTCAATTAGGCTAGTATTTGAATACACAACACTAATTATGTTACAAGAGACTTACTGTTTTAATCCAACAATTACGTCTGTCTGGATCCTTCAGCTCCGTGGGAATGTATGTAATGTGAATGGTGGCGGACATGTGCATATGCTGGTCCCAAAGTTACACGCACGTATGCTGCAAGTTTGCCTTTTCCACCGCTCTAGATGATACATGCCATTCTGTACTTCACTATGGCACAATGTGCACCTGGCATGATGGCAATTTAAAGCTTGAAGCAGACTTTCAACAGCAATTCTCCAGGTGTGAGTACTGTCTATACAGAAGCAAGGCGGCTACTGGCATGTTTGGTAGTCGTGAACTTTGAACTCAGTCTGCACATGAGCACTCGTAATGTGAAAGTCGCTTATTAGAATATTAATACCGTGTGGCTGAAGTGGTATACTTTGCAGATTTGGGGTAGCATATGGCATTCACAAGTGACTTTGGGGGCTTCCTCGCTGCTTTTTATTACTGTACCAAATTTGGAAGCAGTTATCCTCCCATTTCTGTAGGTGAACCACATCTTTGATGAAGCCCATCTTTGTTTCCTGTTCAACAAGTTTACATTGGGCAGCTGTGATCTTCATATCCTCAAAGACTCATTTTTTGAAGAAGTTCATTGTAAGTCAAACTGGCATTCTTGGCCTCAGTTGTCCTAGTGGTATAGGACAGCCATCTCTGAGCCACAGGGATAAAATCTTTGTTGTGTTTTGGAGAGATGAGAGAACAGCAGCTCTTGGGTTTGCATACTTGAGCTCATCAAGAAAATCTGCAAGTTCATTTGCTGTAGGTTTAGGTGGGGCGACACTGGGCCCCGACCCCTTGTTTTTCACTGACTGCATTCATATTCACTTGATTCAAAACCTCTGTTCTGGGAGATGTCATATCTATAGAACACACCTCAGCACAGAAAATTCTTTGTTGGTGCTGGCTGAAGCCACTGACATGGCAATGAAATACATGGCATTGTCATCACACATCCTTACTTCTGACACAACTGCAGACATCAGGGCAGCGGTGTGAGTCTTTAAGTCCAGCCACACATGTACAGTGAGCCGTCAAAATTGTTCCGATTTCTCTGCAGCTAACCAAGGTTGAAGAGAGGGTTCATCCATTTGCTGGCTGTGTTTTACCTGCACAATTAATGACTGACCGTTAGATGTGGGGACAAACATGTGAAACGATAGCTAAGCTAGCCTAGCATTAGCTAGCTAACTGTAGCAACATTTTTAAATTACTTAACCTTTAAATGATCATAGTAATATATACATACATACCTGCCCACAGACATCTAGAATATCCATAGGTGTCTGTTACTTTAATTTTGCCTACAAATCCTGCCTTAAGTATGACCAAGCATCCAGGCTTTTAAATGCTTTCAGGCTCTGCTTTGTATACTTTCCTGGTTTCAAAATTAAGTACATATACTGTAAATATCAGGAAACCCAATTTCTGGCCACGTCTGGATATTAGCGGACCACTGATTCTTTTGCAGGCTATGAGGGTTGCTTACATTTTCTATTTAAAGAAAAATAGATGTTTTTACCTTTTTTATGTGTTTCGACTGTTCACTGCAGCCTTCGTCAGAAGTACAGACTACAGACGGACATTCACAGCAAAAAAAAAAAAAAATCCTGTCATCTCTGCATTACGGGGGTCTGCAGCCCGTGGCTCCAGGCCCACATGATGCCCTTTTCACATTCGAGAAAAAAAAAATGTTTATGCCGATTACAACAAAGGTTGCCAATTCATGAGAAAAGGGCCAAATTTGAAGTCCTTGGGTTCCGGGGGGAGGAGTATGGTTGCAATGCTGAAACTTAAAGGAATTGACGGAAGGGCACCAGGAGTGGAGCCTGCGGCTTAATTTGACAACATGGAAACCTCGCCCGGCCTGGACACAAAGGATTGATTGGTTAACCCTTGAGTACCAAAAGCTATCAAAGTAGCTTAATCTGTGCTGGGGAGATTTGTCAGTGTTTAAGTCTCAACCTCAATAGCTGCCAGTGGGATGACTTACAGAACGTATTAGACATTCAGAGATGCTGTTCACAGATCTGGAGTCAGATGTGATGAAGTCTACAGTGAACAGTCGAAACATGTAAAGGTAAACATCTTTCCATTTTGTCTTGAAGAACAAAAGGTAAACAATTAAGACAAAATTAACGTACCTGAGCTATGAGGGTTGCTGTCGAATCCAACTGCCTTCAGTTCGATCATATAATCATTTGTATTCCTCTCAGTATCAATGTTTTTACTGCTACACAGCCATCTTTGATTTGTTTTGCCATTTGATCTGAAAGGAGGGGGGCATGGCTTGTAAGCTAAGTGATGTCAATGCATGCCCTCAATATAATCCAAGTCTCCAACCTTTCAATAGTGCATCTTCCTTCAAGTGGAGAGCCAATGACTGGTAAAATCAAAACCTGATCTCCAACTTCAAATGAACAAGAATGGGCTTTGTGTGATACAAAACCATTTTGACTGCTTTTTGCAAATTTTCACTTGCCATTTCACAAGCCAACTATAACATAGCAGAAAGCAGAGACGTGGTCCAACAAGTTTGTTGGAGAAATGGAATCTTCCTTCAAAAGTTTCCATTAACAAACCCATTAGGCCACAAACTACGTCCAAACAAGTTTATTTGAGCTGAAACCAAATGATTCTTGAATGGCCTTTCAAGTGGCAAGCACTGTCACTGGAACCCTCTCATCCCAGTCTCTTGAACTCCTGACAACAGTTTCTCAGCATAGATTTCAGAGTGGAATGAAATCACTCCAGAGCCCCTTGACTCAGTACTCTTTAACTGCTGCATTATCTGCTGAAACACCTGAGAAACTTCATTCCTTGATCCGACTGAACAATTTTTGGAATGCCAGAGACTGAGAAGAACTTCAATGCTTTAGTCACACTTTGCTGTAATTGTAACATTGGAACATTCCATTGTAACAATGGAAGTGGTTCGACCTCATGAACACCATATATGGTAGCCGGCCAGCAAGTAATGGGGAGATTTGAGTGAACCCATCTGCGATACCATTAAACCATGGATGTGACAGTTTGTGATATTCACCTGTTTGTGCTATCCAGCCCGTTGGTGTCATGCCAACTTTAATTATAATTACAACACCGTTATCTCGTGGCTCACGAGAGGAGCGGTAGCAGCGCTAGCTAGCCTGTCATGTTTCATGCTGGCTCCCTCCAATTTATTTGCTAATGAGGGGAAGACGACGCAATGTACTAATCCTGGCTCAAGAGCTTTTTGTATGGGTTGTACTTTTTTGCTATGCATTAAAGTTGTGTGTACTTTCTAGAATCTGCTTCAACATGCCCGGGGTCCCCCACCCTCAGCACGAACCCCCCCAGGCTCTCCTGCTAGCTCCATTGCAGATCTGACACCGGTACCAAGTCCAGCTCTGTCTACGTGTAGCATGAACGGGAATGACTGTAGCCAGCATTAGCAATCGTTAGCTTACCCTCATCCTGCTCATCCATATGCCACCGGATTCAAATGTTGGCAATTCCCCTTCGGACTCTGGTGCATATTGCAATTCCGCTATGGCACGCAAAAGTCTCCTGTACTTTTCCTCTGCGTTTTGTCCAACTGCACACAGCCTTCACTGGCTCTGCTGTTTGGCCTTGACAAAAAGCCAAAGAGCAAGCATTACAATCATCCTCTCCCAATCCTCCATCTTGTGTTTTGCTATTGTGTTGCATGTGTTGGCCCGGAAAGGTGGCGCCGCCTCCCTGGGAGGGCTGTGCCGGCTCCCACTCATACCAAGTGGGACCTAGTGCAGTGGAAATAAGTGGGCCAAACTGTACCGTTCTGTACCAAAACGGGCCCAAGTAACCCTAGTGGAAAAGGGCCTTATGAGACACATCTGACCTAGCACTTTCCCACACTGCTGCCATTTCCTCATCAAAACACCGCCCCTCTTAGTACCCCACTGGAGCACCACCACCAGATTCTTCTGACTGCAAGTCAGCAAAGAAGGGTGATGAGAAGACATCCTTCTCCTGCTCAGCAATGAGCTCTTTGCAGGCCATTTTAATTTCAACTGTAGAAGCTTTCTTTCCAGCCTCTACAAACTCATCCACCTTCACAGGCAGAGTCAACTCAGGGGTTTCCACAGAGTTGGTATGCCAAAACAGTCTCGGACTGACTCAACATCCCCATCAGCATCCCTATGCTCAAAATCAGTAATTGGCATTACAGAGTCAGTATCCCACAATATTGTCCAGCTTCTTGCCACTTGTGAGTTCTGGGATCCTCTTCCTGCTGCCCTCCAGCTTCGGTGCCTCTTCTCCGCCTTCTGCCAGTTCCAGCCCCAGCTCTGACAAATCGAACCAAAGTCATCCCTGACCTCTCCCGTAATGCTATTGGACCTCATCTTTACCATAGCATGGGTAACACCACAAGATGAAAAACACATCAGGGTGCCACTGTGGGTGGCAGTGGCTCAGGAGGTAGAGTGGGTCGTCTGATAACTGGAGGGTTGGCAGTTCAAATCCTGCTCACCCCAGACATCCTGCAATTGTGTCCCTGGGCAAAACATTTTATCCAGCTTGCCTCCAATGACCATGACACTGGGTCCAAGTGGTCGGAGAGGCTGTTGGTATGGGTTGGCAGCCACGTTTGTTAATGTGGCCCAGACCAGCTGTGGCTACAGAAGTAGCTTGCTGCTACCATTGTCTGGCGTGAATGAATAATGGATCCATTGTAAAGTGTCTGACTGTATGAAAATCGTTCTATAAATCTGATGCATTATTATTAACTTAGACAACCCATCATCTTGTTCTACTCTGGGCACATTAACAATTTGATTTGGGGCACAGACTTTGTTGCCAACCAAGTCATTTCCCAAAATGAATGTGATCCTTCAACAGGTATCCCCTGCCTCATAGCAACTTCCATAGGACCAGTGATAATCTCAGATTCCAAGACCACGTTAAGGGCTCCTGAAACCGTTCATCTCCACTGAGCGTTGCAACCAGTTTCCATCTCCTTGGTTAAAGGTAACACACCCTTAAGATGGATTGAGATGCACTGGTATCTCAGAGTACTGTCACTGGCTGCTTAGCATGATCTCCTGGCAGAGACGAACCTTGAATGTAAAGGGCCTAAATTCTGCTGGCACATCCCTTTTAAGAATCAGTCTAGCTACTTTTCAGTAGGTGGACTTCCTAGAAGAGCAATGGTTTTAGACTTTTCAGTCTTTAACCAAACCTGGCATTCACGGACAATGTGACCTTTTGTGTGGTAGTAATGACACTACTTGACTTGCAGAAGCTGTTTCAGTCAAAATGGACCATGGTTTAGAAGGGAGTGAGGGTGCTGGGTTGCGTTTGATATTGGTGCCTTGTGACTTAAAGGACAAACTGGACTTGTGGGTAAGTGTAAACTCATCTGCCATCACAGCAGCTTCCCCCCCCCCCCCCCCCCAAGTGAGGTCTCTGTTGATTTGGGTATATAGCAACTTTCTCATGAACACATTTAATCTGCCCCAACATAATGAGTTTTTAATCCCTCCAGATCTTATTTTCTGATTTACACCATTGCTTGAATAATATATTGTGTTCTTGCAAATTCTGTATGAGTCTGAGAGTCATTTTTCAGTTTCCGAAACTGGTACCAATATGCTTCTGACACTAGTTCATAAGCAGGAAAAATGGCATCTTTGACAACCTTGCAATCATAACTGAGCTACAGAAAATGCATATACACGCTGGGCCTTCCCTACTAAAACACTTTGAAGCAGCAGTGGCCTAAACTCTGACTTCAAAGTATCAGCCACCCTCTTAAATACAAAACATTCACTCTCCTCATTGAAGGGGGGGGGGGGGGCAAAGGGGCTGTTTTGGGCCAAGTCAGACTGTGGAGACCTTGAGCATTTACCTTTAGACAAAAGGTCTTGTTTAGCTCCTTCATTTGCTCCCAATGAGCAAATTGAGCCATGTGCAGTTGTGGGTGCTCCATTTTCATACACTCAAGTTCTAATTTAAATTAACTGCTTCACTCCATCTGTTAAATCGGTCTCACTCGTCGTCACTTTGCTTTCTGTATCTATTGGGGGGGGGGGGGTCCAATAGCCCGGTGACCACAGCCTTTTTAATCGTTTTTCTTTGTGACTGATATGATTTTTAATTGTTGAACTATTGTAATGAGGTCTGCCTTCTTGCGAGAAGGGACAGCCACTTAAGTGGGATTTCTAAAAACTTCCCCAAATTAAAGTTCATGTTTTTTTTTTTTGTTTAAGTCAAAGCAGCCACTTTGTGGGAATAACCTGGATGAGCCCCCAATTGTTACATCCCCCCCTGACAAAAATGGGAGTTGGTTGTTAATGAGGAAACTAACTAAATATAGAAAACTAACCAAAGCAAGGTTTCAAAAAAGTGTGTTCTAAAAGGTGGTTGGGCCAACCCAAACACCCACTAAACCTATCAAAATGATAGAAGAACTTAAAGAGTAAAGCCCAAAAAGAAAAGTAATTAACTTAGAAAAACCAGTAAATAACAAAACATAGAGCAAACAACTGGTGATGCTGCCTCTCTGACTATCAAATGTCGACTGAGCAGAGGCTGCCTCCTTATCTCTCCTCAGCAGACTGATTGCTCCCCAGGTGTGAGGTGTGCACAGGTGTAATGCATTGCTCCTGATTAAATCAGTGACTGAAGTCAGGTCTCAGGACTCCACATAGACCAAAACAATCTTTAGTCAAAGCCATAGTGGGCAACTGGATAGGAGCCACAGAGCTGCAGACCCCCAGTATAACCTAAACACATTTACTGTTCCAGAAGAGTTTAGACATACTGAAATTGTAACCCTTTTACATAACTTTCACAAAGGACAAGAAGAATCATTGAGGCAGATAAAAAGAGACAATGTGGCTTCTGTAGTTGTTCCCCTGAGTCCTGAGCTGTCTTTTTCTGCTCCTGGTTCTATCCCACAGATCCAGAAACGGGGGATAAATGGGAAGGACTGAAGGAGGACACAGGGACATTATGGGTTCTTAACCCAGTTACCTGCTGTGTCTAAATGTTGGCACAGCTGGCACACTAGCCTGGACTGACCATTCTGCCTATGCTGCATAAATCTGCCATCAGCATCCAACACTGACTTTTTTCCACTGAAGCCAAATGTAAGGAAATGTCCTCTGAGGTAAATTAAGAGTGTTTTGGTGGTTTATGTTGGACATAAAGCTGCCAGTGAGGTGAGTCACATCCACGTTTGTGTATTAGAGGCATTTTAACATCTTAGATCAGTTAGGTCCATTCACAACCATGTGACGCAGATCTCCAGCAAATGCACTGCTCATCATCTGGTATTACATTTATTTACTGTCCTCTGTAGAAATAAAAATCTAATAAAGGAAGCAGAACAAAATACCCCCCACCCACCCCAAAAAAGGCTCATCTGTTTGTGACAGTGGATCATTTCTGTCCTAGATCAACTACACTTTTATGTTTCATTTTCTAGACTTTATTTATTTATGCCACAGTTCCAACTGAGAAATTTCATTGGGCAACAGGCATCCCAAGAGTTACTATATAACAATGATACCATAATTGAACTTCACAGAAATGTATCACTACATTTTAGCTGTGTTAAGACATTTACATACTCCGCAAGAACAGAGAAATGTGTTCTCTCTCCTTGGGCTGCAAGACCAAAATGACATCATTTTGTTCTTGCAGACCTGGTTTGGGGGTTCTTGTATCTTGTTCTTGACACATCATTGAGGCAGAACTTTTGTTTTGCATGGTGTCCAACAACTGTTGTGTGATTGGTCAGAAATTGGAATTTCCCATGATTTCTTCACTTGTGTTTCTTGTGAAGTATGAAATGTCCTGGCCAGAAAGAACTTTGTTCTTGTTCTTGCAGAGTATGTACAGGCCATAGCGGTACATGTATTCGGATTTGGATCTTTCGGTACATCACCCACGGTTTGGCAAGGAGGTGTACGGAGGTATGAACACAGACTATATTGAGTGATGGACATAAAGTGTAACTGTCATCATGCCTCCTCCTCCCCCACTGTTTCCCATCTCCGGTAGCCTGTCAGCGGACCTCTGCTGCTCTCCAACATATGGATGAATGACTGAAGTGAGGCCTCCTCTAAACACCACACCAGTAAGGTTAGTGAGTTTTTAGCGCTTCTTATTTTCAGTGCTTGACTGTCTCAGCTAAAGAAAACTGATTAAACTGTTAGCATGTGCTGACACTACCTGTTGGACAGTAATCTCTTGGATGGTGGTTGCTGACAGCTGAGCTGGTTCAGTTCTGCTGGAAATGTGTTAACTTCCAGTAAATGAGTGAATTACAGGAGTTGCTTATTCTTTTTCATCTTCTCTATTATTGTCGCCGTAATATCAGCCCTCATTCTGAACATTAGTGCATCTCAGGAAATTAGAATACCAAGATTTTCAATTTAATTAAAAAGTAACAAAAAAAAAAAAACGGTTATCACAAATAAAACAGCTTAAATATTTCACTGTATGTGTGGTGAAGACTCACATTCCTGGACTGTAACTTAAAGCCTTTGTAAACTGATTTATTTTTATTTTTACCTTAATAAGACTTTTAGACTGGGTTTGAAACCCAGCAAGGTTTCAAACAGGATGGACTAGCTTGCTATTTTCTTTTTAACTTCAAAGGAGTTGAATATTATTCATATTATTATTCCAGTTTGTTTTGAACATGCAGAGTTATGTACAACAGCAGCTGCAGCAGAAGCTGATTTTTGAGTTTTATTTCTTTAGTTTTTGGGTTAAAAGACAAAACTTTAATGTCTGTTATTTAATTGTGTGGCTCCAAACACTTTTGATTAAACTGTCAAGTTCAAGTTTCCACCTCCCGTTTAATGGGTCATTATTTTATTTAGCTATGGGAAGTTTTTATAATAGGCTGTTCAAACTTCTATTGCTGCACTTGTCTGCATCATTCATTTCCGAAAGAGAGAATTTATTTATTTTATTTTTATGTGAGAATATTTTATCCACCTTATTTTTAGGCCCCATGATGCCTTACGTGAATTATGGCAGCAACTTCCGGTACTCGTTAAGAATGTATTGTTGTCACTGAAACGGGACACTTTTCCTTGTTAAAAAAACAATGACATCGGCATGAAAAATGCAGGAACACAGCCTTTTGCACCTCAAAAAGAGTAATATAATCATAGCACATCCCGCAACTATGGAGGGATGAGAAGATGACCTTAAAAAGTGGCCAGTAGCTCTGTGGACAGTAGCTTCGTTAGTTAGCTCCACTGCTAACATGCTAACGCTGTAAACAAATAAAAGCTCTGAGATATATCAATGTTTCCACTGCAAAGAAGTTGGCTGCATTTTGTTAAAATATGTTAAACATATTCAAATTTACCTCAGAGCAGACGTAGAGTCTAGTCAGAGCCACAAAGAACCACAACACCGTGCTTGGGCGTTTTAAATTTGGGGTAAAATGTCAGATCTGTGACATTCATACAAGTGAAAACATAGCTGGTGCTGCTGTGTCTGTACCACCGATCACACGAACTGTGGCACATATGTTTGGTTCATATTTCCCCACAAGAGTGTGGCACATATGTCTGGTTCATATCTCCCACAAATGTATGGCTTATGTGGATTGTATGGCTTATGTGGATTGGGGCTTCACGTCTGAAGGAACAAGACAGGAGATGGCGAGGAGGTGTGAAGTCGGGCCCTTGTCTCGGAGAAGAGGACCTGGGGGGTTTCCCGGTACACCAGAGAATAAGAGACAATGGTGAATCTTCAGAGACTTGCATTGTGATTGAATGTTTGCAGAAGCACCATGTGACTTGAGTTCTTAATCCCCCGGAGGTATAAGAGTGAGCCGTAACATTATTCTGCCTCTTCTTGCTTTTGAGAATGCTGGATGAATGTGTTCTGGAATAAAGCCGAACCTGAGAAATACACTCATGTCTCATCATCGAACACATCTTCCACACTGGTGACCCACGACAAAGAATGAGCAGGGAGAATTCTCCCGTGCGGAGCTATCAGAGGCCAGCCTGATGGCTGCCTCCACGCTCCAGCTGCCCGATTTCTGGCAGCACAGCCCACGCTCCTGGTTTAGCGCGGTCGAGGCGCAGTTCAACCTCCGGAGAATCTCAAAGGATGAAACGAGGTTCTACCATGTGGTGGCGAAGCTGGACAGTCACACGGTCCAGAGGGTGGAAGATCTGGTTAACCACCCACCGGACACCAACAAGTACGGCGCATTGAAGGAGGCGCTGATCAGCCATTTCACCCCCTCGGTGCAACAGCGAGCAGAGGGGCTCCTAGAGTTGACAGAGTCGGAGAACAACAGACCGGCAGACCTGATGGTGAAGATGCTGAGACTGAAAGACTCCGAGGATGGCGAATTTATCTTCGCCCACCTTTTCCTCCGGACTCTGCCGCCAGCAGTGAGAGTGACCCTGGCAGACTCACCCCGCTTGGCCAAGCGGGACTACCATGGGCTCGTCAAGGAGGCGCAGCGACTCGTCGACGCCCACAAGCGGAGCGCGGTTTCGGCCGCGGCAGCTGAGCAGAGGACGGCGCCCGGAGATGGTTTGGAGCCAGAGGAGGCGGCGCCAGACGAACCGACGACGGCGGCAACAGGCGTCAGGCGACGCGGAGCTGAGGTCGGCCTGTGTTTCTACCACCGCCGTTTTGCGGAGAGGGCGCACAGATGTCTCCCACTGTGCCGCTTCAAGCGTCAGGGAAACGCCAAGACCGGGGGGCTGGTAGCAGCTGCATCCCTCGGAGAAGAAAATAAGCTGCTTTACCTGACAGATGCACACTCGGGGAAACAATTCCTCGTGGACACGGGCTCCCAGCTGAGTTTCGTTACGCCTACCTACGCGGAACGGCTGATGCCGTCCAAAGCTCCCTGGGTGTCAGTATCAGCAGCGAATGGCTCAGCGATTAAGACATTCGGTGAGAGGACCATGCGTCTGTCCTTACAGGGCCGTTCATTCGAGTGGACCTTTATTGTAGCAGCAGTCAGTTTCAACATGTTAGGGGCTGATTTTTTGTGCTCACATGGTTTATTGGTTGATCTTGCTAATAGACGTCTGGTTAATGCACTTTATGTCTTTTCATTCTATTCCCTGCACAGCTCGGGTGGCTCCGCCGACTGCACACGCCAACGTCACAGCTGCAGGTGGTAAGTTTCATGCTTTACTCACTCACTTTCCAGCACTCACAGTTCCAAAGTTTTCGGCGACAGTGGCCAAACACGGGGTGGAACATTTTATCACCACCACTGGGCCGCCCGTTTTTGCAAAAGCCCGGCGCTTGGACTCAGCTAAACTGGCAATAGCGCGCGAGGAATTTGCCAATCTGGAAAAACTGGGCATAATTAGACGCTCGAACAGCCCCTGGGCTTCCCCGTTACACATGGTCCCAAAGGCTGATGGCTCGTGGCGACCTTGTGGCGATTTCCGCAGGTTGAACAACGTCTCAGCACACGACCGCTACCCGATTCCGCACATCCAGGATTTCTCAGTTCATTTGGCGGGGGCGCGCATTTTTTCTAAAATAGACTTGGTGCGCGGCTACCACCAAGTCCCCATGCGCGCGCAGGATATTCCCAAAACCGCGGTAATAACTCTGTTTGGGCTTTTTGAGTTTTTGCGCATGCCGTTTGGGTTAAAGGGCGCCGCGCAAACTTTCCAACGCATGATGGATGCAGTTTTACGCGACCTGCCTTTCGTGTTCGTCTATTTAGACAACATATTGGTAGCCAGCACGTCCGAGGACGAACATGAAACCCACCTCACAACGGTTTTTCGGAGACTGGCAGAGCACGGGTTGATAATTAACCCAGCGAAGTGCCAGTTCGGGGTGGCGCAAATCGATTTTTTGGGGCACCGCGTTTCACCACAGGGAGCGGTTCCCCTTCCTGAGAAAGTGCGCGCGATAACAGATTTCCTCCGACCTCAAACGATAAAAGCGCTGCAGGAGTTTCTAGGAATGGTTAATTTTTACAACCGGTTTCTTCCGAGCGCAGTGCGGCTTATGCAGCCACTCTGTACGCGGCACTGAAAAAACAAAAACCCACGAATAAGGTCGAATGGTCTCCGGAGCGGGAGCGCGCTTTCTTCCAGGTTAAATCAGCCCTTGCAAGCGCCGTTTTGTTAGCGCACCCGGTTCCAACAGCCCGTTTGGCACTCACCACTGACGCTTCGGACCTAGCGGTGAGGGCAGTCATTGAACAGTGTGTGGCAGGGACCTGGCAGCCTCTCGCTTTCTTTAGCAAATCCTTGCGCGATAACGAGCGTAAATACAACGCGTTTGACAGGGAGCTTTTAGCCCTACTCTTGGCCATCTGCCATTTCCAGTTCTGGCTGGAAGGGCGCCGTTTCACTGCTTTTGTAGACCACAAACCGTTAACTTTTGCGATGGCCAAAATCTCAGAACCTTGGTCAGGCCGACAACAAAGACAGCTAGCCGCAATATCGGAGTTCACCACCGATATCCAGCATGTCGCAGGCAAACACAATGTAGTGGCGGACTGTCTCTCACGTGCTGTGGCAACACCAGGCCACGTGGGGGCAGACTCGGTGGCTGTCGGCCAGGGCAGCGACACGGGAGCGCGCGCAGCCCCGGTCCACGTAGGTTTGGATTATGCAGACATGGCTGCGGAGCAGGTTGGTGATGCGGATGTGCGCGCGCTCCAGTCTGGACCAACAGGGTTAAGGCTGGAGCACAGGGTGCAGCAAATAGGTATGCCCCCCTTAATATGCGATGTCTCCACGGGTCAGCCTCGTCCAGTGGTGCCAGCCGCATGGCGCCGCCGCGTTTTTGACTCGGTCCATTCGCTGGCGCACCCGGGGGTGCGCGCATCGGTCAAGATGGTGGGGGAGAAATTTGTCTGGCCGGGGTTGCGCAAATAGGTCAAGGAATGGGCAGCGGCTTGTGTAGCGTGTCAGAGGGCTAAGATACACAAGCACACGAGGGCCCCTTTGGAGCCTTTTCACATCCCGGTTAAGTGGTTTGATCATGTGCATGTTGATCTGGTGGGCCCGCTTCCCTCGTCTCAAGGGCACACACACCTTTTGACGATGGTGGACCGCACCACACGTTGGCCAGAAGCGGTACCTCTGGCGTCAACAACGGCGGAAGAGGTTGCGCGCGCGTTTTTAACAGCTTGGGTCGCGCGTTTTGGAGTTCCGTCGGACATAACGTCAGACAGAGGCCCTCAATTTGTTTCCGAACTGTGGTCGTCTATGGCCCGCAGCTTAGGGGTGAAGGTACACCGCACTACCGCGTATAACCCGCAGGCCAACGGTTTATGTGAACATTTTCATTGGTCATTGAAAGCAGCCCTCAGAGCATCGCTCACGGATACGAATTGGGTGGACAAACTGCCATGGGTTTTATTGGGGTTGCGTTCTGCACCGAAGGAGGATTTACAAGCCTCCCCAGTGGAGTTGGTGTTTGCACAACCTCTCCGTTTGCCGGGGGAATTTCTCCCGGAAAATCCTGCGCCCAATTGCCCCCCCGCTCAGCTGTTGCAGAGCGGCACAGGATCAAGCACGCTGCCTGGCCCAGTGCATCACAGTTTTCCACGCGTTTTTGTGCCAGAGGCTTTGAAAAACGCAGAGTTTGTTTTTGTTAGACATGATGCACAACGCCCAGGGCTGAGACCGCCTTATGATGGACCATTCAGGGTGCTGGAAAAAAATGAGAAGCATTTTTTGCTAGATTTGGGGGGCAGAAGGGAGCTAATTTGCATAAACAGACTCAAGCCTGCTTTTGTCCTGGCTGATGAACGAGCGCAGCTGGCGAAAGCCCCCCGCCGGGGCAGGCCGCCGAGAAGGCATGCTCCAGAGCTCCCACAGAGATGTGCTAACAAATCTAATCCCCAGGTGCGAGGAGACGCTGCAGACGCAGCGAAGCCGGCCTACAGCAGATTCGGCAGGAAGCTCAGACCTAAGAGATTGGGGGATTGATTGTTGGTTATGTGGTAATGTTTTTTATGTATGCATTTATGAGTGTTTGTCCCATGCAGACGTTTGGGGGGGGGGTCATGTGGCACATATGTTTGGTTCATATTTCCCCACAAGAGTGTGGCACATATGTCTGGTTCATATCTCCCACAAATGTATGGCTTATGTGGATTGTATGGCTTATGTGGATTGGGGCTTCACGTCTGAAGGAACAAGACAGGAGATGGTGAGGAGGTGTGAAGTCGGGCCCTCGTCTCGGAGAAGAGGACCTGGGGGGTTTCCCGGTACACCAGAGAATAAGAGACAATGGTGAATCTTCAGAGACTTGCATTGTGATTGAATGTTTGCAGAAGCACCATGTGACTTGAGTTCTTAATCCCCCGGAGGTATAAGAGTGAGCCGTAACATTATTCTGCCTCTTCTTGCTTTTGAGAATGCTGGATGAATGTGTTCTGGAATAAAGCCGAACCTGAGAAATACACTCATGTCTCGTCATTGACCACATCTTCCACAGAACAATCCTTTAAGGCCCTTTTCCACTAGCCCAACTCGCCTCGCCTCACTTCGATTCGCTACGACACGGTTCAGCCTCGGTTGTGTCTCCATTACAGCTGGGTAAAGCTGGGTTAAGCTGGGGTGGGTGGGATTTTTTTTTACAGCAAGGCGGCGCCACACTCCCGTGACGTAAAACATGCGACCCAAGCAAAACATAACACATGGCGGCTGTACAAGGCGACTCCTCGGTCTGTGGCTTTTTTCACCGTAAATGCCAAAAAGGACCGCCAGACAAGGGTACAGGCAGTGAGACGAAACACTCTGGAATAGTTTTGCAGCTTCTGGAGAGAGCCGAAGACGTGAGGATACAAACTAGGTTATATATGACGGTAAGCTAATGGTTGCTAATGCTAGTTTGCTATAAGTACGTCGTACTACACTTTAATGTCTGCAAGTTATCGCTGTTAGGTACTAAAATATGTATGCTGTGTGTGTTTCAGATGGCTCTGTTGTGGGAAAATTACCGCTTCAAACGGTCGGTCTCGGCATTCAACATAGCCTGTCACTGATGTCAATACAGCTTCACAAACGACCAGTGGTTGTAGAGCTTAAGAATGTCTGTAGAAACGTTTATTTCCTGTGCAACAAATTGCTCTGATCTGCGTGAAAATCATGGAGAGACTGTTGAGACATCACGGGACGTACCTGCTGCAGCAGCACTGAGTCTGAGGTGGTGTCATAGCAAAAAATGATCAGCTGACACAACTTCATCGCCAGGTTAATAACTATATTAGCCACAAAATATATATTCAAAAAGTAAACAGTACTGAGTTCGGCATAATAAGATATATTTACTATATTTAGATATATTTATATATGTATACTCGCTGCTCTTGTTTTTTTTTTTTCTTGCCTTCTGAGTGTTGCTATCCCTGTGCTGTTGCAATCCTGGAATTTCCCCGTTGTGGGACTAATAAAGGCTTATCTTATCTTATCTTATCTTATTTAACAATTATGATGCATTTTAGGCCAAAACAAACTTGATCTAGGATTAAAAGCAATTAAAATAATGCAGCCACAAGGTTACATGGAAAATGCTTGATTTACTAGATACATGTACTGTAGAAATATACAGTATATTCTCTGCATCAACAATGTACTATACATGCATTCATGTAGTATTGCACTGACAATAAACCTGTGAAATTTTTGCAGATGTCTCTTTTTTTATATGTGTAGGTTACCACCATGTAACATAAATTTAATACTGACAGATTGGAAAAGCTGTCTAAGAACAATCCAGCAGTTTGAGAAATCACTTTTGGTTTGGTGTAAGTCTGTCAACAGGATTATGAACCATAAAGCAGTTTGTGTTAAAATGTTAAATCCCATTAAACTTTAACCCACAGGTGTCCAATCATGTGTCATGGAGGGCCAAGACCCTGCAGGTTCTCTCTTCTACCCAGTCTCTTCAGCAGGTGTTTTCACTGATTTGCAGTCAGTGGAAGAAGTTCAGTGGAATCTGCTGTTGAAGACACTGGTTGGAGGTAAAGCCTGCAGGGTCTTGGCCCTCCATGGCACATGATTGGACACCCCTGCCCAAACCCCTTATGATGAACAGCAGATGCTAATATGACCCAGAATTCCTCCATATACTGGTACTATCACTAAAGTATGCAGGGTCTTCTGCAGTGGCACCTCCAACAATACAGTCTTCAGTTAATAAAATAACTGTTTTGGTTACTTTTCTTAAAAATGAGCCATTATTTTCAAGATCACCCATTAATGGTTTGTACTATTGACTCTTTTCCCACCAGTGTGTTAACAGACAAAAATAGAAATCGTGATGCAAACACATAAGTCACTAAATCGTTTATTACAATCAGCAACAAATTCCAGATTATTCAGAATGTGCAAAATTCAAACTGTAAGACTGGGTCACTCAGCAGCTGGGATGTGCAGCTCACACTGGTCCCAGTTCAGCAGATCTTAGGCCTGCATCTCTGTAAATAATGACGCAAGGTCCAGTTTGGGGTGGATCGTTTCCCTCTTGCCTACACAAAAGACAGAAATGGGTGGTGGTTAAATAAAGGAAGTTTAAAACATCCATCCATCCATCTTCTACCGCTTTTCCGGAGGTCCGGGTCGCGGATGCAGCAGTTCAAGCAGAGAAGCCCAGACTTCCCTCTCCCCAGCCACCTGCTCCAGCTCTTCAGAGGGGATACCAAGGCGTTCCCAGACCAGCTGGGAGACATAGTCTCTCCACCGAGTCCTGGGTCTGCCCCGGGGTCTCCTCCCAGTGGGACGTGCCTGAAACACCTCAAGTGGGAGGCGTCCAGGAGGCATCCTAATCAGATGCCCATACCACCTCAACTGACTCCTTTCAATGTGGAGGAGCAGTGGTTCTACTCTGAGCCTCTCCCGGATGACTGAGCTCCTCACCCTATCTCTGAGGGTGAGTCCAGCAATCCTACGGAGAAAGCTCATTTCAGCCACTTGTATCCGCGATCTCGTTCTTTCGGTCATTACCCAAAGCTCGTGACCATAGGTGAGAGTAGGAACGTAGATTGACTGGTAAATCGACAGCTTTGCCTTAGAACATAGTTTAAAACATATTTGGGAAATACACTTGTTGCTAAAAGCCAGTGGTGGAATGTGAATAAATGAATGAATCTTTATTTCGGATAGATTAAAAGTAAAGATTAAAAGAAAAGAAAATAATATAACAAAGGGGAAAAAATCTAACAAGGTCGAATTAAAGAATAACTCCTCTGATTATACAGCTCAACATAGGTTATCTGAAATGGGTGATGGCTGAAGCTGCAGCTTATATTGCCCACCCATATTCCATCCAAGAATTCAAAAGAAAAACAAAACAGGAGCGATTCCAATTCCAATGTGAAAATAAAGTACTTCGTTGTTGTATTTAACCACAATTTTCATGTAGCTGCGCTTCAGTCGAGTAGATTTTACAAGGGCTGTGTTACATTTAAAATCATCTGTTTTTACTGTGGCCTCAGCAATCAGAATGAATTAATACATTTACTTGAATTGAATCTAATACTTTAACTGAAGGTGTGCATCACCGAGTATGGAGTCGCTCAGTCAAAATATGGAGTTTTTATCAATAAAAGTTTGTCTTGTATGTAAAAGTGTCTCTTCTTGCCCTGGCTTCAAGTGTGAGCGGTGTTTTGTACTTGTATTGCTAAAATATAAAAGGGTGCACTACAGTGGGTCTCAAATATTTGTAATGTGTCCTGTTACTGCATGCGTTTATTGATGATAGACTATAAACTACACATATAAACTAAATTATATTGATGACTGAACAACTGCCATTCCCCAAAAGATACAGTTATGAACATAACTCACAAAGGATCACACAAGTGATCTGACAAAAAAATAAATACATTAACAAGCGGTTTATTTTACAGTTGATGTGCCATTCATTTTCAATTATTCTGTAATTAATATTCACACAATCAAATAAATCTCAGTTCAGTCCCTTTTATATTAAGTGGAAATTGTGCTACTTTGGTTGTGCTACTTTGGTTTTGACACTTTACCTATAAAAGCAAAGGATTTCAGTACTTTCCACAGTGGCGAGGTCCGTTGTGGGGCGGCTGCTTTTCCTTTCCTCCTGCCTAGACGAACAACAGAAATGGATAGTGATTAGTTAAAGCAAGTTCAACACTTATACAGGCACATCTCAAAAATTATAATATCATGAAAAAGTTAAATATTTTTGTGACTCATTTCAGAAAGTGAAACCCATATATAGATTCATTACACGGACAGTGATATATTGCAAGTGTTTATTTTAATTTTGATGATCATGGCTACAGCCCATATTAACCAACACCTCAGCAGCCAAGATTTCTATTTAAAATCTTAAATTCTATTAAAATAAATAAATGCTTGAAATATGAGATGAGATGAGATAGATTCAACTTTATTGTCATTACACATGTAATATATAACTGTCTGTGTAATGAATGTATATAATATATGGATTTCTCTTTCTGAAATGAGTGACAAAAAATACTGAATTTTTTCATGACATTCTAATTTTTGGAGATGTACCTGTATTAGGGAAATACACTTAAAGTCAGTGATGGGATGTGACAAAAATGCTTCATTTCCCTGACAAGCACCGCAGGATCCACTCTGTACAGGTACAAGTACATTATCAATCCAGGGATTTATGGTGGAACAGCACAACGACACTCTTCCAACACCTTTTATGGAAAATCCACAGAATCGGTGTGTGGGTCTACTCTGACACTTTAGAAAATTATATGAATGACTTTATAAATCACTGGTTTGAAAAAGCACCTATATATGTCGAGATTTCGGCTCCTGTGGTCCACTTGACCTGCATCCACAAACACTGAGGGAGGCTAAACCCTGGCATGAGGAAACACATTCTAGGAAGAAATTACACACAATTTAATGCACAGTATCAAAGTGCAGCACATACACAAACCAGGACTTTAACCAGGATTAACATATTTCATCGTTTTGCTCTCACAAGAAATACTTAGGACAAAACAAGAGCGAATCAGCAGTTGGCTACTAGCTAGCTACTAGCTAATACTCGTTAGCCAGCACAGGACGGCGCTGTATGGCTCAAAAAAGTGAGCTTACCACCAACAGGATAAATAAGCAAACAGATGCACAATATTACAAATCACTCACCATCGATGGTTCTCTCACGTTCGTCTCCAGCTTGTCCGTAGTCTGGTTCTATGCTGGGCTGCATCTGTATCGGTGCGGGTTGCTCCTCACTGTGGATCTGCCACCAAGCAGAGAAAACCCCGCACCTCTTCGTTGGACCACGGTGTAGATTTCCACAAGACCTACAACGCTGTCTGTATTAATATTGTATTTACTCCGTGACCGAGTTAGTCCGTGAAATATTGCATATGGCGGTCGTGTAAATTCCACTGAAGACAGACGCTTTCGTGACGTTACGCACTGACCAATCAGTGGCTCGCAGTCTGTTGACGTCAAATCTCGGCTCGACTCAGCACGGTTGTACCCTGCCCTCGATCAGGCACGAAAATAGCGCCTGCTAACCGGTTCTGGGGCTAATGGAAAAGGCTACAAATGCGGGCTGAGCCGTAAAGTGTTGGGCCAAGCGGGGCTAGTGGAAAAGGGCTTAGTTTTCAGCGCATGATCTACTCATTGCTGTTGAAGCCACAGATTTAGCTGCACTCATCTGTTAGGAGCCTCACACCACAAACAGCAGCAAGTGCCAGAACTAGGCAAAAACATTCAAAAATACAAAAACTGCAAGTGCTGAAATTAGCGGCCACCTGAGTGCAAAACACATATGTGGACTATACATTAAAATGAATTTGAAAAACTTTTAAAAATGCTGTTTTAATTGCCCCTGCTACTCTACTCTTACTGACTGATTTAACACTAGATCAGCCAAAACCAGAAGCTCCACCCATAATCGTTCCTACAGCGGCACCCCCAGGAATAAGGTGGATTAATTGGAGAATTTACTGCTGACAGTTTGCAGGGATTATTTTGTCAATAAAGCTGTTCACCCTGATAAAGATAAGCAGTTTTCTGTTTTGAATTTTGCAAAACAGCAAAATACACCAGACTGCACTGTAGTAGTCCATCAACAGGTACAGGTGGTTGTCGTCCTGGAAGGCGTAGTGCAGCCTGGTGCAGTTTGCACCAGCAAAAACAATGTCTGCCTCTGTAGTATCCTCTGGGTCCCTCCCCAATCTGACCAGAGATGACATGTTTAGCTGCTTGTCATCCTTCTACCGCTGGCTGTCTGTGTGGTGTCCTGAAAAACGATGTGGGCTACATAGACAATTGGAGCTCATTTTGGGGAAAACCTGGTCTTATTAGATGAGACGGCATCCATCCCACTTTGGATGTTGAGTCTCTTTTATCTAACAATCTGGCATCATTTTTATCCAAATTTCCAAAACCTTGACAACTCAGAGTTGGGACCAGGAAGCAGAGTCGCAGTCTTACACGCCTCTCTGCAGCTCCTCTTCATCCGCCACCCCTCAACTTAGCCCCTGTCTTCCCCATCAGAGAATCATTGTCTGCTCCCTCCAAAGTAAATAAAAATATAATGTATAAGCATCCCAAGTGATTAAACAAAAAGTTGGTAAAACTCAAATTAAACATGAAGCCTCTAAATTGAATGATTTGACCTCTGTTCCTCCTTATAATTTAAAAAATAAATGTGGTTTGTTAAAAATTAGGTCTCTAACTCCCAAGTCTCTGCTAGTCCAGGATCATGTTAATTGATCATCAGATTGATTTAATTTCCCTTACAGAGACTTGGTTAGGGCAAGAGGATGATGTTGGTTTGAGTGAATCAACTCCCTCTGGTTATTTAAACTGTCAAAATCCCAGAAGTTCTGGTCGTGGAGGAGGAGTAGCAACAATTTACCATTCCAAATTACTAGTAAATATAAAGCAAAAAACATGTTATAATTCCTTTGAGGGCCTGGTCCTCAGTATTGGGCATTTTAGCAATTTTAGGCTAAACCCAGTTTTATTTGCCGTAGTTTATCGTCCCCCATCAACCTACTCAGAGATTTTATCCGAATTTGCCAAATTCTTAGCTGATTTAGTGCTGAAATCAGATAGCATAATTATAGTAGGGGACTTTAATATACATGTAGATGTAGATAGTGACTGCCTTAATATGGCAGTTAATTCAATATTAGACTTGATGGGGTTTTCTCAGAAAGTAGGAAATTCTACCCATTATCTCCACCATACGTTGAACCTTGTTCTGACATATGGCATAGAAATAGAAAATCTGGTAGTGTCTCCTCATAACCCTGTACTGTCAGACCATTGTCTGTTAACCTTTGATTTTATTATTTCTGACTACTTGGCTCCTAAGGAAAAATATTACTACAGTAGATGCCTCTCAGATGATGTAACCAAATTTATGCACATTGTTTCCTCTATGCCATGTGTCAACACAACGGAAATAAGCTATAGACAGCTTGCTCCTTCTGCAATTGATAGCATGGTAGATAGTGTTACAGCTTCTTTGCATCAGACTCTAACATGGTGGCCCCTTTAAAAAAAAAAAAAGTCTAATAAGAGATTTCTAACTTCTTTGTTCAACACAGAAACTCATAGCTTAAAACAGAAGACTCGTCAATTAGAAAGAAAATGGCGCTCCACTAATTTAGATGAAATCTATTTAGCTTGGAGAAATCATCTTTTAATTTATAAGATTCTTCCCACCGTTAACTTAAATACAGTAACTACTACAACTCCTTCAATTGACATCTGTTTGGATGAGTTTACTCCAGTTGACCTTTTAGAGTTAGACAAAGTAATTTCCTCATCCAAGCCTTCAACTTATCTTTTAGACTCTATTCCTACCAGGTTATTTAAAGAAGTTTTCCCATTTATTGGTAGCTTTATTCTTCAAATAATCAATTCTTCATTAACTTTACGCCATGTACCGCAGGCTTTTAAAACTGCTGTAATTAAACCCTTACTGTCATGGCCGCCAATCACAGCACCTGTGTACGCACCTGCCTGTTATCTCCTGCGACCCTATTTATTCCATCAGGACCAGTGCTGGGCACGGAGTCGTCTGATTCTCTACGTTGAATCCAGTCACACCTACCTCCATACTTCCCTGCACTCAACTGTCCAGCCTTCAGCTTCCAAGCCTAGCTGAACTACGTCCGGGCTGGTTCCACCCAGACCAACGATCAAGTAAGCATTCTTATAAGTAATCCTGTCCGATTCCCCTGTGCACAGGCGGAGCACGCAACGGCGGACCTCCATCTCCCTTCAGGCGGCGGACTCATCCTTCCACCTCCAGCTAACCTGCCCCGCAGACACTGTCTCCCTAGCTGCAGCTTTGGCGCTACCTGACCTACTCCAACATCTGATGACAGTAAGCGCTGCAACATCTAACGTGCTGCATAGGTTGTACTATAAACTAACGGCCCTTGTCTCATTCCAAGGTTGCCAGGTTGTACGGTGCTCTGCCGGCCCCAGCTGGAGATTACGGATTGCACTACATGATATTACACCTCATACCTGCACACATGCATCCACACACTCACGTTTACAAATAAAATATGTTAATTGTATTTATCCTGAGTTGTGTCTGCTCTGTGGGTCACCTGAACCATGTCAGTACGACTCCGCCAAAGTGACCCGGCAGACAGTGCGCGCGCGTGCCGTGTTAGCCATCTAGAGGCTCAGGTAGACCAATTAGCGTACCAACAGCAGGTGATGCTAACTCACCTAGCCCGCATCACCGATAGGTTAGATCGCTTGGTTAGTCCACAGGGTTTCCCCACAGCACCAGCTAGCTCCTCAGCTCCCGCTAGCTCTACTGCTAGCTCCACCACTAGCTCTACTCCTAGCCCCCACTCTTCAGGCCCCGCTAGTCGGCTCACTCCCATCCGTACTCCCGCCCGCTTTAGAGGTGTGTTGGGAGAGGTCAGGGGGTTCCTCATGCAGGGATTTTCACACTGACCAGAGCCGCATCGGCTATATGATCAATTTATTAGAGGGGCAAGCTTTGGCGTGGGCTTATGCGGTCATGGCTAGGGCTAATTATGCTTCTATGACATATGTCCAATTCACTCAGGAATTCCAGGAGGTTTTTAGTCACTCGGACCGGGAGGACGTACTCACCTCTCACCTGTTAAATCTTCGGCAGGGGTCAAGGGCAGTCGGCGATTATGCCGTTGACTTCCGGGTCGTGGCCACGGAGGTCATGGAGCCCTCCTCATGGATTGTCACCTCCTCATGGATCGTCACCTCCTCATGGATCGTCACCTTATCGTGGTGGGGGGGTTTGCGTGCCTCAGTGATCCCAGGAGCTATGTTATCCGCGGGCAATTTGCCTCTGATAGGGTCTCCCAAGACAAACTGGTCCTGGGTGAAGGGCCAGACTAAGAACAATCCAACAGACTCTCATGATAAATTGTATATCAAGGATTCAGTGTACCCCGCCCGGTATGGGGTTACCGGGGCCCCACCCTGGAGCAAGGCCTGGGGGAGGGGCTCGAAGGCTAGCGTCTGGTGGCCGGGTTTCCACCCATGGGACCCGGCCGGGCTCAGCCCGAAGGAGTTACATGGGTCCATCCTCCAGTGGGTTCACCACCTGCAGGAGGGATCATGGGGGTCCGGTGTTATGTGGATTAATTCAATTCAACTTTATTTATATAGCGCCATTTCACAACAACAGTCATCTCATAGCACTATCAACTGTAGGGGGGGCCCCCACAGTTGCAGAAAGACCCCAGCAATCAGGCGATCCCCTGTGAGCAAGCACTTGGCGACGGTGGAGAGGAAAAACTCCCTTTTAACAGGAAGAAACCTCCAGCAGAACCAGGCTCAGGGAGGGGCAGTCATCTGCTGCGACTGGCTGGGGGGTGAGGGGATAGAGAAGAAGAAAAGAACAGACATGTAGAGAGCAAACAGCACGATGGGGACTCAATCTATGGGAGAGAACAAACAAATGTTAATGACCAGCAAAAAAAAATATTTCATAGAGAGTGAGGAAAGGAGTGAGGCCCAGTGCATTACTGGAGGTCCCCCGGCTGACTAAACCTATTAGCAGCATAACTAAGGGAGGGTTCAGAAACACATGATCCCTCCCTAATTGTAGGCTAGATCAAAAAGGTAGGTTTTAGCCCTATTCTTAAAAACAGAGATCGAGTCTGACTCCCGAATCCAGATTGGCAGCTGATTCCACAGGAGAGGAGCTTGATAACTGAAGGCTCTGCCTCCCATTGTACTTTTGGAGATTCTAGGTATTACAAGTAATCCTGCATTTTGGGAGCGTAGTGCTCTGTTAGGATAATACGGTAGTATCAGATCTTTTAAATAAAAAGGAGCCTGATTGTTTAGAGCTTTGTAAGTGAGAAGAAGGATTTTAAACTTAATTCTAAACTCTATGGGAAGCCAATGAAGGGAGGCCAGAACCGGAGAGATATGATCTCTCTTTCTAGTACCTGTTAAAACTCTTGCTGCAGCATTTTGGATCAGCTGAAGACTTTTTTAAAGATGTTTTAGGACAGCCTGATAATAAAGAATTACAATAATCTAATCTCGAGCTAACAAAAGCGTGGATCAGCTTCTCAGCATCACTCTGAGACAAGATGCTCCTAATCTTGGCAATATTACGCAAATGATAGAAGGCAGACTTAGAAACAAATTTAATATGTGAATTGAAGGACAAATCCTGATCAAAAATAACTCCAAGGTTCCTCACAGAGCTATTAAGAGAAAGAGTAACTGCGTCAAAACTGAAAGTTTGATTTGGAAAGGAATTTCTAAGGTTTTTTGGACCAACAAGAATGACTTCAGTCTTATCTGAATTTAATAGCAGGAAATTACAAGTCATCCAAGCTTTGATTTCCTTAAGACAGGCTTCTAACTTGGCTAATTGATTAGTATCATCTGGCTTCATTGACAGGTATAATTGTGTGTCATCTGCATAACAATGAAAATGTATACAGTGCTTTCTAATAATGTTGCCTAACGGAAGCATATATAAACTAAAAAGAGTAGGGCCTAGCACAGATCCCTGTGGAACTCCATGACTAAGCTTTGAGCTGAAAGAAAACTCATCATTTACATGAACAAACTGGAACCTATCAGATAAATAAGATCTAAACCACTGCAACGAAGTTCCATTAAGTCCAACATAGTGTTCTAATCTATCAAGTAGAATATTATGATCAATAGTATCAAAAGCTGCACTAAGATCTAAAAGGACAAGTACAGAAACTAGTCCATTATCAGATGCAATGAGGAGGTCGTTAGTGACCTTCGCTAAAGCTGTTTCAGTACTATGATGGATTCTAAACCCAGATTGAAACTCTTCAAGTAAACCATTTCCCTGCAGGTGGTCAAATAATTGCATAGCAACAACTCTTTCTAAGATTTTTGAAATGAAAGGGAGATTAGAGATTGGTCTATAGTTAGCTAAAGCTCCTGGATCTAGCGTTGGCTTTTTGAGTAAGGGTTTAATTACAGCCGTTTTAAAAGCCTGCGGTACATGGCCTAAAGTTAATGAAGAATTGATTGATTATATGAAGAATAAAGCTACCAATAAGTGGGAAGACTTCTTTAAATAACCTGGTAGGAATAGGATCTAAAAGACAAGTTGAAGGTTTGGATGAGGAAACTACTTTGTCTAACTCACAAAGGTCGATTGGAGTAAACTCATCAAGACAGACATCAATAGAAGGAGTTGTAGTAGTTACAGTATTTAAGTTAACTGTGGGAAGAATCTGATTGATTTTATCTCTGATGGATGAAATTTTATTATTGAAAAAGTTCATAAAGTCCTGACTAGTAAGCTCTAAGGGGATGCTAGGATTGACAGAGTCCTGACTCTTTGTCAACCTGGCTACAGTACTGAAAAGAAACCTGGGATTATTCTTGTTCTCTTCTATTAATGCACAGTAATAACTCGTTCTAGCTTTTCTAAGAGATTTTTTATAAATTAAAAGATGATTTCTCCAAGCTAAATAGATTTCATCTAAATTAGTAGAGCGCCATTTTCTTTCTAATTGACGAGTCTTCTGTTTTAAGCTACGAGTTTCTGTGTTGAACCAAGGAGTTAAAAATCTCTGATTAGACTTTTTCTTTTTTAAGGGGGCCACCAAGTCTAGAGCCTGATGCAGAGAAGCTGAAACACTATCCACCATGTTATCAATTACAGAAGGAGCAAGCTGTCTATAGCTTATTTCCGTTGTGTTGACACATGGCATAGAGGAAACAATCTGCATAAATTTGGAAACAGCATCATCTGAGAGGCATCTACTGTGATAATATTTTTCTTTAGGAGCCAAATAGTCAGAAATAGTAAAATCAAAGGTTAACAGACAATGGTCTGACAGTACAGGGTTATGAGGAGACACTACCAGATTTTCTATTTCTATGCCATATGTCAGAACAAGGTCCAATGTATGGTGGAGGTAATGAGTAGAATTTCCTACTTTCTGAGAAAACCCAATCGAGTCTAATATTGAATTAAAAGCCACATTAAGGCAGTCACTATCTACATCCACATGTATATTAAAGTCCCCTACTATAATTATTCTATCAGATTTCAACACTAAATCAGCTAAGAAATCAGCAAATTCGGATAAAAATTCTGAATAGGTTGATGGGGGACGATAAACAATGGCAAATAAAATTGGGTTTAACCTGAAATTGCTAAAGTGCCCAATACTGAGGACCAGGCCCTCAAAGGAATTATAACATGTTTTTTGCTTTACATTAACTAGTAATTTGGAATGGTAAATTGTTGCTACTCCTCCTCCACGACCAGAACTTCTGGGATTTTGACAGTTTAAATAACCAGAGGGGGTTGATTCATTTAAACCAACATAATCCTCTTGTCCTAACCAAGTCTCTGTAAGGGAAATTAAATCAATCTGATGATCAATTAACAGATCATGGACTAACAGAGACTTGGGAGTTAGAGACCTAATATTTAACAAACCACATTTAATTTTTAAATTATGAGGAGGAACAGAGGCCAAATCATTAAATTTAGAGGCTTTATGTTTAATTTGAGTTTTACCAATATTTTGCTTTATCACTTTGGGATGCTTATACATTATATTTTTATTTACTTTGGAGGGAGCAGACAACGATTCTCTGATGGGGAAGACAGGGGCTAAGCTGAGGGGTGGCGGATGAAGAGGAGCTGCAGAGAGGCGTGTAAGACTGCGACTCTGCTTCCTGGTCCCAACTCTGAGTAGTCATGGTTTTGGAAATTTGGATAAAAAAGATGCCAGATTGTTAGATAAATGAGAAGCACCATTCAAAGTGGGATGAATGCTGTCTCGTCTCATAAGACCAGGTTTTCCCCAAAAAGAGCTCCAAATGTCAATGTAGCCCACGTCATTTTTAGGACACCACACAGACAGCCAGCGGTTCAAGGATGACGAGCGACTAAACATGTCATCACTGGTCAGATTGGGGAGGGGCCCAGAGAATACTACAGTGGCAGACATCGTTTTGGCAAACTCACACACCGATTCTACATTAAGTTTCGTGACTTCCGACTGCCGGAGACGGATGTCATTAATGCCGGCGTGAATAACAATTGTGGAATATTTACAGTTACTTTTAGCCAGCATTTTCAAATTTGACTCGATGTCGCCTGCTCTGGCCCCAGGAATACATTGGACTATGACCGCTGGAGTCTCTAGGTTCACGTTTCTGACTACAGAGTCGCCAATGATCAGAGTTTTTTCCTCAGCGGGTGTGTCGCTGAGCGGGGAAAAACGATTAGAAACGTGAACAGGTTGGTGGTGTACCGGGGCTTTGCGACTAGGCTTCCTTCTCACCGTCACCCACCCAGTCTCCTCGCTGCTGAGGAGAGCCGGGGAACCGCTGACAGGGGGGCCTAAGCTAGCTAGCTCCGCTGCAGCTAATGGGCGTCCGTCGAGATTAACTGGCGCAGACGGTGTTTCAATGCAGCGGAGCCGGGATTCCAAATCAGACAACCTCACCTCGAGCGCCTCAAAAAGACAACATTTATTACATTTACCGTTCTCACTAAAAGAGGCAGAGGTGTAGCTAAACATCTGACAGAGAGAGCACACCAGAGGAGAGGAAAGAGAGGTAGTAGCCATAGCTAGTGGCTAGAGAGCTGGAGAGCAAACCACACAGGCAGACAGCAAAACAGGAAGTGACGATACGTTACCACAAGGAAGTGACGATCCACCATATTGGTTGATTAGGTGGCGGTCAAAGGCGGAGACCTTGGCAGACTGATCCCAAGCTTTCTAAACTGGCTTTTGGTACGTGGAATGTCACCTCTCTGGTGGGGAAGGACCCTGAGCTGGTGTACGAGGTTGAGCGATACCGGCTAGATATAGTCGGCCTCACCTCAACACAAAGCTCCGGTTACGAAACCAGTCTCCTGGAGAGGGGCTGGAGCTTGGCCTTTTCTGGAGTTGCCCCGGGCGAGAGGCGACGAGCAGGGGTGGGTATTCTTGTATCGCCCCACCTTGCTGCCTCTATATTGGAGTTTTCCCCGGTGGACGAAAGGGTTGCTTCCCTGCGCCTTCGGGTTGGGAAACGGGTCCTGACCATCATTTGTGCCTATGCACCAAATGATGTTTCAGAGTACCCACCCTTTTTGGAGTCTGTGACTGGGGTGCTGGAGGGTACTCCTCCTGGAGACGCCATTGTCCTACTGGGGGACTTCAATGCGCACGTGGGCAACGACAGTGAAACCTGGAGGGGGGTGACTGGGAGGAACGGCCTGCCCGATCTGAACCCGAGTGGTGTTCAGTTATTGGACTTCTGTGCTAACCACAGTCTGTCCATAACAAACACCATGTTCAAGCATAAGGGTGTCCATATGTGCACCTGGCACCAGGACACCCTAGGTCGCAGGTCGATGATCGATTTTGTTATTGTATCATCAGACCTGCGACCGTATGTCTTGGACACCCGAGTAAAGAGAGGTGCAGAGCTGTCAACTGATCACCACCTGGTGGTGAGTTGGATCCGATGGCAGGGGAGGAAGCCATTCAGACCTGGTAGGCCCAAACGTATAGTGAGGGTGTGCTGGGAGCATCTGGCTTAGGCCCCTGTCCGGGAGATCTTCAACTCCCACCTCTGGAAGAACTTCAACCACATTCCGAGGGAGTCTGGAGACATGGAGTCTGAATGGGCCATGTTCTCCACCTCTGTTGTTGAAGCGGCGGCCCAGAGCTGCGGCCACAAGGTGGTCGGTGCATCTCGTGGTGGCAACCCCCGAACCACGTGGTGGACACCAGTGGTGAGGGGGGCCATTAAGCTGAAGAAGGAGTCCTATCAAGCTTGGTTGGCTTGTGGGACTCCCGAAGCAGCTGAGGTGTACCGGCAGGCCAAACGGAGTGCAGCTCGGGTGGTTGCTGAAGCAAAAACGTGGGTATGGGAGGAGTTTGGTGAGGCCATGGAACAAGACTTTCGGTCGGCTTCAAAGAGATTCTGGCAAACTGTTCGGCGGCTCAGGAGGGGAAAGCAGCTCCCCGTCCACACTGTGTATGGTGCAGATGGGACACTGTTGACTTCAACTGGGGATATGGTCGGGTGGTGGAAGGAATACTTCGAGGATCTCCTCAATCCCACTGATATGCCTTCCACAGAGGAAGCAGGGTTTGGGGACGAGGGGGATGACTCGCCTATCACAGGGGCTGAGGTCGCCAAGGTGGTTAAAAATCTCCTTGGTGGCCGGGCCCTGGGGGAGGACGAGATTCGCCCTGAGTACCTCAAGGCCCTGGATGTTGTTGGGTTGTCATGGTTGACACGCCTCTGCAACATTGCGTGGAGGTCGGGGGCAGTACCTTTGGCATGGCAAACCGGGGTGGTGGTTCCTCTCTTCAAAAAAGGGGACCGGAGGGTGTGCTCCAACTTTAGAGGGATCACACTCCTCAGCCTCCCTGGGAAGGTCTATGCCAAGGTACTGGAGAGGAGAGTCCGGCCGTTGGTCGAACCTCGGATTCAGGAGGAGCAATGTGGTTTTCGTCCTGGCCGTGGCACATCGGACCAGCTCTTTACCCTCTCGAGAATTCTTGAGGGTTTGTGGGAGTTTGCCCAACCAGTTTACATGTGTTTTGTGGACTTGGAGACGGCATTTGACCGCGTCCCTCGTGGATTTTTGTGGGGGGTGCTTCGGGAGTATGGGGTATCGGGCTTGTTGTTACGAGCTATTCGGTCTCTGTACGACCGTTGTGAGAGTTTGGTTCGTATTGCCAACACTCGGTCGGAGTCATTCCCAGTGAGAGTTGGACTCCGCCAGGGCTGCCCTTTGTCATCGATCCTGTTCATAATTTTTATGGACAGGATTTCTAGGCACAGCCAGGGAATGGAGGGTGTCATGCTTGGTGACCACAGGATCTCATCTCTGTTGTTTGCAGACAATGTTGTCCTGTTGGCTTCATCCAGCAATGACCTACAGCTCTTGCTGGGACGGTTTGCCGCTGAGTGTGAAGCGGCTGGGATGAGAATCAGCACCTCCAAGTCCGAGTCCATGGTCCTCAGCCGGAAAAAGGTGGATTGTCCTCTCCGGGTTGGGGACAGGGTCCTGCCCCAAGTGGAGGAGTTTAAGTATCTTGGGGTCTTGTTCACGAGTGAGGGGAAAATGGAGCGAGAGATCGACAGACGGATTGGAGCAGCATCTGCAGTGATGCGGACGTTGTACCAGTCTGTTGTGGTGAAGAGGGAGCTTAGTTCTAAGGCAAAGCTGTTGATTTACCAGTCAATCTACGTTCCTACTCTCACCTATGGTCACGAGCTTTGGGTAATGACCGAAAGAACGAGATCGCGGATACAAGCGGCTGAAATGCGCTTTCTCCGTAGGATTGCTGGACTCACCCTCAGAGATAGGGTGAGGAGCTCAGTCATCCGGGAGAGGCTCAGAGTAGAACCGCTGCTCCTCCACATTGAAAGGAGTCAGTTGAGGTGGTATGGGCATCTGATTAGGATGCCTCCTGGACGCCTCCCACTTGAGGTGTTTCAGGTACGTCCTACTGGGAGGAGACCCCGGGGCAGACCCAGGACTCGGTGGAGAGACTATGTCTCCCAGCTGGTCTGGGAACACCTTGGTATCGCCTATGAAGAGCTGGAGCAGGTGACTGGGGAGAGGGAAGTCTGGGCTTCTCTGCTTGAACTGCTGCCTCCGCGACCCGGACCTCCGGAAAAGCGGTAGAAGATGGATGGATGGATGGATGGCCACGGAGGTCAGTTGGGAAGATGCCTCTCTGAGTAGTATTTTCCTTAGAAGTTTGAGCCCTAGTTTGCGGGACAAGCTGGCCCGCCTGGAGAATCCCTCTATGCTGCATGAGTGTGTTTCCGTGGCCATTAGCATTGACAACCATCTGAGGGAACGGGCAGCTGAGCGCAAAACTTCCGGCCGCTCGGGGAATATGCCGTGCCGCTCTCTCCAGCCCCCCCCCCCCCCCGCTGGCCCTCCCATCTACTGATTTTCCGGAGGACCAAGAGCCTATGGTTGTGGGTGGGTCGAAACTTCCTGCTGCGGAGAGACAGCGCCGCCAAGAGTTGGGGTTGTGCGTCTATTGTGGGAGCGAGGAGCATGACCTGAATTCCTGTCCCAAGCAGCCAAAAGGGGAAGTCCGTGCGTTGAAGTAGTGTGTCTCACGGACGTAAACTGCAATAATCCCCTCACCCGTTTTCTTATCCCTATCCGGTTTTGCTTCGGTCACAAGGAACATAACACACATGCACTCATTGACTCAGGGGCGGGGCAGAGCAGAGCTTCATTTCTAGGAGTCTGGCAACCCGTCTGGGTCTGCCTATGCAGCCGTTGAAAACTCCCCTCAAACTTATTGCCCTGTCTAAGGCATTGTTGGACACTGTCATTCATCGTGTCGCCTCTGTGCCAGTTATTATTTCGGGCAACCATCAGGAGGAGTTGAATTTGTTTGTCCTGCCGGTGTTATCTTTCCTGGTCATCCTGGGCTACCCTTGGCTGTACCTGCATAATCTATCTATCGACTGGCGTTCGGAAAGTGTAGTGTCATGGAGCCCTTTCTACCTAAGTGCCTGTCTGCAGTCTGCTGCATGCTCGCCTGCCACGCCTCTGGATGTCCCTGCCTCTCCTCCCCCAGATCTGTCAAAAGTGCCACCGGACTATCATGACCTTGGGGCTATCTTCAGTAAATCCTAAGCCCTTTCCCTCCCCCCTCACCGACCGTATGATTGTGCTATTAATCTGTGGGCCGGTGCTCTGCTGCCATCCAGCAGACTTTGCAACCTGTCCGCTCCGGAGCGCACAGCCGTGGACTCGTATATTAAGGAGTCACTTAGCTCTGGCATGATCAGACCTTCATCTTCGGCGGTGAGGGCGGGGTTTTTCTTCGTGGGGAAGAAGGACGGCTCCCTCAGGCCCTGCATCGACTTCCGGGAACTTAATAACATCACCATCAAAGATAAGTGCACCCTCCCTCTCCTCAATTCAGCGTTCAATTCCCTCCAGGGGGACTTGCTGCTTTACCAAATTAGACCTGCACAATGCCTATCACCTGGTGCGGACACAAGAGGGGGATAAGTGGAAGATGGCCTTTAGGACCCCTAGTGGGCATTTCGAATATTTGGTCATGCCATTCGGGCTGATCAATGCCTCGGCCGTCTTTCAGCGCCTTATTAATGATGTTTTGAGGGATTTTTTTGGGCACCTTTGTTTTTGTCCACCTTGACGATATCCTTATTTTTTCTCAGTCTATGGAGGAGCATCGCGTTCACGTCAGGCGGGTCTTGCAGCGGCTGCTGCAGAATAAGCTCTTCGTCAAGGCAGAGAAATGTGAGTTCCACATCTCCCAGACCTCCTTCCTTGGCTTTATTATTGCCCCGAAGGAGATTATCCCAGATCCAGTCAAGGTGAAGGCGGTGGTGGACTGGCCTATCCCCTCATCAAGGAAACAGCTCTTGCAGTTCCTGGGCTTCGCAAACTTTTATCGCCGGTTTATCAAGGACTACAGCTGCATTGCCCTCCCCCTCACCAACTTGACCTCCACCAAGGTGCACTTTCACTGGACGGAAGCCGTGTTCTCTGAGCTGAAGGTCAGGTTCTCATCGTCACCGATCCTGATGCACGTGGATCCCACTCTTCAGTGCCTGGTGGAGGTGGACGCCTCAGATTCTGGGGTGGGGACTGTCTTGTCCCAGCGCTCTCCGGCTGATGGTAAAATCCACCCCTGTGCCTGCTTCTCTCGCCGCTTGTCCCCAGCAGAACAGAACTACGGCATCGGTGACAGGGAGCTGTTGGCGGTTAAACTGGCCCTGGAGGAGTGGCGGCACTGGTTGGAAGGAGCGTCACAGCTATTCATAGTCTGGACCGACCATAAAAACCTGGAGTACCTTTGGACCGCTAAACGGCTGAACGCCCGACAGGCCCGCTGGTCGCTGTTTTTTGGACGGTTCGATTTTACCATCACCTACCGCCCTGGGTCAAAGAACACCAAGCCCGACGCCCTGTCTTGCCAGTTCGCCCCAGAGACGGCAGAGAAGGCCGAGCACCCCATCCTTTCCCCAGCGTGCATCGTGGGCGCCCTCGTGTGGGGCATTTGGGATAAGGTCATAAAGGCGCAGTCTGATGAGACCGACCCAGGGGGAGGTCCAGTGGGCAAGTTATTTGTTCCTGCAGCGGTTCGAGGGGAGGTCATCCAGTGGGGGCATACCTCCAAGTTTGCCTGCCATTTAGGAAGGGCACGCACGGTGGCGCTCCTACAGAGGTCATTTTGGTGGCCATCCCTCCAGAAGGACGTGGGGGAGTACATCCACGCCTGTCCTGAGTGTTCTACCGGGAAGACGTCCTCTTCGCCGCCGGCCGGGCTGCTTCATCCCCTCCCCATCCCGGGCAGGCCATGGTCCCACATGGTGCTAGATTTCATCACAGGTCTCCTCACGTCCAACAATTTCACCACCATCTTCACGCTGGTGGACAGGTTTCCTAAAGCGGCCCACTTCATCCCTCTGCGGGGTTCAGGTTCAGGCTACTTTATTTGTACCCGTAGGTAGATTTGTTTTGCAGTCTGGTGACATCCATATTTACAAGCCACAATTACATTCAACATAAACACATACACAGGCACACATGAAGCTGACTATAGACATGATAAAAATACTCAAGGCTCCATCAATCAGGGTATAAAGACAAAGAGATGAGAGAAAAACCAGAGGTAATAGAGAAGGGTCATATTAAAAAGTTAAAAACTAGTCAAAGAGGTTAAAAACTCAAAGGTCTAAAACCCAATAAAATATTTAGAACCCAAATAAAATCCTACAAAAATAAGTAAATATAAAATGGAGTTAATAAATAGGTACCTAAATTATGTGCAACATATTGTTACAACTTGTTCAACTCTTTGACAGCAGCAGGAGCAAAGCTGTTTTTGTAGCGCTGGGTTTTACTTTTTGGGACAGCAAACCTCCGTCTTGAGGGAAGAAGCTGAAAGTTGCAGTGCAAAGGGTGGGAGTCATCATTTAAAATGGAGGTCGCCATCCTCTGTACTTGTATGAGACTGGATTGATCGTCACTTCCTGTTTTGCTGTCTGTCTGTGTGGTTTGCTCTCCTCACTCTCCTGAGCTTTTGGGTTAGCCACTAGCGATGGCTACTAGCTCTCCTTCCTCTCCTCCTCTGGTGTGCTCTCTCTGTCAGATGTTTAGCTACACCTCTGCCTCTTTTAGTGATAACGGTAAATGTAATAAATGTTGTCTTTTTGAGGCACTCGAGGCAAGGTTGTCTGATTTGGAATCCCGGCTCCGCTGCATTGAAACACCGTCTGCGCCAATTACTCTTGACGGACGCCCCTTAGCTGCAGCGGAGCTAGCTAGCATAGCTAACCCTGTTAGCGGTCCTCCAGCTCTCCTCAGCAGCGAGGAGACTGGGTGGGTGACGGTGAGAAGGAAGCCTAGTCACAAAGCCCCGTTACACCACCAACCTGTTCACGTTTCTAATCGTTTTTCCCCGCTCAGCGACACACCCGCTGAGGAAAAAACTCTGATCACTGGCGACTCTTTAGTCAGAAACGTGAACCTAGAGACTCCAGCGGCCAGAGTCAAATGCATTCCTGGGGCCAGAGCAGGCGACATCGAGTCAAATTTGAAAATGCTGGCTAAAAGTAACTGTAAATACTCCACAATTGTTATTCAAGCTGGCATTAATGACATCCGTCTCGGCAGTCGGAAGTCACGAAACTTAATGTAGAATCGGTGTGTGACTTTGCAAAAACGATGTCTGCCACTGTAGTATTCTCTGGGCCCCTCCCCAATCTGACCAGTGATGACATGTTTAGCTGCTCGTCATCCTTCAACCGCTGGCTGTCTGTGTGGTGTCCTGCAAATGACGTGGGCTACATTGACAATTGGAGCTCTTTTTGGGGAAAACCTGGTCTTATGAGACGAGACAGCATTCATCCCACTTTGGATGGTGCTTCTCATTTATCTAACAATCTGGCATCTTTTTTATCCAAATTTCCAAAACCATGACTACTCAGAGTTGGGACCAGGAAGCAGAGTCGCAGTCTTACACGCCTCTCTGCAGCTCCTCTTCATCCGCCACCCCTCAACTTAGCCCCTGTCTTCCCTATCAGAGAATCATTGTCTGCTCCCTCCAAAGTAAATAAAAATATAATATATAAGCATCCCAAAGTGATTAAGCAAAATATTGGTAAAACTCAAATTAAACATAAAGCCTCTAAATTGAATGATTTGGCCTCTGTTCCTCCTCATAATATAAAAATTAAATGTGGTTTATTAAATATTAGGTCTCTAACTCCCAAGTCTCTGTTAGTCCATGATCTGTTAATTGATCATCAGATTGATTTAATTTCCCTTACAGAGACTTGGTTAGGGCAAGAGGATTATGTTGGTTTAAATGAATCAACTCCCTCTGGTTATTTAAACTGTCAAAATCCCAGAAGTTCTGGTCGTGGAGGAGGAGCAGCAACAATTTACCATTCCAAATTACTAGTTAATGTAAAGCAAAAAACATGTTATAATTCCTTTGAGGGCCTGGTCCTCAGTATTGGGCACTAATTTTATTTGCCATAGTTTATCGTCCCCCATCAACCTACTCAGAATTTTTATCCAAATTTGCTGATTTCTTAGCTGATTTAGTGCTGAATAATTATAGTAGGGGACTTTAATATACATGTGGATGTAGATAGTGACTGCCTTAATGTGGCATTTAATTCAATATTAGACTCGATTGGGTTTTCTTAGAAAGTAGGAAATTCTACTCATTACCTCCACCATACATTGGACCTTGTTCTGACATATGGCAAAGAAATAGAAAATCTGGTAGTGTCTCCTCATAACCCTGTACTGTCAGACCATTGTCTGTTAACCTTTAATTTTACTATTTCTGACTATTTGGCTCCTAAAGAAAAATATTATTACAGTAGATGCCTCTCAGATGATGCTGTTACCAAATTTATGCAGATTGTTTCCTCTATGCCATGTGTCAACACAAAGGAAATAAGCTATAGACAGCTTGCTCCTTCTGTAATTGATAACATGGTGGATAGTGTTTCATCTTCTCTGCATCAGACTCTCGACTTGGTGGCCCCCTTAAAAAAGAAAAAGTCTAATCAGAGATTTCTAACTCCTTGGTTCAACACAGAAACTCATAGCTTAAAACAGAAGACTCGTCAATTAGAAAGAAAATGGCGCTCCACTAATTTAGATGAAATCTATTTAGCTTGGAGAAATCATCTTTTAATTTATAAAAAAATCTCTTAGAAAAGCTAGAACGAGTTATTACTCTGCATTAATAGAAGAGAACAAGAATAATCCCAGGTTTCTTTTCAGCACTGTAGCCAGGTTGACAAAGAGTCAGGACTCTGTCAATCCTAGCATTCCCTTAGAGCTTACTAGTCAGGACTTTATGAACTTTTTCAATAATAAAATTTCATCCATCAGAGATAAAATCAATCAGATTCTTCCCACAGTTAACTTAAATACTGTAACTACTACAACTCCTTCAATTGATGTCTGTCTTGATGAGTTTACTCCAATTGACCTTTGTGAGTTTGACAAAATAGTTTCCTCATCCAAACCTTCAACTTGTCTTTTAGACCCTATTCCTACCAGGTTATTTAAAGAAGTCTTCCCACTTATTGGTAGCTTTATTCTTCATATAATCAATTCTTCATTAACTTTAGGCCATGTACCGCAGGGTTTTAAAATGGCTGTAATTAAACCCTTACTCAAAAAGCCAACGCTAGATCCAGGAGCTTTAGCTAACTATAGACCAGGGGTCACCAACCTTTTTGAAACCAAGAGCTACTTCATGGCCTTACACACTCCTCTAAAATAACAAATTGTGTGTATATATATATATATATAAATAATTATCAATAACTTAGAGTGGGTAACAGACAAGATCAATATTCAACACTTTATTTTTATTAATCTCAGCAATTGTTCAGATGATCACTTCTACATTTCATTAAAAAAAATGTCCAGTTTTCACCAGTCCCTTTTAACCATAAAAAACTAAACCCTTTTATTCATGAACTATGTTGAACCATGTTTGAAAAAGTTATGCAACATTTAAGAAAAATCAACTTTCATATTAAATAAATCTTATCACATTTTTAACTGAACAAATCTGCCGCAATTCTGCTCAAAATCTGTTACATTTAATAAACACACTTTTGTGTGTTCTTCTTCACTGGAATTATATCCATATAGTTCTTGCCAAGAATCATGCTGGAGTAATAACCAGCGCTGTCTTTTCATGAGAAGAAGCTAAACAGCGCTGAGTGCTTATATGCACGGTGGCGCAGTGGTTAGCACCGTGGCAGCAGTTTACCCTCGGCCGGGGGATCGCGGGGATCGTGGGTTCGATCCTTGCCCCCGGCCAACAGTGATCTGTGTGGAGTGTGCATGTTCTGGTTTTTCATGCAAAAACATGCAGGTTAGGGAGTTAAGGGGCGCTTGCGCACGCAGCTGGTGGCTTGTCACCGGACTGCAGAACAAATCCACCTACGGGTACAAGATAAGTCCAAAAAAAAAAAAAAAAAGAGTGGGTAGTGAAGTGTCGCTCCACATAGTGGCGCTTCGCCGTCGCCCCGCAAATGAAACACACGCAGCTTCCTTTCACGGTAGTAAAAAAGAACTCTTCCTCCCGCTCTTTTTTTTGCCATGTTTTTGGCCTAGGAAACTGCACTCCGCCCACCATCTTCACTGCCCGCTAGCTTACGCTCCACAAGCGTGAAGGTTTTGTCATGCGCACGATAATGACCTTTGAACTAGGTCAGAGTTCACCTTAACTTTACGTATAATAAACATATTTTCATTTTTTTATTTTTAAGACATTGTCATTTTAAAATCTATATAAATGCAAGTGTGATTTTAAAAAATAGCGGCAGAAAAAATTACATCTTAGACGCAGCTCACTTGCGAGTTGTGCTATTTTTAGAACAGGCCTGCGGGCGACTCATGTGGTCCCTGCGGGCGACATGGTGCCCGCGGGCACTGCGTTGGTGACCCCTGCTATAGACCAATCTCTAATCTCCCTTTCATTTCAAAAATCTTAGAAAGAGTTGTTGCTACGCAATTATTTGACCACCTGCAGGGAAATGGTTTACTTGAAGAGTTTCAGTCTGGGTTTAGAATCTATCAGCCTTAGCGAAGGTTGCTAATGACCTCCTCATCGCATCTGATAATGGACTGGTTTCTGTACTTGTCCTTTTAGACCTTAGTGCAGCTTTTGATACTGTCGATCATAATATTCTACTTGATAGATTAGAACACTATGTTGGACTTAATGGAACTTCGTTGCAGTGGTTTAGATCTTATTTATCTGATAGGTTCCAGTTTGTTCATGTAAATAATGAGTTTTCTTTCAACTCAAAGCTTAGTCATGGAGTTTCACAGGGATCTGTGCTAGGCCCTACTCTTTTTAGTTTATATATGCTTCCGTTAGGCAACATTATTAGAAAGCACTGTATACATTTTCATTGTTATGCAGATGACACACAATTATACCTGTCAATGAAGCCAGATGATAATAATCAATTAGGCAAGTTAGAAGTCTGTCTTAAGGAAATCAAAGCTTAGATGACTTGGAATTTCCTGCTATTAAATTCAGATAAGACTGAAGTCATTCTTGTTGGTCAAAAAAACCTTAGAAATACCTTTCCAAATCAAACTTTTCATTTGGATGTGGTTACTCTTTCTCTTAATAGCTCTGTGAGGAACCTTGGAGTTATTTTTGATCAAGATTTGTTTTTCAATTCATATATTAAATTCGTTTCTAAGACTGTCTTCTATCATTTGCGTAATATTGCCAAGATTAGGAGCATCTTGTCTCAGTGATGCTGAGAAACTGAACCATGCTTTTGTTTGCCCTAGATTAGATTATTGTAACTCTTTATTATCAGGTTGTCCTAAAACATCTTTAAAAGGTCTTCAGTTGATCCAAAATACTGCAGCAAGAGTTTTATCAGGTACTAGAAAGAGAGATCATATCTCTCCAGTTCTCGCCTCCCTTCATTGGCTTCCCATTGTCGTGGTCTGCTCTGCTCATTGTCTCCAGCTGTGTGCACACCTGCTCTCCATCAAGCCCTGGCCTATTTATGGCGCACTGCCCAGGCTTCAGTGCGGAGATGTCTCACTGTGCTCCAGACGAGCTTCATTTGCCATCCTCAACGTTCTACCACAGTCAATCGTTGTACTTGACCCAAGCCTGCTTCCACTGCTGTCTGAGAACCTCACCGGTTGCTCACGTAAGCCCATTCAATTCACTTACCTTGTCTGCTCGTCCCCTGTGCACAGGCGGAGCTCCGTGGTGGCGGATTCTCCTTTCCTCTGTGGCGGCGGACTCCTATCCATCTCTCCTACACGATGTCACGCCGCGCCATTCATTAGCGGCGCCACCTGCTCACGCACCTGCTACTCGTCAGCGGCGAGGGATAAAAGCCGCCTCGCCCTGAGCTTCGGCCTGAAGCCGTTAGACTTCATCGCCTTCTATGCGAAGCGTCAACCCTCTCTTCAGCGTCAAGCTAGTGGTAAGAAGATTCCTTTCCTTACCTCTCCCAGTCTGCTCCCCTGTGCACAGGTGGATTCCTCGGCGGCGGACAACTCCGTCCCTCGTCCTTCCTTGCTGCTGCACCGAGTCCTGCAGGTGACTGTCTCCTGGGGTTCCGTCCTTGTAGTGCCTGCCATCTGTCAAACTCAAGTAAGCTTCTCTCCCTCGCCTATTCTCCTCCTGTATTGGTGTGTGCCTGTCACCCTGTGTCTGTTCTTTCCCATAGGGTTCCCATAGGGTTTCCCATAGGGTTGCCGGCTGAACGGTCTCCTGCCTCTGTGCCCGAAGCAGACGCCACCACCAATACATTAACATTCCACTGACACACACCCATACACCCCTGCTGTTAATAAACAGTTTGAACTACTCTGAACCTGTGTGTGTGCGTCTCCTGAGCCGAACGTTATGTCAGTACGGCTTCAGCAGAGTGGCTCGGCAGACGGCGGGCTCACGCACCGGCTTACCACTCTCGAGGTTCGGGTGGATCAAATTGCTTATCAGCAGCAGGTGATTTTAAATCAACTTATTACCATCACTAACCGATTGGACCGCCTGGACCCCCAACAGCCGTTCCCCCCGGCTCACCAGGGTGGCGCAGCTCCTGCTGTCCCAGCGGCCGTCCAGCCGGCTCCTGCGGCACCGGTTCGGCTCACGCCGATTCCAACCCCCGCCCGCTTTAGCGGAAAGCTCGGCGGAGCGCGGGGGTTCATTATGCAGTGTGAGTCCGTATTCCACCGTGTGCCCGGAGACTTCCCCTCGGATCACAGCCAAATTGGCTACATAGGGAATCTCCTGGAGGGGCGCGCGTTAACTTGGATCTACGCCATAATGGCGAAGCCCAGTTACGCCACCCTCACCTATGACCAGTTCGTGGCACGCTTCCTGGAGGTCTTTGACCATTCCCGAACCGAGACGGTCCAAGTCGATCGGCTTCTCGCTCTCCAGCAGGGAAGCCGGTCGGCAGCGGACTATGCGGTTGACTACCGGGTAGCGGCGGAGGAACTGGGCTGGGACGAACGCTCCCTCTGTGGCCTGTTTCTCCGCAGCCTGAATGATGATCTGAGGGATGAACTGGCTGGTCGGGATATCCCTGGGACGCTAGCTGAGCTAACTTCTCTCGCCATCAGCTTGGATAACAGGCTGCGTGAGCGCTCCTCTGGGCGGAAGTCGTCTTCTTCTCGCCCTCGGGGAGCCTCGTTGCGCCTGCCCCAAGCTCGCCCCCTGGCGACGCCGCCACCATCGCACTCCGAGGAGTCGGAGCCGATGGTGACGGGCTGGACAAAGCTCTCCCCGGCAGAGAGACAACGCCGCCGTGAGTTGAATCTCTGCATGTATTGCGGAGATAATCAACACACGGTGGAGCTTTGTCCACATAAGCCAAACGGCGGGGTCCGCGAGTCACTGTAGGGGGCCTCGCGGACGTCAATCGGTTAAGTCCCCTTACCCAATTGAAGCTGCCCATCCGTTTTTGCCACAATCCCACTGGGCATCTCACCCACGCACTGGTGGATTCGGGTGCAGAAGGCAGCTTTATTTCACAAAGCCTGGCAACCCGTTTGGGCATTCGCTGTCAGGCACTGAAGAATCCCATCTCCCTTGTTAATCTCTCCCGTGCCTCCCTTGGGAGAGTATCACACCAAACCATCCCCGTTCCGGTCATCATCTCGGGAAATCACCGGGAGGAGATGACCTTCTACGTCCTTCCCAACTCTGTGTCGCCCGTCATCCTGGGGTATCCCTGGCTTCGCCTTCACAACCTGGTCCTGGATTGGAAATCAGCTGGGATATCGGCATGGAGTACGTTCTGTATGGGCACCTGCCTTCAGTCCGCTGTCTGCTCTCCGTCCGCTCCTCCCCCTGCGACGGACGCTGCACCCCCGGACCTGTCTCTGGTGCCCCCAGAATTTCACGACCTGGGTATGGTGTTCAGCAAAGCGAAAGCTATGTCTCTCCCCCCTCATCGGCCCTATGACTGTGCCATCAACCTCCGCCAGGGGGCTCCCTTACCTTCTGGTCGCCTTTACAGCCTGTCTGCACCGGAGAAGGAGACGATGAACGCCTACCTGAAGGAGTCATTAAGTGCTGGGATAATCCGCCCATCATCGTCACCCGTGGGGGCAGGGTTCTTCTTCGTGGGAAAGAAGGATGGGTCCCTCCGCCCTTGTATCAACTACCGGGCCCTCAATAATATCACGGAGAAGGACCGTTACACCCTGCCTCTCATGGACACTGCTTTCCACTCCCTCCAGGGGGCGACCTGGTTCACCAAGCTGGACCTACGCAGCGCTTACCACCTCGTCCGGATCCGGGAGGGAGATGAGTGGAAAACGGCCTTCCGTACCCCGAACGGCCACTTTGAATACCTGGTGATGCCGTTCGGGTTGACCAACGCTCCTGCAGTCTTCCAGCGCCTCATTAATGACGTCCTCCGGGACTTCATTGGCCTTTTCGTGTTCGTCTACCTGGACGATATTCTCATCTTCTCCAAGTCCAGGGATGAGCACCAGGTCCACGTGAGGCGGGTCCTCCAAAGGCTGCTGGAGAATCGTCTGTACGTTAAGGCAGAAAAGTGTGAATTTAACGCCAGGAGTACGTCCTTCCTGGGGTTCATCATCGCCCACGATAAGGTGCTCCCCGACCCAGAGAAGGTAAAGGCGGTGGTGGAATGGCCTACACCTGCATCCCGGAAACAGGTGCAGCAATTTGTTGGCTTCGCCAATTTCTACCGCCGCTTTGTCCCCAACTTCAGTGCCATCGTTGGACCACTGACCCGCCTCACGTCCCCGAAGGTCCCGTTCCGGTGGACCGAAGAGGTCGCTGCCGCCTTTGAGGCGCTGAAGGCGGAATTCTCCTCCTCCCGGGTCCTTCGCCAGGTCGACCCCGCGCTGCAGTGCATCGTAGAGGTAGACGCTTCGGACACAGGAGTGGGAGCAGTGCTGTCCCAGCGGTCACCGGACGATGGCGCCAAACGACCGTGCGCCTTCTTCTCCCGGCGCTTGTCCCCGGCGGAGAGGAACTACGATGTGGGGGACAGAGAGCGCCTGGCCATCAAGCTCGCCCTGCAGGATTGGCGCCACTGGTTAGAGGGGGCGAACCTGCCGTTTGTGGTCCTCACGGACCACAAGAACTTGGAATATTTACGATCTGCCAAGCGCCTGAACGCCCGCCAGGCACGCTGGTCCCTGTTCTTCGCCAGGTTCCAATTTTCTATCACCTTCAGGCCTGGCTCTAGGAACGTCCTTGCCTGACGCCCTCTCCAGGCAGTTCGCCCCCGTGGAGTCGGAGGAGGCGCCCCACTCCATCCTGCCCAGGTCGTGCGTCGTGGGAGCCATCTCGTGGGACATCGAGAGCAAGATCCGGAAGGCACAGGAGGTGGAACCTGACCCTGGCGGCGGACCGGAGGGGAGGCTGTTCGTGCCATCCACGGTCCGAGGAGAGGTCATCCACTGGCTCCACACCTCCAAGCTCACCTGTCACCCTGGCACCTCCCGGATGATAGATCTCCTCCAACGGTCCTTTTGGTGGCCAGGCCTGCGGAGGGATGCAGCCCGCTACGCCCGGGCTTGCCCAATCTGTGCCACCTGCAAGTCGGGAAATGCCCCTCCAGCGGGTCTGCTCCAGCCCCTGCCCGTCCCTGGCAGGCCCTGGTCGCACATCGCGTTGGATTTCGTCACCGGACTCCCTGTCTCCAACTCCTATGACACCATCCTGACCATCGTGGACCGCTTCTCCAAGGCCGTGCACTTCGTCCCCCTGCGAGGCCTCCCTACTGCCCTGGAGACGGCGGACCTCCTTGTCCAACACGTGGTCAGGCTGCACGGGATTCCGGTGGACGTGGTCTCGGACCGGGGCCCCCAGTTTTCATCCGAGGTTTGGAGGTCTTTCTGCAACGCCATCGGAGCCAAGGTGAGCCTCTCCTCCGGCCATCACCCCCAATCCAACGGGCAGTGTGAGAGGACCAACCAGGAGCTGGAGGCTGCGCTCCGCTGTGTGTCCAGATCCAAACCCACGTCTTGGAGCAACCATCTTGCCTGGGTTGAATATGCCCACAACACCGCTCGCTCTTCTGCTACAGGGATGTCCCCCTTCAAAGCGTCCCTGGGTTACGACCCCCCGCTGTTTCCGGAGCAGGAGAGTGAAGTAACTGTCCCGTCAGTTAGGGCCCATCTCAGGCAGTTCCGCTCCACCTGGACTGCCGCGCGCAATGCGCTATTACGCACAGCGGAGCGCAACAGGACTGTGGCGGACCGGCGTAGAAGACCTGCCCCGGCGTACAGAGTTGGGCAGCTTGTTTACATTTCCACCCAGGACGTCACTCTAAAAGGCGAGAGGAGAAAGCTGGCACAGCGCTTCATGGGTCCCTATCCCATCACCCGGATCATCAACCCGGTGGCTGTGCGCGTGGCTATTCCCCCCTCCCTCCGCATTCATCCTACTTTCCACGTGTCGAAGGTGAAGCTGGCAGTCACTGACCCCCTTTGCCCTCCTCCTGCAGCGCAACCCGCGCCCCGGCTGATTGGTGGCCATCCGGCCTGGTCCGCCTCCTCCATCCTGGACTCCCGGCACCGGGGTCGTGGGTTGCAATACTTGGTGGACTGGGAGGGCTATGGGCCCGAGCATCGACAGTGGGTGCCCCCGTCATTTGTGTTGGACCCATCGCTCATCACGGACTTCCACCGAGCGCACCCGGATAAGCCATCGCCAGGAGGCGCTGCTAGAGGGGGGAGTACTGTCACGCCGCGCCATTCATCAGCGGCGCCACCTGCTCACGCACCTGCTACTCGTCAGCGGCGAGGGATAAAAGCCGCCTCGCCCTGAGCTTCGGCCTGAAGCCGTTAGACTTCATCGCCTTCTATGCGAAGCGTCAACCCTCTCTTCAGCGTCAAGCTAGTGGTAAGAAGATTCCTTTCCTTACCTCTCCCAGTCTGCTCCCCTGTGCACAGGTGGATTCCTCGGCGGTGGACAACTCCGTCCCTCGTCCTTCCTCGCTGCTGCACCGAGTCCTGCAGGTGACTGTCTCCCGGGGTTCCGTCCTTGTAGTGCCTGCCATCTGTCAAACTCAAGTAAGCTTCTCTCCCTCGCCTATTCTCCTCCTGTATTGGTGTGTGCCTGTCACCCTGTGTCTGTTCTTTCCCATAGGGTTGCCGGCTGAACGGTCTCCTGCCTCTGTGCCCGAAGCAGACGCCACCACCAATACATTAACATTCCACTGACACACACCCATACACCCCTGCTGTTAATAAACAGTTTGAACTACTCTGAACCTGTGTCTGTGCGTCTCCTGAGCCGAACGTTATGTCACACGACACCTCCACTTCCAAGCCACACACCAGCAGGAGCTGCAACTTCACCAGAAGACACTGTCCTCCTGGCCGTAGCCGCCATGCTGAACCTGGGCCAACTACCAACTCTGTTCACAGTAAACCTCAGCATAAACTGTCCTCCTCCAGCTGGAGCCATCACTAACTGTCCTGCTCTGTGTGCTCCCAGGGTTGCCAGGCCATACGGTGTCCTGCTCTGTTCCCTGCAGTTCCTGCCTACACTTACACGCACGCACGCACACACTTACATGCTGAATAAACCAAATTGAATCTATTCTGAGTCTGTGTCTCGTCACTGGGTCATAAACCCTGTCAGTACATCTCTGCCAGAGCAAGACAGCGCTCTCAAGCTGACAGTGCTTTGGTGGGCCGAATAAACCACATGGAGATCTGAATAGATCAATTGGCTTATCAGCAACAAACCATACTGACTCAATTAGCTCGTGTTCACTGACCAGTTAGACCGGCTAACCCATTCCCAGGCATTTCCCCAGGCATCCTCAGTTCCCAGTAGCTCCTCAGCTCCCGCTAGCTCCCCAGCTAACCAACCCAGACAGGGACCCCCTGCCCGGTTAACTCCCGTTCCTACTCCCAAACGCTTTAACGGCAAACTAGGGGAGGCTAAGGGTTTTGTCATGCAGTGTGAGGTTGTTTTCCAGCGGATACCTGAGGATTTCACTACTCACCATAGTAAGATCGGCTACATGATTAACTTGTTGGAAGGGCGAGCGCTAGCCTGGTCTTATGCGGTGATGGCTAGGGCTAACTATGCTAGCTTGACTTGTGGCCAGTTTATTGGGGAATTCAATGAAGTGTCTGATCATTCTGACCAGGACAGTGTGCTTACCTCTCAGTTGCTAAACTTGAGACAGGGTACCAAGGCCGTGGCCCATTTCGCTGTTGATTTCCAGGTAGCGGCTCCTGAGGTGGGGTGGGAGAATGCTTCCCTATGTAGTATTTTCATTCGGAGCCTCAGTCCAAGCCTTCGGGACGAGCTAGCACCCTTAGAGAAACCGACTAGGCTGTCTGAGCTAATTTCTTTAGCCATCAGTGTAGATAATAGGTTGAGGGAATGGGCAGCGGAACGTAAATCCTACGGTCGCTCGGGTGCCTAGTACCATCACGCCCCTCAACCTCCCCTATTGACCCTCCCACCCTCTGATTCCCCTGAGGCCCCGGAACCTATGATAATGGGACAGCCAAGGTTGTCTCCGGTGGAGAAACAGCGCCGCCGTGAGTTGGGGTTGTGTCTCTATTGCGGGAGCGAGGAGCATAAGGTGGATAAGGGGACTCATGGACTCACCTCAGCCAAACCTCCTGTCTAGACTTCTTCTTTCCATTCGTTTTTCGCACAAACATAAAGAAATTCTCACACAGGCTTTGACCGACTCAGGGGCAGAGCGGAATTTTATTTCTAGGGACCTGGCAACCCGGTTGGGCCTTCCCTGTTTCCCACTTAAGTCTCCACTACGGTTGATTGCCCTGTCCAAAGCTCCCATGGCCGTTGATTCCCAGCAGACTGCCCCAGTATCTGTCATCATCTCGGGAAATCATCGGGAGGAATTGCAGTTCTTCGTGCTAACAATTTCATCGTCCCCCGTCATCCTTGGTTTCCCCTGGTTGTGCCTCCATAACCCATCAATTGACTGGCGCACAGGTAATATTAAGTCTTGGAGTTCATTTTGTCTCGGCGTCTGTCTCCAATCAGTCGTTTGCTCGCCGTCCGTGCCCTTGGGGGCTCCAACCACCCCGCCCCTGACCTTTCTAGCGTTCGCTCCAAGTATCATGACCTTGGAGCCATTTTTAGTAAGACCCAGGCCTTGTCCCTTCCCCCCCCCCCCCACTGGCCGTATGATTGTGCCATCAATCTCCGTCCCAGAGCTCTTAGATTTAGTATACTTTATTGATCCCCAGAGGGGAAATTGAGGGTCATCCACCACCTGGATGGATGAAGCAGCCACGATACGGCGCTATCCATGAATCAACTGTACGTCAAGGCTGAAAAGTGCGAGTTCCATGCCTCCAAGACGTCTTTTTTGGGGTTTATCATCTCTCATAAGGAGATACTCCCGGACCCTGGCAAGATTAAGGTGGTGGTGGAGTGGCCGACCCCATCCTCCAGGAAACAGCTCCAGCAGTTCCTGAGGTTTGCAAATTTTTACCGCCGTTTCATAAAGGACTACAGCGTTTGGGCCCTCCCCTTGACACGCCTCACATCGACCAAAGTGCCCTTTCAGTGGACAGAGGAGGTGGCTACAGCTTTTTTGGACCTCAAGAAACAGTTCTCTGAGTCCCCCATCCTGGTGCAGGTGGATCCTGCTCTTCAGTGTCTGGTGGAAGTGGACGCCTTGGATTCTGGAGTGGGTGCCGTCCTGTCCCAGCACTCCCTGACGGATGGCAAGGTTCGACCGTGCGCTTTCTTCTCCCAGCGGCTGTCCCCAGTGGAGCGCAACTACAGTATCGGTGACAGGGAGCTTCTGGCTGTTAAACTTGCACTGGAATAGTGGCGCCATTGGCTGGGGGGGGGGGGGGGTGTCCTCTCAGCTGTTCGTGGTCTGGACGGACCACAGGAATCTGGAGTACGTTTGGATGGCCAAGCGCCTGAATGCCCACCAGGCCCTGTTTGTTCCTTCAGCTGTCCGGGGTGAAGTTATTCATTGGGCCCATTCCTCCAAGTTCACCTGTCACCCAGGAAGACGACGCATGGAGGAGCTCCTGCAGCAAACGTTCTGGTGGCCCTCTCTCCAAAAGGATGTCGGGGAGTACGTTTGTGCTTGTCCCCAGTGTGCCGCCGGCAAGTCTTCATCGTCTTCTCCAGCTGGACTGCTCCATCCTCTCCCTATCCCTGGCAGGCCATGGACCCATGTGGCGTTGGATTTTGTCTCTGGCCTCCCTCCTTCCAACAACCATACTGTAGTGCTCACCATCATAGACAGGTTCTCCCAGGCTGCCCACTTTGTTCCCCTTGAGGGGCTGCCTATGGCCAGGGAAACAGCGGACCTGCTTGTTCAGCATGTGGTGAGGCTGCATGGGATCCCCCTGGATATTGTCTCCGGCCGGGGGCCCCAGTTTATATCCCAGGTTTGGAGGTCATTCTGCAACGCCCTTGGGGCTACGGTGAGCCTGTTGTCCAGTTATCATCTCCAGTCTCATGGCCAGTGCGAACGGACCAATCAGCAGTTGGAAGCTGCGCTGCGGCATGTGGCCACCACCAATCCAGCATCTTGGAGCCCGCATCTGCCATGGGTTGAGTATGCCCACAACTCGACGGTTTCTTCGGCCATGGGTATGTCCCCTTTCCAGGCCTCGCTCAGGTACACCCCTCCATTATTCCCTGAGGAGGAGGGTGACATCGCTGTGCCATCAGTTCGGGCGCACCTAGGTGCTGTCGCCGGCTGTGGAGGGCGACCCGGGTTTCGCTGCGCCACATGGCGGAACACAATTCCTGGTTGCCAACCACCGCAGGACTCCAGCCCCTTCTTACCAGGTGGGTTAGCAGGTCTGGTTGTCTGCCAAGAATATCAATATTAAGGCTGAGCCCAGGAAGATGGCGCAGCGATTTATTGGACCTTTTGCCATCTCACACATTATTAACCTAGTGTCTGTGCACCTAGCTCTACCCCCTCCCTCCGCATATGTCCCACCTTCCACGTCTCTCAAGTTAAACCTGTTTGTTCCAGCTCACTGTGTCCCCCTCCCAGGTCTCCACCTCCTCTGAGGATGATCAACGGCAGGCCGGTGTGGGGAGTGACCGCCATCCTGGACGTCTGTTGCCGGGGTCGTGGCCTGCAATACCTGGTAGACTGGGAGGGCTACTGTTCGGAGTTGAGATCTTGGGTGCGTCCTTCCTGCGTGTTGCTTAAGGACCTCATCAGGGAGTTCCACCAAGCGCACCCAGGTAGGCTGGAACAACCACCGAGTGGCGTTCCGTAGGGGGGAGTACTGTCATGGTCTGCTCTGCTCATTGTCTCCAGCTACACGCACACCTGCTCTCCATCAAGCCCTGGCCTATTTGAGTGGAGTCCTCCTCCAGCTGGAGCCATCACTAACTGTCCTGCTCTGTGTGTTCCCAGGGTTGCCAGGCCGTACAGTATCCTGCTCTGTTCCCTGCAGTTCCTGCCTACACTTACACGCACGCACACACTTACACACTGAATAAACCTAATTGAATTTATTCTGGAGTCTGTGTCTCGTCACTGGGTCATAAACCATGTCACCCATAGAGTTTAGAATTAAGTTTAAAATCCTTCTTCTCACTTTCAAAGCTCTAAACTATTAGGCCCCTTTTTATTTAAAAGATTTGATACTACCCTATCATCCTAACAGAGCACTACGCTCCCAAAGTGCTGGATTACTTGTAATACCTAGAATCTCCAAAAGTACAATGGGAGACAGAGCCTTCAGTTATCAAGCTCCTCTCCCGTGGAACCAGCTGCCAATCTGAATTCGGGAGTCAGACTCGATCTCTGTTTTTAAGAATAGGGTTAAAACCTTCGTTTTTGATATAGCCTACAATTAGGGAGGGATCATGTGTCCCTGAACCCTCACTTAGTTATGCTGCTAATAGGTTTAGACAGCTGGGGGACCTCCAATAATTGCACTGGGCTTCACTCCTTTCTTCACCCTCAATGATTTTTTTTTTTTCCTGGTCATTAACATCTGTTTGTTCTGTCCCATAGATTGAGTCCCCATCGTGCTGTTTGCTTTCTACATGTCTGTTCTTTTCATCTTCTGTATCCCTTCACCGCCCCAGCCAGTCACAGCAGATGACTGCCCCTCCCTGAGCCTGGTTTTGCTGGAGATTTCTTCCTGTTAAAAGAGAGTTTTTCCTCTCTGTCATCGCCAGGTGCTTGCTCACAGGGGATCGCCTGATTGCTGGGGTCTCTCTTCAATTGTGGGGGTTTCCCCTACAGTTGAAAGTGCTATGAGATGACTGTTGCTGTGAAATGGCGCTATATAAAAAAAGTTGAATTAAATTGAATTGAATTTTGTTTCCTTTGTGGAAGATGGAAGCAGACGAGGCAATGAGCTGCACGATACACAAACTTTATTCCTCTTCCAACATAAAACACAGAAAAACTCTGTCTCTGCGTGCCTGAACAAACTCTTTTATACACTTCTATCCCTGTCTCCGGCACACAGGGTAGACACATTAGCATTCAGACATGAAAGACATGTACACACATTAACATGACATTGACTCACATGTCACAGAGCAGGTCTTGCTGCCATACATTCTCACCCCCGCATCCTCAGGTGTGAACCTGGCGTGGAGGGGGCGGCAAAAGGCACATCTTTGTTTGTTTGGCTCTTCTCCCTTTCTCCATTAGTATCCCTAACTATCTTCTCCCCACCAATCCCGTTGTCCCGGGTGGAGTGTCATGTGTATTGTGTCCACCACACATCCCCCCTCCCCTCCGAACACCCAGAAGGGGCTCTAACCCTCTGGCGCCTTGGGCTTGACCGGCGTCCGTAATGGCTGTAACGTGGAGTCGCCGGACCGGCTGAAGTGTCTTGCTGTTGAGGTGGGCAGGAGACAAACTCGGCTTCCGGCTCGCAGTCCTGAGGAGGGGGAAAGGGTGGGGAGGGGAAAAACCTAGTCTGCTGCCAACAGTTCTCTGCAGGGGGAACACCAACTTGCGGAGCCACTGTAGGTGGGCGTCCGCGCTGTGGAGCTTGAGTCAACACCACCTGTTTGTCTGCCAACAAATAAGCAGGCTTAAGCCTGTCAATGGAGACAGTTTCCTTATGCCCCCCAAAGTCTAACACAAAATTTTCTAACACAAAATCTTTATACTGCGGACTTCTCACACAACACAACACACTGCCATCTACAGAAGTTCTCTGATGACTCTGCGATCGTTGGCCTCATCTCCAATGGAGATGAAGCTGAGTACAGAGGGCTTATCCAGGACTTCGTGGACTGGTGCCATCGGAACTGCCTCCAGATCAACGCGAGGAAAACTAAGGAGCTGGTGGTGGACTGCCGCAGGCATGGGCAGCCCCTCACAGTACCAGTAAATATACAGGGAACAGACATCGAGATGGTGACATCCTATAAGTACCTGGGTATTCATCTGAACAATAAACTAGACTGGTCACACAATACTGATGCACTCTACAAGAAGGGACAGCGCAGGCTGTTCCTGCTGAGGAGACTCAGGTCTTTTGGTGTACAAGGGGCGCTGCTGAAGTCATTCTATGACACGGTGGTGGCATCAGCCATCACTTTTGGAGTGGTCTGCTGGGGCAGTGGCATTACTGCAGCCGATAGGAAGAGACTGAACAAACTGATTAAGAAAGCTAGCTCTGTCCTGGGGCAGCGCCTTGATCCGATGGAGGAGATAGGAGAGAGAAGGACGGTGGCTAAACTGTCATCTCTGCTGGAGTCCGAGTTCCACCCTATGCAGGACATACTGAATGCACTGAGGAGCTCATTTAGCAGCAGACTACATCATCCCAGGTGCACAACCGAGAGGTTTCGTAGGTCCTTCCTACCAACGGCTGTCAGACTGTACAACCTAAGCAGGGCTGCTCGCAGAGATAGCAAAAAGACGTAACAAACTAATAGTTTTTTGAATGCAAAAGATGCAATAGACTTACACAATGGTCCTCTCCGGCATACAACTAGGAACATACCGGTCGCTATGGAGGGTGAGAATATGTATGGGCACATAATCATACCATGTAGGATAACTAAGTAGACGGTTATGCTGTTTCATTCCATCTAGCAACAATGCTCTGCACTGTGTGTGTTTATATATTTGCATATTTATTCCATCTAGCTACAATGCTCCGTACTGTGGGTGTTTATATATTTATATATCTACATATTATTCCATCTAGCTACATTGCTCCGCACTGTGTGTGTTTATATACTTGCATATTTATTCCACCTAGCTGCAATGCTCCGTACTGTGGGTGTTTATATATTTACATATTTATTCCATCTAGCTACAATGCTCTGCACTGTGTGTTCATATATTCATATATTTATTCCATCCAGCTACAATGCTCTGCACTGTGTGTCTGTGTGTGTGTGTATATATATATATTTTATAGTAATACGTACATATGTTTATTAGCTGCTCTTGCTTGCTTGTTTTTTTTCTTGCCTTCTGATTGTTGCTCTGAGTGTTGCTATCCCTGTGCTGTTGCAATCCTGGAATTTCCCCGTTGTGGGACTAATAAAGGCTTATCTTATCTTATCTTATCTTAAATGCTTTTCTCCAGTTTCCAGTACTCTGAATGGTCCGTCATACGATGGGTGCAGCGGGGTTCTGTGTGAGTTGTGCTTAACAAAAATGAACTTGGCACTCTGCAAGTTCTTTGGGACGAAGGTGTGGGGAAAACAATGGTGCACCGGGCCCGGCACATTGGCCGGCCCTGTACCGTGAAAAAATTGCACGGGCAGGACGGTTCAGGGTGCAGGGTTTTTCTGTAAAAATTCCCCGGGGATCCACTGCGGCTGAGAAAATACGAGTTCTGCTGGGGAGGCTGCTGGATCCTCCTTAGGCACGGAGCGCAACCCTAACAGGACCCAGGGCAGGCGGTTGACCCAACTCGCATCTGTGAGTGAAGCTCTGAATGCTGCTTTAAGTGACCTATGAAAACTTTTGCATAACCCATTAGCCTGGGGGTTGTACGCGGTGGTGCAGTGCATTTTGACCCCCAGGCTGTGGGCCATCACGGACCAGAGTTCCAAAACTTCCGAAATTGCGGACCCCTGTCGGAAGTGATGTCTGATGGGGATCCAAACCATGCAACCCAAGCTGACAAAAAAGCGTGAGCCACTTCTGTGGACGTGGTGGAACCCAGCGGGACCACTTCAGGCCAACGTGTGGTGCGGTCCATGATTGTCAAAAGGTGTGTGAAACCTTGTAACGGCGGGAGGGGTCCCACCAAATCCATGTGGATGTGGTCAAACCTCCTGGCCGGAATTTGAAATGGCTCGAGGGGGGCTCTGGTGTACTTGTGCACTTTGGCCCGCTGGTATGCGACGCATGCTGCAGCCCACTCCTTCACATCCCTGTGTAAGTGCAGCCAGAGAAATTTCGCCCCCACCAGTTTAACCGAGGTATGCATGCCGGGGTGTGAAAGGGAGTGGACTGACTCAAAAATGTGGTGGCGCCAAGAGCTCGGAACCCCTGGGCGTGCCGACCGGTGGAGACGTCGCAGAGCAAGGGGAGGCACCCTTCTTGCACCACCCTGCTCTCCAGTTTCAACCCTGTAGGCATAGACTGGAGCGCGCAAATGTCCGCGTCCCCCGATTGCTCCACGGCCATGGTGGGGAAATCTATTCCCATGTAAACCGGGGAGACTAATGCACGCGACAGGCAGTTGGCCACAACATTAAGCTTACTGGGTACATGCTTGATGTTGGTTGTAAATGCAGAGATCGCGGCCAAATGTCGTTGCTGCCGGGCCGATCACGGTTCCGAGACTTTGGACATTGCGTACGTTAGCGGCTTATGATCAATGAACGTGGTGAACTTGCACCCTTCCAGCCAAAACTGGAAGTGGCATGTTGCCAGGTGCAGTGCCAACAACTCTCTGTCAAACGTACTGTAGTTGCTTTCGTTGTTGCGCAAAATACGGCTGAAAAATATGAGCGGCTGCCACGCACCGGAAACGTACTGCTGCGCCACTGACCCTATAGCAACATCAGACGCGTCAGTGGTGAGTGCTATCCGCGCTGAAGGGGCAAGGTGGGCTAGCAAAGTGGTGTTAGCGAGCGCTGTTTTGGCATTTTCGAAAGCCTGGACTCGCTCGGGGGTCCAGTCAATATTTTCCACAGGCTTCTTTTTTTCGAGTGCGGCGTACAACAGCTGCAGCAGCTGGGCTGCTCAGGGGAGGAAACTGTTGTAAAAGTTGGCCATGCCCAAAAATTCCTTTAGGGCCTTCACGGTCTGCAGACACGGAAAATCCGACATGACACTCATCTTATCAGGCAGTGGAATCCCCTCCACCAAAATGCAGTGACCCAAAAAATCAATCACTGGCACACTGAACTGGCACTTCGCCGGGTTAACGATAAGCTTGTGCGCTTCCAACCTCTGGAAAACTAGTGTGAGATGGGCGAGGTGCTCCTCCTCGGACGCGCTAGCCACCAGAATGTCGTCTAAGTAGACAAAAACAAAAGGCAGGTCATGGAGCACCGCATCCATCATTCTTTGGAAGGTTTGCGCCACGTCCTTTAACCCGAACAGCATGCGTACAAACTCGAAAAGGCCAAAAGGAGTTATCACCGCTGCTTTTGGAGCATCCTCTGAGCACACTGGGACCTGGTGGCAACCGCGGACCAGATCCACTTTCGAAAAAACACGCATTACGGCAAGGTGCATGGAAAAATCCTGGATGTGTGGGATGGGATACCAATCATGTTCTGTGGCGTTGTTCAAGTGCCGGAAATCGCCACATGGTCGCCACAACCCATTGGCCTTAGGCACCATGTGTAACGGGGATGCTCACGTGCTGTTGGGGCGCCTAACGATGCCCAGCTGCTCTAAGTTGGTAAATTCCTCACTCGCACTGGCTAGTTTAACCATATCCAGGCACCGAGGTCGCGCGAACACCAGCAGGCCATTTGTGGTTATGAAATGTTCAACCCCGTGTTTGGTTACCGCAGCAAAAAAAGTTGGAACCGTGAGTGCTGGGAACTGTGAAAGTAAATTCAATTCAATTCAATTCAGCTTTATTTATAATGCGCCACATCACAACAAAAGCCGTCTCGTGGTGCCATAGTGCAGAAAAAAAAACCACACAGTCACAGAAAGACCCAGCAATCAGACGATCCCCTATGAGCAAGCACTAAGCGACAGTGGAGAGGAAAAACTCCCATTTGGAAGGAAGAAACCTCTAGCATAACCAGGCTCAGGGAGGGGCAGTCGTCTGCTGCGACTGGCTGGGGATGAGGGGATAGGGAGGATGGAAAGGACAGACATAAAGAACATAACAATAAGATGCCTGTCATGACGGCCGCTGGGCTGTCATCTGTCTCATCAGCTCCAGCTGCGCACAGACCAGCAGGTGCTAATCAGCGGCTGTTAAAAGCCAGTGTTGCTGACAGCCTGGCACGGAGTCGTCTGTCTTCCTCGTCTGAGTATGAGCCAGAACTTCGTTCTCAAGCCAAGTCAAGAACGTCACGTCAAGACCGGTCACGTAAGAGAACTCTTTGCTATTCTACCCCTTGCCTCAACCCCTGTGCATAGGTGGACCTCCCAGGCGGCGGACCAGCCTCCCCAGCCGACGGGGCATTACCACCTCCATCACGGAGCTCCTCGTTACGACCACAGCTACGGGTTCAATCACCACCACAGCTACAGGTGCAATCACCACCACAGCTACGGGCACAATCACCACCATGTTGCACGGACACTGGGAGTCAGCAGAACACAACCTGTGGCACATCCAAATAAGCCTCACCATCTACAATTACCCGCCATCGTTGAACAGCTGTAATTGTTTCTGCTTGTGTGTTCCAGGGTTGCCAGGTCGCCATCTGAACTGCTCAGTTCCAGTGACCAGACATCAATACTTGCACTCACACACGCACTACACTCACTCACTATCCAATAAAGAATAATTGTCGATATCCGCTCGTGTCAGTGTCTGTTTCCTGGGCCCTGAACATGTCAATGCCAGTACATTATTGGAGGTCAACCAACAGTCTGGATCAGATAGCAATAGAACAAGAGTGGGGTTAAGAGACACAAAAACCCTCCTTAAACGTAAGCTACTGTATATTAAAAAGGAAGGATTTTACCCTGTTCTTAAAAACAGAGACCGAGTCTGACTCCCGGACCCAGAGTGGTAACTGGTTCCAGAGAGAAGGGGCTTGGTAGCAGAAGGCTCTGCCTCCCACTGTACTTTTGAAGATTCTGGGCATCACAAGTAAGCCAGCATTTTGGGAGCATAATGCTCTATTAGGATGGTAAGGTAATATCAGATCTTTTATATATTGGGGAGCCAGATTGTTAAGAGCTTTGAAAGTAAGGAGAAGGATTTTAAACTTGATTCTAAATTCTATGGGAAGCCAATGGAGGGAGGACAGAACCAGGGAAATATGATCTCTTTTTCTAGAACCAGTTAAAACTCTTAGCAGCAGCATTTTGAATCAACTGAAGATTTTTTTCAAGATACTTTAGGACAACCAGATAATAGCGAATTACAATAATCTAATCGAGAGCTGACAAAGGCGTGAATCAGTTTCTCAGCATCATTCAGAGACAAGATGCTCCTGATCTTGGCAATATTGCGCAGATGATAGAAGGCGGTCCTAGAAACAGTTTTAATATGTGAATTAAAGGACAAATCCTGATCAAAAATAACTCCAAGGTGCCTTACACAACTGTTCAGAGTGAGAGTGGCAGCATCTAAATTAAGGGCATAATCTGAAAAGGAATTTCTAAGATGTTTTGGGCCAACAAAAATGACTTCAGTCTTATCAGAGTTCAATAGTAAAAAATTACAAGTCATCCAAGCTTTGATGTCCTTAAGACAGGCATCTAACTTGGCCAACTGATCACAATCATCGGGCTTCATTGGCAGGTACAGTTGTGTGTCATCTGTGTAACAGTGAAAATGTATACAGTGCTTTCTGATGATATTGCCCAATGGGAGCATATATAGACTAAAAAGAGTAGGGCCCAACACAGATCCCTGTGGAACTCCGTGACTGAGCTTAGAGCTGGAAGAAAATCCATCATTGACATGGACAAACTGAAATTTATCAGACAAATAAGATCTAAACCACTGCAACGGAGTTCCACTGAGTCCAACAAAGTGTTCCAATCTATCAAGTAGAATGGCATGATCAATAGTGTCAAAGGCTGCACTGAGACCTAAAAGAACAAGAACAGAGACAAGTCCATTATCAGATGCAGTCAGGAGGTCATTAGAGACCTTCACTAAGGCAGTTTCAGTGTTGTGATGAGCTCTGAACCCAGATTGAAACACCTCAAACAAACCAACTCCCTGCAAATGGTCAGATAATTGCACAGCAACAACTCTTTCCAAGATTTTTGAAAAGAAAGGCAAATTAGAGATTGGTCGATAATTGACCAAAACTCCAGGATCGAGCGTTGGTTTTTAAGTAAGGGTTTAATTACAGCAGTTTTAAAAGCCAGTGGAATATAATCCAGAGTTAAAGAAGAATTAATGATAAGAAGAATACAGCTACCAATAATTGGGAAGATAATTTTAAATAACCTGGAAGGAATAGGGTCCAGAAGGCAAGATGAAGGCTTAGATGAGGAAATTATTTTATCCAGCTCTAAGAGGTTGATTGGAGTAAACTTATCTAAGCAGATATCAACTGAGGGAGTTGCAGTAGTTAATGTACTAGAGTTTATGGTAGGAAGAATCTGACTGATTTCATCTCTAATAGATACAATTTTAAGATTGAAATAGTTCAGAAAGTCCTGACTAGAAAGCTCAGGGGGGATGTGAGGATTGACCGAGTCCTGGCTCTTTATAAGCCTGGCTATAGTGTTGAAGAGAAACCTGGGGTTATTCTTGTTTGCTTCTATTAATGCAGAATAATAGCTTGATCTAGCTTTTCTAAGATATTTTTTATAGATTAAGAAATTATTTCTCCACGCTAAATAGAATTCATCTGAATTAGCTGAACGCCATTTCCTTTCCAATTGACGAGTTTTCTGTTTTAAGCCATGGGTTTCTGAATTAAACCAAAGGGTTAGAAATCTCTGGTTAGACTTTTTCTTTTTTAAAGGGGCTACCAAATCTAGAGTCCGATGCAGAGAGGCAGTAACACCATCAACCATGCTATCAATCACGAATGGAGCAGACTCTCTATCATTTATTTCTGGTGTTTCTGTTGTGTTGACCCATGGCATAGAAGAGACAATCTGCAAAAATTTAGCAACAACGTCATCAGAAAGACATCTGCTGTAGTAGTATTTTTCTTTAGGAAATAAGTGATCAGAGATAATGAAATCAAAAATTAACAGACAATGGTCAGATAGTACAGGATTATGAGGAGACATTACCAGATTTTCGATATCTATACCATAAGTCAAAACAAGGTCCAATGTATGGTGGAAATAATGGGTAGAATTTTTTACTTTTTGGGAAAACCCCATTGAGTCTAACATTGAATTGAATGCCTTATTAAGACAGTCACTCTCAACATCAACATGTATATTAAAGTCCCCTACAATAATTATTCTATCAGTTTTCAGCACCAAATCAGCTAAAAATTAGGCAAATTCCAATAGAAACTCTGAATAGGCCGTAGGAGAACGATAAACTATGGCAAAGAGAACTGGGTTCAAGCCAAGATTGCCAACAGGCCCCACACTGAGGGCCAAACCTTCAAAGGAATTAAAACATAATTTCTGCTTAACATTAACTAGTAATTTAGAATGGAAAATTGCCGCCACTCCACCACCACGACCAGAACCTCTGGGGTTATGACAGTTTAAATACCCAGAGGGAGTTGATTCATTCAGACCAACATAATCATCTTGCCCGAGCCAGGTCTCTGTGAGGGATAGTAGATCGATCTGGTGATCGATTAATAGATCATGGACCAGAAGAGACTTAGAAGATAAAGACCTAATGTTTAATAAACCACATTTAATTTTTAAACTTTGAGGAGGAACAGAAGCCAAACTATTAATTGTATTAATTTTAGGGACTTGAGGCTGGATCAGAATTTTACCAGCATTTTGTTTAATCAATCTGGGAAGTTTATGCATTCTGTTTTTTTTTAAACTTTTTTATTAACTTTAGAGGGAGCAGAAAAAGGTTCTCTAAGGGAGGAGACAGGGGCAAAGTTGAAGGGTGGTGGATGAGGAGGAGCTGCAGAAGAGCGAGTGTTTTTCAGGTTGTGTTGTATTTGTCCAGGGTTACAATATTTAGGGCAACGGGAGACAGACTCAATCTCTGAAGGATTATAAATCAAAGGCTAATCAAAATGGTAAAGACCACCTGAGTTAATGGGATCGATACAATACGTGGGAACAGAACCAGAAAAGGGCAGTTTAGCAAACCCAGAAGCTTCAGAGCGGGTAAACACGCCAGGTCCCAGTCACTGTACCAAAAAACACCGAATGGAATAGAAAAGATTGTCTCTTAAAACATGTGCACCAAGTCTATTTGGGTGGATGCCATCAGGCCTCATAAGTGATGGGCGGTTCCAAAATAAGTTAAAAATGTCAACAAAACCAATGTTAAAAATAGGACAAGTAAAACACAGCCAAGAATTAAGACTGAGAGTTCTGCTAAAACGATTACAGCCTTGTCTAAGAGGTGCCAAAGGCCCAGAGATGAGCGCACGTCTGCCACAGTTCATAAGAGTGGACAGAAGGCTCCTGAAGTCACTTTTTAAAATCTCAGATGCTTCAGCTGGGATGTTATTGCATCCCACATGCACAACGACAGTTTGAACATGAGGGAATTCATTCAGCAGGTCAGGGATAAGAGTCTCAACATCAGAGACTCTAGCCCGGGGAAAATATCGAGTAACACAGTACCTGCTTCTGACGTTCCTCACGATCGAGTCACCAATTACCAGCATCATCTGGGGGGTTAATGTCGGTGGATTCTGATGTGGAGAGGAATTGTGAAGAGGATGATGTTGTTGTTGCGAAGGTGGGGAGATTTTTTTTTTTTTTTGTTACTTATTTGTACCTGTAGGTAGATTTGGTTTGCAGTCTGGTGACAAGCCACCGGCTGCTGGTCGCTGCGTGCGCGAGCGTCCTAAACCTACATCTTTTTGGTATGCGGGAGGAAACCGGAGAAATCCCGGAGTAAACCCACGCAACACGGGGAGAGCATGCAAACTCCACACAGCTCACTGTTGGTCGGGGGCTGGGATCGAACCCACGATCTCATGATCCCCGCGATCCCCCGGCTGAGGGTAAAACTGTGCTGTCACAGTGCTAAACCACTGCGCCACCGTGCAGCCCAGATGCGCTCTTTTCTTCTATCTGGAGCAGGTGTGTAATTTGACATACCCTGGATGGTCTTTATCCGGGGTTTGCGGACATGAGCCGCCGGACGAGGGGCGTCCACGGGTGGGCGGCCAGAGTCCAGGTGGGGAAAATCCTCCAGGGAAAGGATATCAAATCTGTTATCCAAGGACACGGGAAGAAAAGAAGCGCGGCCCGTTCTGGTCGATCGACGATGGTTATTAGCTGGTCGAACCAAGGTCCAGGGCACGAATGGAGGATGAGAGGGACCAAGCAAAGCTTTTGGTTTAGCCCTGAGACGAAACCAGTGTTTGTTGCTGAGGTCATGGGCATCTGCGGAGGCTGGAGCAGGTGTGGAGGTAGGTGGAGACGCGCTGAGCTCACCCAAGTAAGTAGCAGTTTCCGCCAGCTGCGAGGCAGTAGCCGGAGCCGATGGTCGCCCGAGAATGATAGTGTTGATGTCATCTTCAGCCTCACGAATCTTGTAAAGGTTGGAGAGCCTTGTTTCCAGCTCAGAGACCTTATCGAGGAGCGATAAACAGCAGGTACATGACGGAGAAGGAGCCATGGCGTTCCAGGCACTGAGATGAATAGCTCGCCAGCTAGCCAAAAACAGCTACTTGTGCGTCCGAACAGACTTTTAGGCGAGGCAAATACCGAGGTAACAGTAAATAAAAACTAATAACAACAAACAGAGATAAAAAATGAAAAATGAAATCAATAAAAACAATCAATAAAAACAAAAACGGAGAAAAAAATACTCTGACGTGATGAGTGTCAGACACAGCTGACAGCTGTCAGATGCAGCTGCAATCGAACACTGCCAGGTTGGGTGCAATTGAGCAAATATGACTAGAAAAAAGATAATACCGAAGATTTAATGCTCAAAAAATTATACCATAAAGTTGCCGTGATTGTGGAGGTCTAAAGGATAAATGCTGGTACTTACCCCCTGGAGCTATAATGTTAGCCTGTGTTGTTGGCCCAACTCCACGAGCTGTGCAGGGCAAGGAGGAAAAAGAGACAGCAGCCACTAAATGTCTGTTGGAAACATTGACTAACAACCCAAAAGCAAATAAAAAATCTGCACCTAAAATGGGGACAGAACATGCCGCCACCACAAAGTCCCATTGGTAATTGCCTCCTTGTAAGCACACTGTGTGCGTCCGTTCTCCAAATATCCGGATGTTGGATCCGTTGGCAGCCATGAGCTCGGGACCGCTGCTTCCTGCTGATCTGTCTGCACTACCTGGCAGAATGAGGCTCTTCTGGGAGCCGGAGTCCACTAAGAAACGTCTCCCCAAATGTGTGTCTGTGATGAAAAGCAGCTTGTTCCTGTCGCCAGCAGTTGCAGCTGCTACTGACTGCTGGCCGTGCTGTTTCCCTGGCTTCTTGAATTGGCAAGGCAGCAGACAACGCTGGGTATTTGAGCCGAAGCAGCAGTGATAGAAGCAAAGCGTCCTGTTCCTGAGCCTCTTGGCGTCCGTCTCAGCCACCACCAATGGCTCCACGACCTCGCTGGAGTCCTTCCCGGATGCCGGTGCCATTGTGTGCACGCTGAGAGTTCTGGTCACTAGGATGATGCGGTCCGCTTCCTGCGCCAGAGCGCGGTAGTCCTTGGTTACCAGCAGCGGCGAGTTGTCCAGGATTGCTCTCGCTGTAGCAGGTAGGTTCCTGAGGAAGAGGTGGGCGAACAAGAAGGATTTGCCGTTCATCCCCATTAACGCTAACATGCTCTCCATCAGCTCCACAGTGGATCTGTAACCTAACTGTGAACGCGTTAAGAGTCTTTCTGCTCTCTCACTGTCCAACAGCGTTTACTGCTGAATTAGCATCTGCTTGAGCGCGTCATATTTTCCCTGGGCTTGCGGTTCCTGGAGCAGGCTCGTCACTTGTTGCATGACGTGTACATCCAGTGCAGCGAAAACATGATAATATTTGGTGTTGTCCGTTGTGATCCCGCAGAGTGTGAATTGGGCTTCTACATGTAGAAACTAAGCGGTTGGACTGTGAAGCCAGAAGTCTGGGAGCTGAACTGACAGCACATGCCGTGCTGCTGTTCTCCCTGTGGGTTGTCTCCGGGGCGGTGCTCGGCTCGTTCTCCATTGCATGTCTTATGGTCACCAATGTGGAAGATGGAAGCAAATGAGGCAGTAAGCTGAACGACACAAACTTTATTCCTCTTCCAACATAAAACACAGAAAAACTCTGAGTGCCTGAGAGAACTCTTTTATATACTTCTATTCCTGCCTCCGGCACACAGGGTAAACACATTAGCATTCAGACATGAAAGACATGTACACACATTAACATGACATTGACCCACACATCACAGAGCAGGTCTTGCTACCATACATTCTCACCCCTGCATCCTCAGATGTGAACCTGGCGCGGCGGCGGGGGGGGGGGGGGGGGGGGGCACAACTTTTTGTTTAGCTCTTCTCCCTTTCTCCATTATCATCCCTCACTATCTGTTCCTCCACCAACTCCGTTGTCCTGGGTGGAGTGCCATGTGTATTGTGTCCACCACACCTTACTGTACCAGAAACTAACCAAACCGTGACCTTAAAACCAAGGTACATACCGAACCATGATTTTAGGTGTACTGTTACACCCCTTTTAATTATATAATGTAATTGTTAATCACAGCAAGTATCATCTGTGTGGAGTTTGCATGTTTTCCCCATGTTTGTGTGGGTTTACTCCGGGTTTTCTCCGGTTTCCTCCCACATGCCAAAAACATGCAAGTTAGGTTAATTGGCATCAACTGGGGATTCTAAATTGTCCTTAGGTATGACTGTGAGAGTGAATGGTTGTCTGTCTCTCTGTGTTGGCCCTGCGATGGACTGGTGATCTGTCCAGGGTGTACCCTGCCTCTCGCCCAAAGATGCTGGGATAGGCTCCAGCCCCCCCGCAACCCGAAAAGGATTAAGCAGAAGATGGATGGATCATGGTTTCTAATGGTAGAAATAAACTAAAAATAATGCTGTGTGGTGGTCAGTAGTAATAGTATAAACCAGTAGTAACTATTAACTTAATGGGAACTGTAACAAATTCATTGCTTTCTTTACCACAAAATCATTTTCATTCTGGTATTACTCCATCATCTTCTCCTCATGTTATTCATCCTGCTTCACCTGCTGTCCTGACAAGCTTTGCCTCATATCCCTTCAAGAGTTTCATTAGTAGCATGAAGCCATCCTCACGTTTACTGGACTTCTTGCCAGGCTCTGTTCTTAAAATGTGTTCCGCTCCATTGGCCTAGCTGTTTTGTCTTTAATAACTCTGTTGTCAGGTCTTCTTCCATCACACTTCAAACAAGCTGTTGTACAACCTCTTCTAAGGAAGCCCAGTTACAGCCCTACTCTCAGTGTGCATTTCAACCTTCTATGGTCAAGGTGGACTAACCTGTAATCTTTTTCACCCTAAGGTAAGGTAGACTCAACCTGGATTTGCACTGACTCCAGATGCAGTGCAGACAGAGCCTTGCCTCCATCCCTACCAACTCCATTTGTGTTTTTAAGCAACATGGATAAGAACAAGATTCAAAATACAAGATTGCATAATAATTATATAAAAAAAAATCCGAGATCTCAAGAAAGACCAGAGCGAGACCAAGGAGAACCGATTGCAATCACAACAGCGAATTTGAACATTGACTAGAATGGGACCTACAGCGGGGAAAATAAGTATTGAACACGTCAGCATTTTAATCCATTCATTCATCCATCCATCCATCAATCCATCTTCTACCACTTAATGCTTTTCGGGTTATGGGGGGTGTTGTGTGGGGATTTGACCTTTGAGGCTTGCCGTAGTCAGCACCAGGAGCACAACATGGTGATGTCAGGTGGGCTACAACCAGTGTGTATAAGTGCTAATTGTGATAATAAAGTTCAGTTCATTGCTCGGCATAGAATGGCTCGCTCCTTTGGTGCATAACATTTGACGACTGAGGATTAAACCATGGGGGTGTGCACAACACCACCATCTTCGTTCCTGGAGTCACCGGGTGTGCCAGCCACACGGTGGTGCCGCTGGTTTGAGGCTTTTGATGCCTATATCTTTGCAGCTGGCCTGGGCGGCACCAACGAAGAAAGATGGAAGACCGTCCTGATTCATTGTCTCGGCAAAGGACAGCGAGTGCTTCACATGCTGGGTAGTATGGGCTCCTTGGACAAGTGTTTGTGCATGATGGACAAGTTTTTTATTGATGAGTGTAACATCACGCCATGAAGATACAGATTCTTCGACCGCTGTCAGCAAGCAGGTGAGTCCACGCATCATTATCTTATGGAGCTCCATATTCTAGTGAGCATGTGCGCCTGCGGGCCTTTGGAGGAAGAGCTAATTTATGACAAGCTAGCTTATAGCATGAGCAACGAGTTGCTAAATGAGAAGCTACTGCTAACGAAGGACAATTTTGCGCTAAGTCAAGTAATGCAAACGGCTAGCCAAATCAAGTCTGCCACCCAGCTAGGGAAGCAAGTGCTTCCTAATGAACACCTATCAGTCAAAGTTCCCTCTCCACATCAGTCCGATAGCAACCCAGCTAGCTAAACGGGGTGGACTTCTACACGGAGGCAGACCGTGGCAGGAGCGGGAACCCAGATACTGTGTGGCGACTGTGGCTCTCTTCATCACCGGATGGGCTCGTCCGGTGATGAGAAGAGCCCCACTTTTTCCACCACTGTGGGGAAAAAGTGCTCCAACTGTGGTCGAGCTCATCACCTCGCTAGGGTTTGCACCACCGCAGATGATGCAGTGGATTTTGGACCCGTGGGTGTAGCCTCGGTATGTGTAGCAGGCACCAAGAATTGGCCGCTAAAATAGCACGTTGTGCAGCTCGACGGAGTTGACGTGCTGCGTATGGTAGATTTGGGCGCTGCAAAGTCCATATTGAGCGTGTCCACGATAAGAAAACTTTTCCCACAAAAGCATATTGTAGCTGGTGCCGTTAACATGTTTGGCTATGGACATGTGAAGACTGGCATGGTGGGCACGGTAAGCTTATCTGTGGTGTGTGGGCCAAATACCATTCCCGCGTTCCCCTTTCAGGTTTCACGCCACGGGGCTGACTTGCTTGGTATTGACTTATTGGGCAAGTTAGGATTCTCCATCATGGACCCGACGGGCTCCACGGTGCTAACTGTTTCTGCTGGTTGGCGTGTTCGCTGGCCGGCGCTGTTTGCAGGCCTGGGCTGCATGGTGGCTTTCAACCACCGTCCACTCATTGACCCAGGAGTGACACCCTGCAACCTATAATACCTGCAGGGCCCCTGGAAGCACATTCAACTGGACATCTGCGGTGAGTTACACACAGCACCCACGAAGAGGCATTTCCTATTGGTGGCTTATGATCTGTTCTCAAAATGGCCGGAGGTGTTGCCCACCAGTTCGGTCACAACCGACATGGTCACCAGTTTCCTTGCTTCACTGTTCGCAAAGTGCGGGATTCCAAGCGCCATTACAACAGACAATGGGCCGCAGTTCATCTCTGGGGGTTTGAGGAGTTTTTGAGTGAAAGGGACCTGGAGCACAATAGAACCGCGTTCTACCATCCTCAGGCTAATGGAGCGTGGAACGTTTCAATAAGACATTAAAGAATGGACTATGAGCACACCTGGCGGATGACTTCTCGTTCTTTGATGCTCTTCAGAACACGCTCCTTCATTATAGGGCTATTGCTCACACCATGACGGGGTGTTCCCCGGTGAAGCTCATGCTGGGTCGTGAATTACATCTGCCCTTGGATCAGCTGCAACCCCTCCTCCGGTGGACATGGAACCACCAAGGGGTCGGGTCCTCGAACAGCAGAGAAGGCTGAAGCAGCGCTTTGACAGGAAGCGTAGGACGAGGACTCATGGACTTGGTGTGTCAGACTGAGATAGGATCAGGCACCCCAACTATACGCATAAGCTGCAGTCGTTCTGGACGGGACCACTGCAAATTGTTGCGCAGCTGAGCCCGGACACGTTCCACATCTCGGATGGGTCACGGTGGCATTCTAGCTGTCTCAGGAAATCTTTACCGACCCAGGATCCAGGGGCTCTGGTGGATGAGACAAACACTGGTTGGGACTTGACTGACAGGACACTGGGGAAGGTGCCTGGGTATGGCCGATGGAGCCTGTGGCAGGACCTCCATCTGTGAGGCGCTCAGCAAGAAACAGTCAGAGGCCAAGGTACCTGGAAGACTTTGTGTTTGGACTTGGCTAGTGAGGACATGTTGACCAATAGGTGACCGAATAATCCACCTCAACACAGGGGTATGCTGGCAGTCCACCCAGATGCCCAGTTAGTTGTTTTTTTTGTTGTTTTTTTTTTACTGAAAATATGATGTTCATGTTTTACTTATTTGTTCTGGGGTGTTTAATTTGCTAAATTTTGGGGAGAGGTTTTGGACTGTTTGGTGTGGTTCTACAGTTTGTGAAGGGGGGGGGGGATGTTGTGTGGGGATTTGGCCTTTGAGGCTTGCTGTAGCCAGCGCCAGACATACAATGTGGTGACGTCAGGCGGGCTACGGCCAATGTGTATAAGTGCTACTTGTTACGATAAAGTTCAGTTCATTGCTCGGCATAGAATGGCTCACTTCTTGCTCTTTTGGAACATAACAGGGGGCTGGAGCCTATCCCAGCGTCTTTGGGCAAGAGGCAGGGTACACCCTGGACAAATCGCCAGTCCATCGCAGGGCCAACACAGAGAGACAGACAACCATTCACTCTCGCATTCATACCTAAGGACAATTTAGAATCCCCAGTTGATGCCAGTTAACCGAACGGGCATGTTTTTGGCCTGTGGGAGATAACCAGAGTACCCTGAGTAAACCCATGCAGACACGGGAAGAACATGCAAACGCCACACAGAAGGGTCACCGATGGTCGGGGGTTGGATCGAACCCATCATGGTAAGGGGAGGAATCAATCCCGTGACCTTCTTGCTGTGATGGCACAATGCCAACCACTGCACCATCGAGCTGCCCAACACTTTTTCTCATTAAACATATTTCTGATGGCGTCATTGTCCCGAGACTTTCACCAGATATCAGTAACAACCCAAGTAATCCAGACATACAAAGAAATCAAGACAACTGTGTTCACAAAACAAGTCACATTTAATAAAGTGGAATGACACAGGAATGAGGGGAGAATGAGTTGGACAGACAGATAGGAGCAGCCGCTGCAGTGATGTGGACATTGTACCGGTCTGTGGTGGTGAAGAGGTAGCTGAGCTCTTACGCAAAGCTGTGGATTTACTGGTCAATCTACGTTCCTACCATCACCTATGGTAATGACTGGAAGAATAAAATTGTGGATACAAGCGACTGAAATGAGCTGTCTTCGTAGGATTGCTGGACTTATCTTGTGTGGTACCTGTACCAAAAACTTCCCACCCCAAAGACCTGAACAGCTACAGACCGGTGGCCTTGACATCCCACTTGATGAAGACCCTGGAGAGACTGCTCCTTGCTCACCTCCGCCCCCTGGTGGGACCAGCGATGGATCCACTCCAGTTCGCCTACCAGCATGGCATTGGGGTGGAGGATGCGGTGATCTTCCTCCTTCACCGTTCTCTGTCCCACCTGGAGAAGCCCGGGAATGTGGTGAGGATCATGTTCTTTGACTTCTCCAGTGCTTTCAACACCATCCAACCGATGATCCTGAAGGACAAGCTGCTGCGCGCAGGGGTGGACCAGCACTTGTCATCATGGATCCTGGACTACCTCATGAACCGGCCTCAGTTTGTGAGAACCGGGGACTGTGTGTCCGACACGATCATCGGTAGCACGGGGGCCCCCCAGGGAACGGTGTTGGCTCCCTTCCTGTTCACTCTTTATACTGCAGACTTCTCACACAACACAACACACTGCCATCTACAGAAGTTCTCTAATGACTCTGCGATCGTTGGCCTCATCTCCAATGGAGATGAAGCTGAGTACAGAGGGCTTATCCAGGACTTTGTGGACTGGTGCCATCGGAACTGCCTCCAGATCAACGCAAGGAAAACTAAGGAGCTGGTGGTGGACTGCCGCAGGCAAGGACAACCCCTCACAGCACCAGTAAATATACAGGGAACAGACATCGAGATGGTGACATCCTACAAGTACCTGGGTGTTCATCTGAACAATAAACTAGACTGGTCACACAATACTGACGCACTCTACAAGAAGGGACAGCGCAGGCTGTTCCTACTGAGGAGACTCAGGTCTTTTGGTGTACAAAGGGCGCTGCTGAAGACATTCTATGACATGGTGGTGGCATCAGCCATCACTTTTTGAGTGGTCTGCTGGGGCAGTGGCATTACCGCAGCCGATAGGAAGAGACTGAACAAACTGATCAAGAAAGCTAGCTCTGTCCTGGGGCAGTGCCTTGACCAGGTGGAGGAGATAGGAGAGAGAAGGATGGTGGCTAAACTGTCATCTCTGCTGGAGTCCGAGTTCCACCCTATGCAGGACATACTGAATGCACTGAGGAGGTCATTTAGCAGCAGACTACATCATCCCAGGTGCACAACCGAGAGGTTTCGCAGGTCCTTCCTACCAACGGCTGTCAGACTGTACAACCTAAGCAGGGCTGCTCGCAGAGATAGCAAAAAGATGTAACAACCTAATAGTTTTGAATGCAAAAGATGCAATAGACTTACACAATCGTCCCCTCCGGCATACAACTAGGAAAATACCGGTCGCTATGGAGGGTGAGAATATGTATGGGCACATAATCGTACCATGTAGAATAACTAAGTAGACGGTTGTGCTGTTTCATCCCATCTAGCAACAATGCTCTGCACTGTGTGTGTTTATACTGTATATTTTCATATTTATTCCATATAGCTACAATGCTCCGCACTGGGTGTGTTTATATATCTATATATTTATTCCATCTAGCTACAATGCTCCGCACTGTGTGTTTATATATCTACATATTATTCCATCTAGCTACAATGCTCCGCACTGTGTGTGTTTATATATCTACATATTATTCCATCAAGCTACAATGCTCCGTGCTGTGGGTGTTTATATATCTACATATTTATTCCATCTAGCTACAATGCTCTACACTGTGTGTCTGTGTATATATATATATATATATATATATATATATATATATATATATATATATATATATATTTATAGTAATATGTACATATGTATATTAGCTGTTCTTGCTTTTTTGTTTGTTTGTTTTTTTCTTGCCTTCTGATTGTTGCTCTGAGTGTTGCTATCCCTGTGCTGTTGCAATCCTGGAATTTCCCCATTGTGGGATTGATAAAGGCTTATCTTAACTTATCTTATCTTATCTTATCCTTAGAGATAGGGTGAGAAGCTCAGTCATCCAGGAGAGGCTCAGAATAGAATCACTGCTCCTCCACTTTGAAAGGAGCCAGATGAGGTGGTTTGGGCATCTGACCAGGATGCCTCCTGGACGCCTCCCCCTTGAGGTGTTTTGGGCTCATCCCACTGAGAGGAGACCCCGGGGCAGACCCAGGACACGCTGGACAGACTGCGTCTCCTAGCTGGCCCGGGAACATCTTGGTGTCCTCTCTGAAGATCTGGACCAGGTGGCCGAGGAGAGGGAAGTCTGGGCTTCTCTGCTTGGGCAGCTTCCTCCATGACCTGGACATCCAGAAAAGTGGTAGAAAATGGATGGATGAATTGGCAAAATGACAGAGGGAATAAGTATGGAACACGCTTGGTGAAATTCATTTAATGTTTAGTAGAAAATCCTTTGTTGGTAATAACAGCTTCCAGATGCCTCCTGTATGGAGAAACTAGGCACAGGCATTGCTCAGGAGTGATTTTAGCCCATTCTTCCACACAAACGGTCTTCAAATCTTGAAGGTTCCTTGGGTATCTTCTATGAACTTTGATCTTCAGTTTGTTTCATAGATTTTCAATTGGATTCAGGTCAGGTGATTGACTGGACCATTCTAGCAGCTTTATTTTCCTTCTCTGGATCCAGTTGTTTCCTTGGCTCTATGTTTGGGATCATTGTCTTGCTGAAATGTCCACCCTTGTTTCATCTTCAGCATCTTGGCAGATGGCAACAGGTCCTTATCAAGGATGTCTCTGTACATTTGTCCATTCATCTTTCCTTCAGTTATATGAAGTCTGCCTGTACCATGTGCTGAAAAACACCCCCACACCATGATGCTCCCACCTCCAAACTTCACTGTTGGTCTGGTGTTTTTGGGCTGATGTGCAGTGCCATTTCTCCTCCAAACATGCTGTGTGTTGTGGCATCCAAAAAGTTCTATTTTGGTCTCATCTGACTAAACTATATTCTCCCAGTATTTTACTGGCTTGCCCAAATGTTGTGCAGCAAACTTTAAATGAGCTTCAACATACTTTTTCTTCAGCAATGGAGTCTTGTGAGGTGAGCGGGCATAGAGCCCATGTCGGTTGAGTGCATTACTTATTGTTTTCTTTGAAACAGCAGTACCTGCTAACTCCATTGGCCTTATGTATAAAAGTTGTGCATGCACAAAAACACTCCATACACTGATTTTCATGCACACAGTGGGATGTATAAAAACAAACGTGATGTGAGGCTCTGCGAGCCAAATCACAAAGTTTCCACCTGCGGTCAGAAGTTGCGGCTGTCCGCAAAATTCTGCTTGGCACTATCAGGTGGATCTGTTTAACTACAAAACTGCTGAAACTCACAGAATATGTTAAAATAATGTTTCCAGCTCAGTTAAGTTGATTTGTCTTTGAATTAGTCTGTGAAAAACATGATTATTATTATGTGATTTATTTCCATAACTCTGCACATTGAGTGCAGTGAAACCCAGATGAATAATAATTAATCAACCTGCCTCACTCATGGACCAACCAGCTCTGCTGTTAACTGCATCCTGTTTTTATAAATGTGTCATTATGACCCCAAGGGCTAGCGTTGAAGGACCATGGAGCGTTCTGGGCTGCCATTTACGCGGATTTCCAGGGACCCTGAACACATTCCCCCTGACATTTCAGCCTCCTCTGACCTTGGGAAGTGGGTTGGGGAAAACCGTTATAACCCCTGTTGTCTTTGAGTTCTTTTGACCCGAAGACAACAGGAGGATCCCCAGCACAATACATGCTGTACCTTGGAGGTTATAATTTGGAACTAAAAGGCCTTTACCCACCACCCTTGACTCATTCTCGGGCGCCATCTGGTGGCAGACGCCATGCACCACATATTGACAGAGTGGCCTAAAACCCACTTATTGACTGCATATATAAAAGTAATCTTTTTTATGGAGCACCTTTTATATTATGTGATTTACTCTCATGATTGACTTTACATTTAATAATTTTGACTTTATATCACAACCATTGTCATTTATATCAGGATCAGGTCTGGTCCCAAAATATAGGGTTTTTTTTAGAAAAACATGTTTCTTTTAGTTTTTTAGTATCTTAAATGTAAATACAACACATTATATTAAATACACATTTTTTTGGATCATCTAGTGAATGAAATAATGGCAGTACTTTAATGTTTTCATGAGCCCCCACAACTATTATGAGGGTTCAGCTCCCACATAACTCAGTATCTGTGTTACAATCTAGGGCCAGCTGTACATGGTGAAGGAAGTGAAATGGAGACTTAATAAACGTTAAACTTTATTTATTGATATACAATCATGTGAAAAAATTTAGGACACCCCATTAAATATTGAGTTCTTTATTAAGAAATGTTCATGTTTCTATGTATAACCTTGTTTTAGTTTTTATTTGCATTTTTTAACATTTATTTTAGCCATTGTAAGTGAGAATGAATGTGGAGGTGTCCTTAAAAAAGATGGGGGTGTCCTAATTTATTCCCCACTCTTTGTTTAGAAGTACATTTTACAGAAAATGTGAAAAAAAACTAATTCCTTTTTAACTGTTTAGTTCTATTGCCTGAATCTCCCAGTATTTTTAACATTGATATTAAATATCCATATGTCCAAATATGCTAAAAAAAAAAACACCCAGCCTTATACAGGGTGTCCTAATTTTTTCACGACTGTAGCATCTTTCATCCAACAAAGTGCATCTCAAAGTGCTTTACAGTTAAAAACAATTCCAGATAAAACACAAACCAAATGATAAAAAGACAAAGAGACCCCCCCACCCCCACTCTCATCCAAGACATCCATCCACCTGACCCCCAACCCACTCCAAAGCCCACCTCCTCCCAACCTGCCCTCGCCCCCACACACAAGTAATAATAGGCATAGTTAAAATATGGCTGAGGTCTGAGGACCAGAGTGAGGAAACGCCATCATAGGGGGACCGTCAGCACCAGGAGCCGGTCTCAGCCCACAGCTGCAGAGACACCGCCACAGGGGCCACCCCGGCCCAGGCAGACAGAGGAGTCCACACCACAACCAAGAGGCTGTGACTGGACTCCCCCATCTCACCAAGTCAGGGCCACCACCACAACAGCATCCCCACCGCCAGTGAAAATTACAGCTCCCAGTGCCAAGAGCCCCTCATTGAGGAAACACGAGAGCTAAATATATGGATCAGAGGACCAGAGTGAGGAAACACCATCACAGTGGACCGTCAGCACCAGGAGCCGATCTCAGCCCAAAGCTGCAGAGACACCGCCACAGATGTCATCATTTTTTTTTTTTTAAATAGAAAAAAAGGGGCCACAGAGCATTGCAATAATCAATGTGACAGGTAATAAAAGCATGCATTAGCATCTCTGTGTTTTCTCGAGAGAGAGAAATGGGCAGACTCTGGCTGTATTCTTTAGACGATAGAATCCAATTTTAAAAATATTATTAACATTTGGAATAAGACTAAGCTCAGTCAAAAACAATGCCCAGGTTTTTTACTTGTTTTGATGGAATAAGAGACAATATTTGTAATTTTGGTAAAAGTTTCTCTCTCTGAGCTTCAGGACCGATAACTAAAACGTCAGTTTTGTGCTGGTTGAGCTGGAGGAAATTCTATGCCATCCAGGACTTAATGTCTAAAATGCAGTTAAAAAGGACATCAATTCGTGCTGAGTCATCAGGAGAGACGGAAATGTAAAGCTGGGTATCATCAGCATAACTGTGAAAACTAATTCCGTGTCTCCTGATGACATTGCCTAGTGGCAGCATGTACAAATTAAAAAGAATTGGACCGAAAATCTAACCTTGAGGAACACCACAATCCATGTTGTGTCTTTTTGATGAGTGTTCACCCAGGGTGACATAAAATTCTCTGTCAGTGAGGTAGGATTTAAACCAGCTATAAACAGTGCCTGAGAGGCTGATCATATTGTGCAATTTGTTTAAAAAATATATCATGGTCTACTGTGTCAAAGGCTGTGCTTAAATCCAGTAAGACCAGGACCGAGAGCATGTTCTTGTCAATATTAATTGTAAGATCATTTAGAACCTTGATCCGGGCCGTCTCAGTACTGTGATTTGACCGAATCCAGATTGAAATGTTTCATACAAATCATGAGTTTTCACAAAATCATTTAACTGGTTAAAAACTACTTTCTCTAAAATTTTACTTAAAAATGGCAGGTTGGACACTGGTCTGAAATTGTTCTTCAGTGTCTAAATTATTTCTCTTAAGAACAAGCTTAATATGGCCGTCTTAAAAGCACTAGGAAAACTCCTGTCTGAAGAGAATAATTTAAAATGTCAAGAACATCATTAATTAAAAAGCTGCAAATGGATTTAAAAAATTATGTAGGAATTGAATCTAAAAGGCAGGTTGCTGGTTTTAACTGGGAGATAACTTTCTCTACCACCTTAGCATCAACCAGGTCAAAACTGTCGAGTGTTTCCCCACAGAGAAACAAAGGTTCAGCTGTATTAAAAGCAGTAGGTTGAAATATACTAATAGCTGACCTTACAGTTTCTATACTACTGCTGAAGTGAGCTGCAAAGTCCTCACATTTGGAGTCTGTAGACATATCCCCCAAAATTCCTGCAGCGCCTTGACCTTCTGAGGCCGGGGAAAGTTCGCCACAGCGTGCACTTTGTCGGGCAAGGGTATCGCTCCCTCCGGTGAGACATGGTGCCCCAAAAAAATCAATCCCCGTCACGCCGAACTGGCACTTCGCGGGGTTGATTATTAACCCATGCTCCTCCAACCTCTGGAAAACCATCCTGAGGTGGGTTACGTGTTCGTCTTCGGATGCACTGGCTACCAGGATATCATCCAGGTAGACCAACACAAACGGGAGATCATGCAGCACCGCGTTCATCATGCGCTGGAACGTCTGTGCTGCTCCTTTTAATCCGAATGGCATGCGCAGAAACTCGAACAAGCCAAACGGAGTTATTACCGCTGTTTTAGGTATGTCCTCCGCGTGCTCTGGGACCTGGTGGTAACTGCGGACCAGGTCTATTTTAGAAAAAATGCGTGCTCCGGCGAGGTGAATGGAAAAATCCTGAATGTGGGGAATCGGGTAGCGGTCGTGTGCTGTGGTGTTATTCGTCGGCCTCCGTCGGTCTACGATGACCATGGAAGAGAATCCTAAACGTCTACTCTGCTGGAATAGCACCACCTGTGGCTGAACAGGCCGATGCGCACCGGTGTTCTACCTTCCAGCGTTGGGCGTTGGTAAGATTCAAGCCTGGGCAGGAAGATATGGAGGACAAGATGTTACCCATGCAGCATGTCCCCCCTCTCCACGTCACTGATGAATCCAAAGGAACAGCAGGGCTGCTATAGTTTGGCACCAGCGCCGTCGCAGGAGCTGCCAGAACAATGTTGAGCACAACAGAGAACTGCCTTAGGGGCTCCGACTCCGGATTTTTCCTCAGGGTTGACTCCTGAAGCCTTTCCCGTGACTGGGTGTGCCGTAAGGCAGCGGAGGTTTGAAATCAGGGTTTGCCTTCCCCTAGATGGGCTACCTTCCCTGGTTGACGAGCGACCATCTACCCGAAGCATCTGGTTTTAAGGCACCAGAGATCCGCCCTCGCCCCTTCTCCTATTAGTGAAAGCAGTTCCGCCGGGCTTAGAGACTAAACCACACAGGCAGGCTAGGAGTTGGACTTAGTTGTCAGCGGCTTTTAAGGAGCATTTTATGAGCACTGGGAGCTTAACCCCAGTGCCGCTCCTGGCTATGACAACCTTGGAACCCCAAGGTGGTGGTGGTGTTATTCAACCTGCGGATATCGCCGCACGGTCGCCATGACCCCTCAGCCTTAGGGACCATGTGTAGCGGGGATGCCCATTGGCTGTTCGATCGCCTGATGATGCCCAACCTTTCCAGGTTGGCAAACTCCTCATGCGCTATGGCCAGTTTAGCTGCGTCCAAGCGCTGAGGTCGTGCGAAAACAGGCGGCCCGGTGGTGGTGATAAAGTGCTCCACCCCGTGTTTAGCGATGGCCGCTGAAAACGTCGGGACCGTGAGTGCTGGGAACTGAGTGAGCAGTGTGTGGAACTTACCGCCTGGAGCTGTGACGTTGGCTTGTGTTACTGGCCCATCCCCTCGAGCAGTACAGGGGAGAGAATCAAAGGACAGTGCATTAACCAGGCACCTGTTAGCAACATCAACTAGTAAACCATGCGCACACAGAAAATCAGCCCCCAGGATCGGGAAACTCAGTGCTGCTATGAAAAAAGTCTGTTATGTGTGGCCCTCACGAGCCACACAAAGACAGCCGAGGGCGAGCCAGTGAGTTTGCGATGTTTTATTAATAGTAGGGAACAGGGGATAAGGAACACGGCCTCGTGGGCCAAATGGTACAAATACTCGAACCGGTATACACTCACAAGTAATGCAGATGATGAGTAGAGGACTGGCGCCGGACGTAGGGGTTCCAGCCTTCAGTGTGCTAAGTCGCAGCCCCGAGTGATCGGAACTGCTCCTTCTTATACTAATCAGCAGCGCCTCAGCTGATGAGGGTTAATTGGGCTCCAGCCGTCCCGTAACTGACAGCAGGGAGCCCGCTGAGACGCTGCCACAGAAAGGACAGGGCTGAGGGAATATGGTCTGAGCACCGGATAACACGGTGTCTCATCCCACGTGACACAGCCCCCCCCTCACGATCGGACTACAAACGACCCCATACCATCCAAGACCCCCCCCCCTCCACCTAGGGTGGGCGGATGGGGTGTAGGTCAGGAGGGAGAGAATCAGAGAGGGGAAGAACATCGACAATAACTCAATACAGAGCACCAGGAAAACCCAAACACAATACTCCATAACATAAGAGAAAAAAACCCAGAAAAAGGAAAAAGAACAGACAATAACCAATATCGAGTACAAGGGAAAAAAAACCCCAAACAATATACTCCACAAAATACAACAAGAAAAAAAAAAAAAACAAAGAGGGAAAGAAAACAGGCAGTAACCAATATAGAGTACAAAGGGAAACCTAAACACAATACTCCATAAAATGCAACAAAAGAAAAAAAAACCCAGAGAAAGGGAAAAAGGCAATCAATAACAAACCAATACAGAGTAAAAGGGAAAAACCCAAACACAATACTCCATAAGGTACCACATGAGAGAAAAACCCATACAGGCAGAGAATAATTGCGGAAATAATAGCCCAGCACACAGGGAAGAAACAAAAACCACAATACCCCATAAACCATGTACAGGTCAACCAATGAAAATCAACCCTGGGGCCCCCAAAATAAAAGGAGAACTCCCAAGGGCGAAAATTAACCATACGGCCATCCCTCACACCAGCGAGCCGAAAGGGCACGGCAAATCCTCCGGCGGCTGACCTGCATTGCTCAACCACCAGGCCCGTGGGGGGGAGGGAGAGGTCCCAATGGACCCTAGTAGAAGGGGCTTGGGGAAAAGCCGATGACGAGGTGGTCCAACGTCCGACAGCAGGGAATCTTCCCTCACCAGACCTGGATGCCGCTGGCGCAGGACCCACGTCGGACCCCGATTGGGTCTCGGGCGAACCCACGTTGGACCCCGATTGGGTCTCCGTTGCCGCACCAGAACCGACCCCCGATGTCAAACCTGGACCCTCCAGCACCACGAGTGATGACAGCTCCTCGCCGGCGACCCTGGGAGAAGGCTCAGGAGAGAAAACAGAACCGGGATCAGGATCACCAGCAGCGCCAGAACCCGGCGAGATAAGCTCGGACGCAGCGGACGGCTGCACCCGGTTCATCTCCCCTAGAGACAGGCTAAAGTGCTCAAAGATAAGGTGAAGAAAGATAAATCAGAATCAGCTTTATCAGAATCAGCTTTATTGCCAAGTATATTTACAAGTAAACACACAAGGAATTTGACTTGACATTGGGCGCGCACGTTAGGCGCATCCAATGACACGGCAGCCATGAAGGCGCCTGTCATGCAGTGAGGGTAAAGAGGGGAAGGGGGGGGAAACACAATAGGCAGAGAGAAAAAACATAGTTATCAGAATAATGCTCGTATAAGCTCATATAAGCTCAATGAGCCAAATTTTGATTACACAGAAAAAAACCCTCTATGCACATTAGCAGACAGTAGATACAATCACACAGCAGAGGGAGGGAGAGCAGTGTGTGTATATTTGCATGTCATTGTGTAGTGTAAATGTAACAGTTGTTAGTGAGCAGCAGAGGGCGCCTCCTGGCAGTGGATAGATGTTATAATCATGTGACTTATAAACAAGTCCAGAGTTCAGAGTCTATCTCTCTTTTTCTCTTGCTTGCAGAAGGCACATGGGCATTGTCCTTGAGAGTCCAATCCGCTGACGACAACAACTGATTGTTGATTGTATGGGTAGACATAAGCCACTTCTCCGGCGTTATCTTCATCGAGGAGGAATGTAAACAAGGGCACCAAAACACAAGGTCAAATCTGCACAGTGCACTCAGAGAATAAAAAATTTCCCTCTCTTCGATTCTGTGCTTCAATTTCATACAGGCTTGAATCATGCTTTAGATCATTCTCTGGAGAGCACTCAGCGATCCACAGATGTTATCCACCTACCGAAACATAGGTAAAACATGTCCAGGAGAGTCCGTTCTCTCTTCAATGCATGCCAGGTAGTAAATTCCATGTTAATCCTGCCGCTGACAGTCAGTGCTCCCCCCAGCTGGACGAATTGTTGAATTTGTTAAGGGAGCTACGCCGGGGTCCGCATTTGATTAGCTCACCCAGATAATTTCGATACACTAGGAAAACTCCTGGGGCCAAACAGAAGATCCTGTGATCAGTTCAATCTCAGTCGAATCACACAGACACATGAATTCCAATGCCATGAGTCTCCCTTGGGTTCCCCCTGACCCGATCTTCTTCTTTTAAAGTGGTGAAAATCGCATATAAGCCGCTTTCCAGATCCATAATTTCCATTTGGATTAAGATTCAGCCAGGAGAAGAGCGACATTGCAAGCTGGGATCAGAAGGGAGAGGATTAGGAGGGAGAGGGAAGAAAAGCGTCTGCTCTCTCTCAGAAGCGGAAGTAGAGCACTTGCCTGATCTCAGGTTCTGACGCCGTCCAGGACTGTGAAGATCCGGGATCCGGCATCAGGAGGCCGTCGTCAGGCTCCCACTCAGCTGCGTCGGGCACCGCAGCCGGCATGATGGACAGCACAGCTTGTGATTCCTCCGGCACCGGTAACCACGCCGACAGCCCACACGGCGTGGTGGTAGGAGAACCTCGTCCCGCTGGACCGGACCACTCCTCCGTGGAGACCCGGGGACGCTTGGTCGTCGGCGCCGACTCCACGTAGCAATCAGTCTTTCTCCTCCGTCCACGGCATAGCTGCGGAACCGGAACCAGGCTGACCGGAACTGCAGGCCCCCTCCTCATCTCACGACGTTGGCCTGGCGCAGGGGACCACTCAGCGGAGGGAGACACAGAGGGTGCAGGGTTAATGACACAGGCTACAGCAGGTGGTGGGAGTTCGGGGAGCTGCGAACTCCGAACTCCACCTCCAGGAGTTTGACAGGGCAAATCACAGGGTGAATGTGAAAAAAACTGGGACTCGCCTGTCTCCTGGAGGCTGGATCATGCCTGCTGCAGCGGACGTTGCTCCTCCCTTTCCCCGCCGGGCGGTAACGGAGGACACCCTGAGAGGACGTCGGGGAGCCGCTCGTGTAAATTCCAGGAGGGAGCTTGCCAGGTCAGGACTCTGGACGCACACAGCAGCCGGGGAGCGCGTCGCGGAGGAGGGGGTGACAGCCGAGATGAGCCGGGCCCGAAGTGCTGGCGTGACAGTGGAGGGAGGAGGCTCAAGAGGCGGGGCTGTGGGATCTCCTCTCAGACGAGGCGCAGGAGTGACAGCTGCGTGGGAGGATGAGACCTCGCGGCGACCCGGAACGGGATCCGGACAGGGAGCGAATTGGCCAGAACCGCTCTCGTCTCTGTTGGAAGGTTCCGGAGGAAAAGGTGGGCAAACAGAAAATGCCCGTCGTCCACGCCCATTAACGCCAACATCTTCTCCATCAGATCGACGGCCAAACCATCTCCTAACTCGGAACGCCTCAGGAGCCTCTCTGCTCTCTCACAGTCCGAGAGCGTGTACCGCCGGGTCAGCGCAGCTTCGAGAGCCTTGTATCTGTCGTGGGCTGGGGACTGGTCGAGCAGGCTCGCTACCTGCTGAGCTGTGCGATCGTCCAGCGCTGCAACCACATGGTAAAACTTGGTGTGGTCTGCCGTTATTCCCCGGAGGATGAAATGGGCCTTGGTTTGGTGGAACCAAGAGCGCGGGTTGTGCTGCCAAAAGTCAGGTAGCTTGACCGAAACAGCGCACGCGTTGCTGGGGGTTCCTGTCCGGGCCGTCTGTGAGATGCTTGCCGCGTTGCTGGGGCTTCCCGTCCGGGCCGACTCCGGGGTTCTTGCCTCGTGTTCCATAATATGTCTAGGGTCACCAGTGTGGAGAGTGTGGGAAATGATGAGGCCAGTTTACGAACAGACAAAGTTTATTAACACTCTCTCATCAGTCATACACAGAAAAGCATGAAAGCATTCATGCACGGTTCTCCCTTATATCCCCACCGCTCATCTCACATCTGCATGACATTCCACATCACACTGCATGACATCCAACATCACAATACAGTACATTCACCCTTAAACCCCCCGTCTACTGTTTACCCTCTGCTTCCTGACTGAGACGCTGTCTGACTCAACCAAGCCTCTACAACTCTACAATATGCATTTTGTGTCTGCTACAAGGTACAGGAAAGTTTTCAAAGGAAAATGCTAGCAATGAAAAAGTGGGATAGTCAGGGAGATGAAGAAAGTAGACAGGAGTATTTGGGATCTAGGTGCATGGCAAAGAGAGAGGTGGCAAAGGAAAAGGCATATAGTGAATTGTATGAGAGGCTGGACACTAACGAAAGAGAAAAGGAGTTGTATTGACTGGCTAGTCAGAGATCGAGCTGGAAATGATGTACAGCAGGTTAGGTTGATTAAGGACAGAAAAGGCATTGTACTGTGGGGAACATGAAATGAAGAGGCTGAATTTATTTCTCAATTCAGGTTTATTGAACATCACATGTCTCCAACGTCCTGTCAAACAGAAAAGAGGACCAACTTGCCAAATCTCCCCTTTTTATACCCGGGACATCACAGTACAGAATAACATTGTCATTCAACCCCCCATAGACAATACGTCTCCCCCAGGTCTTCTCTTCCTCCACCTAACACCCTGGTGGTCAGGAAGTCTTCTCAGAGTCATTTCTAAAGGCACCTCCACCTCCTACTGTTATCCCCAGGAGGACTTATTGTTCCTTCTAAGACGTGAGGAACCACAATATACATATGCAGCCTAAGCATCTCAAATATGTGTGCCACATGTACCAACAAATGATGAGAGTGTGTTGAGAAGGTGGGAGGAGAACGTTGAGGAGCTGATGAATAAAAAATGAGAGAGAGAGGAGGATGGATGAAGGAAAGATTGTGAGTATGGAAGTCGTGAGGATTAGTAAGGCGAAAGTGAGGGCAGCTATAAAGAGGATGAACAATGGAAAGGCGGTTGGTCCAGATGACATATCTAAGATAAGATAAGATAAGATAAGCCTTTATTAGTCCCACAATGGGGAAATTCCAGGATTGCAACAGCACAGGGATAGCAACACTCAGAGCAACAATCAGAAGGCAAGAGAAAAAAAAACAAGAGCAGCAAGTATACATATGTACATATATATATATATATATATATATATATATATATATATATTTATACACACAGTGGGGGAAAAAAAGTATTTAGTCAGCCACCAATTGTGCAAGTTCTCCCACTTAAAAGATGAGAGAGGTCTCCAATTTTCATCATAGGTATACCTCAACTATGAGAGACAAAATGAGAAAAAAAAATCCAGAAAATCACATTGAAGGATATTTAATAAATTAATTGGTAAATTCCTCGGTAAAATAAGTATTTGGTCAATAACAAAAGTTCATCTCAATACTTTGTTATATACCCTTTGTTGGCAATGACAGAGGTCAAACGTTTTCTGTAAGTCTTCACAAGGTTTTCACACACTGTTGCTGGTATTTTGGCCCATTCCTCCATGCAGATCTCCTCTAGAGCAGTGATGTTTTGGGGCTGTCGCTGGGCAACACGGACTTTAAACTCCCTCCAAAGATTTTCTATGGGGTTGAGATCTGGAGACTGGCTAGGCCACTCCAGGACCTTGAAATGCTTCTTACAAAGCCACTCCTTCGCTGCCCGGGCAGTGTGTTTGGGATCATTGTCATGCTGAAAGACCCAGCCACGTTTCATCTTCAATGCCCTTGCTGATGGAAGGAGGTTTTCACTCAAAATCTCACGATACATGGCCCCATTCATTCTTTCCTTTACACTGATCAGTCGTCCTGCTCCCTTTGCAGAAAAAAAGCCCCAAAGTATGATGTTTCCACCCCCATGCTTCACAGTAGGTATGGTGTTTTTTCTCCTCCAAACACGACAAGTTGAGTTTTTACCAAAAGGTTCTATTTTGGTTTCATCTGACCATATGACATTCTCCCAATCCTCTTCTGGATCATCCATATGCTCTCTAGCAAACATCAGATGGGCCTGGACATGTACTGGCTTAAGCAGGGGGACACGTCTGGCACTGCAGGATTTGAGTCCCTGGCGGCGTAGTGTGTTACTGATGTAGCCTTTGTTACTTTGGTCCCAGCTCTCTGCAGGTCATTCACTAGGTCCCCCCGTGTGGTTCTGGGATTTTTGCTCACCGTTCTTGTGATCATTTTGACCCCACAGGGTGAGATCTTGCGTGGAGCCCCAGATCGAGGGAGATTATCGGTGGTCTTGTATGTCTTCCATTTTCTAATAATTGCTCCCACATTTGATTTCTTCACACCAAGCTGCTTACCTACTGCAGATTCAGTCTTCCCAGCCTGGTGCAGGTGTACAATTTTGTTTCTGGTGTCCTTTGACAGCTCTTTGGTCTTAGCCATAGTGGAGTTTGGAGTCTGACTGTTTGAGGTTGTGCACAGGTGTCTTTTATACTGATAATGAGTTCAAACAGGTGCCATTAATACAGGTAACGAATGGAGGACAGAGGAGCCTCTTAAAGAAGAAGTTACAGGTCTGTGAGAGCCAGAAATCTTGCTTGTTTGTAGGAGACCAAATACTTATTTTACCAAGGAATTTACCAATTAATTCATTAAAAATCCTTCAATGTGATTTTCTGGATTTTTTTTTTCTCATTTTGTCTCTCATAGTTGAGGTATACCTATGATGAAAATTGGAGACCTCTCTCATCTTTTAAGTTCAGGTTCAGGTTCAGGTTACTTTATTTGTACCCGTAGGTAGATTTGTTTTGCAGTTGGTGACATCCATATTTACAAGCCACTAATTACATTCAACATAGACACAAACACAGGCACACATCTTACAAAATAGGTAAATATACGTGGGAGAACTTGCACAATTGGTGGCTGACTAAATACTTTTTTGCCCCACTGTATATACACACACACACACACACATATATATATATATATACACAGTGATCCCTCGCTACTTCGCGCTTCACCTTTCGCGCCCTCAGTGCATCGTGGATTTTTCAAAAATATTCATCAAAAATTCAAAATTGAGAAAAAATGGGCGGGCGCTAGCAGAAGGCAGGGAGACTACATTAGAACATCAGCTATCAACACGGAGAGCCCGCACAACTCAAAATCCACCTCTCTGACCACCGCTCCACTCCTCTCCGCCCACCTCTTCACCGCTCGGGAATCTCGCAAGCTGATTGGCCGAGACGTTTTACCTCGCAAGCTGATTGGCCGAGACATTTTACCCAGCTACTCTCCCTGCCGAGCGCCCATACCCAGCGAAGGAAGACCGCATTCATTGTTCGCTGTTCTCTTGTGCCTTTTTGTGCGAAATAGTCTTCCCGTCGAGCCACTATGCCGCCTCCTGCAGCTTCTCCAGCTCTATTGGAAGCTGCCCTCGACGATCCTGCGCCTCTAGCACCTGACGATGAGGCGTCACCTGAGGAGCAGTAAAGCTCTCATTAACCTGTGCAGTAAATCATCTTCATCTTGAGTTACGTATCTTGTTATAAGAATAAAAGAGTTCTAAAAACATATTTATATACACTTTATTTACATCTACGTATGTATGTACACTTACACACACACACACACACACACACGTATCATATGAGAGAGAGAGTGAGAGAATGAACGTACGTATTATTTATGGGTGACGTCATTAGGGGTGACGCTACTTCGCGGTTTTTCACTTTTCGCAGTCGGTTCTGGAACCCATTAACCGCGATAAGTGAGGGATCACTGTATATATATACATATATATATATATATAGACACAGTGCGGAGTATTGTAGCTAGATGGGATAGATATATAAATATATAAACACATAAACATCCACATAAACATATCTGTGGAGGTATGGAGATGTTTAGGAGAAATGATAAAGGACTTTTTAACCACATTGTTTAACATAATCTTGGAGAGTGACAGGATGCCCAAGGTAAGGAGAAGAAGTGTTTTGGTACCAATTTTCAAGAACAGAGGTGATGCTCAGAGCTGTATGTTGTGTCCATAACTTGGATAATAATGGCCAGAGTGGAGGTACTATGAACGGAGCTTTATTACCACGATTTAAAATACCCACAGACTCTCAGTGCTCTCCAGCAAGCCAGGGTTGCGTGACGAAAGAGGACGTGCCTCTTCCACCCACGCCCTTTATACCTTGGGTGGCGTCACTACCGGAAACGGCAGACCACCACCCCGTCTAATCCCCAGCCGCCATCTTACTACAACTCATATGTATAATTCCACCCTGTCACGCCGCGCCGCTCATCAGCGGCGCCACCTGCACACACACCTGCACATCATCAGCGGCGAGGGATATAAGCCGCCTCGCCCTGAGCTTCGGCCTGAAGCCGTCAGACTTCCCCATGCATCGCTGTGAGTTCCTTCACCCTCAGCGGATTACTCTGGTAAGAAGACCTTACCTCCTTTTCCTTCCCAGTCTGCTCCCCTGTGCACAGGTGGATTCCCTGGCGGCGGACGACGCCTCTCCATCGCCTGTTCCTCGCTGCTGCACCGGGCTCTCCAGGTGGCTGTCTACCGGACCTCGTCCCTTGTTGTTCCAGTCATCTGTCCTCTCCAAGTAAGCTCCTCTCTCGCTCTTGTGTCTCCTGTGTTGGTGTGTGCCCGTCACCCTTCTCCTTGTGCTTTTCCCATAGGGTTGTCCGGCTGTACGGCCTCCTGCCTCTGTGCCCGAAGCAGACACCGCCATCAACACATTTACATCCCGCAGACACACATTCATTCACTCCTGTTGTTAATAAACTATTTGAACTACTCTGAGCCTGTGTGTGTGCATCTCCTGAGCCGTGCGTTATGTCAGTACGGCTTCAGCAGAGCGGCTCGGCAGACGGCGGGCTCGCACACCGGTTTTCCACTCTCGAGGCTCGAGTGGATCAGATGGCTTATCAGCAACAGGTGATTTTTAATCAGTTGTTAAATATAACTAACCGATTGGGCCGCTTGGACCCTCAACAGCCGTTCCCCCCGGCTCGTCAGGGTGGCGCGGCTCCTGCTGCTCCAGTGGCCGTCCAGCAGGCTCCGGGTGCACCGGTTCGGCTCACGCCCATTCCAACCCCCGCCCGCTTTAGCGGTAAGCTCGGCGGAGCACGGGGGTTTATAATGCAGTGTGAGTCCGTTTTCCACCGTGTGCCCGGGGACTTTCCTTCAGATCATAGCCGAATTGGTTATATCGGGAATCTCCTGGAGGGGCGAGCATTAACCTGGACCTACGCCGTAATGGCGAGGCCCAGTTATGCCACCCTCACATATGACCAATTCGTGAGACGCTTCCTGGAGGTCTTCGACCATTCTCTTACCGAGACGGTCCAGGTCGATCGGCTTCTCGCCCTCCAGCAGGGAAGCCGGTTGGCAGCTGACTACGCGGTCGACTTCCGGGTAGCGGCGGAGGAATTAGGCTGGGAGGAACGCTCCCTCTGTGGCCTTTTCCTCCGCAGTCTCAACGATGATCTGAGGGATGAACTGGCTGGGCGGGATATCCCTGAGACACTAGCGGAGCTAACATCCCTAGCGATCAGTTTGGACAACAGGCTGCGCGAGCGCTCCTCGGGACGGAAGTCTTCTTCTTCTCGCCCTCGTGGAGTCTTGCCGCGCCTGTTCCAAGCTCGCCCCCTGGCGACGCCGCCACCTTCGTGCCCCGAGGAGTCGGAGCCGATGGTGACGGGCTGGACAAAGCTTTCCCCTGCGGAGAGACAACGCCGCCGTGAGTTGGATCTCTGCATGTATTGCGGAGATGACCAACACACGGTGAAGCTTTGCCCACAGAAAGCCAGTCGGCGGGGTCCGCGAGTCACTGTAGGGGGCCTCGCGGACGTCAATCGGTTAAGTTCTCTCACTCAATTGAAGCTGCCCATCCATTTCTGCCACAACCCCACTGGGCATCTCACCCACGCACTGGTGGATTCGGGCGTGGAAGGCAGCTTTATTTCACAAAGCCTGGCAACCCGATTGGGCATCCGCTGTCAGGCACTCAGGAACCCTATCTCCCTGGTCAACCTCTCTCGTGCCTCCCTTGGGAGAGTTACGCACCAGACCATCCCCGTCCCGGTTATTATCTCTGGAAACCACCGGGAGGAGATAACCTTTTACGTCCTGCCCAACTCTGTGTCACCCATCATCCTGGGGTATCCCTGGCTACGCCTCCACAACCCCGTTCTGGATTGGAAGTCCGCCGGGGTGTCGGCATGGAGTACATTCTGCATGGGCACCTGTCTTCAGTCCGCTGCCTGCTCTCCGTCCGCTTCTCCCCCTCCTACGGACGCTGCGCCCCCGGACCTGTCCCTGGTGCCACTGGAATTTCACGACCTGGGTATGGTATTCAGCAAATCCAAGGCGATGTCTCTCCCTCCTCATCGGCCCTATGACTGCGCAATCAATCTCCGCCAGGGGGCACCCTTACCTTCTGGACGACTCTACAGTCTATCGGCGCCGGAGAAGGAGACAATGAACTCATACCTCAAGGAGTCGCTGAGTGCTGGGATAATCCGCCCATCGTCATCACCTGTGGGGGCAGGATTCTTCTTCGTCGGTAAGAAGGACGGGTCCCTCCGTCCTTGCATTGACTATCGTGCTCTTAATGACATAATGGAGAAGGATCGTTACACCCTGCCCCTCATGGACACCGCTTTCCACTCCCTCTAGGGGGCGACTTGGTTCACCGAGCTGCATCTACGCAGCGCATACCACCTCGTCCGGATCCGGGAGGGAGATGAGTGGAAAACAGCCTTCCGTACCCCGAACGGCCACTTCGAATACCTGGTGATGCCGTTCGGGTTGACCAACGCTCCAGCCGTCTTTCAGCGCCTCATCAACGACGTCCTCCGGGATTTCATCGGCCTTTTTGTGTTCGTCTACCTGGATGACATACTCATCTTCTCCAAGTCCAGGGACGAGCACCAGGTCCACGTGAGGCGGGTCCTCCAAAGACTGCTGGAGAACCGGTTATACGTGAAGGCCGAGAAGTGTGAATTTTACGCAAAGACAACATCCTTCCTTGGGTTCATCATCTCACACGACCAGGTGCTTCCGGACCCAGAGATGGTGAAGGCGGTGGTGGAATGGCCTACACCTGCATCAAGGAAGCAGGTGCAACAGTTCGTTGGGTTGGCGAACTTCTACCGCCGCTTCGTCCCAAATTTTGGCACCATCGTCGGCCCGCTGACCCGCCTCACGTCCCCTAAGGTCCCGTTCCGGTGGACCGAAGAGGCCGCAGCTGCTTTTCAGGCGCTGAAGGCGGAGTTCTCCTCCTCCCGGGTCCTTAGCCAAGTCAACCCTGCGCTGCAGTGCATCGTGGAAGTGGACGCTTCGGACACAGGAGTGGGGGCGGTGCTAACCCAGCGGTCGCCAGACGATGGTATCAAACGGCCCTGCGCCTTCTTCTCCCGGCGCTTGTCCCCGGCGGAGAGGAATTACGACGTGGGTGACAGAGAGCTCCTCGCCATCAAGCTCGCGCTACAGGAGTGGCGTCACTGGCTAGAGGGGGCGGACCTGCCGTTCGTGGTCCTGACGGACCACAAGAACTTGGAATACCTTAGATCTGCCAGGCACCTGAACGCCCGCCAGGCGCGCTGGTCCTTGTTCTTCGCCAGGTTCCAATTTACCATCACTTTCAGGCCTGGCTCCAAGAACGGCCTGCCCGACGCCCTCTCTAGGCAATTCGCCCCTGAGGAGTCGGAGGACACGGTCCACACCATCCTACCCAGGTCGTGCGTTGTGGGAGCCGTCACCTGGGACATCGAGAGCAAGATCCGGAAGGCACAGGAAGTGGAACCTGACCCTGGTGGCGGACCGGAGGGGAGGCTGTTCGTGCCATCCACGGTTCGAGGGGAGGTCATCCACTGGTTGCACACATCCAAGCTCACCTGTCACCCTGGCTCCTCCCGGATGATTGACCTCCTCCAGCGGTCCTTTTGGTGGCCGGGCCTGCGGAGGGACGCTGCCCGCTACGCCCGGGCCTGTCCAGTTTGTGCCACCAACAAATCTGGTAATGCCCCTCCAGTGGGTTTGCTCCAGCCTCTGCCCGTCCCTGGCAGGCCCTGGTCGCATATCGCCCTGGATTTCGTCACCGGACTCCCAGTCTCGAACACCTACGACACCATCCTGACCATCGTGGACCGCTTCTCCAAGGCGGTACACTTCGTCCCCCTACGAGGTCTCCCAACTGCCCTGGAGACGGCGGACCTCCTCATCCAACACGTGGTCAGGCTGCACGGGATTCCGGTGGACGTGGTCTCGGACCGGGGGCCCCAATTTTCTTCAGAGGTTTGGAGGTCGTTCTGCAACGCCTTAGGAGCCAAGGTGAGCCTCTCCTCCGGCCATCACCCCCAATCCAACGGGCAGTGTGAGCGGACCAACCAGGAGCTGGAGGCTGCGCTCCGCTGTGTAACGGCGTCCAAACCTACGTCCTGGAGTAGCCACCTCGCCTGGGTTGAATACGCCCATAACACCGCTCGCTCTTCTGCTACAGGGATGTCCCCCTTTAAGGTGTCCCTGGGTTACGACCCCCCGCTGTTCCCAGCGCAGGAGAGTGAGGTAACTGTCCCCTCAGTACGGGCGCATCTCAGGCAGTTCCGCTCCATCTGGGCGTCAGCGTGCAATGCGCTTTTACGCACGGCGGAGCGCAACAGAGCCGTGGCGGACCGGCACAGAAGACCTGCCCCGGCGTACAGAGTTGGTCAGCAAGTCTATGTGTCGACCCAGGACGTGACTTTAAAGGGAGAGAGGAGGAAGCTGGCACAGCGCTTTATGGGTCCTTACCCCATCACCAGGATCGTCAACCCGGTGGCTGTGCGTGTAGCTATTCCCCCCTCCCTCCGCATCCATCCCACCTTCCACGTGTCCAAGGTGAAGCTGGCAGTCTCCGATCCCCTTTGCCCTCCTCCTGCTGCGCAACCTGCGCCCCGGATGATTGGTGGCCATCCGGCCTGGTCCGTCGCCTCCATCCTGGACTCCCGGCGCCGGGGTCGTGGGTTGCAGTACTTGGTGGACTAGGAGGGCTATGGGCCTGAACATCGACAGTGGGTACCCTCGTCGTTTGTGTTGGACCCGTCGCTCATCGCTGATTTCCACCGAGCGCACCCAGAGAAGCCATCGCCAGGAGGCGCTGCTAGAGGGGGGAGTACTGTCACGCCGCGCCGCTCATCAGCGGCGCCACCTGCACATCATCAGCGGCGAGGGATATAAGCCGCCTCGCCCTGAGCTTTGGCCTGAAGCCGTCAGACTTCCCCATGCATCGCTGTGAGTTCCTTCACCCTCAACGGATCTCTCTGGTAAGAAGACCTTACCTCCTTTTCCTTCCCAGTCTGCTCCCCTGTGCACAGGTGGATTCCCCGGCGGCGGACGACGCCTCTCCATCGCCTGTTCCTCGCTGCTGCACCGGGCTCTCCAGGTGGCTGTCTACCGGACCTCGTCCCTTGTTGTGCCAGTCATCTGTCCTCTCCAAGTAAGCTCCTCTCTCGCTCTTGTGTCTCCTGTGTTGGTGTGTGCCCGTCACCCTTCTCCTTGTGCTTTTCCCATAGGGTTGTCCAGCTGTACGGCCTCCTGCCTCTGTGCCCGAAGCAGACGCCGCCATCAACACATTTACATCCCGCAGACACACATTCATTCACTCCTGTTGTTAATAAACTATTTGAACTACTCTGAGCCTGTGTGTGTGCGTCTCCTGAGCCGTGCGTAATGTCACACCCCCCCTTTGAAAAATTGTAAGCACACCAATTGGCCCACCCAAATTCGTCACCCGACTCACGCACTAACAGCAAAACATTATGCACAAAAATAAATCAGAATCAGAATCAGAATCAACTTTATTGCCAAGTATGCTTGCACATACAAGGAATTTCACTTATCACCAAGGTGCGCTCGTTTCTAAGCGCTCCCTAATGACGCGGCAGCCATGCAAGGCGCCTCATACAGTGAGGGGTAAAGAGGGGGAGGGGGAGGGGGTGACACATTGGGCAGAGAGAAAAAACAAAGTTATCAAAATAGTGCTCGAATGAGCAAGATTGTGATCACATAGAAAAAAACCCTCTAGTTGCACAATTAGCAGACAAAATACAGATCCACACATTAACAAAGCAAAAGAGAGAGACCAGTGTGTGTATGTCAGTCATGTGATATCAGTATGAGTGCAGTGTCTATGTATCAGTTGCTGGTGCGCAACAAAAATCCTCTCCTAGGCAATGGCTAGATGTTATGTCCATGTATTCTAAACATAGATAAGCATGTCCACAGAGTCCATCTCTCTTCAGTGCATGCCACATGGTAAATAAGCATGTCCACAGAGTCCATCTCTCTTCAGTGCATGCCAGATGGTAAAATTCCATATTAGTCACATGATAACGCTGTCCTTGGAGAGTTCAGATTGCTGCACAACAGCAATTGTTTGTTAATTGTTTGGGTTAGAGAGAAGCCAAAACTCCCTTCTGCTTTATCTCTTCTCCTGGAGGAATGAGTTCTCCCAAGGACGCCGAATCAAGGCCTGATGAGCACAGTTCACTTAGAGCATAGAATTTCCTCTCTCATGCGATTCTGTGCAGCACAGTTTAACATTCACAGGCTTTAAAATCATTCCCTGGAGAGCACCCAGCGACTCCAAGATGTTTCCCACCTTTCCAATTCAGTTCACCATTGCCGCTATCAGTGCTCCCCCCAGCTGGTCGAATTATTGAAGGAGCTTCGCCGGGTCTGCATTTTGATTAGCTCTTCCAACTTCTTTAATTTCCGATACACCAGGAAGACTCCAAAGCCAAACAGCAGAAATCCTGTGATCATGAAGCCAAAACAGGTAGATATCTTCCACATCTTCAATCGAATCACACAGACACATGAGTTCCAATTGTCCCATGAGTCTCTCCACTTGGGCTCCCCCTGGCCCGATTTTCTGTTTAAAAGTGGTGTCAATTGCATTAAAGCCCAGCTTACCAATTCCATAATATCCGTTTGGGTCGAGATGCAGCAGAAGAAGAGCGAGATACAGACAAGACAGAGCAAGCTGGGATCAGTAAATAAGTTAACCTATCCATTCACACAACACAAGCTGGAGAGCCAGGTGAACTACTGGCGCCCCCCACACGGCCAGGTGGGCTATTCTGCTGCCTTTCCCTTATAGTCCAAAAGAAAATACAGCCATGTTCCTACAAGAAAATAATCCCAGAACAATTTATATGATACACACAACAAATAAACAACAATCTGTCATAAGCTCCCTGTGCGCTTCTCCACAGTGCACGGAGGAGGAGAAAAAGGATGAATGGATTTACGTGCTGAGTACACCAACGCACATTTATTAACACACAAGTGAATATACAGAAAGACATAGAAAGCTCGGGTACACTTAAGAGTCCTCCAGGACACCCAACACACACCGGTGGAACATACTGGGCAATGAGCCAAACCGTAGCGGCACAGCGGCGAACAGAAATGCTGACAGTACTCACAGTCAGGGGGCAGTCTGAGTAATCCCAGCGTCTTCAACGAGCACACACAACAACAGTCCTTTTAGCGACATGACTGTTAGACAGCGAAGGACAACCATCTAAGACGTATAATGGTCCAGCGGTGTTTGTCTAGCAAAGACCTACTTTAATACAAACATTGCTGGCCTCACAAATTGGGAACACCTGGGCGAGGCATGGGAAGGATAATTACCGGGACTGGGAACAGCTGATGGAAATCAGAGGGAGAGCAAGGGGTGTGGCTGGACCGACAGACTGTCAGCAACGTGGGAGAAAGTAGGTCACAGAGGCTTACTTACAGCTGGTCAGGCAGTGGCTACGGGTATGGAAAAGAGTACAAAATACACATATTCAGCCTTTAATTCACGCACTTTGTCCATAAGGCCAATTAGCAAAGTTTGTTGTTTTGCTATCTTGGATATTTCTTCAGTCATAAAATTTAGTGAGTTTGATCTCCTCCAACTCCCCTCCATTTATCTGATTCCTTTTCAGAGGCATACTAACTAGACTGACTGGGATCAAAGGTGGCTCGCCTGTTGGCTAGTACAGGAGGCGGCTAGTGGAGGCCACCAGCTGGCCCGCCGTCTCAATTATAGCCGTCACCCGACTGCAAGGTCGAAGCGCTCCCGATGGCCAGTGATGGCTAGTGAAGGTCACCACCGGCGTCACCACCCGACAGCTGAAATCCACCAGTGAAACCAAGGCTCCCTCCGCAGCTAGCGTCGTCCTAGCTAGCGATGAACCCAAAGCAATGAATCCGGCGATAAATCTAAAAAGGCGAAGCACATCCGATGGCTAGTGGAGGCCGCTAGCTGGCCCACCGTCTCAATTATAGCTGTCACCCGACTGCGCGGTCGAAGCGCTCCTAATGGCCAGTGATGGCTAGTGAAGGTCACCAACCGGCGTCACCACCTGACAGCTGAATCCGCTGGTGAAAACAAGGCTCCCTTGGCAGCTAGCGTCGTCCTTCATTAATCTGAATCCTGAATGTCACAGAGTAGAATCGTCTCACAGAAAAACACCCGGTTCTTGAAACATGGATTATGCAAGAAAAGTCCCCAAACAAGTGGTCCACGTCAGTGTCCTGACAGATGGCATTCGGTACTTCCTTCTGAGGCCTCCAAGCACACATGGAGCTCTTGCCTATGGGGGGCTTGTCAGTTTTGTTTCAATCCTATTCTCAAGTTGTCTTTTGCATCCATTTTACAGCTACAAAATGTGAAAAATAGCACCCTGAAACACTTCCAACTTATTACCTTCACCAAGGAGGTAATGTAATTGGAGTGGTTTGTCCATCTGTCAGCAGGTTTATGCAAAAACTACTGCATTGATTTTGATAAAAATTTCAGAGGTATCCCTTGGGACAGGGGTGAACCCATTACATTTTGGTGATGATCTGAGAGTGCATACCTCCACCAAGGCTATTATCTTCTCAATGTGTTTGCAAGAATCCTCCAAAACTAGTGGATAGACTTGATGCAATTTTCACCAGAACCAGTGATGTTATGCTCGACACCGCCCACTTGACACTGATTTGAGCAATATAACGCGGAAGTGTCACGTGCAGAGCGTCGAGTACTATGTCAACATGTCCACAGTCATGTGACAGTAGCAAATGAGGCCTCGTTAAGTCACATCACGTGATTCGAGACCTGACGGGAAATTTGAGAGGGCTGGGCGTTGCATACCATTATGTACGGAATGTAAGTAATATGGCGGCCGGGGCTCCCAGGGAATAGCAAAGGGTGACTGGCCACCTTTCCGGTGGGGTCATCAACCGGGGTATAATAGGCACAGCGGGAGTCGGCCATGTCTCCTTCACTGTCAACCCTATGGCCAGTAGGAACGCCGTAAGCTGATTATTATAATAGCAAATATTTACAAAGCTATGTTCACCGCACCTCCAGCCTGCTTCTTTGTATAAGTTATGGACAACATTTGGCGACAAGAAGAACACTGCTGTGGAGCGAGCTGGCATCAACTTTCGGACATTTTGGTACGCCCCAGGCGAGCTGCCCATGCCCTGGGTTCAGTGGTACGCGTCATTTAACTACCTGGTGGCCCTAAACCTTGGCAAGCTCGAAAAGTTGCATACAAAAGCAATTTTGGTCCATAACTTGGGCATGGAGGGCCAAAGAATCCTCGATCCTTTTGGAGGAGCTGATAGTTTTGATGAAGTGGTGGAGCAAATGGCACGCCATTGTCCGGCGCATCCAGTTTTGGCAGTGCCATCAGTGGACGGGAGAGTCAGTGAAACGTTATGTCGTGGGCTTGAGTCAGCTTGCGAGTGATTGCCAATTTGGAGCCTTGCAGGACGAAATGATCCACGACCAGCTGGCGGAGCACATGCGCTGTCCTGTGGCTCGGTCAAGACACCTGACTTATACGGGCAAACTGACGTTAACCACAGCTATCAATATAGCACAGCAGTTTGAGGCGGCGGAAACAATAGCGAGGGACCTCAGTGGGAGGCTCACTCCAACACAAGATGAGCCTTGGGTAAAGGCACTGACATTAGACCCTGAAAATGAAGACAACAGAGATGAAGAGGAATATACCTCTGTTGTGAAGATTAGGTCTGCCCCCGGTACGCCGAGATGTTATGGCTGTGGGTCCTCTAGGCATCATTATAAGTCTAGAGAGTGTCTGGCGAAAGGAAAGCACTGCGGTAAATGTGGCCTGCTGCACTGCTTTGCCAGAACCTGCAAAAGCTGAGCAAGGGGACCGAAGACAGGAAGCAGGCTCCTCTGCAAAGATTCCTACCGTCATCCATACAGTTTCCCCAGAGACAGATGGATGCATGTGTTGTCCTGTTATGCTGGATAATGCTGAAGTGCCACTACTGGTAGACACAGGAGCAGTGGTTTCGGTGCCAAATTTGGCAACAGTGAAGAGTCCGTTTCCCCATTACCACATAGAGTGTCCACCCCCTACTACGGCGATGGCAAGAACAGGCTTGCTGTGGTGGGGTCTGTGGAACTAACAGTGACCTACAAGTCTAGAAAGATGGAGAGCATCCAGGTGGTGGTGACCGCTGAGGGACCCAATATCATGGGGTGCAACATGTTTTATGGCTTGGGGTTCTCCATCACCAGCGATACCAGAGAGGCATGGTCGGGCTTGTTGTTGTTGCTGGTTTGCACTCCTCCTGTGGTACCAGACCAAACACCACAGTGCACCATCCTGGGATGGACCTGATGCCGGGGTCCAAGTTGCCCTTGGTGTGGGAACTGGACTGCACAACAGGGTCCCCAGGGCAGCAGGTGCCAGACCGAGGTGCCAGCGCTGAAAGAATCCAGGGCAAGACCGACTGGTCCAGTTTTAAAATATGCCAAACAACTTCCCTTGAGGAGGGCTTCGGCCCAGGCTGGCAAAATGACCAGTTCTTACAAGGAGGCCCGCTCACAACATGGTGGTCTGAAGGAGCACAGAGCTCCCCTTTGCATTGGTGATGAGGTCCACCCAAGGGTTGAAGCTCGGCTGAGAGGAACCCACTGACTTTGCGAACAGCGTGATGACCGGGGCGGCTTCAGGTGATGGTGGCCTGAAGTGACGGCTATTTGGGGTTGTTTGATGAATCGTGGAGGCACCCCAACGAGCTGCGTCGCGTAGTGAAGGAGGCGGCACAGCCCATCTCTGGAGGCCAAGAGACTGAGGCGCTCCAGGTGGGAACCACCAGATGGTAATCCAAAGGGGGGGGGCTCCACGGGGTTTGTGAAGTGACTGGGGTGTGTTTAAAGTGTTCTAATGTTATGTTCCCCATGTCCTGTTGTATGTAGTTTTTACCTGGTCTTACTGGGTTGTGCCCCCTGTGTGTGTGTTTAAATTGGAGAAAAGAATGCATAATTAACTATTTGAATTGTTCAAAAAAAAAATGAGAATATATTTTGTAATTGTGAGATTTGAATTGAAATTGTGGAGAAATTTGTGAATGGTCACATGCAACATCCAACACTATTTTGGAACTTGGTGATGTGCCCAAGTGTGGGGTGGGTACCGCCAATAGGGGGTGTGTATTGTTTGTGTTGTATATATTAAAGTGTTCTGGGATTATTTTTGTTTTAGGGACAGCCATTTTTATTTTGGACTCAAATCTAAGGCAGCAGAATAACCCGCCGGACTGTGCAGGGGGCACCAGTAGTCTACCTAGCCCCTCTAATTTGTGTGAGTGGATAGGTTTATTTCGGGTTGTAAGTTTTGGGAGGGCTCAATTGGTGTGTTTTTCTGCGGGGGGGTATGTATGGAATGCAAGTTGTAATATGGTGGCCGGGGCTCCCGGGGAATAGCAAGGGGTGACAGACCGCCTTTCTGGTGGGGTCATCACCCGAGGTATAAGAGGCACAGCAGGAGTCGGCCATGTCTCCTTCGCTGTCAATCCTCTGGCCAGTAGGAACGCCGTAAGCCGATTGTACATGTTTGCTATTACAATAAAGCTACGTTCACCACACCTCCAGCCTGCTTCTTTGTATAAGAGTTATGGACAACACATATGTCAATAGTGAAGGGTTTAAAAGAGGTCTGATTCACCGCTCAAACTGAGGATTTTTTGAGGGAGGAGATCTGTTATTGCATTCGCTATATGAATAGGAGTTGGGCAGTAATACACAAGTTAAAATTAGGTTTAAAAAATTACAAAAAATTACTAAATATTACATAGATACATAACACACAACACATACAGTACTTATTCACACCAACGGTAGACACAGGATAGGCTTAGAGATACTGTAGATTAGACAGTCGTTTGTGTGGTTGAGAGAGTGTGTATATTTTTCAGAGTGCAAGATGTTTTTGTGAGTGCCTGTGTGTAAGTGTAGTGAGGTGAGGGAAATGGAGCAACCAGTGCCTACAAGAGCACGCTCTTATGCGTGGCAGCTCTCACATCGTCTACCCCAAGAAGGTCAAGTGTCTTATCGGTGGCGTGGCGCTGATGTTCGGCATGAACGTCTTCAATGCTGCGACACCTGTGTAGCAAATGCCCAGTACAGATACTGCTGCTTCTGGTTCAGTGGGGACCAGAAAAGGTAAGCTTAATGTAATTTCTATAGGTTAAATCCAAACATCCATCAGTATTATATACCCTGTGGAGTGTGTGAAATAAGAGGCAGATTCACGACAGACGGTTTATTACACACTTCACATTTCTCAAGCACAGAACAGAATGAATCATTTCAGCAAGCTCTCTTCTTTTACCCAAATCACTCTTCACACCTTTCATTGCATTTCCCCACACACGGCATGACATTTACATTACACTGCATTCAACCCCCTATGTCCTTGACTCCTTCCTGCTATCTCGCCAGGAACCCCCCCTGGGCATTGTTCTCCCATGCTTATCCACTGTCTCTGAGATTCTAAATAATCTGACTCCCAAGGTCCGACACCCCCCCCCCCCCCCAGCATCTTAGATAGAACAATAGAACATCAGTCCACACGCTGTTTTTGTCATCACCCGCAGCTCACGGGCTTCCACCTCAGCTGCGCGCACACCTGCATCTCGTTAGTGTGTGTCACGCCGCGCCATTCATCAGCGGCGCCACCTGCTCACGCACCTGCTACTCATCAGCGGCGAGGGATAAAAGCCGCCTCGCCCTGAGCTTCGGCCTGAAGCCGTTAGACTTCATCGCCTTCCATGCGAAGCATCAACTCCCTCTTCAGCACCAAGCTAAGCGGTAAGAAGATTCCTTTCCTTACCTCTCCCAGTCTGCTCCCCTGTGCACAGGTGGATTCCTCGGCGGCGGACAACTCCGTCCCTCGTCCTTCCTCGCTGCTGCACCGAGTCCTGCAGGTGACTGTCTCCCGGGGTTCTGTCCTTGAAGTGCCTGCCATCAGTCTAACACAAGTAAGCTTCTCTCCCTCGCCTATTCTCCTCCTGTATTGGTGTGTGCCTGTCACCCTGTGTCTGTTCTTTCCCATAGGGTTGCCGGCTGAACGGTCTCCTGCCTCTGTGTCCGAAGCAGACGCCACCACCAATACATTTACATCCCGCTGACACACACCCATACACCCCTGCTGTTAATAAACAGTTTGAACTACTCTGAGCCTGTGTGTGTGCGTCTCCTGAGCCGAACGTTATGTCAGTACGGCTTCAGCAGAGCGGCTCGGCGGACGGCGGGCTCGCACACCGGTTTACCATCCTCGAGGCTCGGGTGGATCAGATTGTTTATCAGCAACAGGTGGTACTTAATCAATTATTAGAATTAACTAACCGATTGAACCGCTTGGACCCCCAACAGCCGTTCCCCCCGACTCGCCAGGGTGGCGCGGCTCCTGCTGTTCCAGCGGCCGTCCAGCCGGCTCCAGTGGCACCGGTTCGGCTCACACCGATTCCGACCCCCGCCCGCTTTAGCGGTAAGCTCGGCGGAGCGCGGGGGTTCATTATGCAGTGTGAGTCCGTGTTCCACCGTGTGCCCGGAGATTTTCCCTCGGATCACAGCTGAATTGGTTACATAGGGAATCTCCTGGAGGGGCGTGCGTTAACTTGGACCTACGCCGTAATGGCGAGGCCCAGTTATGCCACCCTCACCTATGACCAATTCGTGAGGCGCTTTCTGGAGGTCTTTGACCATTCTCAAACCGAGACGGTCCAGGTCGATCGGCTTCTCGCTCTCCAGCAGGGAAGCCGGTCGGCAGCGGACTACTCGGTCGACTTCCGGGTAGCGGCGGAGGAATTGGGCTGGGAGGAACGCTCCCTCTGTGGCCTGTTCCTCCGCAGCCTCAATAGTGATCTGAGGGATGAACTGGCTGGTCGGGATATCCCTGGGACGCTAGCGGAGCTGACGTCCTTAGCGGTAGGTTTGAATAACAGGCTGCGCGAGCGCTCCTCGGGGCGGAAGTCTTCTTCTTCTCGCCCTCGTGGAGCCTCGCCGCACCTGTTACAAGCTCGCCCCCTGGCGGCACCGCCAGCATCGTGCCCCGAGGAGTCGGAGCCGATGGTGACGGGCTGGACCAAACTTTCCCCTGTGGAGAAACAACGCCGCCGTGAGTTGGGCCTCTGCATGTATTGCGGAGGCGACAAACACACCGTGGAGCGTTGTCCACGGAAAGCCAGTCGGTGGGGTCCGCGAGTCACTGTTGGGGGCCTCGCGGACGTCAATCGGTTAGGATCACTCACCCAATTGAAGCTGCCCCTCCGTTTCTGCCATAACCCCACTGGGCACCTCACCCATGCACTGGTGGATTCGGGCACAGAAGGCAGCTTCATTTCACAAAGCCTGGCAACCCGATTGGGCATCCGCTGCCAGGCACTCAACACTCCCATCTCCCTAGTCCACCTCTCCCGTGCCTCCCTTGGGAGAGTGACACACCAAACTATCCCTGTACCGGTCATAATCTCGGGAAACCACCGGGAGGAGATGACCTTCTACGTCCTCCCCAACTCTGTGTCGCCCGTCATCCTGGGGTATCCCTGGCTCCGTCTTCACAACCCGGTCCTGGATTGGAGATCAGCTGGGGTATCGGCATGGAGTACATTCTGCCTGGGCACCTGCCTCCAGTCCGCTGCCTGCTCGCCGTCCGCTCCTCCCCCCGCGACGGACGCTGCACCCCCGGACCTGTCCCTGGTGCCTCCGGAGTTTCACGACCTGGGTATGGTGTTCAGTAAAGCGAAAGCTATGTCTCTTCCCCCTCATCGGCCATACAACTGTGCCATCAACCTCCGCCAGGGGGCTCCCTTACCTTCTGGTCGCCTTTACAGCCTGTCTGCGCCGGAGAAGGAGACGATGAACGCCTACCTGAAGGAGTCATTAAGAGCTGGGATAATCCGCCCATCATCGTCACCCGTGGGGGCAGGGTTCTTCTTCGTGGGAAAGAAGGATGGGTCCCTCCGCCCTTGTATCGACTACCGGGCCCTCAACAATATCACGGAGAAGGACCGTTACACCCTGCCTCTCATGGACACTGCTTTCCACTCCCTCCAGGGGGCGACCTGGTTCACCAAGCTGGACCTATGAAGCGCTTACCACCTCGTCCGGATCCGGGAGGGAGATGAGTGGAAAACGGCCTTCCGTACCCCGAACGGCCACTTTGAATACCTGGTGATGCCGTTCGGGTTGACCAACGCTCCTGCAGTCTTCCAGCGCCTCATTAATGACGTCCTCCGGGACTTCATCGGCCTTTTCGTGTTCGTCTACCTGGACGATATTCTCATCTTCTCCAAGTCCAGGGATGAGCACCAGGTCCACGTGAGGCGGGTCCTCCAAAGGCTGCTGGAGAATCGTCTGTATGTAAAGGCCGAGAAGTGTGAATTTTACGCCAGAAGTACGTCCTTCCTGGGGTTCATCATCGCCCACGATAAGGTGCTCCCTGACCCAGAGAAGGTAAAGGCGGTGGTGGAATGGCCTACACCTGCATCCCGGAAGCAGGTGCAGCAATTTGTTGGCTTTGCCAATTTCTACCGCCGCTTTGTCCCCAACTTCAGTACCATCGTTGGACCACTGACCCGCCTCACGTCCCCGAAGGTCCCGTTCCGGTGGACTGAAGAGGTCGCTGCCGCCTTTGAGGCGCTGAAGGTGGAATTCTCCTCCTCCCGGGTCCTTCGCCAGGTCGACCCCGCGCTGCAGTGCATCGTCGAGGTAGACGCTTCGGACACGGGAGTGGGAGCAGTGCTGTCCCAGCGGTCACCGATGGCGCCAAGCGACCCTGCGCCTTCTTCTCCCGGCGCTTGTCCCCGGCGGAGAGAAATTACGATGTGGGGGACAGAGAGCTCCTGGCCATCAAACTCGCCCTGCAGGAATGGCGTCACTGGCTGGAGGGGGCGAACCTGCCGTTTGTGGTCCTTATGGACCACAAGAACTTAGAATATCTTCGATCTGCCAAGCGCCTGAACGCCCGCCAGGCGCGTTGGTCTTTGTTCTTCGCCAGGTTCCAATTTTCAATCACCTTCAGGCCTGGCTCTAGGAACGTACTGCCTGACGCCCTCTCCAGGCAGTTCTCCCCCGTGGAGTCAGAGAAGGCGCCCCACTCCATCCTGCCCAGGTCGTGCGTCGTGGGAGCCATCTCGTGGGACATCAAGAGCAAGATCCGGAAGGCACAGGAGGTGGAACCTGACCCTGGCGGCAGACCGGAGGGGAGGCTGTTCGTGCCATCCGCGGTCCGAGGAGAGGTCATCCACTGGCTCCACACCTCCAAGCTCACTTGTCACCCTGGCACCTCCCGGATGATAGATCTCCTCCAACGGTCCTCCTTCCTCGCTGCTGCACCGAGTCCTGCAGGTGACTGTCTCCCGGGGTTCCGTCCTTGAAGTGCCTGCCATCAGTCTAACACAAGTAAGCTTCTCTCCCTCGCCTATTCTCCTCCTGTATTGGTGTGTGCCTGTCACCCTGTGTCTGTTCTTTCCCATAGGGTTGCCGGCTGAACGGTCTCCTGCCTCTGTGTCCGAAGCAGACGCCACCACCAATACATTTACATCCCGCTGACACACACCCATACACCCCTGCTGTTAATAAACAGTTTGAACTACTCTGAGCCTGTGTGTGTGCGTCTCCTGAGCCGAACGTTATGTCAGTGTGCTGCTATTTATTCCATCCTGCCCTGAGCTGCAGCCTGGAGCCGTCTGTCTCCCAACATCGGAATCTCCCAGCAGCTTCCTCCTCATCAGGCCTGTTGATCTACGCTAACGGACACGTAAGCCGTCATTATTGTCTGCTCATCTTCTCCTATCAGCCTCCCCTGTGCACAGGTGGATTACCTGGCGGCGGACTTACCTTCCATCGTCCCGCCACTCCTCTGCCTCGCCGCTTCGCCCGGACGCACAGCAGGACGTTGTCTCCCAGGCTTGGGACCTGCCAACGCCAGCCACCGCATCTCTGCAAGTAAGCACAGCTCTTGATCACGTTCCCGTGTGGTTGCCTAGCTAACCCCTTTTCTCCTCTCTCCCATAGGGTTGTCTGGCCGCACAACGTGCTGCTCTGTCCTGGCTTGCATCCTCCACCCGCATCACACACTAATCTCTCATACACGCATCCATACACTCTCCTTGTTGTTTAATAAAGCTGTCAAATCTACCTGAGCCTGCGTGCGTGTTTCCTGGGCCGACAATATGTCAGTACGGCTCCAGCCAAGCAGCCCAGCGGACAGCGGGCTCGCACGGCATTTTTCCACCCTCGAGGCTCGGGTGGATATGATAGCTCACCAACAGCAGGTGATATTAAATCAATTGACATTAATTACTGACCGGTTAGACCGCCTGGATCCTCCACGGTCCTTCCCTCCGGGTCCTCTTGGTGCCGCGGCTCCGGCTGCCTCCTCGGCCGGCCAGCCTGGCTCTGGGGCGCCAATCCGTCTCACACCCATCCCAACCCCTGCTCGCTTCAGCGGGAAACTCGGTGGAGCGAAGGGGTTTATTCTGCAGTGTGAGTCGGTGTTTCTGCGCGTCCCCGGGGATTTCCCCTCAGACCACAGCCGAATCGGTTACATGGCCAATCTTCTCGAGGGGCGAGCGTTAACTTGGGCTTACGCCGTAATGATGAAGCCCAGTTACGCTAGCCTCTCGTATGACCGGTTCGTGCAGGACTTTCTAGAGGTTTTTGACCATTCCCGTCTCAACAGCGTCCTCGCTGATCGGCTTCTCGGTCTCCAACAGGGAGTAGTAGAGTCATTTTTGGGGGTTTCGTGACCAACCTCCCAGGACCTTTTTTTCTCACTGGATTTAGCATTCTCGACCCATTTTAATGAAAATAAGCTCCCATGTACCTCCCAAAAATTACGGGAAAACTTTTTTTTGCCCAAAATTCAAAATGGCCGCCAAAATGCATACCACCACCTATATCTCAGTAACTAATTCAGCTAGGAGGTTGATTTTGGTGTCTAGACATAGGTTTTTGGGGTCAAGCATTCCATTAATGCTCTTAGTTTACTTGTGAAACAAACCCATCATGATGAAATCCAATATGGCCGCCAATATGGCCACCGATTAACATTTTTTTTGTTTCTTGACTACTAAGGCACCTAGAAAGCTGATGTTGGTGTCAAAACAGAGGTTTAAGGGGTCATACTATCTGTTTATTCCAATAAAAGTGTGTTTAAATGATTATAACACCTATAACACCTGCAGCTACCAATACATCAGAGATGCCGGATCCATGGAACCGTTTGTATATCGTGTAAATGAACGACATCTGAATGTGAAAGGCAGCCATGAATGGTAAGATCTTGGCAAACTGTTGTGGGTTTTCGCTTTTCAGCTCCAGCATTAGCACATAGACGGGATGGTCACCAACGATTATGGCAAAAGGCATCTTCTTCTCCTCGATTGCTTTTGCGAGCTTACACAGTACATCATAAAGAACCGTCTTACTGGGTGGGTCAGGGCAGGTCATGTAGTATATCGCTCGACTCTTCTCATCAGCATTTGACATTCTGGCTTGAAACCCTGAAAACCCTGGTACTGTCTGTTCCTCTGGTTTAGGATGTGTTCGGTCATCCTTAGCCCTGGCCAATGCATGTATTACACCACGCCCTCTATGCAAGGATGTATCTTCAGGAGGGGTGTTGTCTGCAACTCTTTCTCGAATAGGCGGTTCCCCACGCTTAACTGTCTTGTATGGGATGGTGTGTTGCATGTCGCTACCAATCTCCTTGAGAGATGTTGACAGGAACTGAGGTGTCATAAGTGTCCAATCCTCCTGATTCTCCGATGGTTCATCAAATGTCTCTGGCTGAACAAACATGACATTAGTGCGATGCGCCTGGCCAGCACCAGTCAATGTATCACTCTTAAAGTCATCATTGTCAACTACAGCGATTGCAGGCTTCCCAAAGGCAAGTTCGGAGGGACGATTCGGGGAGGACTTGAGATCACTGAACACCCAGAAGTCTCGCAACATGAGGACGTCATTGTAGCTGATGCCTAGGCCATCTTTGTGCAGCAGGTCTACGATCTCTCTACTTTTGGTCATTCCATGTAGCAAGACAGAGAGATTCACCTCAAAGGAAGTGCGCCTTCCTGTGATGTAGCTCGTGAGGATCGACCCAATGGTCCGGACAGATGGGTTGTCATCAACTTCTGATTTACTTGGGTGTTTTAGCCATGTTATTAGCTTTAGGAGTAGCCCATTTAGGTCCTCCTTTTTCTCCAACTCTAATACATATGGAGGCCAGGGAACAGTATCAGTCGCTTCAACTTGCTCTTTGAGTTGTACTGCCACGTTCTTCACTAACTGATCCTCGCTTATGCCTAAGGAAGATAGTGCTGCTTCTACATAGCTGCTTCTACGGGCTGCACGGTGGCGCAGTGGTTTAGCACTGTGGCAGCACAGTTTTACCCTCGGCCGGGGGATCGCGGGGATCATGAGATCGTGGGTTCGATCCCAGCCCCCGACCAACAGTGAGCTGTGTGGGGTTTGCATGTTCTCCCCGTGTTGCGTGGGTTTACTCCGGGATTTCTCCGGTTTCCTCCCGCACGCAGCGACCAGCAGCCGGTGGCTTGTCACCAGACTGCAAACCAAATCTACCTACGGGTACAAATAAGTACCAAAAAAAAAAAAAAAAAAAAAAATAGGTAGCTGCAGCTTTCTTGTCATATACCAGTTCACTCTCATTTAACCGACTACGTCTATGGAAGCCAATGTCCTCAAATTCCTTTATAAGAATTCCCTTCACATAATTCGACTTTACTTTTGCGTCATGTCCATGATTTAAGATAATTCGTTGATAGTCCTCCAGTAGACTCTGCAATGTCCGAAATTCATGTTCATCAAAGATCACCTTACGAACATGATTGAAGAAGATGGCTTGTGCTTCTCGCAGATTTACATCCTGCAGGTGTTGAGTGACTTCTTCTGTAAGAGGCTGGGAATCGGGAATGTAGTGTTTCCAGCAGCCGCGATGGTAACGGATTTCCCACCCAAAAGCTGTTTCACAGTCTGGAATGGATGCAATCAGCGTGTTGAGCCTCGACCTCAGGACCGGATCATTCAGGTGTACAGTGTGTAACTTGAATTTTCTCCAGGCGTCCTTTGTTGATATTAGGAGCAATTGTTTCCAGTCCCGGTGACTGCTTTTCTGTGGTCCCTTATTGCACCACACGCATAGGTTCTTGTCATGCACAATACCAATGCTGGACCGGAGCCTCTTCGGTGAAAAGAGAGAAGCAGATGGAGATGGATCCCCCTGAACTGATTGATTGTCTCTTTCAAGATCTACCTCTAATTTATGCTTACGTTTCTCGGCTTGAGATAGACAACGCTTGTTAGATAACGTGGTGTAACATGTCTGGTGCATATAATGCCCTTTTGGCCCTTTGGCCCAATCAATATTCCCACATTGAAACCGATCAAGTCCTTTCCATCGTAGAGTTTTTTCACGAATTGAATTCCATTTTTGGTCCTTGGTATTATCCAAAGAGTCACTTTTGGTACATGGTTGACCACAACGTAGAATGCATTCGTATTCACCGGAAGACGTTGATGGTAATTCATCGTTGTCACTTGCAGTACCCATTTTATCCCTCACTTTATATGAATAAGTGTCTGAAAACAAAAACAAATTTGTCATTATCAGAACAGAGGAGAGAAAAAGGAGGGATGACAAGACCTAGAGTCAAAGGCCCTTGTACTGTCTACTGTCATTACGGTAGCATTAAGCAAGCAGCATGGTCAATATGCTAACATTACCTGACTATACAGTATGGAACAAGATTCAGAATTCTAACCTCTCCAGATAAGTTTAAAGCTAAATTTATACATACCTGGCAACCTTGGTTAAATTGGAAAGATTAGGACTACATATTATGGCAGCACAGACGTTACAAAATCACTGCATCCTCTCTCTTGCTATGCAAAAAGGAATCAATGAATCAAGCATAGGATTCCGGGAATCCTAAGGGGATTACCCAAGTGTTCCTCAGTGAAATCACTGAGTCAATGCAGGAGCTTTCTAATAATTATTAAAAATGAATGTAAGGATACCTCATTTGACATTTTTAGCTCATTTGGTGACGGATATGAAAAAGTCCATTGCATGTGAAAATGACAGCAGGCCGCCATCTTGGATTTCTCGATTATGTAATCATTTAAACACACTTTTATTGGAATAAACAGATAGTATGACCCCTTAAACCTCTGTTTTGACACCAAAAGCAGCTTTCTAGGTGCCTTAGTAGTCAAGAAACAAAAAAAATGTTAATCGGTGGCCATATTGGCGGCCATATTGGATTTCATCGTGATGGGTTTGTTTCACAAGTAAACTAATAGCATTAATGGAATGCTTGACCCCAAAAACCTATGTCTAGACACCAAAATCAACCTCCTAGCTGAATTAGTTACTGAGATATAGGTGGTGGTATGCATTTTGGCGGCCATTTTGAATTTTGGGCAAAAAAAAAAAAAGGTTTCCCGTAATTTTGGGGAGGTACATGGGAGCTTATTTTCATTAAAATGGGTCTAGAATGCTAAATCCAGTGAGGAAAAAAAGGTCCTGGGAGGTTGGTCACGAAACCCCCAAAAATGACTCTACTAGAGGCCGGTCAGCGGCGGAATACGCAGTCGACTTCCGGGTGGCAGCGGAAGAGGTGGGCTGGGATGAGGCATCTCTCTGCAGCATTTTCCTCCGTAGCCTCAACTCTGGTCTGAGGGATGAGCTAGCTGGCCAGAACCTCCCAGGGCAACTCCCTGAGCTAATCTCGCTCACGATTAGCCTGGACAACAGGCTACGTGAGCGGGCTGCGGAGCGGAAGTCTGCCAGCCGCTCGCGCAGAGCTTCCCTCCGCCCAGCTCAGTCTCGCCCCCTGGCGTTACCGGCTCCGGAGTCCGCCGATGAACCAGAGGCCATGGCTATCAGGCACACTAGGCTCCCTCTAGCGGAGAGACAACGCCGGCGGGAACGGGGTCTCTGCATGTATTGCGGAGATGACCAGCATCCCGTGGAGCTGTGCCCGGTTAAGCTAAACGGGGAGGTCCGCGAGTCACTATAGGGGGCCTCGCGAACTCTAACCGGTCTAACTCCCTATCCTCTTGTACACTGCCCTTACGGTTCTGTCACAACTCCACTGGGCACTCCATTCACGCACTGGTGGATTGCGGGGCAGAGCAGAGCTTTATTTCTAAAAGCCTGGCAACCCATTTGGGCATACCATGTCAACCACTGCCTAACCCCTTAAACTTGGTCACACTCTCCCGTTCTCCCCTGGGTACTGTTACACATCGCACGAAGCCAGTTCCCATCATCGTCTCCGGCAACCACCAGGAGGATTTGTCCTTCTACGTCCTGCCCTCCTTGTCGGACCGTGTCATCCTGGGATACCCCTGGCTGCGGCTGCACAACCCTGTCCTGGATTGGAGGACCGGCAGCATCCTGTCCTGGAGCACCTTCTGCTTGGGCACCTGTCTCCAGTCGGCGCCCTGTGCACCGTCCTCCCCTCCATCAGCGCCCGTCTCCGAACCTCCGGACCTGACCCTGGTGCCGCAGGAATTCCACGACCTAGGGGCGGCGTTCAGTAAGTCCAGAGCCTTGTCTCTTCCCCCGCATTGACCCTACGACTGCGCAATCAACATCCGCCCGGGGGCCCCCCTGCCGTCAGGCCGTCTGTACAGCTTCTCTGCACCGGAGCGAGAAGCAATGGACACGTACAATAAGGAGTCGCTCAGCGCTGGGATCATCCGCCCCTCTTCGTCCCCACTTGGCGTGGGATTCTTCTTCGTGGCAAAGAAGGATGGGTCCTTACGCCCCTGTATCGACTACAGAGCCCTGAACGACATCACCATTAAGGACCGTTACACTCTGCCCCTTATGGACACTGCCTTCCACTCCCTCCAGGGGGCGACCTGGTTCACCAGGCTTGACCTCCACAGCGCTTACCATCTCGTTAGGATCCGGGAGGGAGACGAGTGGAAGACGGCCTTTAGGACGCCTAGCGGCCACTTCGAGTATCTCGTGATGCCGTTTGGGCTCACCAACGCACCTGCCGTCTTCCAACGTCTAATCAACGACGTCCTCCGGAACTTTCTGGGAGTGTTCGTCTTTGTATATCTGGATGATATACCCATCTTCTCCAAGGCATGAGATGAACACCAGGCCCATGTGAGGCGGGTCCTGCAACGGCTGCTGGAGAACCGGCTGTTTATTAAAGCAGAGAAATGCGAGTTTTATGCCCGAACCACCTCCTTCCTGGGGTTCGTCATTTCACATAACCAGATCCTCCTCGACCCCGCGAAGGTTGAAGCGGTGGTCGAGTGGCCCACGTCCAGGAAGCAGGTGCAGCAGTTTATTGGCTTCGCAAATTTCTACCGGCGCTTTATCCCTAAGTTCGGCGCCATCGTCTCCCCCTGACCCGCCTCACGTCACCGAAGGTGCCTTTCCAGTGGTCCGAGGAAGCGGCCACCGCCTTCAAGACCCTCCAGGCGGAATTCTCGTCCCCCCGGGTCCTGACCCAGGTCGATCCTGCGCTTCAGTGCTTAGTGGAGGTTGACGCATCTGACACGGGGGTGGGGGCGGCGCTTTCTCAGCGCTCGCCAGTGGATGGAGTCAAGCGGCCCTGCGCCTTCTTCTCTCGACGGCTGACGGCGGTGGAACGTAACTATGACGTCGGCGACAGGGAGCTTCTCGCTGTCAAGCTCGCGCTAGAGGAATGGTGTCACTGGTTGGAGGGGGCAGCTCAACCCTTTGTGGTCTGGACGGACCACAAAAATCTCGAGTACTTGAGGTCAGCAAGGTGTCTGAATGCCCGCCAGGCGCGCTGGTCTCTATTTTTTGCTTGTTTTAACTTCACCATCACGTACCGTCCAGGCTCGAAGAATGGGCTGCCCGACGCCCTCTCCCGACAGTTTGCCCCCGAGGGTCCTGAAGAATCAAGTCATACCATCCTGCCCAAGTCGTGCGTCTTAGGAGTGATCGCCTGGCCCATTAAGGACAAGATTCTGGACGCTCAGAAGACGGAATCGGATCCTGGCGGGGGGCTGGAGGGGAGGCTCTTTGTTCCATCTGCAGTTCGGGGTGAGGTAATCCATTGGGCCCACACCTCCAGACTCGCTTGTCACCCCGGCATTACCCGCCTGGTGAGTTGGCTGCAGCGCTCATTTTGGTGGCCAGGTCTCCACAAAGACGTTACCAACTATGTCCGGGCCTGTCCCCAGTGCGCAACCGGCAAGACCCAGAACTCTCCACCTGTGGGTCTACTCCAGCCTCTGCCGATCCCGGGCAGGCCCTGGTCGCACATCGCCCTTGACTTCGTCACCGGTTTACCAGTCTCTAACACCTATGACACGGTCCTGACAATTGTGGACAGATTCTCCAAGGCCGCCCATTTTGTGCCTCTTCAGGGTCTCCCTTCAGCACGTGAGACGGCCGATCTACTGGTCCACCATGTCATCAGACTGCATGGTATCCCGCTGGACGTGGTCTCGGACAGGGGCCCACAGTTTGTCTCCCAGGTCTGGAGGAGTTTTTGCAGCGCCTCAGGGACCACGGTGAGTCTCTCCTCAGGTCACCATCCCCAATCCAACGGGCAGTGCGAGCGCATGAACCAGGAGTTGGAAGCCGCTCTGCGCTGCGTAACATCCTCCAATCCTTCGTCCTGGAGCTCCTACCTGACCTGGGTAGAATACGCCCATAATTCGGCCCAGTCCACGGCAACTGGAGTGTCACCCTTTGAAGCGTCCTTGGGGTATAACCCCCCTGTTTTCCCTGAGCAGGAGGGTGAGTTAGCCGTCCCCTCCGTCCAGGCGCACATCAGGCGCTGCTGGAGGATTTGGGCCAAAACTGAGGACGCGCTTTTACGCACAGCGGTGCGCAACAGCTCCACCGCCAATCGTCACAGGAGACCAGCTCCTGCTTACCAGGTGGGTCAGCGGGTGTGGCTGTCGTCTCAAGACATCAACCTGAAGGGAGAAAAGAAGAAATTGGCCCCGAGATTCCTCGGCCCCTTCATGATCTCCAAAATCATCAACCTGGTGGCTGTGCATTTGGCCCTCCCCCCTCCCTCCGTGTGTGTCCCACTTTCCACGTCTCCAAGCTTAAGCCTGTTGTGTCCAATTCACTCTGCCCTCCTCCTAGGTCTCCTCTCGCGCCTAGAATGATCGATGGTGACCCGGCGTGGGGTGTTTCTGCCATTCTGGACTCCCGGCGTCGTGGTCGCGGGCTGCAGTACCTGGTGGATTGGGAGGGCTATGGGCCAGAGTGGAGATCCTGGGTGCGCTCTTCGTGGGTGTTGGATCCAGACCTCATCGCGGAGTTTCACCGGACAAACCCAGGTAAGCCAGTGCCAGGAGGCGCTGGTGGGGGGGGGGAGTACTGTCATCACCCGCAGCTCACGGGCTTCCACCTCAGCTGCGCGCACACCTGCGTCTCGTTAGTGTGCTGCTATTTATTCCATCCTGCCCTGAGCTGCAGCCTGGAGCCGTCTGTCTCCCAACATCGGAATCTCCCAGCAGCTTCCTCCTCATCAGGCCTGCTGATCTACGCTAATGGACACGTAAGCCGTCATTATTGTCTGCTCATCTTCTCCTATCAGCCTCCCCTGTGCACAGGTGGATAACCCGGCGGCGGACTTACCTTCCATCGTCCCGGCGCTCCTCTGCCTCAACGCTTCGCCCGGACGCACAGCAGGACGTTGTCTCCCAGGCTTGAGACCTGCCAACGCCAGCCACCGCATCTCTGCAAGTAAGCACAGCTCTTGATCACATTCCCGTGTGGTTGCCTAGCTAACCCCTTTTCTCCTCTCTCCCATAGGGTTGTCTAGCCGCACGACATGCTGCTCTGTCCTGGCTTGCATCCTCCACCCGCATCACACACTAATCTCTCATACACGCATCCATACACTCTCCTTGTTGTTTAATAAAGCTGTCAAATCTACCTGAGCCTGCGTGCGTGTTTCCTGGGCCAACAATATGTCAGTTTTGGCTTCAGTCTCCTCCCATATCTGCTGTAACTGGGGTTTACTGCCACCGTGGCGCTGCTGTGCCGATGGGGGGCTGCTGGGAGTGTGTATGACTGCGGGTGGGCTGTGGAGAGGTGGGGGTAAACTTCGGTCTGTCCGTGTGGCTGCTCTGGTGAATCATTTCCCTGGGGTGCTCTCCATGGGGGTCTTCCACGCCGAGGGGCCCTAGCCAACAGCACTTGCTTTGTCTGCCACTATTTTTTTTTTGTTACTTATTTGTACCTGTAGGTAGATTTGTTTTGCAGTCTGGTGACAAGCCACCAGCTGCCGGCGTGTGCAAGCGCCCCTTAACTCCCTAACCTGCATGTTTTTGGCGTGTGGGAGGAAACCGGAGAAATCCCGGAGTAAACCCACGCAAACACGGGGAGAACATGCAAACTCCACACAGATCACTGTTGGTCGGTGGCTGGGATCGAACCCACAATCCCCGCGCTCCCCCGGCCAAGGGTAAAACTGTGCTGCCACAGTGCTAACCATTGCGCCACCGTGCAGCCCACTACAAAAGCGGGTTTAAGTCTGTCTATTCCAATTTTCTCCCACCTACCCCCCAAGTCTAGCAAAAAATGCTTATCCCCTGTTTCCAACACTCTGAACGGTCCATCATAGGGTGGGCGCAATGGAGGGCGGTGGGTGTCTGACGAGCACGAACTCCGCGTTCTTCAAAGTTTTAGGCACGAAAGCACACGGAAAACAGTAATGGGCCGGGCCCGGCAGCATGCCTGTGTTTGCGCTACGCTGCAAAAGCTGAGAGGGGCAGCTGTCCAGTGCGAGATTATCTGGCAGAAATTCCCCGGGCAGCCGTAGTGGCTGCACAAAAACCAGCTCTGCTGGGGAAGCTTCCAGATTGCCTTTTGGCACGGAGCGCAACTCCAATAAAACCCACGGCAACCTGTCCACCCAATTTGCATCCGTCAGTGAAGCCCTGAGTGCTGCTTTCAGTGATCTATGAAAACGCTCGCATAACCCATTGGCCTGTAGGTTGTACGCGGTTGTGCGATGAATTGTAACACCCAGGCTACGGGCCATCGCGGACCAGAGGTCAGAAACAAATTGAGGGCCCCTGTCGGATGTAATGTCCGACGGGACTCCAAAACGAGCCACCCATGCTGTTAAAAAAGCGCGTGCTACGTCCGTGGACGTGGTTTCCGCCAGCAGGACTGCTTCTGGCCAGCGCGTGGTACGGTCCACCACTGTCAGGAGGTACATGCACCCCTGTGATGGCGGGAGGGGGCCCACGAGGTCCGTGTGAACATGATCGAACCTCTTAGCCGGTACCCGAAACGGCTCCAAGGAAGCCTTCGTGTGTCTGTGTACCTTGGCTCGTTGGCACGCCACGCAGGCTGCAGCCAACTCTTTTACTTGTTTGCGTAGGCTTGGCCACACAAATTTCTCTCCCACCATTTTGAATGACGTGCGCACTCCTGGGTGCGCCAGAGTGTGAACCGACTCGAACACGTGGCGGCGCCACGCAACTGGGACCACCGGACGTGGGCGTCCCATGGAGACATCACAGATTAGGGGCGGCATGCCGTCTTGAAGCACCCTGCTCTTCAGCCTTAACCTTGTTGGTCCAGACTGGAGTGCGCGCACGTCTGCATCGCTAATCTGCTCCGCGGCCATGGCTGCGTAATCTATCCCCACGTAGACCGGGGCCACCACAGCGCATGAGAGGCAGTCCGCCACCACATTCAGTTTACCCGACACATGCTGAATATCGGTAGTAAACTCTGAGATCGCGGCCAGCTGTCTCTGCTGCCGGCCCAACCACGGTTCTGAAACCTTGGCCACCGCGAACGTTAGTGGCTTGTGGTCCACGAACGCGGTGAAGCTGCGCCCTTCCAGCCAGAACTGGAAGTGACATATGGCCAGGTGGAGGGCCAGCAACTCCCTGTCGAACGCGCTGTATTTACGTTCGCTGTCGCGCAAAGTTCTGCTGAAAAAAGCGAGCGGCTGCCAAGCTCCGGTGACGCGCTGCTCTACGACAGCCCCTATGGCTACGTCTGAAGCGTCGGTGGTGAGCGCTATCCGGGCCACTGGGTCCAGATGCGCCAGCAGTGCGGCGTTTGCCAGGGCTGCTTTAACCTCTGAGAACGCCCGCTCTCGCTCCGGGGTCCATCCGACCCCATCCACGGGTTTCTGTCTCTTGAGCGTGGCGTACAATGGTTGCATGAGCTGCGCCGCGCGGGGAAGGAAACGGTTATAAAAGTTCACCATCCCCAAAAATTCCTGAAGCGCCCTGACCGTCTGAGGCCAGGGAAAATCAGCCATGGCGCGCACTTTGTCGGGCAATGGGATCGCTCCTTCCGGAGAGACGCGGTGCCCCAAAAAATCAATCTCTGTCACGAGGAACTGGCATTTCGCCGGGTTGATTATTAACCTGTGCTCCTCCAACCTCCGGAAAACCGTCCTGAGGTGGGTTTCGTGTTCATCTTCGGACGCACTGGTTAACAGGATATCGTCCAGGTAGACGAACACGAACGGGAGATTGCGCAGCACTGCATCCATTATGCGCTGGAACGTCTGTGCCACGCCTTTTAACCCGAATGGCATGCGCAGGAACTCAAATAAACCAAACAGAGTTATTACCGCTGTTTTGGGTACGTCCTACGTGCGCACTGGGACTTGGTGGTAACCGCGGACCAGGTCTATTCTGGAAAAAATGCATGCTCCGGCGAGGTGGACGGAAAAATCCTGTATGTGGGGAATCGGGTAGCGGTCATGTGCTGTGGCGTTGTTCAACCTGCGGAAATCACCGCACGGTCGCCACGATCCCTCAGCCTTAGGGACCATGTGTAGCAGGGATGCCCATGGGCTGTTCGAATGCCTGATGATGCCCAACCTTTTCAGGTTGGCCAACTCCTCGCGCGCTATGGCCAGTTTAGCTGCGTCCAAGCGCCAAGGTCTTGCAAAAACGGGCGGCCCGGTGGTGGTGCTGAAGTGCTGCACCCCGTGTTTAGCGATGGTTGCCGAAAATGTCGGGACCGTGAGTGCTGGGAACTGAGTGAACAGTGCGTGGAACTTAGCGCCTGGAGCTGTGACGTTGGCTTGTGCTGTTGGCCGGGCCCCTCGAGCTATACAGGGGAGAGAGTCAAAGGACAGTGCATTAACCAGGCGCCTGTTAGCAACATCAACTAGTAAACCATGTGCACACAGTTCAGTATTGCTATGACAAACGTCCACTCGTATGTACGGCCGTGTAGAGATAAGATCAGTGTTCTCTCACCAAAGGTCTTAATTTCCGAGACGTTTGCTGCCAACATCCCGGGGCCGTTAGGTCCTGCCAGCCGGTCGGTGTAGGTCGGCAGGATGATGCTCTTCTGGGCTCCGGTTTCCACGAGGAAATGCCTCCCTGAGCGCGCGTCCGTCATGTAGAGCAGCTTGTTCTCTTCACTGGTGGTCGCAGCTGCTACCGACTGCCGGCCTTGGCGTTTCCCGAGCGCCTGAATTGGCACGGTGGCGCACATCTGCACGCGTTCTCTCTGAAGCGGCAGTGGTAGAAACAGAGCATGTCCCTCTGGCGCTCCTTGGCCCCCGCTGCTGCTACAGTCGGTGGCTCCTCGCCTCCTCTGGTCGTCTCGCTGGGCTCTGCCACCGCCGCGTTGACTGTGATCGCCCTGGTGGTGAGGATGACCCGGTCTGCCTCCTGGGCTAGCGCACGGTAGTCACGCGTGGCCAGCAACGGCAAATTGGCCAGAACCGCTCTCGCCTCTGTTGGAAGGTTCCGGAGGAAAAGGTGGGCAAACAGAAAGTGTCCGTCATCCGTGCCCATTAACGCCAGCATCTTCTCCATCAGGTCGACGGCCGAACCATCTCCTAACTCGGTCCTTCCCAGGAGCCTCTCCGCTCTCTCACATTCCGAGACCGTGTAACGCAGGGTGAGCGCAGCCTTGAGCGCCTCGTATTTGTTGCGGGCTGGAGGCTGATCGAGCAGGCTCGCTACCTGCTGAGCTGTGCGGGCGTCCAGTGCTGCTACCACATGGTAGAATCTGGTGTCGTCTGCCGTTACTCCCCGGAGGGTGAACTGGGCCTCGGTGTGGTGGAACCAAGAGCGCGGGTTGTGCTGCCAGAAGTCCGCCAGCTTGACTGAAACCGCACACACGTTGCTGGGGGCTCCAGTCCGGGCTGTCTGTGGGATGGCTGCTGCGTCGCTGGGGCTTCCCGACCGGGCCGGCTCCGGGGTTCTTGCCTCGTGTTCCATAATACGTCTTGGGTCACCAGTGTGGAGTGTGTGAAATAAGAGGCAGATTCACGACAGACGGTTTATTACACACTTCACATCTCTCAAGCACAGAACAGAATGAATCATTTCAGCAAGCTCTCTTCTTTTACCCAAATCACTCTTCACACCTTTCATGGCATTTCCCCACACACGGCATGACATTTACATTACACTGCATTCAACCCCCTATGTCCTTGACTCCTTCCTGCTATCTCGCCAGGAACCCCCTGGGCATTGTTCTCCCATGCTTATCCACTGTCTCTGTCTGAGATGCTAAATAATCTGACTCCCCCAAGGTCCTACAACCCTATAATTTACAGTTTTTCAATGACAATATTTGTATACCTTCACTGAAAGGTCGGCAAGCAGAGTTGGATGAGGCACTGGTTAATATGGTTGTGCTTGGCACTCAACCATTTAAAGGGGTGGAGGACAGAGGCTTCAGGGCCTTTATACAGGAGCTGGACCCAACCTACATTCTGCCTACTTGCCAGGCCATACAAACTATGGTGCAGAAAAAAAAATACAACATGAAGAGGCTAAAGAAAAGGCAAAAGTGGTATTGCAGAAAGCACAGTCTGTAAGTTTGACTGCAGACATGGGCCTCCATTACTATGGATGCCTATCTTGGGATAACCTGCCCCTTCATTGATAAAGCTCGTTGGTGTTCTGCTTGGAGTGGAACATTTCACAGGGTCCCACAGCAGAAAATCTGAAAGATGCCATAGAGCTGGTTTGACATAATTAAGTGCCAAACTCATGAAAGTGAGGAATGTGCCATGTTGAGCCCACAGCATTAATCTTGTCGTGAAAAAAGGCACTGGAACAAAGTCCTTGACTTGCAGACATCAGAACAAGAGGCTGAAGAATTGTCACATTTTTTAAGACGAGTACAAAAGCAAAAGAAATCCTGAAAGATGCAAACCCAGCTGAACAAGCCAGTTCAAACTAATTCAAGAAGTTGAAACCCAGTGGAACTCTACATACGTCATGTTACAAAGACTGTATGAGCAACATGAACCAGTCAGTGCAGCAGTGGAATCCCCCACAATGGACATTCCTCCTCTCGTATGTGTGGACAGCCAGACAGTGAGTGTTTAAAAATGTTAGCACTTTTCCATCCGCTTCTCCCTCAAAAGTGATTCCACTCAGAGGGTTACAGGACAAACTGGCTGAAAAGGCATCAGTCATTAAAACGAAATAGCACTTCAACTCAAAACAACTGCAGCATGAGCTGGTCAAATGGTGCACTGTTCAAAATGTTAGTTTTGGCCTTGGCAACCATTTTGGACCCACAATTTAAAATGTTAGGTTTTGGCATTGACACATGTGCACAACCCCTCATGGATCGTCACCTTATCGTGGTGGGGGGTTTGCGTGCCCCAGTGATCCCAGGAGATATACTCAGAGATATCCCAGGAGATATTACTCTGCATTAATAGAAGAGAACAAGAATAATCCCAGGTTTCTTTTCAGTACTGTAGCCAGGTTGACAAAGAGTCAGGACTCTGTCAATCCTAGCATTCCCTTAGAGCTTACTAGTCAGGACTTTATGAACTTTTTCAATAATAAAATTTCATCCATCAGAGATAAAATCAATCAGATTCTTCCCACAGTTAACTTAAATACTGTAACTACTACAACTCCTTCTATTGATGTCTGTCTTGATGAGTTTACTCCAATCGACCTTTGTGAGTTAGACAAAATAGTTTCCTCATCCAAACCTTCAACTTGTCATTTAGACCCTATTCCTACCAGGTTATTTAAAGAAGTCTTCCCACTTATTGGTAGCTTTATTCTTCATATAATTAAATCTTCATTAACTTTAGGCCATGTACCGCAGGCTTTAAAACAGCTGTAATTAAACCCTTACTCAAAAAGCCAACGCTAGATCCAGGAGCTTTAGCTAACTATAGACCAATCTCTAATCTCCCTTTCATTTCAAAAATCTTAGAAAGAGTTGTTGCTACGCAATTATTTGACCACCTGCAGGGAAATGGTTTACTTGAAGAGTTTCAATCTGGGTTTAGAATCCATCATAGTACTAAAACAGCCTTAGCGAAGGTCACTAACGACCTCCTCATTGCATCTGATAATGGACTAGTTTCTGTACTTGTCCTTTTAGACCTTAGTGCAGCTTTTGATACTATCGATCATAATATTCTACTTGATAGATTAGAACACTATGTTGGACTTAATGGAACTTCATTGCAATGGTTTAGATCTTATTTATCTGATAGGTTCCAGTTTGTTCATGTAAATAATGAGTTTTCTTTCAACTCAAAGCTTAGTCATGGAGTTCCACAGGGATCTGTGCTAGGCCCTACTCTTTTTAGTTTATATATGCTTCCGTTAGGCAACATTATTAGAAAGCACTGTATACATTTTCATTGTTATGCAGATGACACACAATTATACATGTCAATGAAGCCAGATGATAGTAATCAATTAGCCAAGTTAGAAGCCTGTCTTAAGGAAATCAAAGCTTGGATGACTTGTAATTTCCTGCTATTAAATTCAGATAAGACTGAAGTCATTCTTGATGGTCCAAAAAACCTTAGAAATTCCTTTCCAAATCAAACTTTCAGTTTGGATGTGGTTACTCTTTCTCTTAATAGCTCTGTGAGGAACCTTGGAGTTATTTTTGATCAGGATTTGTCCTTCAATTCACATATTAAATTTGTTTCTAAGACTGCCTTCTATCATTTGCGTAATATTGCCAAGATTAGGAGCATCTTGTCTCAGAGTGATGCTGAGAAACTGATCCACGCTTTTGTTAGCTCGAGATTAGATTATTGTAATTCTTTATTATCAGGCTGTCCTAAAACATCTTTAAAAAAGTCTTCAGCTGATCCAAAATGCTGCAGCAAGAGTTTTAACAGGTACTAGAAAGAGAGATCATATCTCTCCGGTTCTGGCCTCCCTTCATTGGCTTCCCATAGAGTTTAGAATTAAGTTTAAAATCCTTCTTCTTACTTACAAAGCTCTAAACAATCAGGCTCCTTTTTATTTAAAAGATCTGATACTACCGTATCATCCTAACAGAGCACTACGCTCCCAAAATGCAGGATTACTTGTAATACCTAGAATCTCCAAAAGTACAATGGGAGGCAGAGCCTTCAGTTATCAAGCTCCTCTCCTGTGGAATCAGCTGCCAATCTGGATTCGGGAGTCAGACTCGATCTCTGTTTTTAAGAATAGGGCTAAAACCTACCTTTTTGATATAGCCTACAATTAGGGAGGGATCATGTGTTTCTGAACCCTCCCTTAGTTATGCTGCTAATAGGTTTAGTCAGCCGGGGGACCTCCAGTAATGCACTGGGCCTCACTCCTTTCCTCACTCTCTATGAAATATTTTTTTTTGCTGGTCATTAACATCTGTTTGTTCTCTCCCATAGATTGAGTCCCCATCGTGCTGTTTGCTCTCTACATGTCTGTTCTTTTCTTCTTCTCTATCCCCTCACCCCCCAGCCAGTCGCAGCAGATGACTGCCCCTCCCTGAGCCTGGTTCTGCTGGAGGTTTCGTCCTGTTAAAAGGGAGTTTTTCCTCTCCACCGTCGCCAAGTGCTTGCTCACAGGGGATCGCCTGATTGCTGGGGTCTTTCTTTAACTGTGGGGGTTCCCCCCTACAGTTGATAGTGCTATGAGATGACTGTTGTTGTGAAATGGCGCTATATAAATAAAGTTGAATTGAATTGAATTGAATATGTTGTCCAGGGCAATTTGCCTCTGATAGGGTCACCCAAGACAAACTGGTCCTGGGTGAAGGGCCAGACTAAGAACGATCCAACAGACTCATGATAAATTCTAGATCAAGGATTCAGTGTACCCCGCCCGGTATGGGGTTACCGGGGCCCCAGTCTGGAGCCAGGTATGGGGTTACCGGGGCCCCAGTCTGGAGCCAGGCCTGGGGGAGGTGCTTGATAGCTAGCGTCTGGTGGCTGGGTTTCCACCCATGGGTCCGGTGCTATGTGGATTAGGTGGCGGTCAAAGAGAGAGACCTTGGCGCACTGATCGCAAGCTTTCTAAACTGGCTTTTGGTACGTGGAATGTCACCTCTCTGGTGGGGAAGGAGCCTGAGCTGGTGTACGAGGTTGAAAGATACCGACTAGATATAGTCGGTCTCAACTCAACACACAGCTCTGATTCCGGAAACAGTCTCCTGGAGAGGGGCTGGAGCTTGGCCTTTTCTGGAGTTGCCCCGGGTGAGAGGCAATGAGCAGGGGTGGGTATTCTTGTATCCCCCCACCTTGCCGCCTCTATATTGAAGTTTTCCCCGGTGGACGAAAGGGTTGTTTCCCTACGCCTTTGGGTTGGGAAATGGGTCCTGACCATCATTTGTGCCTATGCACCAAATGATGTTTCAGACTACCCACCCCTTTTTGGCGTCTCTGACTGGGGTGCTGGAGGGTGCTCTTCTTAGAGACTCCATTGTCCTACTGGGGGACTTCAATGTGCACGTGGGCAACAACAGTGAAACCTGGAGGGGGGGTGATTGTGAGGAACGGCCTACCCGATCTGAACCCCAGTGGTGTTCAGTTATTGGACTTCTGTGCAAACCACAGTTTGTCCATAACGAACACCATGCTCAAGCATAAGGGTGTCCATATGTGCACCTGGCACCAGGACACCCTAGATCGCAGGTCGATCGATTTTGTTATGGTGTCATCATACCTGCGACCGTATGTCTTGGACACTCGGGTAAAGAGAGGTGCAGAGCTGTCAACTGATCACCACCTGGTGGCGAGTTGTATCCAATGGCAGGGGAGTATGCTATTCAGACCTGGTAGACCCAAACGTATACTGAGGGTGTGCTGGGAGCGTCTGGCTGAGGCCCCTGTCCGGGAGGTCTTCAGCTCCCACCTCCGGAAGAACTTCAATCACATTCCGAGGGAGTCTGGAGACATGGAGTCTGAATGGGCCATGTTCTCCACCTCTGTTGTTGAAGCGGTGGCCCAGAGCTGCGGCAGCAAGGCGGTCGGTGCATCTCGTGGTGGCAACCCCCGAACCAAGTGGTGGACACTAGTGGTGGTGGGGGGGCATTAAGCTGAAGGAGTCCTATCAGGCTTGGTTGGCTTGTGGGACTCCCGAAGCAGCTGAGGTGTACCGGCAGGCCAAGTGGAGTGCAGCTCGGGTGGTTGCTGAAGCAAAAACCCAGGTATGGGAGGAGATCGGTGAGGCCATGGAACAAGACTTTCAGTCGGCCTCGAAGACATTCTGGCAAACTGTCCAGTGGCTCAGGAGGGGGAAGCAGCTCCCTATCCACACTGTATGGTGCGGATGGGGCGCTGTTGACTTCAACTGGGGATACTGTCGGGTGGTGGAAGGAATACGTTGAGGATCTCCTCAATCCCACAGATACGCCTTCCACAGAGGAAGCAGGGCTTGTGGACGAGGGGGATGACTCGCCTATCTCAGGGGCTGAGGTTGCCAAGGTGGTTAAAAATCTCCTTGGTGGCCGGGCCCCGGGGTGGACGAGATTTGCCCTGAGTACCTCAAGGCCCTGGATGTTGTAGGGCTGTCATGGTTGACATGCCTCTGTAACATTGCGTGGTGGTCGGGGCAGTGCCTTTGGCAAGGCAAACCGGGGTGGTGGTTCAGTTGGTAGAGCATCCGCCCCACACCCGGGAGGCAGGGGTTCAAATCCCGGCCGGGTCATGCCAAAGACCATATAAAAGTGGAACTTCCTGCCGTCCAGCTTGGTGCTCAGCAAAAATGGAATGGAGGAGGGAAAACTGTAGGGGCGCTTTGCATGGCAGCGGCCCTCTGATTCTACACTTGGGGTGTGTGTGATTAACACTGTACATAGGTAAAGCACATCTCGTTCTACTGTACATGATTGGTTGTACAGTTGAATGACAATAAAGGGTGATTTAATTTAATCTCTTCAAAAAAAGGGGACCGGAGGGTGTGCTCCAACTTTAGAGGGATCACACCCCTCAGCCTCCCTGGGAAGGTCTATGCCAAGGTACTGGAGAGGAGAGTCCAGCCATTGGTTGAACCTCTGATTCAGGAGGAGCAATGTGGTTTTCCTCCTGGCTGTGGCACATCAGACCAGCTCTTTACCCTCTCAAGAATTTGAGGGTTCGTGGGAATTTACTCTACCAGTTTACATGTGTTTTGTGGACTTGGAGAAGGCATTCGACCATGTCCCTTGTGTTTTTTTTGTTTTTTTTTGTGGGAGGTGCTTTGGGAGTATGGGGTATCAGGCTTATTGTTGCGAGCTATTCAGTCTCTGTACAACCGTTGTGAGAGTTTGGTTCGTATTGCCAACACTCGGTTGGACTCATTCCCAGTGAGAGCTGGACTCCGTCAGGGCTGCCCTTTGTCACCGATCCTGTTCATAATTTTTATGGACAGGATTTCTAGGGGCAGCCAGGGAATGGAGGGTGTCATGCTTGGTTACCACAGGATCTCATCTCTCTTTGCAGATGATGTTGTCCTATTGGCTTCATCCAGCAATGATCTATAGTTCTTGCTGTGACAGTTTGCCACTGAATGTGAAGCAGCTGGGATGAGAATTAGCACCTCCAAGTCCGAGTCCATGGTCCTCAGCCGGAAAAAGGTGGATTATCTTCTCCGGGTTGGGGACAGGCTCCTGCCCCAAGTGGAGGAGTTTAAGTATCTTGGGGTCTTATTCACGAGTGAGGGGAGAATGGAGCGAGAGATTGACAGACGGCTCGGAGAAGCATCTGCAGTGATTCGGACGTTGTACCGGTCTGTTGTGGTGAAGAGGGAACTTAGTTCTAAGGCAAATCTGTCGATTTACCAGTCAATCTACGTTCCTACCCTTACCTATGGTCACGAGCTTTAGGTAATGACCGAAAGAACGAGGTCGCGGATACAAGTGGCTGAAATGAGCTTTCTCCATAGGAATGCTGGACTCACCCTCAGAGACAGGGTGAGGAGCTCAGTCATCTGGGAGAGACTCAGAGTAGAACCGCTACTCCTCCACATTGAAAGGAGTCAGTTGAGGTGGTATGGGCATCTGATTAGGATGCCTCCTGGACGCCTCCCACTTGAGGTGTTTCGGGCACGTCCCACTGGGAGGAAATCCCGGGGCAGACCCAGGACTCGGTGGAGAGACCATGTCTCCCAGCTGGTCTGGGAATGCCTTGGTATCCTCTCTGAAGAGCTTGAGCAGGTGGCTGGGGAGAGGGAATTCTGGGCTTCTCTGCTTGAACTGCTGCCTCTGCGACCCGGATCTCCGGAAGAGTGGTAGAAGATGGATGGATGGACATGTGCACAAGAGACCATGGTAAAATTGACTGCTGAATGTGCTGCAACCATCAACACTGAGGCGCCAATACCATCAACATCACAGGTAGTGATCCTTATTCCATATTATTGTGTTTTCCAAACCTCTGTCAACATGTATTAAGCCCCTTGTCCACAAAGTACCCACTCAGCCCTACTCACCTCGACGCTACCCAGTTTGTAGGGTTTTCTATTAGTGCCTGGTACCTCACACTTTTTTCGTACCTACTCCACTGGGGTTCTAAACGTGCTGAGTCGGGCTGAAAATGTGTCAGACTGCAGGCCACTGATTGGTCATGGCATAATGTCATGAGTGCCGTCTTCTGCAGAATCTACAGCCGCCATTGCCCGGTTCCGGTTCCGCCGGACCGGCGGCGCCACACGAGTCGGCTGCCTGTTGCAACAGCCTTTTTTTTATCTTCCTTCTTCTTTCTACACCTTTCACTCTGTATATATATCACGGACTCACGGATCACCCCGGGGGTCTCCCGGGTCGGCGGACGGAGCCACGCTTTGCAGCGGGAGACGTTACAGCGGGGAGGAGCTAGTGCTAGCTAGCACTTGGCCGCCGCCCGGTGCTAATGGGAAACTCGACATACCGGGAGCTGTAGCGAAAATGACGCGGGTGCCGGGCTGGAGTTTAGGCGGCGTGAAAGAAATATAAGACAGAATAATAAAGAGCGATGGCAAGAACCAAGCAGACCACCGGTAAAATCTACTGGAGGAAGAAGACCCCCCCCCCCCTCCCCAGGAGACAGCTAGCCACCAGGGCTGCTCGGAGAGGCGCTCCGGCCACCGGCAGAGTGAAGAGGCCTCGCCGTCACAGGCCCGTGGCTCTGAGAGAGATCTGTCGCTGCCAGAAATCCACGGAGCTGCTCATCCGTAAGCTGCCCGTCCAGCGCCTGGTGAAGGAGATCGCTCAGGACTTCAAGACCGTCCCGCGTTTCCTGAGCTTCGCCGTCATGGCTCTGCAGGAGACCAGCGAGGCCCACCTGGTGGTCTCTTCTTCGCTAAGGGTGTCACCATCATGCCCAAAGACTTCCAGCTGGCCCGCTGCATCCGCGGAGAGAGAGCTTAGACTTTCTGCTGCACATTCACCAGCCATAATGCTCTGCACTGTGTGTCTATATATAAGATAAGATAAGATAAGATAAGCCTTTATTAGTCCCACAACGGGGAAATTCCAGGATTGCAACAGCACAGGGATAGCAACACTCAGAGCAACAATCAGAAGGCAAGAAAAAAAAAACAAGCAAGCAAGAGCAGCTAATATACATATGTACATATTACTATAAAATATATATATACACACACACACACACACAGACACACAGTGCAGAGCATTGTAGCTGGATGGAATAAATATATGAATATATGAACACACAGTGCAGAGCATTGTAGCTAGATGGAATAAATATGTAAATATATAAACACCCACAGTATGGAGCATTGCAGCTAGGTGGAATAAATATGCAAGTATATAAACACACACAGTGCGGAGCAATGTAGCTAGATGGAATAATATGTAGATATATAAAAACACAGTGCGGAGCATTGTAGCTAGATGGAATAAATATATAGATATATAAATATAAACACACCCAGTGCTGAGCATTGTAGCTAGATGGAATAAATATATAGATATATAAATATAAACACACCCAGTGCAGAGCATTGTAGCTAGATGGAATAAATATGTAAATATATAAACACACACAGTGCAGAGCATTGTTGCTAGGTGGGATGAAACAGCATAACCGTCTATTTAGTTATCCTACATGGTATGATTATGTGCCCATACATATTCTCACCCTCCATAGCGACCGGTATGTTCCTAGTTGTATGCCGGAGAGGACCATTGTGTAAGTCTATTGCATCTTTTGCATTCAAAAAAAAAAAAAAAAACTATTAGTTTGTTACGTCTTTTTGCTATCTCTGCGAGCAGCCCTGCTTAGGTTGTACAGTCTGACAGCCGTTGGTAGGAAGGACCTACGAAACCTCTCGGTTGTGCACCTGGGATGATGTAGTCTGCTGCTAAATGAGCTCCTCAGTGCATCCAGTATGTCCTGCATAGGGTGGAACTTGGACTCCAGCAGAGATGACAGTTTAGCCACCGTCCTTCTCTCTCCTATCTCCTCCATCGGATCAAGGCGTTGCCCCAGGACAGAGCTAGCTTTCTTAATCAGTTTGTTCAGTCTCTTCCTATCAGCTGCAGTAATGCCACTGCCCCAGCAGACCACTCCAAAAGAGATGGCTGATGCCACCACCGTGTCATCGCAGAGTCATCAGAGAACTTCTGTAGATGGCAATGTGTTGTGTTGTGTGAGAAGTCCGCAGTATAAAGAGTGAACAGGAAGGGAGCCAGCACCGTTCCCTGGGGGGCCCCCGTGCTACTGATGATCGTGTCGGAAACACAGTCCCGGGTTCTCACAAACTGAGGCCGGTTCGTGAGGTAGTCCAGGATCCATGATGACAGGTGCTGGTCCACCCCTGCGCGCAGCAGCTTGTCCTTCAGGATCATCGGTTGGATGGTGTTGAAAGCACTGGAGAAGTCAAAGAACATGATCCTCACCATATTCCCGGGCTTCTCCAGGTGGGACAGAGAACGGTGAAGGAGGAAGATCACCGCATCCTCCACCCCAATGCCATGCTGGTAGGCGAACTGGAGTGGATCCATCGCTGGTTCCACCAGGGGGCGGAGATGAGCAAGGAGCAGTCTCTCCAGGGTCTTCATCAAGTGGGACATCAAGGCCACCGGTCTGAAGCTGTTCAGGTCTTTGGGGTGGGAAGTTTTTGGTACAGGTACCACACAAGATGTTTTCCACAGCTGTGGTACCCTCCCCAGTTTCAGGCTCATGTTGAAGATATACGTCACAATCCCACACAGCTGGTCTGCACAGGACTTGAGGAGCTTTGCGCTGATGCCGTCCGGTCCCGACGCCTTCCTCGCCTTGATCTTCCTCAGCTCCGTCCTCACCTGGGTCTTGGTCAGGGTCAGGATGGGGGGCTGTGTGTTGGGAGTGGGGGGGGGGGGGGTGTCGGTGGAGTGGGGAGTGGGTAGCAGGACTTGATTTCTTAGAGGCAGCAGTGGTTGTTGTGCAGACAGGGGGGAGGGCGGTTGGTCAAATCTATTGAAAAACAGATTCAGGTTGTTCGCCCACTCCCTGCCCCCTGTGGCCTGGGGGGAGGTATTCTGGAGCCCCGAGATGGTTTTGAGGTTTCTCCAGACCCCGCTGATGTCGCTCTGTTGCAGCTTGTCCTCCATCTTCTTCCTGAAGCTGTCCTTGCCTTCTCTGATCTTTCTCCTCAGCTCCCTCTGTACGGACTTCAGCATCTCCCTGTTCCCCGACCTGAAGATCCTCTTCTTCTCTCTCAGAAGTGTTTTTATCTCAGGGTTGATCCAGGGTTTGTTGTTTGAGTGACGCCGTATGGTCTTGGTGGGAACGGATTTGTCCACACAGAAGCTGAGGTAGCCCGTGAAGGTGTGAATGAGGCCATCGATGTCCTCACCATGTGGATCGCAGAGCTGCTTCCAGGCAGTGGCTTCAAAACAGTCCTTTAGAGTGTCCATTGTCTCCTCAGACCATAACTCCACAGTGTGCATGGCCGGAGGTTGTCTGTGCACTAGGGGTTTGTACACCGGTCGGAGATGAACCAAGTTGTGATCCGATCTCCCAAGTGGGGGGAGTTGTGATGAGGTGTACGCCTCCTTAGTGTTTGCGTAGAACAAATCCAGTGTTTTATTGTCTCTAGTGTGGCATGTGACATACTGGGTGAAAGTGGGCAGAATGGGAGACAGTGAAACGTGGTTGAAGTCGCCTGAGATGAGGAGAAGAGCATCTGGGTGTTCTGTCTGCAGCCTGCTGGTTACTGAATGGATGACGTCACGCGCTGTCCCAGCGTTCGCCGTCGGATTTGCATAAACAACAATGCAGATCACGTGTGAGTGTTCTCTCGGGAGATATGTAGGCCTCATGCTAACAGCTAGCAACTCAATGTCTTTGCTGCAGTGTCGTTGTTTAACAGTGATATGTCCCGGTCTACACCAGTTGTTGTTAACATACATTATCACTCCACCGCCCCTAGTTTTGCCACTCTCTGGTGTTCGGTCAGCTCGTATCATGTGAAAACCCTCCAGCTCAATGTTAGCATCTGCTGCTAGTTCAGTTAGCCACGTCTCAGTAAACAAAAGGAGAGAGCACTCCCGGTAAGTGCTATCATAACGGGAGATAGCCGCTAGCTCATCTAACTTTCCCAGTATCGACCGTACATTTCCCATGACAACAGATGGAAGGGAGGGTCTGTACCTTATATTTTTGTCCTCCGCCTTACTCCAGCCCGGCAGCCGCGGCGTTTTCGCCTCAGTTCTCTCGGTATGTCGAGTTTTTCCAGTGGGACCGGGTGGCGGTTAAATGCTAGCAGCTCTTCCCTATTGTATCGTATCCTGCTATAAACAGTGGCTCCGTCCACCGGCTCAGGAGACATTTGGGACGATCTGTGTGTCCGTGATATAAGTGGGGTGAAAAAAAAAGTGATCAAAAGAGAGAGGAAGGGAAGAAAAAAAAAAACAAAAAAAAAACTCGGAATCGAGCCGCTGTTGCAAAAGGCAGCCGACTGGTGTGGCGCCGAGAGGAGGACTATACATTATAGGACTATACATTTATAGTAATATGGACTTATGTTTACTAGATGTTGTTTTTTCTTGCCTTCTGATTGTTGCTCTGAGTGTTGCTATCCCTATGCTGTTGCAATCCTGGAATTTCCCCATTGTGGGACTAATAAAGGCTTATCTTATCTTATCTTATATATACAGTATATATATATATATATATATATATATATATATATAGTTCAGTGAGTAAACACCGTCAGCGAGTAAAGACAGCATTAATAGAGATGGCTTCGCAAGTTTCGCAAAATGTACCCCATGAAGAGGTGCAGACTTTTCTGTGCTTGGTGGCTGATGAAAGTATCCAGAGTGAGTTAGATGGAGTGAGCTGCAATGACAAAGTGTACCAGGAAGTCTCTGGAAAGATGGCAGCCCACAGATACAACCGGACTGCAAAACAATGTAGTGAGAAACTGAAAAAATTGTAAAGTGAGTACCTGGCCATCAAGGACCACAACGGTCAAAGTGGGGTGAACCGAAAGGACTGGAAGTGGTTGAACAAAATGGATGCAATTTATAGGCATAGGCCGGCCAGCAATGGCAGAGAGATTGGGGTTGACCCAGCCACGGCATTGTTGTTTACCATGGATGGTGAGTATTTTGTGATATTGTGCATCTTTTCGCTGATTTATCCCATTGGTGGCAAGCTCACTTTTGAGCAATAACAATGCTATTCTCTCCTGGGTAACGAGTGTTAGCAAGGAGCGCTAGCTAGCCAGTAGCCAACTGCTGATTCATGCTTGCTTTGTCTGAAGTATTCGCTTGCAAGAGCAAAACACTGAAATATGCCAGTTCTGGTTAAAAACTGGTGTTGTGCTTTATGTTATGTGTATTTTCTTTCTATAATCAGTTTCCACATGCCAGGGGTCTGCCTACCTCAGCATGAATCCCCCGGACTCTCCTGCGTCTGTTGCAGCACCAGCATCGGAACTGACCAATCCCAGCCGCATCATCAGCTCCATCAACATCGAGCACAACGTGGCCAAGTGCTGGTAAGACAAGATTCGTGCTCTTAACTGCAGACGTTTTATTGTCTAAATAACTAGGCTCTCGATGTCTTGTGGAAGAGTTATGTGATCCCACAAAGTAGATTCTCAGGGAGAGATTTGTGCCTTTTTGGCCACATCTGCTAATTGTCCAGGTATCTGGACCTTCAGCATTTTGTGGGAAGGTTGCATGACCCTGAAGAAGAAATCTTTCACGTTAGAGTCGTGCCTTTACCACATGTGCTTATTGTCCGATTGCGGAACTCTAGGCGCTGCGAGAGGTTACGTGACCGTTGAAATACTGGTGGATTTTATTTTTAAGTTTGTTGAAGTGCTGGATAAAAGTTATTGTAGTCTGATTTGCTTTGTCTCTGTCACATGAAATCTGCTCCGGTGTGAAACAATGACAGAGTTTTCCACGGAGGCGGAGAGAATAGGGTGTGAAATTGATGTTTGTGATTTTTTTCTGATAGTTGTGGAGCATAAAAGGGTTGGTTAATTGTTATCCTTTTGAGGAGTGTTTAAAATTATAGGTATTTGAAAATAGTAGTTTTGAGCAAAAGGAGTTGACTAGTGTGTTTTCACGGCAGTGTAAAAAACAAAAAAGGGAGCTTCACGCTGCAGTGGCAGTGTGTAGTTGCCAGTTTTGGAGATTAATTGAATTTTCAAGCCGTTTTGGTTTTTGGCATAAACCTGAAGTCTGTCATTCTGTGTGAGAACAGCTATGACCTTGTGGAGATATGAGAGAGAGAGAGAGAGAGAGAGAGAGAGAGAGAGAGAGAGAGAGAGAGAGAGAGAGAGAGAGAGAGAGAGAGAGAGAGAGAGACTTGACTTTTAAAAAATGCCTCTACTGCACAATTCAAGAAAATGTAAGAGCACCAATATCATTCCACCAAGTGTCTCACATTGGAAAAGTGCAAACATAAGTCCCCCCCCACACACACACACACACAACACAGAGTATTCCTTGCAGTCCACCTATTCCACATTGCCAGTGGCAGTAGTGCGAGTCTTCCTCGTAGCCCGTGCAAAGATGAGCCAGAGGCCTCCAGTTCTTAAGCAAGGCCAATTCCCCTTCCTTCGGCAGCAGAGGTAGTGCTGTGTGGCCGCAGCCAGTTCCGTTGTACGTCCCAGAGACATTTTCCTCATCTCAGATGGATTGTAGTCCTTAGACCATGCGGGATTTTCAAGCAAGTCATCTTTGCAGCAGGCTCGTCCAGATTGTAGAAAGAAAACATTGGGGCATCCATGCCCTGCAGGTAAAGATCCAGTTCCGTGACAGTCAGTTACAGTCAATTAGAAACGTCATATAAAAGTCTGATCAAACAATATCCCAAAAATGTGTAAAACAGGCAGAGGAATGACCGCCATTTATTCTTCCTGTCGGGCGCGCTTGACCCGTTCCCCCTGCTGCTTTACGCAGGGCTGTCAGGTGTTTCTTGAGGCGAAAACGTTTCCTTTCATCCAGGAGGTCAAGACCAACCTGCCTTTTTAGCACATTAACAGACTTAATGAATTTATCAGTGTCACTGAAGTAGTCAGTGACTTTAATGGCCTTGTTATAGGTTTCATCCAGAAAAGCATTTCTTCCAGTGAATACAAATTCGTGTTTGTACTGCATTTTGCCTCAATAGACTCAGTAATAGCCACAGTGTCGGGATCAGATTCCATTTCCTCGTCAGCACAACTCAGCTGACTGTTTGGCTCATCTGGCCCAGTGGATTCATCATGGGCCACATTTTCCTGGACGCCACCCACAGCAGCTGGCTGTCGCTGTTTCATCCCCTGCTCTGAAACGGAAGCAGCCTCCGGAAGCACAGCCACCGATGTCACACAGCGAGATTCTGACGCACCATCAGTGATAGTTTGGGCGCCGTCATCAGCGACGCTCCCAGCCGTAAGCTGGGCTGCGGGCGCTACAGCCGGGCTGTCCACAGACACAGCGGCAGGCTCCGGAGCAGGACCGGCGGAAGGCCCCGCAACATCGTCCGCAGCAGCGGTGTAAGCGGAGGGCGCGCCGCCGGCACCAGCCGCAACCCCGTCAGAGCCCCCCGCCCGCTGCCTGTGCGGACAAGCAAACCGTTTATGGCCCACGTCTCCACATTCAAAACACTTCATCTGTCCTGAGCTCGCATACACCATATAGGAGCCGTCCCCGTGTTTGACCCGGAAGGACACTTCCAGAGTCGCAGTTGGCGAGTCCAAAAACATGAACACCTGTCACCTGAATGATTTCACATGTTTTAACTTGGTCTCCTTGCACCCCAAAGTCAGAGTTCTAAACGGGCCCGCAAACTTCCCAAATCTGCGGAGCTCCGTCGCCAACTGCTCGTCAGTGATGAAAGGTGGAACACCTGAGACGGTGATATGCGTTGATGGGACAGATAAGGGGGACACCTGTACATGCGTTTCCCCGATAACAACACCGCTTCCAGTCAGGGTGTGGACATCCTCCTCAGCAGCCAGAAACACAACTACAGCTCTATTCATTCGGGACGAAAAGCAGATCGCATCATGGCCCACCTGCTCGGCCACAGCCAGAAGCACCTCCTCCACAGTAATGCTGCTGTCCGGGGGAACGATCCGCACCCCCTGGTGGATAGACGGAGGTGGCATTTGCAAGGTCGCCATCCTCCACCAGAGAGAGAGAGAGAGAGAGACTTTTGACTTTTAAAATAAGCCTTAATTGCACACTTCAAAAAAATGTAAGCGCACCAACATCATTCCACCAAGTGTGTCACATTGGAAAAAGTGCAAACATAAGTGCCCCCCCCCCACACACACACACAACACAGAGTATTCCTTGCAGTCCACCTATTCCACATTGGCAGTGGCAGTAGTGCGAGTCCTCCTCGTAGTCCATGCAAAGACGAGCCAGAGGCCCCCGCCAGTTCCGTTGCACATCCCAGAGACAGTTTCCTCATCTCAGATGGATTGGAGTCCTTAGACCTTGTGGGTTTTTCAAGCAAGTCAACTGTGCAGCAGGCTCGTCCAGAGTGTAGAAAGAAAACGGTGGGGCGTCCATGCCCTGCAGGTAAAGATCCAGTTCCGTGACAGTCAATTACAGTCAATTAGAAATGTCATATGATCAAACAACTTCCTGTTTTGCTGTCTGCCTGTGTGGTTTGCTCTCCAGCCACTAGCTAGCCACTAGCTAGCCACTAGCTATGGCTACTACCTCTCTTTCCTCTCCTCCTCTGGTGTGCTCTCTCTGTCAGATGTTTAGCTACACCTCTGCCTCTTTTAGTGATAACGGTAAATGTAATAAATGTTGTCTTTTTGAGGCGCTCGAGGCGAGGTTGTCTGATTTGGAATCCCGGCTCCGCTGCATTGAAACACCGTCTGCGCCAGTTAATCTTGACGGACGCCCATTAGCTGCAGCGGAGCTAGCTAGCTCAGGCCCCCCTGTCAGCGGTTCCCCGGCTCTCCTCAGCAGCGAGGAGACTGGGTGGGTGATGGTGAGAAGGAAGCCTAGTCGCAAAGCCCCGGTTCACCACCAACCTGTTCACGTTTCTAATCGTTTTTCCCCGCTCAGCGACACACCCGCTGAGGAAAAAACTCTGATCATTGGCGACTCTGTAGTCAGAAACGTGAACCTAGAGACTCCAGCGGCCATAGTCCAATGTATTCCTGGGGCCAGAGCAGGCGACATCGAGTCAAATTTGAAAATGCTGACTAAAAGTAACTGTAAATACTCCACAATTGTTATTCACGCCGGCATTAATGACATCCGTCTCCGGCAGTCGGAAGTCACGAAACTTAATATAGAATCGGTGTGTGAGTTTGCAAAAACGATGTCTGCCACAGTAGTATTCTCTGGGCCCCTCCCCAATCTGACCAGTGATGACATGTTTAGTCGCTCGTCATCCTTGAACCGCTGGCTGTCTGTGTGGTGTCCTAAAAATGACGTGGGCTACATTGACAATTGGAGCTCTTTTTGGGGAAAACCTGGTCTTATGAGACGAGACAGCATTCATCCCACTTTGGATGGTGCTTCTCATTTATCTAACAATCTGGCATCTTTTTTATCCAAATTTCCAAAACCGTGACTACTCAGAGTTGGGACCAGGAAGCAGAGTCGTAGTCTTACACGCCTCTCTGCAGCTCCTCTTCATCCGCCACCCCTCAGCTTAGCCCCTGTCTCCCCCATCAGAGAATCGTTGTCTGCTCCCTCCAAAGTAAATAAAAATATAATGTATAAGCGTCCCAAAGTGATAAAGCAAAATATTGGTAAAACTCAAATTAAACATAAAGCCTCTAAATTGAATGATTTGGCCTCTGTTCCTCCTCATAATTTAAAAATTAAATGTGGTTTATTAAATATTAGGTCTCTAACTCCCAAGTCTCTGTTAGTCCATGATCTGTTAATTGATCATCAGATTGATTTAATTTCCCTTACAGAGACTTGGTTAGGGCAAGAGGATTATGTTGGTTTAAATGAATCAACTCCCTCTGGTTATTTAAACTGTCAAAATCCCAGAAGTTCTGGTCGTGGAGGAGGAGTAGCAACAATTTACCATTCCAAATTACTAGTTAATGTAAAGCAAAAAACATGTTATAATTCCTTTGAGGGCCTGGTCCTCAGTATTGGGCACTAATTTTATTTGCCATAGTTTATCGTCCCCCATCAACCTACTCAGAATTTTTATCCAAATTTGCTGATTTCTTAGCTGATTTAGTGCTGAATAATTATAGTAGGGGACTTTAATATACATGTGGATGTAGATAATGACTGCCTTAATGTGGCTTTTAATTCAATATTAGACTCGATTGGGTTTTCTCAGAAAGTAGGAAATTCTATTCATTACCTCCACCATACATTGGACCTTGTTCTGACATATGGCATAGAAATAGAAAATCTTGTAGTGTCTCCTCATAACCCTGTACTGTCAGACCATTGTCTGTTAACCTTTGATTTTACTATTTCTGACTATTTGGCTCCTAAAGAAAAATATTATCACAGTAGATGCCTCTCAGATGATGCTGTTTCCAAATTTACGCAGATTGTTTCCTCTATGCCATGTGTCAACACAACGGAAATAAGCTATAGACAGCTTGCTCCTTCTGTAATTGATAACATGGTGGATAGTGTTTCAGCTTCTCTGCATCAGGCTCTAGACTTGGTGGCCCCCTTAAAAAAGAAAAAGTCTAATCAGAGATTTTTAACTCCTTGGTTCAACACAGAAACTCGTAGCTTAAAACAGAAGACTCGTCAATTAGAAAGAAAATGGCGCTCTACTAATTTAGATGAAATCTATTTAGCTTGGAGAAATCATCTTAATTTATAAAAAATCTCTTAGAAAAGCTAGAACGAGTTATTACTCTGCATTAATAGAAGAGAACAAGAATAATCCCAGGTTTCTTTTCAGTACTGTAGCCAGGTTGACAAAGAGTCAGGACTCTGTCAATCCTAGCATCCCCTTAGAGCTTACTAGTCAGGACTTTATGAACTTTTTCAATAATAAAATTTCATCCATCAGAGATAAAATCAATCAGATTCTTCCCACAGTTAACTTAAATACTGTAACTACTACAACTCCTTCTATTGATGTCTGTCTTGATGAGTTTACTCCAATCAACCTTTGTGAGTTAGACAAAATAGTTTCCTCATCCAAACCTTCAACTTGTCTTTTAGACCCTATTCCTACCAGGTTATTTAAAGAAGTCTTCCCACTTATTGGTAGCTTTATTCTTCATATAATCAATTCTTCATTAACTTTAGGCCATGTACCGCAGGCTTTTAAAACGGCTGTAATTAAACCCTTACTCAAAAAGCCAACGCTAGATCCAGGAGCTTTAGCTAACTATAGACCTATCTCTAATCTCCCTTTCATTTCAAAAATCTTAGAGAGAGTTGTTGCTACGCAATTATTTGACCACCTGCAGGGAAATGGTTTACTTGAAGAGTTTCAATCTGGGTTTAGAATCCATCATAGTACTGAAACAGCCTTAGCGAAGGTCACTAACGACCTCCTCATTGCATCTGATAATGGACTAGTTTCTGTACTTGTCCTTTTAGATCTTAGTGCAGCTTTTGATACTATTGATCATAATATTCTACTTGATAGATTAGAACACTATGTTGGACTTAATGGAACTTCGTTGCAGTGGTTTAGATCTTATTTATCTGATAGGTTCCAGTTTGTTCATGTAAATGATGAGTTTTCTTTCAGCTCAAAGCTTAGTCATGGAGTTCCACAGGGATCTGTGCTAGGCCCTACTCTTTTTAGTTTATATATGCTTCCATTAGGCAACATTATTAGAAAGCACTGTATACATTTTCATTGTTATGCAGATGACACACAATTATACCTGTCAATGAAGCCAGATGATACTAATCAATTAGCCAAGTTAGAAGCCTGTCTTAAGGAAATCAAAGCTTGGATGACTTGTAATTTCCTGCTATTAAATTCAGATAAGACTGAAGTCATTCTTGTTGGTCCAAAAAACCTTAGAAATTCCTTTCCAAATCAAACTTTCAGTTTGGATGCAGTTACTCTTTCTCTTAATAGCTCTGTGAGGAACCTTGGAGTTATTTTTGATCAGGATTTGTCCTTCAATTCACATATTAAATTTGTTTCTAAGACTGCCTTCTATCATTTGCGTAATATTGCTAAGATTAGGAGCATCTTGTCTCAGAGTGATGCTGAGAAGCTGATCCACGCTTTTGTTAGCTCGAGATTAGATTATTGTAATTCTTTATTATCAGGCTGTCCTAAAACATCTTTAAAAAGTCTTCAGCTGATCCAAAATGCTGCAGCAAGAGTTTTAACAGGTACTAGAAAGAGAGATCATATCTCTCCGGTTCTGGCCTCCCTTCATTGGCTTCCCATAGAGTTTAGAATTAAGTTTAAAATCCTTCTTCTTACTTACAAAGCTCTAAACAATCAGGCTCCTTTTTATTTAAAAGATCTGATACTACCGTATCATCCTAACAGAGCACTACGCTCCCAAAATGCAGGATTACTTGTAATACCTAGAATCTCCAAAAGTACAATGGGAGGCAGAGCCTTCAGTTATCAAGCTCCTCTCCTGTGGAATCAGCTGCCAATCTGGATTCGGGAGTCAGACTCTATCTCTGTTTTTAAGAATAGGGCTAAAACCTACCTTTTTGATATAGCCTACAATTAGGGAGGGATCATGTGTTTCTGAACCCTCCCTTAGTTATGCTGCTAATAGGTTTAGTCAGCCGGGGGACCTCCAGTAATGCACTGGGCCTCACTCCTTTCCTCACTCTCTATGAAATATTTTTTTTTTTGCTGGTCATTAACATTTGTTTGTTCTCTCCCATAGACTGAGTCCCCATCGTGCTGTTTGCTCTCTACATGTCTGTTCTTTTCTTCTTCTCTATCCCCTCACCCCCCAGCCAGTCGCAGCAGATGACTGCCCCTCCCTGAGCCTGGTTCTGCTGGAGGTTTCTTCCTGTTAAAAGGGAGTTTTTCCTCTCCACCTTCGCCAAGTGCTTGCTCACAGGGGATCGCCTGATTGCTGGGGTCTTTCTGCAACTGCGGGGGTCCCCCCTACAGTTGATAGTGCTATGAGATGACTGTTGTTGTGAAATGGCGCTATATAAATAAAGTTGAATTGAATTGAATTGAAACAATATCCCAAAAATGTGTAAAACAGGCAGAGGAACGACCGCCATTTATTCCTCCTGTCGGGCGCGCTTGACCCCTGTTCTCCCTGCTGCTTTACGCAGGGCTGTCAGGTGTTTCTTGAGGCGAAAACGTTTCCTTTCATCCAGGAGGTCAAGACCAACCTGCCTTCTTAGCACATCAACAGACTTAATGAATTTGTCAGTGTCACTGAAGTAGTCGGTGATTTTAATAGCTTTGTTATAGGTTTCATCCAGAAAAGCATTTATTTCTTCCAGTGAATATGAGAGAGAGAGAGAGAGAGAGAGAGAGAGAGAGAGAGAGAGAGAGAGAGAGAGAGAGAGAGAGAGACTTTGACTTTAAAAAAAGGCTTTATTGTACATTTCAAAAATGCAAAAACACCAATATCACTGCCCCAAGTGTGTCACATCTCAAAAGTGCAAACATAACTCATCCCCCTGACCCACAGAACACAAAACGTTCCCTACAGTCCATCTATTGATGAATGCCTCCAAATTGTCCACCTTTTGATAGTAAGAGAACTCCACCTGGAGTCTGACTTTCAACAAGACCTTGAAAGCAGACACAGGATCCACATTGCCAGCGTTGCTAGCCCAATTTTTCCTCGTCAGCCAGATGGCAAGTTTAGCAGTACCAGATAGGAAGTTCATCAAAGTGTGGGCAGCCTTCCTTGCCACTTTATACTTTGGACCGTAAATGAACAGACCAAAACGTTCACCCAAAGCCAGAAACCACTCGCGCAAAATATCAAAAAGTCCAGATAAACGAAAACATTGGACAAACAAATGCTCGAGGGTCTCAACTTGGGAACAAAACAAACATTCCCCCCCCCCCCCCACAGTTGGATCAAGGCGTGCTCTGTATTTATTCGTAGCTATTGCCCCATGCACAATCCTCCACTGGACATCTGCTGTCCGTTTCTCAATAGGTAGCTTGTACATGCAGATTCAGAACCTTCACACAGATGTGATACACCACCCTTGTCCCGACAAACTGGAACTTGCCCAGTCGAGGAATTCTGAAGGTCAGCAGGTGATCCTCTCCTCCCTGCCACTCCCCCACAGCTGGAGTTCTGGAAATTGCAGGAAAGGTGGACACAGTGTCATCATCCCATTGATTGGAAAGAGTGTGGTTTGTCGCAAACGCTCGAAGCGGTTGTGGCAGGGCGGCGCACATGTCCCCCACCACCCTTTGCAGCAGTCTGACAGATGTAATGTTGGCACTCCACCTCAGCGTATCCATCGATGTGGTCGACATCTTCATAAGATGACCAAGCTTGGTACAGCGTACCTCCCGCAAACAAGTCCGCAGACTGACCGACTGCAGCACCTCAGCGTTGATGAATCGATTGAAAAACAGTGGTTCCTTGAACAGCCACATGCCCGGTGTCTCGTCATGGAAGCGGGCCACGGCGAAGAATCACCATGCATGCAAGACGGACGTGTAAAAAGCAGATAGTCCAGTAAGGTCCACCTCCCCAGATGTCACCAGAAAGAGCTGCTTATCATAGCCCAAGCGACCAACTCTCCTCAGGAGCAGTTTAGCAGTGTCCATCCAGCAGGGTCCACATCCGTAAAGGAGGCGTTGTGCAGTTCGAATCCTGAAGCAGGCGATCTTGGAATGTATGTCCACCAGGCCCTGTCCCCCCTTGGCCACAGGCAGGTAGAGAACAGGCGCACGGACCCAGTGGCGACCAGACCAAAAGAAGTCCACGATGATCTTCTGAATGTCCTCCACGAGGCTCCTGGGCGGTGTCAAAGCCACCAGCCTATGCCAAAGAGCCGAGGCGACCAGATTACAGTGGGGTAAAAAAGTATTTAGTCATCCACCAATTGTGCAAGTTCTCCCACTTAAAAGATGAGAGAGGTCTCCAATTTTCATCATATGTATACCTCAACTATGAGAGACAAAATAAGAAAAAAAAATCCAGAAAATCATATTGAAGGATTTTTAATGAATTAATTGTTAAATTCCTCGGTAAAATCAGTATTTGGTCAATAACAAAAGTTCATCTCAGTACTTTGTTATATACCCTTTGTTGGCAATGACAGAGGTCAAACGTTTTCTGTAAGTCTTCACAAGGTTTTCACACACTGTTGCTGGTATTTTGGCCCATTCCTCCATGCAGATCTCCTCTAGAGCAGTGATGTTTTGGGACTGTCGCTGGGCAACACAGACTTTCAACTCCCTCCAAAGATTTTCTATTGGGTTGAGATCTGGAGACTGGCTAGGCCACTCCAGGACCTTGAAATGCTTCTTACAAAGCCACTCCTTCATTGCCCGGGCGGTGTGTTTGGGATCATTGTCATGCTGAAAGACCCAGCCACGTTTCATCTTCAATGCCTTTGCTGGTAGAAGGAGGTTTTCACTCAAAATCTCACGATACATGGCCCCATTCATTCTTTCCTTTACACTGATCAGTTGTCCTGGTCCCTTTGCAGAAAAACAGCCCCAAAGTATGATGTTTCCACTCCCATGCTTCACAGTAGGTATGGTGTTCTTTCGCCTCCAAACACGACAAGTTGAGTTTTTACCAAAAAGTTCTATTTTGCTTTCATCTGACCATATGACATTCTCCCAATCCTCTTCTGGATCATCCAAATGCTCTCTAGCAAACTTCAGACGGGCCTGGACATGTACTGGCTTAAGCAGGGGGACACGTCTGGCACTGCAGGATTTGAGTCCCTGGCGGCGTAGTGTGTTTCTGATGTAGCCTTTGTTACTTTGGTCCCAGCTCTCTGCAGGTCATTCACTAGGTCCCCCCATGTGGTTATGGGATTTTTGCTCACCGTTCTCGTGGTAATTTTGACCCCACGGGGTGAGATCTTGTGTAGAGCCCCAGATTGAGGGAGATTATCAGTGGTCTTGTATGGCTTCCATTTTCTAATAATTGCTACCACAGTTGATTTCTTCACACCAAGCTGCTTACCTATTGCAGATTCAGTCTTCCCAGCCTGGTGTAGGTCTACAATTTTGTTTCTGGTGTCCTTTGACAGCTCTTTGGTCTTGGCCATAGTGGAGTTTGGAGTTTGACTGTTTGAAGTTGTGGACAGATGTCTTTTATACTGATAACGAGTTCAAACAGGTGCCATTAATACAGGTAATGAGTGGAGGACAGAGGAGCCTCTTAAAGAAGAAGTTACAGGTCTGTGAGAGCCAGAAATCTTGCTTGTTTGTAGGTGACCAAATACTTATTTTACCGAGGAATTTACCAATTAATTCATTAAAAAATCCTTCAATGTGATTTTCTGGATTTTTTTTTTCTCATTTTGTCTCTCATAGTTGAGGTATACCTATGATGAAAATTGGAGACCTCTCTCATCTTTTAAGTGGGAGAACTTGCACAATTGGTGGCTGACTAAATACTTTTTTGCCCCACTGTATTTGCGACCAGAATCCTGCCCCTATATGACAGCTGTGGTAGCAACCATTTCCATTTAGAAAAACGAGCACACACCTTGTCCTTAACACCCTCCCAGTTCTTTCGTTCAAAAGCCTCCAAACCCAGAAAAACCCCCAACACTTTGAAACCGGCCGTCCACCACTGAAGACCGCCGGGTAGGCGAGGGACGCCCTGACGCGACCAGTGGCCCACCAATAGACCCTCACTCTTGGCCCAATTCACCCGTGCAGAAGATGCCCTTTCATAAACTGACAAAGTGTCCACCAGACGCTGCACATCCCCGTGGGAGGTGATGAAAACGTTGACGTCATCCGCATAAGCAGGCAAGACGATCGGGCGGCAACAGCTTGATGGCCCCGGCAGAACCAGACCACCCAGCCGAGTGCGCAACCTGCACAGCAAAGGCTCAATAGCCAAGCTGTACAGCTGACCCGAGAGTGGACACCCCTGACGTATTCCCCGGTGTACAGGGATTGGCCGACTCAGGCCTGCCCCCATCTTTACCAAACACTCAGCTCCAGTATATAGCAGATTGACCCACCTCAAAAACATATTGCCAAAACCAAACCCCCTCAGGGTGGAAAACAAATAGGAATGGTCAACCCTATCAAAAGCCTTTTCCTGGTCTAAAGACACAATCCCGAACTGTAAGTCATGACATTTACTGAGCTGGAGAACGTCACGTACGAGGAAAACATTGTCCATAATGTTTCGGTCAGGAATACAATATGTTTGATCCTTATCTATGATCAAACCCAAGACAGTGTTCAGTCCGTTTGCCAGGGCTTTAGAAAGCACCTTGTAGTCCGTGCAAAGAAGAGCCACAGAGCTCCAGTTTTTCAGCAGGGCCAAGTCCCCCTGCTTGGGCAACAGAGACAGCACTGCACGGCGGCAGGAGACAGGTAATGTTCCCTTCCTGTAACAGGCAGTCAGAACATCATAGAAGTCTGATCCAATAATATTCCAAAAATGCTTAAAAAATTCTGAAGAAAGGCCATCAAGTCCAGGCGCGCGTCCCAGAGCCATCTGATTTACAGCCACAGTCAACTCATCCAAAGTCAGGGCACAGTCCAGAGTGGCCCTGTCCCCCCGGGCCAAGCACCGGAAGGGCTTCGAAGAGCTGAGTTTGAGATTCTTGGCAACACGTTCCCGCAGCAAACAGGGCCCCGTAGAGAGAGAGAGAGACTTTTAAAAAAAGGCTTTATTGTACATTTCAAAAATGCAAAAACACCAATATCACTGCCCCAAGTGTGTCACATCTCAAAAGTGCAAATATAACTCATCCCCCTGACCCACAGAACACAAAACGTTCCCTACAGTCCATCTATTGATGAATGCCTCCAAATTGTCCACCATTTGATAGTAAGAGAACCCCACCTGGAGTCTGACTTTCAACAAGACCTTGAAAGCAGACACAGGATCCACATTGCCAGCGTTGCTAGCCCGATTTTTCCTCGTCAGCCAGATGGCAAGTTTAGCAGTACCTGATAGGAAGTTCATCAAAGTGTGGGCAGCCTTCCTTGCCACTTTATACTTTGGACCGTAAATGAACAGACCAAAAGTGAAACGTTCACCCAAAGCCAGAAACCACTCGCGCAAAATATCAAAAAGTCCAGATAAACAAAAACATTGAACAAACAAATGCTCCATGGTCTCAACTTGGGAACAAAACAAACATTCCCCCCCCCACAGTCGGATCGAGGCGTGCTCTATATTTATTGGTAGCTATTGCCCCATGCACAATCCTCCACTGGAGATCTGCTGAGAGAGAGAGAGAGAGAGAGAGAGAGAGCTGGTATTCATCACATCATGGGGACATCAGTCTGTTTACAGTCACGAGATGGGGACCTGTTGCAGTGTGGGGACAAAAAAAAAAAAAAAAAAATCAGGTCCCCATAAGGGTAACCCTTTAGAATAAATGCAGGAGCTATTCTGAAGGTGCTTGTGTGGTTTTTAGCATTGGCCTATAAGTGTTTATGAGTGAGTGTATGTGTGTGGAGTGTTCAGTTGCGCCCCCTTATACTTTGCAGCTGGTATTGCACTTGCTCCTCCACACACACTTATTCCATCTATGGTTAGGTACCGCCCACTTCCTGGTCCCCATAAAGAAGGATTTTAGCCCCAAAAGGATTTTCAGGATTCCGTTGGAAGAGGAGCAGGGAAAACGTCTTCCCGGAGTGGAAAAGCGAGTTGACAGAAGGCGGTATTGGCATAATCCGGTTTGTGACTGATTCGGAATGGCAAGTAGTAGTAGTGGGGGTATGACTGACGATGATGATATGGATACTGGATGGAATTTAGTAGGGAGTAGGATAAATAAAGTTGGAAAGGGCAGGAGTGAAGAAGACGGGAAGCAGACTGGCAAACGGCAGCTGTCAGGTGATGAGGAAAAACGTGAGGTGAGGAGGAAAATTGTTGTGGAAGAATTCAAAATTATCTTGAGGTTTAAACCAGGGCAAGAAGTTACATTTTTGAGCCCACTAGCACTAACGGATTAAGAAGTGCAATTGGAGACATAGAAGTCACTGGGTTTGATGGTGTTAGGGGGGGTGATATCTGGAATTTCACTGGGGGAAAACTTGGAGGAACTGAAAAAAAATGGTTAAAGGAGGAACAGTCATGGGGATTAGACACCTACAAGCAGTCAGGAATGGGGAAAAGGTGGATAGCCCATCGGTAATGCTGGAATTTAAAGACAAGGCCCTGCCAGAAAAAGTGCTTGTTGGGTATCTAAAGGCACTTTTCCACTTGGAACCCAAAGGCCTCGTTTGGCCTTGGACCGAACAGTCCTGTTCCGGCACTGGTGGTTTTCCACAGCACAAGGCTCACTGTAGTATGGGTGGGAGAAGGAGGGAGTTGGAGGCGGGGTTTTGAGGGAGTTGGAGGCGGTGCTACACTCCCCTTGAGGCTGTGCCATTTTCCCTGGACCAATTAGTAGTCCAAGAGCTATTTAATATCATTTTGGTGGTGAGGCTGCTGTGTATTATTATGCATTACTCATCTCATGTAACCTTGTGCCATTGCAATGACGCAATTTTTTCGTATATTTAATGTGGACGTGTGGATCTTTAATATCACAGTTACAAGTACTGGGACAGCCATCTAATAAAAAATATCTTACAAAATTACAAGTCCACATTTTCTTTAAAGTGTACTTGTTAATGCTGAGTACAGAATTGGGTGAGGCGCACCAAAACAGTTGCTGCTGTACACCCCACACTCACCCGTCCTTACAATGGCTAAGTTGAATATTTTGTGCAGATAAAACCATTACCTGGGTTGGCAATATGAACATTTCCAAATACAGAACTTAAAATATTAGGTGTCCCTGTTGTTGCACATGGATATAAAGCTTGGTCAGTAGTGGCTGGCTTTTAATGTATGTGTCGGCAGTTATTGGACTCCATAACACACTGCAATGACAAATTTTTTCCAACCTTTTTAAGGGTTTTAAGACAGTGTAAAACTTAGTAGTAACAGACAACACATGATGTCAACAGTCACGGGTTTATTCAACGTTATTAACACTGGTCATTGATTAATGTACAGTATATACATAATAATGGTTGGGAAAACGGGTCACACACACCGTGCGAGGGTTTCAAAGACTGCCATGAGAGTGTTATTGAGGGCAGCATTCTGCGCAATTTCCTCCCTTCGTACAGCAACTTCGGCTTCCCTGGACTGACTGACCTCATCCACAAGCAGTGAATTGAGTTCCAACTGTTGCCGCTGGAGCGCCCTCTGCTCACGTTGATGTTCCTGCTGAAGCTCCATCTGTTCACGGTGCTGTTCCCTTTCTGCTTCTTGCATCGATGCAAAAATAGTTGAAAGGTCTTGTTTTGTGTTGCTCCGCTTCCTCTTACCTACAAGACAGAAATGTGAGCTGGTGTCAGTAAAATCAACCTCAAAACATGTAGCAGTACATCCCCAAAAATTAATACAAAAGTTAAATATTTTTGGACACATGTCAGAAAGTGAGACCCATATATTATACAGAATCATTAATCAGACAGTGAAGTATTGTTACATTTTAATCATTTATTGGCTCACAGCGCATGAATATCCAAAATTACTTTTCTCGAAAAATTGATGGTTATGTTAAAAATAGATATTAAAAAAAGAGGAGTGTTCTCAAAAGTATGAGGATTTATGGAGAAACGAATTTCATTTTCCAGCTGGAGTGACCATCGCCCCACAGTGCCTAAACAATCAAAACCTGGTGTAATTATATGACTTTCACTGTCTTTTGTGAGTCACAAAAAACACACTGTACCATGACATTGCAGTTATTTTGAGATGTACCTGTACAAGGGACACACACTGGTGAAAGTCAAGTGCTGGGTTTGAAAAAATTACTTTTTTTTATGAGTATCACAACTGTGTATTTGTACAATACATTTAGTAAAAGCCGGGTTTATGTTTCAAATGCCTAGCTTTTTATGGTGGTCAAAAAATTCTAGAGGTGACCCAAATTCTATGGTGGAGAGACCCAGCTGGTCTATCATCTCTGAAGAGCTGGGGCAGGTGGCTGGGGAGAGGGAAGTCTGGGCTTCTCTGCTTGAACTGCTGCCTCCGTGACATGGAGAAGCGGTAGAAGATGGATGGATGGAAAAAATTCTGAATGCATTTATACAGTAGGCTCAACTGAATCATGAAAATGAAGCACGCTGACTTTCAAACAATGAGTTTTGTGCTACAACAGCTCATTAGCTTTTCCATGCCTGTGATTAAATATGCAATTGCATTGCTGGACTTTTTTGATGTGCTTTACATGAAACAATAAACTGTACCGTGAGTATAACATTATTACAATATAATATAATTATATTATTTGACTATTGGGCTTTACCTGTGCGTGAAAGTGTTGACGGAGATGTGCCAAACTGTGAGCGAGCTGGACTTGGTTCTGGTGCCGGATGATCTAGATCCATAGCAGGAGAAGCCGGGGTGCTCGTATCGCGGGAGGTGGGCTCCGTCGGTGTGGAAGCATAATCTAAAAAAAAAAATAAAAGCACTTGTAATAGTTAACACGACAGTGCAACATGTACGCCAATTTTTTTTTTTTTTTTTTAAAAACCGTGATGGCGAGCTAGCTAGGGCGGCGACAGCTACGATCCACTCGTGAGCCACGATAACGGCATGGGACTTGTTATTTATTTATTGTTATACATAATTATAGTTAGCATGAAACAGGCTGGATAAGGTAAAAACATTAATGTCAAGAAAAAAAACACTCACCGTCTGTGGTTAACGTAATTGTCAGTGAGGGGTCCACTCCCAGCTCACGTCCATTGATCGCTGGCCGGTTTCCATAACTTTGGCCCATGAGATCGAACCACTTCCAATGCTGCGGTTCGCCCCGCTTCTACTGTTATGATCCTTTATGGATCGGTACGAAAGTGCAACATGTAAAAAAAAAACAACAAAAAAAAAAACTTTTAACCAGGATTACAACTAACTATTTCATCAGATATTGTCAACACAAAAAACAACATACAAGGATGGACATAGCATTAAGCTAGGTCATCGTTTAAACACGATTAAGTTTTCGTCTGTCCTAAGTGAACTTTCCACTGTTGGAAAAAATAACATAAAGCATGAATATCAGATCACTTACCGTCCTGTATATCACAATATCACGGCTTCAACTGCTGAAGTTGGGTGCGTCGCGGCTGCACATTCAATTCAATTCGGGTGGCTGGGTCTAATTCCCGGCGCGTCTCTGTGTAATTTCTGGTGCGTCTGTTTGTGCGCCCCACTGCAGGTTCAGTCTGCTTCCCTCTGCATTCTCTCATCAGCTGAAACACACAGGAAACTCTGCTTGACTGCGGTGTTGGATTTCTGCTGATTTCTGTTAAGCCATTCTCTCGTTGTGGTTTATAATATCACTTGTTCGCGGGCTCACTGACGAAAAATTGCAAATGGCGACCAGCAAGCGATTCTGGAAAGTCAGTGTAACGCCCACGTAACGCCCACTCTCATGACGCTACACACAGACCAATGAATGGCCAGCAGTGGCGTCACGAAACGGGGCCGGGAGCCTTCGGACCTGCTTTTTACGGTGCCGAAAAAAGTGTCAGTTAAACTGGAACTGTTCCGAAAAAGGGAACTGTGAGGCCTTTGGGTTCTGAGTGGGAAACCGGACAATGGAGGCCGATCGGGGCCAAACGGGGCCTTTGGGTTCCAAGTGGAAAAGCGCCTTAAGTTTTCCTGTTAGGGCTTATATCCCCCCTCCTCTCAGGTGTTTTAAATGCCAGAGATATGGGCATATTGCTAGTGTGTGCAAAGGAAAGCAGAGGTGTGAAAGATGTGGTGGTGAGCATAGCTATGGAGAATGTGGAAATGACAGCATAATTAAATGCTGTAATTGTGGAGGGAATCACACAGCAGCATATGGAGGCTGTGTAGTGAGAAAACAGGCGGTAGAAATCCAGCAAGCAAGAGTAGAGAGGAAGTTGACATACGCAGAGGCAGCAAAGGTTGTGAATCAACAGGAGAAAGAAGAACGCATTGCCAATAACAAGGAAGTAAAACCACAAAATTGTCAGACTAATATTACAACAGATAAGCTTGTTCTATTTCTAGCCTAAGTCATCAACTGCTCGGAGAAGGCTAAGACTAGAACTGAGAAGATAAAGATCATTGTGAAAGCGGCAGCAAAATTCTTTAATACCAAGGATCTATCCTGGGAAAAAATTCATACAGAACTAAGTCAAGGAGAGGGAGCTGTAGAGGGGAGCCAACAGGTTAATCCATGACAACCATCCTCCAGTGGAACGCAAGGAGTCTGATTGCAAACGGGCAGGAGTTTAAAGGATTTATTCAGAAACTGACAACAAAACCGGTTATTATTTGTGTACAGGAGACATGGCTTAAGCCATCACTAGATTTCACTATTAAGGGATATTCTGGAATGCGTAAGGATAGGAAGGATGGGGGTGGTGGGGGTTGTGCAGTTTTTGTCAGACAAGGGTTGAAGTATAGGCAACTGATCACAGTACAAGAGCTGGAAGTAATTGTCATCGAGATATGGACCAAAGAAGGCAGTATGAAAATAGTCAATTTCTACAGTCCATGTAAGCAGTTAGTCAAAAGTGAGTTGGAGTCAATTCTCTGGGACTGGAGGGGGAGAGTGGTCTGGTGTGGGGATTTCAATACACACAGTACATTATGGGGGAAGCACGATGACACTAGTGGAGAGGTTATAGAAGAGATCATGGAGGACAAGGAGTTAGTGTGTTTGAATGACGATTCGGGCACTAGGGTGAATTTGGCGAGGGGGACAGAATCAGCTATTGATCTCACTTTGATTTCACAAAGCTTGGCTGGCAGATGTAGGTGGAGGGTAATAAGAGAAAGCACTATAGGAAGTGATCACTACCCAGTAGTGGTTGATATTGGAGTAGGAAGGGATATGGATCAAGAAGGAAGGGATAAGAGGTGGGTATTTGATAAGGCAGATTGGGGAAAATTTACAATTTTAAGTGAGAGGAAGCTGAGGGAAGTAAATCTAAGTCAGATAGTGGAAGAGGTAAATGCAGGAATCACAACAGCGATCATTAAAGCAGCAAAGGAAACCATCCCAAGAAGAGGTTGGGGAAAAAGGAAAAAGCTAGTTCCTTGGTGGACTCCAGAGTGTTCTGAAGCAGTTAAGAGTCAGAACAAAGCGTTTAAAGTATTAAAAAATGTATTGAATATGGATAACCTGATCAATTATAAACAGGAGCAGGCTAAAGTACGGAGAATAATTAAACAGACCAAAAAAAGAGTTTTGGGGAAAATACTGTGATTCATTGGGAAGAAGTACACCCTTGGAGAAGGTATGGGGAACAATTAAAAGGATGTCTGGGATAAGGGGGGAGCTAAATTATCCAATTATGGAGAATGGGGACAGTTTGATAGTGGATGACAATGAAAAGGCAGAGTATTTAGTTAAAATTTTCAGTAAAGTAAGTAGTGCAGATAATTTGAGCTTTGTGGAAAAAAGTGGAAGAGAGCAAACAAAATTAAATAATGTGGAAGCACTGCAAGATGAGGCAGAATTGGAGAATGGGCTAAATCGGGAGTTTTCAATGGCTGAATTAAATCATACATTAAGGAAAGTCTGAAAGACAACTCCAGGAAAAGACCAAGTCACGTATAAAATGATTAAAAACCTGAGTGACGATGGTAAAAAGATATTAAAGTTGTACAACAAGGTTTGTGAAGAAGGGATATTGCCTACTTCATGGAAAGAAGTGGTTGGAGTTCCAATATGCAAGCCAGGTAAAAATCCAGGTTTAGGTGAGGGATACAGCCCAATCGCTTTAACATCCCATGTTGGCAAAACTATGGAAAAAATGATTAATGAGAGGTTAACATTATCTGGAGTCTAGAGAGGCATTAAAAAGTTACCAAAGCGGATTTAGAAAAGGGAGAAGTACTACTGATCCTGCTGTCTGTTTGGAACATGAGATTAGGAAGGCCCAAGTGAATAAGGAAAGTGTGGTTGCGTTGTTTTTGGATGTTGAGAAGGCGTATGACATGATGTGGAAGGAGGGGCTGATTATCAAACTACATAAGCTAGGCATTAGAGGGAGAATGAAAAGATGGATTAAAATTTTTTTGAGTGACAGGAAAATTTCGGTCAGGATAGGGAAGCAGTATAGCTCAAGCCAAATGATAGAAAATGGAGCCCCACAAGGCAGTATTATTAGTCCCATTTTGTTTTCAGTCATGATCAATGGCATATTTTCTAGAGTTAAGGGTTCTGTTGGTGTTTCTTTGTTTGCACATGATGGTGCTATGTGGACAAGAGGGAAAAATCTTTCATTTATTGTTAAAAAGTTGCAGCAGGTGATTGATGAAGTTGAGGCTTGGGCAGTGGAATGGGGATTTAGGTTTTCGGTGGGAAAAACAAAGGCTGTGCTCTTCACAAGGAAGAGATTAAACAATCAAGTTGATCTTAAAATATATGGCCAAAACATAGAAACTGTGGAGTGTTTCAAGTATTTGGGGGTGTGGTTTGATAAGGGTTGCTCTTGGAAGATTCAGGTTGAGAAAATTGTGGCAAAATCTAAGAAAGTTTTAAATATTATGAGATATCTGAGAGGAAGAGAATGGGGAGCAAGTAGAGGTGCTTTAAAAACCATTATATGCGGCGTTATTTAGGTCAGTGTTTGATTACAGGTGTGTTATGTACGGGTCAGCGTCAGAAACATTATTGAAAAAATTGGATGTAATACCAGGCTCTGAGGTTATGTTGTGGGGCCATAAAAACTACTCTAGTAGCAGCACTCCAGGTGGAGATGGGTGAGATGCCTCTGGAGTTAAGATCTCAAATAGCAGCTACATACTGGGCCAGCATCAGAGGATTTAGTGGCAGTCACCCAGTACACAATGTACTGAAACCTTGCCAAGAGAAGGAAAAGAGACAAATGAGAAGCTTTGGATGGACAATTGAGAATAAAGTCAGGGAGCTACGGGTTGCTGATAAAGCAGTATGTCCAACAGTCCCTCTTTCTGCAGAACCACCATGGTGTCTGGAAGAAGTAAAGGTGGATTTTGGACTTTTGACAAATGACAAAAGAGGGAGGATAAACAAGAGGGAGGTCAAGAACTATTTAGACGGTAGCTATCCTGACTTTATAAAGATTTACACGGATGCATCTAAATCAACGAAGAACATTGTGGGAATAGCATTCATCGTTCCAGAATTAGATGTCACTAAGAAGGAAAGGGTTAGTGATGACTTGGCTGTGTATACTGGGGAGCTTTTGGCAATCTGTTTGGCATTGGGCTGGGTGAAAGAAGTAAAGCCCAGAAAGGTTTTGATAGGGTCTGATTCTAGCAGTGCAATGGAAAGTATCGGGCATATGCATTCAGAGTCAAGACAGGATTTGGTGATGGAAATAGTATACTCAGGAGGGAGACTCTCAAAGGCAGGTGTGGACATTAGGTTCATTTGGATCCCGGCACACATTGGAGTGGAGGGGAATGAGCTAGCAGATAAATATGCAAAAAGAGTAACTAGGATGAGTCAGGTTAGTTGGAATGTGAAATATAGCAAAGCAGAGGTCAAGAGCATTATCAAAGCACAAATTAAAAAGAAGTGGCAGGAAGAGTGGGACAAAGGAAGTAAAGGACAGAGCCTGTATGGCATACAAAAGAAAGTAGGGGGAGCTAGAGAAGTTCACAGGAGGAGGAAGGAGGAGGACATCATATCCAGGTTAAGATTAGGTCACACAGGGTTGAATAGTACATTAGCTATGATGAAAAAACACCCAAATGGGAAATGTGATTATTGTGGAAACGATGAAACAGTTGAACATACATTTATGCACTGCCCAAAGTATGAATTTGCACGGTTAGCATTGGTGGACAGTCTATATAGGAACAAAACCCAATTCAGTATGAAAGAAATTCTGCAGAGAAGTTCAGGGGATGCGGTCTATAGGGCAGTTTTTAGGTTTATTAGGGCAACAGGACTAATTTCAAGGATATAGGAGGGTAATGCCATTTCGAATCACACTCCATTCCAGAAGGTGGCGGTAATGCACCTACAAGCTGTTTGCCAACCGCCATAAAATATCGGAGGAAGAAGAAGAAAAGGATTTTCAGTGTTACAGGTGGTAGCAAACCACTTAGCTGATCAGAAGATTATCTGCAGAAGAAGCCACAGAAGAGTTGCAGGATTTTGCAGAGGATTAAAAGTGAAACAAGGTAAGCACATTTGTATGATAAATCAGTATACCTAGTGTTCAACCTTAGAATTAAGTTAATTAGCTTTAATTAGTTATAAGGGTTGCTAGTTACCTTCAAAAAACTATGGAGGCTCAGTGTAAGTTTCAAATATACTGTACTTTGTGATTCTGATTGTGTGTAATCTATGCACAAACAGAAATCAGTTCATAAATAGGTATAATGTGGGTCACCCCCACAGCCTACAGACAAGCAGAACGCTCAGCTGGAGCAATTAACAGAACAGTGAGATGTATGGACTGTTATCAATTGGTGGAGAGGAATTCCGGCCGGTAATCCTGCTATTGTTATGTGTGACTCTCAAATGCAAATGTCCATGCCTACTGCTGTGCATGTATTGTCTGTAGCAGGGTATATAAGTCAACCATATCGCTTACTCTCTCTCTCTTACTGCTCATCTGACTACACGCATTCCCTGTCTGCTGACCAGAGACACAGGGTTCAGTGAACCCTAAAGAAAGAACACGCTGACAACGAACGAACGCAGCACCCGGCGGTGACTCCGACGACAAGCGAACGCAGCAGCCTGGCGCAAATGGACTGCCCTCCCTTCTGCCACACGGGAGACCTCGACGCAGAGCCAACACCAGGCGAACAGCCCGGAGATCATCCACGACTGGGAAAGCTGCAGAAAGCGTCATGGTGCGACCCTCGCCTGAGATCAAAACATCCACGCTGGGACCGGCCGAGGGACAAAGATCGTCTACTCCCTCTCACCACTCCTCCACATCCACACGAGTCCGAGGGACACAGAATGTCTACTCCCTCTCACCGCTCCTCCGCATCGACACAAGCACGCACGCACCTCATCTCTCCACGTCGGCGACCTCCAGGGCTGACGGAGAATGCAGCGCGTGGACCTGAACACACCATGACCCGGCACGAGCGAACGACAGCAACAGCCTGAACAGGGATGACCATCGACGCTGATCTCCAGCAAGCTCCCTGACCCTGACTCGCCTCGACAGCGGACCTGCCATGCACCGAACCCCCGCACGCACACCGGGGGGTTGCGAGGACAGCGCACCACGCACGGGACAATACCGGCTCCACACAGACCGCCATCGTCCTCCGCCGCTGCACACGGAACCTTCAGGGCTGCACACACACCTGAAGCACACACGCAGCTCGCTCACAGGATTTTGTATGGGTCTCAGCCACGGCGCACAATGGGAATTCAGCCGTCAGCTGTCCCCGAGGGCTTTAGGGCTGCACGCGCACCTAAAGCCAAAACGCCAAGTCCCTCACAGCTGCAGCTCCTTTTTTTTTTTTTTTTTCTTCATGGCCGCGAGAGGAGTCAGAGACAAATTTTTCTTCTCACAGCCGCTGTGGATCTCGGCCACGTTCAATGGGACAGCCCCTCAACATCGCGGATCCACATGCAATTTTTGCGCGGCCCAGACAACCTCGCCGTCCCGGGCCGGCACTTGCTACCCCCACCCCCCCTCCCTCCACAGGTGGGGGTTGGGCTGCTGGGAAAGCCTGCACAGAGCTTTCCCTGCAGCTCGCTTCCAAATCCGGACGATCGAGGCCTCAGCCCCCTGCTGAGCCCTCTGGGGGGGGAGTGTGTGGGTCACCCCCACAGCCTACAGACAAGCAGAGCGCTCAGCTGGAGCAATTAACAGAACAGTGAGATGTATGGACTGTTATCAATTGGTGGAGAGGAATTCTGGCCAGTAATCCTCCTATTATGTGTGACTCTCAAATGCAAATGTCCATGCTTACTGCTGTGCATGTACTGTCTGTAGCTGGGTATATAAGTCAACCATATCGCTTACTCTCTCTCTCTTACTGCTCATCTGACTACACGCATTCCCTGTATGCTGACGAGAGCCTGAGAGCTCACTCCAGCATGCTTACACAGTGCTGGAGTGAGTTCCGTGTTGGCGATGAATAAAACACTCTTTTAAACATCACTTCGCCGTGCCTTATTCCACCATCGCCACAATAAACATTATATGCTAAAAGGATATATGTTAGGTGTAGCATTAATATGTACAATGCATTAATCTCACTCTGGGAAACAATGGTAGGGTAGGTGGGACAGTACTGTGCATATCTGTGTTGTTTGGGGTTGGTATCGATATATGGACTGTGTGTATGCAGGGATGGATGGTGTCAATGTTGATATGTATAAAATATAGTTAATTGTCTACTTGGGGTCTTAATTGAGGTAATGGTATATTTTTCTTTCACCCATGTGAAATATATACAGCTAAATCTTTAATTTAATTGGCTCCTCTGAGATAACGGGCTTAGGTGGCGAAATAATTTTTGTTATAATATTCTAGCTATTATGAATGTAAATGTTTTTTGTCAAATTTTGGCTCAGTATGTGTTGTGATCTTATATTTAAGTCAATTTATATCTTACATCTAAAAAATACAGATTGTGACTAAAGTGCTTCACAAAGGAAGTTAACATACAGTTTAATAATTAAAGCAATGATGATATAGAGTGAAGTACGTGGCGGTAATGCACCTTAAAGCTGGTTGCCAATGCCAATCTAAAAGAAGAAAAACAAAGGAATATCTTTAGATAGATGCACTTTATTGATCCCAAAATGGGAACTTGCAGTGTAACAGCAGCATGACAGTAGACAACCAAACGACAGAAAGACACACAGCATAACAGACAAAGGGATTACCCATGGAAAGTAAAACTAACACTTCTATTTAAAAAAGTCTATCTACATCATAGATGGTGACCTGTATAGAAACCAATCATACCCGCTGTACAATGCAGAACTATCAGGAACAAAGTGAGATGTGAGGGACCAATTAGACTGTAAGGTGCAGTATGGCAGCACAGATATGACCAGAATACAGTATCAGAGTGAGTTATTGTACAGTGAAATGGCATGCAGCAGGAAAGATTTCCTGTACCTAACCGTTCGATAATGAAGCTGTGGCAGTCTGCTGGAGAAAGTGCTCCTCCGTCTGTCCAGTATGTGGTGGAGAGGGAGTTCAGGATTGTCCATGATGGATCACAGTTTAGTGTCCTCTTCTCCACCACTGTCTCAAAGGTCTCCAGTCTGAGACCAATTACAGAGCCAGCCCTCTTGATAATCTTGTCAAGTCTATTGGTGTCATTGGCTCTGATACTGCTATCCCAACAGACAGCAGCAAAGAAGATGGCGCTGGTGACAATGGCCTGATAGAAAAGCTCCAGCATCCTGCTACACACATTGAAGGATCTCAGCTTCCTCAGGAAGTGGAGTCTGCTCATCCCCTTCTTGTGTGCAATATTGGTGTTGGATCTCCAGTGCAGCCCATTTCTGATCCTGACACCCAGATATCTGTAGTCCTCAACCACCCCCACATCCTTCCCCTTAATCTGCAATGGCTGAGAAGACATCCTCTTCTTCCTAAAGTCAATGACCATCTCTCTGGCCTTGCTGACATTCAGCCTCGGGTGTACTCCCCCTCTTATACACCCAACAACAGCTGAGTCGTCAGAATTTCTGCATGTGGCAAGGACTCAGTGTTGTACTGAAAGTCAGTGGTGTATAAGGTAACGAGAATAGGAGAGCGCACAGTACCCTGTGGAGCTCCCGTATCACTAGCCACCACATCACACAAGACACTGCCCAGCCGGACAAACTGTGGCCTTCCTGTCAGGTAGTCGGTAATCTAGGAGATCACAGAGCTGTCGACCCCCATCACCCGCAGCTTCTCACCCAGCAGTGGCTGGTTGGTGTTAAAGATAAGATAAGCCTTTATTAGTCCCACTATGGGGAAATTCCAGGATTGCAACAGCACAGGGATAGCAACAATCAAGAAGACAAGAAAAAACAAGAGCAGCGAATATACATATGTACATATAAATATATAAACACACAGTGCAGAGCATTGTAGCTAGATGGAAGGCACTGGAGAAATAAAAAAAAAAAAAAAAAAGTGATTCTCAGTGTCTCCTCCGCCATCCAGGTGCAGATGGGCTCGTTGCAGGAGATAGATTACAAAGCATCTTCAACTCCTAAATGGGGCTGATATGCAAACTTCAGAAGGTCCAGCCATGTCTTCACCTGCGGGCTCAGGTGGGCTAAGCCCAATCTCTCAAGGACCTTCATCACATAAGATGTGAGGGCAACTGGTTGATAGTCATTCAGGTCTGATGGAAATGACTTCTTGGGGACAGGAACCAGGCAAGACATCTTCCACAGCACCAGTACTCTCTCCAGACTCAGGCTCAGGTTGCATAGGTGTTTCAGTACCAGAGCTTCCAGGTTGGCACAGGTCCTCAGGATCCAGGCAGAGATGCCATCAGGGCCCGCCACCTCCCGCTGATGGAGTCGCTCCAGCTGTTTCTTTACCTGGTCTGTAGTCATAATGATGTGAGGGAGGGGCCTGGTGTCCCCCGAGGAAGGGGAGGGGGGGTGATGGAGATGGAGAGAGGTTGCTACACTGGAGGATGTGGGGAGGGGTATGTGGGGGTCTGGCTGTGTTGTGGGGGTGACAGGAGGATTGAGGGGAGGGGTGTGTGGGGACCTGGCTGTGTTGTGGGGGTGACAGACGTTGAGTTGAACCTATTAAAAAACAGATTCAGTTCAGCAGCTCACTTCTGGTTCCCTGATGTCTGTCTGACTCTCCCCTTGCACCCAGTTATTTCTTTCATTGCCACCCACACATCTTTAGCGTTGTTTTGCCTGAGTTTATCTTCCAACTTCCTCCTATAATTGTCCTTGCACCTCCTTGGCATCTCTCTCAGCTCATGCTCCACTCTCCTCAGCTTCTCCCTGTCTCTGGACCTAAAAGCTCTCTTCTTGTTCAGAAGTGCTTTCAGGTCACTGGTGACCCATGGTCTGTTGTTGGGGAAACAGTGTACGGTCTTAGCTGGCATGGTCGTGTCTTCACAGAATCTGATGTATTCTGTGAGGCATTCAGTCATATTGTCTATGTCCACCCCATGTGATTCAGAGTTACGCTCCAGTCAGTTGTTTTAAAGCAGTCCTGTAGTGCATCCTGTGTCCACCTCCTCACAGTCCGTGTATAAGCAGGCTGCCTTTGTACAAAGGGAACATACTTGGGTGATAACATAACCATACAGTGATCTGATTTGCCATTGGGGGGAGGGGGTCAGGCTTTGGCACTATATGCATCTCTAACATTGGCATACAGTAAGTCCAGTGTTTTATTTTCTCTGGTGGGACAGTCAAACTGATGAAAGTTTGATAATGTTTTTCCCAGTGAGACATGTTTAAAATCACCTGTGATGGCCATAAATGTGTCCAGGTGCTTCTCCAGTAATATCTTTCATCTTTAAATGACAAAATTACTGGCTGCATAGAAAATGAACTGAATGATGTCACAGCGGGGAAAAAACACATTTGGTGGACACACAGCCATGTGTTGTGTCTCTGAAAAATGACATTTTTTTTGCAGTATGAAGAAATGTAGGTATCACAGCACACGTGTTGCCAGATGGTAGCCAATAAGCGACTTTCCCATTACGAGTGCGCATGTGCAGACTATGTGAGTTCAAAGTTCACGACTATAAAACATTTCGGTAGCCGGCTTCCTTTTGTATAGAGACAGTACTGTCACACCTGAACAACTGCCGTTTAAAGTGTGCTTTAAGCTTTAAATCTCCGTTGTGCCAGGTGCACATTGTGCCGTAGTGAAGTGTAGAACGGCATGTATCATCTAGAGCGGTGGAAAAAGCAAACTTGCAGCATACATGCGTGTAACTTCGGGATCATCGTGTGTACATGTCCGCCGCCATTCATGTTCTATACATTCCCCACGGAGCTGAAGGATCCGGATGGATGTAATTGTTGGATTAAAGCAGTAAGTCTATATTAAAACATAATTAAGTAGTGTTGTGTATTGTTCAAGTTCTAGCCTAATTGACGCGAGTCTAAACCCTGAAGTAGTAGGTACGGACAGGCAGGCCTGGATCTAGGATATAGTTCTTTGTATATTGGTAGTAAAGCTTGATCTACACACACATGTAATTAAAGCCATTGATAAGTAGGTTGGTATAAAATAAAACTGCAAATCATTGAAAACATGTGGTACTTAAACTATAGTAGTATCGACCTATAGCTCCAAGTAAGCAGGCTATGCCTTGTAGTGAAATTTATTCAAAATGACAAAACCAAAGTTGAGCTGTCAAACCACTCGCTTACCTTCTTTGTAGCCATTTCGGAGTCTCGCAAGTAAGGATGCTTGGTCCTTTGACAACAAAAAATCTGCTACTCTTCTGATGAAGGCTGCAGTGCAGTTGAAACATGTAAAGAAGGTAAAGACATCTTTCTATTTTACTTTTGTCTTTCAAAGGAAAAAAAAAAAAGGATAAATAATTAAAAGAAGACAAAATGAACCTGTTTGACGTATCTGCTATGTCAGCGTACATACAGGGGGGCCATTTTGGCCAATTTCTGCTACGTGGCCACCAATGCAAGCGCAGCTAGTTTATCCTTGTGTTTGCGGGTACAGCCGGGAAGACCCCTACACATACAATATGCTCGCAGATCAGGAGCTTTCCATAAATTAAATGTATAAATAGAGCATGTTTGGTAGCCACGCTCCCATGATGTTTTGCGTGAGCCGAGATGCGAAAGTCACTTATTAGCATGTGTACTTTGACTGACAGTATAATAACTAGATATCCAGTTAACTAGTTATTAAAGTTTGCACAGTGTGATCTCTAATTACAGTAAACAAGGGTTTGAAAGGCTTGTCAGAGACAGTAAGTTTGGTTAAAGTTGAAATTGGTTGATAAATTCTTGCAAGCTCCCAGATAACATAAGGTCAAATTCTGCAACGTGGCCACTAATGCAAGCGCAACTAGTTTATCCTTGTGTTTGCGGGTAAAACTGGGAAGACCCCTACACATACAATATGCTCGCAGATCAGGAGCTTTCCATAAATTAAATGTATAAATAGAGCATGTTTGGTAGCCACGTTCCCATGATGTTTTGCGTGAGCCGAGATGCGAAAGTCACTTATTAGCATGTGTACTTTGACTGACAGTATAATAACTAGATATCCAGTTAACTAGTTATTAAAGTTTGCACAGTGTGATCTCTAATTACAGTAAACAAGGGTTTGAAAGGCTTGTCAGAGACAGTAAGTTTGGTTAAAGTTGAAATTGGTTGATAAATTCTTGCAAGCTCCCAGATAACATAAGGTCAAATTCTGCATGATTTTCAGATTGATTAGAGGTGAAATGAACAAGTGAGTTGCTACCCTTAAGGCTTATGCCAGCTATTAACTGAGCTCAATTCAGAATTCTGTTAGTTTTTTCATGATTTACAGTAGAGACCAGTTTGATTCTGCATGTCTCCCCAGTTTAACGGTCATTAATTTGACATTGTTTAAAACAAAAGAGCAAATTCCTCCCTTAAACATTTATTTCACAACTACTGAAGAGATAGTGATCCTAATTCACTTAATACTGGGCATGAAATTCCTTTGCTTTTGAATCTAAACATAAGAGTTCATAAAAATATTACACAAATAACTGTAAAAATCTTAAATTGTAACCGAATCCAGTGCAAAACATTTTTAAAAATGCAATTGCCCATGGAGAACACAAGTATGTTGCACAGCACACAGTATGCAGAATTGCTCATAGGGCTGCAGAATGTATAAAATAGCTGGATGAGTAGGATAGAATATGAATTATTAAAAATATATTAATCCAATTCAGCTATAATAAATGAAGAAAAAGAATAGAAAATAAATATGCTTCAAGAAATAAAATTCCAGTCAAATGGTATCAGAATGACATTAGCATCACTTAAAGCTGTAGCCCACTATCAAATCCTAAGATAGGATCATCAAACAGGATATCAAAAGTTCAGAAGTTATTGTAGGGTTGTTTTTATAACACAGCAGTAAAAATGATACACGTTTAACACCTAAATATTAGGTAAATTCTCAAATAAATGGATTAGAGAATGGGGTTGATTAAGTCATATGCCAAATGTTTTGAGCTTAAGTAATTTGTGGCATACAACCATTATATTGCAAATAAAGGAAATTCAATCAAAAAAAAAAAATCCAAAGTCTAATTATAAAAAAAATCTATTTACTGCTGGTTGAAGAAACTGAATGATATAAACATAGCACTCCAGCTAGCCTTTTCTTTCCAAGGCTCAGATGGATGACCATGGTGTAAAAACTCACCAGAAAAAAAACTCTGTGCTACAACACACTGGGTGGAAAATTCCAATCAAATAATTTCATAGTTTTCGTTAAGTAGAGCCTTATAAAATGATTATTTTAAAATTATGATAAAATGTGTTTACAGATGACCAACATTGCAGCTGAAGCCACGGCAGCAAATGTCTCTTCCTTCACTCCAGAGTCAGATGAATGATGCTACAGTTTCAAACAGCTCTCCTATACAGGTACTTCATGTTCATCACTTCAGATTTAATCCTACAGCTTCTTTAAGTTTTCATATTTTTTTCATTTTTAAGCAGCTCAAGTGGGAAAGAAGATTATAGTGATGGCATTCTCGTCTCAATCAGTATACCAGAGAGTAATGTAATGCATATAGAAGGTTAGTGGCAGTGGGGTGTTTAGTGCAGATTTTGAACCATCACAGGGTTTTTAATTTTTTGGTTAACTGACACTTTATATTGGATATTCACACCACCTTCAGTCAATGTCTGAGTAAAAACTGCACAAACTTGGACAAAACTGGTCCCCTAAAGGGACTATAACATTGTGTGTGAAAGGTCCCCACAATGCCTGTTTTATTCAACAAGTGCGAGTTTCAAGATATGAGGAAAAACTAGAAGACTTTGATAAACTGGTCCCCATGAAGAGCTGTAATATTGTGTGTGAAAGGTTCCCCACAAAGCCTGTTTTAAGGTGTGTGAATGCAGATAAAGGTTAGCAGATCGGGAGGCATGTTAATCAGTATCCTTCAGTTCACTATAATGCAAACAGAAGGTTACTCATGGTGAGAAGTTTCAAGCAGAATTTAGCTTTCTCATGGGTTTTTCTAGGCTAATTGTCACTTTTTTCTGGACACTCATGACATCCCCATAGCACACCTTTACTCAATGTCTGAGTATAAACTGTGTAAATTTGGACAAAAGTGGTCCCCACAAGGGACTACATCATTATATGTGAAAGGTTCCCACAATGCCTGTTTTATTCAACAAGTGTAATTGTCAACATATGAGGAAAAACTAGAAGACTTTGACAAACTGGTCCCCATGAAGAGCTGTAATATTATGTGTGTGTGAAAGGTTCCCACAAATCCTGTTTTATTTAAGGTGTGTGAATGCAGATATAGGTTAGCTGATTGGGAGGCATGTTAATCAGTATCCTTCAGAATTTACTATAATGCAAACAGGTTAGTGGTAGTGGGATGTTTAGAGCAGAATTTAGCTTTCTCATGGATTTTTTTTTTCTAGGTTAATAGTCACTCTTTTCTGGACACTCACGATGTCCCCATAGCACACCTTTACTCAGTGTTTGAGTATAAACTGTGTAAACTTGGGCAAAACTGGTCCCCATGAAGAACTGTAAGTGTGTGTGTGTGTGTGTGTGTGAGACAAAGGTCCACACAAAGCCTGTGTTATTCAAGATGTGTGAATGCAGATAGAGCTTATCTATGAAGGAGTAGTGCTAATTACAACACTTAACAAGTTACCATAATGCATAGAGATCCTAAGTCCTGCCTTCTCTACTTCCTGCATATGGGACCTAACTTTGGGAAAAAAAAAAAAAATTGTATCAGTCTGTGTGAAGAGAGAAATTTTTTGATCTAGATTGAGTTTTGCCATGAACTACACATTATCGTGGTCAATTTTATAATTTTCCACATAAAGTTGTAGAATTAATGTAAAATAAAAGAGTAACATTTAGTTTTGTGTGAACCTCAGTGAACTACACTAGTGAACACTTAGTGAGCTACATCTGCTGGTCTCGTGCTATATATATATATATATATATACAGTATATGTCACTACACAAGATTATGGCAGTTTCCCTGTCAAAGGTTACATCCTTTTTTGCCTGGCTGGCAAATGAAGCATCTGGAGAGGAGAAAAAACAATGTGTCATTATCAGTGTTGGGCAAGTTACTAAAAAAAAAGTAGTTAGTTACTAGTTACTTCTTTTCAAAAGTAACTGAGTTACTTGCCAGTTACTGCATATTTAAAGTAACTCATTACTTGGAAAAATAACTTTCACGTTACTTTTAAATACATACCTAAATCATCTTGCACGCATTGCAAGATCAAGGGCCCCTTGTTCTCGTCAGGAAAAAAAAAAAAACTGATGAGAAAAAAAAAAAGTCTTATCTTCCAGAGAAAAGTGTCTCAGATTTACACAAACGATTGTAATCAGTAGAAAGTCAGAAATTTACTAGAAATAAAGCTGCAAATTCAGACAATTTTTGACCCCCTGGTGGGCTGTTTTTGGCCCATGACCCATTTGTTTGACACCCCTGGACCAGTCTAAAAAAAGCATATTTAGAGGATTTTCTTCTATGAAATAGTTGCATACCACAACAGCATGTAAACGAATAAGGGTGCTTTCACACCTGCAGGCTTTAGTCCGTTGCAGTCGAACTCAAGTTTGTTTTCTCCGTTAGTGCGGTTCATTTTGTCTGGTCAGAACATGGTAATTGCACTCAAGTGCATACCAAAACAACCGTACCGAGACCACCTTAAAGGGGGGGTCTCGGTTTGAATTAGATGCTGAACTCTGATGTGGACCTGCAGGTGAGAGCACTAAAACGGGACCAGTAGCAAATGGTAAAGCATTTTATGTCACTGTACATACCTGATAGATCTTTGAAAATGTCTGTTGCTGAGCACATCACGGTTCTGGAGGATTAATGAACCTTAACATGTTATTTCCCATCCGTAGCAGCACTTCATTTTCAAACTGTACGATTTGCCAAAAGTGCTATATGCACGTATGTAATAAACGCTAACCAGGGCGATGAAAACCCGCTGTAGATAACACTACGATTTGTATTATTTTCTCCCAGAATTACATAAAGACATGGCAGTGATCCCACTTCCTGTATTTACCTTTCCTGTTCTTGCGGCAAAAAATCTGACCAATAAGAACAGAGAACATTCTGACGCAAGTCTTGCGGGATTTAACGTGATGCAGATTGGTCTGCTTATGGTCTGCCTCAATTTTTGCCTGTGGGAAAGGGGACCAAACCAAGGAGAAAGTGATACAAAGTAAACTTGTCAACTGATTCGGACCAAATTAAACAAATTTAGGTGTGAAAGCACCCTAAGATGAAAAAACAAAAAGCACAGATAAATGAAAGTTCACTTGAGAAGAAGCTGTTCTTTACTCCATCAAATCACACTCTTGATGTGGTAAGAAAACTTACATAATTACTTACACAACTTACACATTTACACAACTATGGACATTAAATGCAGCTTCTTGCTCTAAAAATGCTCATGTTTAACCATAGGGGTAGGAGCTGATGTTGGGAGCTTCTCACCACTCGGACAACAGGTGATAAGGGCTCGACATGAGAAGTTATCACTGCCACGGCATTTTGTCCCACCGGATTGCGGTGTGAGCAGGACAGGAAACCAACCTGCGGAGGAGACTGACGGCTGCGCCAGCTACGTAGATTCAGTTTATATTTATTTGTGCTAAAAATATCTATCCATTTTAATAAAGTAATGCAAGTAACGCATCCGATCATATTTCAGTAACTGTAACGAATAACTGAATTTTTAAACAGTAATTTTGTTACACGGCTCATTACCGCAAAAGTAGTGGTGTTACAGTAGCGCGTTACTTGGTAACATTACTGTCACCACTCGCCGCTCACGGGCATCCACCTCAGCTGCGCGCACACCTGCATCTCGTTAGTGCGCAGCTACTTATTCCATCTCGCCCTGAGCTTCGGCCTGGAGCCGTCTGTCTCCCTGCGTACTCAACCTTCAGCGGATGTCCTTTCCTCCAGGACTGCTGACTCTCTTCTCGACACGTAAGCTGTCAATTATTGTCTTACCTGCTTGTCAGCCTTCCCCTGTGCACAGGTGGATCTCCCGGCAGCGGACACTCTCTCCCTCGCCTCACCGCTCCTCTGCTACTCTGCCTCTCCTCGGACGCACAGCAGGACGCTGTCTTCCAGGCCTGGGATCTTGCCAACGCCAGCCACCACAGTTACTGCAAGTAAGCATATCACCTTGTCACTCCCTTGTGTGGTTTGCCCAGCTAACCCCTGTTCTCTTCTCGCTCATAGGGTTGCTTGGCTGAACGGCATGCTGTTCTGTCCTGACCTGCACCTTCTACCCACAATACATTCTTATTCCTCACACACGCATCCATACACGGCACATTGGTTAAGAAATAAAGCTTTCAAATCTTCCTGAGCCTACGTGCGTGTTACCTGGGCCGAACAATATGTCAGTACGGCTCCAGCAAAGCGGCCCAGCAGACAGCGGGCTCGCACGCCGCTTTTCCACCCTTGAGGCTCGGGTGGATATGTTAGCACACCAACAACAGGTAATTCTTAATCAATTGACCATAATTACTAACCGGTTAGACCGCTTGGATCCCCAGCAGGCATTCTCCTCGGGTCCTCTCTTGGCTCCAGTCGCTTCCGCGGCTGGCCAGCCTAATTCGGGAGCGCCAACCCGTCTCACACCCATTCCAACCCCCTCTCGCTTCAACGGGAAACTCGGTGGAGCGAGGGGGTTTATTCTGCAGTGTGAGTCGGTGTTCCTGCGCATTCCCGGGGTTTTCCCCTCAGACCATAGCCGAATCGGGTACATGGCTAATCTCCTAGAGGGGCAAGCGTTAGCTTGGGCTTACGCCATAATGACGAAGCCCAGCTACGCGACCCTCTCTTATGACCGGTTTGTGCGGGACTTTTTAGAGGTCTCTGACCACTCACGTCATGACAGCGTCCTCGCTGATCGGCTCCTTAGTCTCCAACAGGGAAGCCGGACTTCCGGGTGGCAGCGGAGGAGGTGGGCTGGGGAGAGGCATCTCTCTGCAGTATCTTCCTCCGTAGCCTCAGTTCCAGTCTGAGGGATGAGCTGGCCAGTCGGGATCTCCCAGGGTGGCTTTCCGAGCTGATTTCGCTCACTATTAGCCTGGACAATAGGCTGCCTGAGCGGGCCGCGGAGCGGAAGTCTGTCAGCCGCTCGCACGGAACTTCTGCCCGCTCTTCTCAGTCTCGCCCCCTGGCGTTACCAGCTCCGGAGTCCGCCAATGAGCCAGAGGCCATGGCGATCGGGCGCACTAGGCTCCCTCTTGTGGAGAGACAACGCCGGCGGGAACGGGGTCTCTGCATGTATTGCGGAGATGACCGGCATCCCGTGGAGCTGTGCCCGGTGAAGCCAAACGGGGAGGTCCGTGAGTCACTGTAGGGGGCCTCGTGGACTCTAACCGGCCAAATCCCCTATCTTCATGCATATTGCCCATACGTTTCTGTCACAACTCCACCGGGCACTGCATGCACGCACACACTGGTGGATTTGGGGCAGAGCAGAGTTTCATCTCTAAAAGCCTGGCAACCCGTTTGGGCATACCCTGCCAACCGCTGTCAAGTCCCCTTAACTTGGTCACTCTCTCTCGCTCGTCCCTGGGAACAGTGATGCATCGCACCAAGCCAGTCCCCATCATCATCTCTCGCAACCACCGGGAGGATTTGACACTATATGTCCTGCCCTCCTCGTCGGACCGAGTCATCCTGGGTTACCCTTGGCTGCGTCTGCATAACCCTGTCCTGGATTGGAGAACCGGCAGAGTCCTTTCTTGAAGCACCTTCTGCCTGGGCACCTGCCTCCAGTCTGCGGCTTGTGCGCCGTCCGCCCCTCCGCCGACGCCGGCCTTGGAGCCCCCAGACCTCACCCTGGTGCCGCAGGAGTTCCATGACTTGGGCGTAGCATTTAGTAAGTCCAGGGCTATGTCTCTACCCTCGCACCGGCCATATGACTGCGCTATCAACCTCCGTCCAGGGGCCCCCCTGCCATCTGGCCGCCTGTACAGTCTCTCAGCACCGGAACGCGAGGCGATGAACACGTATATCAAGGAGTCGCTAAGCACTGGGATTATTCGCCCTTCCTCATCCCCGCTCGGCGCGGGTTTCTTCTTTGTGTCAAAGAAGGATGGGTTCCTGCGCCCCTGCATCGACTTTAGAGCGCTGAACGACATCACCATCAAGGATCGCTACACCCTGCCACTCATGGACACCACCTTCCACTCCCTCCAGGGGGCGACCTGATTCACGAAGCTAGACCTCCGCAGCGCTTACCATCTCGTGTGGATCCAGGAGGGAGACGAATGGAAGACGGCCTTTAGGACACCCAGCGGACATTTCGAGTATCTTGTGATGCCGTTCGGGCTCAACAACGCACCTGCCGTCTTCCAGCATCTTATAAACGACGTTCTACGGGATTTCCTGGGAGTCTGTTTTTGTATATCTGGACGACGTACTCATCTTATCCAAATCACGGGAGGAGCACCAGAACCATGTGAGGCGGGTTCTGCAACGGTTGCTGGAGAATTGTCTGTACATCAAGGCGGAGAAGTGCGAGTTCTACGCCCAGACCACCTCCTTCCTGGGGTTCGTGATCTCACAACCAGATTCTCCCCGACCCCGCTAAGGTTAAAGCGGTGGTCGAGTGGCCCACGCCCACCTCCAGGAAGCAGGTGCAGCAGTTTATTGGATTCGCTAACTTCTACCGGCGCTTCATCCCCAACTTCGGCGCCATTGTCACCCCCCTGACCCGCCTCACTTCATCGAAGGTGCCCTTCCAGTGGTCTGAGGAGGCGGCCACCGCCTTCAAGACTCTCCAGGCGGAGTTCTCGTCCTCCCGGGTTCTGACCCAGATCGACCCCGCGCTGCAGTGTCTAGTGGAGGTCGATGCGTCCGACACGGGGGTGGGGGCGGTGCTCTCTCAGCGCTCGCCAGTGGATGGAGTCAAGCGGCCCTGCGCCTTCTTCTCCCGACGATTATCGGCGGCGGAGCACAACTATGACGTTGGCGACAGGGAGCTCCTCGCTGTCAAGCTCGCACTGCAGGAGTGGCGACACTGGTTGGAGGGGGCAGCTCAACCTTTCGTGGTCTGGACGGACCACAAGAACCTCGAGTATTTGAGGTCAGTGCGGCGCCTGAATGCCCGCCAGGCGTGCTGGTCTCTGTTTTTGGCTCGTTTTCACTTTACCATCACGTACCGTCCAGGCTCAAAGAATGGGTTGCCCAACACCTTATCCAGGCAGTTCGCTCCTGAGGATCCAGAGGAGTCTGAACACACCATCCTCCCCAGCTCGTGCGTCGTGGGGGCGGTTTCCTGGTCCATCAAGGACAAGATCCTAAGGGCGCAGGAGACTGAGCCGGATCCTGGCGGGGGGTCAGAGGGGAGACTCTTCGTTCCTTCGGCGGTCCGAGGAGAGGTGATTCACTGGGCCCATACCTCCAAGCTCGCCTGTCACCCTGGCATCACCCGTCTGGTGAGTTTGTTGCAACGATCGTTCTGGTGGCCGGGTCTCCAGAAGGACGTCACCAATTATATTCGGGCTTGTCCCAAGTGCGCTGCTGGCAAGTCGCAGAACTCTCCACCTGCGGGTCTTCTCCAGCCCCTGCCGGTCCCGGGCAGGCCCTGGTCACACATCGCCCTCGACTTCGTCACCGGTCTCCCAGTCTCTAACACCTACGACACGATCCTGACGATTGTGGATAGGTTTTCTAAGGCCGCCCACTTTGTGCCTCTTCAGGGCCTCCCTTCGGCACGTGAAATGGCTGACCTTCTGGTCCAACATGTCGTCAGGCTGCACGGGATTCCGCTGGACGTGGTATCGGACAGAGGTCCTCAGTTTGTCTCCCAGGTTTGGAGGTGCTTCTGCAATGCTTTGGGGGCCACGGTCAGTCTCTCCTCTGGCCACCACCCCCAGTCTAATGGGCAATACGAGCGCACGAACCACGAGTTGGAGGCCGCCCTGCACTGCGTGACCTCCAGTCCATCGTCCTGGAGCTCCTACCTGACCTGGGTGGAATATGCCCACAACTCCACCCGTTCTTCTGCTACTGGGGTGTCGCCCTTCGAAGCGTCCTTGGGGTACGATCCCCACTTGTTTCACGAGCAGGAGGGTGAGCTGGCTGTCCCCTCTGTCCAGGCACACATGAGGCGCTGCCGGAGTGTGTGGACCAAGACGAGGAATGCGCTTTTACGCACTGCGGCGTGTAACCAGTCTCCTGTGGCGATTGCGGCCAATCGCCACAGGAGGCCAGTGCCTGACTACCAGGTGGGTCAACGGGTTTGGCTTTCATCCCAGGATATCAACCTCAAAGCTGAGAAGAGTAAGCTGGCACCGCGGTTTCTGGGTCCCTTTGTGATCTCTAAAATTGTTAACCCGGTGGCTGTGCATTTGGCCCTCCCCCCCCCTTCGTGTGTGTCCCACCTTCCACGTATCTAAGATCAAACCTGTTCTTTCCAATCCACTCTGCCCCCCTCCTAGGTCTCCTCCTGCGCCTAGGATGATCGACGGTGACCCGGCGTGGGGTGTTACTTCCATCCTTGACTCTCGGCGCCGGGGTCGTGGGCTGCAATATCTGGTGGATTGGGAAGGTTATGGACCAGAGTGGAGATCCTGGGTGCGCTCTTCGTGGGTGTTGGATCGGGACCTCATCGCAGAGTTTCACCGGGCTCACCCAGGTAAGCCAGCGCCAGGAGGCGCTGCTGGTGGTGGTGGTGGGGAGTACTGTCACCACTCGCCGCTCACGGGCATCTACCTCAGCTGCGCGCACACCTGCATCTCGTTAGTGCGCAGCTACTTATTCCATCTCGCCCTGAGCTTCGGCCTGGAGCCGTCTGTCTCCCTGCGTACTCAACCTTAAGCGGATTTCCTTTCCTCCAGGACTGCTGACTCTCTTCTCGACACGTAAGCTGTCAATTATTGTCTTACCTGCTTGTCAGCCTTCCCCTGTGCATAGGTGGATCTCCCGGCGGCGGACACACTCTCCCTCGCCTCACCGCTCCTCTGCTACTCTGCCTCTCCTCGGACGCACAGCAGGACGCTGTCTTCCAGGCCTGGGATCTTGCCAACGCCAGCCACCACAGTTACTGCAAGTAAGCATATCACCTTGTCACTCCCTTGTGTGGTTTGCCCAGCTAACCCCAGTTCTCTTCTCGCTCATAGGGTTGCTTGGCTGAACGGCGTGCTGCTCTGTCCTGACCTGCACCTTCCACCCACAATACATTCTTATTCCTCACACGCATCCATACACGGCACATTGGTTAAGAAGTAAAGCTTTCAAATCTTCCTGAGCCTGCGTGCGTGTTTCCTGGGCCGAACAATATGTCAATTATTTTGTAACGCATTACTCCCAACACTGGTTGTAATGTATTTTCAGAGTTGCAGCTGATAAATGACTGAGTTTGCTCCTCCTGGGCTCACTTACAAAATGACATAACTCACATGCCTTTGGATTTGTAGTCTCTTTGCGTATTTTCACAACTTTATATTCCAGCTACAAGAGACAACCTTGACCAAAATATATGTAGTTCATGACAAAACTCAATCTGGATCGATAATCTCTCTCTTCCCATAGACTCCAATACAATTTTCTGAAGTTAGGTCCCATAGAGCAGCAGTTCCAAATCCATACCCTCAAGGACCCAAGCCTCTGCTGGTTTTCTGATTCACTCAGGCTCAAGCAAGTGAGTTGACTTAATTTCTTCCACTGTCTGCTGCTCATTGACATGACCTGCTGAAGAAGCTGAGTGAATCAGAAAACCAGCAGGGTCTTTAGTCCTCAAGGGCATGGGTTGAGAACTACTGCCATAGAGGAGGTGTGACTTTTAGGCTCTCTATACAGAAGATAAGTAGTAATGGGATATTTAGGGAAAAAATTAGCTTTTTTGTTGATAGTATTCAAGTTCTTATGAATGTAAATGTGTTTATATTGGCAGGATGAATGTGAAATTAATATTTGTTGTGATCTTTAAGTAAATTTATATAGTATATCATACATTTTGACTAAAGCGCTTAAAGGATTTTGAAAGTTAACTAAAAATAAAGCTAATATACCTTTAAAAGACAAATTGGCATCTAACAGACTGAAATAGTGGCAGTCAACTTTTACATAAAAAATAGGAAACGCTACAACTTCAGGTGAGAGGCTTTTAATTGGAAACTGCACAGGAAGTATCAGAATAATAATGTAGGTTGTGGAGCGTGTAAATAATGAGGTGGATTTGGCTCAGACAATTTATTACACATCTCACAAGAAGCATAGACAGAATGACAACTCAGCAGAGACTCTTCTCTTAAATAGCATGGCATTCCTCTAGAAGCTTCTAACACACAAAAGGTCACACTGCATTCATCCTTCACACCTCCCTGTTATCTCCAAGGGAACATCTGCTCTTTGTTCTTGTCTAAGATGTTATACAATTATGCACTCCCCATGTGTCGCCATACGACCCCCCCCCCCCGAGCATCTTGGATAGAACAATAGAATAACAGTCCGTATGCTGTGGTAGAATCATTAAACATCAATCCACATGCTGCTTGGGCTTCAGTCTTCTCCCGTATCTGCTGTAACCAGGATTCACCGCCTCCGCGGTGCTGTCATACTGGGGGGTTGATGTTTGAGGGGTAAAAGTCTGTCCGTGTGGGTGTTCTGTGGAAACTTTCCTCTGGGAAGCTCCCCGTGGGGGTCTTCCACGCCGAGGGGCCCTCGCCAACAGCACTTGCTCATCCGCCACCACGAAAGCGGGTTTGAGTCTGTCTATAATAATAATAATAATAATACATCAGTCTTATATAGCGCTTTTCTAAATACTCAAAGACGCTTTACAAAGCAGCATAGGGACAAACATACAGAGAATGGGTAAACAGACAAGGTAGGTACACATAGGTAGAAGAGGCAGTCAGTTTTTATAGGTAGATTTGAAAAGATGGGTTTTGAGTTGACTTTTAAAAGAAGCAAGTGGACTTCCGGTTATGGCTGCCACGTAGGACGGACGTGTCTCGCTCTGCTCTGCTCCTGGAGAAAAAAATCGGCAAATAACTCTCTCATTTGGGACAGAACGTATCCCAGCATTTGGGCGAGGATATGTCGGCGAAGCCTAAGGCTGGAAAACCAGGAAAAGGAAAAAGCGAGCCGCCGAAACAGTCCAAATTAACGGACTTTCAGGTCTGTGACGCAGCAAACAAGGCTCCATATATGGCGGAGGAGGCTGGCGGCGGCGCGATTTCTGCGGGGAATGGCGCAGATGCGCTGATGGCTGCCATGAGTTCAATGAGAGCGGACTTTTCCTCTAGATTTGATGGGATTATGACAGCGCTGGAAGGAATAAGAAAGGAATTGGGTGACTGTGTAGAACGAACGGCGCAGATGGAGCTCCGTCTCGCTAGTGCTGAAGATGACGTCACCCGTCTTCAATTAAAGGTGCGCACTTTGGAAAAAAAAAATAAATCTCTGGAAGATAATATTCTGGATTTGGAATCTCGGTCGAGACAGAATAATTTGAGGCTGGTGGGTCTTCCAGAGGAATCAGAAGGTCGGGACGTATGTTCCTTTCTGGAAAAGTGGATTCCGGAGGTGCTGGGCAGCGAGGAGTTGCAATCAGCAGTGGTTCTGGAAAAAGCACATCGTATTGGCCCACGGAGAGATAAGGGACCGCCGAGGACCTTAATTATGAAGTTTCTTAGCAACAGAGACAGGATGAAGATCTTCAACGCTGCACGTGCTAAAGGAGAGATTAATCACCAGGACCAGCAGGTGCGGTTCTACCCAGATTTGGCCACAGGAATCCAGCAATTGAGGAAGCAGTTTGATCCCGTACGTAAGGAGCTGCGCAACCTTGGGATTCGTCATGGTGTAATCTATCCTGCGAGACTGCTGACCACGTATGAGGGCAGAACCCACATCTTCAAGACCCCAGAGGAGGCGCAGGAGTTCATCAAGAAGATCAAAGAAGAAGAAGAGACTGGTGGGAGCTAAGCATGAACAAAATATAAGGTAGAATAATTAAGCATTTGCACAGGCATCTGACTGACTTGAAGTAAATAGTAAGTTTACAAAATATAGATTGTATTATATATTAAAAAAACAAAACAAACAAAAAAAAACTATGATGTACAAAGTTGTTAAAAATTTTGGAGTTAAGTTGGAAAACTACAGAGGAGAGTTAATGTTACGTCATTAAAAGCAGTAGAGTTAGGGTGATTGGGAGGATGAAGAAGGAGTGGCTTAGGCTGTTCCCCGTGGGTGTGGAACAGTCGATGGCTATATCGGGAGACAGAATTTTTCTTTTGATTTTGGGGGGTTTGCCACAAGTGTGGGAAGGGGAAATTTGTTTGTGTGTAGTTTGTAGGATGAATGTTCAACCACTCATGTTTTTGCTTCTCTGTATGAGCATGTTTACACTGCAAGGTAATCCCAAACTCTCTGTTGATCATGGACCAAAGTGTTAACCTTAATTTAACTTCATGGAATTGCAGAGGTCTACAAAATTTAAAAAAACTTAAACAAGTTATGAATAAAATAAAGGACATGGGTTCAAGAATTGTGTTTTTACAAGAAACTCATCTGATAGAGGAGGATGTTAAAAGAATTAGGAGTAGATGGCAGGGAAGTGTATTCACCTCTTCATTTTCATCCCGAGCCAGGGGAGTTATGACTCTCATACATAAATCAGTTCCTTTTCAAGTGAAAAATGTAATTGGAGACAAATTTGGAAGATATGTAATCATTCAAGGTTCTTTGCTATTAGAAAATATAAATCTTGTGAACTTATATGGTCCCAATATAGATGATCAGAAGTTCTTTGCTAATTTATTTCTCATCTTATCATCACTTACAGGGCAACATATAATAGCAGGGGATTTTAATTGTACATTGAATCCAGGTGTGGATAGATCAACAGGCCTGGATTGTACGCACATTGGATGTAGGATGACTATTAATCATTTTATGAAAGAATTGAGATTGTTAGATATATGGAGAGAAATGAAACCACAAGTTAAAGCCTATTCTTGTTATTCCAGTACCCACAAGACATTCTCTCGTATTGATTATTTTTTGATTTCCACAGAATTAAGGTCCAAGATTCAAAACTGCTTTTATGATAACATCGTGATCTCTGATCATGCACCCTGTTGTCTAATATATGTAGATAAAAAATTGACAAAGGAATCAGGTAGATGGCAATTTCAGCATAAATGGCTTCAGGATGAGGAATTTGTCAAGTATATAGAAAAACAGATAGACGAGTTCTTTGACATCAATACTACACAAACATCAGCATGTGTAAAGTGGGAGGCTTTCAAAGCTTTTATTAGGGGACATATTATTAGTTATACAGGATCAAAATCTAAGACGACTCGAGAGGAGAGAGCTAAATTGGAACATAAAATAAAAAATCTTCAGGAAAAAGTGTATGCAGGAAGTGACCCAAGGTTGGAGAATGAATTACTGATTTTGAGAGCTGAATACGACAAAAAATCAGCGAATAGAGCTGCCTCGAGTCTTCTAAGATTGAAACAATCTTTTTATGAACAAGGTGAAAAATCAGGAAAATTATTAGCATGGCAGATTAAACAATTGGAAATTAAAACACCAATTACCAGTATTATAAGTAATGGACAGGTAGTTATAGATCCTTTAGAAATTAATAGAGCCTTTAGAGATTACTATGAAAAATTATATGATACCAAAAATGAACCTGATTTAACAAAACTAAATGGGTTTTTGAACGAACTATCTATACCGTGTATTCCAAATGAAAACAGGGAGATATTGGAGTCTAAAATTAGTCAAGAAGAAGTTGGGCTAGCCATTGATAATATGAAATCAGGAAAAAGTGCAGGACCAGATGGTCTTCCAGTTGACCTTTATAAAAAATTTAAGAATAAATTAATAAAACCTTTTTTGGAAATGGTTTTAGAAGCATTTCAAAATAATAATTTACCATCATACATAAATAATGCCTTAATTATACTGCTGCCAAAACCAGGTAAGCCCTCTAATAAATGTGAAAATATGAGACCAATAAGCCTATTAAACGCCGACCTTAAGATAATCTGTAAAATTTTAGCAAGACGAATACAAGAAATTTTACCAAATATTATTAATCGAGATCAGAATGGCTTTATAAAGGGTAGACAAGGCTTCCATAATGTAAGAAGACTATTTAATATTATTTATTTTAATAAAGAAGCACCGGATACAGCTCTCCTATCATTGGACGCCGAAAAAGCCTTTGATAGAGTTGAATGGCCCTTTCTTTTTGAAGTCCTACAAAGGTTTGGACTTGGAAATAATTTCATAAAATGGGTTCAAATAATATACAATAATGCTACAGCAGAAATCCTAACAAATAACAATATTTCAAAACCAATAAAAATCAATAGAGGATGTCGACAAGGCTGTCCACTTTCACCTTTACTGTTTACTATGGCAATTGAACCTTTAGCGATAGCGATACGTTTACATTCACAAATATATGGAATTAAAGTTGGACCAACAGAACATAAAATCTCCCTGTACGCCGATGACATAATTTTGTTTATGTCGAATCTAAAAAAATCAATTCCAACCTTGTTGAATTTAATAAAGAATTTTGGGGAAATATCAGGATATAAAATAAATAAAACTAAATCTTCAATATTAATGCTAAATGAGACCCAGAGAAATTACCCAGCCCCTGAGGTAAATCAATTCAATGTTGTTAATCAGTTTAAATATCTAGGAATCCAAATTATGCCTAAGCTAGAATCAGTCGCCAGTGTCAACTATGAAGCCTTAATGTCAGATATCAATGAGTTAACTCAGAGATGGATGTCACTACCAATGTCGATGATCGGGAGAATCAATATACTTAAAAGTAATATTTTACCTAAAATACTTTATTTATTTCAATACATTCCCTTATCACCACCTTTAGATCTATTCTCAAGAATAAAAAAAAAGTTAGTGGAATTTATATGGAACAACAGGAGGGCTAGATTACGTTTGTCTTTATTATATTTACCATTTGATCGTGGAGGTCTGAAATGTCCAAATTTTATGTTGTATTATTGGTCGGCACAACTGAGGTCTATGACATATTATTTTTCATCAAATGATCTCCCTCACTGGACTGAAATGGAATCATACAATTTACCTTTACCTCTTCCCATATTCATATACTCAGATTCGGCAAAAAAATTACAAAAACAAGTTAAAAATCCATTTGTAAAGCATATGATCAAAATATGGTGTGAAGCTAAAAACTATTTAAAAGAACCACAGTTATTGTCACAATTTAGTCCAATATGGGGTAATCAATATTTTAAACCAGGGAGAGCGGACGCTGTATTTAAAGTATGGAATTTAAAAGGGATACAAAAGATTCAGGATTTATATTTGCCATGTGCAGACAACATAATGTCTTTTGAAGAGCTGAGGATCAAATTTAATCTCAATAGAACACATTTTTTTTAAATATCTTCAACTTAGAAACTTTATTCGATCAAATCAAAATAAAGCTCTCACTCGACCTATTTATTCATCCTTGGAAAAAATGATGATGAAAGATAGTAAAAGAAAGGGTATTATTTCAGAGTTTTATAACTCACTGACACTATCTTCAAGTGAAAATTCACTGAAAAGATTAAACTACTGGAAAGAAGATCTGCAAATTGAAATTTCAGAGGAACAATGGGAATTGGCTTGTACAGAAGCTCAAACCAAATCAATAAATGCACGCCTTAAATTGATACATTTCAAATGGTTAATGCGGATGTATGTTACACCGGAGGAGTTAAATAGATATAACAAAAATATACCAGATACATGCACAAAATGCATGGAAAGTAAAGGAACCCTATTTCATTGTTTATGGGAATGTAGATTAATAAGAATGTTTTGGGAAGAGGTGAGGGTAACAATTGAAAAAATAATCTCAAAACAAATCATATTGAATCCTAAACTGTTTTTGTTGGGTCTGTACCCAGAAAAGCATAATTTTAATAAAAGTGAAAGAACATTCATAGACCTCAGTTTGCTTAATGCCAAAAAATGTATTGCACTATTATGGAAAAAGACTCATAGACCAGATGTGACTCAGTGGTTAAGACAGATGTTAACAAACCTTCCATTAGAAAGAATAACATATATACTAAAATCAAAGGAAATTGTGTTTGAGAATATATGGAGACCTTTTATTGATTATGTAAAAAATTTAAACATAACTCTTGAAGAAGAAGGTGAATGATGTGTGTGGACCTTGTAAATTCCAAACTGGTGAACATAATATGTATACTTATGTATTGGATTGTCTAGACTAAACAGAGGAGCATTGTTGAAGACTTGATTTTGTTGGTGGTTGTTGGTGTTTTTAGTGCATTTTTTTTTTTTGTAGTACTTTAGTGTTAGTGTTTGATTGTTTGTATCATGTTTGTTAAAAAAAAAAAAAAAAAAAAAAGGTTCAATAAAGATATTGTGGAAAAAAAAAAAAGAAGCAAGTGTGTTGGCAGAGCGGATGTGAAGGGGCAAGGAATTCCAGAGGGTTGGTGCGGCAATGGCAAATGATCTATCACCCAGGGTGCGGAATTTTGTCTTGGTGATGGGGGTAAGAAGGTGAGCGTCAGCAGAGCGGAGGAGACGAGTGGGAGAATGACGAGACAGAAGGTCTGTTAGGTATGAGGGGGCGAGGTTATGAAGAGCTTTATAGGTGATGAGGAGGATCTTGAAGTTGATGCGCTGTTGAATGGGGAGCCAGTGGAGCTGACGGAGGAGAGGAGTGATGTGGTCTCTGGAGCAGAAGTGAGTAAGAAGGCGGGCGGCTGAGTTTTGGACATACTGTAGTTTTTGGAGGATGGTGGAAGGAAGTCCATACAGAATGCTGTTACAGTAATCAAGTCTGGAGGTGATGAAGGTGTGGATGAGTATTTCAGCAGCAGAGGGTGAGAGGGTGGGACGGAAGCGTGCAATATTACGAAGATGAAAAAATGATGTTTTGGTGATATGGTTGATGTCTATGCCAATCTTTTCCCTCCTACCCCCCAAATCTAGCAAAAAATGCTTGTCCCCTGTTTCCAGCACTCTGAACGGTCCATCATAAGGTGGGCGCAGTGGAGGGCGATGGGCGTCGTGTCTGACAAAAACGAACTCCGCGTTTTTCTAAGTTTTAGGCACAAAAACGTGCGGAAAACTGTGGTGGGCAGGGCCCGGCAGCTTGCTTGTGTCTATGCTACGCTGCAACAGCTGAGACGGGGAGCTGCCCGGCGCGGGATTATCTGGAAGAAACTCCCCGGGAAGCCGAAGTGGTTGCGCAAAAACGAGTTCTGCCGGGGAAGCTTCCAGATCCTCTTTAGGCGCAGAACGTATCCCCAATAAAACTCACGGTAGCTTGTCTACCCAATTTGCATCCGTCAGTGAAGCCCTGAGAGCCGCTTTCAATGATCTATGAAAACGTTCGCATAACCCATTAGCCTGTGGATTGTACGCGGTTGTGCGGTGAATTGTGACACCCAAGCTGCGGGCCATTGTTGACCAGAGTTCGGAAACAAATTGAGGGCCTCTGTCGGACGTAATATCCAACGGGACTCCAAAACGCGCCACCCATGCTGTTAAAAACGCGCGCGCCACCTCCTCGGCTGTGGTTGCCGCCAGCGGAACCACTTCCGGCCAGCACGTGGTGCGGTCCACCATTGTCAGAAGGTGCGTGCACCCTTGTGATGGCGGGAGGGGGCCCACGAGGTCCACGTGAACATGGTCGAACCTCTTAGCCGGGATGCGAAACGGCTCCAAGGGAGCCTTCGTGTGTCTGTGTACTTTGGCTCGTTGGCACGCCATGCAGGCTGCCGCCCACTCTCACACGTTTGCGAAGGCTCGGCCACACGAATTTCTCCCCTACCATTTTGACTGACGCGCACACTCCCGGGTGCGCCAAAGAATGAATCGAGTCAAACACGCGGCGGCGCCACGTGGCCGGGACCACGGGACGCGGGCGCACCGTGGAGACATAGCAGATTGGGGGGGGGGGCATGCCGTCTTGCAGCACCCTGCTCTCCAGCCTTAACCCTGTTGGTCCAGACTGGAGCGCGCGCACGTCCGCGTCACTAACCTGCTCCGCGGCCATGGCTGCGTAATCTATCCCTACGCCAACCGGGGCCGCCACGGTGCGCGAGAGGCAGTCTGCCACTACATTCAGTTTACCCGAGACATGCTGAATATCGGTAGTAAACTGAGATCACGGCCAGCTGTCTCTGCTGCCGGCCCGACCACAGTTCTGAAACCTTGGCCATCGCGAATGTTAGCGGCTTGTGGTCAACGAACGCGGTGAAACTGCGCCCTTCCAGCCAGAACTGGAAGTGGCGAATGGCCAGGTGGAGAGCCAGCAACTCCCTGTTGAACGCGCTGTATTTATGTTCACTGTCGCGCAAAGTCCTGCTGAAAAAGGCGAGCGGCTCCCAAGCCCCGGCTACGCGCTGCTCCACGACCGCCCCTATGGCCACATCTGAAGCATCAGTGGTGAGCGCTATGCGGGCCGTTGGGTCTGGATGTGCCAGCAATGCGGCGTTTGCCAGGGCTGCTTTGACTTCCGAGAACGCCCGCTCTCGCTCCGGGGTCCATTCGACCTTATCCACGGGCTTCTGTTTTCTGAGCGCGGCGTACAGTGGTTGCATGAGCTGCGCGGGGAAGGAAACTGTTATAAAAATTCACCATTCCCAAAAATTCTTGTAGCGCCCTGACCGTTTGCGGCCGGGGAAAATCTGCTACCGCGCGCACTTTGTCAGGCAGTGGGACTGCTCCTTCGGGAGAGACGCGGTGCCCCAAAAAAATCAATCCCCGTCACCCCGAACTGACATTTTGCTGGGTTGATTAACCCGTGCTCTTCCAACCTCCGGAAAACCGTCGTGAGGTGGGTTTCGTGCTCGTCTTCGGACGCGCTGGCTACTAAGATATCGTCCAGGTAGACGAACACGAAAGGGAGATCGCGCAGCACTGCATCCATCATGCGTTGGAACGTCTGTGCAGCCCCTTTAAGCCCAAAAGGCATGCGCATAAACTCAAATAAACCGAACAGAGTTATTACCGCTGTTTTGGGTATGTCCTCAGCGCGCACTGGGACTTGGTGGTAACCGCGGACCAAGTCTATTTTAGAAAACGCGCGTTCCTGCAAGGTGAATGGAAAAATCCTGAATGTGAGGAATTGGGTAGCGGTCGTGCGCTGTGGCGTTCAACCTGCGGAAATCCCCGCAAGGTTACCACAAACCTTCAGCTTTAGGGACCATGTGTAACGGGGAAGCCCATGGGCTGTTTGAGCGCCTAATGATGCCCAACCTCTCCAGGTTGGCGAACTCCTCGCGTGCTATGGCCAGTTTAGCTGCGTCCAAGCGCCGAGGTCTTGCAAAAACGGGCGGCCCGGTGGTGGTGATAAAATGCTCCACCCCGTGTTTAGCGATGGCTGCCGAAAACGTCGGGACAGTGAGTGCTGGGAACTGAGTGAGCAGTGTGTGGAACTTACCACATGTAGCTGTGACGTTGGCTTGTGCTGTTGGCCGGGTCACTCGAGCTATACAGGGGAGAGAGTCAAAAGTGCATTAACCAGGCGTCTGTTAGCGACATCTACCAACAAACCATGTGCACATAGAAAATCAGCCCCTAGTATATGGAAATTCAATGCTGCTATGACAAAAGTCCACTCAAATGTACGGCCGTGTAGAGACAAGAGTAGAGTCCTCTCACCAAAGGTCTTAATCCCCGAGCCATTTGCTGCTGCCATCCCGGGGCCGCTAGATCCTGCCAGCCGGTCAGCGTAGGTCGGCCGGATGAAACTCTTCTGGGTGCCGGTGTCCACGAGGAAATGCCTCCCCGAGCGTGCGTCCGTCAAGTAGAGCAGCTTGTTCTCCTCCGAGGGTCGCGGCTGCTACCGACCCCCGGTCTTGGCACCTCCTGAGTCGCTTGAATTGGCACGGTGGTATACATTTGCGTGCCCTCTCTGCGAAGCGGCGGTGGTAGAAGCAAAGCGTGTCTCCCCCGCGTTCCTTGGCCCCCGCTGCTGCCGCCGTCATGGCTCTGCTGCTGCCGTTGATGGATCCTCGCCTCCTCCGGCCATCGCGCCGAGCTCCGTCGCTGCCGCAATGGTCGTGAACTCCCTGCTGGCAACGATGATCCGGTTCGCTTCCCGAGCTAGCGCACGATAGTCCCGCTTGGCCAGCAACGACGAATTGGCCAGGGTCGCTCTTGCCGCTGACGGAAGGTTCCGGAGGAAGAGGTGGGTAAAAATGAAATGGTCATCTTCTGTGCCCTTTAACCTCAGCATCTTCTCCATCAGGTCTATGGCCGACCCATCTCCCAACCCGGTCCGAGTCAGGAGTCTCTCTGCTCTCTCACCATCCGAGAGTGTGAAGTGCTGGATGAGCGCAGCCTTCAGCGCGCCGTACTTGTCGTCGGTTGGTGGCTGATCGAGCAGGCTCTCTACATGCTGAGCCGTGCGGGCGTCGAGCGCTGCGACCACATAGTGGAATTTTGTGTCATCCGCCGATATCCCCCGGAGGGCGAACTGCGCCTCGACTAGGTGGAACCAGGAGCGCGGGTTGTGCTGCCAAAAATCCGGTAGCTTGATCGCAACAGCACATGTGTGGCTGGGGGTTCCCATCAAGGTTGGCTCCGGGGGTCTTTCGTTGTGTTCCATGATTCGTCTTGGGTCACCAGTGTGGAGCGTGTAAATACGAGGCGGATTTGGCTCAGACAATTTATTACACATCTCACACAAGAAGCATAGACAGAATAACAACTCAGCAGAGACTCTTCTCTTAAATAGCATGGCATTCCTCTAGAAGCTTCTAACACACAAAAGGTCACATTGCATTCACTTCCTTAATCCTTTATCATTCCTCTAGAAGCTTCTAACACACAAAAGGTCACACTGCATTCATCCTTCACACCTCCCTGTTATCTCCCAGGGAACCTCTGCTCTTTGTTCTTGTCTAGGATGTTATACAATTATGCTCTCCCCATGTGTCACCATAAGGTAACTGTTTTATGTCCTCATCAAAGTAAAGCTGATGCTAACGGTAAAAACAGTGCAGCAAGCGGTGAGATGCTGGAAAGTGTTTAAGGGTCCACCAAACGTGCAAAAATGCTTAACCCATTTTTCTTGGTGTAAGGTCTTAGGCCCCACATGCTAAACACTGCTTCACTTGCCAATCACAGCTGCCGTTGGTGTTTTTGCTACGAAACTCAGAATCAGATTTATTGCCATTGTTCATGTAGTACACAAACTAGGAATTTGTCTTGATGCCATGCTGCAACATTAAAAACATGATGAGAAAAAGAGAAACTAAAAAACTAAAGGACTGAAAACGTGCAATAAGTGTAGAAAAATAAGTAATAAGTAATAATGATAATAATAATAACAATACTAGTAATAATGAGTAGTACTAGTCAAGGCAGTTTTAAAAAATTAGCAAGTAGCAGATAATGTGAAGTACCACATAGTGCAGTCGATAATGCAACAGAAAACAGTGATGAATGACGTGAGTCTGGTTGAGCTGCTGTACATAGTGCACGAGAGTCAAAAAGTCACTTAATGTTCAGCAGTCTGATGGCAGAGGGGAAAAAACTGTTCATGTGCCGGGAGGTTTTAGTCCGAATGGACCGAAGTCTTCTACCTGAGGGGAGGGGAGCAAACAGTACGTGACCAGGATGTGAAGGATCAGCTATGATCCGGCCAGCACGCCTCCGGGTCCTGGAGATGTACAGGTCCTGGAGAGATGGGAGCTCGCAGCCTATCACCTTCTCAGCAGTGCGCACGACGCGCTGCAGCCTCTGCAAACTCTAAGCTAACTGCACTAATTACATCCATTTGAGCTTTGGCTGTTTATTTTGATCAGCTGGTTACAAAATTGTGCAGCTTATCAGCGTGGCAGCGCTCAAAGTTGAACGTATTTCAATTTGACAAAAACGGTCACAGTTGAGTGTTTTTGCGCTAAGGGCGTTGAGCGCTTAATTATCACTATTCTGGACACCCAAGGTGTCCCCATAGCACACCTTTAGTCTGAGTATAAACAGTCTAAATTTGGACAAAATTGGTCCCCACAAGGGATTGTAACACTGTTGGTGAAAGTTCTCCACAATGCCCGTTTTATTTAAGATATGTGAATGCAATAGAGCTTGGCTGGACAAGAATTATTTTAGCACGAGTTAGATTTTTTTTTTCTCTGAAGTATGATGTCATGCATCTCATCTCAGAAATGTAGTCACTCTTTTTACATGTTATGAAGTATTAATCTCAAAATGACCATTTGTGCCCAATGTTTCATATTCTAAAATATTGTCATTATAAAATATGTTTACATGACCACAATTACAGCTGATGTCATGGCAGTGGATGAGTCCCATCCTTCACTTCAGGCAAGGACTCAGGGAGGTTATACCACCGGTCTAAACAACTCTCCTCAACAGGTACATCCATGCTCATTACTTCAGATTTAATTCTACAGTCTATTTTTTTTTCCTTTCTTCATGAGGTAAAGTAGGGAAGGAAGTGTATTGTAATGGCACTTTAAAATGACTCAGTATATTAAGGAGTATGATGTAATGTGTCATGTGTCTGAGCTCTGCTCAGACACTTTGTATTTTTTTTTTTTTTTTAAGTATTTCATGCCTCTTAGTATTCCCTTGTTTTTCTGTATTTTGGGTTGTTCCTTCAGCGCCTCCTTCCTCGTTTCCCAGTCACTCACCTTTCACCCACAATCTGCTTCCAGTTCCAGCTGTGGGTGATTGCCAGTCTCACCTCTCACACCTGCAGCTCATCTCTGTTTTGTGTTCAAGTTCTGTCAGTTTCACTCTGCGTTGACACTAGTTTGTATTGTCACATCTCCACCAGGGCACAGTAAGCTCTGGTGAAACTTATCACCGTAAGTACCCAGCACCTGCCAATTTTTGGAGTGTTTGGCAGGTGCCGGGCAACAACATAGAAAACCCCCCAAAACACTCCAACATGCACGTAGGACAGCACCGGGAAACAATAGAGAAAATCCAGTTTTCATGTTTAGGAGCATTTTGTGTTTTTCATGCGTTTCCTCGATCACTAGTCGGTCTGGGAGTGTGTATTGTCTTATGTTGCTCACCACGTAAGGCTGGTTCGAGCACTTTGTATTTTCCCCCTTATTTCCAATAAAATTGCACTGACACAGCCTGCGAGTGAGTGTGTCTCTTCTGCCCCGAAGGGGCATTCATGACAATGCTTACAAAAGCTTAGTGGTTGTGGGAAGTTTAGGGCTTATTTTAGCGTTCTTGTGGATTTTTTTGGTTGATTATTCTATTGTGGACACTCACAATGTCCCTACAGCACACCTTTAAGGGCCTTTTCCACTAGCACGGCTTAGCACGCCACGGGACAGCTCAGCACGCTTTGTTAGTCTTTCCACTAGCCCCAACACGGTTTAACAGCAGCGATTCTCGGCCTCGCTCAAGGGCAGGGTACAGTCGTGCTGAGCCGTGCCGTGTTGTGACGTCAAAAGACTGGTCGCCACTGATTGGTCAGGTCGTAACGTCACGAAAGCGACCTCTTCTGAGGAATCTTCACGACTGCCATTACTGAAGTTAGTCAGCGCGCAACCACAGTGGGCGGCTTTATTTTCAGTGTTAGAGTATTTTCGGTATTTATTTTCATTGTCAACGATGGCTTCGCGTAAGGGTGTTCCATGGTCAAATGAGGAGGTGCAGTGTCTTCTTAGTGTATTAGCGGACGATCGCATCCAGCGCGAGTTAGACGGAGCCACACGGAATGAGAAAATATACCGGGAGGTCTCCGACCACATGGCAGCACAGGGGCACACCCGGACTGCCAAACAGTGTAGGGAGAAAATTAAAAAAAATGAAGTGCGATTACCGTTCATTAAAGGACCACAATAGCCGAAGTGGTGCAGACCGGAGGAACTGGAAGTGGTTCGAGCAGATGGACGCTATTTACGGACATCGGCCTGCTAGCAATGGCCGAGCCATTGGGCTCGACACAGCCACGCCATCGGAGTCCTTTAACCACTTGCGCTCCGTTGTTCCGCAGGCGGGCAAGTCTCTGCGTCCTATGACGCATGAGGGCGCACGAGAGCGCGCTCGTGCGCATGACGCATGATGGTGGTGATGGTGATGTAGTAGCGTCCAAGCACCACTCAAAAAAAAAACTGCAGAGACAGCCGCGAACAGATTAGTTCATCTGATTGACCTCTCATTCGACTAATAAGAGCCTTGAATTGGGTTTCTGAAACCTTGAAGAACCAATGAATGAAAATCTAGGAAGGAGGACCCGCCTACTGTGAATGCAGGAGCCAATTGAAGCACAGAAATTCTGGCTGGGTGAAGCGATATTTACTGCTGCAACAGATGAAAACAAAGGACGCTGTACGAATCTACTACAGACCCAGGCTCACCCAGCAGCATGGAGAACACCCACAAGTGGGACCTGCACTCATTCCAGCAGAATAGACGGAGGCCGACGACAAAAGTCGTAAATCATTCACCAAAACGGCAATAATGGAATTATGTTGATCGGGATCCATGAGCGGAGTAGCGTCGCGTTCGTCTGACAATGGGGGAAGAGATGTTCGCCGCGACTCTGCTGCTTTGAAGAGGTAAGGTGTTATAAGCTAAATTATTATTTATCCCTGAAAACTGTAATCCAAAAATGACTTTTGACCGATCGGTAAATTACAACTGTACTGCGCACGAAGTACATGCGCCGCGATAAACGGTTCATTTGCCATGTTCGGACCGTGAACGCCCCCCCCCCCCGCTGCAGAAGAGGAGCGGGGGGGGGGGCACGGTCCGAACGCTATTCCATCATGTAGCGATGGCCCTCTTCTGTAGCGGGGGGGGGGGGGCGTTCACGGTCCGTTCACGGTTCCCCCCCCCCCACACACACACACACACAGTAGCGAGGGGGGGGGGAGCCGCTGTGAAAGCATGCAAGGAGTGTAATCCGTCATGTAGAGGGCCGAATTTGGTCCTTGGTAGCGGGGGGGGGGGGACGACCCCCCGCCCACACACACACACACACAGAGACACAGCCCTGAGTGTGACCTTTCATTCGAGCCTAAAATGAAGCTTCTACATTGAATTATTCAAAAGTTACAGACGTTTTTCCAAACTGTGCCATTTGGCACAATTTGGCACAGTTCCAAAACGCCTGGGAACAGCCTGAGAACAAAGCTGTGTAAAATATTCATTTTTTGTGGTATTGTTACCAAATTTGGATCTCAGCTGGATAACACTTGGTTCTACATTTCTGTTGCATTTTCCAGCAGGATCGGACAGCTGTGTGTTATTTACAAGCATTTGTATCCAAAAAAACACTGTGTCCAATTTTTTTTTCTTCAAGTTCAGTATGTTTAGATGACTGTAACTCAGTGGCCGGAGCACGTAGAGAGATTATGTTTTTTTTGCCAAAAAATTCAAAGTGTTTTCTTTTAAATGAGACCAACCCCATGAAGATGCTGCAAAGGGTTGAATAACAGCTTTCGATTTACTTTGGGCATGTTATTTTTTGGCATTTTTAGGAAAATTGCCCAGAGTGCAAGTGGTTAACGGTGAGTGTTTTTTTTTTATTGTGCGTTTTTTCGCCAATATATTCGGTAAGAAGCTCAGTTTATTTATGCAATAAAAAAAGCTGTTCATTTGTGGATAATGGTTGTTAGCGATGATCGCTAGTCAGCTACATCGCAGCAAACTGCGGAATCACGCTTTTATTTTAAGTATTCCCGTGAACAATACGCTGAAATAAGCCTTATGTAATCTGGTTAAAAACTATTGTCTTTTCTGTATATGTTGCACTTTCGTGCTGTATTTTATTGTGTGCATTTTCCTTGTAGAATCACTTTTAACATCCCAGGGGTCCGCCGCGCCAGACCGCCCAGACTCTCCAGCGTCTCACGGAGAACCTGAATCTGTCCCGCTGACACTGGTGTTGGCCTGATCACAAGCTCCATCACGAGCTCCATCACCAGCTCCTTCAGTATCCGGGATGTCTCGTTCAAGTGTTGGTAAGGCACAGTAAACATGAGATTACCCCCCCGTTTTTTTTTTATGATTAAGGTTATTTCTGATAGCTGCATATTAAGGAATTTTATATGTCTGTGTCCAAAACATTCTGTGGTGGTCTGTTCTCGGTGTTAAACAACACAGTCACATTTTTAGGTGTGGTGGTGTGTCGGTGGAAATACTGTTGGAAGTCATAATATACAAAAACAGATACAGCACATGAACTGACTTTCAAAATCAACATGCTTCATTAAAAAGCTTCACGTCACTTTTATTAAGCCATTTTTATTAACCCATTCCGATTTCTGAGGCCACAATACAAAGAAAATCTTTTAAAGATCCATCCATCCATCTTTTTCCACTTAATCCTTTTCGAATTGCATGGGGGGATGTAGCCTATCACAGCACCCTGGGAGTTGCACAATCCGCTCTACTGAAGTGCAGCAACATGACATTTGAGCTTAAATACAGCAACGAAGCATATGTAATAGTCACATCCCACCACAGGCTTTCACCAGGGTAATTCCATAGTATATGTTTTTGATATTGAGAAATATCTGAGAAATACCTGAGAAATCACATTTAGGGCGCATATATGGCATGCTTGTATGGTACGCATTTTCTCTCACATGTATTTAGTAGGCATGACGGTGCATACTCTAGAGACTTCTAACGTCCAAAAGGACCTGACCCGGCAGAGATCTCGGCAGGTGTGAAGTGGTTTCTGGAGAGAAGGGAAGTCAGAGAGAATGTCCCAGCAGGAGCCCCCGAGGCGGAAGAGACAATAGAGACACCAACGAGCCTCAGAGGCTATATGTTTACTGAAGGACTGTGGGTTGAGGGTGTGATATTTGATGTTGGGGGTTTTGTGTCTCTGGGGGTATAAGAGCTGTGAGGAAAGATTGTCCTGTCTCTTTTGTTGAGATACTTGCTTGTTAGAGGATGAGACTGCAAATAAACCTTTCCTGAGAAATAAACTCAGTCTCGTTTGTGAAGGCATCCTCTAAGAGGATGATAAAATAAAGGTAGCGTTGGATCTTTAAATAGCTTTATCATCACCCGTCTTCATCGGAACACCTCCCCAGCCCTCGCGCTGCGGACTGAGGTGATGTCCTCAGGCTCTTAAAGAAGAGAGGAGGCACACAGTGTGTGTGTCTCGCACCAGATGCAGGAGTGAGAAAGAGAGAGAGACAGAACCCGTGCAGTATTTGTACCCAACTCTAACCTAACTAACTAACTAACCTGCACTTATATAGCGCTTTTCTAGTCACAAAGACCACTCAAAGCGCTTTCATTAATACTAACCCTCTATTCTAAGGGCCTATAGGAAACAGATATCTAGGGACAATTTAGAACAGCCAATTAACCTAACATGCATGTTTTTGGCATGTGGGAGGAAACCGGAGAAATCCCGGAGTAAACCCACGCAACACGGGGAGAACATGCAAACTCCACACAGATCACTGTTGGTCGGGGGCTGGGATCGAACCCACGATCCCACGATCCCCACAATCCCCCGGCCAAGGGTAAACTGTGCTGCCGCAGTGCTAACCACTGCGCCACCGCGCAGCCAAACACAAAAAATAAAAAAAAAAAAAAAAAATAAAAACAATAAAACAAAAACTCAAACAATACATCAAAGCAGATTCACAGCAGTTGGTCTGATCAAAGGGACTGCAGAACAGGCATGAGACATTTGCATTTGTAAGACCTACATAACAATAGGCAGATTCCTCCTCATGGATTGTCACCTTATCGTGGTGGGGGGGTTTGCGTGCCCCAGTGATCCCAGGAGCTATGTTGTCCGGGGGCAATTTGCCTCTGATAGGGTCTCCCAAGACAAACTGGTCCTGGGTGAAGGGCCAGACTAAGAACGATCCAACAGACTCATGATAAATTGTATATCAAGGATTCAGTGTACCCCGCCCGGTATGGGGTTACCGGGGCCCCACCCTGGAGCCAGGCCTGGGGGAGGGGCTCGAAGGCTAGCATCTGGTGGCCGGGTTTCCACCCATGGGACCCGGCCGGGCTCAGCCCGAAGGAGTTACATGGGTCCGCCCTCCAGTGGGTTCACCACCTGCAGGAGGGATCATGGGGGTCCGGTGCTATGTGGATTAGGTGGTGGTCAAAGGCGGAGACCTTGGCGGACTGATCCCAAGCTTTCTAAACTGGCTTTTGGTACGTGGAATGTCACCTCTCTGGTGGGGAAGGAGCCTGAGCTGGTGTACAAGGTTGAGCGATACCGGCTAGATATAGTCGGCCTCACCTCAACACACAGCTCCGGTTCCGGAACCAGTCTCCTGGTGAGGGGCTGGAGTTTGGCCTTTTCTGGAGTTGCCCCGGGCCAGAGGCGACGAGCAGGGGTGGGTATTCTTGTATCGCCCCACCTTGCTGCCTCTATATTGGAGTTTTCCCCGGTGGACGAAAGGGTTGCTTCCCTGCGCCTTCGGGTTGGGAAACGGGTCCTGACCATCATTTGTGCCTATGCACCAAATGATGTTTCGGAGTACCCACCCTTTTTGGAGTCTGTGACTGGGGTGCTGGAGGGTACTCCTCCTGGAGACTCCATTGTCCTACTGGGGGACTTCAATGCGCACGTGGGCAATGACAGTGAAACCTAGAGGGGGGTGATTGGGAGGAACGGCCTGCCCGATCTGAACCCGAGTGGTGTTCAGTTATTGGACTTCTGTGCTGACCACAGTCTGTCCATAACGAACACCATGTTCAAGCATAAGGGGGTCCATATGTGCACCTGGCACCAGGACACCCTAGGTCGCAGGTCGATGATCGATTTTGTTATCGTATCATCAGACCTGCGACCGTACGTCTTGGACACCCGAGTAAAGAGAGGTGCAGAGCTGTCAACTAATCACCACCTGGTGGTGAGTTGGATCCGATGGCAGGGGAGGAAGCCATTCAGACCTGGTAGACCCAAACGTATAGTGAGGGTGTGCTGGGAGTGTCTGGCTGAGGCCCCTGTCCGGGAGGTCTTCAACTCCTACCTCTGGAAGAACTTCAACCACATTCCGAGGGAGTCTGGAGACATGGAGTCTGAATGGGCCATGTTCTCCACCTCTGTTGTTGAAGCAGCAGCCCAGAGCTGCGGCCGCAAGGTGGTCGGTGCATCTCGTGGTGGCAACCCCCGAACCAAGTGGTGGACACCAGTGGTGAGGGGGGCCATTAAGCTGAAGAAGGAGTCCTATCAAGCTTGGTTGGCTTGTGGGACTCCCGAAGCAGCTGAGGTGTACCGGCAGGCCAAGCGGAGTGCAGCTCGGGTGGTTGCTGAAGCAAAAACGCAGGTATGGGAGGAGTTTGGTGAGGCCATGGAACAAGACTTTTGGTTGGCTTCAAAGAGATTCTGGCAAACTGTTCGGCGGCTCAGGAGGGGAAAGCAGCTCCCCGTCCACACTGTGTATGGTGCGGATGGGACACTGTTGACTTCAACTGGGGATATCGTCGGGCGGTGGAAGGAATACTTCGAGGATCTCCTCAATCCCACTGATACACCTTCCACAGAGGAAGCAGGGTTTGGGGACGAGGGGGATGACTCACCTATCACAGGGGCTGAGGTCGCCAAGGTGGTTAAAAATCTCCTTGGTGGCCGGGCCCCGGGGGTGGACGAGATTCGCCCCGAGTACCTCAAGGCCCTGGATGTTGTTGGGTTGTCATGGTTGACACGCCTCTGCAACACTGCGTGGAGGTCGGGGGCAGTGCCTTTGGCATGGCAAACCGGGGTGGTGGTTCCTCTCTTCAAAAAAGGGGACCGGAGGGTGTGCTCCAACTTTAGAGGGATCACACTCCTCAGCCTCCCTGGGAAGGTCTATGCCAAGGTACTGGAGAGGAGAGTCCGGCCGTTGGTCGAACCTCGGATTCAGGAGGAGCAATGTGGTTTTCGTCTTGGCCGTGGCACATCAGACCAGCTCTTTACCCTCTCGAGAATTCTTGAGGGTTCGTGGGAGTTTGCCCAACCAGTTTACATGTGTTTTGTGGACATGGAGAAGGCATTTGACCGCGTCCCTCGTGGATTTTTGTGGGGGGTGCTTCGGGAGTATGGGGTATTGGGCTTGTTGTTACGAGCTATTCGGTCTCTGTACGACCGTTGTGAGAGTTTGGTTCGTATTGCCAACACTCGGTCGGAGTCATTCCCAGTGAGAGTTGGACTCTGCCAGGGCTGCCCTTTGTCACCGATCCTGTTCATAATTTTTATGGACAGGATTTCTAGGCGCAGCCAGGGAATGGAGGGTGTCATGCTTGGTGACCACAGGATCTCATCTCTGTTGTTTGCAGATGATGTTGTCCTGTTGGCTTCATCCAGCAATGACCTACAGCTCTTGCTGGGACGGTTTGCCGCTGAGTGTGAAGCGGCTGGGATGAGAATCAGCACCTCCAAGTCCGAGTCCATGGTCCTCAGCCGGAAAAAGGTGGATTGTCCTCTCCGGGTTGGGGACAGGCTCCTGCCCCAAGTGGAGGAGTTTAAGTATCTTGGGGTCTTGTTCACGAGTGAGGGGAAAATGGAGCGAGAGATCGACAGACGGATTGGAGCAGCATCTGCAGTGATGCGGACGTTGTACCGGTCTGTTGTGGTGAAGAGGGAGCTTAGTTCTAAGGCAAAGCTGTCGATTTACCAGTCAATCTACTTTCCTACTCTCACCTATGGTCACGAGCTTTGGGTAATGACCGAAAGAACGAGATTGCGGATACAAGCGGCTGAAATGAGCTTTCTCCGTAGGATTGCTGGACTCACCCTCAGAGATAGGGTGAGGAGCTCAGTCATCCGGGAGAGGCTCAGAGTAGAACCGCTGCTCCTCCACATTGAAAGGAGTCAGTTGAGGTGGTATGGGCATCTGATTAGGATGCCTCCTGGACGCCTCCCACTTGAGGTGTTTCAGGTACGTCCCACTGGGAGGAGACCCCGGGGCAGACCCAGGACTCGGTGGAGAGACTGTGTCTCCCAGCTGGTCTGGGAACGCCTTGGTATCCCCTCTGAAGAGCTGGAGCAGGTGGCTGGGGAGAGGGAAGTCTGGGCTTCTCTGCTTGAACTGCTGCCTCCGTGACCCGGACCTCCGGAAAAGCGGTAGAAGATGGATGGATGGATGTTTTTGATATGTTTAGATACAGCATTATGTAACCACCATGACTTTCTGTCTTTCATCTAGCTAAGAGGAAAAGGCGCAACTCCATCTCGGACATAGCATCAGTGATGACACAGGTGCATGAGGATGAGATGCATCTCCAGGAGAGGCTGCATGAGAGGCAGCTTGAACAGCAGGAGAGGCAACATGCTGAGCGCCAAGAGCAGCTTGAACGACACCATCAGGAGCAAAAAACATACAATCATCATTACTTGCAGCATTTAAATGAGGTTGCAGCAAACATACGGGTAGCCCAGGAGCAGGATGCCGCCTTCCGAAGGGAGGAGCTGACCGAGACGGCTTCCTTCAACCGAGCCTTCCTGACACAGTTTGGGAGGCTAGTTGACGCACTGAGTGGTCGGCGTGTCTAACACATATCTCTTAATGTTTTTTGGTTGGAAAGTGTTTTTTTGGGAATATTGGGTATATAATAAAATGGAAGTGTTTTGGATCAAAGTGTGGTTTGTCTGTTATAACACTGGATTAGAAAACCGTATAATTACATAGAAATTCCATTGCCTAGTCTGATCAAAATGATGCTGTTCATCCTGTCAGGTGTCAACCATTGTAAAGGTAATGTAATTACTAACTATACAACAAAACAAATGTTTTTGACAGCTTTCTGTTCTTTTTATTGAAATATAAAAAAATTAGCACAGCGGGATCCAGTTCTAAACATTGGGTACATTTTTTATGTTAACTTATAAGAAGTTGTACAGTTGGACTTTAAAATGCAGCAGTAGACACTGATAAAGCTTAAAGTCAAAGTAGGTAAAAAGGTAAGTACATGTAAATTGAATGTTCTATCGGCATTCCAAATTCAGAGAATTACAATACTTTAGGAGGAGTGTAGGTGCTGGCAATGGAGTAGGTGTGTGCATTGCTGGCTCCTGCTATATTTTTTTTTCCTTACTTTTTAAACCCTACTTTGCTGTAAGCTGTCAACGTTTTGGACATTTAATACACGCAGAATCTGTTTTGAGTTGCGAAATATGTCCAAAACAAGAAAGCAGACTGAAAAGGAGGCAGCAGTGAACAATGCTAACACCAGCTTAACTGAGGATGCTAATAAAAGCCTTAACCCTGCACTTGTTGCCTTGCTTGAGCAACACAGAATGTCCATAGCTGCTGATTTTAAAGCTTCATTTGAACTTATTAATGGTAAGCTGGACAAGATTCAAGCAGATGTGGCGAACCAGGAGCAACGCATTGGCGACCTTGAAAGCAACGCGGAGGACGTCAGCCAGCACCTATCGGCGCTTGAAGCTACGTGTGAGTCAATACAGGAGGAGAACAAACTTTTGAAAAACAAACTTTCTGACCTGGAGGGAAGAAGCAGGAGGCTGAATATTCGTCTGGTGGGTCTGCCGGAGTCCTTTGATGTGGGTCCACGGCCATCTGAATTTTTTTTCTTGGCTGTTGGTGGACGTCTTTGGCACACAAACTTTGCCATCTCTCCCAGAGCTGGATAAAGCCCACCGCAGCCTCATGCCCAAGTCGGGTCCGAACGGGAAGCCGCGCGCTGTCATTATTTGTTTTCACCGGTTTCGGACCAAAGACTTGGTGATGAGAGAAGCGCGGAGACGCCGTGGGACTTTGGAATATCGTGGGCATAAACTCCAGTTCTACGAGGATTATAACGCCGACGTTCAGAAGCAACGAGCCGAATATAAGGAGGTTATGTCCGAGTTGTACAAGAGAGGTTTTCGTCCTTCTCTTCTCTTCCCCGCCAGGCTCCAGATAACTCTTCCAGACGGCAAAAACCAGTGGCTGGCGTCCGTCTCGGAGGCCACCCACTTCATGCAAACCATGGAGAGAAACCAGCGATTTTTACCCTGAACTGGACATTCCTGGGTTGACCAGCTGCCGCGCTGGACTGCTTGATTGTTACTTCATTGAACCTGCACTGACTGGACATTGATGCATTTTTTGATGTTCAAAAACAAGGTAAAATTGGCTCCCTATACGTTGTTGTTTACTTATTTTTTTTTTTTTAAGGTAAAATGTTCATACTATGCAGGATTGAAGCCAGTTGTATGGGAGTATTTTGTTAGGATGAGAATAGAGCAGGAGATGGAGCGGTTGCTGTTTTTTGCAACCGGCTGGAGTGTTGTTATAGGTTTGGTTGTTGATTTTTTTTTTTTTTTTTGTTATGGATTTATTTACACCCCCCTTACCCCCTTCCTTTTTTTTTTTTTTTTTTTTTTTACCCGTACCTCACCCTATTCTTTTTTTGGCTACGCAACGCAATATATAAATTTTACTCTTTGAATGAATAGTAATCTTACTTTGGTAAGCTGGAATGTGAAGGGGTTGAACCATCCAATTAAACGAAAGAGAGTCATGTCACATCTGAAGCAATTTAAGCCTGGGGTACTGTTTTTGCAGGAAACCCATTTGCAGGATTCCGACCACTTGTGTTTGTCAAAATGTTGGTCAGGACAATTTTTTCATTCAAATTTTAAAGCTAAGGCCAGGGGCGCTGCTATTCTTATTGATCAAAATATCCCATTTATTCCCTCTAACGCTGTATTAGATAAAAATGGACGATTTGTAATAGTATCAGGTAAACTTGGCGATAAATATGTCACCTTGGCTAATCTGTATGTGCCGAATTTTGATGATGTACACTTTTTTCGCGACTTCTAGATTTAAATACTCATTCTCTAATTCTTGGGGGTGACTTTAATTTGTATATGGATCCGATCTTAGACCGCTCATCCTCAAAACCTGCTAGTCTTAATAAATCTGCAACTTATGTTAAGTCTTTTCTTGAGGAATATAACCTTACAGACCCTTGGCGTTTTTTACATCCTAACGGCAGGGACTATTCTTTTTTCTCTCACGTACACCATACTTATACCAGAATAGATTATTTTTTTTGGTGACAATTTATTAATTAATAACCTTTGCTCTTGCAGTTATGATAGCATCTCGGTTTCTGATCATGCCCCTCTTGTACTTAAAATGATCATCCATGGATGTGACTCCATGAGAAAGCATTGGAGATTGGATCCATTATTACTTACAGATGAAAAATTGGTTGCGAATATTTCTTCTAAAATTAATTTTTTTTTGAAAGAAAATAAAACTTCTGGTATGCCAAATAAAACGATATGGGAGGCCATGAAGGCATTTCTTAGCGGGGAATTTATCTCATTGGCAGCATTTAAAAGACGATCCATAATACAGGAACAGAAGGCTATTTTAGATCAAATCTTGGACATTGACAGACAATATGCTCAATCTCCATCACCCGCTCTGTACAAGGAACATATGACATTACAAACTAAACTTAATTTACTTTCTACTCGACAAACTGAAGGTTGTTTAATAAGGAACAAGAGTGAATTTTATGAACATGGCGAAAAAAACAGTAAAGATTTCACTTCCGGCTTTCAGAGAGAGCAGACACTTTTCTCCTCCTCTCCCTCCTAATCCTACACCCTTCTGATTCCAGCTTGCAATGTTACATTTTTGTCTGTGTTTTTGTCACTCTTCTTCTGGCTGAATCTTAATCCAAATGGAAATTATGGATCTGGAAAGCGGCTTAAATGCGATTGACACCACTTTAAAAGAAGATCGGGTTAGGGGGAACCCTAGGAGGGAGACTCATGGACATTGGGAACTCATGTGTCTGTGTGATTCGACTGGAGATGCAGAAGACATCTATTGGCTATGATCACAGGACTTCTACTTTGGCTTTGGAGTTTCCTGATGTATCAGAAATTCAGGAAGGTGGGAGAGCTGATCAAATGCGGACCCGGCAAAGCTCCTTCATCAAATTCGACCAGTTGGGGAATGCACGAATAGCGGCATGGTAAACTGAATGGTAACTGATTCAGATGGTGGAATACATCTCAAGTCGCTAGTGCTCTCCAGGGAATGTTTTTTTTAAGCCTGTATATGGAAATTATGAAGCACAGAATCGCATGAGAGAGGAAAATTTTATGCTCTGAGTGCACTGTGCAGATTTGACCTTGTTTTTGGTGCCCTGTTTACATTCCTCCTGGATGAAGATAAGGTAGAAGAAGAGTCTGGCTGGCTTCTCTTAACCCAAACAATCGACAAACAATTGCTGTTGTTCAGCTGACTGAGCTCTTCAAGGACAGCGTTATCATGTGTCTTACAGAATTTTGCCATCTGCATGCACGAGGAGAGAGACATGTTTATCTGTGTTAGAACACATGATTATAACATCCATCCGTTGCCAGGGGGTGCCCTCTGCTGTTCACCAGCAACTGACACATCCACACTGCATCATACTGATCATATGCTGACTACACACACTGGTCTCTCTCGCTGCTTTGTTATTGTGTGATCTATATTGTCTGCTAATTGTGCATTGGAGAGTTTTTTTCTATGTAATCACAATTTTGGTCATAAAATGAGCTTTATTTTGATTAACAATGCTTTTTTCCTCTCTGCCTATTGTGTCACTTCCCTCCCCCTCATTCCCTTCTTCCCCGGGCTCGCCTGGGGAAGCTAATGATCCTACCAGCAGACTAAATTCGAAGAGACGACGCCTCTGTGCCAAGTCAAAGAAGAATCCTAGTCACAGTCCTAAAGCCGAAAGCAAACAGCCCCAAGAGCACTTTGTGGTAGGATCGGCCCTTCGCATATTACAACTAAACGTTGAAGGCCTATCTGCAGCCAAGCGAAGCCTTATCGAAGTCCTCGCCTTCCAACATTCGATTGATGTAATCTGCCTCCAAGAGACTCATATTGGCACAGAGGAAGCTGGCCGCTTCACCATCAAAGGCTTTGACCTCCTGTGCTATGTTCTACATGCTAAACATGGACGTGCCACCTATGTGCGTTCTGACATAGTTGAAGCAAATCACCTGATAACAACACATTTCTCAGACACCATAATCATTGGTGGCTTCCATACTGTCAATGTGTACAAGCCCCCTAATGCCAACTGGGATCTGCAGGTCTTACCCACCCTACCCCACCCTGCCATCTATGTGGGGGACTTTAACAGCCATCACCCTGACTGGGGGTACCCAGCAGTGGACAGTGATGGGAAGGCACTTTCAGACTGGGCATCCAGAAATGACCTCGCTTTGATATACGACCCCAAACAAAGAGGAACCTTCCACTCTGCTAGGTGGAAGAAGGACTATTCTCCTGACCTGTGTTGGGTCAGCTCTTTGAATGGGGAGCCATATCCTACACAGATCCTCATTCTTGATGATTTTCCACACAGCCAACACCGGCCCCTGCTTGTACACATTGGCCTACAACTTCCAGTCATATACAGCCCAAGGAAGATGCGCTGGAACTTCCGCAAAGCCAACTGGAAGAAATTCAGTGAAACTCTGGACCGGAGCGTTGTTACCATCCCACTCCACACCATCACTGTAGATGAAGCATACAACCGCTTCTGCAGCGCAATCTTCAAGGCTGCCCATACTGCAATCCCACGAGGCTACCGACCCCTCTATGTCCCATGTTTGGACGGAGAAAGTGCTGCCCTCCTACAATCCTATCAAACATCAGGGGACCCAGAGATAGCAGACCATCTCATTGAATCGCTAAATACAGCTCGGCGAAAGAAATGGGAGGAGACAGTTGCTGACCGGAGCTTTACCCACTCTAGCAGGAAATGTTGGAGCCTCATCCGTCGCCTAGGAGCTGCACAGAAGCCCCCTAGCCAAAGCCGAGCATCCGTCACACCCAACCAAGTTGCATCCCACCTACTGACTATCGCCAAAGCACCCCAAGACAAAGACACCAAAAGAGCAGTTACAACTGAGCTAAAAAAACACCAAAAAATGCCTGTAGAGGAAACGAACCCTGAACCCTTCGAGGCTGCTGAACTGGAGAAAGTCCTACAGAGCCTGAAATGTGGAAAGGCAGCAGGATACAATAACATCTTCCCAGAATTCATGAAAAATCTTGGCCCCCGAGCCCTAACCTGGTTGACACAATTCTACACAAGGATCACACAAACAAACTCGATCCCAAAGAAATGGCGGACAGCAAAGGTCATTGCCATCCCAAAACCTGGCAAAGACCACAAATTACCAGCAAGCTACCGCCCAATCTCCCTACTCAGCGTTCCTTACAAAATCATGGAGCGTCTAATTCTGCAACGCATTTCCCCAGAGGTAGAGGATATTCTAAGTGTGGATCAAGCAGGTTTCCGCAAGGACCGCAGTACAGGAGAACAAGTACTGGCCCTAACCACCTTCATCGAAAATGGCTTCGAGAGCAGACTGAAGACAGGGGCTGTGTTTCTCGACCTTACAGCCGCCTATGATACGGTCTGGCACAAAGGCCTCCTCCTGAAACTTATAAAGGCGATCCCTGCTTGGGCAACAGCAATTATAAAAACCCTGCTGACCAACCGAAGGTTCAGAGTCCACCTCAGTCAGAAGACAAGTGCATGGAGAATGCAGAAAAACGGACTCCCACAAGGCTCAGTTCTAGCTCCAACTCTGTTCAACCTCTACATAAACGACCTGCCTACTACAAAATCCCGCAAATTCACCTATGCAGACGACATCTGTTTGGCATTCCAAGCACCAGACTTTGAACCACTGGAACGGGTGCTCACGGAAGATCTTGCCAAACTGGACCAGTTCTGCAAAATCTGGCGCCTAAAACCAAGCCCAGCAAAAACCGTCTCCAGTGTATTCCATCTCCACAATGCAAAAGCTGCCAGAGAACTAAACATCCACCTGAGCGGACTCAAGCTTAAGCATGCCCCAAATCCAACTTATCTTGGAGTGACCCTTGATAGGACCTTATCCTTCAAGGAACATCTAAAGGGGACGGCTGCTAAGGTGAAGGTACGAAACAACCTGCTCTGCAAGCTCGCTGGTGCAAAATGGGGGGCGGCAGTCTCCACCCTGCGCACCTCAGCACTGGTCCTTTCATACTCTGTAGCAGAATATTGTGCCCCTGTCTGGTCCAGGTCATCTTACACACACCATGTAGACACCCAGCTCAACACAACCATGAGAACTATAACTGGAACAATCCGCTCAACACCACTCCCCTGGCTCTCTGTACTGTCAAACATAGCCCCTCCACACATCCGGCGAGCAGCATTAACTCAAAGGATGCTCCAAAAAGTTAAAGATTCTCCTCACTTACCAATCCATGCAGATATCTACACTCCACCCACTGCCCGACTTTCATCCAGACGGCCGATTTGGAAAAACCCTCCCCCAGCTGACTTTACCATCCAGACAGCTTGGCAAGAGGAATGGGAGACCAAGGAGGTCCCAAACAAACAGCTGGTGATAAACCCCAACCAACAGGTCCCGGGCACCAACCTCCCAAGGAGACAGTGGTCTACACTCAATCGCTTCAGGACTGGACATGGCCCCTGCTTGGCCAGCCTTTACAGATGGGGCAGTAGCCCTAGCCCACTGTGCGCATGTGGAGAGGAGCAAACAATGGAACACATCATAGAGGCTTGCCCGCTCCAAAGACTGGAAGGAGGATTACACACCCTCCATACAGCAAACCAGGAGGCAACTGCTTGGCTTAAGGACTTTGCATTCGCTAAATAAAATAAAATTCCCTTCTTTACCCTCTATGACTGGCGCCTTCAAGGCTGCCGCGGCTCTGGGATGCGCTTATAGAGCGCGCCCAATGTCAAGTCAAATTTCAATTCTCCTGTATGTCTTGCGCGTATGGTAGTATTGACAATAAAACCTTTGAATCTTGAATCTAAACTTCTAGCTAATCAACTGCGTGGTATTAGAGCTAAGCAAATTATTACTGGAGTTAGGACAGATAAAGGAGAGGTGACATCTGACCAACAAGTGATTAATGATATTTTCAGGTCATTTTATTCCAAATTATATACCTCAGAATATACAACAAACTTAAAGGATTTGGAATTTTTTTTTGTTTCTATTGATATCCCTTCGATTTCTTCAGAATCTCGGCAAATTCTAGAAGCTCCCATCACAAAAGAAGAAATTCAGCTGGCAATATCATCCATGCAATCAGGAAAATCTCTAGGACCTGATGGGTTTTACGCTGATTTTTTTCAAAAAATTCTCTGACGACCTTGCCCCTTTCCTTTGTCAAGTTTTTACAGAGTCGCTTGACTCCGGTACCCTTCCTCCTTCATGTTATCAGGCCTGTATCACTGTGTTGCTTAAAAAAGATAAGGATCCTGTTGATTGTGCTTCTTACAGGCCTATTTCCTTGTTAAATACTGATGTTAAAATTTTGTCAAAGCTGTTAGCTTCAAGGTTAGAAAAGATTCTTCCTTTTATAATTTCACAGGACCAAACCGGTTTCATTAAAAATCACCATTTTTTTAACTTGCGGCGGTTGTTTAATATTATTTATACTCCTCACCACAACATACCTGAATGTCTTATTAGTTTGGACGCTGAAAAGGCATTCGATAGAGTTGAGTGGGAGTATTTGTTTTTTACTTTGGAGAGGTTCGGTTTTGGTCCTCCCTTCTGTTCCTGGATTAAACTTCTCTATGCTAGTCCTTTAGCTTCAGTGTTAACTAACTGTCGCTATTCTGACTATTTTAGACTTTACCGTGGTACGAGGCAAGGCTGTCCTTTGAGCCCGTTGCTCTTTGCCTTGGCAATTGAGCCGTTAGCTATTGCAATCCGTGGGAGCCGGGACTTTCTAGGCATTCGTAGGGGTGGCATCGAGCATAGGGTTTCACTCTTTGCCGATGATCTTTTACCATTTCTCTCCAACCCACTTACTTCATTACCCGCTATACTCAACATTTTGGATAGTTTTAGTAGGTTTTCTGGTTATAAAATTAATCTTAATAAGAGTGAATTATTTCCGATTAATGAAAAGATTCAAGTTCAGGATCTTGAAAATTTTCCTTTCAAGGTTGTTATTGATCATTTTAATTATCTTGGGATATGTGTCACTAAACAACTTAATTACTTGTTTAAAAATTATTTTCTCCCCTTATTTGACCAGTGCAAGCTAATACTTTCCAAATGGTCCCCATTATCCTTGTCCTTAATTGGCAGAATCAATTCTGTAAAAATGATGTTACTTCCAAAGTTTTTATATTTGTTTCAATGTCTCCCCATTTTTATTCCTAAATCCTTTTTTAAGTCTTTGGACTCTGATTACCTCATTTATTTGGAATGGTAAACATCCGAGATTGAGGAAAGTTTTTCTTCAAAGACCCAAATCAGTGGGTGGCATGGCTCTGCCTAACTTTCAATATTACTACTGGGCAGCAAATATCAGGTGCATGTTATATTGGAAACATTTCTATCTGGAACCCAAATCACCCATTTGGATCCTTATGGAGTCGCATGTGGACAATCAAACCTCCCTACCGGCAATTTTAGGTTCACCACTTCCCCTTGCTTTGTCTACACTGGGTAATAATAAAGTAGTTCGTCAGTCTCTTAGAATTTGGTCTCAATTCAGGAAAAATTTCGGTCTTCAGTTTTTCTCCATTAGAAGTCCAATTGCCGCAAATCATTTATTTACCCCATCAACTATTGATAGTGCATTTTATATATGGCACAGAAAAGGTTTAAAATCTTTTGCGGATTTATATTTTGATGGTCAATTTGCAAGTTTTTCTCAACTTTCCACTAAATTCGACATCACTTCTACACATTTTTTCGGCTTCCTCCAGGTCAGACATTATGTGCAAACCATGACAAAACAATTCCCTCAAAAACCTTCTGATAATCCTCTAGATGATTTTTTTATTAGTTAAACCAACTTCTAAGGGGGTAATATCAGTTTTGTATAATTTAATTTCAAATTTACAATCTTTTTCTCTGGCCGCTATTAAATTGAATTGGGAACAAGATCTTAATTTTACTTTTACTGATGAACTGTGGGACTCTATTCTTGGCCAGGTTCACACTGCATCAATGTGTGCTCGTCACACTGTTATTCAATTTAAGATTGTACACCGGGTGCACCTGTCCAAGGTTAAGTTAGCACGTATTTACTCTGATATAGACCCAACTTGTGAAAAGTGTGGTAGCGCTCCTGGCACTTTGCTTCACATGTATTGGTCCTGCCCTGCATTGATGAATTTTTGGCATTCTGTTTTTATCACTATGTCTGAAGTCCTGCAATATCAAATTAAACCTGATCCATTATGCGCCATTTTTGGTGTGGCTCCAGAACTTGTCTTGCCAAGTTCCAAATTAAAAGTATTCAAATTTTCATTATTATTGGCTAGACATGCTGTATTACTGAAGTGGAAAGACTCTTTGCCCCCTTCACATTTACAGTGGATAAAAGATATGTCTTGTTTGGATTTAGAAAAAAAATCAGATATACAGTTCGTGGCTCTGAAAACAAATTCTATAAATTATGGTGTCCATTTCTTGATTTCTTTGAAAGACCCACGATTATAGTTTGAGTAGCTCATATCCCCTTTACCCCACCCCCACCTCACACACACACAATTGTGTATTTTTTTAATTATTGTTTATTTAAAGGTTTGTGTTTTGAAGCATTTACATTTGTTAGCTTTAAATTCTAGTTTTGCACTGTTTGGTTAAAACAAAAATGAAAATTTCTAATACTTTGTATTGTATTGATACTTCAATTAATAATAAGACCTTTGAAAGAAAGAAGGAGTGTAGCATCATATAAATGGAAAATACCAATACTGTTGTTCCAAACGTTGACATGAAGGTGAAAAACATGAGTTTTTTATTCAGTACATCCAAAATGCCCTAGGATTTAAAAAATAATAGAATTTGGTGTTGGCCAGTGTGCAGATGTCTCATTATTTAATATGAATAAAAACAAGTTTCATCTCATTATTTCTAGGTCATTTGGCAGTTACATCAAACCAAAAGTGACTTGTGTAGTTGCAGCATTTTTATCAGAGAGTTTCTCCAGTGTTTGAGCATATAATTATCCGTCCCTTAACTGTTAAACATTAAATAACAGCAGACAGATTGGCAAAGGATACACAGTTGTGTTGTTGTTGCCCAAAACCGTTGTGACCCACTGGTTGTGGTGCTACCTTTTGTATGTGTGTGCTTTTTAAAAATATTCACTTATTTTGTAAGTACAAGTAGGATAGGATTAAATTGAAAACATTTTTAAAAATGTGTGCTTTTTAAAATTAAACATTTAAATTTAATCCTATCCCACTTTTACTTCCAAAATAAAACACGTTTCACAACATAATGTGTGCTTCTTAAAACTATTTACACTTATTTTGTAAGTACAAGTGGGATAGGCTTAAATTGAAATATAACATGTTTCTAAACATAATTCCTACATCAATTTGCAGTTCCATCAAAGCAAAGGTGAGTTATGTTGCTGCTGCATTTTTTGGCAGACAACTTCTCCGGGTCTTTTTTGCATGTAATTACCCATCCCTAAAAAAAATAAACCTTATGAAAAACAGAGGAGACGTAGATGAAAAGTGCACAACATTTTATTCATTAAACACAGACGTTAGACATATGTACACACATGAATAATGACCAAATTCTATGTATAATTATTGGTACACAAGTACTGCATCACAGCATCTCATATCTCCACCATGGTCCTCAGCTATCTCTGCAGCTGACACCGCTACTTCATCTGCTGCATCATCCAATGTAGTGTCAAAGTCCTCTCCATGACTCTCACACAGATTATGCAGTGCACAACAAGTCACCACAATGGATTTCACCAGTTCGATGTCAGTCATTCCTTTTTAAAAAGGCAGCGCCACCTTCCCTTCAGCCTGCCGAAAGCATTCTCCACAGCCTTCCGTACACGACTGATGGTGTGGTTGAACGTGTGCTGTTCTTCAGTCAGTCGTCCGGTGTCATGGAATGCTTTCAACAGCCAATTTTGCAGTGGATAAGCAGAGTCCCCGAGGATGTAGTATCCCATACATACCGCACCGATGTTCCTGATGTTAGGTGGGAAGAGGTTTCCTCGACTGGCTAACTCCCACAGTGTTGACAGTCTCAGCACCCTAGCATCATGCATGCTCCCTGGAAGCCCAGCAAACACATTCCAGAACAAACCCTTTCCATCAACCACACCTTGAAGGATTATGGAGTGCCAGCCTTTACGATTAAAGTAGTCAATGTGATATTCTTCTGGTGCTATGACGGGTATGTGGGAGCCATCGATGGCACCAACGTATAATGGTAGCCCCCACCGATTCTCGATGTAGGCCGACATTTCCGTGAACCTCCCTTCATCGGGAAAATGAAGTAGTTCTGGAACCAGCAATGACTCTGCTGCTGCACAAAAGTCCTGCACACACCTGCACACTGTTGTGATGCTGACCCCAAAAAGATGTCCAATACTGCGGTACTCTGAACCGGTAGCAAGCTTCCACAGTGCGATGGCCACTCTCTTCCTCAGCGGCACACATAGGCGGAACGTCGTATCTTGCCACTCCATGCGTGGACACAATTTGTGACACAGGTAGGTAAAAGTGTCCTTGGACATCCCGAAATTCTGCAACCACTGCTGGGTTGAGAAGCTGGGAACAACATCCTCCCACCAATGCAAGCTACGGTTTACTGTCCAGGCCCACGGTCTGCAGCGAGTATTTTGCAACAAGGCAGCCAACTGAAACACACACACACACACACACACACACACACACACACACAGAGCATGCATAATGTAATTCCTGTAACAATGATAACCTGTCAACATCAAAATGCTGTACACAATAATAATATGAATATAAAATAACAAAGCAATAGCACACGTTAGCTTACCGATATCTGCTCCCTCCTCTGCCGGTTAAGTAACTGAAACACACACACACACACAGCATAATGTCATTCCTGTAATACTGATAACCTGTCAACATCAAAATGCTGTACACAAGAATAATATGACTATAAAATGACAACTGAAAGCACTAGCACACGTTAGCTTACCGATATCTGCTCCCTCCTCTGCCGGTTAAGTAACTTCACCATTCCAGCTTCATATTCCTCCCTGGCAACCGTGAGTCTCCTGTAGTTCCAACGTGTTTTGTCTCAATTCACGTCGTCGCCTCAGGTAATACTGTCTTCTCTGGTTAAACTCTCTGGCCTTAATTGTGAGAAAAAAAAACCACAGAGCAAGCAACGTGATAATCCTCGGATCGTGATCCTCCATTTTCTTGGTTATGGAGGATTCGGTCACGTGTGTTACATCACGGGAGTGTTGCGCCCCCTCGCTGTTATAGAAATCCCACCCACCCAAGCTCAACACGGTTGTAATGGAGACAAAAGCGTGCCGAACCGTGTTGAAGTGAATCGAGTCGTGCCGAGGTGTGCTGGGCTAGTGGAAAAGTGCCTTAAATGTCATGGTTTGGTCAGATAAAACTGAAACCGAGGAAATCCTTGGACCAGGTAGTTAGATGGTCCAGTCGTTTGCTTGGTGAGTCACAGCTGAGCCTGACATCCCTGTACACCAGACAGGTACAGAGGATTGCTATCTCCATTTTAAATGACTCCCACCCTTTGCACTGCCACTTTCAGCTTCTTCCCTCCAGACGGAGGTTTGTTGTCCCAAAATGTAAAACCAGCGTGACAAAAACAGCTTTGTTCCTGCTACTGTCAAAGAGTTGAACAAGATGTAGCAATATATTGCACATAATTTAGTTGTCTAATTTTTATTTTATATTTATTTTTGTAGGTTTTTTTATTTGGGTTTTAAATCTTTTATTGGGTTTTAGGCTTCAGTTTTTAATCCTTGACTTAGTTTTTAACTTTATGACCCTTTTTTTCCTCTCATCCTTGTCTTATGTCCTGATTGGTGGAGTCTTGAGTACTTTAATCATGTTTATAGTCAGCTTCATTTGTGCCTGTGTTTGTGTTAATGTTGAATGTAATTGTGGTTTGTAAATGTGTCTAAAAGGATGTCACCTGACTGCAAAACAAATTACCTATGGGTACAAATAAATTAACCTGAACCTGTATAAACTTTAAACTTTTTCAAAACTGGTCCAAAATAGGGAGTGTAATAGTGTGTGCGTGAAAGGTTCCTACAAACCCTTTAATTCATGAGTATCAGTGTCTGAGCAGAAACTGAGAAGACTTGGACAAACTGACCCCAATGAAGAACTGCAATATTGTGTTTGAAAATTCCCCAGAATTCCTGTTTTATTCAGTGTATGTGAGCTCAGAGAGCTGGACTGGAAGAAATATTTTAGTATAGAATTATTTTATTTTATTTAAATCAGAAATCTGTTAAACAATTTTGTTTAATATGCAAATGCTCCACCTCTCCCTGGATCACCACCCTATTGTGGTGGAGGGATTTGCGTGCCCTAATGAGCCCAGGAGTTATGTTGTCAGGGGCAGCTTGCCTCTGATAGGGTCCCCAATGGCAAAGTGGCTCTGGGTGAAGGGCCAGACAAGTCTAGTGGATCCCCATGAAAAAAGTCACAACAAGGACCCAGTGTACTCAAAAGAGCCACATGAGTCGTGTTCAGTGGGCTCACCACCTTCAGGAGGGATCATGTGGATCATTGTGCTATGAGAACTGGGCAGTACTCTCAGACTTCTGTTTGGACTGCTGCCCCCACAACCCAGATTCCTGGTTAAGCAGTAGAAGATGGATGGAAATACTCCAGTTTAAAATGTTGTTTATGCTGTTTTTATTTAGACTGACAGTTACCAAACGAAGATCAGATTTTTGTCCCAAGATTCGGGCAGACTAAGTATAAACGCAAGTCCTCAAATCCTTGGAAAAAAAAAAATACAGAGCCTAAGTCCCACCCCTTCCTCCTTCCACATATCGAGCCTAATTTTGGAAAAAAAAAATCTGTATTGGAGTCAGTGGTAAGAGAATTTTTCTATCCAAATTGAATTTTGCTGTCAACTACACTTATGCATGTCACTTTAAAAGATAATTTTCACAAAACAAATGAAGTAGGTTGTTATAAAAAAAGAATATTTAGTTTTGTGAAAATTATCTTTTAGTTTTGTGTGAAACTGCTTAGTGAAGCAGTTTCTCCCTCATGGATCGTCACCTTATCGTGGTTGGGGGGTTTGCGTGCCCCAGTGATCCCAGGAGCTATGTTGTCCGGGGCAATTTGCCTCTGATAGGGTCTCCCAAGACAAACTGGTCCTGGGTGAAGGGCCAGACTAAGAACGATCCAACAGACTCATGATAAATTGTATATCAAGGATTCAGTGTACCCCGCCCGGTATGGGGTTACCGGGGCCCCACCCTGGAGCCAGGCCTGGGGGAGGGGCTCGAAGGCTAGCGTCTGGTGGCCGGGTTTCCACCCATGGGACCCGGCCGGGCTCAGCCCGAAGGAGTTACATGGGTCCGCCCTCCAGTGGGTTCACCACCTGCAGGAGGGATCATGGGGGTCCGGTGCTATGTGGATTAGGTGGCAGTCAAAGGCGGAGACCTTGGCGGACTGATCCCAAGCTTTCTAAACTGGCTTTTGGTACGTGGAATGTCACCTCTCTGGTGGGGAAGGAGCCTGAGCTGGTGCACGAGGTTGAGCGATACCGGCTAGATATAGTCGGCCTCACCTCAACACACAGCTCCGGTTCCGGAACCAGTCTCCTGGAGAGGGGCTGGAGCTTGGCCTTTTCTGGAGTTGCCCCGGGCGAGAGGCGACGAGCAGGGGTGGGTATTCTTGTATCGCCCCACCTTGCTGCCTCTATATTGGAGTTTTCCCCGGTGGATGAAAGGGTTGCTTCCCTGCGCCTTCGGGTTGGGAAACGGGTCCTGACCATCATTTGTGCCTATGCACCAAATGATGTTTCAGAGTACCCACCCTTTTTGGAGTCTGTGACTGGGGTGCTGGAGGGTGCTCCTCCTGGAGACTCCATTGTCCTACTGGGGGACTTCAATGTGCACGTGGGCAACGACAGTGAAACCTGGAGGGGGGTGATTGGGAGGAACGGCCTGCCCGATCTGAACCCGAGTGGTGTTCAGTTATTGGACTTCTGTGCTAACCACAGTCTGTCCATAACGAACACCATGTTCAAGCATAAGGGTGTCCATATGTGCACCTGGCACCAGGACACCCTAGGTCGCAGGTCGATGATCGATTTTGTTATCGTATCATCAGACCTGCGACCGTATGTCTTGGACACACGAGTAAAGAGAGGTGCAGAGCTGTCAACTGATCACCACCTGGTGGTGAGTTGGATCCAATGGCAGGGGAGGAAGCCATTCAGACCTGGTAGACCCAAACGTATAGTGAGGGTGTGCTGGGAGCGTCTGGCTGAGGCCCCTGTCCAGGAGGTCTTCAACTCCTACCTCCGGAAGAACTTCAACCACATCCCGAGGGAGTCTGGAGACATGGAGTCTGAATGGGCCACGTTCTCCACCTCTGTTGTTGAAGCGGCGGCCCAGAGCTGCGGCCGCAAGGTGGTCGGTGCATCTCGTGGTGGCAACCCCCGAACCAAGTGGTGGACACCAGTGGTGAGGGGGGCCATTAAGCTGAAGAAGGAGTCCTATCAAGCTTGGTTGGCTTGTGGGACTCCCGAAGCAGCTGAGGTGTACCGGCAGGCCAAGCGGAGTGCAGCTCGGGTGGTTGCTGAAGCAAAAACCCGGGTATGGGAGGAGTTCGGTGAGGCCATGGAACAAGACTTTCGGTCGGCTTCAAAGAGATTCTGGCAAACTGTTCGGCGGCTCAGGAGGGGAAAGCAGCTCCCCGTCCACACTGTGTATGGTGCAGATGGGACACTGTTGACTTCAACTGGGGATATCGTCGGGCGGTGGAAGGAATACTTTGAGGATCTCCTCAATCCCACTGATACGCCTTCCACAGAGGAAGCAGGGTTTGGGGACGAGGGGGATGACTCTCCTATCACAGGGGCTGAGGTCGCCAAGGTGGTTAAAAATCTCCTTGGTGGCCGGGCCCCGGGGGTGGACGAGATTCGCCCTGAGTACCTCAAGGCCCTGGATGTTGTTGGGTTGTCATGGTTGACACGCCTCTGCAACATTGCGTGGAGGTCGGGGGCAGTGCCTTTGGCATGGCAAACCGGGGTGGTGGTTCCTCTCTTCAAAAAAGGGGACCGGAGGGTGTGCTCCAACTTTAGAGGGATCACACTCCTCAGCCTCCCTGGGAAGGTCTATGCCAAGGTACTGGAGAGGAGAGTCCGGCCGTTGGTCGGACCTCGGATTCAGGAGGAGCAATGTGGTTTTCGTCCTGGCCGTGGCACATCGGACCAGCTCTTTACCCTCTCGAGAATTCTTGAGGGTTCGTGGGAGTTTGCCCAACCAGTTTACATGTGTTTTGTGGACTTGGAGAAGGCATTTGACCGCGTCCCTCGTGGATTTTTGTGGGGGGTGCTTCGGGAGTATGGGGTATCGGGCTTGTTGTTACGAGCTATTCGGTCTCTGTACAACCGTTGTGAGAGTTTGGTTCGTATTGCCAACACTCGGTCGGAGTCATTCCCAGTGAGAGTTGGACTCCGCCAGGGCTGCCCTTTGTCACCGATCCTGTTCATAATTTTTATGGACAGGATTTCTAGGCGCAGCCAGGGAATGGAGGGTGTCATGCTTGGTGACCACAGGATCTCATCTCTGTTTGCAGATGATGTTGTCCTGTTTGCTTCATCCAGCAATGACCTACAGCTCTTGCTGGGACGGTTTTCCGCTGAGTGTGAAGCGGCTGGGATGAGAATCAGCACCTCCAAGTCCGAGTCCATGGTCCTCAGCCGGAAAAAGGTGGATTGTCCTCTCCGGGTTGGGGACAGGCTCCTGCCCCAAGTGGAGGAGTTTAAGTATCTTGGGGTCTTGTTCACGAGTGAGGGGAAAATGGAGCGAGAGATCGACAGACGGATTGGAGCAGCATCTGCAGTGATGCGGACGTTGTACCGGTCTGTTGTGGTGAAGAGGGAGCTTAGTTCTAAGGCAAAGCTGTCGATTTACCAGTCAATCTACGTTCCTACTCTCACTTATGGTCACGAGCTTTGGGTAATGACCGAAAGAACGAGATCGCGGATACAAGCGGCTGAAATGAGCTTTCTCCGTAGGATTGCTGGACTCACCCTCAGAGATAGGGTGAGGAGCTCAGTCATCCGGGAGAGGCTCAGAGTAGAACCGCTGCTCCTCCACATTGAAAGGAGTCAGTTGAGGTGGTATGGGCATCTGATTAGGATGCCTCCTGGACGCCTTCCACTTGAGGTGTTTCAGGCACGTCCCACTGGGAGGAGACCTCGGGGCAGACCCAGGACTCGGTGGAGAGACTATGTCTCCCAGCTCGTCTGGGAACGCCTTGGTATCCCCTCTGAAGAGCTGGAGCAGGTGGCTGGGGAGAGGGAAGTCTGGGCTTCTCTGCTTGAACTGCTGCCTCCGCAACCCGGACCTCCGGAAAAGCGGTAGAAGATGGATGGATGGATGGATGCTTAGTGAATGAGATCTACTGGTCTCCCTGTGTGTACATCATTACACACAATTATTGTGGTTACCCTGTCAAAGCTTGGGCAGTGCGGTGGTGTAGTGGTTAGCACTGCGGCAGCACAGCAACTCACCCTTGGCCATGGGATCCCGGGTTTGATCCCAGCCCTAGACCAACATTGATCTGTGTGGAGTTCGCATATTCTCCCCGTGTCTGCGTGGGTTTACTCCGGGATTTCTCGGTTTCCTCCCGCAGGAAAAAAACATGGAAGTTAGGTTAACTGGAGACTCCAGAGTGGCCCTAGGTGTGAAGGGATCATACTGTGGCTGCTTCATCCATCTAAGTGGATGCCCTGAATTTCCCCTCTGGGGATCAATAAAGTACACAAAATCAAAAAAAAAAACCCTCACCTTTTTTCTGACTGGGGAAAGAAGCATCTGAGGAGTAAAAAATTACAAATGTGTTGCATTTTCACAGCTGCAGCTAATCCAAATGGCTGATAGTCGTTTCCTCCTGCGCTTGTTTCAAAAATGACATAACTTGCATGACTTAAGGTTTATAGTCTACTTATTTTCACAGCCTTATATTCCAGTCAAATGACAACCTAAAAGTTTACGTGGAAAATTGTCTTAAATTGACAGACATGTGTAGCTCATAGCAAAATTTGATTGGGAGGGTAAAAATTTCTCTTACCATTGACTCCAATAAAGATTTTTTTTCTGAAGTTGGGTCCAATATGCAAAAGTCGAGGGGGTGGAACTTACGATCTTTCTTGGTAAGATAAAACATTTCATTGTGTCCTGAGATTAACTGCTGCAATCTCAATTTATTTCCATTTCAGTTATTCACTGGTTATAGTCTTTTTGGTCAGTTTAAATGTCCAAAACTCCAAATATTTTTAGTGTCAGTAGAAACTAGGATAACTGTTTCACTTACAAAGCCTGATGCACAATTGAGGAATTACCTGGTCAACTGATTATCCAACTTATGTCTCATCTTACTGATCAATAATTTATTAACCATTTCTTAAATCACTACATTTTGTTTTGTAGATTAAAGACAAATCTTGAAGATTCTGGTGAACTATTCCATTCTACATCAGAGTGCAGATCAATACATTCCAGATACCACCTCCGAAAGTGACATTGACAGTGATACTAGCCTTAATCCAAATCTATTCACAAAACGTCGGCCTCTTGATGTTAAACTGAATGCCTCTGGCTCAATGAGTTCCCCTTTCTGTGACACCACAACACCCGATAACAAGGCCTTTGACAGGCAGAGTCTTAATCAGAAGTCAATGGAGCAGAAGATGAATCCTGTACAAGTCAGAAAATAAATGGCATAGTTGTTACATTGGGGCGCCAGTGGCTCTGGAGGTAGAGCAGGTTGTCCAATAACCACATGGTTGGCGGTTCGAATCCTGCTTTCCCCAGATATCCTGCCATTGTGTCCCTGGGCAACACACTTCACCCCAATTGCTCCTGGTGGGTCTGGAAGCGCCATGTTAGGCAGCATGCCACCATCAGTGTGTGAATGTGTGTGTGAATGGGTGGATAGCAGGATCTGTAAAGTGCTTTGGTCATCAAGAGATGAGAATAAAAGCGCTATATAAGTGAATGCCATTTACCATTTTACATGCATGCCAAAAAAAAAAAAGGGACCAGAGTGTATGACGAGACAATATTGTTTGTATTGCTATAAGCCTTATGCTAAGCTGGCAAGACATCCAGAACATGCACATCAAAATATACATGTCGCCAAAGCTCTAAGCTTTCCAAAGGGTTCAAAGGAGAGATAAAACCATCTAGACTATATTCGCAACAGAGGAAACTATGTTCACAATGCCGCTGTGATTGAGTCAAGAAAGGGTGAACAAGTGCCAAACGACCACCTAAAGAACCACAGGAAAATGACTTTATGCACTGTGCAGACTGTCAAGGACTTTAAAAAAAGGTCCCGTTGCAATATGTGATAAGGACAGCGCTTCAATTGCTGATTGTGTGTGTTGTCAGTACATTACTGTGAAAATACCACTTTTCCTCTATTATAATAGGCATACATTAATGTTTTTTGCCCAAATGAATAAGTTTCACTTTGGTTAGTTAGCAAACTAATGCCTGTGTTTTCACAGGCCGGGAAATTGTTTTGTCTTTAAAGTTTATTTTAACAGAATGTGCATATCACTACAGGAGCATATGGACTTGAGACTTGACAGCAACAGTGATATAAAGTAAACAATTCATGGTGTACATAAATCAAATATATACCAACTACGTGACGGTTTTAGTTTCAAAGTCAGTTTATTCTCAAGGAAAAAGATTTAAAACTGAAGCTTGCTCAGGTGAAATCATGTGTTCACTTTTCTTTTTGTTGGCACTTTGTTTTACAATTCATTTCATCATCAATAGTCATTCTTAAGTCATCATTTAAATAACATACAGTGGTTCAAATATACTTTAAATGAATGCAGCTCTACACTAAATTTAATACATTTTGATGCACCAATTTAAAGCCATTAGTCCATTTTTTAAAATTGTATATTGTCAACATTATGTAGCACATGTAAAATCTAGATCTTTAAGATAATGAATTTTATTTTCCATAGAACCATCAGGAGAGGAGTCTCTTCCTCTGACTAAGAAATGAAATGCTGCCACCACCATCCAAGAGACGCAAAACACCATCATCACCCGACAGATCACCAGATAGCTTCAGGAGTCAGTTCTGTGAAGCCTTCATCCAAACGTAAGCTGTTTATGTATCTCTTTTGCATGTCAATTGGGACCTGACACCAATACTAGCTGTGGTAACATGGGCAAAACTTCAATCTGATTACAATTCAGATCAGAACATTACTGTTTACATGGATCCTGAAAAAGCTGATCCGATTAGGACGTGCGTTTCCATGTGTCACATGTTTGAACGGACAATCATTTTGACATGCGCACAATTATCTGACATTCCAAAGATAGAAGAAGCAGCTTCCGGTGTAAATAAACCCTGTTTTGTGTCTTTGTGAAATCTACCTGTATTGCATTATTCAGACTGTACTTTTGCTTCTGCTGGTCTTTGTAATGAAGCTACAAGTACATACTTCTGCATATGACAGAGGGAGACAGCAGGACAATACAGACCAGTTTTGTTTCTCCTCCCACCATGTCTTCCGCTAGCTGCTGTAAAGGCGGAAATGCATCACATCGTGTGGCTGTAAATAGGGTGAAGATTACCAACTCTGGTATGGCTGTTCTTTGTTTACACTTCCATGTCTCAGCATAACAGGAGTGTAATTGTTATGAGGTTCATTTGATGTCCATTTGCTGTGTTCATGTGAACAACTGAACATTAAAAGTTGAATTCTGCAATTTAAATGTGCGTTTAATGTCTTGAAGTTCAACTAGTAGTAATATTTTTTTAAACCCTCTAATTGTCTTCTTATTGTCTTTGTGTGTCTGGACTTGCAACAAGTAGGGTTTTCCGGCCAACTCAAAGGTGAAGCTACAAAGTTTTATTTATATGGATATGGTTATTTCACCCTGTACTCTCTGGTCTTCAAAAGGCCTGAGAAAAAGCATCCAAAATAAGGCAAACATGGCTGTTAAGCAAATATCACAATATGGCAGAGGCTATACAGTTAAAGTACTGTTAGTACTGCTACTTCTGGCAGGAGATATTCACCTTAACCCTGGACCTGCCACTATTAAACAGCAGGCCACTGGGTTAGCACAAACATCTGAGCCGGCGGATTGGTTGTTGCCATCAACGGCCCAGCTAACATCTGAACCGGCTGATCGCCCGCTTCTATCAACGGCCCTGCTCACATCTGAACTGGCTGGTCGCCCGCTGCCATCAACGGCCCTGCTAACATCTGAAATGGTGGAGCAGCATAATGCTCGTCTTCGCCCCAGTACAGCTGGACATAGCAAGTTGGGTGAGTCGAATTGCACTGGACAGACTCACATCTGATCCTGCTGTAAACAGCTGCGCTACGTCCAAACTTTTGGAAACAGGAGCAGTTAAACAAAATGCAAATGAGGCGAGATCCGAAAACCGAGCTGTACAAAAGCAAAAACAACATTTATTTTTCCAAACTGTTAATCATGCACAAGTTCTTTGGGACACAAAGGCTAAACCAAAGGAGATCCTCGGCAGACATTTAAACATACGGAGCATAATCCCCAAAAGAGATGAGATTTCGGTGTTGCTGTTGGACTCAAATCTGGACTCTGTCTTTCAGAAAGCTGGCTACACAGGAACATAGACACTAATATGATCGATATTGTGGGTTATCAGTGTTTTAGAAAAGACAGGCAGGTAGGGAGGGGAGGAGGTGTTTTAATTTACATCAAAGAGAAATTTAAATGTCAATTGGTTGATTTGAATACTTCACTTGAATGTTTAGCTGTTAATGTATGTCTCTCACCGGTAATGAATTTCAACATTGCAGTATAGTACAACCCACCGTCACACAATTCTTTTTATAATGAATTAAGTGATCTGGTTAAACAACTTGAGAGGAGCAGAGAAACAATATTTTATGGTGACTTTAATATTAACTGGTCTGATAAAAAGGACAAACAAACTGAAAAGCCTCATAACTAAATTTAATTACCAACAAATGATCAAAGGACCCACCAGGATAACCAAACAATCTAGAACACTTATTGACATGGTATTTGCTAATAAACCAGAACGAATAACCAGAACCTATAATCTTGTAACTGGTCTCTCAGATCATAACATGGTTCGCGCTGTCAGAAAATTTACTAAAAAGCGACTACAGTATTTTGGGGGAGTCGATATTGACAAATTAAATTTTATTATTCCCAAATCAAAAACTGCGGAGTTTGAACATTAGAGAATCAAAATTGGGAGGAGCTCATGTCAATATATGAAGTAGATGATTGTAATTGTTGCAGTTATAAAATTACAACAAAGTCTATAGAAAAATTTACAAAGCAAATTAAAAGTAGACAACAGAAGATTAACCTACCATGGTTAAATAATGAAATAAAACTTATGAAGAGGCGAGACTCTGCATTGAAAACATTAACCTCTAAACTACAAAATGATCACCTTGTGTACAAAAGTTTAAGAAACAAAGTGATACAAGAGCTGCGAAAATCAAAAGTATCTTATTACAATAAACTGATAAATCATGCAAAGGGTAACAGTTCCCTATGGAGGCATTTAAATAACTTAATAAAAAAAATGTTCAGAAGGGGTAAAGGAACTCCGAATCAATGGCAAGACCATCAGTGACAAGGCTACATTGGCAAATGAATTTAATTCATATTTTGTGGACTCTGTGGAAGACTTAACAAAAAACTTTGTGCTGCCAAATGTGCTCAACAACACAAAATCAATACTTTCAACAGATTCTTTTCACATCAATGAGGTAAATGAGGAGTTAATTGCTGGTATTGTTAAAACACTGTCAAACTCAAAAACTAATGATATCTACAATGAGCACTTCCTTTCTCAAAATGCACAGCAAAATAATCAAACCACTGACTCATCTCAATCTCTCCATTAGGTCTAGTACATTTCCATCTGGTTGGAAAAAAAGCTGTCACCATACCAGTTTATAAATCAGGCAGTAAAGACAATATATGCAATTACCGCCCAATCTCTATTTTACCAGTCCTGTCTAAGGTTCTTGAAAAAGTTGTAGCTACACAGCTGATAGACTGTTTACAAGACAGTCAACTTCTTCATCCACATCAATTTGGTTTTAGACCAGGTACTCAACAGAAACAGCAAATTGTTGCCTTATTGAAAATGTCAATCAGTCCTTGGACAGGGGTAATGTGGTGGGAGCTGTTTTTCTGGATCTCAAAAAGGCTTTCGATACTGTAAACCACAGTTTGCTTTTATCCAAAATGGTATCTTTTAAAGGCCAAATGTCACGTAACAGGGTACTTTAAATGTCTTGAAACTAGATATAAAAGGGAACCGATCCGTTCGGGTCTTGGTGCGTATGCTTCAGTAACGCCGGAATATTCGTTAATTTAAAACTGCCGCGCTTGGCCTGACGTTCCTACTCACGGCCCCTGGAATCGCCTGGGGAAGAAGGCGGAAGTGACGAAATAGATTGTACCCTAGTTTGATGCTTGGGGTATTTCGATTGATTGTTTATATGGAGACTGGAAGATTGAAGTGAGCAACAAGAAGAAAAAATTGGATATTTCACCCATACCTTAAAACGGGACTATCAGGGACAGCTGGGTAATAAGGGACATTTCTCTGGGAAATGTTTTCATACCTGTCAAGTGAGACGCTTTTGCCGTATTTTAATACTGTAAAACGCGGCTATAAGGGACGGCGGAGTAATAAGGGACACTTTTCTGGGAAATGTTTTAAATGTAATTCGTGTTGTTATTGTCAAATATTTTAAGGATTCATGGATATTTGACAATAACAACAACTCAGCGTCCGGCGCAAAATAAAAAAAAAAGCAGAATTCTGTATTTGTAAGGCGATTCCTCTCTGTTCCGCAGCACAGCTGAAAGTGTTAAACCATTATCCTAATGACTTCTCATTGTAGTGAGAATAGCTCCCGCTGAGCGATCTGCCCGCCGCGGCCATCAGACTAATGATTGAGTCCACACTTCTCAATGTAGTGCGAATAGCTCAGGCTGAGCCATCTGCCAGTACCCTAGCTGTGGGGGATCACACACACGACGTGCTCCTCAACACACTCAATTTTTTTTCCCGTATATTTTTCTTTTGGGCGTACAGAAATGGCAATACGCCCGTTTTTGCTAAAATTGCATTTTCCCCGTATTTTCCTTAAAATATTTGACAATAACACGAATTACATTTAAAACATTTCCCAGAAAAGTGTCCCTTATTACTCCGCCATCCCTTATAGCCGCGTTTTACGGTATTAAAATACGGCGAAAATGTCTCACTTGACGGGTATGAAAACATTTCCCAGAGAAATGTCCATTATTACTCCGCCGTCCCTTATAGCCGCGTTTTATGGTATTAAAATACGGCGAAAACGTCTCACTTGACAGGTATGCGCCTCCATTTTCATATTGATCTGGTCAATTTCTTGACAGCAGCGGCTCTCCTCCACTGTAATAATAATGGCTTCCGAAAAATCAATATTTATGGGGCGCCCTCGACAGACCCCCTTCGGCTTCCCAATTCTGGAGGCGATTAATGTCCAGTTCAATGACATTTTCCACTGGTTCTGCTCTCTGGTCATCGTCGGAACTGTTGTCATCAGACAAAGCATCTGATTCCGTCTCGGACGGCTCAAACCTGTAAGGTTCTATGCCTCTGTCACTGTCTGAACCACTGACAAAAAAAAAAGACAAAAAAAAAATGACAAAACTAAACTAATTTGTTCACAATCGCTGTCACTTTCCGTCATGATTGTCCAATGTTGATAAGTGTGAATGTGGATAGGCAGGGAAGCCAGGGTACAACTTGTGACGTCAAAAACATGGGCGTGGTCTGGACTGGCTGTCACAAGCCAGCGAGCAAGGTGGGGCCTTCACCTGGTGTATTTTGTGCAATTATGTAAATACAGGTGGGTGATATGGTCTCCGGTATGAATATTTGGTTTAAGCTATGTGTATTTTATCTAAATTTGTTGTCATTTAGAAAAAAAAATTACGTGACATTTGGCCTTTAACTTCTCTCCAGATGCATTAGAATGGTTTGCATCTTATCTCCAGAATTGAGAAGAGAGTGTAAAAGTTCACCAGGATAAATCCTCATTTTTAAACAACCGTATGGGTATCCCACAAGGGTCCATTCTTGGTCCTTTACTTTTCAGCATTTTTATTAATGACTTGCCGCTACACTGCTCAGCTGCAACATGTCAACTTTATGCAGATGAAGCAGTTATTTACACAGCTGCCAAGACTCCAGCACAGGCTGCAGATGTACTGTCTACAAGTATGGTTGATGTCCAAGAGTGGCTCTTCCAGAACCATCTAATTGCTGAACCTTCAGAAAACAGTTTCAATGTGCTTTTCAATCAAAAAATGTAACCTGCAACATTTTAAAGTTAATATACATGATCAAGACATCAGTTTAGTTACAGAATTCAAATACCTTGGCATTGTACTAGATCCTCAATTCAAATTTAATCTTCATATAAAGAAAATTTCTAACAGTGAAAAAAAATCTGAACTGCTTTAAATTAGATATTACATACCATACCAAGCAGTTGTACTGTATATGCATTCTATGATTTTTTCTCATATATCATACTGTTTGACAGTCTGGGCTCAAGCAGCCCCTTCCACAATAAAATATATAGGTTCATTGTATAATCAAACTCTAAAAATCTTGGATAAAAAGCCCATTAGGTGGCATCACTGTTATATTAAAAAAAAAAAAATACAATCTATTGAGTTTTGAGAGTTTCATTGACCTCTGTTTTCTGAAATTAATTTTCAAATGTTTCCATAAATCAGCGCCTGAGCCACTTGCTGGTTTCATCCAAAGACAGGACAGCAGCAGAGCCACCAGGAGTTCTGTTAACAATAACTAAAATATTCCACCGCAGAACCACATTTGGACAAACAGCTTTCTCTATAAAGGGCAGTCATATCTGGAACACAATGCCAAATGAAATTAAAATAACAGACTTTAAAACATTCACTACAAAGGTTAAAAACTGGCTGAAAAATAAACAAGAATGTACCCATGTATGAAATGATTGTCTGCAGGGTGAGAGTGAATGAAGGGAAGGAATGAATGTGTTTGTTTATAGTGAGTGACGAAGGGAGAGAGGCCTGAAATAGGCAAATGTGAATCAGGTTTTTATATTGTGTATTTATAATCTTTTTTGCATTGATGTATGTGGTTATTTATTCTGTTTTCATTTTTTCTTTTCCTTATCCTTCTTTACTTGTTTCTTCTTTCTAAAGCCCATCCAGGGACAAGAGTTGCAAATTAGCTAATAGCTATACACTCTTTGTGCAACACATTTGATTGTCATTTGATTAATTGTCTGTTTATTGCACTGTCCCTGTCAAACATTTTTTTATTTATTTTATAGTAGTTAGCTGATGATGGATACTGGAAAAAAATTTTAAATTTTGTGACTGCGAGAATTAATGAAAGAATAGCGCTAACAGTGAAAAGTAAAACGGTAAGGATACATTCAATTCAACTTTATATAGTGCAAATTCACAACAGTCATCTCATAGCACTTTCAACTGTAGGGCAAAACCCCACAGTTGCAGGAAGAAACCCCAACATTCAGGTGAGCCCCAGAGAGCAAGCACTTGGTGACTGGAGAGGAAAAACTTAACGGTAGAAACCTCCAGCAGAACCAGGCTCAGGGAGGGGCAGTCATCTGCTGCAACTGGTTGGGGGGTGAGGGGAAAGAGAAGAGGAAGAAGAAAAGAACAGACATGCAGAGAAGCAAACAGCACGACAGGGACTCAATCTATGGGAGAGGTCAAACAGATGTTAATGACCAGCAAAAATGTTTTGTTGAGAGTGAAGCCCAGTGCATTGTTAGAGGTCTCCTGGCTGTCTAAACCTATTAGCATAATTCACGGAGGGTTCAGGGGCACCTGATCCCACCCTAATTATAGGCTATATCAAAAGGAACGTTTTAACTCTATTCTTAAAAACAGATTGAGTCTGACTCCCAAATAAGTTGATCTAGCTTTCCTAAGAGACTTTTTTATAAATTAAAAGTTGATCTCTCCAAGCTAGATGAAATTTAACTTATGGGAATGCCATTTTCTTTCCAATTGATGAGTAGTCAGGCAGATAGGTGAGACAATTGTTCACTTTTGGATAGAAGCATGAAATTTGGCATAAATGTAGTCCAATAAGTCCTCTTTCATATAAGATTAAGACCCACTTCGAATCTTGCTTGGTACTTGCATTATTCAAGATGGCGTCCAAATATGGCCGCCAAAAAACACGTTTTTGCTTATAACTAGAAAATGTGAGCTTTTAGGGCATAATGTATTGTTGACTAATATAAATGTGTACATTCCGTACATTTTGAGCCCAAAATCAAGTCTGTGGCAATTTTCAAAATATTATATCTCAAGAACCGTTTGTCATACAAACTGTATAATCTTAATCATATCAAAAGTTAGAGATACAAATGCTGAACAATAGTAATTGAACATTTATGTTATATGTTCATTCGAATCACATTCGAAGATCAATAATAGCATAATGAGAAACCCCAAGAAAGTTAAAAATACAAAACACAGTCAGTGATATGCCAAATATTATGTAATCGAGTGTAACCTCATTACAACCCATGCATCAACAGAGTGAAGTGATCGAGAAGACCTCCGCTAACCTTCTGCCTGGTGACATGCACCACCACAATAACACAGAAGTGCAGCTTAAATTTGCCCTGCTGCACTTGCACAAGCCCCTACAAGCTTTCTTGCAACCACAGTGCACAAGCTCTTGACATACTTTGGAAGCTTCAGGGAGAGTGGTCCACTTTGGGACGAAGCCTTCCCTTGCTTCAGTCCATCCCCAATGTGTAGGACTTGGTAGATTTTGCACTGGATCCAGTGCTTGACCCCACACATAGCCACCTTGATAAGCAGCTCTTTTGATATGTTTTGTTAATGCTGCCTTTGCTGGTGGAATATTTTCAAGTGACTGCGTTCCTTGTGCAAAAAGGGTCTGACGAGCTTTGTTTACCTGATACAGTGGGCAGGTACGACTGTACATTACTGTGTACCGTTCAAGAACAGCTTCATCCTCTGCTGTTATAACTTCAGGAGTGAAGCTCAGTTTCCTGAATACAGGTGTCACTTCAGGAAAAACTTCCCAAGCATCAAATGCAGTCTTCTTGCCCCTGCCAGCAAACGAGGAAGTAGTGTCTGAGCCACTGAAAGCATGGAAGAAGGGAAGGGCTTTGCACTTGTCAGGACCAAGGCTACCTGCCAAGCTGTTTGATGATATGTAGGTGAAATGTTTTCCCACACCAAACGCCAGCCACAGGTCAATGTCCAGCTGATTACCTCCACCAGGCCGAAAAGGCCAGGAGGAGGTTATGTTTTTGCCAGGGTCTGTCTGTCTGTCTGTCTGTCTGTCTGTCTGTTGGTTAGCAAGATAACTCAAAAAGTCTTGGACGGATTTCCATGAAACTTTCAGGCGTTGTTGGAAATGGTATAAGGAAGAACTGATTAAATTTTGGGGATGATCCGCATCACCATCTGCATACAGGAATTTTTTAAAGCATTTTTCCACACTGTGACATATGGCCATTTTCAACATGTGCGCAGGCGCAATGGACGGCGCTGGGCGTGGTGTCTGACCAACACAAACTCCGCCTTCTTCAACGTTTTAGCCACAAAAGCATGCAGAAAACACTGGTGGCCTGGGCCCGCCAGCCATAGGCGCTGCGCACATTGCGCTGGTCGTCGTGTCTGACCAACACAATCTCCGCGTTCAACGTTTTAGGCACAAAAGCACGCGGAAAACACTGTTGGCCTGGGCCCGCCAGCGTGCGTGTTTTTGCGCCATGCTGCAAAACCTGACACGGCCACCTGTCCGCCGCCCGATTATTTGCCACAAATTCCCCGCCCAGCTATAGGCGCTGCGTAAAAACGACCTCTCTGCCGGGGAAAATTTGAAATTCTGTTTTGCCGCGGAGCGCAACCCCAATAATTTATAATTTCTAATTTCATGAGTTTGTTTTTTTTAAATAATTCTGTTGAACCACAATATAATATAAAACCCACGGCAACCTGTCTAACCAATCTGCATCCGTCAGTGGAGGAGATGGACACACCAACACTTCAGTTTATTACCTCCGCCAAGGAGGCAATGCTTTTACAGCCGTAAAACGGGGCTATAAGGGACGGCAGGGTAATATGGGACACTTTTGTAAATGTAATTCTGCTTTTTTAATTTTGCTTCCGCCTAGATTTGATGAAGGATTCATGGATATTTCACAATAACACAACTCAGCATCCTGCTCAAAATAAAAAAAGCAGAATTACATTTAAAACATTTCCCACAAAAGTGTCCCTTATCAACCCGCCGTCCCTTATAGCCCCGTTTTACACTACTGAACCACTAATCCTATCACTATCACATTGATTGTCATTCATTAATTGTCTGTTTATTGCACTGTCCATGTCAAATAAACAAATAATCATTGTGAATCCAATTGCTAGTCATATCTTTTCATGCTCAGGGAATCTGAAAACGTACACACAAACACTGTATGGGGGGGAACTGTGCCGCTTGGCGGAGGTCTGCGCTCTCCGAGTGCTTTTCTAGTTTACATATGTAACAGCTAGAACAACAACATCTGTGTCAACTGTCCTTATCAATACACTCCTGTGGCCTTGAGCTGCACCATGGGCAACATGCAACATAAGCCTTGTATCAGCTTCTTCATGATCAGTTGGATCCATAGATATAAAACGCTAGATTGGCAGCGCTGGCCAGTCCGTGGTAGCGGGAGCGTGACGCGCGTCCGCCATATTGGTGCAGGATGCCTGTAGCACATCCCTGTGGTCCAGTGCAGACACCTGCTTGGGTCATTCTCCTTTGTTAAACGTTTGACAGGCTTCAGTGAACATGTTTACAACAGCGCAGAGTGGTTTACTTTCAGCATAATCTGCATAAATATTACGTGTTTAAGAGCTTCATAATTATTAAATTATGGCATTTTGCAGTGTCTCAATCAAGAACTGTCAAATGAGCTGAAAAAAAGTTACCATACCCCCTGATTAATAATTAAGGCTAGCTCTTTCATTGTGGCCATTTATGCATAAATATATGGCCGAAATTGATTAATTCATACTTTGTCCTGGGCTGTATTTGTTATATTTGCCACCCCAGGCAACCAGCTTATTGCCCCCACCCCCATTGTCAAAAATGTTTATCAAAGAAATTTCAGCCTGTGCTATACAAATTGGCCTAGATATGTAAACTTTGAAATAAATAAAGAGAATAAAAAATTACAAATTATTCAAGTATCTTCATTTAACTAGACAGACATACACTCCCCCCCCCATCTACCTGGATCTGTATAGCAGTTGTTTAAAATCAATTTGAGATTCTTATTGATTTTAGGCCCACATAACAAATTTATACAATACACCAATGTTCATTACAAATTTATTAAATTTATTGCATAGAATAATGCACTCAACATGAAAGCAGCAAGCTCATATTAATCAATTGCAAAGTGAGGTGAAGTGTTAATTGAATCAAAACCCAGTTTAAAGCAGTAGATGTAGGCTTTATTAATTTAACCCAGAGCCCAGCCCATCGTCATCACCATCATCATCTTCATCACACGTAATATCCACCCTGTCCCCTCCTATCCATCATAGCAAATATTTATAGTAATGTGAGGCAAAATGTAATATAAGACAGAAATAGTAATGTCTATGAGATATGACTGCATTAATCATCACCAGATCTTCTTGTACCCCCTCCCTGTATTCAAATGCGAAATAGGTAATGTAAAATTCTATCTGTAAAGTTTCAATTTTCAAATAACATATCTGTAAATTACTATCTGCAAACCTTCATGATGTTGGTCTGATACAGGAGGTAGATGTTTGTGCACATATGTGTAATTATTGTGTAAAGATGGTTTGATAAACCTAAATCTTTCATTAGGCCAAGTGTATACAGGAAAAAAAGCTATCCTCACGCTATTTGAGTAACTACCAAACTAGTTACAAGAACCCAAAGTTCATTGTTGATAATATTGGCTACCAATACTGACCCAGTAACAAAGAACACAATGTAACACTGTATACTAATATTACATGAGAAATATTGCCATAAGTATCGATACTGAATTACAATATACTGTATATTACACTCATGTCAGTCATGCATGTACAGATATCAGTGACCTCCCAAATGAAAATCAGAGTTTTTACCTTTGACAACACGCCATTAAATTATTTAAAAACAAATACTCGACACTTACCATAAGGGTTCCAGCCTAACAGTGCTTAAGTCGCAGCCCCGAATGATTGAATCTGCTCCTTTTTATCCTCATTAGCAGCGCCTCAGCTGATGAGGATTAATTGGGCCCCAGCCGTCCTGTAACACTGACAGCTGGGAGCCCGCAGAGACGCTGCCCAATGAGAGAGGGATGAGAAGGGATATGGTCTGAGCGCCAGAAAACCCAGCGTCTCATCCCACGGTGACAGAAATGAAGACCTAATCAGAGTGTTGTGCGTTAAGCTGAGCTGTGGATTTGTTGTGATTCCTGTACCAATATGGCGGCCGGAAATCTCGCGCTCCAGTGACCTACTGCCAATCTAGCCTTTTATATCTATGGTTGGATCAATGCCAGCAGAAGCCATGTCACTTGGTCTGTTGCTCACAACATTCACATCAGAAGTTGAAACAAACAAGACACCTTCCACCTCTAGAGAAGCCAGTTCTGTACCAAGGAATTGGAATAGCTCTGCTTTGTTATCGGTGCAGCACAAAAAGGTCTGCCAGTTACTGGGAATGACGGTGTCAGGAAGCACCCTTCTTCGGATACCTTTGCCTCGAGACACTCTGGTTGCCTTTTTGAGGCTGCAGTCAAGATATCGGTCCCACACTACATCAACACGTTTCACATCTTTAGCCTGATCAATGATGTAAGGCAAGAAAACTCCCCTTGAATACTCTTTGAAAGTCTTTGTTTTACCAGGTGCAAGCATATTCACAACAGCTGCTCCATCAAAGGCCTTCATGGTAACAGCTGGTAACAACTGATTGAGATACCCCAATGCACTGAAGCAAATCTGACTTCTTGCCTTGACGCAATTTGCCTAGAGCAGACAGTGAAGGAGGATGGGTATTGTTTTCATGACTGAAAAACTCCTCTATGTTTCCATCACGGGTTTGACAGGCAATATAGAGCTGAGCAAAAAGACTGCAATCAGATTTCAAAGCGGACACCTTAGATTGACTGACATTGTTTGTCACTTCATAAGTACCAGACAGAGGTAGATTGTTTCTTGAAACTGTCAGTTAAAGCAACTGTATGCTTATTCAGTCTGTTATCAACAAACTCCTGATACTGAGCAATGCCTAATTCATGCGCTGATTTCACTGCATTAATAACATGGTGAGGCATTATTTCATTGGTGTCAGGTCTAACAAGGTCATTGCTTGTCTCTTTGAAGGGATTTCCCATGTCCTCTAATGAAACTACTAGGTTACAAACATTTTTTGCAAATGCAACCTGGACACTTGGAATTTGATCATGATGCTTGAGATTCATTGCCTTGGGCTTCAACAGAGATTCTTCTAGCTCACTAACAACCCTAGCAACTTCAGGGCCAGCAACTAACCACCTTCTTAAGGCAGAAGGATCCTCAGTGAGGCCTATAGCACCCCCTTGGCCTTTGATCTTGGCATTCTCTTGTTCATGACAGTGGTCCAAAGCAATCATCGAGAAAGCATGATCTGATTTTTTTACAACAAAATTTCCATCCATGAAGTTCGAGTAAACATCAGGGTGAGTCTGGTGTAGGTTAAGCATATCTCGTACATGGATGGGCAGCCATCTGGCATAATGGTAGCAGTCTAAGGCGAACATCTGGACATCCCTGTATCTCAATACTGACACTCGCACTGCTGTACCTGAAATGAACATAAGTTTCATTATTGTGATTACTTGAATAAGCCATATCTCAATAACCGTTTGTCATACAGACTTGATTTTGGGCTCAATGTGCGGAATGTACACATTTATATTAGTCAACAATACATTATTATGCCCTAAAAGCTCACATTTTCTAGTTATAAGCAAAAACGTGTTTTTGGTGGCCATATTTGGACACCATCTTGAATAATGCAAGTACCAAGCCAGATCCGAAGTGGGTCTTAATCTTATATGAAACAGGACTTATTGGACTACATTTGTGCCAAATTTCATGCTTCTATCCAGAAGTGAATGATTCTTATGAAAATTGGCCCTTATCTGCCTGACTAGTCTTCTGCTTTAAAAAGGAAGTCTAATCAGATTTCTGACTCCTTGGCTCAACACAGTAACTCATAGCTTAAAGGAGCCATCATGTCCAGAGTCATGCACAATGAAGCAGAAACACCATCTACTATGCTATCTACAACAGGAGTAAAATCATCATAATTTATCTCCATTGTTTTGACACATGGCATTGAAGAATGAGGAAACCATGTCCTTAAATTTGGTTACAGCATCATCTCAGACATCTGTAATAATAATTGTTAGGTACCACATAGTCCGAAATTGTAAAATTAACTTAGTGGAAAATGGTCTGACGGTACAGGGTGTATAGGTCAATAATAAACTTATTGTTGTAGGGTCCCCACTTAAAACAATGGAATTTGTGTGAATTATGCAAATGTTAATGAGGTCCCCATCAGCCATGTCCACTGGACTTCTCATGAGTCCCCATTTGGCATGGTCAAGCCATAATTTCATCAATTCAGATGTTTGAAGTTGTGAATAAGCTAACAAAGCTATGAATACTTTACATGATTTTTTTTCAGAACTCTAGAACCTTTAGAAAGGGTAGTCCCCATGTGTGATGAGCAGAACATTGGTCCCCATCTTACATAAAAACCTGTGTGTTTGTGTGTGTCCCCGTCCTTGGGTGAAAGAAGCAGGCAGAGAGAGGAGAGAAGAAAAAAACTGACAAGGCTGTATAGCTATTGATTTGTGTGTTGAAACTTGGTAAAAGGGAAAACTTTCAAATATGGGTTGCTGTTATAGCAAGCAAGGCATAAGACAGCCACAAAGTGTTCAGACAGGTAGAAATAGCTTATTTTGCTGTAAGGCTTGCAGAACACAGCAAGATGAGAATGAAATTTTTGTATTATCGGGAGGTGGTAAATTTATGAACAGAAAAGACAAATAGCACAAGATTTCTGGCAAAATAGAAAGAAATTTAACTTCAGTGGAAAACTTAGGGTTCAACACTGCGAGGGTTTAATCTCTGCCATTAGATTAGCGGCAGATGGCAGCAGATTGAAGGAGTTAAAATATGGACTCTTGAAGCCACTGTTCGGCTTCAAGTCAGACAACGCCCGGCTGACCTAGATAAGGCGACAGTAAACAGACAAGATCGGACTTCAAAAGACTCGGAAGTTTGCAATAAAAAGGATTTGACTAATGCACACTCAAAATTCCGAGGTGAAAATAACGGCCAGGGGCAGTGGTGAAGAACACCTCCTCCTCTGCCGTGGGAGTTGCCGCTGTCTCTGCTTCAAGGCTAGGATACACTGTTTACAGACCCAGCTCACCCCTCCTCCACTGCTGGGCTCCCACCACCTCATCCTCCTCAACACATGCCAGATGTTAAGCCCAAACTTCAAACAGCCGCCACAGATCAACCTTCTCGATCAGCGAAGGAGATAAGTATTTACGCACCTTCACGCTATGCCACTTCAAACACATCTTCATCCTTAGATAAACACATCTTCATCCTTAGATAAACACATTAAAGACAAAAAGTATGATTCAGAATCAGGACAATTCCCTTTGAATTATCTAACCCAGCTTATGTTGGCCCAGTGGCCGAAGGGCATCCAGTTACTATTCAAGACATTCCCACTGTGCTTGTCTATATGCCCTGGACTGATGGAGATTTTAGTGAAGCTGTTAAAGAAATACCGCACCCCCGGGTCAAGCCAACAATTCTTTGAAGGGATGGCAAACCTTCAAAGTTTCAAATTAAATGGCCAGGAAACAGAGGGCCTGTAGAAGGGTCCTGAAAACTGATGGGATTCCAATTACCTGAAACTGTAAACCAAAGATAATGGTGATCAACCCTTAGCACCAACTGATGCAGTATTTGCTCAGCAGGTGAAAGAATTAAATGAACGCATTGGGAACAAGTGGAGATAAAAACATGATTGGACAGCCATTCAGGATACCACGCAACACAAGACAAAGTGTTGAAGCCTATAGATGCAGATTGCAGGATGTTTTTGACAGTCATTCTGGTTTGGAAAATTCCACCAGACACGGGTTCAGAATCCAATTGGCAACATTTGAAAAGTATGTTCTTACAGAACATAAGAAAAGATAAGCCTTTATTAATCCCACAATGGGGAAATTCCAGGATTGCAACAGCACAGGGATAGCAACACTCAGAAGGCAAGAAAAAACAAGAGCAGCTAGTACACACATACATTATATATACACACACACACACACATATATATATATATGAATGCGGAGCATTGTGGTTGGTGGATGTGCAGCAGAAAGTCTAAGCTCTCTCTCCGTGGATGCGGCGGGCCAGCTGGATGTCTTTGGGCATGATGGTGACCCTCTTGGCGTGGATGGCACACAGGTTGGTGTCCTCGAAGAGACCCACCAGGTAGGCCTCGCTGGCCTCCTGCAGAGCCATGATGGCCCTTTGGCGGAGCTCTGGAAGCGTAGGTCGGTCTTGAAGTCCTGAGTGATCTCCCTCACCAGGCGCTGGAAGGGCAGTTTACGGATGAGCAGCTCCGTGGATTTCTGGTAGCGACGGATCTCTGAGCCACGGTACCGGGCCTGTAACGGTGAGGTTTCTTCACTCCGCCGGTGGCCGGAGCACTTTTCCGAGCAGCCTTGGTGGCCAGCTGCTTCCTAGGGGCTTTTCCTCCAGTAGATTAACGGGCGGTCTGTTTGGTTCTTGCCATCGCTCTATTATTCTGTCTTATATTTCTTGCACGCCGCCTAAACTCCAGCCCGGCACCCGCGTCGTTTTCGCTTCAGTTTCTCCCGGTATGTCGAATTTCTCCGTTAGCACCGGGTGGCGGTTGAGTGCTAGCTAGCTCTTCCCTGCTGTAAACAGAGGCTCCGTCCACCGACTTGGGAGACCTTTGGGGTGATCTGTGTGACCGTGATATATATAGAGTGAAAGGTGTGCCGGATCAGAAAGTTATCACCGGATCAGAAAGAAGAAGGAAGATAAAGACTCAGAATTGAGCCGCTGTTGCAGAAGGCTGCCAACTTGTGTGGCGCCGCCAAATTTAGCACAGTATGTACACAAACATCTTGTAACATATCGTACATGTTCATTTGATGATGTGTTAACTTCTGCATAACATGCACAATGACTGCAGGAGGAACAAGTGGACAGGGAAGAAAAGAAGGCTAAAACAAAGCACTCTCCTGTTTATGTAACTGCTGACCCTCGGGGGAGGCTTTTGCTTCCCCCACTTCTGTATTTTTCCAGGGCCCCTGGCATGGAGGAGGGGCTGTGGAGCTGGGCCTGCAAACCTCCCCCCCCCCCCCCAACGGTGGAGTTGTGACTTGTCATTCCTGTGGGCAACTGGGCCACGGGAAAAAGCATTGCCCTGCACATTCAAGAGGCTGGGGAGAGGGGAGGGGGACTATGCCTGCTCAGCAGCCACAGCAACAACAGGACTTATCACATCCCAACATGTGACTAACCGATTCAAAGCCAAGTACAACTGCTGAAACTCAATGACACAGTTGACATTTCATTTACCTGACTTTGACCTAATCATGACACTAGAGTGTTTACCAGAGGTTACTCTAGAACAGGGGTGTCCAACCAGGTGCCATGGAGAGCCAAGACCCTGCAGGTTTTCTCTTCTACCCAGTCTCTTCAGCAGGTGTTTTCACTTATCAGCAATCAGTGGGAAGAAGTTCACAGAAATCTGCTGTTGAAGACACTGGTTGGAGGTAAAACCTGCAGGGTCTTGGCTCTCCATGGCACATGGTTGGACACCCCTGCTCTAGAAGTTCAGGGAACTCCTTTGAAATTTCTGATACCGGGGCTTGCAGATCTGTCATTTCAGGCCTAGATATTGGGGGGCTCAAGATCAGGACAGTGATTATTAACTCAGCAAATGGGAAACAAAAAGGAATACCTTTCTGAAATTGAAACAGTAAAAGATCCTGTTACAGGGGACAGTGCAGAAGGTTCATTCATTTTGTCACGTTAACCTATTAGGAAGGGATTTGCCAACAACTCTCAATATTGCCGTAATTCCGACTGAAGGTGGTACAAGGGCACCACATTTCCCACACGTGTCAGAAATCCATGTCGTGCAAGATTTTGCAGTACCAAGATACTCATATTCGCTCCGTTTGGTACCGGCCGGACCAACTGGGGTGACGGAGTTTGGAAGCCAAAATAATGCAACATTTCAAAACACAGGTTCCTACAACTGTGCAGGCCACAAATCAATATCATTGTAACACGTATGACAGGTATCCAAATGGCCCAGATGATAAATTTGAAAAAACATTTTTTTGCAGATTCATCCTCCAGAATAGTCATTGCAAATTTGTACTGGTCACCAAGAGGCTATGCTGGGGCATCTGTGAGGTTATCTGATAAAGATAAGAGCCTCTTCATACACTGGGAGTCACCACACATTGCACTGATTAAGCCTAAACACATGCAGTGGAAGGATGTCGGCTGATTTGTGAACACAGCAGAACAATGATCAATCATGGAAGGATACACCTGATCCAAAAGTTCAGTACTGTTTGAAGCTTGACACCTACAGACTGCCTTTGAACTGGGTGGCACAAGTCCAAAAAGACGTCAGCACTGACGTCCCTGAATCACAAGCATGACCATTTCCTTTGACAGAGGGAGAGGAAAATGAGCTCAGAAATTCCAAATTCCTTGTGGTCAACAAGAAAAGCAGATGTAGGCTTAATGAAAAATGCAGAATTGGTAACAAATGCAAAATCTCATTTTAGGCCTCAGACAGTATCCTACGCCCAGAAGCACAGGAAGGCATGAAACCTGTCATACACAGACCCCATTCCGGGTTACGGCTTTATCAAAGTTACGGTTTTTCACTAAAAATTCAGTCAAAAATTTTAAATCGTTAAAAAAAAACAACAACAAAAAAAAAAAAACACATGAAAGCAATTCCAAACACGAGATCACTAGGAATTGTATCTAAATTTAGAACAAAGGCAATCGGCACTGCTTCCTGAAGGTGTATTGCGCATGTGCCAGAGGTCTGAGCCATTGTTTCCATTTGGAATCGCGAAGGAATTAGGTCTGCATTGTATACGTTTTCATCATGGAATCTGCCGGAGAAAAATCACAAATGAGCATGAAACCCAAACAAAAATTAGTCTTTTCGTGAGGAATACTCCAAAGCATTTCCAGGAATTATTCACTCAAGCGTGAAAATTACGCCAACTGCACTTTGTGTAGACAAGATTTTTCGATCGGACATGGAGGAATCAGCGATGTGAAAGACCATGTGGGAACGAAAAAACAAGTCTAATGCCAGTGACACCAGCGGCAAACTTTCTACATTCGTCGCCCCAACAGATTCTTTGGAAGTGATAAATGTCGAAGTTTTATTCACGGAAGCGATTATTGAACATGGAGTTCCAATCGCTATGGTCGATCACATGGGACAGTTATTTCGAAGAATGTTTCCGGATTTTAAGATCGCTAAGAAATATGGATGTGGTCGAACCAAAACTTCAAACATCCAGTGTCTTGGCACAGAATCATCAAAAAGTATTTATGTAATAAAAAAAGAACCTTTCAGCATGTCAACTGACGGAAGTACGGACTACGATGATGTCAAACTCTACCCTATTTGTGTTCGTTATTTTGATAATGAAGTTGGAAAAGTGTTATCGGTGCTTCTTCCTTTGAGAGAATGCAATACAGCATCCACGGGTGAAAACATTTAAAATTCTTGAAGAGATCGATTCAAACGACAGATGAAATATCGCCACGTTCTGATGTTTTCAGAACGTGGTGATATTGTTGTCTTTCTGTTCATGTTTCAATTATTTTAAAATTCAATGTACTTTTCAAACAAGAATTATATATTAAATGTTTGGTTGAAATGTTTCCCCTTTGTGTTTTTTTTAAATTTTTACACCTTTCACATTTGCTGAGGGAAAAGGTCAAGAGAAATGTCATTTATCAACATTTGTTAAATGCATGATTATGTACTAAGAATATTACCGTAGAGTTTGTCCTTGATCTTTTCCATCAGCATATCTGCATTGACAATTTAAGGAAAATAGAAACATGATTGAAGAAATGAGGTCGTTAGCCATATTTTAACTTGATTTAATGCTAATATTTGTTTGGCGTCGGGAGGGCAAAGCCCCCCCGAACCCCTCACCAGGACTTTATCCTGGACCTACCGGCTAGCTACTAAGCTTTTCAGGTTTTAAAAGTTGGAAGGTATGCATACAGGAATTGATAGATGCAGGGGTTATAGTACCATGTCCAAAATCACTATGCAATATGCCTCTGTTTCCAGTAAAGAAAGCTGCACTGTCGCCCGGCTGGAGGATGGTCCAAGACCTTCAGGCAGTGAATAAAGCTGTCATTCCTAGGGCTGCAACAGTCCCAGACCCTCACACTTTGAAAAATTTCATCTGTGATTGTAGATCATTTAACAGTGATTGATCTTGAATCACCAACCATTTTTTCACAGGCAATGTCAGCAAATTTGGCCCAGTTTGTTCCACCTCATGGAAGTCAATTACTCCTGTATGTTGATGACATTTTGCTGGCATCCCCTGATGAAATCACATGCAAAAAAGACACCATTGCCTTGCTGAAATTTTTAGCTGAGCAGGGTCACAAGGTCAACAAAGCAAAGCTGCAGTTGCGGAAGGCCAAAGTGATTTCATCTGTCTTAAGCCACATTTTGTCAGCAGAAGGGAGACATGTTGATCCTGTTCACAAAGAGGCTGTTTTGGCAGCGCCCAAACCAATCATAAGAGACATGTCATTTTTAGGGACATTAAACTCTTGTCACTCCTGGATTGCAAATTATTCATTTGAAGTGCAACCATTGTTTGACCTCATTTACAAAAATGTAATGGCACAGGTGGACAGCTGAAGCAGAGGAAGTATTTGTCAGGATGAAAAAGCTTTTGGTCAGCACTGCAGTTCTGGCACTCCTTGACTATAAAAAGCCATTTATTCAAATGGCTGATTGCAGGCAGGGACACATGGCATCAGTGCTGCTTCAACCATTTGGGGCAAAAATGCATCCAGTGGCATATTATTCCACAAGACTGGATGCTGTTGCAAGAGCCCTTCCTCCATGTGTGCAAGCTGTAATAGCCGCATCCATGGCAGTTCAAGCATCTGCAGGAATTGTTCTTTCATCCTTTGACCCCGAATTTCACACATGCAGTGTCTGTTATTTTATCCCAGAGTAAGATATCAGTTCTCTCACCATCCAGATACCTTGCATGCATGACAGCGTTACTGTCACAGCCACATTTAACTATCGAGCATTGCACAGTATTGAATCCAGCAAGCTTTTTGCCAATTTCCACTGATTGAGAACCTCATGACTGGTTGGCAGAAATTGAAAATGAAACACCACGTTCTGATTTACAGGACACCCCTTTGGATGATTCAGATCTCACATTGTAGATGGGTCATCAAAACGTGATTGTGATGGATCAAATTTGTCTGGCTATGCAGTCATCACTCATGACACCGTTTTGAAAGCCCAAAAACGTCCACCCCATTTTTCAGCTCAAGCCGAAGAGCTGATTGCTCTGACTGAAGCATGCAAATTGGCACAAAATAAAAAACTTCCAGTTTACACCGACAGCCAATATGCATTTTCCACTATTCACCACTTTGCACAGCAGTGGGAAAACAGAGGCATGATTACATCAACAGGGAAGCCTATTCAGCATAAACACCTTATTTTGGAGCTGCTTGAAAGTGTCAAACTTCCATCACAGCTGGCCATATGCAAATGGCAGTGATCCGGTTTCTCAAGGTAAATTTTGCGGATCAAACTGCAAAAGCAGTTGCACAAGGCTTGCAACCTGGACAAAGCAAATCTGATTCTATTTTGACACTGACTGAAGAGCTGTCGCATGACATTCTTGAAGCTCAAAAAAGCAGCACCACAAGCTGAAATTTACAAATGGCTAAAGAAGGAGTTATTCTTCAAAGCTCTACAACTGTAAGGCAAATAAGCCTATTCTACCACACAAACTGTTTCACCAAGTCTCTACCTTGTTGTATGGCGTTTCACATGTAGTGGGGGGGGGGTTATCTACATTGAAAACCTTTACTGCCTATGGGTTTAGCTAGTTTGCCACAGTTTTGTAAAAAATGTTTGATTTGTGCAAAAAACAGTGCACAGGGAATTTTTAAACCTGAAAGAGGCACGTTTCCACCCTCCACTTATCCATTTCAGAACATTTGCATCGACTTTGAGCTGAATAAGTGTGAGGGCAAGAAAAATTGTCTGATCATTTGTGATACGTTTTCTAAATGGGCAGAAACTCTTCCCTGTACACATCCAAATGCAATCACAGTGGCGAAGACATTGCTTGCCAAGATTGTACCTAGGTTTGGAATACCTGAGAAAATTTACGGATAATGGTACACATTTTGTAAATCAAGTTACATCACATTTAGGCACAGCACTCAACATCAGTCTGAAGAATCATTCAGCTTATCCACAATCTGCAGGATTGGTGGGACGCACAAACAGAACTATTAAAGAAAAACTCAGGAAAACAATGGCAGAAACAGGTCAAAATTGGATTTATTGCCTCCCATTAGTCTTGTTTTACATGACGATAATCCCAACCAAAGGGGGGGGTTGTCTCAATTTGAAATCATGTATGGCAAACCATACTTGCTACCACCTTTGTGACCATTCAGTCCTAGTGATGAAGTGTGTTTAGCGGATTACATGAGAAGGATGTTGACTAACAGAGGTTATCGCTGCTACTTTCCCCAGGAGTGTTCACGAGGAAGCTGCACCAATCTTGGCTAAGCCAGGAGACCTTGTCGTCATCAAGAAGAATTGGACTGATTCACCCTGGCAAGGACCACAAAGTTGTCCTGTCAACACCAACAGCAGTGGAAGTTGAAGGATGGACTCTTGGGTGCATTTAACACACTAAACATTACCCTACTCAGAACTCACAGCTAGGGACTACTGAATAAATATTGGCAACTTCATTTCATTAAAGACTTTCAGCAAGAGACTTTAATTGTTTCCCTATACAAGCACTGACTGATGACGTCCCACGCGGGGCTCTAGTACTAGCTTGGGATAGTGAAGCAAACTGTTGACCATCATGGAGGGACAAGAAGTGGAAGGAAGACGTTCAATCATTAAATCATGTAGTTTTTGTTTCCTTTGCATCATCCTAGGGGTGACATTTTTACTTTGTTTCTTTTAGCTGCCCCACAAACCATACACTGTAGTGCTAGGGACCTTGCACATATTCAGCATAATTGGCTAGAGCTACATGAGCATCAGGATCATGAATATGCTGCTGTAGCATCATCTCACTTTGGCTCAGCAATAATTATTCTTCTGCCTAAAGACATTTTGTTTCACCCAGGAGTAAGACAGTCAAAAAATGGATTTTCTTCCTCCAGGCCACAGCTGAAATCCCATTCCTTGGTTAAAACCAGCCTAAGGAATTTCCCCAATGTCCGGCTTTGGTTTATTGCCCCCATAAACATGCAACAGACCTGGGCTACACAGATCTACAACTCAGCTAATTTCCTTAAACTCTGGGACATGCTGGATTTAACCAGTGAACTTTAAAGTACATTACAAACTCAATTCTAAACCTTCTTTTCAGAACTATGAAAAGCAAATGGACTGATGTTTTTAATGTGGAAAATCAATAATATGTGAAATGCATTAATCTGTGATTTTATATATATATGTATGTTAATGTTTAAATGAATGTTTATTCCTGCATGTTGATTTAGAAGCACTGCTTATAAGATACACTAAGGTTAGTTTAGTTATACCTAAGTGTGTATATTCCAATGTATCAGAAATTTGCCTCTAAAACCATGTGACTCCAGCAGCCAATCTCTGCAAGACAACAATTCTTCATCCCACTGGTCCCTTGTAGACTGTTTTTGGACTAAAGGTTCATCGGGCCTCCCACAAAGGACTCTCATTGGCTGAGATTCCGGTCAGTCCGGAAGCCCGCGATATGCTCAACAGAACTTATATAATAGGAGGGAGACCCCTGCTTCAGCCTCTTCTTCTCTTCGCCCCTTCTCGCCTCCGATTCATTTTTTTTGGACGGTCGTCTCTCTCTATTGTCTACACACAGCAAGGAAGAACAAAGGACCGTCTGATCAAAGACTCTACCACGTGCCGCTTTTCTGAACACAGAGCAGATAACTCGTAATTTGTTTATGTAACTTTGAATTTTAATGCTTTTCCTTTTTCTCTTAAATGCCTAGGAATTCCTATTTCTTTGAGCTCAATTCTTAATCGGAGTTAAACTCCAATTTTTATTAATTTCTTTCTTTGTTAAACTTTCTGTAAAATCACCATTTGTTTAATTTTAATGTAAACTTTAATCTTGACTATTTTTATAATATTTTCTTGACCAATCACATACCAGAGGCTATGATTTTTATCTAAAGTCCGAAGCTCTTTAATTTGAGATCGGATTAGATATCTTTAATTATTATCGAAGGCCTCTGAGGAGACGCAGCTCCCACATCACGTGCAGCTAAGGAATCAGCGCGCTTCTGCAGGATTTCAACCATCGAGATCCAACTTACGATCTCATGAATATCATTCATCGTCAAGAGAATATTTGTGGGACAAATATTCTGGGTTTTGCTCCTGAACACTTCAAAACTTCATGAGGACGACGACAGAACCATCATCGAACGAGGATCACGTGAGCTGCAACTTTCATCTGCTGAATTAAACATCTGAGGTTCGGTAATAATTTGTATATCTAATCACATGCAAATTAAGAAGCCCTTAACATAACTTCTTTTCATTAAAATTCCGTTTTTATTTTCTTAAGATTAATCCAGGACTTTTTCCATATAATTAGTAAACTTTCTCCATAAATTTGCGTTGTTTCCATAATCTGTTAACTCAAACTGATAGAAATTAGTTTCTCAGTTTAACCCTGGTTCCGAAAATAGACCTTGTTAATCATTTACAAGATATATTTTATGATTAATGAAATTACTGCAATGTCTGTTAATCATTTTGTTTAATAAATATGTGAAAATGAGAGAAGTTGTTGAGAATTTATTTCATTCCGAGTCTGTTCAAGCACAGGTATCGAATTCACGGAAAATTTTTTGAGACTGATTGATTAATTTATTGAGTGATTAAACAGGTATAAAGTGAAATTAAAGATTAAAATTGCTTCTCAAAGATAGAAGCTGGCGCCCCTACGAGTGTTAACTTTTCTGATGTATATGAACGAGAATTGATCTCAGATTCCAATACATCAAAATAAATTAAATTCATACCTGATCATATTCATATTTATTAATATTCCCTATTTTACGCTACACTGCCAATACATGGAGGTATGCTAACATACGGCCAGGGCAGCTAATCGTTCTAATTTTTATGTTTGCTCCTGAGCGCCAACATCAGCTGGACAGACTGCTGTTGTGGCTAAAATGATGGAACCAGAAAAGGCTCCGTTTCTTGCAGAAGGCTATGGAAAGGGACTATACAAAAAAGATTTTGAATTGCTCTTGTGAAACCTTTCATCACTCTACCAATCAGAAAACTTATGGCACCCCTTACTCTGTAAGGGCAAGGTTGGTTTCATCAGGGACCTTCTCTTTCTGTTTGAAGGGAAGTGGTAACCTTCTGGGTGACCTACCCCTTTCTCGGTGTGAAACGGTGTACAGTGTGTGCCGCACCTGTAATGCTGGTACCCTGACCAATCGTGTGGGCAGGTGGTGTCCACAAGCTAACCGTTGTTATTACGGGCCTGTCACCATGCTGGAGCTCTGCAGTACTGCCATCTATAACTTCCATATGTATGGTGCACATATAGTGATGGGTGGTTGGTGGCTGTGGTCGTAAGGCGTATTCTCATCTTCCTATGAATTGGACAGGAGTCTGTGCCCCCGTCTTTGTGACTGACAACACCCTGATTATGTCAGTGGGTCAGGCGGGCAGAGGGAAGCGAGACCTACCACAGGATGCCATTTTCACACCACATGACTACATCTGGGATACGGACGTGCCAGAGCAGTTTAAAATACTCACTGCAGGCCAAACAGTAGTTCAGTCGCTGTTCCCTTGGGTGGGAGTGGCAAAGAACACTGGGTTGAGACTCTTAACTACAGATTACTGTGGGCACATATGTTGGTTATATATGCTCCAAATATATTGCTGTGTGTTTATTGTGTGCTGCACGTCTCAGGGAACAAAAGGACTGAGTCTCCAAGAGACAACGAGAGAGTGTGAGATTTGGTCTTTGTTTCAGGGAGATGACCTGGGGAGATTCCCGGACCACCAGAGACTAAAGGACAATGGTGTGGAAGATCAAAGGGGTTACATTGTGACTGGGATTAAGTACCATGTGACTGTATGTTTGCTTAAACACCATGTGACTTCAGTTTTGATGTCCGGGGTATAAAAAAGGAGTTGTGAGATTATTCTTCCTCTTTTTTCCTGCTTTGAGATTGTTGGAGTATGTGATCTGTGAATAAAGCTGAACCTGAGGAATAACTCGGTCTCATCCTTGTGCACATTCTCCACATTACAATCTTTTGTGAATTTTTCCTTAGCTGCCTGGAAAGGTGAAAGGGAAGAAATGACTGCTATAAGACTTGTAGCAATACAGAATAGAATGGTACTGATCAGTTGACCGCCGCCCATGGGGGTGTGTGCGCAACTGTAGGTCAGTACTGTTGCACCTTTATACCTGCACATGATGCAGATGGAGATGTCATTGCCTCAGCCATACGTAATCTGACTGCCTTGCAGGCTGCTGGAGCTAAGAATAATGTTAATGACTCATCACACTGGATAAGCTGGTTGTTTTCCTCATGGAGGAGTCTTGCCATAAACTTGATGATTTTTGTAGTGATACTTGGACGCTAGGAATGACACATGAAAAGACCATGATATGATGTTGAGGCTTGTTCATGTGAATTTAGTGTTATATCATGAGGCCACCCCACTGGAGGTGATGGGGAAACACCAGCTTAAGGTTTTATGAGTACAGAGTAAAAGTATGACTGACATGCAGAAAACTGAAAGGAGATGTATGCTCATGTGAATTTGAAATGTACTGAGTCGCAAGAGTAATCAAATATGTCTTGAGGTTCAGAGAAGTTGTATTATCCCTGTTTGAAATTTCTCACTTTAGTTTGTTCTGTTTTAATATATGTTGCACTTGAAATCATCATGTTACTAATCAGTGTGGAGGAACGAAATAAGTGCAGGCGGACACGGCGAACTGACGTTTAAAAGGGTGCTTTATTCATCCATCACGAGGCTCGCCCAGCGCTGTGGCAGCGTGCTGGAGCAAGCCCTGAGTCTCTAGGTCAGCAACAGATTCAAACTAATGCTCAATTTAAGTAAGACAAAATTTATAGTTTAACAACCATCACAACAACTTGGTATCTAAACTCAGTGTAAATGGTGTAGAGATTGAAAGGGTATCCGAAACTAAATTTCTTGGTGTAATAATTGATAAACTGTGTTGGAAGTCACATTATATTAAAGGTAAAATATCCAAATCAATTGCAATACTACACAGTGAAATATTTGCTGAATCAACCCACACTATATGCCTTGTATCATTCATTAATACTCCCATACATGACATATTGTACTGAAGTATGGGGAAATACATATAAAACAAACGTATATCCAGTCTTTATGCTTCAGAAGAGAGCTATTAGAATAAACAAAGCTGCTTACAGGGAACCAACAAACCCACTTTCTTAAATTAAAAGCTCTCAAGTTGAAAGATCTGGTTGACTTTAAAACTGCAGTAATAATGTTTATAGTGAAGACTATCACTGCCCGCAAATATCCAAAAGCTGTTCCAAATAAGGGAGAAACAATATCATTTCAGAGGAACATGTATATTTCAAAAACCTTCAGTGAGAACTACCACCAAGCAACACCGTTTCAGTGCAAGGAGTCAGATTATGGAACAGTTTTGGACCTGAATTAAAATCATGTACAACCCTTGGACAATTTAAACAAAAACTAAAGGAAGAAATACTCCAAACATATATACAAGATGACAAAAATCACATAAGGATTGTCATATCCAGTCTGCGTTGTGTTGCTCCCTAGTTGTGTCACATTTTGTCTTAGCTTTGTTCCGAGTTATAATCACTCTTGTTTTGTTTTTCTTTTGAATTCCTGGATGGAATATGGGTGGGCAATATAAGCTGCGGCTTCAGCCACCCCCCTTTTCGGATAACTTATTAGACAATAACTCCTGATTATACAGTTCAACATTTGACCTTGTTGGATTTTCTTCCCCCTTTGTTATATTATTCTGTTTCTTTTAATCTGTACTTTTAATCTATCCGAAATAAAGATTGGTTATTGAGTCAGTCTCAATTCAATTTTGATCCAATGAATTTTTGAAAAACTAATGTGGCACATGAACTCACTTTTGAATGTACTTGCAGTCAACGTGCTTCATTGAAATGATTCATGTCAGCTGACTCACTCAGATTTGAGGCCACAATAAAAAAAATTCTTTAAAGCATAACCTGGCACTTGCAAAATCTGCTCTACTGAGGTGCATCAACATGATAATTGTGCTTAAATACAATGAAACCGTCACATCCCACCACTGGTTTTCACAGGTGTATTTCCCTAATCTGTTTTGAACTTGCTTTAACCAACCACCATCCATTTCGGTCTTTGTGCATCAGGGCAAAGACAGTTGCAAGGTCGGTTGTGGGGTGGCTCCTTATCCACTTGGTTAGATCAGTGATGAGGTGCGGCTCCATGAACGGCAGCTGTAACAGCAACGTGAACAGCACATGCAGACCGTCACAGAGCTTGCAGCTGACGCACGTGAAGCAACGGAGCAGGAAGCCGCCTTCCGAAGGGAGTAGATGGCACACACTACCTTCAACCAAACTTTCCTGGCTGAACTGGGCAGGCTTGTGGATGCAATGAATGGCCGGTGTGTGTAACCCTGTCTCCCCACCCCCAGTGTTTTTGTAACTTGTGTACGTACTTTGGCTGCTATAATAAACCAGTAACTGTTTGACTCTTTTCCCACCAGTGCCATAACGGTTATGATGCAATTACATACACATCCTCTCTTCTGACCAAATTCTGCTGTACATCAGGTTAGGTGTCTGTAGCACATATAGGATGAAATTGCTGCAGGGTCCCTGTGCCTTTAAATGGCAGATGCTCATGAGTAAGCCACTATAAACAGGACAACCCCTCACAGCACCAGTAAACATCCAGGGAACAGACATCGAGATGGTGACATCCTACAAGTACCTGGGTGTTCATCTGAACAATAGACTAGACTGGTCACACAATGCTGATGCACTCTACAAGAAGGGACAGCACAGGCTGTTCCTACTGAGGAAACTCAGGTCTTTTGGTGTACAAGGGGTGCTGCTGAAGACATTCTGACACGGTGGTGGCATCAGCCATCACTTTTGGAGTGGTCTGCTGGGGCAGTGGCATTACCGCAGCCGATAGGAAGAGACTGAACAAACTAATCAAGAAAGCTAGCTCTGTCCTGGGGCAGCGCCTTGACCCAGTGGAGGAGATGGGAGAGAGAAGGATGGTGGCTAAACTGTCATCTCTGCTGGAGTCCGAGTTCCACCCTATGCAGGACACACTGAATGCACTAAGGAGCTCATTTAGCAGCAGACTACATCATCCTAGGTGCGCAACCGAGAGGTTTCGCAGGTCCTTCCTACCAACGGCTGTCAGACTGTACAACCTAAGCAGGGCTGCTCGCAGAGATAGCAAAAAGACGTGACAACCTAATAGTACTGAATGCAAAAGACGCAATAGACTTACACAACGGTCCCCTCCGGTATACAACTAGGAAAATACCGGTAGCTACGGAGGGTGACAATATGTATGGGTACATAATCATACCATGTAGGATAACTAAGTAGACGGTTATGCTGTTTCATTCCATCTAGCTGCAATGCTCCGCACTGTGTGTGTTTATATATTTACATATTTATTCCATCTAGCTACGGTGCTCCGCACTGTGTGTGTTTGTGTTTGCATATTTGTTCCATCTAGCTATAATGCTCTGCACTGTGTGTTTATATATTCACATATTTATTCCATTTTGCTACAAGGCTCCACACTGTGTGTGTGTTTATATATTCACATTTATTCCATCTAGCTACAAGGCTCCACACTGTGTTTGTATGTTCATATATTTAGTCCATCTAGCTACAATGCTCCGCACTGTGTTTATACATCTATATATTTATTCCATCTAGCTGCAATGCTCCACATTGTGTGTCTATACATTTATGTTTAAATGTATACTCGCTGCTCTTTTTTTTCTTGCTTTCTGATTGTTGCTTTGAGTGTTGCTATCCCTGTGCTGTTGCAATCCTGGAATTTCCCCGTTGTGGGACTAAAAGGCTTCTCATCTTATAAAGGCAGGTGTGTGTGCCTGGGTTGTTATCTCTGATACTGTGCACACTGCGCTTCCTGGTTGGGCATCGTTGTCATTACTGCTGCAGACTGTTGCCCCCTGGTCTGCTCTCTATTTGGTGTGCATTGCACTTCCTGGTCAGGCGTTGCTGTTGTGACTACTGCAGCTAAGCATGTCAGTGGGATTTTGATCCTTTTGTCAATTTAGCAGTTTTAGATTGGTTGGTTTTTCTTTAGGCTGTCACCCTCTGGTCTGTTTTCTCCGAGGCTCAGTGTGTGCTGCACTTTCCAGTTAAGTGTTGTTACTACTGTTGCAGGTAAGCGTGTCGGCAGGTTTAAAAAAAAACAAAACAACAAGATGGCGGCAACTGTTTATATACATCTGCACCTCAACTGCAACCATTTGAACAAATGCCATATCTGCTGCTGTCTGAATATCACTGCAGTATTTATCATGTGCCATCATATGTTACTATCTGCACCTACACTACTGCACTGAAATACACTACGGCTATTCATCTCTAGCTGTCCGAATTTAGGATTGCTGGATTTATTACCACCAATAGTTTACCTAAAGCAATCGTTTACCACTATGGAGGTCAGAGTCCTGGCTGCCATTGGCACCATGGGTTGCATCACTGTATAGACTGCTGTTGTCACCGTTCTCGTTTTTCGTTTATTTTAATCCAGCCCAATTTCCTTCCTTCATAAAATGCACACCAATGTAGAGAGAGAAACGCCATTTCAATTCTCCTGTATGTCCTGCACGTATAGTAGTATTAAAATCTTTGAATCCTTGATTTCCTTGCCAATTTAGCCATTTGTTGCTCGTCATTTAGCCTATTTGGTCTCTTTTTAGGCTGCTTTCTGTTACTGCCGTCGTGATTCACAGCTAGATCAGCACAGTAACAAACCGCTGGTGGAGTCACTGTCTCGGTGCAGTAATTCCACCGTTGATTGGAGCCGCGTGTCGTCGCCTGTGGCGTGCTCCTGCACTGCGTGCCCATTCAGTGGCTCCCATTAACACTGCTATTCTACCTCTTGGAGATTTTTTTTTTTTTTTTTTTTTTTTTAAAGATTTGTGCGAGACACCTTGATGTGAGTGGTGTGTCATTGCATTTTAGAGGTTTTATATCATTGAGGTCATTTTTACTTGTGGACTTGTTGGAAAAAATCTTTTGGGGAGGGCTTATTGCTTTTTTTTTTTTTTTTAATGGCGCCGAAAGCAGGGGGTCGTACCAGCAGCAACTTTTGTGTCTTTATCTGCTTATTCCTGTATATAGTGTGTCTATTAACCAGGGCTTGGTAGGAAGATTCAGATTAAGACTGGACCAACTTTTCTCTATTTTAGCCACGTCTCTAGTTTTCTTTCCTCTTCCTTGGGCAATGAGATCAACAGAGGTGGGGGCGGACACATCGTTTACACACGCGAACAGCTGATTGCACTGAGGAGGCCGGTGTTCTGCCATTTTACCATAGGTCATCAGAATAAGCGACTTTCACATCTCTGCTTGTGCAAAGCATCATGGGATCGCAGCTACCAAACAAACCACCAAAAAATGGCAGCGGTTAATCTAAACTTGAATGAAAAATGCTCCATCGATACATTTACATTATGGAAAGTGGCTGATCTATGAGTATATTGTATGCGTAGAGGTTTTGCCAGTTGTACTCGCAAATGCAAGGATGAACTTGTTGCGCTTGCATTTCGCGGCCACGTTGCAGAAATTGCCAGTAGTGTTGTCTATGGCCGAGGAATCCGAACAGATTCAATGTGACTATGCACGCTTGTTTACGTTTGAAGTGGAGGGTGAAATGCTGACAATTCCCGACCCCTTGGGACTTAAGGAAGGCTGGGAGACCAAAATCGATGCTGTGTCAAAATCGCCCCCCTGTATGTCAATCTTTATTTCAGATAGATTAATAGTACAGATTAAAAGAAACAATTTAACAAAGGGAAAGAAAATCCAACAAGGTCATATTAGACAATAACTCCTGATTATACAGTTCAACATAAGTTATCCAAAATGGATGATGGCTGAAGCCGCAGCTTATATTGCCCACCCATATTCCATCCAAGAATTCAAAAGAAAAACAAAACGAGCAATTACAATTCAGAATAAAGCTAAGACAAAATGTGAAACACACAACACAGACTGGATATGACAATCCTTATGATTTTATGTCATCTTGTATATATGTTTGGAGTATTTCTTTAGTTTTTGTTTAAATTGTCCAAGCGTTGTACATGATTTTAATTCAGGTCCAAAATCGTTCCATAATCTGACTCCTTGCAATGAAACAGTGTTGCTTGGTGGTAGTTCTCACTGAAGGTTTTTGAAATATACATGTTCCTCTGAAATGATATTCTCTCTCCCTTATTTGGAACAGCTTTTGGATATTTGCGGGCAGTGATAGATTCTTCACTTTAAACATTACTACCGCAGTTTTAAAGTCAACCAGATCTTTCAACTTGAGGGCTTTTAATTTAAGAAAGAGTGGGTTTGTTGGTTCCCTGTAAGCAGCCTTGTTTATTATTCTAATAGCTCTCTTCTGAAGCATAAAGACTGGATATACGTTTGCTTTATATGTATTTCCCCATACTTCAGTACAATATGTCATGTATGGGAGTATTAATGAATGATACAAGCTATATAGTGTGGGTTGATTGAGCAAATATTTCACTCTGTAGTATTGCAATTGATTTGGATATTTTACCTTTAATATAATTAATATGTGACTTCCAACAGTTTATTAACAATTTAGTTTTGGATACCCTTTCAATCTCTACCCCATTTACACTGAGTTTAGATACCAAGTTGTTGTGATGGTTGTTAAAAACTAAGTTTTGTCTTACTTAAATTGAGCGTTAATTTGTTTGAATCAAACCACAGTTTAAGCTTTCCTAATTCCTTTGAGTGTATCCAAAAGTTGTTCCATATTGCTTCCACTGCATAATAAATTAGTGTCATCGGCAAATAATGTTAAATCCATTTTTTCCTGAAACTTTACATATATTGAACAACAATGGCCCCAAAACTGAACCCTGTGGGACTCCACGAGTAACCTTCAGTAACTGAGTTTGTTACCAACACATACATACTGATATCTATTCTTTAAGTAACTACATAACCAGGAGAGTGCTACCCCCCAATACCACAATTTTGTAGTTTCTTTAATAATAAATTATGATCCACTGTATCAAATGCTTTGAGATCCAGGAATACCCCAACTGAATACTCCATTTTCAACGGCAGTTGATATTTTTTCTATAAATTCCATTAGTGCAAATGCAGCTGTCCTCTTGTGTCTGAACCCATATTGCTGCTCACACAAATTATTCTTCAGTATGAAGTTGTCAATTCTCTCAGAATATTTTTTTCAAGTATCTTGGAGAATTGCGGCAATAGTGAAATTGGTCTATAGTTTGAAAGTCCCCCTCTGTCACCCGTCTTGTCGGAATTACTTATTTTCATTGCATTGGGAAATATACCTGTTTGGAGAGACAGGTTACAGATATACATCAGTGGTTTCACTAAGCATTCAATAATAGTTTTGACTAAGAGCATGTCAATACCATCACAGTCCGTAGATGTTTTACTTTTAAAGGATTTAACAATTTCAATGACCTCTCTCTCGTCTGTGTTCTTTATGAAAATGGAGTCTTTTATAGCAGTGTTTTTGCTTATTGTATCACCTGTGGGTGCTGTAATGGGTATTTCGAGCCAAATTAGGACCAATGTTAACAAAAAAGTTATTAAATTCATCTGCAGGTGAAGCTGCATTCACACCGAGTCGTTTTATTTTTTGAAAAATTGGTTGGGTAGCTTGTATTTCTGTTTTTATTTCCAAGAATACCGTTAAGTATTGTCCATGTATTTTTAATATTGTCTGTTTTTCTCCAGTTCTTTACTTTAATAGTCTCTTACAAAAATAAGTTAACATATAATATGTAGTATGTTTTATACCGCTGCTCTGCTTCTTTTGTCCTTTTCTTTAGGAAAGCTTTATATTTTTATTTTTTTATCACGCCTTTTGTAATCCTTTGGTTAACCATGGCTTATCGGCAAATTTACACTACCGTTCAAAAGTTTGGGGTCACCCAGACAATTATTGTGTTTTCCATGAAAATTCACTTATTTACCACCATGAGTTCTAAAATGAATAGAAAATATAGTCAAGACATTGACAAGGTTAGAAATAATGATTTGTATTTGAAATAATTTTTTCCACATACTCAACCTGCTCAAAGGAAGGTCAGTTTTATAGCTTCTCTAACCAGCTAAACTGTTTTCAGCTGTGCTAACATGATTGCACAAGGGTTTTCTAATCATCCATTAGCCTTCTGACGCAATGAGCAAACACATTGTACCATTAGAACACTGGTTTTTGGTGCAATATCTACATAGGTGTATAGAGGCCCATTTCCAGCAACTATCACTCCAGACATTTGCAGCTAGAATAGTCATTTACCACATTAGCAATGTATATTAGATATTAGAGTGTATTTCTGATTAGTTTAAAGTTATCTTCATTGAAAAAAAAAAGTGCTTTTCTTTCAAAAATAAGGAAATTTCTAAGTGACCCCAAACTTTTGAATGGTAGTGTATGTTTAAGCTTTTTCTTTACTAATGGACAATTTTTTCATAAAGAGTGGTTACAATGTTCATGAATGTGTCATAGGCTTCATTTACATCTGATACATAGACTTGTCTAGTCTTGCTTCAGCAAGTCTTCTTTAAGAGAACTGATTGTATTTTGTGATTTGTGTCTGAACGATTTTAAAGTTTTTTCTGTATTGGTCCCCCGTGTGGCCATGGATAAGTGCAAAGGTTGGCAAGTGGTCACAATCAGATTTATTGCCATTGTTCATGTAGTACACAAACTAGGAATTTGTCTCGGTGCCATGCTGCAACATTAAAAACATGAGATAAAGAGAAACTAAAAAACTAAAGGACTAAAAACATGCAATAAGTGTAGAATAATAATAATGAGTAATACTAGTCAAGGCAGTTTTAAATAAATTAGCAAGTATCAGATAATATGGGGTACCACAGTGCAGTCGATAATGCAACAGAAAAAACAGTGATGAATGACATGAGTCTGGTTGAGCTGCTGTATATAGTGCACGAGAGTCAATAAGTCACTTAATGTTCAGCAGTCTGATGGCAGAGGGGAAAAAGCTGTTCATGTGCCGGGAGGTTTTAGTCTGAATGGACCGAAGTCTTCTACCTGAGGGGAGGGGGGCAAACAGTACGTGACCAGGGTGTGAAGGATCGGCTATGATCCGGCCAGCACGCCTCCGGTCACTTATAATTCAATTCAACTTTATTTATATAGTGCCATTTCACAACAACAGTCAACAACAGTCATCTCATAGCACTATCAACTGAAGGGGGAACCCCCACAGTTGCAGAAAGACCCCAGCAATCAGGCGATCCCCTGTGAGCAAGCACTTGGTGACGGTGGAGAGGAAAAACTCCCTTTTAACAGGAAGAAACCTCCAGCAGAACCAGGCTCAGGGAGGGGCAGTCATCTGCTGCGACTGGCTGGGGGGTGAGGGGATAGAGAAGAAGAAAAGAACAGACATGTAGAGAGCAAACAGCACGATGGGGACTCAATCTATGGGAGAGAAAACAGATGTTAATGACCAGCAAAAAAAAATATTTCATTGAGAGTGAGGAAAGGAGTGAGGCCCAGTGCATTACTGGAGGTCCCCCGGCTGACTAAACCTATTAGCAGCATAACTAAGGGAGGGTTCAGAAACATGATCCCTCCCTAATTGTAGGCTATATCAAAAAGGTAGGTTTTAGCCCTATTCTTAACAGAGATCGAGTCTGACTCCCGAATCCAGATTGGCAGCTGATTCCACAGGAGAGGAGCTTGATAACTGAAGGCTCTGCCTCCCATTGTACTTTTGGAGATTCTAGGTATTACAAGTAATCCTGCATTTTGGGAGCGTAGTGCTCTGTTAGGATAATACGGTAGTATCAGATCTTTTAAATAAAAAGGAGCCTGATTGTTTAGAGCTTTGTAAGTAAGAAGGATTTTAAACTTAATTCTAAACTATGGGAAGCCAATGAAGGGAGGCCAGAACCGGAGAGATAGAGGCTGCTCGCAGAGATAGCAAAAAGATGTAACAAACTAATAGTTTTTTGAATGCAAAAGATGCAATAGACTTACACAATGGTCCCCTCTGGCATACAACTAGGAAAATACCGGTCGCTATGGAGAGTGAGAATATGTATGGGCACATAATCATACCATGTAGGATAACTAAGTAGACGGTTGTGCCGTTTCATCCCATCTAGCAACAATGCTCTGCACTGTGTGTGTTTATATATTTACATATTTATTCCATCTAGCTACAATGCTCCGCACTGGGTGTTTATATATCTACATATTATTCCATTTAGCTACATTGCGCCGCACTGTGTGTTTATATATTTACATATTTATTCCACCTAGCTGCAATGCTCCGCACTGTGTTTATATATTCATATATTTATTCCATCCAGCTACAATGCTCTGCACTGTGTGTGTATATATATATTTTATAGTAATATGTACATATGTATATTAGCTGCTCTTGCTTGCTTGTTTTTTTTCTTGCCTTCTGATTGTTGCTCCGAGTGTTGCTATCCCTGTGCTGTTGCAATCCTGGAATTTCCCCGTTGTGGCACTAATAAAGGCTTATCTTATATGATCTCTAGTACCTGTTAAAACTCTTGCTGCAGCATTTTGGATCAGCTGAAGACTTTTTAAAGATGTTTTAGGACAGCCTGATAAAGAATTACAATAATCTAATCTCGAGCTAACAAAAGCGTGGATCAGTTTCTCAGCATCACTCAGACAAGATGGTCCTAATTTTGGCAATATTATACAAATGATAGAAGGCAGTCTTAGAAACAAATTTAATATGTGAATTGAAGGACAAATCCTGATCAAAAATAACTCCAAGGTTCCTCACAGAGCTATTAAGAGAAAGAGTAACCGCATCCAAACTGAAAGGTTGATTTGGAAAGGAATTTCTAAGGTTTTTTGGACCAACAAGAATGACTTTAGTCTTATCTGAATTTAAATAGCAGGAAATTACAAGTCATCCAAGCTTTGATTTCCTTAAGACAGGCTTCTAACTTGGCTAATTGATTACCATCATCTGGCTTCACTGACAGGTATAATTGTGTGTCATCTGCATAACAATGAAAGTGTATACAGTGCTTTCTAATAATGTTGCCTAACGGAAGCATATATAAACTAAAAAGAGTAGGTCCTAGCACAGATCCCTGTGGAACTCCATGACTAAGCTTTGAGTTGAAAGAAAACTCATTTACATGAACAAACTGGAACCTATCAGATAAATAAGATCTAAACCACTGCAACGAAGTTCCATTAAGTCAACATAGTGTTCTAATCTATCAAGTAGAATATTATGATCGATGGTATCAAAAGCTGCACTAAGGTCTAAAAGGCCAAATACAGAAACTAGTCCATTATCAGATGCAATGAGGAGGTCGTTAGTGACCTTCGCTAAGGCTGTTTCAGTACTATGATGGATTCTAAACCCAGATTGAAACTCTTCAAGTAAACCATTTCCCTGCAGGTGGTCAATTAATTGCGTAGCAACAACTTTAAGATTTTTGAAATGAAAGGGAGATTAGAGATTGGTCTATAGTTAGCTAAAGCTCCTGGATCTAGCGTTGGCTTTTTGAGTAAGGGTTTAATTACAGCCGTTTTAAAAGCCTGCGGTACATGGCCTAAAGTTAATGAATTGATTATACAAAGAATAAAGCTACCAATAAGTGGGAAGACTTCTTTAAATAACCTGGTAGGAATAGGGTCAAAGACAAGTTGAAGGTTTGGATGAGGAAACTATTTTGTCTAACTCACAAAGGTCGATTGGAGTAAACTCATCAAGACAGACATCAATAGAAGGAGTTGTAGTAGTTACAGTAAGTTAACTGTGGGAAGAATCTGATTTTCTCTGATGGATGAAATTTTATTATTGAAAAAGTTCATAAATTCTTGACTAGTAAGTTCTAAGGGAATGCTAGGATTGACAGAGTCCTGACTCTTTGTCAACCTGGCTACAGTACTGAAAAGAAACCTGGGATTATTCTTGTTCTCTATTAATACAGAGTAATAACTCGTTCTAGCTTTTCTAAGATTTTTTTATAAATTAAAAGATGATTTCTCCAAGCTAAATAGATTTCATCTAAATTAATGGAGCGCCATTTTCCTTCTAATTGACGAGTCTTCTGTTTTAAGCTACGAGTTTCTGTGTTGAACCAAGGAGTTAGAAATCTCTGATTAGACCTTTTCTTTTTTAAGGGGGCCACCAAATCTAGAGTCTGATGCAGAGAAGCTGAAATACTATCCACCATGTTATCAATTACAGAAGGAGCAAGCTGTCTATAGCTTATTTCCGTTGTGTTGACACATGGCAGAGGAAACAATCTGCATAAATTTGGGAACAGCATCATCTGAGAGGCATCTACTGTAATAATATTTTTCTTTAGGAGCCAAATAGTCAGAAATAGTAAAATCAAAGGTTAACAGACAATGGTCTGACAGTACAGGGTTATGAGGAGATACTACAAGATTTTCTATTTCTATGCCATATATCAGAGCAAGGTCCAATGTATGGTGGAGGTAATGAGTAGAATTTCCTACTTTCTGAGAAAACCCAATCAAGTCTAATATTGAATTAAATGCCACATTAAGGCAGTCACCATCTACATCCACATGTATATTAAAGTCCCCTACTATCATAATTCTCAGATTTCAGCACTAAATCAGCTAAGAATGGGGGACGATAAACTATGGCAAATAAAATTGGGTTTAACCTAAAATTGCTAAAGTGCTCAATACTGAGGACCAGGCCCTCGAAGGAATTAACATGTTTTATGCTTTACATTATCTAGTAATTTGGAATGGTAAATTGTTGCTACTCCTCCTCCACAACCAGAACTTCTGGGATTTTGACAGTTTAAATAACCAGAGGGAGTTGATTCATTTAAACCAACATAATCCTCTTGCCCTAACCAAGTCTCTGTAAGGGAAATTAAATCAATCTGATGATCAATTAACAGATCATGGACTAAGAGACTTGGGAGTTAGAGACCCAATGTTTAATAAACCACATTTTTAAATTATGAGGAGGAACAGAGGCCAAATCGTTCAATTTAGAGGCTTTATGTTTAATTTGAGTTTTACCAAAATTTTGCTTAATCACTTTGGGATGCTTATACATTATATTTTTATTTACTTTGGAGGGAGCAGACAACGATTCTCTGATGGGAAGACAGGGGCTAAGCTGAGGGGTGGCGGATGAAGAGGAGCTGCAGAGAGGCATCTAAGACTGCGACTCTGCTTCCTGGTCCCAACTCTGAGTAGTCAAGGTTTTGGAAATTTGGAAATTTGGATAAAAAAAGATGCCAGATTGTTAGATAAATGAGAAGCACCATCCAAAGTGGGATGAATGCTGTCTCGTCTCAGAAGACCAGGTTTTCCCCAAAAAGAGCTCCAATTGTCAATGTAGCCCACGTCATTTTTAGGACACCACACAGACAGCCAGCGGTTCAAGGATGACGAGCGGCTAAACATGTCATCATTGGTCAGATTGGGGAGGGGCCCAGAGAATACTACAGTGGCAGACATCGTTTTTGCAAAGTCACACACCAATTCTACATTAAGTTTCGCGACTTCTGACTGCCAGAGACGGATGTCATTAATGCCAGCGTGAATAACAATTGTGGAATATTTACAGTTACTTTTAGCCAGCATTTTCAAATTTGACTCGATGTCGCCTGCTCTGGCCCCAGGAATGCATTTGACTATGGCCGCTGGAGTCTCTAGGTTCACGTTTCTGACTACAGAGTCGCCAATGATCAGAGTTTTTTTCCTCATGGTCACAAAGTGGATTAAAAAGACGGTGAAACAAGATGGTGGAATCCACGCGTCCTGGCTGGAATGGCTCTGTGGAGGCCCCTGAGGAAAAACGGTCTCATTTAAAACCTGAAGTATATAAAACTTCTGAGGGGAAAATAATTGTTGAGGATGAGCTGCTAAATTTCCTTGCAGTGAAAATTAAGACTGAGTCAGGATGAGATCGTCTTATTGGCCTCAAATACTTTTGACTCTGAGTGGATTGAGGCCTCGAAAAAAGTTCTGTTTGAGCTCTGCCCCACTACACAAAGGTGTGTTACACACAAGGGGGCCCAGAAAGATGTAAATAATTTAAAGAGTTGCCTTAAGGTGATGAATGAATGTGGTGAAAATCTACCTAGATTTGTCTCATTACCTGGATGATTTGCCGCTGGTTACATTTTCCAGCCTGGACTGCTCAAGCCTACTGATGAGAATGGAGCAGTTACGTGCAGAGGTTTGTGCCATGAAACAAACCATGCTGTTACAGAATAGCTCCAGTGAAGATCTACGCACGATAACCTCGGATATTGCCCGACGTGTAAGTGGCCTGGAGCAGTCTGCTGTACGGGCCGTGGATAAGGAGGCGCCCGCCCTGGGAGGGCCTGTCAGCCCCGCTGATGTCGGAGCGGAGGAGGGGGCCTGCCCGATGATCGACTCAAGACCTGGAGATACACGGGAATCTTACTTGACCGCTGGAGAGAAGGCTTTGGATGTGAATTCGGACCCGGTGGATCAGCCTATAACCGGAGAAAATTCTGGAACAGTAGCCTCTTCACCAGGATCTCCAACATGGAGTCAAGTAGTGAAAAAGGGACGAAGACGATCTGAGCGCACTGCAGATAAACCCAAGCCATCCTCTGCTCCAAACAGCCGCAGGAATAAAGCCAGCAACGCGGCCCCTGTTGTGGGTACGGGCTCTGGTAATATTAAAACAGTTCGGACTAAGACGGTGAGTGTGTTTGCTACCCGTTTTCATCGTGATTTGGAAGCTGACACTTTATCTGCATATCTTAAAGATAAGCTTGGACGAGAAGTTTTCTGTCAGAAAATCCTCACTGGGAACGGCAGGGTTAGCTCGTTTAAAGTAACGGCGGAATGCTCTGAGGTGGGGGATATGTACTAGCCAGAGCTCTGTCCAGAGGGCGCATTGGTGCAGCGATATTATGAGCCCCGGGGGGCTGGGAGGGCTGGAGCTAGTGGAGCAGCTGCTGTGTTGAATATGTGGGCACCCACGCATGATGGTGATCTTTCTTAACTCTTCCTCCTTTTTTGATGGGTATTAAGGTCATGTCTTACAACTGTCGTGGCCTTAAATTGGGGCAAAGTGCTGGGGAGAAAGCTCGCCGGTTAGTTATTGACAATTTATTGAACGATTGTGATATTTTGTGCCTTCAGGAGACGTTTCTTTCAGAACAAGACTTGGAACGTCTGAACTGTCTTAACCCTGATTGCCATGGTGCTGGGGAGTCTACAACTGACCTCAGCAAGGGGATTATCAGGGGGAGGATACCTGGAGGTGTGGCTATCCTCTGGAGAAAGAAGCTGGACTCCTTGATACAAGTGGTCCGACGTGGTGTAGATTGGTGTGCAGTTTAATTGTAATAAGGAATTCCTTATTATTAATGTACTGTATATACGCCATTTGAGTGTCAACAGAATGAGGATGAATATTTAAATAAGCTTGCCTTTATTAATTCTTATATGCAAGACTATAATAATACTTGTATTTTTATTATGGGGGACTTGAATGCAGACATATCTGACACTGACTCCTTATTTGCAAAACATATGTATCATTTTTGTTATGAGAACAACTTAATATTGTCAAGTAAGGTACTAATGCCTCCTGATAGTTATACCTATATAAGTGAGGCTTGGCACTACGTCCTGGCTAGATCATTGCATCAGCACTGGTGATGCACATAACTCTTTGGGTGGCATGAATATTTATTATGGGTTAGCAATGTCTGATCATATACCGTTTGAGATGATAATGTTGACTGTCTACCTGCACTTTGTCAAAATGTCAGACAGGATGAGGTGGGAAAATTAGACTGGGACACTCTGAGGAAGAAATTGTAGAATGTTGTGTTCATACAGATAAATCATTGAGTAAAATATGTCTTCCTAGAGATGCTGTAATGTGCAGCGATGTGAACTGTAGCATTGTTGAGCATAAGAAAGACCTTTGTAGTTTGTACAATGCTATAGTTAACTCTCTGTATAAGGACAGCAAGCCTTATTATAAGAAAATACATAAAACACAATGTTAGACCTGGCTGGAATGAGGCCGTAGCTGTGCCTTATTCTGAAGCTCGGGAAGCATATAAAGCATGGGTGGTGGCTGGGAGACCCAGACAAGGGCCAGAATTTGAGATGAAATGTACAAATGCAAAGTTTAAGTATGCTATTCGTCATATTTCTAAAAATGAGCAGCTAATGAGAAGTAATTCCTTGGCCAAGAAATTGTTAGATAAGAATGTCACAGATTTTTGGAAGGAGCTTAGACGGATTAGTAACAGTAAAACGTCTTTGCCCTGTACTTCGGAAGGCATTTCAGGTACAGAAAATATTGTGGATCTTTGGCGGCAACACTTTTACTCATTATTTAATTCAACTAAGGATGAAACTTATAAGGTAGGGAAAGTAGAAAGGGACGATTCGCTCCTGATCGACACTCATGCAGTGACCAAAGCCATTAGAGAGTTATCAGATAACAAAGCGAGTGGTTTAGACTGTATTTCTGCTGAGCATCTTAATTATGCTAGCTCAAGAATTGCTCCTCTTCTTGCAATCTGTTTCACCAGCTTCATGATTCATGGGATGTTACCAGAATCTTTGTTGTGTTGGTACCAGTCATCAAAGATAAAGCTGGCAAGCTGTGTAGCCTGGATAATTACAGGCCCATAGCTATAGCCAATATAATATCTAAAGTACTGGAAAAAAATCATGTTTGAAAAATTAAATTTATTCATCAAATCTACTGATCATCAATTTGGATTCAAACCCCATCATGGAACAGATCTGTGCATATATGCTTTAAAAGAAATTATAAATAAGTACAGAAATCAAAATTCTTCAGTTTTTCTGTGTTTTGACGCCTCCAAGGCGTTTGATCGTGTTAATCACAAGATATTGTTTAGGAAAATGATTGACGGGGGTTCCCAAGTACTTAGTACGTATCCTGATTTACTGGTCTGCACATCAGAAGATGCTGGTGAAATGGGGGAAGAGTCATTCATCCCCATTTGGTGTGAGCAGTGGTGTCAGACAGGGCAGTATACTATTCCCTATTCTATTTAATCTTTACATGGATGAGTTGTCAAAGCAACTGAATGCCTGTAAAAACTGGGTGTTTAATAGGGAATAAGTTAGTGAATCATTTTATGTATGCTGATGATCTAGTTATTCTCAGTCCAAGTAGTGCTGGTCTTCAGGAATTATTAAGAGTGTGTAATGCTTATGGAGAGGAAAAGGACATAAAATATAATACAAATAAGAGTTGTGGGCTGATTTGCCGCACTAGAGAAGATTTGTTAATGAAATTCCCTGTCTTTGAATTGGCAGGTAGGGAATTAATTGTCAGGGATAAAATTAAATATCTGGGACATTTTATTAATGATAGAATGATGATATTTTCAGACAACGGCACAAAATCTACATGCAAGCAAATATTCTTGCACGCAGATTTGGTTTTTGTTCAGATGAGGTGAAACTGGTTCTTTTTAAAACCTATTGTACACCTTTATACACTGCTCATTTATGGATAAATTATAGGAAACAAAGTATGCAGAAATTACAGGTTGCTTACAATGATGCCTTAAGAATTTTACTTAAAAAGCCTCGATGGTGCAGTGCTTCCGAGTTATTTGTCTCATCACGTGTAAATACTCTGCATGCAGTAATAAGGAATCTTATGTATAAATTCATCTGTTGGCTTGATGTATCTAGAAATGAAATCATTCAAGTCATGTCTAGCATTAAGCTCAGTTCTATTCGCCGTCAGTCAGTTTAGAAGGCACTGGTACAGTTGTCTTTTTAAAGTCTGTACTGTCTTTGTACTTCTCTTAGCAGTTGTGTCTTAGTGTTTTTTGTAACTTTATTCCAGACTCGAGGTCCATCAAAAAAGTAAAAAAAAAGTACAAAACAAGACAGTTGAAACAAAGTCTTTGATAGCTTACCATCTAGTTGCACTTGACTTTTGAATTGCTTTTCAGTGTAATATTCACAATGATTATGAATATTATTGAAAAAGTGGTTCAGGATCAATATTTTCCATCTCTTGTAGTTTATGTTCGGCGTAATGGCATATTTTCCGAGTTTGAATTTCCTCAGTCTGTCAAATGACTTCCTCCAACTGGGGATAATTGATGTCTACTCAAGTCAGTCATAAGTTTTTTTGTTTGTTTAGTTCCCCCCCCCCCCCCCCAAGTACATTGACATGGTATGTCAAAAGAACTATTCTTGCCGTGTGTGGATATGGATTTTTAGTCTTAATTTTCTTAATCAGTGTTCATCTGTATTTATTTAAGTCAGTAACATCTGATTATTACTCTTTGCTTCCTCAGGTGTTCTATTTAGTTTGATCCAAACTCTACAATTTCTTGTCCATGTTGCCTGCATCTTATTGTTTTTTCAGCATCCGTGCTTGCCGTGCTATTTCAGCATTAGTTTTTGTTAGATGTTCATTTAGGTAAACTTCTGTTCCCCGTAGCTTTCTGGCCTGCCTCAGTATGTCATTCTTTACCCTCCTGTTCACAAAGCACATCACAATTGATTTCTTTGTTTTATTATCTTTTCTGGGTAAAGCATGACAGGCTGAAATTGCATTTGCTTTGACCTTTATATTTCTACTATCAAGGAACTGAAGCACCTGGTTTTCCAGGGAGACCGATTCGCCCAGGGGAGCATCCTCACCTCTCATTCCTGCTGTATCATGAGCATATGATTGATATTTAATGTCTAGTCCACTTATAATTAGATCATCCATACAAGAATATTGTTCAAGATCCGACGCGTCACTCCAAGTCTGCAATTTTTTTGTCTTTATCCTTAATTGTTAATTTTAATTCCCGGACTTCTTCCATTAGCCCTATTATTTTAGCCTGCTGACTAACCACTTTGGTCAGTTCTTCTGACAAGTTCAGAGAATTTTGATCTTCCATTTCCTCCTCCTTTGGTGGCATTTTTACTGACCTGTGGATAGTAAAACAATCTCTGCTGGTGTCGCCGGTATCCGATCTGACCGACCTCGAATCCAGCTGGGCCTCAGCTAGCCCCCTCCGCTGCTTACCGCCGCTGTAACAGAGCTGTCCAGCCAGGGTACCGGCAGCTCCTCCACTGCTCCTCCTATGTATGCCGACATAGCAGATTTGTCAGAGGACCAAGCACCCTTGCTTGCGAGACTCCCAAACGACAAGGAAGATAAGCAAGTGGTTTGAAAGCTGAACTTTGGTTTTGTCATTTCGAGTAAATTTCACTACAAGGCAGAGCCTGCTTACTTAGATCTATAGGTCGATACTATAGTTTAAGTACCACACGTTTTCAGTGATTTGCAATTTTATTTTATACCAGCGTACTCCTCATTGGCTGTGTAGATCAAGCTTCATTACCAATATACAAAGAACTATATCCTAGATCCAGGCCTGCCTGTCTGTACCTACTACTTCAGGGTTTAGACTCGTGCAGGTCTAAATATGACATCCATCTTCTGCTTAATCCTTTTCGGGTCGCGGGGGGGGGGGGCGCTGGAGTCTATCCCAGCATCTTTGGGCGAGAGGTAGGGTACACCCTGGACAGATCCCCAGTCCATCGCAGGGCCAACACAGACAACCATTCACTCACCTTCATACCCAAGGACAATTTATAATCCCCAGTTTGATGCCAATTAACCCAACTTGCATGTTTTTGGCATACATTTTATAATATAATTCTCATTACCTATTACCAGACTTGTCAGCTAAGGCCCATTTTAAATAAAAAAATAGAAGTAGACCATTATGACTCTATAGGGCTAATATAAATAGGTTTATTTTTTTTAATATATGTAGACTACAATATTATGTTTTATTTTGCAGGAAAAGCATTCAGCTATTTTGCGTCACAAAATCTGTGGATACAGGAAGTATTTTATCATCCAATATCCCATGAATCCAAGTTGTGTCTGCTGATGAGCGAGTGTGTTCCATCCCAGAATGTGCACAACATCAAACACAAGCTGTGGTCCTGCTTTTGCAAGAAGACTGGGACGGTACATAGTGCCTACTGTACCTGCTTTGCTGGGTAACTAGGCATTTAGTAATTACATATAGGCATATATAAGTAATAAATTTCATTTGTATTAATCTTTCACTGACAGTACTCCAAAAAGTTCATGCATCAAGTTAAAGCTTTTAGTGGTTATAATTTTCGGCAGCTGTCACTATTATATTCTTAGTATGATTTTCCAATCATTTTTATTTTATTCATTATATAAATAAATTATATAAATAGGGTTTACTGTTTTAAAGTAGATGTAATCCTTTTAAAATGCTGATTTCTTTTCCTTTTTAGAGCAAGTTCAACTTGCCATCACATTGCAGCCATGCTGTTTAAAGTAGACTACGCGTGGAACCATGGACACCACAGCTAGTCTTAAAGCTTGCACCTCAAACGTTTGGAAAGTGCCTAAGCTCAAGTCACTTGAGCCCATGCTTCTGAAAGACAGGGTTTTTGAAAATCCACATTATGTACACAAGAAGAGGCCAGTAGGACCAAGTCAAGCTGCAAGGTCATTGTTTACCCCAGATTGTTAAAAAAAATGATCGTGAGTCTAACCCTTGAGGAACTCAAATGCATTTTTTCCTTCTTTTACAACTTCTGCAGCCCTCCAGTATGCCTTGCCAGAATAGAGTGCCGCATACCAAGCACATGACAAATGTGGGTAGATTTGAGGAAGTCAAGCCTTCCATCATTACTAGCACCACTCCCTGAATTTGCCTCACATTTTGATTCAGCTGATGCACTCTGGCAGCATATACATTTGCCGAGGTTGACTTAATAGAATTAGCAATAAAGGACCAGATGGACTGCGAAGAGTGGAGAAAGATTTGGCAGAATCACTGCATTAAAATGCATCTAGTGCTGACAAAATTTAGGGCTGGCAAACTGCAGGATTCCAAGCCTCTACTGGATAGAGTGCTAGACCCGAGGCATTCATGACATCCCTGCATTAAAATATGGCCAACAAAATGAACTCCTTGCTATGGACATATACAGGGAAAGGTCCAAAGAAAGCATGTGAACTTCAAAGTGGAAAAATGTGGACTCTTTTTCGGTCCCGTGAAGTCCACATTGCTGCCTCTCCAGATGGTTTGGTGTCCTGTGACTGATTAGTCCATTTAGCTCTTCTACAGTTTTTCCTGCCTGAGAGATTGGACATTTGATCTCCAAGACACCCGTACCACAACAAAGAAGGGGACTGTACACCTGAAATCCAGTCACTTATTCCCAATTGCAGTATCAGATGGGGTGACTTGGTGTGATTTTGTTGTATACACACACACACACACACACACACAATGTGATGCTTTCATTTAACAAATCAATTTTGATGAGAAGTTATGGCATGAACTGTACTGCAAGCACTGCATTCTTCTGGGACATAGTTATACCTGCAATGATCCCACCAAGACAGTGATAAAGCGTTTTTATACTCAAATGAACTTCTTTCAAAACTGCAATTGGGCTTTAGAAAAAAGCACAGCACTATTACTGCTGCTACAAAAGTGGTCAATGATATACTTGTTGCTCTTGATAAAAAGCAGCACTGTGCTGCACTTTTCATTGATCTGTCAAAGGCTTTTGACACTGGACCACACAGTTTTAAAGCAAAGACTCATTAGTTTTGGACTGTCGGAACATGTAGTCTCCTGGTTCGCAAATTATTTGAGTGACAGGACCCAATGTATTAAATATGATGGTTTGTGTTCTGAAATTGTCAGTGTCCACAAGGGGGTGCCACAGGGTTCTGTATTAGGACCCCTCCTATTCATTATGTACATTAATGATTTAGGACAAAATGTGTCTGATGCTAGTTTGCATTTTTATGCTGATGACTATTTACTGCTTTGGCTCTTCCCCTGCTAATGCTGTTGCTTCTCTGCAGAAAGCTTTTAATGTGGTGCAGCACACACTTCTGCAGCTAAAACTAGTCCTTAATGCTGACAAAACTAAACTGATGTGGTTTTCAAATTCTAGGAAGAGTCCACAAATTTTTCCCACAGTGTCCACTTTTGAGGGAAATGAAATTGAGGTGGTTCACTCGTACAAGTATCTTGGTATCTTGCTTGATGACGCTCTGACTTTTAAGCCCCATGTTGAAAATCTTGTGAAGAAACTTAAACTGAAACTGGGTTTTTTTATTTCGAAATAATTGTTTTTCTTTTGAGGTTAAAAAGCGTCTTGTTACTGCAACTTTATTTTAGATTATGGAGACCTCTTGTATATGAACGCTTCAGCTCAGTGTCTGAGTAAGATTGACTCTGTAACAAACCTCAAAACAGCATGATATACAAAGTGTAGAGCCTTGACCCATCACTGAACTGTATTCTAGAGTGGGATGGCCCTCTTTGTCCACCAGGATGTCGACTCACTGGTACATTTTTATTTGCAAGGCCATGCTTGGACTGTTGCCCCTTTACATTTGTAATTTGATCACACTGAGAAGTGTTGATTCTTATGGTTTGCGTTCAAATGATTTGTTGCCTTCTGTTCCATTTGCCCGTACTGAGCTGGGAAAAAGGGCTTTCATGTTCTCAGCCCCCTCTGCATGGAACATGTTGCAAAAAGACTGGAAATTAACAGAACTTGTTTCATTGAACGACTTTAAATCCAGTTTGAGAACACTTGAGACGGCCTCACTAATTTGTAACTGTTTTATATGATTTGTATGTCATTTTAAGTGTTTGATTTTTTTTGCTGCCTCTTGGCCAGGACTCCCTTGAAAAAGAGGTTTTTAATCTCAACGGGTTTTTTTTTTCCTTGTTAAATAAAGGTTAAAAAAAATGTTTAAATATTTCTTTTATTGCAATGAAGTGCAAAAGACATGCATATTGTGCCAATATTACAGTGACAAATTTTCTTAAACATTTAAAATTCCCAAGAAATGGAAAGATTTAAGTTTTGATGCATGTGTATCTTTGTAACTTCAAATAAATTTATATTCATAAACTGATGTTTTAGACCATGGTTTTAGAACAATCAGTCACTGAACCATTATCTTAGATGATTAGCTGACAATTGTCATTACAAATTAAAGTAGATGTGACAAAAGATAACTGATGGGAAACCTAATATTTACAGCTAAGAATGAAGTACAGGAACATGTCCAGGTAATTTACAAAAAGAAGTCAATTACCTTGGGCTATAGCTACAAGCAGAAACTAATATTTGTATGTCATAAGATTTTTACTTCATATGTTATTGGTTTACAGTTTTAATTACAATGATTTCTAACTATATAGATACTTCTTTATCTGTAACAAATAAAAATATTAACTAGTGAATTAATATTTTTTCCAGGTAAAATAGGAAGAAGGTACAAAATATTTGAATTACAATTTAGACTACTAAGGGTGGCAGCAAGTTGCATAAGGCAGCACAAATCATAAGTATGTCAAACAATGGAGCCATTGTTAGTGGCAGTGTATGGCTAATGATTTTAAACCATTTAATGTGGTTTATAGCACATTCAATATGAATGCGTGCATTTGCAATTTTCTTTGTTTTGGCGACATTGTCTTTGCACATCTGGTTCTTTCCAGAACTTGATAAGCAATGATGCTCCTTTGTACAATAAGTCTTCTTGGATTGTAAAACCCTGGTCAGCCATGATGACATCCTTAGGATCTATAAGATTCAAAATTCTGAACGATGTGTCGATCACTAGTTCTCCCTCCCCAACACTTTGAAACAAAGGAGATGTGGCCATTTGGTGCAATGGCAATTAAGTACTTAAGCGTGTTGTGGTGCTTATAGTCCAACCAAGTGGCTGCCTGAAGCTTTAAGTCTCTTGGCCGTTCTATGAAAGTTTCAGAACAATCAATTGTACACCTAAGATTTAAGTACATGGTTGCCAAAGCCTTCGGCATCATTCGCTGTACTGACACTTTGTCTGGCCAGAAGACTAGGTTTTTCCATCAGGGTTGCAAGTAACTATCCACGAAAAAAAAAAAAAAAATTTCGAAAAGGTGCTTGGACTTATTCTGAAGATGCTTGACAAACTCGCAGTGAACTCCGAGCCCAAGTTTCATTAGGACCATTACTAGTTGAGTCTGAATGGACAGTTTGTTCTGGGGTCCAGACTTATGCGGTGTCCTGGTAAATTTATGTTGAACCTTTGTCGATACGAGTTAGACCAGTTGCTTTGACTTCAATTTTAATGAAAATTTTTGAAAAATTGGTCATATGTGAGGTCCTAAAGCAGACTGAGCATGCGTTGGATCCTCTGCAGTTTGCCTATAGGCCACAGAGGAGTGGAGGATGCCACTGTCACTCTGTTTAACATGCTTCTTAAACATCTGGATTTTAATGGGACACACGCCAGGCTTTTATTTGTGGACTTTTCCTCCGCCTTTAATACAATCCAACCTCATATTTTAGTTGAAAGGCTCCTGCAACAATTTGATTTCAGCAATAATCTGGTGGGTTGGATTCTGTATTTCTTAACCAACAGGACAGAGTGTAAGGGTCAGTGGTACATTGTCTGACCAAAAGTGTTCTACTGGCTCTCCTCAGGGGTGGGTGTTGTCACCACTACTCTTCATCCTGTACACAAACATGTGTCGGAGCAGACATGACAGACACAAAGCATGCTGATGATTCAGTTATTGTCAGTCTCCTCCAGGATGGTGAGAGTGGCCACAGCCCAATAGTTGATTTTGTTCACTGGTGTGAGGATTCCTAACTGCAGCTGAATACGACAAAAACTAAAGACATGATTATTGACTTTAGGAGAAAAACTCCCAGGCACAAAGTTACCGTACTAAAAGGCCAAATCACTGAATGTGTACAATCCTACAAATATCTTGGGACGATCGATAGTAATTTAAACTTTGAAGAGAACTGTGAAAGGGTGCGCAAAAAGGGTCAGCAACATTTGCATTGTTTGAGGAAACTTGCACGCTTCCAAATTGACCGAACCATAATGACAGTGTTTTATCGGGCTTTTATTGAATCAGTTTTATACTTTAGTGTCATTGGTTTGGTCAGATAAAACTGGACAATCTAACTACCTGATCCAAGGATTTCTTCTGTTTCAGTCGTTTGCTTGGTGAGTCACAGCTGAGCCTGACATCCCTGTACACCAGACAAGTACAGAGGATGGCTGCCTCCATTTTAAATGATGACTCCCACCCTTTGCACTGCCACTTTCAGCTTCTTCCCTCAAGATGGAGGTTTGCTGTCCCAAAAACTAAAACCCAGTGCTACAAAAACAGCTTTGTTCCTGCTGCTGTTAAAGAGCTGAACAAGTTGTAACAATATATTGCACATAATTTAGTCACCTATTTATTAATTCCATTTTATATTTACTTATTTTTGTAGGATTTTTATCTGGGTTCTATATCTTTTATTGGGTTTTAGACCTTTGAGTTTAACCTCTTTGACTAGTCTAACTTTTTAATATGATCCTTCTCTCTTATCTCAGGATATAAAGACAACCAGACAAGAGAAAAACCAGATTGATGGAGCCTTGAGTATTTTTATCATGTTTATAGTCAGCTTCATGTGTGCCTGCATTTGTGTTTATGTTAAATGTAATTGTGGTTTGTAAATATGGTTGTCGGACTGCAAAACAAATCTACCTACAGGTACAAATAAAGTAACCTGAACCTCAACGGTTATGCTGTTTATTCCATCTAGCTACAAAGCGCCGCCCTGTGTATATACATATGTGTACACATGTATATTCACTGCTCTGATTTTATTTTCTTATCTTCAATTATTGCTCCAAGTGTTGCTATCCCTGTGCTGTTGCAATCCTATAAAGACTAATAAAGGCACATCTTTTCTTTATACTAATTCACTTTGTTACACTTTGACAATTGGTTAACTAAAATGTTACTAAAACCTTAATTTGGGCAATTGCACAGAAATTTTTGGAGGACAAGAAGTCCTGGTGCAGAGCAGTGGAGAATGATGACCGTACCACACAAACAGCAGCAGAACATGTCAAGTTGCCAATTCTTAATTTTGAGGGTATGAACAATATTTATTTATACAGTTGGTGAGTATCTGAATGTTTAATGTGTAGCTTAACACTTACTGTTCTGCAAACTATGTAAGGGCAGTGTATCTGAAAGGCAGAGACTGGGGAACCTACGCTGGGATAATCATTTCAGACTGGAAGCGGAGGAGAGGCAAATGGTCCCCCTGCCGGTAGAGAGTGGGGGATTAAACAGATGAGGACAATAGGTATTGTGATGGGAGAAGTTATGGTAATGTAGAACCCCAGGCAGCAGGAAGGAACAGCTGCAGGGACAGTAGGGGTGATGTGCTAAATGTATTGTGATGCAAGATCTCAGGCAGCAAGGGGTGATAGAAAAAGTATTCCCTTCATACACCAGGGTCTCTCCTTTTGTGTATGAATGAAGTGAGAGTGAATAAAGTTAGTCTGCCGTGCAAGTCTGGTTTCATTATTGCACTCCGGAAAAGACCTCAACCTTGTTGCAACCAACGAAGACGAGATCTTTGCTGCAAGACTTGAAATTGCAGCCACTCTTCTGAAATACCGAGGTAACCATTATAAAGTTCATCTTCAACTGCTTTAGTCTGAACAGTGTAGTGGGAGTATGTCCAAGTAACAGTGAAACAAAGTCTTGATTAATTTTGAAGACTTGCTGCAGTGGATATAAATTCCCTTAAAAACTAAATTGTCTACAGTTGCATCTTATGCCCATTTTCCGACAAAAAAAACCTCATTGTCTTACAGTTGCTTGTAAAAAAACGTCCCTTTTCCTCCTCCTTCAGACACCAGTGTCTAATTAGGCCCACTCACATCCCACCCACCAGGACCACACTATAGTAGTCCACACAGTCACACCATGTAACAGACATCTACCATGTGTTGTACAGGGGGGGGACTGTTATCCTTCCCTGCTGGGGGCCCAGTGGGGAGCCTGGGACCCACCATGTCAAAATCCCTGGTGCTGCTGAATGTATAGATGCAACCAAGGGAGTGAGAGCGGGACTGAACACGAGTGTAAGAGTGAGGGGGTGATGTATGGAGGTGGTGATGGTGGGTTGGTTTTGTGTGGCACTTTGCGTGTTGGGTGGCATCTCAGGACACCTGCGGTGGTCTGCTGATCAGCAGCTCGGGTGGGCGCTAGGGATCTGCTTTTGTGGCCGCTGGCCTGCTCTGGCGGTCTCCCCGGCTGTGTGTACAGGTTCGCTGCAGCTGCTTTGCAGTTGCTTTAAGAAATAAGGGTGAATGAGGGGTGAGATTGAACAGGTACAGGAGTGAAAATGGGTGGGTCCGGGTGAGGGAGAATGAGGGAATGCATGTGGGTGTGAAGGTGTGCGTCTGCGAGTCGGGAGGTGCTGATGGGGGGGGGGGGTGCCTCTTGGCTATGTGGGGTCCCCTGGGTGGGGAGAACTTCTTTGGGTATGGGGGTGACCACTGGCCTCCTGGAACGTACGATCGCTTGGAAATAGAACAGATGAGCTTACAGTGCTGGTCAGGACGAAAAAGGAGTATCGTGAGTGTAGTATCATGCGTTTTACCGAGACGTGGTTACACTCAGATCTCAGATGTAAACGTAGCAATACCTGGCTTCAAGACTATACGGGGGTACAGAGACGTGACAAGCAGCACGGGGGGGGGCGGGGGGGAGTCACTTCTTGTTAATGAATGGTGGTGTAATCCTGGACAGTCATGTCAAGGAGAAGTGCTGCAGCCAGGATATTGAACTGCTGGCTGTGAGTATGAGACCTTATTGTATGCCGTGAGAAATGAAGTGTGCCTTAATTATTATAGTCTACGTCTCCGTCAGCTGACAGTGGTGGCCTGTGATGTCATCAGCTCCACTACTGCCACATTACTGGACAAGCACCCAGATGCATTTATGGCCATCATGGGTGATTTTAATCATGTCTCAGTGGGAAAAACATTACCAAACTTTCAGTTTGTTGACTGTCCCAGAGAAAACACTGGATTTACTGTATGCCAGTGTCAGATGCATCAAGTGCAACAGCTCTATCCCCCCCATTGGCAACTGCATGGTCATGAACCCGCGCAAGGCCCCCGGCCCAGACGGCGTGTCTCCCTCCACCCTGAGACTCTGTGCGAAACAGCTGGCTCCTGTATTCACAGACATTTTTAACACCTCCCTTAAGTTATGCCACGTGCCGTCCTGCCTCAAATCCTCCACCATCATCCCTGTCCCCAAGAAGCCACGGATCACTGGACTTAATGACTACAGACCTGTAGCGCTCACCTCTGTAGTCATGAAGTCCTTTCAGCGCCTGGTCCTGTCCCACCTCAAGTCCATCACCACCCCTCTCCTGGACCCGCTGCAGTTTGCCTACCGAGCCAACAGGTCTGTAGACGATGCAGTCAACCTGGCCCTCCACACCATCCTGCAGCACCTGGACTCCCCGGGAACCTATGCCAGGATCCTGTTTGTGGACTTCAGCTCCGCATTCAACACCATCCGCCCCGCTCTGCTCCGGGACAAGCTGTCCCTGCTCAACGTGCCTGACTCCCTCTGCAGGTGGATCATCGACTTCCTGACGGACCGGAGGCAGCATGTGCGGCTGGGAAAGACCGTCTCAGACTATACTAGCATCAGCACCGGATCACCCCAGGGCTGTGTACTTTCCCCCATACTCTTCTCCCTTTACACCAACTCCTGCACCTCCAGCCACCAGTCTGTCAAGTTGATCAAGTTTGCGGACGACACCACCCTCATCGGGCTCATCTCCAACGGCGACGAGTCCGCCTACAGGAGAGAGGTGGCCCAGCTGGCGTCCTGGTGCAGCAATAACAACCTGCAGCTGAACGCTCTGAAGACAGTGGAGATGATTGTAGACTTCAGGAAAGTCACTACTCCTCTGCCCCCCCTCACCCTCTCAGGCTCTCCCATCACCACTGCTGATTCCTTCCGCTTCCTAGGCACTACCATCACCAGGGACCTCAAATGGGAGCTGACCATCAGCTCACTCATCAAAAAAGCCCAGCAGAGGATGTTCTTCCTGCGGCAGCTGAGGAAGCTCAAGCTACCCACCAAGATGTTAGTGCAGTTCTACACAGCCATCATCGAGTCCATCCTCACCACCTCCATAACCGTGTGGTACGCAGGAGCCACTGCCAGGGACAGACTAAGGCTGCAGCGCGCCGTGCGCACTGCTGAGAAGGTGATCGGCTGCAAGCTCCCATCTCTCCAGGATCTGTACATCTCCAGGACCCGGAGGCATGCTGGCCGGATCATAGCCGATCCCTCACACCCTGGTCACGTACTGTTTGCCCCCCTCCCCTCTGGTAGAAGACTTTGGTCCATCCAGACTAAAACCTCCCGTCACATGAACAGCTTCTTCCCCTCTGCCATTAGACTGCTGAACACTAAGTGACTTATTGACTCTCGTGCACCATGTACAGCAGCTCAACCAGACTCATGTCAATCATCACTGTTTTCTTCCTGCATTACCGACTGCACTATATAGTTCTCCACAGTATCTGCTGCTGGCTAATATATATTTTAACTGTTGACCAGTATCACTTAATCTTATCCTACACTATTACATGTATAGTTTATTTCTCTTATCTTATGTTTAATGTTGCAGCATTGTACCGAGACAAATTTCTAGTTTGTGTACTACATGAACAATGGCAATAAACCTGATTCTGATGTTAACACCCAAGTACGTTCCTTGTGCAAAGGTAACCTGCTTATACATGGACTGAGGAGGTGGACACAGGAGGCTGCTCATGCACTACAGGACTGCTTCGTGACGACAGACTGGGGCATACACTGAACCACATGGGGTAGACAGACAATATGACCAGCTGCATCACAGAATACATGACCATGCCAGCTCAGACTCTACACTGCTTCTCCAACAACAGACCATGGGTCACCAGTGACCTGAAAGCACTTCTGAACAAAAAGAGCTTTTAGAGCTGGAGACAAGCGCAGCATGAGCTGAGAGAGATGCTGAGGAGGTGCAAGGACAATTATAGGAGGAAGCTGGAAGACAAACTCAGGCAAAACAACGCTAGAGATGTGTGGGAGGGAATGCAACAAATAACTGGGTGTAAGGGGAGAGTCAGGCAGCCATCTGGGAGCCAGGAGAGAGCTGAGTAACTGAATCTGGTTTTTTTAATAGGTTCAACTCAGTCCGTCACCCCAGCAACACAACCAGACCCCCACATACACTCCTCCCCACCCTCCTGTGCAAAACCTCTCTCCATCTCCCCCTTCGGGGGGCACCAGGACCCTCCCTCACTTCACGGTGACTACAGACCAGGTGAAGAAACAGCTGGATAGACTCCGCCAGCAGAAGGTGGCGGGCCCTGATGGCATCAACGCCAGGACCCTGAGGACCTGTGCCAACCAGCTAGCTCCGGTACTAAAACACCTGTACAACCTGAGCCTGAAGAGAGTACCTGTACTGTGGAAGGCATCCTGTCTGGTTCCTGTCCCCAAGAAGACATCTCTATTGGACCTGAATGACTAGCAACCAGTTGCCCTCACATCTCATGTGAGGAAGGTCCTGGAGAGACTGGTCTTAGCCCACTTGAGACCGCAGGAAAAGATGTGGCTGGACCCTCTGCAGTTTGCATATCAGCCCCATTTAGGAGTTGAAGATGCTGTCATCTACCTGCTGCAACGAGCCCATCTGCACCTGGATGGAAGAGATACTGTGAGAGTCACTTTCATTTCTCCAGTGCCTTTAACAACATCCAGCCACTGCTGCTGGGTGAAAAGCTGTGGGTGATGGGGGTTGACAGCTCTGGTCTCCTGGATTACTGACTACCTGACAGGCAGGCCACAGTTTCTCTGGCTGGGTAGCGTCTTGTCTGGAGTGGTGGCTAGTGATACGGGAGCTCCACAGGGGACTGTTCTTCCCTTTTCCCTTTATACACCACTGACTTTCAGTACAACAATCATGCAACCTGCAGAAATTCTGATGACTCGGCTGTTGTGGGATGTATAAGAGGAGGGGGGGAGTACAGGGCACTGGTTGACAGATTTGTGGAGTCGACAGAGCAGAATCACCTGAGGTTGATTATCAGCAAGATCAGGGAGATGATTGACTTCAGGAGGAGGAAGATGCCTTCTCAGCCACTGCAGATTTGGGGGGGGGGGGGGGTATGGGAGTGGTTGAGGACTACAGCTATCTGTGTCAGGATCAGCAGCAGGTTGGACTGGAGATTCAACACCGATGCTGTGCCACCGGTTCACGTGCTGCAGCTGCTGGATCATCCCATGTAATGTCAAAGGTCTCTTCATGACTTTCACACAGATTGCTGCCCGGATCATTACCGGAACTCCATCCACCCATCATATCACCCTGGTTCTGCAGCACCTCCATTGGCTCCCCATCAAACACCGCATTGACTATAAAATCATCCTCCTCACCTACAAAGCCCTCCATGGCCTCGCCCCCCCATACCTGACTGCACTCCTCTCCATCCATACACCATCCAGAACTCTCAGCTCATCAACTACCATGGTCTGCCATCTCTGGGTCCCTTGATGTTTGATAGGATTGTAGGAGGGCAGTGCTTTCTCCGTCCAGGCATGGGACAGAGGGGTCGGTAGCCTCATGGGATTGCAGTGTGATTACATCAGGGGACCCAGAGATAGCAGACCATCTCATTGCTAAGTACAGCCCGGTGAAAGAAATGGGAGGAGACAGTTGCTGACCGGAGCTTTACCCACTCTAGCAGGAAATGTTGGAGCCTCATCTGTCACCTAGGAGCTGCACAGAAGCCCCCCAGCCAAAGCCGAGCATCTGTCACACCCAACCAAGTTGCATCCCACCTACTGACCATTGCCAAAGCACCCAAAGACACCAGAAGAGCAGTTACAACTGAGCTTAAAAAAAAACAACAAACACCACTAAAAAATGCCAGTAGAGGAAACGAACTCTGAACCCTTCGAGGCTGCTGAATTGGAGAAAGTCCTACAGGGCCTGAAATGTGGAAAGGCAGCAGGATATGACAACATCTTCCCAGAATTCATGAAAAATCTTGGCCCCCCAAGCGCTAACCTGGTTGACATCTCTACACAAGGATCATACAAAAACTTGATCCCAAAGAAATGGCGGACAGCAAAGGTCATTGCGATACCAAAACCTGGCAAAGACACAAACTACCAGCAAGCTACCGCCCAATCTCCCTTCTCAGCGTTCCTTATAAAATCATGGAGCGCCTAATACTGCAACGTATTTCCCCAGGAATAGAGGAAATTCTAAGTGTGGATCAAGCAGGTTTCCGCAAGGACCGCAGCACAGGAGAACAAGTACTGGCCCTAACCACCTTCATCAAAAATGGTTTCGAGAGCAGACTGAAGACAGGGGCTGTGTTTCTCGATCTTACAGCCGCTTATTATACGGTCTGGCACAAAGGCCTCCTCCCGAAACTTACAAAGGCAGTAGATTAGTTTATTTGACAGGGACAGTGCAATAAACATAGACAATTAATCAAAGACAATCAATCTGATGTGTTGCACATAGAGTGTATAGCTATTAGCTAATTCGCAACTCTTGTCCCTGGATGGGCTTTAGAAAAAAGAATCAAGATAAAAAATATACACAATAACCACATACATCAATGCAGAAAAATTATAAATACACAATTATAAATATTATAAATACACAAATATAACAGCCTGACTCACATTTAACACATATAACATAACTCACATTTGCCTATTTCAGGCCTTCCTCCCTCCGTCACTCACTATAAACAAACACATTTATTCCTTCCCTTCATTCACTCTCACTTTGCAGACAATTAATTCATACATGAGTACATTCTTGTTTATTTTTCAGCCAGTTTTTAACATTTTTAGTGAATGTTTTAAAGTCCGTTATTTTAATTTCATTTGGCATTGTGTTCCAGATGTGACTGCCCTTTATAGAGAAAGCTGTTTGTCCAAATGTGGTTCTGCGGTGGAATATTTTACAGTTATTGTTAACAGAACTCCTGGTGGCTCTGCTGCTGTCCTGTCTTTGGACGAAACCAGCAAGTGGCTCGGGTGCTGATTTATGGAAACATTTGAACGTTAATTTCAGAAGACAGAGGTCAATGAAGCTCTCAAAACTCAATAGGTTGTATTTTTTTAAAACATTACAGTGATGCCACCTAATGGGCTTTTTGTCCAAGATGCCCAGGCGATCCCTGCCTGGGCATCAGCAATTATAAAAACCCTGTTGACCAACCGAAGGTTCAGAGTCCACCTCGGTCAGAACACAAGCGCATGGAGAACGCAGAAAAACGGACTCCCACAAGGCTCAGTTCTGGCTCCAACCCTGTTCAACCTCTACATAAACGACCTGCCCACTACAAAATCCCACAAATTCATCGATGCAGACAACATCTGTTTGGCACTCCAAGCACCAGACTTTGGCAAGATCTTCCGTGAGCATCTGTTCCAGTGGCTCAAAGTGGACCAGTTCTGCAAAACCTGGCACCTAAAACCAAGCCCAGCAAAAACCGTCTCCAGTGTATTCCATCTCCACAATGTAAAAGCTGCCAGAGAACTAAACATCCACCTGAGCGGACTTAAGCATGCCTCGAATCCAACCTACCTTGGAGTGACCCTTGACAGGACCCTATCCTTCAAGGAACATTTAAAGGGGATGGCTGCTAAGGTTAAGGCACAAAACAACCTGCTCTGCAAGCTCGCTGGTGCAAAATGGGGGGGCGGCAGCCTCCACCCTGCGCACCTCAGCACTGGCCCTTTCATACTCTGTAGCAGACTATTGTGCCCCTGTCTGGTCCAGGTCATCCTACACACACACACACCACAGACACCCAGCTCAACCACCATGAGAACCATAAATGGGACAATCTGCTCAACACCACTTCCCTGGCTCCCTGTACTGTCAAACATAGCCCCCCCCACACACATCCGGCGAGCAGCACTAACTCAAAGGATGCTTCAAAAAGCCAAAGATTCTCCTCACTTACCAATCTATGCAGATATCTACACCCCACCCACTGCCCGACTTCCATCCAGATGGCCGATTTGGAAAAACACTCCCCCAAGCTGACTTCACCATCCAGACAGCTTGGCTAGAGGAATGGGAGACCAAGGAGGTCCCACACAAACACCTGGTGACAAACCCCAACCAACAGGTCCCAGGCACCAACCTCCCAAGGAGACAGTGGTCTACACTCAATCACTTCAGGACTGGACATGGCCCCTGCTTGGCCAGCCTTCACAGATGGGGTAGTAGCCCTAGCCCACTGTGCGCATGTGGAGAGGAGCAAACAATGGAACATCATAGAGGCTTGCCCGCTCGAAAGACTGGAAGGAGGATTACACACCCTCCATACAGCAAACCAGGAGGCAACTGCTTGACTTGAGGACTTTGTATTCGCTAAATAAATAATCAGCTACCATGAACCTCATTGCTCCTCCTGCATGCATGACCACCATGGGCCTCAGGAACTTAAACTCACTTTCTACCTTCAAATCCCACCTCAAGACTTTTGTTCACTAAGGCCTATTCTATGATTCTTGAACTTGTGATGCGTTTTTAAATGTTTTATTGATCGTTTTATTCTTGTACGGCATCCTCGAGTGCCTTGAAAGGCGCCTTGAATAAGATGTATTAGATTATGCAGAGCACAACAAGTAAGCACCACAGCTTTCACCAGTTGGATGTCATTCCTTTTCAGAAGGCAGCACCACCTTCCCTTCAGCTTGCCAAAAGGCATTCTCCACAACCACCTGTACTCGAATGATGTTTGGTTGTACATGTGCTGTTCTTTTGTCAGTCGTCCAGTGTCATGGAATTTTTAAGAGCCAGTTTTTCAGTGGATAAGCTGAGTCTCCAAGGATGTAATAGCCCACACTTGCTGCAACACTGTTCCTGATGTGAGGTGGGAAGAGGTTTCCCCGGCTGGCTTACTCCCAGTGTAGACAGTCTCAGAACCCTAACATGCAAGCTCCCTGGAAGCCCTACAAACATTCCAGAACAGTCTCTTCCCATCATAAACACCTTGGACTACTTTAATCAAAGGCTGGCACTCCATAATCCATGTAAAATTGTTGTGGTGCTATGGTGATATGTGGGAGCCACCAATAGTACCGGTAGTGTGATAACCCCCACCCGTTCTCAATGTAGGCCGACATTTCTCTGAACCTCCATCAGGAAAACGGAGTTGTTCTGACACCAACAATTACTCTGCTGCACCACAGAAGTCCTGCACACAGCTGTGATGCTGACTCCAAACAGATGGCCAGTAGTAGGATACTATGACCCGGTAGCAAGCTTCCACAGTACAATAGTGACTTTAGTGGCGCACATTGGCAGAATGTCGTATCTTGGCGCTCCATGGATGGACGCAATTTGTGGCACAGGTAGTTGAAAGTGTCTTTGGACATCCAGAAGTTCTGCATCCACTTTGTGGTTGTGAAGCCAGGAACAATGTCCTCCCACCATTGCGAGGAATCGTTTAATGTCCAGACCAACTGTTTGCAGCAATTATTTTGCAACAAAGCAGCCATCTGAAACACACACATTTTAACTCCGTGTGAGAATGTTCGTGCCCCTAGTGGCAGAGCACAGCATTGTGCCCGTCTTCTGACATGATTGCCTGCCTTGGGGATTTGTACCCATTTGCCAGTTTCAAAAGGTGGCAGACATCTGTTGGAGGACTCGGTGGGTGACACGTAATACGCCAAAAAAGAACTTTTCCTTTTCCCGTTTTAGCATTTAGCCTAGAAAGCTAATATGTCCGCGATAGTCACGTCACTTTGGCTTTGTATGCCGAAAATAGCCGCGGGATACAAGCGAAATTTATGTGGGATCATCAGACTTTGTAGATGTGGTAGAGATTTTATATTACAGACAGAATGCAAAATAAGGACCATAATGGGTGAAAATGCAGCAACCAAACCAGCCCCCCCCCCTTGTCAGACTGTACAACCGTGAGTTTTTTTTTTTTTTTTTTTTAAATGACAAATGAGGTACCCCTTAACAAAACTGTGTCAAAAGACTGAACCATTCTTTGTAAATACGTCCAAAATCTGGTTTTGACTGAGTTATGGAATTTAAAGAGGTGTCGTGACATTATGCAAATTAGATGTGTACATTTATTCCTGAAACTTTGGATCATATTTTACATCTAATTGACAGTAAACCATCATCTCTTGCAACTTTCAAGTTATAGCCTTGGAAATCTGAACCATTTTATTGACAAAATATTTACCACTCTTGACCACTAGGGGTTATGTTGCAGCTCGGCAACATACACACTCTGTTTAATACCTTCAATAGCGATAACCTGGCGCCATCACAACGTAGTACGCAGGATTAAAATGACTGCAGCAAGCATTAGCATTAGTTAGCGTACCCTCATCCTCGTCTGCACCCGTCTAGTAGTTTCATCCTCATGGTTGCAGCTTTATATTCCGCTATGGCATCCAAAAGTTTCCTGTACTTTCCCACCGTGTTTTGTCTCAATGCACATAATCTTCTCTGGCTCTCCTGTTTGGCCTTTACTGTGACAAAAAGCCACAGGGCGAGCAGTGCTTAAATCTTCCCCTCGTAATCCTTATTTGTGTGTTGCTTGGGTGTCGCGTGCTTTACGTCATGGGAGTGTTGCACCGCCTTGCTGTAAAAAAAAAAAAAAAAGTCCCACCCACCTCGGGTGGTACTCTGCTGTAACAAAAGTTTGCTGAGCCGTGTAAAGGGGAGTAGGGCTGATTGGGGACTAGTGGAAAAGGGGCTTCAATAAGTTTTCAACTCCATCAGTCAGCATCTGAATAGCAGTTTGTATTTTTTTACTTTGGCAATCTTTTGTAATAAGAAAATGTTTAATTACATTTTATTTTTGTTTAGGTGAAACAGCAGATGCCACAGTGGAAGTGAGACAATATTTGTCTGAGCCCTGTTGGATGCAACAACATCCCAGATCTTCAAGAGAGACTTCAGGAGCCTTCTGTCCACTCTTAACTGTGGTAGACTTGTCCATTTCTGCACCACTTGCTCCTTTTAGAAGTAGGCTGCAATTATTTCAGCAGAACCCTTAGCCTTAATACCTGGTTGTGCTCAACATGTCCTACTTTTAACACTGGTTTTATAGACAATTTCAACCTGTTCTGGAATTGCCCATCATTTATGAGGCCAGATGGTATTCATCCAAAATAGACCCTGCACGTGTTTTAAAGGGACAATCCTTTTTATTCCATTCAGCATTTAGTACAGTTACTGAAAGCTGGTGTGTGTCACCTCACCCCAAAGTGCCTTATGTTTTCCACTTCTCATATTACTCCAAATAATTCTGTTTAGATCAGTCTTTAATTCACAACTCCATAGAGACTGTCTGCCCCGATACCCAAAACACTATACCAAGACAAAATACAACCTGATAAAGATTAAAACTAGTAATTTACCACAGAAAACAAAGCAGACTGCTGAATCTAAGATCTGTCCAATAAAGCAACCTTAATGATTTCATGGATCACAATATAAATACTCACAGAAACATGGCTACACCCCGATAACTGTTAGTATATAAATGAGGCCCCCCTCCTCAGCTTTGGTAATATTCATGTTCCTAGAAACACTGGCCGAGGCGGTGGTGTCGGTAATATGAATCCACATTACCAATGAACCCTCAGCCTAAACTAAACTCAAATTATAACTCTTGATTGCTTAATTTTTAGGTTAGCACATCCATCCTGGAGGTCAGAACAGCCTCTTATTTACCACAGTAAATCATCCTCCCAGTGTTTCTTTTGCTGAATTTATGTCTGAATTCTCCAAGTTGTTAACTTTAGTTCTCAGTTCAGACATTATCATAGCCGGTGATTTTAATATTCATATACGTAGATGTCATGGTGTAGCATTTCTCTCCCTCTTAAAGTCAACTGGTTTTTCTGGTAGTGAACCAACTCAATCACACCCTTGACCTGGTCTTGGCCTATGGTGTAGAAATTGAGCTGTGGCTCGCTTCAAAGAATTCCTTCAGCACTTACTCCATTACCATGCCTCAGTATAGCAGGGGACAGCAGTGACTGCTTGAATCCATCACAATTAGACCCCTTAGTTGATAGTACTGCAGCCTCACTGTGGACAACACTTGAATGAATATTTTATTTGAATGAATCTTTATTTTGGATAGATTAAAAGTACAGATTAAAAAGAAACAATAATATAACAAAGGGGGAAAGAAAATCCAACAAGGTCAAATTAGACAATAACTCCTCTGATTATACAGTTCAACATAAGTTACCCGAAATGAGTGATGGCTGAAGCCGCAGCTTCTATTGCCCACCCATATTCCAAGAATTCAAAAGAACAGAACAAGAGCGATTACAATTCAGAACTTAGCTAAGACAAAATGTGAAAAAACTAAGCAACACCACAACGCAAACTGGATATGACAATCCTTATGTGATTTTATATGTCATCTTGTATATATGTTTGGAGTATTTCTTCCTTTAGTTTTTGTTTAAACTGTCCAAGTGTTGTACATTATTTTAATTCAGGTCCAAAATCGTTCCATAATCTGACTCCTTACACTGAAACAGTGTTGCTTGGTGGTAGTTCTCACTGAAGGTTTTTGAAATATACATGTTCCTCTGAAATGATATTGTTTCTCCCTTATTTGGAACAGCTTTTGGATATTTGCGGTCAGTGATAGATTCTTCACTTTAAACATTACTGTAGTTTTAAACTCAACCAGATCTTTCAACTTGAGAGCTTTTAATTTAAGAAAAAGTGGGTTTGTTGGTTCCCTGTAAGCAGCTTTGTTTATTATTCTAATAGCGCTCTTCTGAAGCATAAAGACTGGATATATGTTTTATATGCATTTCCCCATACTTCAGTACAATATGTCATGTATGGGAGTATTAATGAATGATACAAAGTATATAATGTGGGTTGATTCAGCAAATATTTCGCTCTGTGTAGTATTGCGATTGATTTGGATATTTTACCTTTAATTAATGTGACTTCCAACACAGTTTATCATCAATTATTACTCCAAGAAATGTAGTTTTGGATACCATTTTAATCTCTACACCATTTACACTGAGTTTAGTTACTAAGTTACTCTGGCTAACCCAGAGTAACTGCAGCAGTGAGAAGGTATTCTTTACATCTGGCCATCTGGAGCCGAGGAGAGAAGGATTTAAAAGGAGGACGAACCAACCGAGGCGGCGATTGGGAGCTCGGGCGCGGCGTTGGTGAGAGACGGGGGCCACCTGGATCCAGCAGGACAGTGGCCTGAACCGGTGCCCAATTGGGAGGCCCAGCCGAGGAACTACCAGACTGACGGCGGTCGGTGACGGGGCCTAGAGGAGAAGCCACCCAGCCGGACGACAGCGAGCGACGGTGATCGGCCACCGATCGGCGGAGGTGATCGGTGGATTAGAGCTGCGCCGGCGGAGTGCGACATAACTGACGGGGACGGGGCCCAGCGGAGGAGCCGCCTAGCCAGACGGCGACGAGTGGCTGTGATCGGTGGATTCCGGCTGCGCCGGCGGTGCACGACATAACTGGCCAGGTAGACTGAGGCAGGCGCCGGCGATAGACGGCGGTGATCTGCGGAGCTGAGCGGCGTCACTCGGCGGAGAAGCTGCGCAGGAGCGGCGGGTCCAGTAGCGACCGAGCTAGTTGAGGCCTAGCCGGATTCTCTGCTTATTTCTATCCACAGGTCAGTAAAATGCCACCCAAAAAAGAGGAAATGGAAGAAATTAAAAAAACTCTGAACTTTGTGTTAGAAGAACTGGCCAAAGTGACTAGCCAGCAGGACAAAATATTAGACCTAATACAGGAGGTACAAGCCCTACATTCAATAATAAAAAGAAAAAAAAAATTATGGACCTGGAGCAACACGGGCGTCTTTTGGAGCAACGCGTCGAGGATCTTGAACAAGGTTCTCGCATTGATGACAGTTATAAGTGGACTAGACATCAGATATCAGTCGTACGCCCATGCCGCTACAGGACTGAGTGGTGAACATGCTTCCATAAGTGAACCAATGTCATTAGAAAACCAAGTGCTTCAGTTCCTTAATGATAAAGACATTAAGGTAGAAGCCAATGCGATCTCAGCCTGTTATGCTTTACCGAAGAAAGATAACAAAACAAAGAAATCAATTGTGATGCGCTTTGTGAACAGGAGGGTGAAAAATGACACTGAGGCAGGCCAAAAAACTAAAGGAAACTCAAGTTTACCTAAATGAACACCTGACAAAAAAAAAACGCTGAATTAGCACGGCAGGCACGGATGCTAAAGAAACATAATAAGATACAGACAACCTGGACAAGAAATTGTAGAATTTGGATTAAACTAAATGGAACACCTGAGCAAGCAAAAAGTATAATGATCAGAGATGCTACTGACTTAGATAAATACAGATGAACACTGACTATGAAACACAGAGTGAGGAAACTCAAACTCTAAAAATATGCCACTATGCTGAACATAAACCACAAGAGATGGAGAATGATATTGATCCTGATAACCACTTTTTCAATAATATTCATAACCACTGTGAATATTACACTGAAAAGCAATTCAAAAGTCAAGTGCAATTAGATGGTAAACTGTCAATAATACACTTCAATAGCAGAAGTCTTAAAAACTTCTCACAGATTCAGGACTATTTAAAACAGCTAAACAGAAAATTCACAGCTATAGCAGTCTCTGAAACCTGGCTTAATGCAGACCAGGGTCCCCTGATGGCAATAGAGGGATATCAGATGTTTAACATTAACAGATCTCAAAAAAAGGGTGGTGGTGTTGCACTGTATATTGATGACCTATATAGATGTAAGCTTGTAAATGAAATGTCCTCAGCACTACCAGGGATTCTGGAATGTGTTACTGTTGAGATTGACCTAGACAAAACAAAAAATCTAATCATAAGCTGCATATACAGAACGCCGGGAACTTGCATTGAGACATTCAGAGATAAATTAGTCGAGCTGTACAATAATATTACTAGTAAGAAAATGGTAGCAATTTGTGGAGATTTCAATATTGATCTACTTAATCCACATCAACAAAATGTAGTTACAGAGTTCATGAACTCTATGTACAGCATGAGTCTATATCCCACAATAACACATCCCAGTAGAATCACAGCTTACTCTGCTACACTTATTGACAACCTGTTTGTCAATGTTCTCGACAAGAAAATAGAAAGTGGATTATTGATAAATGATATAAGCGACCACTTGCCAATCTTTGCACTTATCCATGGCCACATGGGGCCCAACCCAGAAAAAATCTCAAAGTCGTTCAGACACAAATCACCAAACACAATCAGTTCTTTTAAAGAGGACTTGCTGAAGCAAGACTGGACAGAAGTCTATGTATCAGATGTAAATGAAGCCTATGACATTTATAAACATTGTAACCACTCTTTATGAAAAAAACTGCCCATTAGTTAAAAAAAAGCTTAAACACAAATTTACTGACAAACCATGGCTAACCAAAGGACTACAAAAGGCGTGTAAAAAGAAAAATTTATTATATAAAGCTTTCATAAAGAAAAGGACAAGAAGCAGAGCAGTGGTATAAAACATACAAAAATAAGTTAACATATATAATAAGATGTAGTAAAAGAGACTATTACAGTAAAGAACTGGAAAAAAACAGACAATATTAAAAATACATGGACAATAATCAACAGTATCCTTGGAAATAAAAGCAGAAATACCAGGTACCCAACTAACATTCCAAAAAATAAATAGACTCCGAATGTGAATATAGCTTCACCTGCAGATGAATTTAATAATTTTTTTGTTAACATTGGACCTAAACTGGCCCGAGAAATACCCACTACGGTGCCAACAGGTGATTCAATATGCAATAACACTGCTGTAAAAGACACCATCTTCATAAAGAACACAGACGAAAGAGAGGTCATTGAAATTGTTAAATCGTTCAAAAGTAAAACATCTACTGACTGCGATGGTATTGATATGCTACTAGTCAAAACTGTTATCGAATGCATAGTGAAACCACTGACGTATATCTGTAACCTGTCTCTCCAATCAGGTATATTTCCCAATGCAATGAAAATAGCTAAAGTAATTCCGATTTACAAGACAGGCGACAGAGGGGAACTCTCCAACTACAGACCAATTTCACTATTACCGCAATTTTCCAAGATACTTGAAAAAATATTCTATGAGAGAATTGACAACTTCATACTGAAGAATGATTTGTGTGAGCAGCAATATGGGTTCAGACACAAAAGGACAACAGCATATGCCTTAATGGAATTTACAGAAAAAATATCAACAGCCATTGAAAATAAAGAGTATTCAGTTGGAGTATTCCTGGATCTTAAAAAAGCATTTGATACAGTAGATCACAATCTATTATTAAAGAAACTACAAAATTGTGGTATTAGAGGGGTAGCACTGTCCTGGTTAAGAAGTTACTTAAAGAATAGATATCAGTTTGTATGTGTTAACAAAAACTCAGAGCTACTGAAGGTCACCTGTGGAGTCCCACAGGGTTCAGTTTTGGGACCATTATTATTCAATATGTATATAAATGATATATGTAAAGTTTCAGAAAAAATGGACTTAATATTGTTTGCTGATGACACTAACCTGCTATGCAGTGGAAACAATTTGGAACAACTTCTGGATACACTCGGAAAGGAATTAGGAAAGCTTAAACTGTGGTTTGATTCAAACAAATTAACGCTCAATTTAAGCAAGACAAAATTTATAGTCTTTAACAACCATCACAACTACCCAGTACCCAAACTCAGTGTAAATGGTGTAGAGATTGAAAGGGTATCCGAACCTAAATTCCTTGGAGTAATAATTGATAAACTGTGTTGGAAGCCACATATTAATTATATAAAAGGTAAAGTATCCAAATCAATTGCAATATTACACAGAGTGAAAAATTTGCTGAATCAACCCACACTATACACCTTGTCTCATTCATTAATACTCCCATACATGACATATTGTAATGAAGTATGGGGAAATACATATAAAACAAACATATATCCACTCTTTATGCTTCAAAAGAGAGCTATTAGAATAAACAAAGCAGCTTACAGGGAACCAACAAACCCACTTTCTTAAACAAAAAACTCAAGTTGAAAGATCTGATCGACTTTAAAACCGCAATAATAATGTTCAAAGTGAAGAATCTATCACTGCCCGCAAATATCCAAAAGTTGTTCCAAACAAGGGAGAAACGATATCACTTCAGAGGAACATGTATATTTCAAAAGCCTACAGTGAGAACAACTACCAAGCAACACTATTTCAGTGCAAGGTGTCAGATTATGGAACGATTTTGGACCTGAATTAAAATCATGTACAAAGCTTGGACAATTTAAACAAAAACTAAAGGAAGAAATACTCCAAACATATTTACAAGACGACATGTAAACTCACATAAGGATTGACATTTCCAGCCTGTGTTGTGTTATAGCTTAGTTTTTCTTTTCTCTGTGACACTATGTCTTAGATTTGTTTTTGAATAGTAACCGCTTAACTTAGACTAGCTCAGTTTTCTTTTTCTCTCAGTCATATTTTGTCTTAGCCTTGTTTTAAATTGTAATCGCTCTTGTCTTGTTTTCTCTTTTTTCTCCTTTGAATTCTTGGATGGAATATGGGTGGGCAATATAAGCTGCGGCTTCAGCCATCACCCATTTCGGATAACTCACGTGGAATTGTATAGTAGAAGGAGTCTTTGTCTAATTTGACCTTGTTGTTATATTATACAGTTTCTTTTAACCTGTAATGTACTATCCGAAATAAATAAATTCATTCATTTCATTTTGATGGTTAAAAACTAAATTTTGTCTTAACTAAATTGAATGTTCATTTGTTTGAATCAAACCACAGTTTAAGCTTTCCTAATTCCTTTCTGAGTGTATCCAAAAGTTGTTCCAAATTGCTTCCATTGCATAATTAGTGTCATTGGCAAACAATATTAAATCCATTTTTTCTGAAGCTTTACATATATCATTTATATACATATTGAACAACAATGGCCCCAAAACTGAACCCTGTGGGACTCCACGAGTAACCTTCAGTAACTGAGTTTTTGTTACCAACACATACATACTGTTATCTATTCTTTAACTACATAACCAGGACAGTGCTACCCCCCCCCCCATACCACAATTTTGTAGTTTCTTTAATAAATTATGATCCACTGTATCAAATGCTTTTTTTAAGATCCAGGAATACCAACTGAATACTCTTTTCAACGGCAGTTGATATTTTTTCTATAAATTCCATTACAGCAAATGCAGTTGTCCTGTGTCTGAACCCATATTGCTGCTCACACAATTATTCTTCAGTATGAAGTTGTCAATTCTCTCCTAGAATATTTTTTCAAGTATCTTGGAAAATTGTGGCAATAGTGAAATTGGTCTATAATTTGAGAAGGACCTTGACTTGACTCCATAGCCCCTCTTAAAAAGAAAACTTAATAGGCGATTAGCTCCATGGTACAACTCCCACACTCTTGAGTTAAGTCAGATCCTGTGAAAGGTTTTTGTGTGCAAATAAGAATTATTTTCAGCCTGGAATGCCCAGCCTTATCACACAAGAAATCACTCCGTAGGGCTAGACAACAGTACTTGTCACGCCGCGCCATTCATCAACGGCGCCACCTGCTCACGCACCTGACAATCAGCGGCGAGGGATAAAGGCCGTCTCGCCCGGAGGTTCGGCCTGAAGCCGTCAGACTTCGTCCCTCACCGTTGTGAGCATACTTCCCTTCAGCGTCACCATTTTGGTAAGAAGATCGCTTACCTCTTTTCTTCAGTCTTCTCCCCTGTGCACAGGTGGATTCCCCAGCGGCGGACATCTCCACTCCATCGCCCAATCCTCGCTGCTGTACAGAGCTCTCCAGGTGGCTGTCTTCCGGGCTTCGCCCCCTTGTTGTGCCAGCTGTCCTGACCCACCAAGTAAGTCCTTCTCTCGCCATAAATCCCTCCTGTGTTGGTGTATGCCCGTCACCCTCTCCCTGTGCTCTCTCCATAGGGTTGCTCGGCTGAACGGTCACCTGCCTCTGTGCCTGGAGCAGACACCATCACCAACACATTTACATCCCGCAGACACACACTCATTCACTCCTGCTGTTAATAAACTCTTTGAACTACTCTAAGCCTGTGTGTGTGCGTCTCCTGAGCCGTGCGTTATGTCAGTACGGCTTCAGCAGAGCGGCTCGGCGGACGGCGGGCTCGCACACCGGTTTTCCACTCTCGAGGCTAGAGTGGATCAAATAGCTTATCAACAACAGGTGATCTTTAATCAATTATTGAATTTAACTAACCGGTTGGGCCGCTTGGATCCTCAACAGCCGTTCCCCCCGGCTCGTCAGGGTGGCGCGGCTCCTGCTGTTCCAGCGGCCGTCCAGCCGGCTCCGGTGGCACCGGTTCGGCTCACACCGATTCCGACCCCCGCCCGCTTTAGCGGTAAGCTCGGCGGAGCGCGGGGGTTCATTATGCAGTGTGAGTCCGTGTTCCACCGTGTGCCCGGAGATTTTCCCTCGGATCACAGTCGGATTGGTTACATAGGGAATCTTCTGGAGGGGCGTGCGTTAACTTGGACCTACGCCGTAATGGCGAGGCCCAGTTATGCCACCCTCACCTATGACCAGTTCGTGAGGCGCTTTCTGGAGGTCTTTGACCATTCTCAAACCGAGACGGTCCAGGTCGATCGGCTCCTCGCTCTCCAGCAGGGAGGCCGGTCGGCAGCGGACTACTCGGTCGACTTCCGGGTAGCGGCGGAGGAATTGGGCTGGGAGGAACGCTCCCTCTGTGGCCTGTTCCTCCGCAGCCTCAATAGTGATCTGAGGGATGAACTGGCTGGACGGGATATCCCTGGGACGCTAGCGGAGCTGACATCCTTAGCGATAAGTTTGGATAACAGGCTGCGCGAGCGCTCCTCGGGGCGGAAGTCTTCTTCTTCTCGCCCTCGTGGAGTCTCGCCGCACCTGTTCCAAGCTCGCCCCCTGGCGGCGCCGCCAGCATTGTGCCCCGAGGAGTCGGAGCCGATGGTGACGGGCTGGACCAAGCTTTCCCCTGCGGAGAAACAACGCCGCCGTGAGTTGGGCCTCTGCATGTATTGCGGAGGTGACCAACACACTGTGGAGCGTTGCCCGCGGAAAGCCAGTCGGCGGGGTCCGCGAATCGCTGTAGGGAGCCTCGCGGATCCCAACCGGTTAGACTCTCTCACTCAATTAAAGCTGCCCATCCGTTTTTGCCACAATCCCACTGGGCACCTCACCCACGCACTGGTGGATTCGGGCGCAGAGGGCAGCTTCATTTCACAAGGCCTGGCAACCCGATTGGGCATCCGCTGTCAGGCATTAAAGCACCCCATCTCCCTGGTCCATCTCTCCCGTGCCTCCCTTGGGAGAGTTTCTCACCAAACCATGCCTGTCCCAGTCATCATCTCAGGGAACCACCGGGAGGAGATGGTATTTTACGTCCTGCCCAACTCTGTGTCGCCCGTCATCCTGGGGTATCCCTGGCTACGCCTCCACAACCCTGTCCTGGACTGGAGGTCCGCTGGGGTATTGGCATGGAGTACCTTCTGTATGGGCACCTGCCTTCAGTCCGCTGCCTGCTCCCCATCCGCGGCTCCCCCTGTGGCGGATACAGCACCTCCGGACCTGTCACTGGTGCCTCCAGAATTTCACGACCTGGGTATGGTATTTAGCAAATCGAAAGCTATGTCTCTTCCCCCGCATCGACCATATGACTGTGCCATCAACCTCCGCCAGGGGGCTCCCCTGCCATCTGGTCGGCTCTACAGCCTGTCGGCGCCGGAGAAGGAGACCATGAATACATACCTGAAGGAATCTCTGAGCGCTGGGATTATTCGCCCATCGTCGTCACCCGTGGGGGCAGGGTTTTTCTTTGTCGGGAAAAAGGACGGATCCCTCCGTCCCTGCATAGACTACCGAGCGCTGAATGACATCACTGAGAGGGACCGTTACACCCTGCCCCTCATGGACACTGCCTTTCACTCCCTCCAGGGGGCGACCTGGTTTACCAAGCTGGATTTACGCAGCGCTTACCACCTCGTCCGGATCCGGGAGGGAGATGAATGGAAGACAGCCTTCCGTACCCCGAACGGCCACTTTGAGTATCTCGTCATGCCGTTCGGGCTGACCAACGCTCCTGCCGTCTTTCAGCGCCTCATTAATGACGTCCTCCGGGATTTCATCGGCCTTTTTGTGTTCGTCTACCTGGATGACATCCTTATCTTCTCCAGGTCCAGGGACGAGCACCAGGTCCATGTGAGGCGGGTCCTCCAAAGACTGCTGGAGAATCGTCTGTACGTGAAGGCTGAGAAATGCGAATTCTACGCTAGGACCACATCCTTCCTGGGATTCATCATCGCTCAAGATCAGGTGCTCCCAGACCCAGAGAAGGTGAAGGCGGTGGTGGAGTGGCCTACTCCCGCATCCCGGAAGCAGGTGCAACAGTTTGTTGGCTTCGCCAATTTTTACCGCCGCTTTGTCCCAAATTTCAGCTCGATCGTCGGACCGCTGACCCGCCTCACGTCCCCGAAGGTCCCGTTCCGGTGGACTGAAGAGGTCGCTGCTGCCTTTAGGGCGCTGAAGGCGGAGTTCTCCTCCTCCCGGGTCCTTCGCCAGGTCGACCCCGCGCTGCAGTGCATTGTGGAGGTGGACGCATCGGACACGGGAGTGGGAGCAGTGTTATCCCAGCGGTCACCTGACGATGGCGCCAAACGGCCGTGCGCCTTCTTCTCCCGGCGCCTGTCCCCGGCGGAGAGGAACTACGATGTGGGGGACAGAGAGCTCCTGGCCATTAAACTCGCCTTACAGGAGTGGCGCCACTGGCTAGAGGGGGCGGACCTGCCGTTTGTGGTCCTGACGGACCACAAGAACTTAGAGTATTTACGATCTGCCAAGCGCCTGAATGCCCGCCAGGCGCGCTGGTCTTTGTTCTTCGCCAGGTTCCGCTTCTCGATCACCTTCAGGCCGGGCTCCAAAAACGGCCTGCCTGACGCCCTCTCTAGGCAGTTCACCCCCGTGGAGGCTGAGGAGACGCCCCACACTATCCTGCCCAGGTCGTGCGTCCTCGGTGCCATCTCTTGGGACATTGAAGACAAGATCCGGAAGGCGCAGGAGGTGGAACCTGATCCTGGCGGCGGACCGGAGGGAAGACTGTTCGTCCCATCTGCGGTCCGAGGAGAGGTCATCCACTGGCTCCACACCTCCCGGCTCACCTGTCATCCCGGCACCTCTCGGATGATCAGCCTCCTCCAGCGGTCCTTTTGGTGGCCAGGCCTGCGGAGGGATGCAGCCCGCTACGCCCGGGCTTGCCCAATCTGTGCCACCAGCAAGTCGGGAAATGCCCCCCCAGCGGGTCTGCTCCAGCCTCTGCCCGTCCCCAGCAGGCCCTGGTCGCACATCGCACTGGACTTCGTCACCGGACTCCCCGTTTCCAACTCCTTTGACACCGTCCTGACCATTGTGGACCGTTTCTCCAAGGCGGCGCACTTCGTTCCCCTGCGAGGTCTCCCTACTGCCCTGGAGACGGCGGGCCTCCTCGTCCAACACGTGGTCAGGCTGCACGGGATTCCGGTGGACGTGGTCTCGGACCGGGGTCCCCAATTTTCATCCGAGGTTTGGAGATCCTTTTGTAACGCCATCGGAGCCAAGGTGAGCCTCTCCTCCGGCCATCACCCCCAGTCTAACGGGCAGTGTGAGAGGACCAATCAGGAGCTGGAGGCTGCGCTCCGCTGTGTTACTAGATCCAAGCCGACGTCCTGGAGCAACCATCTCGCCTGGGTGGAGTATGCCCACAACACCGCCCGCTCTTCTGCAACGGGGATGTCCCCCTTCAAGGCGTCCCTGGGTTACGACCCCCCGCTGTTTCCAGCGCAGGAGAACGAGGTGACTGTCCCCTCCGTTAGGGCGCACCTTAGGCAGTTCCGCTCCACCTGGGCTGCCGCGCGTCATGCGCTTTTACGCACAGCGGAGCGCAACAGGACCGTGGCGGACCGGCACAGAAGACCTGCCCCGGCGTACAGAGTTGGGCAACTCGTGTATGTGTCTACCCAGGACGTCACATTAAAAGGCGAGAGGAGGAAGCTGGCACAGCGTTTCATGGGTCCCTTTCCCATCACCCGGATCATCAACCCGGTGGCTGTGCGCGTGGCTATTCCCCCCTCCCTCCGCATCCATTCCACTTTTCATGTGTCGAAGGTGAAACTGGCAGTCACTGACCCCCTTTGCCCTCCTCCTGCAGCGCAACCCGCGCCCCGGATGATTGGTGGCCATCCGGCCTGGTCCGTCTCCTCCATCCTGGACTCCCGGCGCCGGGGTCGTGGGTTGCAATACTTGGTGGACTGGGAGGGCTATGGGCCCGAGCATCGACAATGGGTGCCCCCGTCGTTTGTGTTGGACCCATCGCTCATCGCGGACTTCCACCGAGCGCACCCGGATAAGCCATCGCCAGGAGGCGCTGCTAGAGGGGGGAGTACTGTCACGCCGCGCCATTCATCAACGGCGCCACCTGCTCACGCACCTGACAATCATCAGCGGCGAGGGATAAAGGCCGTCTCGCCCGGAGGCTCGGCCTGAAGCCGTCAGACTTCGTCCCTCACCGTTGTGAGCATACTTCCCTTCAGCGTCACCATTTTGGTAAGAAGATCGCTTACCTCTTTTCTTCAGTCTTCTCCCCTGTGCACAGGTGGATTCCCCAGCGGCGGACATCTCCACTCCATCGCCCAATCCTCGCTGCTGTACAGAGCTCTCCAGGTGGCTGTCTTCCGGGCTTCGCCCCCTTGTTGTGCCAGCTGTCCTGACCCACCAAGTAAGTCCTTCTCTCGCCATAAATCCCTCCTGTGTTGGTGTATGCCCGTCACCCTCTCCCTGTGCTCTCTCCATAGGGTTGCTCGGCTGAACGGTCACCTGCCTCTGTGCCTGGAGCAGACACCATCACCAACACATTTACATCCCGCAGACACACACTCATTCACTCCTGCTGTTAATAAACTCTTTGAACTACTCTAAGCCTGTGTGTGTGCGTCTCCTGAGCCGTGCGTTATGTCAGTACTATTCATCCTTGATAAAAAGAAATCTATGGTTTTTATTTTTCTAACACTGTAGCTCAGTTAAACAAGAGCCACAATACCATAGACCCCTACATTCCTCCAACTTTTAGTGCTGACGACTTTGAATTGCCAGTATCAGGAATATTCAAAACAAAAAAAAAAAAGCCCCTTTAACAATACCAAGCCTCTGCCTAACACTGCTGTGTCCACAGGCTCAGAACTCCATTTTTCTGAATTTTTTTTTTTTTTTTTTTTTTTTCTTAGTCATCCTGATCTAGTCTCAGTAGTGTCAGCCTCTAAACCAACTACCTGTCTTGGACCCAATCCCTGCTAGACTCCTGAAGGAGTCGCTATCTGATTAGTCCACCATTTTTGAACATAATGTCTATTAACAGGACATGCACCACAGTCTTTTAAAGTGGCAGTAATTAAACTTCTGCTTAAAAAAAAAAAATTGATTCTGGGATTTTTGCCAATTAGACCAATATCCATCCTCCCCTACTTTCCAAAATCCTTTTAAAAGTAGTCACCAATCAACTGCATTTTTAAAAAAAAAAAAAATTCTATATTTGAGTAATTTCAGTCAGGCTTTAGGAAACGCCACAGCACACAGCCTTAGTGAAAGTGAATGCCTTATGGCATTTGACAAAGGACTTGTCTCTGTCCTTGTCTTATTGGACCTTAGTGCTGCCTTTGACACCACTGACCATATTCTGCTAGAGAGACTTCAACAGCAAATTGGTTTGAAAGGAACATTAATTAAATTAATTTAATTAATTCACCCTTAGTCATTCAGCCGTACAACCAATCATGTACAGCAGAACGAGATTGTGTTTTACCTATCTACAGTGTAAATCACACACACCCCAAGTGCAGAATCAGATTACCTTAATTACCTAATCAGATTACCTTAATTACCTTAATTACCATTACCTTAATCACATTAAGGTGGTTCCAGTCTTAGACTGTTCCCAGTTTTTCCATGTCCACAACAAGTCCTCCATCTAGACCAGTTAGCTATGGAGTTCCACAGGGATTAGTACCGTTTACATTATACATGCTGCCTTTGGAAGACATGAGGAAGCATTCTATTCATTTTCATTGTTACGCTGATGACACTATTCATTCATCAATCCAGATGATTCCAGCCATTTGGGTTCACTCCAGGAGTGTCTTAAGGATATTAAAACCTGGATCAACTACAACTTTCTATTTCTGAATAGAGATAAAACTGAAGTCATTGTTCTTGGCCCCAGACATGCTAGAATTATTCTAGTAACACTAGATGGCATTGCACTGGCTTGTAAGTTTTCTTAGGAATCTTGGAGTTGACTTTGACCAAGATATGTCTTAATTCTCATATACAGCAAACAAAGACTGCCTTCTTCCATCTGCATAATATTTCTATAATTAGGTCAATCCTGTCTCAAAGATGCAGAGAAACTTGTCCACGCCTTTATCACCTCTAGGCTAGACTACTGAAATTCACTTTAATCAGGTTGTCCTAAGTCCATAAAGTTTCTCCAACTCCTTCAGAATGCAGTTGCATGTATCCTGATAACAGGGATAGCACATTACCCCAGTTTTAGCTTCTTTACAATGACTCCCAATAAAATATACGAACTGAATTTAAGGTATTGTTCTTAACTTATAAAGCCTTTAGTGGTATGGCTCCTTACTTGCAAGAACTCCGTTCCCCGTCATCCAACCAGAGCTCTGCATTCTAATCTACTTCTGGAGACCTTGGGGACCACCAGTAGTATGGAATTTTGGGAACGCAGAACTTTCAGTTATCAAGCTCCCCTCCTGTGGAACCATCTTCCCAGTTCAGTTCGGGAGGCAGACACTAATCAAGACTTAGTTGAAATCTTCTAGTTGATAAAGCCTATAGTTAAAAATGTTGCCACTGCCAGGCCTTCACTCGCATGTGCAGCCTAACCTGGCTTGATACTGGAATGTCTGGCTTTGAATGTTAAATTGTATGCGTTTGCTTGGAATGTAGCTACTGCCAGGCCTCCTACTTTTTACCCCTTTTCAACCCAGCTGGTCGAGGTGGATGGCCGTTCTACGAGTTATTGTTCCACTTGAGGTTTCTGCCCATTAAAGGGAAGTTATTCCTCGCCTGTGTCATCGCAGTGCTTGCTCTTAGGGGTCTGCTGGGTTCTATAAATTTGAGAGCATGGCCTAAACCCACTTTTTTCTTTTTGTGAAGTTCCTTGAGAACTTGTGTTATTTGGCACTATAAATAACACTGAATTTAAAATTGAGCCCTTCCTGCAGCACCCCACCCCTGCTGCACCCCACCGGGCTGCACGGTGGCGCAGTGGTTAGCACTGTGGCAGTACAGTTTACCCTTGGCCGGGGTATCGTGGGTTTGATCCCAGTCCCCGACCAACAGTGATCTGTGTGGAGTTTGCATGTTCTCCCCATGTTTGCATGGGTTTACTCCGGGATTTCTCCGGTTTCCTCCCACATGCCAAAAACATGCAGGTTAGGTTAATTGGAGACTCTAAAGTGGCCCTAGGTGTGAATGGTTAAGGGATAGCGCCGCATCGTGGCTGCTTCATCCATCCAGGTGGTGGATGCCCTCAATTTCCCCTCTGGGGATCAATAAAGTATACCAAATCTAAAAAAAAAAAAAAAAAAAATCTACCTCTCCAGAGAAGACCTACTGTTACTGGGCAACACGTGAAGCTATATCCCCCACTCGACAAGATGGCAAAACAGTATCTCCACATGCCAGCAACGTCAGTGCCAGGTGAGTGGGTCTTCTCCAAAGCTGGAGAGGTAGTGAAGCGTCCATAATGATAACATTATGTAGCTCACATATTCCACTGCAGAGACCCAAGCATAGAGGGACTGTAAGCTTGCGGTGTGTATTAGCATCACGCCTCAGATGGACAATGAGTCTGGGCCACCTGCCGACTTAGGAAGTCAGAAGATTCTAGAGCGGGTGCCTGAAAGGATGGTCTGACCTCCTGGGGTCAGACAGAATAGCCAGGAGGATCCTGAAGTGATTAAATGTAAATGGAGGGATTAAATCTTCACTTCCGCCCTCCCAAGAGAGTAGACGCTTTTTTCTTCTCTCCTGCTGACTTTCCTCCCCTCCTACTACTGGATCCCAGCTTGCTGTTGTCTGTCTGCGTCTAACTGCGACCGCCGAAAAGAAATTATGGAGTTAATAAGCTGGGCTTTGAACACAATTGACACTATTTTTTCAACAAGGAAAAGTGCTCCGGGGGAAGCTGTCTGCCCCGCTGGAACGGCTCCAGTGGGCTATTTATGTGACACAGGTAATTGGAAAATGCTGTGTCTCTCTAATCTCTCTATCGAAGATATTGAAGATTTGTTTATCTTCGTAATCTTGGTGATTGGGATAATTCTGATTGGGACGGGAATTGTCTTGGTTTACCGCAAATTGCTGAAGATGGATTCAACCTATCAAAATGCTGGCCAGGCGAGGTGCATCCAACAAATTGAAAAACTGGAGAAGACCCTGATAGCGACTACTGGAGAACTGTCTCGTAAGGTGGATTACATCATGGGTTCGCTCAGGTCTTACCACAACGAATTCAAAGCTGCGCAATGAAGGATTAATGTACTGAATCTACAGAAGAAACAAGTCTTCTCTGTGATCAGTCCTATTTGGCATTATTATTCCCCATGAAAATTCCTCCTGGTTGTCTGCAGACTGTTTTTTCAAAATCATGAGCACAAGGCCTTGGACAGCCAGCTGCAGCGCCAGATAAGACTGGGCGCCAGACAGACAAAACATCTTCTGCCAAGGGTCCTTGGGTCTCTCTTATTATCATCAACACTGCTCAACACCGCACACACATTGATTCATGAACTGAATAAAGATATACTGTACACTGCTCTCTTGTGTAATTCTGAGTGTAGCGAATGTATGTGCATGAGAGCTTTTTTTTTTTCCCTTGAACTCTTAATATTGATTAAGTATGTAACCAGTATTTTGAATCAATGATTTTTTTGCTCCTTCCCATTGTATTATCTTTATGCTACCTGTACCCTCCTGCTGATAGGCGCGTTTCAGATGCGCCGCGGCACGGAAATGCAGGTCATTACTGTGTCAAGTCAAATTCTCTCGTATGTTATCAGTGTTCTGTTAATGTACTTGGCAATAAATCCTTTTCTGATTCTGATTCAAATGCAATTCTGTGTTTGATGTGTGGGGTATAAATGTATGTGGTTGACTGCAGCTCTCTTATTTCCTGAGAAAGAGAGCTGTGGGATGCGAGATGGAATAAATCAAAGCTGAGAAATCATCCAGTCTTATTTCATGATTCCCACATTGGTGACCGACATGTGAAATACATGGAAAGGCTTGGAGAACGTTTCTCCGACCTGGATTCACCGGGTACTGCCCGCACGGGCGCAAGCTCAATTAAGCTCCCCGAGTTCTGGCAAGATGATCCGCACTCATGGTTCCAACACGTGGAATCGCGGTTCGTGCTCGAGGGAATGTCGGCAGATGACATCAAGTTCCATAATGTCATCGCAAGACTCGACAGCCGCACAGCTCGATGCGTGCGGAGCCTGGTGCAGCAGCCACCCGCTGCTGGCAAGTACGACGCGCTGAAAGCTGCCCTCTTTGAGAGTTTTGTGCCATCAGCCGAGGTGAGGGCCAGGCGGCTTCTGGACCTGCGCGACAGGAGGATGCAGGCCGACCGTCCTCATGGAGGACATGCTGCAGATGATCAGGACAGACAACGATGCATTTCCGTTCAAACATCTTCTTGAGGACCCTCCCAGCACACACACGAGAGGTCTCCTGTCCGGCATGAGGTGTGTGAACCAGCAAGACTTCCGTGCGCTGGCCAAGAAAGCGGAGCGACTCCTCGACGCCTGCGACGAGCAGGAGACTTCAGTGGCAGCAGAAGACCTCAGCGCGGCGGCCGAGGGCGGTGGAGAGCCAGCGGCAGCAGAAGCAACCCCAGCGACGACGGCAGCGGCGCGGTCCCGAAGCAGAGGAGGAGACTGCCTCTGTTTTTACCATCAACGCTTCGCCGAGAAGGCGCACAGATGCATCCCGCCATGCAGCTTCAAGAAAACAGGGAAACGCACGAGCCGGGGGTCGTTAGCAGCTTCGACTCTCGGTGAATGGAACAAGCTGCTTTATCTGAGATGCGGGCTCCGGGCGGCAATTCCTCGTAGACACCGGAGCCCAGAGGAGTTTCATCACCGCGACCTATGCAGATCGGGTGGCTGGCCCCCGCGGAGACAGGGCAATGGCGGCAAACTGCTCGCCTATCAAAACTTTCGGTGAAAGGACTCTGCACCTGTCCTTGTGCGGCTGTACCTATGAATGGACTTTCATAGTAGCGGCGGTGAGTTTCAACATGTTAGGTGCTGACTTTTTGTGCTCACATGGCTTGTTGATAGATCTGGTTAGACGCCTGGGTAATGCACTTTGTTCTATTCCCTGTGCAGCTCGAGTGTCCCCACCGCCAGTACAGACCAACGTCGCCACAGCAGGCGGTAAGTTTCACACTCTTCTAAACCAGTTTCCAGCACTCAGTCCCCACGTTTTCAGCTAAGGTTGCGAAGCACGGGGTGGAGCACTTTATCACCACAAGTGGCCCACCAGTTTTTGCGAAAGCTCGGCGCTTGGATGCAGCTAAGCTCTCCATTGCGTGTGAGGAGTTTGCCAACCTGGAAAGGTTGGGCATAATTCGCCGCTCGAAGAGCGCCTGGGCTTCCCCCCTGTATATGGTACCTAAAGCTGATGGCTCGTGGAGACCCTGTGGTAATTACCGCAGGTTAAACAATGCCACAGTGCAAGACCGCTACCCAATTCCGCATATCCAGGATTTTTCAGTGCACTTAGCGAAGGCGCGCATTTTTTCTAATAGACCTGGTCCGCGGTTATCAGGTCCCGGTCCGACCAGAGGACATTCCCAAAACAGTGGTAATAACCCCGTTCGGACTTGGAGTTTTTACGCATGCCTTTTGGTCTTAAAGGTGCCGCGCAAACCTTCCAACGGATGATGGATGCCGTGTTTCGCAACCTCCCTTTCATTTTTGTCTACTTGGATGACATTTTAGTCGCCAGTGCCTCCGGGGAGGAACACGAAAAACACCTCACAACGGTTTTTCAGAGGTTGGGAGCGCATGGGTTGATAATCAACCCGGCCAAGTGCCATTTTGGCGCAGCGCAAATCGATTTTTTAGGGCACCGCGTCTCCCCAGAGGGAGCAGTTCCCCTGCCGGCCAAAGTACGCGCAGTGGTGGAGTTTCCCCGGCCACAAACTGTAAAGGCGTTGCAAGAATTTTTAGGAATGGTAAATTTTTATAACCGTTTCATACCCCACACGGCGCAGCTCATGCAACCGTTATACGCCGCGCTAAAAAGCAGAAGTCCTCCAATGTGATGGAGTGGTCCCCGGAGCGGGAGCGCGCATTCACAGAGGTTAAAAAAGCACTGGCAGACGCAGCACTGCTGGCTCACCCAGACCCATCAGCCCGCATAGCACTAACCACAGACGCGTCAGACGTGGCCATAGGGGCCATTGTGGAACAGCAGGTTGCCGGAGTTTGGCAGCCGCTCGCTTTTTTCAGCAGGTCCCTGCGAGATGCTGAGCGAAAATACAGCACGTTTGACAGGGAGCTGCTAGCGCTCCACCTGGCCATTCGCCATTTCCAGTTCTGGTTGGAAGGGTGCCGTTTCACCGCGTTCGACCACAAACCGTTCACTTTTGCAATGTCCAAAGTTTCAGAACCGTGGTCAGGCCGACAGCAGAGGCAGCTGGCCGCAATTTCGGAATTTACCACAGATATCCAGCACGTAGCCGGTAAAATCAACGTAGTAGCGGATTGTCTCTCACGAGCGGTAACAACGCCTGTCCGCGCGGAAGCGGAATGTAATGCCGCAGACGCAGGGTAACCGCGCGGACGCGCATGCAGCTCTGGTTCACGTGGGGATAGATTATGCAGCCATGGCAGCGGAGCAGAGCGAAGACACGGACGTGCGCGCGCTCCTGTCTGGGCCAACAGGGTTAAGGCTGGAGAGCAGAAGTTTACAAACCGGTTCTCCCCCGCTAATCTGTGATGTATCCACCGGGCGCGGTTGCCCGGTGGTACCGGCCACGTGGCGCCGTCGCGTTTTTGATGCGGTGCACTCCCTAGCGCACCCGGGAGTACGTGCTTCGGTAAAAATGGTAGCGGAGAAGTTTGTTTGGCCGAGCCTGCGCAAGCACATGAAGGAGTGGGCGAAAGCCTGCATGAGCCCCCCCTGTGCGGGGACCTCTAAGAGGCACGGGAGCAGAAATGCTCCTGGGCCCCGCTCACCACACTTTTCCGCGTGCGTTTGTTCCCAAGGCTTTACAAAACGCAGAGTTTGTTTTTGTTAGGCACGATGCTCAACGTCACAGCCTCCGCCCACCTTACGACGGTCCATTTCGAGTGCTGGAAACCAGGGAGAAATATTTTGTGCTAGATTTGGGGGGCAGGAAAGAAACAATCAGTATTGAAAGATTAAAGCCTGCTTTTGTGTTGCATGATGAATCTGTACAGCCGGCGGGGGCACCTCGACACGGCAGACCTCCCAGGGAGCAGCCCCTGGACTCCCCGCAGGGGCCAAATAACTCTTCTCCCCCTCACTCCACAGATTCGCCGCAGGACGGCACAACACAGACTGTGAAACCTGCGTACAGCAGGTTCGGTAGGAGGTTGAAGCCTAAACTACGGGCAGAGTGATGTGTGTTTTGACCAAACTGTGTAGATTGTGCTGTAGATTCTGCAAGGGGGGGGGGGGTGACATATGCTGTATGGCCGTTAGGATGATGTTAGTGAGTGTCCGTTCTTTGGCGTTTCGGGGGGGAGTGATGTAGTGTCCATAATGATAACATGTAGCTCACATATTCCACTGCAATTATTCCACATATTCCACTACAAATTCCGGTTCCTGTAGGGTGAGGACACAAATAGGGGCTCCCGGTTCTTTTGTTTAAAACGCAGTTAAAACGCGGTTTGGAGCTGGTGTTTTGAACTTTTGTTACTACCGCTGGAGAGGGAGCCTGCTTGTGTCGAAAAAAAGGGGAAGTTGCCAGGGGTGGCTGGTGAAACGGGGCCTTCTCACGATCAGGGAGAACAAAGAACTTTTCACGTGGGCCGCAGCGGAGAGAGGACGGTGAGAGAAGTCGCAGCGGACGGGATCGAGGACGAGGGGAGATTGACCTGACCAGTGGCGGAGACGCTAATGCTGGATGAGAGGCGTAAAAACAGATAAGTAAAGGAACGTGCTCAGTGTGTGTGTGTGTGTGTGTGTGTGTGTGTGTGTGTGTGTGTGTGTGTGTGTGTGTGTGTGTTGAATATCTGTTAGCCCCGGTGCGTTCACGGGAGGCCAAGTTGTGCTGCACTGTGTGCTGCAGGTTTTCACCTGGGAGACGGTAACCAAGGAACCGCTCTTCCTCCCTCCACCTGTCTGCCACCTCTCCTCGGGCACGGAGTATTCCCTCCTCCTCGAGGCGTACAAGAGGGTCTTGGACGAGTCCGGACAGATTCGGTGCTTTACTTGCAGGTTAAAAGGACGACAGCGGGAGTTCCTGGCCGGACAGTCAGTGAATGCATCACGCTCGATTGAAGACACTCAGAAGGTTTTCCTCTTGTAGCGCAGGAAGTGACTCTGGTTGAAAGAATTGTATTGCTCCTTTCCCTTATGTGCTTTTAGGGTATTTATGCTATTTATATTATTTATTGTGGGGTAATTTCTTATCTTTGGGCACATTGGGAATATATGGTTTCTATGGGAATGTATGATTTCAAAAAAAAGATGGCTGCCACTGGAGTGAGGAGTGGTCTGATGGGACACTTTCTGCCCATCTACTTATTCTTATTGGTTCCAAGGTTGTCATAGCCAGGAGCGACACTGGGGTTAAGCTCCCAGTGCTCATAAAATGCTCCTTATGGCGTGCGTCTCGAAAAGCCTCTGACAACTAAGTCCAACTCCTAGCCTGCCCGTGTGGTTTAGTCTAAGCCCGGCGGAACTGCTTTTACTAATAGGAGAAGGGGCGAGGGCGGATCTCTGGCGCCTTAAAACCAGATGCTTCGGGTAGATGGCTCGTCAACCTGGGAAGGTAGCCCATCTAGGGGAAGGTAAACCCTGATTTCAAACCTCTGCTGCCTTGCGGCATACCCGGTCACGGGAAAGGATTCGGGAGTCAACCCTGAGGAAAAATCCAGAGTCGGAGCCCCTAAGGCAGTTCTATGTTGCGCTCAACATCGTTCTGGCAGCTCCTGCAACGGCGCTGGTGCCAAACTGTAGCAGCCCTGCTGTTCCTTTGGATTCATCAGTGACGTGGAGAGGGGGGACATGCTGCATGGGCAACATCTTGTCCTCCATATCTTCCTGCCCAGGCTTGAATCCTACCAACGCCCAACGCTGGAAGGTAGAACACCGGATCACTGGAGAGGACACTCCAGCTTCGCCTTTGGCGTAGACAAAACACGGGGAATGACAGTTACCGGTTATAAGCCACTGCTCAATTGGCGTAGGAGCGTGGCGCCAGGGGTTGTTCCCGACGGTGGGAGGGATCATCAGATCTCACTGGACAGCTACCGCCCGCCTCAAGCTGGGCAGCCCCCAGCCAATAAGGTGTTGTCCCGCCACAGCTTGCTTTCCTCATTGGGTGCATGGGGATAAGGAGAAATCCAATCAGCAGGCTGAGAACCTTCGCACCAGGCAAGACAAAACAAAAGAGACCAACTCTAAAACTGGGAACTTGGAACGTCCGCACTATGATGACAGGACTCGCTGCTAACCTCAAGGACATCAACGACACCAGGAAGACTGCCATCATCAATAATGAGCTGAAGAGACTGGGAGTGGATATCGCCACTCTCCAGGAAACACGGTTAGCTGATGCAGGCACACAGAGAGAAGGACTACACGTTCTACTGGCAGGGAAAGGGCAGTGACGAACACAGGGAACACGGAGTGGGCTTCGCAGTGAAGAACACTTTGCTGAAGATGGTGGAACCGGGCAGCACTGGCTCTGCACGACTCCTCACCCTCCGCCTGAACACCACTCAAGGCCCAGTCACCCTCGTCAGTGTGTATGCCCCAACACAGACAGCCACACCAGAGGCAAAAGACGAGTTCTACGAGAATCTCGCAACAACTGTCAGGATCATCCCCAACTCTGAACAACTCATTCTCCTTGGAGACTTCAATGACAGAGTGGGTGCTGACCACGACTCCTGGCCCTCCTGTCTTGGACCTTTTGGCGTGGGCAGAATGAACGACAACGGACAGCGGCTGCTCGAGTTCTGCACATATCACGATCTGTGCATCACAAACTCGTTCTTCAAGACCAAGCCCCAACAAGGTTTCCTGGCAACATCCGCGCTCAAAGCACTGGCACCAGCTAGACTTGATCCTGACCAGGCGCACCTCACTGAAGAACGTGCTAATCACCCGTTCGTTCCAGAGTGCAGATTGCGACACAGACCATTCATTGGTGTGTTGCAAGGTCAAGCTGCAGCTGAAGAAATTCCATCGTGCTAGACAACCTGGAAAGGCACGGATTGACACCAGCAAGATGGCCCAACCAGAACTTGTTGAGCAGTTTGCCTCCACCTTTGAGAAGGAACTTGGTGTACCACAAGGAGGAGAATCTGCAGAGCAGAAGTGGGAAGAGCTGCGAAACACCATCTACCGCACAGCCTTGGCTACCTTTGGGAGGAAGACCTCGAAGTCACAGGACTGGTTTGATGCCAAGTTGACCGAGATGACCCCCGTCATTGAAGCCAAGCGCTCAGCACTTGCCGAGTACAAGAAGTACCCAAACGAGAAGAATCTCCAGATTCTCAGGGCTGCGAGAAGCAAAGTTCAGCAGACTGCTTGGCGCTGTGCCAACGAGTACTGGACTCAGCTCAGCCAAGACATTCAAACCGCTGCCATAACAGGGAACATCCGTGGTATGTACGATGGCATCAAGAAAGCACTTGGTCCGGCTCAGAGCAAGACGGTCCCCCTCAAATCTTCCACTGGGGAGATGATCACAGAAGAACAAGCAGATGGAGAGATGGGTGGAACACTACTCCAACCTCTACTCTAGACAGAACACCGTGACACCGTCAGCCCTTAATGCCATCGACTGCCTGCCATCCATGGACGAACTTGACGCCGAGCCAACCATCGATGAACTCAGTAAGGCCATTGATAGCTTGGCCGCTGGCAAGGCACCCGGCAACGACGGCATACCCCCTGACTTGATCAAGCACTGCAAGACCGCCCTACTGCTGCCATTGCATGACGTCCTCTGCCAGTGCTGGAAGGAAGGTGCCGTACCACAGGACATGAGGGACGCCAAGATCATCACCCTCTACAAAAACAAAGGGGAGAGAAGCGACTGCAACAACTACAGGGGCATTTCCCTCCTCAGCGTTGTTGGCAAATTCTACGCACGAGTTGTTCTCGTTCGTCTACAGAAGCTTGCCGAACGCGTCTACCCCAAGTCTCAGTGTGGCTTCCGCGCTGAGCGATCGACGGTAGACATGATATTCTCCATCCGCCAACTCCAGGAGAAATGCAGAGAACAGAACATGCCTCTGTACGTCGCCTTCATCGACCTCACCAAAGCGTTCGATCTGGTCAGCAGAGAGGGCCTTTTCAAGATCCTGCCAAAGATAGGATGCCCACCAAAGTTGCAAAGCCTCATCGAATCGTTTCACACCAACATGCAGGGGATAGTGCAGCACGATGGCAACGTCTCAGAGCCATTCAACATACGCAGCAGAGTGAAACAGGGCTGTGTACTTGCGCCAACCCTCTTTGGGATTTTCTTTGCTATGCTCCTGAGGCATGCCTTCAGCACAGCAACAGAGGGGAATCTACCTGCACACAAGATCTGATGGCAGGCTTTTCAACCTCGCCCGCCTGAAAGCCAGAACCAAAGTACGCGAGGCTCTAATCAGAGACATGCTGTTCGCAGACGACGCTGCAGTCGCAACCCACACACAGCAGGAGCTTCAGACCCTGATGGACCGCTTCTCCCAGGCATGCAAGGACTTGGGGCTTACCATCAGCCTGAAGAAGACTAACGTCTTGGCGCAAGGCACGGAAGCACCACCAACCATCACCATTGATGACTACAAGCTGGAGGTCATGAATCAGTTCACGTACCTGGGGTCCACGATCAGCAACAACCTCTCCCTTGATACAGAGATCAACAAGAGGATTGGAAAATCAGCCTTCACACTCGCTCGCCTCACCACACGAGTGTGGGAGAATCCCAAACTCCCTGTCAAGACGAAGATGGCAGTGTACAACGCCTGCGTCATCAGCACACTGCTCTATGGGAGTGAGACGTGGACAACATACGCCCGGCAGGAAAAGAGACTGAACTCCTTCCACTTGCGCTGCATTTGCCACATCCTGGACATATCCTGGCAGGACAAAGTGCCCAACACAGAAGTTCTGTCCCGCGCCGGCCTTCCCTCCATGTTCACTCTACTCAGGCAGCGCAGGCTCCGCTGGCTAGGCCACGTTCACCGTATGGAGGATTTTTTTTTTTTTTTTTTTTTTTTTGTTACTTATTTGTACCCGTAGGTAGACTTGGTTTGCAGTCTGGTGACAAGCCACCGGCTGCTGGTCGCTGCGTGCGCGAGCGCCCTAAACCTACATGTTTTTGGTGTGCGGGAGGAAACCGGAGAAATCCCGGAGTAAACCCGCGCAACACGGGGAGAACATGCAAACTCCACACAGTTCACTGTTGGTCGTGGGCTGGGATCGAACCCACGATCTCATGATCCCCGCGGTCCCCCGGCCGAGGGTAAAACTGTGCTGCCACAGTGCCACCGTGCAGCCATGGATGGCAGAATCCCCAAAGACGTCCTCTATGGAGAACTGGCAACTGGCAGGAGAGACGTTGGCCGCCCACAGCTGCGCTTTAGAGATGTCTGCAAGAGAGACATGAAGGCCCTGGATATCAACACAGAGTGCTGGGAGGACCTTGCAACGGACCGCTCCAAATGGAGAGGCACCCTGACCAGACAGCTCAAGGCGGGTGAAGAGAGACTGACTGCTGCAGCAGATGAAGGACCCGCAGGAAGAACCGCCACAGACCCAGCAGCACGGAGACCACCCACAAGTGTGACCTGTGTGACAGGGACTGTCATTCGCGCATCGGCCTGTTCAGCCACAGGCGGTGCTGTTCCAGCAGAGTAGACGTTTAGGATTCTCTTCCATGGTCATCATAGACCGACGGAGGCTGACGACGGCTTATTCTTATTATTGTCTTTGTGTGTCTGGAACTGCAACAAGAAGGGTTTTCCGGCCAACTCAACTAAAGGTGAATCTAAAAAGTTTTATTTATATGGATTTGGACATGGCCATTTCACCCTGTACTCTATCTGGGCTGCAAAAGCCCTGAGAAAAAGCTCCCAAAACAAGGCAAACATGACGGGTAAGCAAATATCGCAATATGGCAGAGGCTATAGAGTTAAAGTACTGTTAGCACTGCTACTTCTGGCAGGGGATATTCACCTTAACCCTGGACCTGCCACTATTAAACAGCAGACCACTGGGTTAGCACAAACATCTGAGCCGGCGGATTGGCTGTTTCTATCTACGGCCCGGCATAGCGAGTCGGGTGAGTCGAATTGCACTGAACAGACTCACATGTCTGATCCTGCTGTAAACAGCTGCGCTACGACCAAAATTTTGGAAACAGGAGCAGTTAAACAAATTGCAAATGAGGCGAGATCCAAAAACCGAGCTGTACGAAAGCAAAAACAACTATTTTTCCAAACTGTTAATCATGCACGAGTTCTTTGGGACACAAAGGCAAAACCAAAGGGGATCCTCGGCGGACATCTAAACATACGGAGCATAATCCCCAAAAGAGATGAGATTTCAGTGTTACTGTCTGATTCAAATCTGGACTGTCTCTCAGAAAGCTGGCTACACAGGAACATAGACACTAATATGATCGATATTGTGGGTTATCAGTGTTTTAGAAAAGACAGACAGGGAGGGGAGGAGGTGTTTTAATTTACATCAAAGAAAAATTTCAATGTCAATTGGTTGATTTGAATACTTCACTTGAATGTTTAGCTGTTAACGTATGCCTCTCACCGGTAATGAATTTCAATATTGCAGTATTGTACAACCCACCATCACAATTCTTTTTATAATGAATTAAGTGCTCTGGTTAAACAACTTGAGGGGAGCAGAGAAACCATATTTTATGGTGATTTCAATATCAACTGGTCTGATAAGGAAAAACAAACTGAAAAGCCTCATGACTAAATTTAATTACAAACAATTGATCAAAGGACCTACCAGGATGACCAAACAATCGAGAACACTTATTGACATGGTATTCGCTAATAAACCAGAACGAATAACCAGAACCTATAATCTTGTAACTGGTCTCTCAGATCATAACATGGTTCTTGCTGTCAGAAAACTCACTAAAAAGCGACTACAGTATTTTGGGGGAATCGATATTGACAAATCAAATTTTATTATTCCCAAATCTAAAAATGAGGAGTTTGAACATCACTTAGAGAATCAAAATTGGGAGCAGCTCATGTCATTAAATGAAGTAGATGATTGCTGTAATTTTATAACTGCAACAATTACAAAGTCCATAGAAAAATTTACAAAGCAAATTAATAGCAGACAGAAGATTAACCTACCATGGTTAAATAATGAAATAAGAAAACTTAAGAGGCGAGACTATGCATTGAAAACATCATTAACCTCTAAACTACAAAATGATCACCTTGTGTACAAAAGTTTAAGAAATAAAGTGGTACAAGAGCTGCGAAAATCAAAAGTATCTTATTACAATAAACTGATAGATCATGCAAAGGGTAACAACAGTTCCCTATGGAGGCATTTAAATAACTTAACTAAAAAAAAACGATCAGAAGGGGGTAAAGGAACTTGGAATCAATGGCAAGACCGTCAGTGACAAGGCTACTTTGGCAAATGAATTTAATTCATACTTTGTGGGCTCTGTGGAAGACTTAAAAATTTTTGTGCTGCCAAATGTGCTCAACAACACAAATTCCATACTTCCAACAGATTCTTTTCACATTGATGAGGTAAATGAGGAGTTAATTGCTGGTATTGTTAAAACACTGTCAAACTCAAAAACTAATGATATCTACAATATGAGCACCTCCTTTCTCAAAATGCACAGCAAAATATTAATCAAACCACTGACTCATCTCATTAATCTCTCCATTAGGTCTAGTACATTTCCATCTGGCTGGAAAAAAGCGGTCGTCATACCAGTTCATAAATCAGGCAGTAAAGACGATATATGCCATTACCGCCCAATCTCTATTTTACCAGTCCTGTCTAAGGTTCTTGAAAAAGTTGTAGCTACACAGCTGATTGAATATTTACAAGACAGTCAACTTCTTCATCCACATCAATTTGGTTTTAGACCAGGATACTCAGCAGAAACAGCAAATTGTTGCCTTATTGATAACGTCAAACAGTCCTTGGACAGGGGTAATGTGGTAGCTGTTTTTCTAGATCTCAAAAAGGCTTTCGATACTGTAAACCACAGTTTGCTTTTATCCAAAATGGTATCTTAACTTCTCCCCAGATACATTAGAATGGTTTGCATCTTATCTCCAGAATAGAGAACAGTGTGTAAAAGTTCACCAGGATAAATCCTCATTTTTAAACAACCGCATGGGTATCCCACAAGGGTCCATTCTTGGTCCTTTACTTTTCAGCATTTTTATTAATGACTTGCCGTTACACTGCTCAGCTGCAACATGCCAACTTTATGCAGATGATGCAGTTATTTACACAGCTGCCAAGACTCCAGCACAGGCTGCAGATGTACTGTCTACAAGTATGGTTGATGTCCAAGAGTGGCTCCTCCAGAACCATCTATTGCTGAACCTTCAGAAAACAGTCTCAATGTGCTTTTCAATAAAAAAATGTAACCTGCAACGTTTTAAAGTTAATATACATGATCATGACATCAGTTTAGCTACAGAATTCAAATACCTTGGCATTGTACTAGATCCTCAACTCAAATTTAATCTTCATATAAAGAAAATTTCAAACAGTTAAAAAAAATCTGAACTGCTTTAAATTAGAAATTACATACCTTACGAAGCAGCTGTCTGTATATGCATTATGGTTTTTTCCTCATATCCTACTGTGACAGTCTGGGCTCAAGCAGCCCCTTCCACAATAAGACAGGTTCATTATATAATCAAACCCTAAAAATCTTGGACAAAAAGCCCATTAGGTGGCATCACTAATGTTTTAATACAACCTATTGAGTTTTGAGAGTTTCATTGACCTCTGTTTTCTGAAATTAACGTTCAAATGTTTCCATAAATCAGCACCCGAGCCACTTGCTGGTTTCGTCCAAAGACAGGACTGCAGCAGAGCCACCAGGAGTTCTGTTAATAAAATATTCCACCGCAGAACCACATTTGGACAAACAGCTTTCTCTAAAGGGCAGTCACATCTGGAACACAATGCCAAATGTAATTAAAATAACGGACTTTAAAACATTCACTAAAAAGGTTAAAAACTGGCTGAAAAATAAAGAATGTACTCATGTATGAATTGATTGTCTGCAAGGTGAGAGTGAATGAAGGGAAGGAATGAATGTTTGTTTATAGTAAGTGACGAAGGGAGGGAGGCCTGAAATAGGCAAATGTGAGTCAGGTTGTTATATTTGTGTATTTATAATATTTATAATTGTGTAATTATAATCTTTTTTGCATTGATGTATGTGGTTATTGTGTTTTTTTTCCTCTTCTAAAGCCCATCCAGGGACAAGAGTTGCAAATTAGCTAATAGCTATACACTATGTGCAACACATCAGATTGTCTATGTTTATTGCACTGTCCCTGTCAAATAAACTAATCTATCAGAGACCCAAGCATAGAGGGACTGTAAGCTTGCGGTGTGTATTAGCATCATGCCTCAGATGGACAATGAGTCTGGGCCACCTGCGGACTTAGGAAGTCAGAAGATTCTGGAGCGGGAGCCTGAAAGGACGGTCTGACCTCCTGGGGTCAGACAGAATAGCCAGGAGGATCCTGAAGTGATTAAATGTAAATAGAGGGATTAAATGTAAATGTGATTCTGTGTTTGATGTGTGGGGTATAAATGTATGTGGTTGACTGCAGCTCTTATTTCCTGACAGAGAGAGAGTTGTGGGATTTGAGATGGAATAAATCAAAGCTGAGAAATCATCCAGTCTCATTTCATGATTCCCACAGTAGTATGCCCCAAGAGCCGACAAACCATGCACTGTGGAAGTGGTTCTTTTCAATGAAAATCTTTAAGCAGTCAAACACAATGTTTCATTATTTATTAACAGTAAATACTATAAAATGGTACAGGATAATATTTGCAATATGACAATGCAGTGCAGGTAGATTTGGGTCCCTCCAATTATTTGTACCCCCTACCCCTATGAATGGGACACCCCTTCATGGCTGCACTTGGCCAAAGTGGCTGTAGACCGCAGCTGTCTTACCAGCCACTGCTGAAATTTACCAGCCATTGGCCGGTGTTCATGTCAAGCCCTGCATCCTATCAGAGGTATCATTGAAAATTGTCCTTCCACAGAATTTTTCCAGCAATGACTACAAATTCTGAAAGCTGTCCATCATTTGACAGGTTACATTGAGGATGATCTAATTAAAGTCAATTAAAATGATAGATTGACCAAATTTTTACAAGGCTGTCTGCGAAAATGACAGAAAAAGTGTAGTGCAACCTGAGAGAGTATTGACCTTTCAGGTTTTCCACTCAGATGCAGTTCTGACAGTCACCAGATGGCAGTCTAAACGTTTCATAACACTGATCATGAAGCAATTGTCTCAGTGTTGTTCATTGAGTCATAAGGCCTCAGTTTCAACATCACTAACCAGAACTGGCTCTTGGCCTACACATGAACCCATTACATTTTGGAGGTGATCCATGAGGGATATCTGGAGCCTTGGTGGAGGTATGTGCTCCGAGTGCTTTTGTAGTTCTAAATTTGCACCCCTTTAACATAAATTTACAACTTTTTCCAGGTAAAATTCACAACTCTTCAGTTTTCCCTTAAATTTGCAAATCTTTGGCATGAATGGTAGTGGCTACTACTGTCACCTTCACAGCAAGAAGATCTCATGTTCAAATCCATGAGCGGGCCAGATGGACCCTGTCTGTACAGGTTGCATGCTCATGTCTGTGGGTTCCCTCTGGGTTCTCCAGCTTCCTCCCACAATAAATGGATTAGATTTATATGGCGCTTTACATGTCAAGTAACATCTCAAAGCTGCACGGTGGCGCAGTGGTTAACACTGTGGCAGCACAGTTTTACCCTCGGCCGGGGGATCGTGGGGACTGCGAGATCGTGGGTTTGATCCCTGCCCCCGGCCAACAGTGATCTGTGTCGAGTTTGCATGTTCTCCCCGTGTTTGCGTGGGTTTACTCCGGGATTTCTCCAGTTTCCTCCCACATGCCAAAAACATGCAGGTTAGGGAGTTAAGGGGCGCTTGCGCACGCAGCAATTGGCAGCTGGTGGTTTGTCACCAGACTGCAAAACAAATCTACCTACGGGTACAAAATTAAAAAAAAAGCACTTGCAGTTAGCCCATTATTCATTCACTCCAGACAGACAATGGTAGTGGTAAGCTACTTCTGTAGCCACAGCTGCCCTGGGGCAGACTGATGGAAACGTGACTGCCAATCCACGCCAATGGCCTCGCCGACCACTACTGAACATTTAGAATCAGATTTATTGCCATTGTTCATGTAGTACACAAACTAGGAATTTGTCTCTGTGCAATGCTGCAACATTAAACATGATAAAATAAAAGAAATAAACTATACATGCACTAAAGTGTAGAATAAGAATGAGTAATACTAGTCAGCAGTTTTAAATATATTAGCGAGCAGCAGATATTGTGGAGAACCATATAGTGCAGTTGGTAATGCAAAAAGAAAACAGTGATGATTGACATGAGTCTGGTTGAGCTGCTGTACATAGTGCACGAGTCAGTCACTTAGTGTTCAGCAGTCTGATGGCAGAGGGGAAGAAGCTGTTCATGTGACGGGAGGTTTTAGTCTTAATGGACCAAAGTCTTCTACCTGAGGGGAGAGGGGCAAACAGTACGTGACCAGGGTGTGAAGGATCAGCTATGATCCGGCCAGCAAGCCTCCGGGTCCTGGAGATGTACAGATCCTGGAGAGATGGGAGCTTGCAGCCGATCACCTTCTCAGCAGTGTGCACGACGCGCTGCAGCCTTAGTCTGTCTCTGGCGGGGGCTCCTGCGTTCCACACGGTTATGGAGGTGGTGAGGATGGACTCGATAGCTGTGTAGAACTGCACTAACATCTTGGTGGGTAGCTTGAGCTTCCTCAGCTGCCGCAGGAAGAACATCCTCTGCTGGGCCTTTTTGATGAGGGAGCTGATTGTCGGCTCCCACTTGAGGTCCCTGGTGATTGTGGTGCCTAGGAAGCGGAAGGAATCAGCAGTGGTGATGGGAGAGCCTGTGAGGGTGAGGGGGGGCAGAGGGGTTGTGACTTTCCTGAAGTCCACAATCATCTCCACTGTCTTCAGAGCGTTCAGCTGCAGGTTGTTGTTGCACCAGGACGCCAGCTGGGCCACCTCCCTCCTGTAGGCGGACTCGTCGCCGTTGGAGATGAGCCCGATGAGGGTGGTGTCGTCCGCAAACTTGATCAGCTTGACAGACTGGTGGCTGGAGGTGCAGGAGTTGGTATAAAGGGAGAAGAGTATGGGGGAAAGTACACAGCCCTGGGGTGATCCGGTGATTATGCTAACAGAGTCTGAGACAGTCTTTCCCAGCCACACATGCTGCCTCCGGTCCGTCAGGAAGTCGATGATCCACCTGCAGAGGGAGTCAGGCACGTTGAGTAGGGACAGCTTGTCCCGGAGCAGAGCGGGGCGGATGGTGTTGAATGCAGAGCTGAAGTCCACAAACAGGATCCTGGCGTAGGTTCCCGGGGAGTCCAGGTGCTGCAGGATGGAGTGGAGGGCCAGGTTGACTGCATCGTCTGCAGACCTGTTGGCTTGGTAGGCAAACTGCAGCGGGTCCAGGAGGGGAGTGGTGATGGACTTGAGGTGGGGCAGGACCAGGCGCTCAAAGGACTTCATGACTACAGAGGTGAGCGCTACAGGTCTGTAGTCGTTAAGTCCAGTGATCCGTGGCTTCTTGGGGACAGGAATGATGGAGGATTTGAGGCAGGTCGGCACGTGGCATAGCTTAAGGGAGGTGTTAAGAATGTCTGAAGACAGGAGCCAGCTCTTTCGCACAGTGTCTCAGGGTGGAGGGAGTCACGCCGTCCAGACCGGGGGCCTTGTGTGGGTTCAGTCTGGAGAACTGTCTGAGCACGTCCTGCTCACTGATGACAAGGGCAGGGGGGGAGGAGGGGGGGCTGCCTTTGATGAAGTAGGGACTGTGGAGGCAGTGGAGCTTGGGGGGGGGGGGGGGGGAGTTGGACAGCTGACGAGGTGTCAAAACGGGCATAGTGTTGGGACAGTCTTTGACAAAGGGCTTCGTCATCCTGACCTTTAGGAGCCTGAGGCAGATAGTTGGTGATTTACCTCAGTCCTCTCCACACAGAAGCAGAGTCATTAGCAGTGAACTGCTGCTGGAGTCTCAGAATACACAGATTTAGCTCTCCTCAGCTCTCTGTTAAACCGATATTTAACCTCCCTGTAGCAGTCCCTGTCTCCACTTTTCAACGCTGCTTCCTTCTCCTTCCTGATCTGTCTTAGCTTAGCAGTGAACCAGGGCTTGTCATTTGAGTACCTCACCCTGGTGCGCGATGGAAGAATGCTCTCCTCACAAAAGTGGATATGAGTTCAGTGTCTGTGTACTCATCCAGATCATGCGTGGCTCCTTTAAACATAACCCAGTTATTTCCATGCACGTTTCCAGCTTCTCAGCTTCACTGGTCCATTTATACACATTCATATCCAGTGTCATGGACAATGAAGGCAAGGTGGGTAAAGTGTCTTGCCCAGAGACAACAGCAGGATGGATGGGAGAGCAGGATTCAAACCGCCAACCCTCTGGTTATTGGATGACCCGCTCTACCTCTTGAGCCACTGCTGCCCCACATCCAAAGATCTGCATGTTAGGTTGACTGGGGCCTGTTAACAGGCAATATCATAGCAGTCTGTCGGGGCGACAATGACCGTTTCATTTAGGTCTGATCAGATTCCTCTACGCAGCTCTGTCCTCCGCTGCCAGGAACTCCTGACCTTGTTAACCCAGGTGACGTCCAAGCCGGTATGAGTTGCCTTCTGACTGACCATTTCATGAAACTGCTTGCAAAGTATTTGAGTACCACTAGCTTTTGCTGGACTAGCGGCACATTCTTGGCAGAGGTATTATCAGTGGCAAGGACAGGCCAAGACAAACTGACTCCAGTATCTGTTGCTGTGACTGACCAGATGGTTTATCTCTGCTCTTTGTGTAGTGCATGTCACAATGCACCGACTGGCAAAAGTCCACCACAGACCTTTAGACAGATGTGCTTATCTGCCAGGATGTCCAGTCTTACAGTTTAAGTGGGAGTGGTCCACCACAGACCTGTGACAGATATTGTTTTTAGTTCTGACAGTAATAAGGTAACACTTAATACTAATGGATACTAATACACACACACACACACACACAGTTAGGCAATTACGACACTAAAGCAGTCAAACTAGAGGAACACAAGAGTGAAACTGAAAGTTCCCATATTAAACCATTATCACAATTCACTTTAGATAATGCACCTCTTTGCATTAAAGGGATGGGAAGGAGCATTTTGGATTGGATTATCCAAAACACCTCCATAAATCTCCATACCAACAAAACTACAGTATATTGTCCAAGATGGTATTTTATATCCTTTTTTCTCCACAAAGAATGCTTTCATTGCTTTACGGCTGCTTGTGAAAATTTTTGCCTTTTTCTCCTTCAAATGCCCAAATCTAATTAGGCCCACCCACATCCCACACAAAAGTGGGAAAGACGGACAGATGGACGGACTACCCTATAACATAATCAACCTTCAGTCTTTGCCCAAAGGGTTTTGGTCTTTGCCCGGCGGGGACTTAAAAAAAAAAACAAACTTGATTTTCGTGAAGTGTCACTTTAAAATGCATTCTAAAAAGAAGAAAGTGAAGGAATGCATGCATTACATGCAGCATGCATTACAAAAAGAGTTTGATAATTAAACCAGGACGACAATCAGGAATGAGTTTGCTCCAATGCAACTGAGGGTGCCCCCCCCCCCCAAGAGTGAGGGAGAGAACAAAAAAATAAAAAAAAAACAGCCAACGTTATCCATGTGCAAGTATGCCTTGGTGAAAACGGAGGCGTACAGTAATCACTAAGTGCGTGCGTAACTGGTTTCTAAATTGCCCATAAGTGAAATTGTGAGCATGTATATTATCTGTCCTTCTGTGTTGCACCAGTCATGGACCGGCAGTTGGTCTTTGGTACACCTGGTCTTTCACCTAAAGAAAGAAATGAATCAATGAAAATTTAGCTTTGTGGTGAACACTCAATGGACCTGTTGGACCGGTTCTGTGACTCGCATTTCAGGTCAGAACAAAGGCGGGAAGCTTAGCCTTGTTATGCAAGGCTGGAGACTGTGGGGGGTCGATTTAAGGATGCGTGGGAGACAGTCAATGAATTTCCCTCCATGATATCACTTCCACTGTCTATTATGCAAGGTGGTCTGTGGGACATGTGATCTATGAGGTGTGAAGTCCCTGATATTTAAGGAAGAGAGTTACTGTTTTAATTCCTCTCTGCTTGGAAATGATGGAGATGTGAATAAACCTGACTGAGAAAGAACACTGCCTCGTCATTTTCACATCCTCCACAGCTTGTTAATTCATAGATTTTTGGCCAATTTGGCGGGGGGGGGGGGGAGAGATCAGCTTTTAAGTCGTCTTAAATTTGTGACTTTCCTGTAATTTTGCAAACATTTAAATTTTGTAGATTACTTTTTCCTTGTAAATTTTGGATTTTTACCTTAAAAATTTGTGTTAAAATGCATACTGTTGTGTATGTAAATGGGCTGTAGTAGCAAGATGGTGCCAGGTTGGTCATGGGCCAGACTGGGGTGGCTACTGCCGGTTCTGGTTGTGACACTGCCCATGGTATAGAGGAGTGGGCGGAAGAGGCTCTGCCTCTTGTTGTGGAGCCACCCGGTCAGCAGGGCATGTGCCGTAAGCCTATATACTGTGTATCTGACACTGTAATAAAGCTCTGATCAACTGCAGTAACAGTGCTTTCTTTGTCTCAGTTATGGACAAAACACACGATCCCCCACACGAACCATTGACCACTGTCCAATCAACAGATGACTGAATCTCCACTGTGGATGTAGTCTGGGACAGACCCATGCAGCTGGTTTGGGTTAAGGCTTGGCCATCAGATGCTTGGTGACAAGGACACTCCTGTGCCCGACTATGGGCTGAGGCCCATTTTGTTTGTTTTTCTTGACCATGTTACACCCCCCCCCCCTTCCCAGACAGAAATGAAAGTTGATTAATGGGGAAGCCAACAAACAGAAAACTAACCAAAGCAAGGTTTCAAAGTGTGTTCTAAAAAAGGTGGCTGGACAAACCCAAACACCCACTCAATCAAAATGGAGGAATTTAAAGAGTAAATCCCAAAAAGAAAAGTAACCAACTTCAGAAAACCAGGAAGAGATAAAACCCAAAGAAAATCAACAGAGCAACTGGTGGCGTTGCCCCTGATCAAATGTCGACTGAGCAGAGGCTGCCTCATCTCTCCTCAGCGGACTGATTGCTCCCAGGTGTACACAGGTGTAATGCATTGCTCTGATTAAATGACACGTCAGGTCTCAGGACTCCACAGACCATAACACCTGCCTTCTAAAAGACAACAAATCTCCGATTTTGTCCTTACAGAAATAACCAAAATAAATTCCTAGTAAGTTTCCAACAACCAATGGCACAAGCTGTTTCAACGAGCCTCAAAACCAGTGTTCAATACATCTCAAAAGGATTAAGCAGAAGATGGATGGACGGACATTAGACAAATTCAGTCACAGGACAGTCAATTTCTTTTTTTTTTTTTAAATTTCATTTTTAGATAACAGGTTTCTAAATAAGTTAAACTAATTGGTTAAACTTGATTAATCAGTTTAACTGGCAAAAGTTGTGTTCTTTGAACATTTTCAGCATGCTGAAAATTTGCCGATGTTTGGAAATAAACGGTGAAATTTGTGCTCGGTTTGTATAAGTTCCTGAGTGCTGGGCTAAGTTATACAGAAATTATCCAAGTCAGCCCAAGTTAAAGCTGGGTTCACACTAAACTATTTATGTAACACTTCAAATAAATAGCAATGTTGCACAAAGTGCTTTACATATTAAAGAATGTATCCCCCAGCCTCACCATCGCCACACTTATGGATGCACAGAAGTCACTTAAAATTATCACATTAAATACAAAGTACAGAATAAAAACAGGACATGGCTAAACGGGCATTATGACTGACTTTTACAGACATTTTGAAAGAAATTAGCCTAAACTGAAATTACTTTCATGAGCAGGTTTTTTTTAAAATCCAGCGCACACCAACTTTTATGAACTTTTGCTACCATTTCCAATGTTTCATTCAGCGTTGACAAACTTGCCAGCTTAGGCAAGTGTATGTGTAGCTGTTGCCAACTTAGGTTAACTTAAGCAAACGAATACTCCGCGCAGGTCAACCGACAGCTTCTGGTGACACTCAAAGATCAGAATTTGTGGTGGCCTCCCATTCTAGACCTGCTTTTGGAGTGAACACATCTCCCTTGGGCACATATTTCAGTATTTTTTAGGGTTTATATTCCTATATAGTTACTTCTGCATACCCTTTTCCTTGTTCATTCCTCAAAAAAACAAAATGCTCATCTATATATTCCAACACTAAAGCCACATTTCCACTATATAGTTCTGCGCTACTCTTTTCTTTTCTACTTGTTTCTCCCGCGGCTGCGCCTCCATCACAACCGCGGAAAGCCGAGTATTGCTGGGGTGGGCGAGATCGAGGTGGCGCTACACTGCTGACGTATAAAGGACGAGACTGACTCCTCCTCAACACAGAAAAAATAGCGGATTACGAGCGGAGGATTTCCACGGTTTTTAACACAATGAATGTCTTTAACGAGACAAGAGAATTTTACAGGAGAAGACGACGTGGATTGAGACAACACACGGAGCAGGAGAGGAGAATAGCGGTTGCCCAGGAGGAATCTGAAGCAGCTGCATATGAAGCAGAGATCATTTCATTTGTTCAGTGTTCATGTGCATATATATGTCAAACGTGTTTTTTAAATAAAATGTTGTGCACTTTTAAACTACGTTGCCTCTGTTGTTCAAAACGGTTAAATGTTAACAGACGGTTAATTAAACGCTGAAACACCGGGGTAATTTAAAATTATGCAGAAGCTTAATCCTAAACCCCTTTAACTTACCAAATAATTTATAATATAAAAAAAGCCAATCCAAATCTAGACCCATTTTGTATATTGTGTAATAATGATACACTGACTTCCCAAAAAAAGCAGCAGCTATACAACGCACTTTTGGTTTGATGGAATTGCCAATTGACCTTGGAATTATGTGGAAACTTGTTATACTTCCAGTTAACTTTAACTTACAAAATAATTAAAAATATTAGAAAAAAGCCAATCCAAATCTAGGCCCATTTTTTGTATTGTGTATCATTTGAGTATCATTGTACAATCTATTGTTATTTATAAGGGTTCTCTGTTCAGTGGTGGCTAATTACACACTAAAACATAGAAAATGACTGCAAAGAAAATGCTGCAGCTAGACAAGTCACTTGATTTGATGGAATTGCCAATTGACCTTGGAATTATATGTGGAAACTTGTTATACTTCCAGTTAACTTTAACTTGCCAAATAATTGATATTATAAAAAAGCCAATCCAAATCTAGGCCCATTGTGTATCATTTTTCCAATCTATTGTTATTTATAAGGGTTATCTGTTCAGTGGTGGCTAATTACACACTAAAACAACGTAGAAATGACAAAAAAATATGCTGCAGCTAGACAACTCACTTTTGGTTTGATGGAATTGCCAATGAACCTAGAAATTTTATGATGAAACTTTTAATCCTACTAAATACACTGACATTGTCACACTGCCCAACACCAAATTATAATTTTCTTTTTCAAACCAAAGATCACTATGGATCTATTGAATCACAATCGCATAGGTTTATCATATACATGTCAACGTTTACAACATCGAAAATGTTATATTTGGGTTTACATGTATGGGTATTTTCGCTTTATATTATACTAGACTGCTTATAATTTATTGGAATTCTCAGAATTTGGAATGCCGATATAACATTCAATTCACATGTACTTACCTTTTACCCAATTCGACTTTCACCTTTATCAGTGTGTACTGCTGAATGTAAATTACACCTGTGCAACTGCTTACAATTTTACTTAACTGTACCCAATGTAGAGCAATGGATACAGCAGTGGTAATATTTATTAAATTTAACCATAACAATTACATTACCATTAAAAATCTTGACACCTTTATGGCTGAACAGCAGGATTAGGGTCATATGAGGCAATGGAATGTCTATGTAATTATTCACCTTTATCATCCAGTGTTATAATATACAAACCACACTTTTATCCAAAAGACTAACATTTTATTACATTACAAATATTCCCAAAACATGTTAACAAATGGGGAGCTTTCAGTACTTCGACCAGACTGCCAAAATGGTTTCGGAAGGCTCCGTGGAAGGAAGCCGTCTGTCAGCTCATCCCTTCTTAATGCTGCTAACTGCAGGTGTCTTTCGCGCTGTTCGAGCATCCTTTCATGGATCCGCATCTCCTCAGCATGATTCTGGGCCATCAGTGATGCAAGGTCTGCAATGTTGCTGGACCTCTTCAGCTTGCCTATATGAAAGACAGAAGTCATTTTATTTAGATAACACCGGATCAAAACATGTCAGAAAAAATATTATGGAATTAAACTGTTGAAAGCCTGTGGTGGGATGCTTCGTTGCTGTATTTAAGCTCTGTCATGTTGTTGCCCCTCAGTAGAGTGGACTATAAGCAACTTCTGTGGTGATGTGGTTAGGCCCCCCTTCATTTCAAAAAGGATTAATTGTAAAAAGTATTTTGATTTAATGGGTTATTTTTAAAAGAATTTCTTTGTACTGTGGCCTCATAAATCAGAATGGGTTAATAGTGTTAGCTGACTTGAAGAATTTCAATCAAGCATTTTGATTTGAAGTCGGTACATGTGCTCCTTTTTTTTGTGAAAATACAACAGTATTTCACCACCAACACACCTATAACACTGGGCCACTGTGGCTATGAACACCCCTGAATCTAGTATTTTTATAAACGTAGAAAGACACTTTAAATTCCTTGTTATGCGTCTATAGAAAAATCACATAAAAACAACCGGGTGGTAATTTTCAGTTTGTTGTGCCTTACCAGCACTTGACCGGGAGATGCCGGGGCAGTCCAGTGAGGTGGACCCCAAGGGATTTGAAAACTGTGTATAGAAGGAAAACACACAATAAAGCTCAAAGTGCAACATGTACCACAAACAAAACTTTTTAACCAGAATACAATAAGCTTACGTCAGTGTTTTGTTCACGTGAATACTGAAATAAAAGCGCGATTCAGCAGCTTGATGCCAGGTAGCAGCAAGGTACAGAGGTAGCTAGCTATTAGCGGGCTAGCCATCACCACAATTGCCCACAAACAACTTTCTTTATTGCTAAAATAAAGTGCGCTTTTGACCGAAAGGCAAGAAGACTGACAATAACACACTCACCGTCACCGTTTTCCAATTGCGTGGCTGTGTCGAGTCCAAATTCTCTGCCAATAATAGCAGGCCGGACACTTCCTGGTATATTTTTTCATTGCAAGTTGCCCCACCAACTCGCTCTGGATGTGGTCATCGGCTACGAGGGACAGAAAAGTCTGCACCTCCTCGTTTGTTTATGGAATAAACTTGCGCGTGGACATCGTTATATGATAACAATTGTGAATCCAGTCACCACAGTTACTCGCTGAAATTACAAATGGCGGTCGTGTAGCTTCAACAGAAAACAAAACGGACGCGTTTGGTGACGTTACGCCCTGACCAATCAGCGTTTAGCAGTCGATTGACGTCAATTCACACCTCGCTTTTCGCTCGGCTGTACCCTGCCTCTGAACAGGCACGAAAATCGTAACGGTTAAACCGTGAGGACTTGGGTGGAAATGGCGAAAAACCGAAACAAGTAAAAAAAAGTAAAGCCCAGGTGATACTGGTGGAAATGGGGCTTAAGTCTACAATTAAAATGTGAATGGAATAAAAAAAAAATCTATGTATCAAAAAATGGGTGATTACATTTTGACTGTTACAACTCTACACTAAAATAACAAAACCCCATTAAATGACATTTACTTTGACACCACATGAGCGCTGTTTGATTCCCCACAATGGAAGCTGAACCAGTAAATCCTGGAGAATGATTACACGTGGAGCAGAGAATTAACACCAAATTTCTCAAGGATTTTTTCCTCTTGAGCCGTCACATTGTATATCTATATAGCTTTTTTAAATCCTCTTCTCTCCATTTCTTTCATCCGTGCATGTCTGGAGTGAGTTTTGGTCTAAAAACCATCTGCTTCCACTGGTCTATCAGTTGTTTGCCAAAGGAGTTCAACTTAGGAGAGCTCTACATAACTTAGCCCAGTGCCCAGGGGATCCTGGGTTCGATCCCAGCCCCCAACCAGTGGTCTGTGTGGAGTTTGCATGTTCTCCTCGTGTCTGCATGGGTTTACTCTGGGATTTCTCTGGTTTCCTCCCACATGCCAAAAACATGCATGTTAGAATCCCCAGTTTGATGCCAATTAACCCAAGTTGTCCTTAGTTATTACAGAGTGAATGGTTGTCTGTGTTGGCCCTGTGATGGACCAAAGGTGCTGGGATAGGCTCCAGCCTCCCCACCCCGTGACCCGAAAAGGATTAAGCAGAAGATGGAACTTTCACCAGCGTTTGCCATCATTAACTTATCAGCTTTTGCCAGAATGTAAGTAAATGTTGGTCCAAACATTGTAGTGTGACTCCACCCCCCCCCCCCAAAAAAAAGCAGGTCCACATTGGCAAAGTTGCAACAAAACGTCCTACAATATCCTTCCATTCCCACAAACCATTTAAGTTCTCTCCAAGTGGTGGGAACAGGGAGATTTAATATAGCCCCTACCTTCATTGTCAGTGGTAGAACTTGACCCTGTCCAACCACTTTTCCCAGATATTTCACAGTGGCCTTAGCAATTTCAGACTTTCCCAGATTGACTGTCACATTGGCAGCTTGGAGGCGCTCAAACACTGCCGTCACATGTTTGAGATGGTCTGGCCAGGAATCACTAAAGACTACCATGTCTACAAGGTAAGCCTCAACATTGTCTAAACCAGACAGAACAAGGTGCATCAATCTAAAAGAATCACCTGTATTTAAGCCAAACAGCATGCAGTGATAAGAAAACCACCTGCACCAGGGATCATGAAAGCCGAGAACTCCTTAGCACGTTTGGTTAGTTGAACCTGTCAACCTTTGAGTAAATCAAATTTATTGCAATAGGCAGCCAACCCAATGCACACAGTCAACCCCTGACAGTGGGCAAGAATCTGGTTTGGTAACACTTGAGCTTGCAAAAAAACAAAAAAAAAAAACAAAAAAAAACACAGCAAAACCAGTGAGTGATCTGGTTTTGGAACCAAGAGGCACTGGACTCCAGGTGCTTTTACTAGGTTCAGCAATGTCATGCTCTTATGTATTCTACTTCTTTCTGGAGAAGGGCACTGTTGTGTTGGGTTCTTTTATAAAGACTGCTGCTTTGGGTGAACACGGAGCCTCCTTTATTGACTGGCTGCAACAACATTAACACACGAATGCCGCCATATTAATCTCCGTCCTGTTGTACTCCTGACAACATCCGGTCTGTGTCGCCCCCCTAGTGGCTCCACATATGTAATACTTAGATTACACCACATCCCCCTTACTGAAGCCAAGTTGACCCCTTTTAGCTGAAAAAATACATTCTTATTTCCGTTCCCTTTTGTCAACTAATTATGACAGCATAAATTTAACACATCACCCCCTTTTACAAATCTATAACATTCCTTTTTTTTCCCCCAACACTGTTGCCATGTAAGAACATATTATGCAAAGGCCTCTTATTTTCTATTTAAAGAAGGCATTTTTAGAACTCAACTCTTTTCACAAATATTAGCATGCAACTCTACAGATCCAGTCTCTGGTTTAATCACTTCTCTACCAGACCTGGTTCTAACAACACCTGGTGTTTCCTGTGCATTGGGCTCAGAAGCAGTTTCTGTAGGAGTGTCTTTTCCATTTGACTGGATCCGTTGTGGTTCCATCTCAGTCTCTGGTATTGACATAGGCACAAGATGAGTGCGATTCCTCCTGATTGTCCCTTGTGGTCCACTAATGACATAGGACCGTGGAGTTTTGTGGACAGATGTCACTGTGCCCTGTGCTTTTGCATCTGTAATCCAAACAGTTTCCGGGTAACAGTTTATCCAAATCTCTCGTTCTGTGTCTTTTGTTGAAACATTCTGTTTGCCTCATCCATCTCTCCTTTTCCACATGACGAATTTGTTGCAGATTCGGCACGCATGGCTGCAAGGCCTCTGGAAGCATTGGCAGGGTTGTACGAAGCCTACGCCCCATGAGAAGCTGTGCTGGGCTGTAGCCATTTGCCAACGCTGTGGTTCTGTAGGCCAACAGTGCTCGGTATGGATCACTGGCTTTCTTGATAAGATTTTTGACTGTTCTGACAGCTCTTTCTGCCTCACCGTTACTTTGGGGGTACCTGGGACTACTGGTCACGTGCTCAAAACAGTACTCCTTTGCAAAGTCTTCCATTTCCTGACTTGCGAACTGCGGGCTGTTATCCGTGATCAGTATCTCTGGTATTCTGTGACGTGCAAACATTGATTTTAAATGCACAATGACATTGGCAGAGCGAGTTGGGCTGAGCAATCTCTATATACCTAGAGAAGTAGTCCACTAATAACAGGTAGTTTTTGTCTTGTAGCATGAACAAATCAGCTCCTAACTTCTGCCATGGCCTTTCTGGTAAATCTGTGGGCATTAAAGGCTCTCTCACATTAACTCTTTCCTGTATGCACTGTCTACATTTGAGTAGAACTTTGCTGATCTGGTTGCTTAAACCTGGCCACCATACAGCCTGACGGGCGCGCTCTCTGCATTTAACCACCCCCTGGTGGCCCTCATGTATCTTATCCAAAACTGCATTTCTCATGTTAGCAGGGATAACTAACCTCGTGCCTCTGTAGTAGTCCATTATGCACACTCAAAACGGCTCTCAGACTAGTAGTGCTTCACCGCTCCCTGTAGCTGTTCACAAGTCATGAAATACTGCACAGAAGGCTGGCCGGACTGCAGTTGCTCTTGGAGATCTGCAAGATATTTGCTGCTTGTAGGGAGTCCCTCTAGCACAGAGTCAACATAAATGTTAGTGTCCTCCATAAGATCTGTGTCTGTGTGAGTAACACTGAGCGGTAAGCGTGAGAGCGTGTCGGCAGTGGTTAGACTTTTGCCAGGGATGTGCTTTATAGTGTATGAGTACCTCATTAGGCGCATACGAAATCTCTGTATACGCGGTGGAAGCGCATCCAAAGCTTGTCCTCCCAGTAGACTCACTAGTGGCTTATGATCAGTTTCTAGTTCAAAGTGCAGACCCAGGATAAAGTCATTGAATCTTTCGCAGGCCCACGTGAGAGCCAGCGCTTCTTTTTCCAGCTGGGCGTAGCGCTGCTCTGTAGGTGTCAATGATCGGGAAGCGTAAGCAACTGGTGACCACACGTCTCTCTCCTTCTGTAGAAGGACTGCCCCCAATCCGTATGAAGAGGCATCTGCAAATATTTTCTGTGGTTTGTTTGGGTCATAGAGCTGCAATACAGGAGCAGAGGACAGTTCTTGTTTGAGATTACAAAATGCATTTTGTTGTTCATGCCCCCAGTACCACATGTTCTTTGTTGAAAGCAAGTCTCTCAATGGTTTGTCCTTTTCAGAAAGGTTCGGAATGAACTTCCCCAGCTGGTTCACCATTCCGAGAAAGCTCCTGAGCTCACTCACATTGCTTGGCTCTTTCATGTCCTGAACAGCTTGGGTTTTGTCTGGATCTGGCCTCATTCCTTCTGCTGAAACAATAAACCCAAGAAATTTGATCTCTTTTGCCAAACTCACATTTTGACATATTCAATGTAACGCCGGCTTTCTCCGCGCGCTTCAAGACAGCGTGCAGTCTTGCGTCGTGCTGCTCCTTCGTGGATCCCCAGACCAGGATATCGTCCATGTAACGGACGACTCCGTCGAGACCCGATGTAACCTCTGTCACCATCATGTTTTGGAAATGTTCAGGAGCACTGGAAATACCAAATGGCAAACGGTTGAAGTGGTATCTGCCAAATGGCGTAATGAATGTGGTGAGAAAGGCCGACTCTTTAGACAGTGGTATTTGCCAAGATCCCATATTTGCATCGAGCTTTGAAAAATATTGAGCACCTGTGAGCATGCCTAGCGTTTGGTCCACAGACGGGAGGATGCATCTTTCACGACACACTGACTTGTTTAAAGGTGTCATGTCCACATAGATACGCACCTTCTTTGTCCTTTTTGGGAGCTACAACACCAATCTGTTGGCTGCTCCACGCGACTGATGACTCCCAACTTTTCCATCCTCTTGAGCTCTTCTTTCACTTTACCCATGAGCGGCAGTGGCACACGCCTTGGCACCTTGAGCGAAAAGGGCTTAGCATCAGGTTTCAGTTTAATTGTGTATGGCTTTTGAACAAGCCCAAGTCCATCGCATAACTTGGGGTACGCTTTTCTCACCGTCTCTTTGTCTATAGTGTCAACTCTGGCAATTAGTTTCAGTCTCACGGAAGCTGTTCTACTCAGTAGTGCCATGCGCAGATTTTTGACAATATAGATTTTCTCAGTAGCGCTCTTGTCACCGTATGTAATAGTCTCTGTCATAGACCCCAACACGGTTAGTGCAGTTCCACCCGGTCCGTAGAGTGGTTTTTGTGCCTTTTCCAACTGTTCATTTTTCTTCTTGAAGATTTCAAATGTTTGGTCAGAAACCGCTGTGACGTCCGCTCCGGAATCTAACTTAAGTCACTTTATTTCCTCTCACGTTTATGTTTGCCAGCCATGGATCCTCCCCTAGATCCACTTCACCCAGAAAAAGTCCATCTGCATTGTCAGTGACCTCATTCACAGTTGGGTTGGACCTACAGACTAATAGTGTCCACGTTTTTTTACAGTTATGGCATTCCGCGTTTTTAGCTGGGCACTGTACTGCTGCATGTGCTGGTGCTTTGCCACACTTGGAACAAACTTTACTGTCTTGTTTCGTCTGCTGAGGCCTTGAGGGCTTAATCTGTTTTTGTTCCTTGATTATGAACTTGTTTGGCTTGGCTTTTCTGATGTGTACCGCATCCACGGCTGTTCTGTTAATGCTAGTTTCACCTCTTACGTCAGTTTGTTGTTTTATTTCTTCAGATTGTCTTGCCATTGTTATAGTTTTAGCTAGGGTAAGATCTTTGTCAAGCTGCATTTTTTCTGACAGCGACGAATCTTTCAGACCCACTACAAGCCTGTCTCTCAAGAGGTCATCATGAAGTGCACCGTACTCAGTTTTCTGCCAGTGCGTAGAGTGCTGTTATGAACGAGTCTACTGGTTCTGCCGGCTGTTGCACTCGCTTGTTGAATTTTGCTTGTTCATAAATCACGTTCTTTCTGGGAACGAAATGTCTATCAAAGGCTGTTTTAACGGCATCGTACTGCTGGCGCTGCACACTCGTTAGCTCGAGCCCTCTTAGCACGTTGTCAGCCTCATCTCCCATGCAATAAACCAGCGTATTTACTTGGTTCGCCTCAGATGAGTTATTCAGGTTACTTGCCAGTCTAAAACGCTCAAAACGTCTTATCCACTTTTCCCACTCTTGGGGTCTCGCAAAGTCGAAGGGCTCCGGTGGTTTAATGGTGAAGGTTGCCGCTGGAGTAGCCGCCGCCATTACTGGATCAATTGGCGCAGCTGCAGCTCTTTGAACTTCGTCTGACATAGCCGCTAGCCGGTTGCAAAGCTGACTTTTCCCACCTCAAAGCGCACCAACTTCTGACACCATGTTGTGTTCTTTTATAAATAAAGACTGCTGCTTTGGGTGAACATGGAGCCTCCTTTGACTGGCTGCAACAACATTAACACACGAACTCCGCCATATTAATCTCCGTCCTGTTGTACTCCTGACAACATCCGGTCTGTGTCGCCCCCTAGTGGCTCCACATATGTAATACTTAGAGTACACCACAGGCACGTTTCTCAGGCCTCACCCTGTATGCATGTTTGACAGGCCATGCATTACCAACATCTGTCGTGTTCCAGTACTTTTGTTTAAGTTGGAATATTGTCAAAGATTCTCTATTGAAGGAATTTCAGAGTAACTATATCAAATCTTCCCCAGGGCCTAAATGTGACAGGTACTCATCCAAGTTCATGAGGATGCTAGAGTTCTCAAAATGACTTAAAGCAGGGGTATCCCATCATGTGCCATGGAGGGCCAAGACCCTGCAGGTTCTCTTCTACCCAGTCTCTTCAGCAGGTGTTTTCAGTGATCAGCAATCAGCAGATTTCACTGAATTTCTTCCCACTGTTGAAGAGACTGGTTGGAGGTGAAGCCTGCAAGGTCTTGGCCCTCCATGGCACATGATGGGACACCCCTGACTTAAAGACACCACGGCTCTGTGGCTGAGACTGTGCCTTGCATCTGAGTTCACCAGAACAGTACAAGTTTTCAGTTCCTTCGTCATCTGGAGCATAAGTGTAACCCAGTGTTAAACAAATTGTAAATATAAAGCTAAAGGAAAAAAAAAAACAACACACCACACATTTCACAATGGAAGTGGATATTTTGGAGATGAGTATATGAATACAATATAAGTTCATAAAATAAGTTTATAAATAGGAACATTCTTTGGAAAGTTTTGATAACGTTCCCGATAGTTTTATTTGGTGTTTTGGGTGACCAATGGCTGCGTTGTTAGCTGGGCAGCAACAGCCAATGGGGTTCCACCACCCAACGGGGTCACGCATTTTCTCGCTCGGGTTTGGCGTAATCTGCAGAACGCTCTTAGTCACGGCAGAGACAGACAAGGAAGCGCAACTCCTTACTAGACGGAGAGCTAGCATGCTGGCATCAGCCTTTGCCCGGATAAAACCCTTGAAATTGGTAAGCCTAAACCAAAGAGATATTGCCAAATTCTAATACTTTTGTAAATTTTAAGATTGGAATACAAAGGCTGTTGACGCCGTTGAGCACGGGAATCCCATTGACGCACGTGTCACCTAGCGTGGTAAGTGCCATTGTTGTGTATGGGAATGCTAATCGCTAGCTTAGCATGCTAAGCGCCGACGCTAATTTTCGGCTACTTTATCAGAAAGACTTTTCTGAGCTGTGGTGGTTAGCAAAGGTCTCAATTCCCTGCCATTAAATGTATTTAATGGTGAAGGTTATACCTGTGATTTATAGGCGTTTAATATATTGTTGTACAGTTAGAAATATTTTATAAAAAAGCTATAGAGCATAGCTTATTTTTTGTGTTCCGACCCATTTTATAGGTCAGGGTTTTTTGTTTGGACTGGTGGGACCAGAAGAGGGTGATTCTCCAGCTCTGGATGGCGAGCCAAAGCCCAAATCAGCTTGACCACTAGTGGTCTAATTGATTACCTGGAAAGGACTCTAGAAACTGTAAATACATTTTGGATATTTTATTTTTAATTTTTTATTGTGACAAGGGCTGTATTTTTTGTTTATGTGTACATATTTGTAAAAATATACATAGTTGCAAGTTCTATACACTATTGTGTCATCTGTTGCACCTCCCAGGCTCCTAAAAACCTGTAATCTTCTGATCTGGCCCATTTTTTTTTGTACTACACCTAAAGTGAGTAGGTGTTAATGAAGGTTACATAAGGTTTCATCATGTTCACATGACAAAATTGATGTCTATTTCTACGTTTGGGTGTAGCATCAATAGAGGGCATGCACATGACGTCACAATCCCGGAAGTTGCCGTTTCTACTCAGCACTGAGTTGCAAAAAGACTGTGCCAACATTGGTTTGAATCATTTCAATGGAGCAAAGAAACCTAAAAGGAGGACAAGCTGGTTTAATCAATTTTTGAGGTGACATGTTTGAAATCTTGTGTATGCTCTAGTTTGTTTTTTTTAAATCACTTTACAGTGTAAGGTCACCCAGAGCCAGCTGGACACAGTACAAGGACGAATAATGTTTTTACACACAAGGAGCTGTTCAGAACTCCTTATAACAACTCCTTTTCCAAAGATAGTGATGATAATCAAGTCAGTGGCAGTAATGCACCTGTAAGCTGGTTGCCAACTGCCAGTCAAATCCAAGAAGAAAGCTCGGTTTTGTTAGCGGCTAACCAAGCGTTAGCCTAGCTTCCCAATACAGTCAGTAGCACATACCTGACAAGGCTCAACTAGAGGCTTTTCTAGGTGTCTGATAACAGATACTGCAACTTTGAGGATTCCTTTGGTTTTCAAGGCAATCAAGGCACATCTAAAATGGTGATTAACTGTTGTGCAGTTGACTGTGCAAATAGATTCTGCAAGAAGTCTGAGCTATCCTTTTACAGACTGCTGAAAAGTAAAGAAAGGAGAAGTAAATTGATTGCTGCAATCGGCAGAAGCAACTGGAATCCATGCACCGAAACATGGCTTTGTTCTTTTTGTCACAGATATGTTGGATTTTACTGTAAAGAGGATGGTGATTGATTAGCTTATTAAAGCCAAGGCACACAAAAGGGCTGTTGGGAATTTTGTTTATTAGTATCATCTGTATGCATCTCTGAATCCCTCCTAGGCTACTTTTACTTACTGAAGTGTTCATCTTCATCATCATAGTCTGTCGTGGGTGACAATGACTTTCATTTAGGTCTGATCAGATTCCTCCACACAGCTCTGTCCTTAGCCTTCCACTGCCAGGAACTCCTGTCTATGTCCAACTTCTTCAAGTTTCTTTTTACAGTGTCTTTAAATCTGAGCCTTGGTCTACCCTGATTGTGTTTGCCCTCGCATAACTGTAGAGTAACTGCCGAGGGAGACGCTGGTGGTCCATCCTCAACATGTCCGAGCCATCTCAGGTTCATCTGAATTAGCATGTCCTCCATTGATGGTAGACCAGCTCATTTCAACACTTCTATGTTGGTTATGTCATTCCAGGAGATGTTCATTATGGCTTGAAGGTGTCTCATGTACGCGTGGAGTTTCTTCACCTGCACTCTGTAGACAGTCCAAGTTTCAGCACCATACAATAGAGTAGCCAGTACTGTCGCTCTGTATACTTTGCATTTCACACAGACATGTCGATTGTTCCGGTCTCTCCCTCAAGTTTCCTAACAGTGCTCGCTCTTCCCATTCTGAGAGAGAGTTCATCCTCCAGCCTAGCATTCTCTGAAACCGTACTCCCCATGTTCTTGAAAGTCTTGCACTTGACTAGTGGCTCTGTACCAATGCTGATCTCTTCCGTTAGTGATGTTGATAATTGGAACTTTGGTGGTTGATAAAGGATAAAGTCTTCTTGATGTTGATTTTGAGGCTGAATTTGCTAGCTGCTCTTGCAAATTTCTCCACTAAAGAGTACATATCTTCCACGCTGTGTGCAACTAGAGCACTGTTGTCAGCAAAGAGCATTTCTCTTACCATCTTTATCGATGTCTTACTCTTGAATTTAAACTGTGCCACATTGAACAAGTCTGCTTCTTTCCTTGTTTGAATGTATACTTCTGAAGTGTCTTTGAAGGCCACCTAAAGCATGGCTGCCAGATATAGCAAGAAGAGTGTAGGTGCCAGCACACACCCTTGTTTCACCCCGTTGCTTACTGAAAAGTCTTTAGATGCTGATCCACTCATTGCCACGTTTGCTTGCATACCTGTATGGAGTGCCTCGATCAGGCTGACAAACTTCTCTGTACAACCATATTTCTTGAGTACCTGCTAAAGTCCTTGTCGCGAAATAATATCGAAGGCTTTACTGAAGTCTATGAAGACTACATAAAGCAGCATGTTCTGTTCGATCCACTGTTCTTGAACCTGTTTCAAGCAGAAAATCACGTCCATTGTGCTTCCACTTCTAAAGCCGCACTGGGTTTCAGGTAGTACATTCTGCGAGATGTGTTCATTGTTCGAGTGTTTAGTACACGAGAGAATCTTAACAGTGGCTAGCTGTGATTATCTGGTCTCAGCTCTGAAGTCCAACCCATCCTATTGCAGACATCTGGACCTGGGTACCAACCAGCTGCAGGATTCGGGAGTGAAGCAGCCGTGTGGTTTTCTGGAGAGTCCACATTGTGGACTTGAAGCTCTGAGGTCAGACTCCTCATTTTTGTTGTATCCATGTGTGATGTCGGGGGGAGGGGGGGGGACTCTGGGTGGCCCCGCTGTTATTGTTGATCACTTTGGGAGTTTGTTTGGGCATGCTTGATGCAAGCGTTTCCAGGAGGCTGATGGGACTGTTGCTCCATGAAGGGCATCCATGGTCTGGAACTGATTTCTGTTTTGTAAGCTTCCCTTGCCATCCATCCCCAAATGCTCTCAATGGGATTTAGATCAGGAGAACACACAGGATGGTCCAAAAGAGCTAAGCCGGAGAATCCAACAAGCTGTCCATACAGACATTGGCCAACCCTCGACCCAAATACCCTAACTGATGCTGACTGCAGCCCAATAGCCATAAGACTGCATCTACCAAAGATGGAATTCTGGGCTTAAAAGGCTTGAAGAACAAACATGTCTTCAAAAGCCACATCTCCCATGCTACAAACTTGCCAGTTTGGACTTCAGAGCACCAAACATGACATTGAAAAGCTGGAAAGTTTTATTCTCTGATGAGAAAAAGATTTAATCTGGATGGTCCTGGTGGTTTCCAACGTTCCTGGGATGACTGTTAGATTTTACTGGAGATGTTTTTTACATGGCACAGTGGAGGCTCCATGTTCTGGGGTGCTTTTGCCTTCAGCGGAACAATGGTGCTGCGGGTTGTGCATGGGCGTCAATGGCTGGCTCTGGAGATGTTGCAGTAGGTATCAAGATGTGGGCAGCACGGTGGTGCAGTGGTTAGCACTGTTGCCTTACAGTTAGAAGGTTCCTGGTTCAAATCCCCAGGTTGGCAGGGGTTGGAACCTTTCTGTGTGGAGTTTGCATGTTCTCCCTGTGCTGCGTGGGTTTACTCCGGGGGCTCCGGTTTCCTCCCACAATCCAAAGACATGCATGTTAGGTTAATTGGCTGTTCTAAATTGTCCCTAGATATCTGTTTCCTATAGGCCCTTAGAATAGAGGGGTTAGTATTAGTGAAAGCGCTTTGAGTGGTCTTTGTGACTAGAAAAGCGCTATATAAGTGCAGGTTAGTTAGTTAGTATCCCTCTTGACTGGGGGCCCTGGTCTGTGTGGCAACGACTGGATCTTTCAACAGGATGACGCTGCAGTTCACAGCGCCCACTTAAGATTTCTTCCAGGAGAACAACATTAATCTTGTCAGAGAAGCTGTTGGTGCAGATTGGCAGCCACATTTCTGTCGGTTTGCCCCAGGGCAGCTGTGGCTACAGTAGTAGCTTACCACTACCATTGTTTTGAGTGAATGAATAATGCATCCATTGTAAAGCATCTGAGTGTATGAAAAGCACTACATAAATCTGATGCACTACCACCACTACTGCTTGCAGCAATGGTAAAAATAAATAAGCACTGGCTTGCTTGCTACCAGATAACCATGAAAACCAGTACTACCCGTCTCATGGGTCAGGCCGTCAGCGACTCAACTGGCATCCCCGCCCTTCCGAGGGCATGGAGGATGAAACGGGGCATCCTGGCATAACTAAACACATCTGCCACAGGTCTGGTGGGCCACTCCCAGTTACATGGGTTGAGACTGGACATCCTGGCAGATAAACATCTGTCGTAAGGTCTGTGGTGGACTGTGCCAGTCGGTGCATTGTGACATGCACTACACAGAGCAGAGATAAACCTCTGTCCGTCACTGCAACAGATACTGAGTCAGTTTGTCTTTGCCGGTGATAATACAGACGTGGACAAAATTGTTGGTACCCCTCTGTTAATGAAAGAAAAAACCACAATGGTCAGAAAAAACTTTAATCTGACAAAAGTTGTAAAATAAAAATTCTATGAATATTAACTAATGAAAATCAGACAATTCTTTTGAATTGTGGTTCAACAGAATTATTTTAAAAGAAACTCATGAAACAGGCTGGACAAGAGTGATGGTACCCTTAGAAAAGACTGAAAAATAATGTGACCATAGGGACATTTTCAACCAAGATGTGTCCTCCAACATCACAGGTGTCTACAAACTTGTAATCAGTCGGCCTATTTAAAGGGTGACAAGTAGTCACTGTGCTGTTTGGTGACAGTGTGTACCACACTAAACATGGACCAGAGGAAGCAAAGGAGAGAGAGTTGTCTCAGGAACATCAAGCTGCTTGGAGATGGTGTTATAACCTTTGCCTTTAACATGCTTGTCTAAAATTTTCTTTCCAATCTCCTGTGACTACAGTTGCACATATTCAGAAATTTAAGATCCAGGGGACTGGAGCCATCCTCCCTGGACGTGGCCGCAGGAGGAGACTGATAATACGAATGTAACAAAAGAGCCCAGAACTTCTAAACACATTCAAGGTCCATCAGTGTCAGATCGCACCGTCTGTCATTGTTTGAGCCAAAGTGGACTCCATGGGAGACTACTAAAGAGGACACCACTGTTTAACAAATCATAAAAAAGCCAGACTGGAATTTGCCAGACTGCATGTTGACAAGCCACAAAGCTTCTGGGAGAATGTCCTATAAACAGACGACAAAACTGGAACTTTTTGGCAAGGCACATCAGCTCTATGTTCAGACGCAAAAATGAAGCATACCAAGAAGAGAACACTGTCCCTACTGTGAAACATGGACGAGGTTCTGTTATGTTCTGGGGTTGCTTTGCTGCATCTGGCACAGGGTGTCTTGAATCTGTGCAGGGTACAATGAAATCTCAAGACCATCAAGGTATTCTTGAGAGAAATGTGCTGCCCAGTGTCAGACAGCTTGGTCTCAGTTGCAGGTCATGGGTCTTGCAACAGGATAATGACCCAAAACACAGCTAAAAACACCCAAGATGGCTAAGAGCCAAACATTGGACTATTCTAAAGTGGCCTATGGGCTCCTTTCCACCAAACCGCTTCCAGTGCTTAACTGGAGCCATTGCGTCATTAGCACCAGTTCTTTGGGTTTCCACCGACTTAAGCACCAGTCCCGGGCTCCCAAAAGTGGGGCTATCGTGGCCCCAACTCCTAGCTGGGGCAGAGGCAGCACCAGTCGACGTAGTTACATCAGCAGCCCATGGGCGGCGTTAACAGACCTGAAGAGCAATTGTAAACATTACAACCACCGTTTCATTTCCCAACATCCAGCGATGAATGGTAAAACAAAGCAGGTGTGGACTGAAGATGAAATTCATTTTTTCTTGGCTCAGTGGACTTCAGCAGAAGTCCAACAAAAACTGGAAGGTGCTTCTCGAACCAAGCCAATTTAAGAAAATACAGCAAGATATGTCTGCAGCTGGTTACCACAGAACCGTAGACCAGCTTGCCAACAAACTGAAGAAGCTGAAAAAAAGAATATCGTGACCAGAAGTCAAAACTGCAGTGTAGCGGCAATGGGAGACCCCCTCTTAATCCCCATTTCCAGCTACTAAATTCTGTGCTTGGGGACAGACCAGTGAATCAGTGTACGGGGGCATGTAACTCCGAAACCGCATCTGCGGTTATAAGAATAATAACACTGCTGAACAAGCCGCCCTAGATGTTTCAGGTAAGTGTATTTTTTTTGTTGAGATGTCAGAAGTGTGTGTGTATATACACACACACACACACACGTAATGTGCTTGATAACGCTTGTAATCTTATGAGCCCTGATCTAAATCCTATTGAACATCTGTCGAAGTTGCTGAAACATGCCATCTGGAGAAGGCACCCTTCAAACCTGAGACAACTGGAGCAGTTTGCGCATGAGTGGGCCAAAATACCTGCTGAGAGGTGCAGAAGATTCGAGTTACAGAAATCGTTTGATTGCAGTGATTGCCTCAAAAGGTTGTGCAACAAATTATTAACCACTTGCACTCCGTTGTTCCGCGGGCGGGCAAGTCTCTGCGTCCTAGGGCGCACGAGTGCGCCCTCGTGCGCATGATAAGGATATTGATGGTGGTGGTGGTGTAGGTGGTGTGGCCTCCAAGCGCCACTGAAAAAAAAAAAAAAAATCTGCAAACACAGCCGCGAACAGATTAGTTCATCTGATTGACCTCTCATTCGGCTGCACGGTGGCGCAGTGGTTAGCACTGCGGCAGCACAGTTTACCCTTGGCCGGGGGATTGTGGGGATCGTGGGATCGTGGGTTCGATCCCAGCCCCCGACCAACAGTGATCTGTGTGGAGTTTGCATGTTCTCCCCGTGTTGCGTGGGTTTACTCCGGGATTTCTCCGGTTTCCTCCCACATGCCAAAAACATGCATGTTAGGTTAATTGGCTGTTCTAAATTGTCCCTAGATATTTGTTTCCTATAGGCCTTTAGAATAGAGGGTTAGTGTTAATGAAAGCGCTTTGAGTGGTCTTTGTGACTAGAAAAGCGCTATATAAGTGCAGGTTAGTTAGTCATTCGACTAATAAGAGCCTTGAATTGGGTTTCTGAAACCTTGAAGAACCAATGAATGAAAACCTAGAAAGGAGGACCCGCCTCCCAACGCTTTGAATGCAGTGAGCCAATTGAAGCAGAGAAGTTCGTGAGCTGTTTTTTTTTTTTAAGGCTGGGTGAAGACTGGCTGCTGCAGTGGATCAAAAAAGGACACAGGAAGAGCCCCACAGACCCAGCAGCATGGAGACCATCCACAAATGCAACCTGTGTGACAGGGAGTGTCATTCGTGGATCGGCATGTTCGGCCACAGGCGGTGCTTATTTTGTATTGGTTCCAGCAGAGTAGACGTTATGATTTTCTTCCATGGTCATCAGACCGACGGAGGCTGACGACGAAGGCTGAGTGACACACACGCCTTCGCCAGTCTTTTTTTTATTACTACTGTTATTTGTTTTGAAAAATCGTTCGCCAAAAACCGCAATCATGGAAGCACAAAACCGCAATAATGGAATTATGTTTTGATCGAGTCGCGAGACCAGAACCAGAGCGGACCAGCGTTGCGTTCGTCTGACAATGAGGAAGAGACGTTCGCCAAGACTCTGCTGTGAAGAGGTAAGGTGTTATAAGCTAAATTATTCTCCATCCCTGAAAATTGTAATCCAAAATGACTTTTGACCGATCAGTAAATTACAGCTGTGCGGTTCACGAAGTCTGAAGTTCATGCGCCGCGGTACAAGGGGTTGCTCGCAGTGTACAGGCTGTGAACGCCCCCCCCCCACCCCTGCTATTCTTCTGCAGCGAGGGGGGGGAGCCGCGGTGACTGCACTGCTGTCCTACATCAGCACATAAGGCTAATCCGTTGTGTAGCGATGGCTGAAGTCCATCCTCTGTAGCGAGCGGGGAAGGGGGGACAACCCCCCCCCCCACACAGTAGCGAGGGGGAGGAAGCCGCTGTGACAGCGTTGCTGTGGAAACATGCAACGAGTGTAATCTGTCATGTAGCGAGGGCCGAACTCTGTCCTTGGTAGCGGGGGGGTGACCCCCCCCCCACACACACACACACACACAGCCCTGAGTGTGACCTTTCCTTTGAGCCTAAAATGAAGCTTCTACATTGAATTATTCAAAAGTTAGACGTTTTTCCAAACTCTGCCATTTGGCACAGTTCCAAAACGCCTGGGAACTACCTGAGAACAAAGCTGTGTAAAATATTCATTTTTTGTGGTATTGTTACCAAATTTGGATCTCAGCTGGATAACACTTGGTTCTACATTTGTTGCATTTTCCAGCCGGATCGGACAGCTGTGTGTTATTTACAAGCATTTGTATCCAAGAAAACACTGTCCAAATTTTTTCTCTTCAAGTTCAGTATGTTTAGATGACTAACTCAGTGGCCGGAGCACATAGAGAGATTATGTTTTTTTTGCCAAAAAATTCAAAGTGTTTTCTTTTAAATGAGACCAACCCCATGAAGATGCTGCAAAGGGTTGAACAGCTTTCCATTTACTTTGGGCACGTTATTTTTTGGCATTTTTAGGAAAATTGCCCAGAGTGCAAGTGGTTAAGTTAAGGGTACCATCATTTTTGTCCAGGCCTGTTTCATGAGTTTGTTTAAAATTTTCTGTTGAACCACAATTCAAAAGCATCGTCTGATTTTCACTGGTTCATTTTCATAGAATTTTTATTTACTACCACTTGTCAGATTCAAGTCATTTGTGACCATTGTGGGTTTTTCCTTTCATTAACAGAGGGGTACCAACAATTTTGTCCACGTCCGTACCTTTATCTGCCAAAAATGTGCTGCAGTCACATTTTTGGCAAGTAGTTTATTTAGCAAATGCAAAGTCCTTAAGCCAAGCAGTTGCCTCCTGGTTTGCTGTATGGAGGGTGTGTAATCCTCCTTCCAGTCTTTGGAGCGGGCAAGCCTCTGTGTGTTCCATTGTTTGCCCCTCTCCACATGCGCACAGTGGGCTAGGGCTACTGCCCCATCTGTGAAGGCTGGCCAAGCAGGGGCCATGTCCAGTCCTGAAGCGATTGAGTGTAGACCACCGTCAACTTGGGAGGTTGGTGCCCGGGACCTGTTGGTTGGGGTTTGTCACCAGGTGTTTGTTTGGGACCTCCTTGGTCCCCCATTCCTCTTGCCAAGCTGTCTGGATGGTGAAGTCAGCTGGGGGAGGGTTTTTCCAAATTGGCCATCTGGATGGAAGTCTGGCAGTGGGTGGGGTGTAGATATCTGCATGGATTGGTAAGTGGGGTGAGTCTTTGGCTTTTTGAAGCATCCTTTGAGAGTGCCGCTTGCCAGATGTGTGGGGGGCCATTTTTGACAGTACAGGGAGCCAGGGGAGTGGTGTTGAGCAGATTGTCCCAGTTATGGTTCTCATGGTTGTGTTGAGCTGGGTGTCTACGTGGTGTGTGTAGGATGACCTGGATCAGACAGGAGCACAATATTCTGCTACAGAGTATTAAAGGGCCAGTGCTGAGGTGTGCAGGGTGGAGACTGCCGCCCCCCATTTTGCACCAGCGAGCTTGCAGAGCAGGTCGTTTCGTGCCTTCACCTTAGCAGCCATCCCCTTTAAATGTTCCTTGAAGGATAGGGTCCTGTCAAGGGTCACTCCAAGGTAGGTTGGATTCGAGGCATGCTTAAGCTCGAGTCTGCTCAGGTGGATGTTTAGTTATCTGGCAGCTTTTACATTTACATTTCGGGAGCAACTTCACCAGAATCATGGATACTATGGAGCAAGACGGGGCGAAGCAGGCGGACACGGTGGAGTGTGGTGGCCGAGCGTTTGACATGGACATGGTTTTGGCGTGTTGATCTTTGACCTACTATCCCTGGTGGTTGATGACCAAATACATGGGGCAGAGCTGAGAGTCAAACTTCCTCAACACCACAAGGACCCCAACATCACTTTGGAGGTTTATCACCAGCACGATGAAACGCTGGAGGTGGTGGCAATGCTCAACAGTTCATCGGTATTCAAATCAGTAGGGGAGTGTTAAGTGTTCAACATGACCAGTCAGCTGATGAGCTGGCTCAAGCAAAAGTCAGTCAGATTGCCACAAAATATGTTAAGAAGAGATCAGGTAAACGAGAAGAAGAGAGGCCCATTTCTTCCCGTCAGCCTGGTTATGTTGCACATATGGCCAAAAAGAGTGAGTCACTGGGCCTTAATGGTGGTCTTCTTGAAAACTGGATCTGGGGAAAAGGCAGCATCTATAGCAAGCTTGCACCACAGCAGAACAGTCCAAGTTTGTGTCCACAGCTGAGATCAAAAAAAAAATCACAATGTCTAACAGAGACACGGGACCACCCAGGGGAAATAGTAAGAGTCCCACCGGTGCCCATAGGAGAGAAGAACGCAACTCAGTGTCGCAAAGTGGACTTTATTATTGACTTTAATAAGATAGGTTGGGGGTCCTTGATTGTCGCACCTAAAACATACGCCTTCTGCTGTGAGGGTTCCTGCTCAGGTCCATTGGGTGATCCCCAGAAACCATTCATGCTTATATGCAGGCACTATTAAATCATGTCCAGCCTGACAAGGTGCCATTACCTTCCTGTGCCCCATCCGAAATGAAGTCATTGAGCATGCTGTACTTTGAGAACCAGCAAGTGTTCCTTCGCCACCACAAAGATATGATTGTGGATGAATGCAGTTGCCAGTGACACCTACAAGTGCCTGCAAGTGTGGCCTGTCCTTCAAATCATGACCAACAGAGACCAGAAGCAATTTTTTGGAAAAAACGAAAAATTGCATTCAATCCGAGAGCTTGCTTACTTACCATTCCTGTGGGACGAGGGCTGGGTCACCATCACCATGCATAGAGCCAATCAGGTTAACCAGTGTGTGCCAACATTGCTGGTTTTGGGCCAGCTCCTCTGCGTTGTCAACAGCGACTCCGAGCTGTTGGAGGTCTCTCTCCACCACATCGAACCATCTGGTGCGTGGCTTGCCCTGAGGCCTTTTCCACCTTGAGGCCCTGGAGTCGAACATGAGGATGGCTTTTGTTGAGCATTCTGGTGGAAGGCAGAGGACGGGACCAAACCAGTAGATATGCCACTGTGTAATAAGGTGGGATGCTGCAGGCTGATGTATGCGGGCTCGGAGTGGGTCAGAAGTGTGCTGGCTACCTGATGTTCTCGATGGTTCTGAGGGCTCGACTATCAGACCCATCCACTCTTGAGGCTAGAGTCTTATTCAGTGACCATGTCTCTGACCCATAGAGTAGGATGGTGAGGACTGATGCATTGTATGTGCAGAGCTTCATCTTTTGGGAAATTGAATGATGGCGCCAGAGAGGTTTCCATAGTGCCTGCAGGGCTGATGCAGCGAGGTCATGTCTGCAGTTTCTCTGGTTTCATGTCCTCATTGTTGGTCACTGTGGAGCACGTATACACAAAGGAGTTGACAAACTTGACCGCATCATTCCCGAGCTGTAATGGGGGTAGGTCCGTTTGAGATATGTATTGAACATGAAAGTGTAAGATGGACATGCACCTCCAGGTGGCGCCTCGCCCTACCCTATATAAGGCCAGATTGGCAATCTTGTTACCCTGTCTCACCTTGACCTTGGCCAGGGTCTTGTATGTGTCCACCAAACACCAGTGAGTTCAATAGAGCTGTGTTCCAAGTCATCTCGCCTCTTCTGTGAACCAAGGGTAATAGACATAACAGTCTGGTCCGTCACCAACATGCATTAGCTTAGTCTTTGTCCAGCTCACCTGAAGGCCCAGCTTCACTGCCCCTTCATGACAGACAACTAGAGCACCTCTCAGCTGACCGTTGGATGGGCTGAACAGGATGGTATCGTCAGCATATTCAAGGTCAGCCAGATGGTAGTTGCCAAACTGCATGCCAGGGACCCACTTGCAGACCTTGGTCATCAGATAGTCTGACACAATTGGAGATCAGGAGCAGCCACACAACCTTGTTGGACCCCACTGTTGATGGGAAACCAGTCGGACTCCTTTCCATTCACAAAAACAGCTCACAAGCTGCTGAGAAAATCTCTCCAGGTCTTTCTGGAGCTTTCCACGAGTGGTCTTTGGCTCTTGGATAACCCTTCTGATAAGTCTTGACTCCTCTGTTCCAAGTCTTGTTAGAAATCTGTCCTCTGTCAGAAATATATTTATATATTGTAGTTTGCTAGAAGATATTTTTTCTACATGGACTGGAATGCAAACTCAGCAAGACGTGCCTGAACATAACTGCTGGGCGCATGCGCACGCAGCGACCAGCAGCTTGGTGATATAGTGCGTGTGTGTTTTTTGTACTTTTTTACGTTTTTAGAAAATCCTCTGTCGTTTCTGCCCTGGAGCGTTGGTGGAATATATGGCGAACAGCTCCCTCGTATCTGCAACATGGATTTCCTGTCATATCTCGCACTACTGCTTTCTGTGCTGTGGCTCTTTGTCTCTGAGGTAAACGCGTTCGGCTCCATGGCGAGCAGAATAGCGGGCAGAATACAATATTCCAGGGACGTGTTGCTGCGCTTTAACAGCTGGTGCAGAGTCTCTGATTGCGCCCAGATTTCAGCTGCCGGACTTTATTTTGAGAGACGGACACAGCGGTGAAAAGAGAAGCGGCAGGAGGAAGCGTGGAAGACGTGGAGGTGTGAAATTGCGCCTTAGGAGACGTCAGTTTGGTAACATTCCTCTTCCTTCGATCATTTTTGGGAATGCAGTCTGTGAGAAACAAGGTGGAGGGAATTCAAGGCAACGTACGTTACCAGAAGGATTTTAAGAACTGCTGCGTCATGGCTTTCACTGAATCTTGGCTTACTGCGCATGATCGAGATGCAGACCTGTGGATTGATGGCTTTGGAGCTCCGCTGCGCTCGGATCGGCAGGAAGAGGTAACGGGGAAACGTCAGGGGGGCGGAGTATGTTTATACATTAATAAGCAGTACTGCACATCTGTCACGGTCAGAGAGCGCATCTGTACACCCCATGTGGAGCTGCTGTCTGTGTCGCTTCGCCCCTTTTATTTGCCTCGAGAGTTTCCCCAACTTTTCATCACAACTGTGTACATTCATCCGAGGGCAGACGCTGACTCCGCCTCCAGCACCATCTCTGATGTGATCCAGCGGCTGCAGTCAATTTCTCCAGAGGCGCCAAACTTCATTCTTGGGGATTTTAACCATGTTTCTTTAAAGAAGACACTTAAAAACTTTCATCAGTATGTCTCCTGCCCAACCAGGCGAAAAAAGACATTGGACCTGTGCTATGGATCCATAGAGAGGGCCTATAAATCACTCCCCCTTCCTCCTTTAGGATCATCAGATCACAACTGTGTTCATTTGCTGCCCACATATAAAACTGCTCTCAGAAGAGGCAAGGTGGAGATGAGAGACATTGATGTGTGGACAGAAGATTCAGAGCACAGCCTCCAGGAATGCTTTGACTGTACAGACTGGAAGATGTTCATAATGGCCTGCGGGGATGATTTGGACTCTCTGGCTGAGCTCACATGCTCATACATGGCTTACTGTCAAAATAAGATTGTTCCACGTAAACGTGTCAAAATATATCCCAACAACAAACCATGGGTTACTAAATCAGTTAAATCCTGCTTACAGAGGAAAGCACTTGCCTTTAAACAGGGGTCTGTTTCTGCGCTACAGGTTGCCACTAAGGAGCTAAAGGCCGAAATTTTAAGAGCAAAACAGAATTATAAATCAGAATTGGAAAGCAAGATGGCAGCAAATAAACTTGGTTCGGCCTGGGCCAGTATGAAAAAAATTGCAGGCCTTCAGAGCACAGAGCGCAGTAATCGTGTGTTTTTAGATGGTTTTAGTTCAGACACAGAGCTGGCTAATGCTCTTAATTGTTTTTATGGTCGTTTTGACTCCTTTGATTTTAGCACAGAAATCCAAGATTTGAAACAAACTCAAAGACAATCAGCACTTTAATATTGAGATGCAGGATGTTGAAAGGGAGTTCTGCGCTGTAAAAGTGAACAAAAGTCAGGGCCCTGATAATATATGTGGACGCCTGGTAAAGTCCTGTGCACATGAACTGAGTCCTATATTTCACTACATTTTCAATAAGTCCTTACAGACACAACATGTGCCTAAGATCTGGAAAGATGCCGTGGTTGTTCCCGTTCCAAAATCCAGCTGTCCTAAAACGGTAAATGACTTTAGACCAGTTGCTTTGACTTCAATTTTAATGAAAATTTTTGAAAAACTGGTCAGATGTGAGGTCCTAAAGCAGACTGAACATGCATTGGATCCTCTGCAGTTTGCCTATAGGCCTCACAGAGGAGTGGAGGATGCCACTGTCACTCTGTTTAACATGCTTTTTAAACATCTGGATTTTAATGGGACACACGCCAGGCTTTTATTTGTGGACTTTTTTTCTGCCTTTAATACAATCCAACCTCATATTTTAGTTGAAAGGCTCCTGCAACAATTTGATTTAAGCAATAATTTGGTGGGTTGGATTCTGGATTTCTTAACCAACAGGACGCAGAGAGTAAGGGTCAATGGCACATTGTCTGACCTAAAGTGCTCTTCTACTGGCTCTCCTCAGGGGTGTGTGTTGTCACCACTACTCTTCATCCTGTACACAAACATGTGTCGGAGCAGACATGACAACAGACACATTATAAAGTATGCTGATGACTCAGTCATTGTCAGTCTCCTCCAGGATGGTGAGAGTGGCCACGGCCCAGTAGTTGATGACTTTGTTCACTGGTGTGAGGATTCCTACCTGCAGCTGAATACAACAAAAACGAAAGATATGATTGACTTTAGGAGGAAAACTCCCAGGCACAAAGTCACCATACTAAAAGGCCAGACCACCGAATGTGTACAATCGTACAAATATCTTGGGACGATTATTGATAGTGGATTGAACTTTGAGGTGAACTGTGAAAGGGTGTGCAAAAAGGGTCAGCAAAATTTGCATTGTTTGAGGAAACTTGCACGCTTCCAAATTGACCGAACCATAATGACTATGTTCTATCGGGCTTTTATTGAATCTGTTTTATCCTTTTCTTTAATGTCATGGTTTGGTCAGATAAAACTGAAACAGAGGAAATCCTTGGATCAGGTAGTCAGATGGTCCAGTCGTTTGCTTGGTGAGTCACAGCTGAGCCTGACATCCCTGTACACCAGACAAGTACAGAGGATGGCCGACTCGATTTTAAATGATGACTCCCACCCTTTGCACTGCAACTTTCAGCTTCTTCCCTCCAGACGGAGGTTTGCTGTCCCAAAAAGTAGAACCCAGCGCTACAAAAACAGCTTTGTCCCTGCTGCTGTCAAAGAGTTGAACAAGCTATAAAAATTATATTGTACATATTTTATATTTACCTATTTTGTAAGATGTGTGCCCGTGTTTGTGTCTATGTTGAATGTAATTGTGGCTTGTAAATATGGATGTCACCAACTGCAAAACAAATCTACCTACGGGTACAAAAAGTAACCTGAACCTCCACCAGGGCCTAATGAGATTCTCAATGTTCCAAGGCTCCAACACCAAACTGTAACTTGGTCTTGTGGTGTGTTCCATTAACATCAGAGGTCTGAACTCGGAGGTTGGAACAGCAATGCCAGCTAAAAACAATACAACATGTGGCAATTTGCGTATGAAAACAGTAGCAATATGTATGTTGATAAAAGAACGTGAGAGAAAGAAGAACCGTGGAGGTGGCAGGACGACGCAGCCAGCTAACGGCTTCTGCTCATCAGGCCGGCAGCAGAGACAGCTGGCCGTGATCTCAGAGTTTACTACTGATATCCAGCATGTGGCGGGTAAACTTAATGTAGTGGCAGATTGCCTCTTGCGCGCCGTGGCGGCTCCAGTCCGCGTGGGGGTAGATTATGCAGCCATGGCCGCGGATCAGGTTAGCGACGCGGACGTGCGCGCGCTCCAGTCTGGACCAACAGGGTCAAGACTGGAGAACAGGGTGCTGCAAGACGGTATGCCCCCCCCTAATCTGCGATGTCTCCACTGGGCGACTGCGGCCGGTGGTACCCGCTGTGTAGCGCCGCCGCGTTTTTGACTATTCATTCTCTGGCGCACCCGGGAGTGCGCGCGTCGATCAAAATGGTGGGAGAGAAATTTGTATGGCCGAGCCTGTGCAAACAAGTTAGGGAGTGGGCAGCAGCCTGCATGGCCTGTCAACGAGCCAAGGTACACAGGCACACGAGAGCTCCTTTGGAGCCTTTTCACATCCCGGCTAAGAGGTTCGATCATGTTCACGTGGACCTCGTAGGCCCACTTCCGCCGTCACAGGGGTGTACACACCTTCTGACAATGGTAGACTGCACCACGCGCTGGCCGGAAGTGGTCCCACTGGCGTCAACCACAGCCGAGGAGGTGGCGCGTGCGTTTTTAACAGCATGGGTAGCGTGTTTTTGGAGTCCCGTCGGACGTTATGTCCGACAAAGGCCCTCAATTTGTTTCCAAACTTTGGTCAGCAATGGCCCGCAGCCTGGGGGTAACGATCCACCGCACACAATCCACAGGCTAATGGGTTATGTGAACGTTTTCACAGGTTATTGAAAGCGGCTCTCAGAGCGTCGCTTACGGATGCAAATTGGGTGGACAGGCTACCATGGGTTTTATTGGGGTTGCATTCTGCACCTAAAGAGGATTTAGAAGCCTCCCTGGCGGAGCTAGTTTTTGCGCAGCCACTTCGGCTGCCCGGGGAGTTTCTCCCAGATAATCCTGCGCCAGAATGTTCCCCGGCTCAGCGGTTGCAGCATGGCACGGAATTGGGCGCGCTGCCTGGCCCCGTTCACCACAGTTTTGTGCGTTTATACCTAAGGCTTTAAAAAACGCAGAGTTTTTGAGCTCTGAGCGTGTCACTCGAGGCTCTGTCAGGTGACCGTTTCATTCCTCTGCGCAGGAGCACATTCAGTAAGTCGGCCTGGTCAGTGAGGAACGCTAGTGAGTGGAACTCAGTACCTGAGGAGGTTAAACTGCTCACAACATTCAAGGCCTTCACAAAAAAAACAAATTGAAAATGTGGCTTATAAACACCTACAGCTGCCAACACTAAAAGATAAGTCTGCTGTGATGTTTGATGTGTTTAAATGTACGGTTTGTTACATTAGTGCCCTCTTCAATGTCTAACCATGTTTTTTCTTGTAGATGCATTTTACTGCTTTTTTACATCTTGCCCAGGGGACTACAGATGAAAACTAGCCTTTTGGCTAATTCTGGCTTTTTTAACCATGTGTAATCATGTGTTTTATGAAATTGCATTGTCCCTTTTCAAATAAACCAAACTAAACATTGGAGATTGAATACACTGGAGACTGTTTTTGCTGGGCTTGGTTTTAGGTGCCAGGTTTTGCAGAACTGGTCCACTTTGGCAAGATCTTCCGTGAGCACCCTTTTCGGTGGCTTAAAGTCTGGTGCTTGGAGTGCCAAACAGATGTCGTCTGCATAGATGAATTTGCGGGATTTTGTAGTGGGCAGGTCGTTTATGTAGAGGTTGAACAGGGTTGGAGCCAGAACTGAGCCTTGTGGGAGTCCGTTTTTCTGCGTTCTCCATGCGCTTATGTTCTGACCGAGGTGGACTCTGAACCTTCGGTTGGCCAGCAGGGTTTTTATAATTGCTGTTGCCCAGGCAGGGATCGCCTTTGTAAGTTTCAGGAGGAGGCCTTTGTGCCAGACCGTATCATAGGTGGCTGTAAGATCGAGAAACGGCCCCTGTCTTCAGTCTGCTCTCGAAGCCATTTTCAATGAAGGTGGTTAGGGCCAGTACTTGTTCTCCTGTGCTGCGGTCCTTGCAGAAACCTGCTTGATCCACACTTAGAATTTCCTCTATTCCTGGGGAAATGTGTTGCAGTATTAGGTGCTCCATGATTTTATAAGGAATGCTGAGTAGGGCGATTGGGTGGTAGCTTGCTGGTAGTTTGTAGTCTTTGCCAGGTTTTGGTATGGCAATGACCTTTGCTGTCTGCCATTTCTTTGGGATAGAGTTTGTTTGTATGATCCTTGTGTAGAGTTGTGTCAACCAGGTTAGGGCTTGGGGGCCAAGATTTTTCATGAATTCTGGGAAGATGTCGTATCCTGCTGCCTTTCCACATTTCAGGCCCTGTAGGACTTTCTCCAGTTCAGTAGTCTCAAAGGGTTCAGGGTTAGTTTCCTCTACGGGCATTTTTTGGTGATTTTTTAGCTCAGTTTTAACTGCTGTTATGGGGTCTGTCTTTGGGTGCTTTGGTGATGGTCAGTAGGTGGGATGCAACTTGGTTGGGTGTGACAGATGCTCGGCTTTGGTTAGGAGGCGTCTGTGCAGCTCCTAGGTGATGGATGAGGCTCCAACATTTCCTGCTAGAGTGGATAAAGCTCCGGTCAGCAACTGTCTCCTCCCATTTCTTTCGCCGGGCTGTACTTAGCGATTCAATGAGATGGTCTGCCATCTCTGGGTCCCCTGATGTTTGATAGGATTGTAGGAGGGCAGCGCTTTCTCCATCCAGGCATGGGACAGAGGGGTCGGTAGCCTCGTGGGATTGCAGTGTGAGCAGCCTTGAAGATTGTGCTGCAGAAGTGGTTGTATGCTTCATCTACAGTGATGGTGTGGAGTGGGATGGTAACAGCACTCTGATCCAGGGTTTCACTGAATTTCTTCCAGTTGGCTTTGCGGAAGTTCCAGCGCATCTTCCTTGGGCTGTTTATGACTGAAAGTTGTAGGCCAATGTGTACAAGCAGGGGCCGGTGTTGGCTGTGTGGAAAATCGTCAAGAATGAGGATCTGTGTAGGATATGGTGTCCCATTCAAAGAGCTGACCCAGCACAGGTCAGGAGAATAGTCCTTCCACCTAGCAGAGTGGAAGGTTCCTCTTTGTTTGGGGGTCGTGTATCAGAGCAAGATCATTTCTAGATGCCCACTCAGTACCTCCCCGTCACTATACACTGCGGGGTACCCCCAGTCAGGGTGATGGCTGTTAAAGTCCCCCACATCGATGGCAGGGTGGGGTGGGCAAGACCTGCAGATCCCAGTTGGCACTAGGGGGCTTGTACACTGACAATATGGAAGCCACCAATTGTTATGGTGTCTGAGAAATGTGTTGTCAGGTGGTTTACTTCAACTATGTCAGAACGCACATAGGTGGCACGTCCATGTTTGGCACGTCCATGTTTGGCACAGGAGGTCAAAGCCATTGATGGTGTAGCGGCCAGCTTCCTCTGACGTAATCTGCCTCCAAGAGACTCATTGCCACAATCGAGTGTTGGAAGGCAAGGACTTCAATAAGGCTTTGCTTGGCTGCAGATAGGCCTTCAACGTTTAGTTGTAGTATGCGAAGGGCAGGTCCTACCGCAAGGTGCTCTCGGGGCTGTTTGCTTTCGGCTTTGGGACTGACTAGGATTCTTCTTTGACTTGACACTGAGGCGTCGTCTCTTTGAATTTAGTCTGCTGGTAGGATCATTAGCTTCCCTGGGCAAGCCCGGGTACTGGCGGAGGGTGTGACGAGAACGCTGATCCATTGCCCTCCAGTTTCATGAAATGGTCAGAAAGCAACTCATACCGGCTCAGACGTTGCCCTGGCTTACAAGGTCTGCACTGGTCTGTTCACTCCGACAGGCAGCAAAAAGTAAGCTAGGAGCAGGAAGACAAAAAGGAGGAAAACAGCCTTGTGTGTAGCAGAATGGAATGTACGCACTCTGGACAGAACATCAGTGCCCAGAAAGACAGCGTGCTTGTGGCCCTGGAAATGAACAGGTACAATGTAGCCATAGCTGCACTTACAGAAACAAGATTGCCTGGCTATGACAGCTTGGAAGACCATGGGTACAGCTTTTGGAGTGGCAGATCTACTCAAAGGAGAGAAGCAGGAGTGGGCTTTCCAGTTAGAAAGGAGATAGCAGCAATGCTTGAGGAACCAGTGCCAATCAACGACAGGACGACTATGAGACTCCCACTACAGCAAAAGATGTATGCCACACTCAGTCATTGTTGGGGCATATACACCAACACAAGAGGTGAAGGAAGAGGTCTCCAGTGATTTACATGAGACTCAAGCGTGTACTGACTGACGACAGGCTGATACTCGGAGATTTTAATGCCAGAGTTGGTTTGGACACAAATGGAAAGGAGTGCTAGGCAGTCATGGAGTAGGCAAGTGCAATGCTAATGTAGAACTACTTGCACTATATTGAGAGTACAACCTTGTGATAACCAACACTATTTAAGCACAAGGACACAAGACATGGATGCACCCAAGATCCAAGCACTAGAACTTGTTAGACTACATCATAGTCATGGCAGAGAGACAGAAGGGATGTATTGACACCAGAGTAATGAGGCATGGACTGTGGTACTGATCATGTTATGTTGAGATCTAGATTAAGGATTTGGAGACGAAAACAGCACTGCAGGATGGATGCAAAACCACCACAGAAGCTAAACACTATTGCACTCAAAGGCCAAAAGAAGCAGAAGAACTTCCACAGGAAATGGATGAAAACTTGAAAGAATGAGACAACTCAGAATGACAAGAGAAATGGGCAACACTGAAGGATATGGTGCATCAGACTGAGATGCATTAGGCCACTCTGCGAGGAAACAAGATTGGTTTGATGAGCATGATGAACATCTGAAGAAACTAGAAGCAAGGAATACAGCTAGGCAGGAAAACCTACAGTGTAACAAGGTCGAAGAAGAAGAACTACTCCAAGGCTTAGAGCGAGCTACAGAAGTACACCAGAGAGATGAAAAAGTGGAGGAACTTCAAACTGCAGCAGACAGGAAGGACATGAAAATATTCACAGGTTTGAGAGAAATCTACAGCCCTAAACCAAGAGGACTGAGCCAACTAAAGGATATGGATGGTTAAACGTTTTGCAGGAGAAAGACAAGATCCTGGACAGATTTGCAGACAACTTTGACCAACTACTAAACAACCCTGGAGATCTCACTGAAGAGGCTAAAGAAGCTCTAGTGCAGTGACCAGTTGTATCAAGTCTGGATAAACCACCAAATTTTGATGAACTAATGGCAGCCAACAATTCAACTTTATATAGTGCCATTTCACAACAACAGTCATCTCATAGCACTATCAACTGTAGGGGGGACCCCCAACAGTTGCAGAAAGACCCCAGCAATCAGGCGATCCCCTGTGAGCAAGCACTTGGCGACGGTGGAGAGGAAAAACTCCCTTTTAACAGGAAGAAACCTCCAGCAGAACCAGGCTCAGGGAGGGGCAGTCATCTGCTGCGACTGGCTGGGGGGTGAGGGGATAGAGAAGAAGAAAAGAACAGACATGTAGAGAGCAAACAGCACGATGGGGACTCAATCTATGGGAGAGAACAAACAAATGTTAATGACCAGCAAAAAAAAATAATAAAAAAAAAATAATATATTTCATAGAGAGTGAGGAAAGGAGTGAGGCCCAGTGCATTACTGGAGGTCCCCCGGCTGACTAAACCTATTAGCAGCATAACTAAGGGAGGGTTCAGAAACATGATCCCTCCCTAATTGTAGGCTATATCAAAAAGGTAGGTTTTAGCCCTATTCTTAACAGAGATTGAGTCTGACTCCCGAATCCAGATTGGCAGCTGATTCCACAGGAGAGGAGCTTGATAACTGAAGGCTCTGCCTCCCATTGTACTTTTGGAGATTCTAGGTATTACAAGTAATCCTGCATTTTGGGAGCGTAGTGCTCTGTTAGGATGATACGGTAGTATCATATCTTTTAAATAAAAAGGAGCCTGATTGTTTAGAGCTTTGTAAGTAAGAAGAAGGATTTTAAACTTAATTCTAAAATTCTAAACTCTATGGAAAGCCAATGAAGGGAGGCCAGAACCGGAGAGATATCTCTTTCTAGTACCTGTTAAAACTCTTGCTGCAGCATTTTGGATCAGCTGAAGACTTTAAAGATGTTTTAGGACAGCCTGATAAAGAATTACAATAATCTAATCTCGAGCTAACAAAAGTGTGGATCAGCTTCTCAGCATCACTCTGAGACAAGATGCTCCTAATCTTGGCAATATTACGCAAATGATAGAAGGCAGTCTTTGAAACAAATTTAATATGTGAATTGAAGGACAAATCCTGATCAAAAATAACTCCAAGGTTCCTCACAGAGCTATTAAGAGAAAGAGTAACTGCATCCAAACTGAAAGTTTGATTTGGAAAGGAATTTAAGGTTTTTTGGACCAACAAGAATGACTTCAGTCTTATCTGAATTTAATAGCAGGAAATTACAAGTCATCCAAGCTTTGATTTCCTTAAGACAGGCTTCTAACTTGGCTAATTGATTAGTATCATCTGGCTTCATTGACAGGTATAATTGTGTGTCATCTGCATAACAATGAAAATGTATACAGTGCTTTCTAATAATGTTGCCTAACGGAAGCATATATAAACTAAAAAGAGTAGGGCCTAGCACAGATCCCTGTGGAACTCCATGACTAAGCTTTGAGCTGAAAGAAAACTCATCATTTACATGAACAAACTGGAACCTATCAGATAAATAAGATCTAAACCACTGCAACGAAGTTCCATTAAGTCCAACAGTGTTCTAATCTTTCAAGTAGAATATTATGATCAATAGTATCAAAAGCTGCACTAAGATCTAAAAGGACAAGTACAGAAACTAGTCCATTATCAGATGCAATGAGGAGGTAGTTAGTGACCTTCGCTAAGGCTGTTTCAGTACTATGATGGATTCTAAACCCAGATTGAAACTCCTCAAGTAAACCATTTCCCTGCAGGTGGTCAAATGATTGCGTAGCAACAACTAAGATTTTTGAAATGAAAGGGAGATTAGAGATTGGTCTATAGTTAGCTAAAGCTCCTGGATCTAGCGTTGGCTTTTTGAGTAAGGGTTTAATTACAGCCATTTTAAAAGCCTGCGGTACATGGCCTAAAGTTAATTTAGAATTGATTATATGAAGAATAAAGCTACTAGTAAGTGGGAAGACTTCTTTAAATAACCTGGTAGGAATAGGGTCTAAAAGACAAGTTGAAGGTTTGGATGAGGAAACTATTTTGTCTAACTCACAAAGGTCGATTGGAATAAACTCATCAAGACAGACATCAATAGAAGGAGTTGTAGTAGTTACAGTATTTAAGTTAACTGTGGGAAGAATCTGATTTTATCTCTGATGGATGAAATTTTATTATTGAAAAAGTTCATAAAGTCCTGACTAGTAAGCTCTAAGGGGATGCTAGGATTGACAGAGTCCTGACTCTTTGTCAACCTGGCTACAGTACTGAAAAGAAACCTGGGATTATTCTTGTTCTCTTCTATTAATGCAGAGTAATAACTCGTTCTAGTTTTTCTAAGATTTTTTATAAATTAAAAGACGATTTCTCCAAGCTAAATAGATTTCATCTAAATTAGTAGAGCGCCATTTTCTTTCTAATTGACGAGTCTTCTGTTTTAAGCTACGAGTTTCTGTGTTGAACCAAGGAGTTAAAAATCTCTGATTAGACTTTTTTTTAAGGGGGCCACCAAGTCTAGAGCCTGATGCAGAGAAGCTGAAACACTATCCACCATATTATCAATTACAGAAGGAGCAAGCTGTCTATAGCTTATTTCCGTTGTGTTGACACATGGCATAGAGGAAACAATCTGCATAAATTTGGAAACAGCATCATCTGAGAGGCATCTACTGTGATAATATTTTTCTTTAGGAGCCAAATAGTCAGAAATAGTAAAATCAAAGGTTAACAGACAATGGTCTGACAGTACAGGGTTATGAGGAGACAAGATTTTCTATTTCTATGCCATATGTCAGAACAAGGTCCAATGTATGGTGGAGGTAATGGGTAGAATTTCCTACTTTCTGAGAAAACCCAATCGAGTCTAATATTGAATTAAAAGCCACATTAAGGCAGTCACTATCTACATCCACATGTATATTAAAGTCCCCTACTATAATTATTCTATCAGATTTCAGCACTAAATCAGCTAAGAAATCAGCAAATTCGGACAAAAATTCTGAATAGGTTGATGGGGGATGATAAACTATGGCAAATAAAATTGGGTTTAACCTGAAATTGCTAAAGTGCCCAACACTGAGGACCAGGCCCTCAAAGGAATTATAACATGTTTTTTGCTTTACATTAACTAGTAATTTGGAATGGTAAATTGTTACTACTCCTCCTCCATGACCAGAACTTCTGGGATTTTGACAGTTTAAATAACCAGAGGGAGTTGATTCATTTAAACCAACATAATCCTCTTGCCCTAACCAAGTCTCTGTAAGGGAAATTAAATCAATCTGATGATCAATTAACAGATCATGGACTAAGAGACTTGGGAGTTAGAGACCTAATATTTAATAAACCACATTTAATTTTTAAATTATGAGGAGGAACAGAGGCCAAGTCATTCAATTTAGAGGCTTTATGTTTAATTTGAGTTACCAATATTTTGCTTTATCACTTTGGGACGCTTATACATTATATTTTTATTTACTTTGGAGGGAGCAGACAATGATTCTCTGATGGGGAAGACAGGGGCTAAGCTGAGGGGTGGCGGATGAAGAGGAGCTGCAGAGAGGCGTGTAAGACTGCGACTCTGCTTCCTGGTCCCAACTCTGAGTAGTCACGGTTTTGGAAATTTGGATAAAAAAAGATGCCAGATTGTTAGATAAATGAGAAGCACCATCCAAAGTGGGATGAATGCTGTCTCGTCTCATAAGACCAGGTTTTCCCCAAAAAGAGCTCCAATTGTCAATGTAGCCCACGTCATTTTTAGGACACCACACAGACAGCCAGCAGTTCAAGGATGATGAGCGACTGAACATGTCATCACTGGTCAGATTGGGGAGGGGCCCAGAGAATACTACAGTGGCAGACATCGTTTTTGCAAACTCACCCCGATTCTATATTAAGTGTCGTGACTTACGACTGCCGGAGACGGATGTCATTAATGCCGGCGTGAATAACAATTGTGCAGTATTTACAGTTACTTTTAGCCAGCATTTTCAAATTTGACTTTATGTCGCCTGCTCTGGCCCCAGGAATACATTGGACTATGGCCGCTGGAGTCTCTAGGTTCACGTTTCTGACTACAGAGTCGCCAATGATCAGAGTTTTTTCCTCAGCGGGTGTGTCGCTGAGCGGGGAAAAAAGATTAGAAACGTGAACAGGTTGGTGGTGAACCAGGGCTTTGCGACTAGGCTTCCTTCTCACTGTCACCCACCCAGTCTCCTCGCTGCTGAGGAGAGCCGGGGAACCGCTGACCGTGGGACCTAAGCTAGCTAGCTCCGCTGCAGCTAATGGGCATCCATCAAGATTAACTGGCGCAGACTGTTTCAATGCAGTGGAGCCGGGATTCCAAATCAGACAACCTCTCCTCGAGCGCCTCAAAGAGACATTACATTTACCGTTATCACTAAAAGAGGCAGGGGTGCAGCTAAACATCTGACAGAGCACACCAGAGGAGGAGAGGAAAGAGAGGTAGTAGCCATAGCTAGTGGCTGGAGAGCAAACCACACAGGCAGACAGCAAAACAGGAAGTGACGATACGTTACCACAAGGAAGTGACGATCTCCTGCAGAGCGGGTTACAGGACAACAGGATGGTAATGCTCCAGGAAGGGATGGAATTCCAGCAGAAGTGTGGAAATTTGGTGGTGTTCAGTTGACCAACTGCCTACACAAGCTCATCCAAGAGATGTGGGATGCCCAGAACGCACCTCAAGACTGGAAGGATGCAAGTATTGTGCCTTTGTTCAAGGAAGGTGACAGGAAAAATTGTGGAAATTGCTGAGGTATATCACTGCTAGCCACTGTTGGCAAGATTCTCACATGTACTACTGAACAGACTCAACACATCTCGCAGAATGTACTACCGGAAACCCAGTGCGGCTTTCGAAGTGGAAGAAGCACAATGGACATGATTTTCTGCTTGAAACCGGTTCAAGAAAAGTGTACCGAACAGAACATGCCGTTTTATGTAGTCTTCATAGACTTCAGTAAAGCCTTCGATACAGTTTTGCGACAAGGACTTTGGCAGGTACTCAAGAAATATGGTTGTACAGAGAAGTTTGTCAGCCTGATCGAGGCACTCCATACAGGTATGCAAGCAAACGTGGCAATGAGTGGTTCAGTATCTAGAGACTTTTCAGTAAGCAACAGGGTGAAACAAGGGTGTGTGCTGGCGCCTACACTCTTCGCTATATCTGGCAGCCATGCTTGAGGTGGCCTTCGAAGACACTTCAGAAGGAGTATACATTCCAACAAGGAAAGAAGCAGACTTGTTCAATGTGGTACAGTTTAAAGCCAAGAGTAAGACATAAGGTAGTAAGAAAAATGCTCTTTGCCGATGTCGGTGCTCTAGTTGCAGTGTGGAAGATATGCAATCTTTAGTGGAGAAATTTGCAAGAACAGCTAGCCAGTTCAGCCTCAAAAACCAACATCAAGACAGAGTTCCTTTATCAACCACCAAAGTTCCAATTATCAACATCACTACCAGAAGAGATCAGCATTGGTACAGAGCCACTAGTCAAGTGCAAGAATTCCAAGTATCTCGGGAGTACCGTTTCAGAGAATGCTAGGCTGGAGGATGAACTGTCAGATTGGAAGAGCGAGCGTTGTGTTTGGAAACTTGAGGGAGAGACTGGAACAATCGACATGTCTGTGTGAAATGCAAAGTGTACAGAGCGACAGTAGTGGCTACTCTATTGCATGGTGCTGAAACTTGGACTGTCTACAGAGTGCAGGTAAAGAAACCACGTGTACATGAGACATCTTCAAGCCATAATGAACATCTCATGGAAAGACAAGATAACCAACAGAAGTGCTGAAATGAGCTGTCTACCATCAATGAGGGACATGCTAATACAACGATGAACCTGAGATGGCTCGGACATGTTGAGGATTGACCACCAGCGTCTCCCTCAGCAGTTACTCCACACAGTTATTCGAGGGCAAACAATCAGGGTAGACCATGGCTCAGATTTAAAGACACTAAGAGGAAACTTGAAGCTGGATGTAGACAGTAGTCCCTGCCAGCGGAAGGCTAAGAACAGAGCTGTGTGGAGGAATCTGACCAGACCTAAATGAAACCGTTGTTGCACACGACAGACGCTATGATGAGACTGCCTCCTTCACTCATACAGGCTATAAAAATCCAAGTTATATAAACTGCCTGTGCCACTGTTGCAGAAAGCAGTTGTTTGAACATGGTAGTTTATTTTGTGTCGTAACAAATTTTAGCTAGACTCATTGTTGAAAATGGCTCCAGTTCCAGCTCCTGTAAAATTAATACCTTGTTGAAATGTAAACAAAAAAATGAGTGAATAATAAACTAGCAGATAAATGGCTGGTTATTCACAAATCAGCTTTATTGAAATTATGTCAAGAGAACAAATCCAAACAGTGAAAGTCATTTTTACCTAATGTATCCCTTACAGTATTTTCATCCATCCATTATATCTGACCATTAAGTTTAAACCAACGTCCAAACCTGCACCAGGCTTCATATCCTTCATCTGGACTGTTCCCATGGCAACACACTGAGATGTGACTTAGTGGTAGGTTTTTCACTTTGGGTACAGTGCCATCTGATGGTTCATATTTGTTGCAAGTTCAGCTTTCATTATACAGTTAGTTATGCCCCCTCCCCGGATCGGAACTGTCACCAGGTACTGCATTCCTACAGATCAGATGCTAACCCAACATTCAGTACTGCATTTCTTGTAAATCGTTTTCCCAGCAATTCAGGCAACACTACATACTTGTGAAAATTTGTTGCCGTCAAAATATGCGTTTCAAAGTTTGGATCTGGTGATATCTAGTTCTGAAGGTGACCATACACTAGTCACAATATGCTGATTTTGTCATGAAAATCTGGCACTGTACTTGAAAGTAATAATTGTGCTGTCTGTTAAGCTGCAGCATGACAGAGCATGATGATGCAACCAGGCAGAAGCCTCTCTTTTGACAGTTCTAACAGCATCTTGTCTTTTGCCAAGTAGGGACATTTCCAAACACCCTGAGCCACAGTCACAAGACACCTTCCCATCTGGTGATGGGCCAAGTTGAAGATATTGTGTAGAAATATGGAGGCCAGCAGTGCTTGCATCAAAATTCATGTGTGATGACATGGTTTCAATGCATTTCTCCTTTGCCTTGGTCTCCTGTTAAATGCCCCACCTTGAAATATTAAGCAAAACAATGTTAGTTTTGCATCAGTGCATACACATTAATGGCCCACAATGATTTTCAATAAGCGACTTTTGCATCTTGGCTCACGCAAAGCATCATGGGAACGTGGCTACCAAACATTCTCTATCGATACATTTAATTTATGCAACGTTCCTGATCTGAGCATATTGTATGCATAGGGGTCTTCCTGGTTGTACCTGCAAACGCAAGGATAAACTAGTTGTGCTTGCATTCACGACCACGTTGCAGAAATTGGCCAAAATGGCCCCCCTGTATGTACGCTGACAGATTTGTTGTCAAAGGACCAAGCACCGTTACTGGCGAGACTCTGAAACGACTACAAAGTAGTGAGTGGTTTGACAGTTCAACTTTGGTTTTGTCATTTTGACTAAATTTCACTACAAGGCATAGCCTGCTTAATTAGATCTATAGGTTGATACTATTGTTTAAGTACCACACGTTTTCAATGATTTGCAATTTTATTCCAGCCTACTTCTCAATGGCCTTAGTTGCATGTGTAGAGCAAGCTTCCTTACCAATATACAAAGAACTATATCCTAGATCCAGGCTTGCCTGTCCGTACCCACTACTTCAAGGTTTAGACTTGTCAATTAGGCTAGTATTTGAATACACAACACTAATTATGTTATAAGAGACTTACTGTTTTAATCCAACAATTACGTCTGTCTGGATCCTTCAGCTCCGTGGGAATGTATGTAACGTGAATGGTGGCGGACATGTGCATATGCTGGTCCCAAAGTTACACGCACGTATGCTACAAGTTTGCCTTTTCCACCGCTCTAGATGATACATGCCATTCTGTACTTCACTATGGCACAATGTGCACCTGGTATGATGGCAATTTAAAGCTTGAAGCAGACTTTCAACAGCAATTCTTCAGGTGTGAGTACTGTCTATACAGAAGCAAGGCGGCTACTGGCATGTTTGGTAGTCGTGAACTTTGAACTCAGTCTGCACATGAGCACTCGTAATGCGAAAGTCGCTTATTAGAATATTAATACCGTGTGGCTGAAGTGGTATATTTTGCAGATTTGGGGTAGCATATGGCATTCACAAGTGACTTTGGGGGCTTCCTCACTGCTTTTTATTATTGTACCAAATTTGGAAGCAGTTATCCTCCCATTTCTGTAGGTGAACCACATCTTTGATGAAGCCCGTCTTTGTTTCCTGTTCAACAAGTTTACATTGGGCAGCTGTGATCTTCATATCCTCAAAGACTCATTTTTTGAAGAAGTTCATTGTAAGTCAAACTGGCATTCTTGGCCTCAGTTGTCCTAGTGGTATAGGACAGCCATCTCTGAGCCACAGGGATAAAATCTTTGTGTTTTGGAGCGATGAGAGAACAGCAGCTCTTGGGTTTGCATACTTGAGCTCATCAAGAAAATCTGCAAGTTCATTTGCTGTAGGTTTAGGTGGGGCGACACTGGGCCCCGACCCCTTGTTTTTCACTGACTGCATTCATATTCACTTGATTCAAAACCTCTGTTCTGGGAGATGTCATATCTATAGAACACACCTCAGCACAGAAAATTCTTTGTTGGTGCTGGCTGAAGCCACTGACATGGCAATGAAATACATGGCATTGTCATCACACATCCTTACTTCTGACACAACTGCAGACATCAGGGCAGTGGTGAGTCTTTAAGTCCAGCCACATGTACAGTGAGCAGTCAAAATTGTTCCGATTTCTCTGCAGCTAACCAAGGTTGGAGAGGGTTCATCCATTTGCTGGCTGTGTTTTACCTGCACAATTAATGACTGACCGTTAGATGTGGGGACAAACATGTGAAACGATAGCTAAGCTAGCCTAACATTAGCTAGCTAACTGTAGCAACATTTTTAAATTACTTAACCTTTAAATGATCATAGTAATATATACATACCTGTCCACAGACATCTAGAATATCCATAGGTGTCTGTTACTTTAATTTTGCCTACAAATCCTGCCTTAAGTATGACCAAGCATCCAGGCTTTTAAATGCCTTCAGGCTCTGCTTTGTATACTTTCCTGGTTTCAAAATTAAGTACATATACTGTAAATATCAGGAAACCCAATTTCTGGCCACGTCTGGATATTAGCGGACCACTGATTCTTTTGCAGGCTATGAGGGTTGCTTACATTTTCTATTTAAAGAAAAATAGATGTTTTTACCTTTTTTACATGTTTCGACTGTTCACTGCAGCCTTCGTCAGAAGTACAGACTACAGACGGACATTCACAGCAAAAAAATAAAAAAAATCCTGTCATCTCTGCATTACGGGGGTCTGCAGCCCATGGCTCCAGGCCCACATGATGCCCTTTTCACATTCGAGAAAAATACTCAACACAAAATGTTTATGCCGATTACAACAAAGGTTGCCAATTCATGAGAAAAGGGCCAAATTTGAAGTCCTTAGGTTCCGGGGGGAGTATGGTTACAAAGCTGAAACTTAAAGGAATTGACGGAAGGGCACCAGGAGTGGAGCCTGCGGCTTAATCTGACAACATGGAAACCTCGCCCGGCCTGGACACAAAGGATTGATAGATTGATAGCTTTTGGTACTCAAGGGTTAACCAAAGTAGCTTAATCTGTGCTGGGGAGATTTGTCAGTGTTTAAATCTCAACCTCAATAGCTGCCAGTGGGATGACTTACAGAATGTATTAGACATTCAGAGATGCTGTTCACAGATCTGGAGTCAGATGTGATGAAGTCTGCAGTGAACAGTCGAAACATGTAAAGGTAAACATCTTTCCATTTTGTCTTGAACAAAAGGTAAACAATTAAGACAAAATTAACCTACTTGAGCTATGAGGGTTGCTGTTGAATCCAACTGCCTTCAGTTTGATCATATAATCATTTGTATTCCTCTCAGTATCAATGTTTTTACTGCTACACGTAGCCATCTTTGATTTGTTTTGCCATTTGATCTGAAAGGAGGGGGGCATGGCTTGTAAGCCAAGTGACGTCAATGCATGCCCTCAATATAATCCAAGTCTCCAACCTTTCAATAGTGCATGGTCCTGAAAATCTTCCTTCAAGTGGAGAGCCAATGACAGGTAAAATCAAAACCTGATCTCCAACTTCAAATGAACAAGAATGGGCTTCGTGTGATACAAAACCATTTTGACTGCTTTTTGCAAATTTTCACTTGCCATTTCACAAGCCAACTATAACATAGCAGAAAGCAGAGACGTGGTCCAACAAGTTTGTTGGAGAAATGGAATCTTCCTTCAAAAGTTTCCATTAACAAACCCATCAGGCCACAAACTACGTCCAAACAAGTTTATTTGAGCTGAAACCAAATGATTCTTGAATGGCCTTTCAAGTGGCAAGCACCATCACTGGAACCCTCTCATCCCAGTCTCTTGAACTCCTGACAACAGTTTCTCAGCATAGATTTCAGAGTGGAATGAAATCACTCCAGAGCCCCTTGACTCAGTACTCTAACTGCTGCATTATCTGCTGAAACACCTGAGAAACTTCATTCCTTGATCTGACTGAACAATTTTTGGAATGCCAAAGACTGAGAAGAACTTCAATGCTTTAGTCACACTTTGCTGTCATTGTAACATTGGAACATTCCATTGTAACAATGCAAGTGGTTCAACCTCATGAACACCATATATGGTAGCCGGCCAGCAAGTAATGGGGAGATTTGAGTGAACCCATCTGCGATACCGTTAAACCATGGATGTGAGAGTTTGTGATATTCACCTGTTTGTGCTCTCCAGCCCATTGGTGTCATGCTAACTTTAATTATAATTACAACACCATTATCTCGTGGCTCACGAGTGGAGCGGTAGCAGTGCTAGCTAGCCTGTCATGTTTCATGCTGGCTCCCTCCAATTTATTTGCTTATGAGGGGAAGACGACGAAATATACTAATCCTGGCTCAAGAGCTTTTTGTATGGGTTGTACTTTGCTATGCATTAAAGTTGTGTACTTTCTAGAATCTGCTTCAACATGCCCGAGGTCCCCCACCCTCAGCACGAACCCCCCCCAGGCTCTCCTGCTAGCTCCATTGCAGATCTGACACCGGTACCAAGTCCACCTCTGTCTACGTGTAGCATGAACGGGAATGACTGTAGCCAGCATTAGCAATCGTTAGCTTACCCTCATCCTGCTCATCCATATGCCACCGGATTCAAATGTTGGCAATTCCCCTTCGGACTCTGGTGCATATTGCAATTCCGCTATGGCACGCAAAAGTCTCCTGTACTTTTCCTCTGCGTTTTGTCTAACTGCACACAGCCTAAATTGGCTCTGCTGTTTGGCCTTGACAAAAAGCCAAAGAGCAAGCATTACAATCATCCTCTCCCAATCCTCCATCTTGTGTTTTGCTATTGTGTTGCATGTGTTGGCCCGGAAAGGTGGCGCCGCCTCACTGGGAGGGCTGTGCCGGCTCCCACTCCCACTCATACCAAGTGGGACCTAGTGCAGTGGAAACAAGTGGGCCAAACTGTACCGTTCTGTACCAAAACGGGCCCAAGTGACCCTAGTGGAAAAGGGCCTTATGAGACACATCTGACCTAGCACCTTCCCACACTGCTGCCATTTCCTCGTCAAAACACCGCCCCTCTTAGTACCCCACTGGAGCACCACCACCAGATTCTTCTGACTGCAAGTCAGCAAAGAAGGGTGATGAGGAGACATCCTTCTCCTGCTCAGCAATGAGCTCTTTGTAGGACATTTTAATTTCAACTGTAGAAGCTTTCTTTCCAGCCTCTACAAACTCATCCACCTTCACAGGCAGAGTCAACTCAGGGGTTTCCACAGAGTTGGTATGCCAAAACAGTCTCGGACTGACTCAACATCCCCATCAGCATCCCTATGCTCAAAATCAGTAATTGGCATTACAGAGTCAGTATCCCACAATATTGTCCAGCTTCTTGCCACTTGTGAGTTCTGGGATCCTCTTCATGCTGCCCTCCAGCTTCGGTGCCTCTTCTCCGCCTTCCGCCAGTTCCAGCCCCAGCTCTGACAAATCGAACCAAAGTCATCCCTGACCTCTCCCGTAATGCTATTGGACCTCATCTTTACCATAGCATGGGTAACACCACAAGATGAAAAACACATCAGGGTGCCACTGTGGGTGGCAGTGGCTCAGGAGGTAGAGTGGGTCGTCTGATAACTGGAGGGTTGGCAGTTCAAATCCTGCTCACCCCAGACATCCTGCAATTGTGTCCCTGGGCAAAACATTTTATCCAGCTTGCCTCCAATGTCCATGACACTGGGTCCAAGTGGTCGGAGAGGCTGTTTGTATGGGTTGGTAGCCGCGTTTGTTAATGTGCCCCAGACCAGCTGTGGCTACAGAAGTAGCTTGCTGCTACCATTGTCTGGCGTGAATGAATAATGGATCCATTGTAAAGTGTCTATGAAAATCGTTCTATAAATCTGATGCATTATTATTAACTTGCCAACCCATCATCTTGTTCTACTCTGGGCACATTAACAATTTGATTTGGGGCACAGACTTTGTTGCCAGCCAAGTCATTTCCCAAAATGAATGTGATCCCTTCAACAGGTATCCCCTGCCTCATAGCAACTTCCATAGGACCAGTGATAATCTCAGATTCCAAGACCACGTTAAGGGCTCCTGAAACCGTTCATCTCCACTCTGAGCGTTGCAACCAGTTTCCATCTCCTTGGTTAAAGGTAACACACCCTTACGATGGATTGAGATGCACTGGTATCTCGGAGTACTGTCACTGGCTGCTTAGCATGATCTCCTGGCAGAGACAAACCTTGAATGTAAAGGGCCTAAATTCTGCTGGCACATCCCTTTTAGAATCAGTCTAGCTACTTTTCAGTAAGTGGACTTCCTAGAAGAGCAATGGTTTTAGACTTTTCAGTCTTTAACCAAACCTGGCATTCACAGACAATGACTGTGTGGTAGTAATGACACTACTTGACTTGCAGAAGCCGTTTCAGTCAAAATAGACCATGGTTTAGAAGGGAGTGAGGGTGCTGGGTTGCGTTTGATATTGGTGCCTTGTGACTTAAAGGACAAACTGGACTTGTGGGTAAGTGTAAACTCATCTGCCATCACAGCAGCTTTTTCCCCAAGTGAGGTCTCTGTTGATTTGGGTATATAGCAACCTTCTCATGAACACATTTAAACTGCCCCAACATGAGTTTTTAATCCCTCCAGATCTTATTTTCTGATTTACACCATTGCTTGAATAATATATTGTGTTCTTGCAAATTCTGTACGAGTTTGAGAGTCATTTTCAGTTTCCGAAACTGGTACCAATATGCTTCTGACACTAGTTCATAAGCAGGAAAAATTGCATCTTTTGACAACCTTGCAATCATAACTGAGCTACAGACAAAATGCATATACACGCTGGGCCTTCCCTACTAAAACACTTTGAAGCAGCAGTGGCCTAAACTCTGGACTTCAAAGTATCAGCCACCCTCTTAAATACAAAACATTCACTCTCCTCATTGAAAGGGGGGGGGGGGAGCAAAGGGGCTGTTTTGGGCTAAGTCAAACTGTGGAGACCTTGAGCATTTGCCTTTAGACAAAAGGTCTTATTGTTTAGCGCCTTCATTTGCTCCCAATGAGCAAATTGAGCCATGTGCAGTTGTGGGTGCTCCATTTTCATACACTCAAGTTCTAATTTAAACTAACGGCTTCACACCATCTGTTAAATCGGTCTCACTCTTCGTCACTTTGCTTTCTGTATCTATTGGGGGGGGGGGGGGTCCAAAAGCCCAGTGACCACAGCCTTTAATAGTTTTTTTTTGTGACTGATATGATTTTTAATTGTTGAACTATTGTAATGAGGTCTGCCTTCTTGCGAGAAGGGACAGCCACTTAAGTGGGATTTCTAAAAACTTCCCAATTTTTTTTTTTTTTTAAGTCAAAAGCAGCCACTTTTTTTGTTACTTATTTGTACCCGTAGGTAGATTCGGTTTGCAGTCTGGTGACAAGCCACCGGCTGCTGGTTGCTGCGTGCGCGAGCGCCTTAAACCTACATGTTTTTGGTATGCGGGAGGAAACCAGAGAAATCCCGGAGTAAACCCACGCAACACGGGGAGAACATGCAAACTCCACACAGCTCACTGTTGGTCGGGGGCTGGAATCGAACCCACGATCCCCGCGATCCCCCGGCCGAGGGTAAAACTGTGCTGCCACAGTGCTAAACCACTGCGCCACCGTGCAGATGAGCCCCCAATTGTTACATCCCCCCCCTGACAAAAATGGGAGTTGGTTGTTAATGGGGAAACTAACTATAGAAAACTAACCAAAGCAAGGTTTCAAAAAAGTGTGTTCTAAAAGGTGGTTGGGCCAACCCAAACACCTACTAAACCTATCAAAATGATAAGAACTTAAAGAGTAAAGCCCAAAAAGAAAAGTAACTAACTTAGAAAAACCAGTAAATAACAAAACATAGAGCAAACAACTGGTGATGCTGCCTCTCTGACCATCAAATGTCGACTGAGCAGAGGTTGCCTCCTTATCTCTCCTCAGCAGACTGATTGCTCCCCAGGTGTGAGGTGTGCACAGGTGTAATGCATTGCTCCTGATTAAATCAGTGACTGAAGTCAGGTCTCAGGACTCCACATAGACCAAAACAATCTTTAGTCAAAGCCATAGTGGGCAACTGGATAGGAGCCACAGAGCTGCAGGCCCCCAGTATAACCTAAACACATTTACTGCTTCAGAAGAGTTTAGACATACTGAAATTGTAACCCTTTTACATAACTTTCACAAAGGACAAGAAGAATCATTGAGGCAGATAAAAAAAGAGACAATGTGGCTTCTGTAGTTGTTCCCCTGAGTCCTGAGCTGTCTTTTTCTGCTCCTGGTCCTATCCCACAGATCCAGAAACGGGGGATAAATGGGAAGGACTGAAGGAGGACACAGGGACATTATGGGTTCTTAACCCAGTTACCTGCTGTGTCTAAATGTTGGCACAGCTGGCACACTAGCCTGGACTGACCATCCTGCCTATGCTGCATAAATCTGCCATCAGCATCCAACACTGACTTTTTTCCACTGAAGCCAAATGTAAGGAAATGTCCTCTGAGGTAAATTAAGAGTGTTTTGGTGGTTTATGTTGGACATAAAGCTGCCAGTGAGGTAAGTCACATCCACGTTTGTGTATTAGAGGCATTTTAACATCTTAGATCAGTTAGGTCCATTCACAACCATGTGACACAGATCTCCAGCAAATGCACTGCTCATCATCTGGTATTACATTTATTTACTGTCCTCTGTAGAAATAAAAATCTAATAAAGGAAGCAGAACAAAATACCCCCCACCCCCCCAAAAAAAAGGCTTATCTGTTTGTGACAGTGGATCATTTCTGTCCTAGATCAACTACACTTTTATGTTTCATTTTCTAGACTTTATTTATTTATGTCACAGTTCCAACTGAGAAATTTCATTGGGCAACAGGCATCCCAAGAGTTACTATATAACAATGATACCATAATTGAACTTCACAGAAATGTATCACTACATTTTAGCTGTGTTAAGACATTTACATACGCCGCAAGAACAGAGAAATGTGTTCTCTCTCCTTGGGCTGCAAGACCAAAATGACATCATTTTGTTCTTGCAGACCTGGTTTGGGGGTTCTTGTATCTTGTTCTTGACACATCATTGAGGCAGAACTTTTGTTTTGCATGGTGTCCAACAACTGTTGTGTGATTGGTCAGAAATTGGAATTTCCCATGATTTCTTCACTTGTGTTTCTTGTGAAGTATGAAATGTCCTGGCCAGAAAGAACTTTGTTCTTGTTCTTGCAGAGTATGTACAGGCCATAGCGGTACATGTATTCGGATTTGGATCTTTCGGTACATCACCCACGGTTTGGCAAGGAGGTGTACGGAGGTATGAATACAGACTATATTGAGTGATGGACATAAAGTGTAACTGTCATCATGCCTCCTCCTCTCCAACTGTTTCCCATCTCCAGGAGCCTGTCAGCGGACCTCTGCTACTCTCCAACACATGGATGAATGACTGAAGTGAGGCCTCCTCTAAACACCACACCAGTAAGATTAGTGAGTTTTTAGCGCTTCTTATTTTCAATGCTTGACTGTCTCAGCTAAAGAAAACTGATTAAACTGTTAGCATGTGCTAACATTACCTGTTGGACAATAATCTCTTGGATGGTGGTTGCTGACAGCTGAGCTGGTTCAGTTCTGCTGGAAATGTGTCAACTTCCAGTAAATGAGTGAATTACAGGAGTTGCTTATTCTTTTTCACCTTCTCTATTATTGTCGCCGTAATATCAGCCCTCATTCTGAACATTAGTGCATCTCAGGAGATTAGAATACCAAGATTTGTAATTTAATTAAAAAGTAACAAAAAAAATGGTTATCACAAATAAAACACCTTAAATATTTCACTGTATGTGTGGTGAAGACTCACATTCCTGGACTGTAACTTAAAGCCTTTGTAAACTGATTTATTTTTATTTTTACCTTAATAAGACTTTTAGACTGGGTTTGAAACCCAGCAAGGTTTCAAACAGGATGGACTAGTTTGCTATTTTCTTTTTAACTTCAAAGGAGTTGAATATTATTCATATTATTATTCCAGTTTGTTTTGAACATGCAGAGTTATGTACAACAGCAGCTGCAGCAGAAGCTGATTTTTGAGTTTTATTTCTTTAGTTTTTGGGTTAAAAGACAAAACTGTAATGTCTGTTATTTAATTGTGTGGCTCCAAACACTTTTGATTAAACTGTCAAGTTCAAGTTTCCACCTCCCGTTTAATAGGTCATTATTTTATTTAGCTATGGGAAGTTTTTATAATAGGCTGTTCAAACTTCTATTGCTGCACTTGTCTGCATCATTCATTTCCGAAAGAGAGAATTTATTTATTTTATTTTTATGTGAGAATATTTTATCCACCTTATTTTTAGGCCCCATGATGCCTTACGTGAATTATGGCAGCAACTTCCGGTACTCGTTAAGAATGTATTGTTGTCACTGAAACGGGACACTTTTCCTTGTTAAAAAAACAATGACATCGGCATCAAAAATGCAGGAACACAGCCTTTTGCACCTCAAAAAGAGTAATATAATCATAGCACATCCCGCAACTATGGAGGGATGAGAAGATGACCTTAAAAAGTGGCCAGTAGCTCTGTGGACAGTAGCTTCGTTAGTTAGCTCCACTGCTAACATGCTAACGCTGTAAACAAATAAAAGCTCTGAGATATATCAATGTTTCCACTGCAAAGAAGTCGGCTGCATTTTGTTAAAATATGTTAAACATATTCAAATTTACCTCAGAGCAGACGTAGAGTCTAGTCAGAGCCACAAAGAACTACAACACCGTGCTTGGGCGTTTTAAATTTGGGGTAAAATGTCAGATCTGTGACATTCATACAAGTGAAAACATAACTGGTGCTGCTGTGTCTGTACCACCGATCACACGAACAATCCTTTAAGGCCCTTTTCCACTAGCCCAACTCGCCTCGCCTCACTTCGATTCGCTACGACACGGTTCGGCCTTGGTTGTGTCTCCATTACAGCTGGGTAAAGCTGGGTTAAGCTGGGGTTTTTTTTACAGCAAGGCGGCGCCACACTCCCGTGACGTAAAACACGCGACCCAAGCAAAACATAACACATGGCGGCTGTACAAGGCGACTCCTCGGTCTGTGGCTTTTTTCACCGTAAATGCCAAAAAGGACCGCCAGACAAGGGTACAGGCAGTGAGACGAAACACTCTGGAATAGTTTTGCAGCTTCTGGAGAGAGCCGAAGACGTGAGGATACAAACTAGGTCATATATGACGGTAAGCTAATGGTTGCTAATGCTAGTTTGCTATAAGTACATCGTACTACACTTTAATGTCTGCAAGTTATCGCTGTTAGGTACTAAAATATGTATGCTTTGTGTGTTTCAGATGGCTCAGTTGTGGGAAAATTACCGCTTCAAACGGTCGGTCAGGGCGTTCAACACAGTCTGTCACTGATGTCAATACAGCTTCACAAATGATCAGTGGTTGTAGAGCTTAAGAATGTCTGTAGAAACGTTTATTTCCTGTGCAACAAATTGCTCTGATCTGCGTGAAAATCATGGAGAGACTGTTGAGACATCACGGGACGTACCTGCTGCAGCAGCACTGAGTCTGAGGTGGTGTCATAGCAAAAAATGATCAGCTGACACAACTTCATCGCCAGGTTAATAACTATATTAGCCACAAAATATATATTCAAAAAGTAAACAGTACTGAGTTAGGCATAATAAGATATATTTGACAATTATGATGCATTTTAGGCCAAAACAAACTTGATTTAGGATTAAAAGCAATTAAAATAATGCAGTCACAAGGTTACATGGAAAATGCTTGATTTACTAGATACATGTACTGTAGAAATATATATTCTCTGCATCAACAATGTACTATCAGAATCAGAATGAGATTTATTGCCATTGTTCATGTAGTACACAAACTAGGAATTTGTCTCGGTGCAATGCTGCAACATTAAACATAGAGTAACACTAAAGATAAAAACTATGCATGCAATAAAAGGTAGAATAAGAATAAGTAATGCTAATCTATGCAGTTTTTAAATATATTAACAAGAGCAGCAGATATTGTGGAGTTCCACATAGTGCAGTCGGCAATGCAAAAAGAAAACAAGTGATAATTGTCATGAGACCGGTTGAGCTGCTGTACATAGTGCACGAGAGTCTAATAATACTATACATGCATTCATGTAGTATTGCACTGACAATAAACCTGTGAAATTTTTGCAGATGTCTCTTTTTTTATATGTGTAGGTTACCACCATGTAACTTAAATTTAATACTGACAGATTGGAAAAGCTGTCTAAGAACAATCCAGCAGTTTGAGAAATCACTTTTGGTTTGGTGTAAGTCTGTCAACAGGATTATGAACCATAAAGCAGTTTGTGTTAAAATGTTAAATCCCATTAAACTTTAACCCACAGGTGTCCAATCATGTGTCATGGAGGGCCAAGACCCTGCAGGTTCTCTCTTCTACCCAGTCTCTTCAGCAGGTGTTTTCACTGATCTGCAGTCAGTGGAAGAAGTTCAGTGGAATCTGCTGTTGAAGACACTGGTTGGAGGTAAAGCCTGCAGGGTCTTGGCCCTCCATGGCACATGATTGGACACCCCTGCCCAAACCCATTATGATGAACAGCAGATGCTAATATGACCCAGAATTCCTCCATATACTGGTACTATCACTAAAGTATGCAGGGTCTTCTGCAGTGGCACCTCCAACAATACAGTCTTCAGTTAATAAAATAACTGTTTTGGTTACTTTTCTTAAAAATGAGCCATTATTTTCAAGATCACCCATTAATGGTTTGTACTATTGACTCTTTTCCCACCAGTGTGTTAACAGACAAAAATAGAAATCGTGATGCAAACACATAAGTCACTAAATCGTTTATTACAATCAGCAACAAATTCCAGATTATTCAGAATGTGCAAAATTCAAACTGTAAGACTGGGTCACTCAGCAGCTGGGATGTGCAGCTCACACTGGTCCCAGTTCAGCAGATCTTAGGCCTGCATCTCTGTAAATAATGACGCAAGGTCCAGTTTGGGGTGGATCGTTTCCCTCTTGCCTACACAAAAGACAGAAATGGGTGGTGGTTAAATAAAGGAAGTTTAAAACATATTTGGGAAATACACTTTTTGCTAAAAGCCAGTGGTGGAATGTGAATGAATGAATGAATGAATCTTTATTTCGGATAGATTAAAAGAAAATAGAATAATATAACAAAGGGGAAAAAAATCTAACAAGGTCGAATTAAACAATAACTCCTCTGATTATACAGTTCAACATAGGTTATCTGAAATGGGTGATGGCTGAAGCTGCAGCTTATATTGCCCACCCATATTCCATCCAAGAATCCAAAAGAAAAACAAAACAGGAGCGATTCCAATTCCAATGTGAATATAAAGTACTTCGTTGTTGTATTTAACCACAATTTTCATGTAGCTGCACTTCAGTAAAGTCGATTTTACAAGGGCTGGGTTACATTTAAAATCATTTGTTTTTACTGTGGCCTCAGCAATCAGAATGAATTAATACATTCACTTGAATGGAATCTAGTACTTTAACTGAAGGTGTGCATCACCGAGTATGGAGTCGCTCAGTCAAAATATGGAGTTTTTATCAATAAAAGTTTGTCTTGAATGTAAAAGTGTCTCTTCTTGCCCTGGCTTCAAGTGTGAGCGGTGTTTTGTACTTGTATTGCTAAAATATAAAAGGGTGCACTACAGTGGGTCTCAAATATTTGTAATGTGTCCTGTTACTGCATGAGTTTATTGATGATAGACTATAAACTACACATATAAACTAAATTATATTGATGACTGAACAACTGCCATTCCCCAAAAGATACAGTTATGAACATAACTCACAAAGGATCACACAAGTGATCTGACAAAAAAAATAAATACATTAACAAGCGGTTTATTTTACAGTTGATGTGCCATTCATTTTCAATTATTCTGTAATTAATATTCACACAATCAAATAAATCTCAGTTCAGTCCCTTTTATATTAAGTGGAAATTGTGCTACTTTGGTTGTGCTACTTTGGTTTTGACACTTTACCTATAAAAGCAAAGGATTTCAGTACTTTCCACAGTGGCGAGGTCCGTTGTGGGGCGGCTGCTTTTCCTTTCCTCCTGCCTAGACGAACAACAGAAATGGATAGTGATTAGTTAAAGCAAGTTCAACACTTATACAGGCACATCTCAAAAATTATAATATCATGAAAAAGTTAAATATTTTTGTGACTCATTTCAGAAAGTGAAACCCATATATAGATTCATTACACGGACAGTGATATATTGCAAGTGTTTATTTTAATTTTGATGATTATGGCTACAGCCCATATTAACCAACACCTCAGTGGCCAACATTTCTATTTAAAAACTTAAATTCTATTAAAATAAATAAACGCTTGAAATATATAACTGTCTGTGTAATGAATGTATATAATATATGGATTTCTCCTTCTGAAATGAGTGACAAAAAATATTGAATTTTTTCATGGCATTCTAATTTTTGGAGATGTACCTGTATTAGGGAAATACACTTAAAGTCAGTGATGGGATGTGACAAAAATGCTTCATTTCCCTGACAAGCACCGCAGGATCCACTCTGTACAGGTACAAGTACATTATCAATCCAGGGATTTATGGTGGAACAGCACAACGACACTCTTCCAACACCTTTTATGGAAAATCCACAGAATCGGTGTGTGGGTCTACTCTGACACTTTAGAAAATTATATGAATGACTTTATAAATCACTGGTTTGAAAAAGCACCTATATATGTCGAGATTTCGGCTCCTGTGGTCCACTTGACCTGCATCCACAAACACTGAGGGAGGCTAAACCCTGGCATGAGGAAACACATTCTAGGAAGAAATTACACACAATTTAATGCACAGCATCAAAGTGCAGCACATACACAAACCAGGACTTTAACCAGGATTAACATATTTCATCGTTTTGCTCTCACAAGCGAATACTTAGGACAAAACAAGAGCGAATCAGCAGTTGGCTACTAGCTAGCTACTAGCTAACACTCGTTAGCCAGCACAGGACGGCACTGTATGGCTCAAAAAAAGTGAGCTTACCACCAGCAGGATAAATAAGCAAACAGATGCACAATATTACAAATCACTCACCATCGATGGTTCTCTCACGTTCGTCTCCAGCTTGTCCGTAGTCTGGTTCTATGCTGGGCTGCATCTGTATTGGTGCGGGTTGCTCCTCACTGTGGATCTGCCACCAAGCAGAGAAAACCGCGCACCTCTTCGTTGGACCACGGTGTAGATTTCCACAAGACCTACAACGCTGTCTGTATTAATATTGTAACGTCGGGGCCATGTTAAGGGGGGCAGGGGTTTCCCAGCATGCTTTGACAGTTGAAAACGTTACTGTGTGTGTATTAAATGTTATTACTGAGTTATTATACTGCTGTGTAATTATAACTGCGTTATAATGACCCAGCAGTATTTCATAGGCAAGATTTATTATGTGTGTGTAACCGTGATATAAACAGAGGTCTGGGAGAATGACCTCCCCTCCTGCCTGTGCTCAGAGTGTGTATGAATAAAGCCTGTTCGTCACTACCATCTGCTCCTCTTCTTTGTGTGAACCTTGCATACGTCACACTGGTGTCAGGAGTGAGATGGAGCAGATGGAAGCCAGGATCAGAATGGAGATCCAGCAGCTGGAGCAATTCATTGCTCAGCTGATGACGGACGATGGGATCGAGACACCACCCCGGGAGCCGGGAGCCTGGACGAACGAAGCGGCGGGCCTGACAGGGACAGCGCACCCCGCCTTCTGCCTTTTTCAAGACAGAGCGGGCAGAGCGGAGCAAACCAGCCCCACATCCCGCACTTTCCAGGACAGGACGGGCTGGCGATCCCACGGCAATCAGGAGTGATGATCGATCAGGAGGCGGCCGTCCCATCTGTTCGGCAGCGGGCCAAGATTCCCCGCTTCAACGGCAAGACCACGTTGGATGACTACCTGACCCAGGTTGAGCTGGCCGCTGCGCTGAACAGCTGGTCACCAGAGGAAACCGCCGTGCGAGTCGCGCTGGCCTTGGAAGGGAGAGCTCTCTGCACGCTCTCTGATCTCCTGCCTGAGGAGCGCTACAGCTGGCCAGCGCTACAAGGGGCGCTCCGGAGACGATTTGGAAGAACGGCGGACGCTGAGCATGCCCAAGAACAGCTGACCCGCCGCCGTCGAAGCAACCAGGAAAGCCTAGGAGCCTATGCTGCAGACATACAGCTGCTAATCCGGCGCAGCTACCCAGATTTCGCATCGGAGGTGGTAGAGAAGCTCGCCCTCCGGAGCTTCATCCAAGGTCTCCGCGCGGCCCAGCTCCAGAGCCACGTACGGATCCACGCCGCGAGCGACTGGGAGACTGCAGTGGCAGAAGCAGAGCGGGTGGAGCCGCTGATGAATCGCACAATTGAAGTGCCAACGCACAGACAGAGAACCTTCCAGGCCACGATGGAGAGCGAGGAGGAAGAGGAGGAATTACGGCAGACCACGGCGGTGCGTCCCCGGAGAAGAACTCCCCTCGCCGGCGTTAAACTACAGCGAGGTGGTGTGAACAGGGACAGGCCGCCTCCCGCAGATGTTTCCCCCGAGGAGCCGGCACCATGCGTGGGCTGAATTGGACACTCTCCAGGGATATATCTACAGTGCAGCTTGGGGAAGACGTCGATCCGGGCCCTGATTGACACCGGCTCTACAATCTCCTTGGTTCGACCCGGTGTGCTGCCAGGCACGAACAAGACGGCCCCACGGGGGTGGGAACCCACCAAGCGCTGCGTCACCACGGCTACTGGTGAGCGCGCCAGACTGAGGGGGCGGAGAGTTCTGGTGGTGGGGGTGGCCGGTCAGAACATAAGACACCAGTTCTGGCTGGCTGACATCCAAGACCCCTGTATTATTGGACTAGACCTGCTCACAGCCTGGAACGCCAAGATCGACACCGCAGGACCGTCCCTCCAGCTGGGAAACCGGACCATCACGCTCCACAGCAGAACCCAGGGAAGGAACACGGGGGCCTGCGCGATTGAGGGATCACCAAGACAGACCGGACCAGGCGGGCCACCGCGAGGACCGGACACGATGACGTCACCAGCGCGGGCAGAGAGAGCACGAACACACACAGGGACAGCAAGGGGAGGGGTCAACGTGTCAGCAGAGACGCAGCAGGCGGTCAAGGAATTATTTCAGCGGAGCTGCAGCGGGCTGGACCCGGAACAGAGACGCCAGCTGCGGGAGCTATTGGACTGTTATATGGGTGTTTTCGCCGCGAAGGATGTGGAATGCGGCCGGACCGGGTTGGTGCAGCACGAGATCGACACCGGTGAGACCAGGCCGATTCGACTCCGCCCACGCCGGCTGCCCTTTTCAAGGCGGGCAGCAGCAGAACAAAAAGTGTGAGAAATGCTGGAGGCAGATTTTATTGAGCCCTCCAGCAGCCCCTGGGCAGCGCCGGTGGTGCTGGTCAAGAAGAAGGACGGGTCGTGGCGGTTCTGTGTGGATTACCGGCGCCTGAATGACGTCACCCGGAATGATTCCTACCCCCTGCCCCACATCGATGACGCGCTGGACCACATCGCCGGCTCCAGCTGGTTCAGCTCGCTGGATCTACGCAGCGGCTATTGGCAGGTAGAGCTGTCACCTGAGGCCCACCAAAAAACAGCCTTCTCCATCGGGCAGGGACTGTACCAGTTTAAAGTGATGCCGTTTGGACTCTGCAACGCTCCGGCCACCTTTGAGCGCTTGATGGAGCGAGTGTTGGCCCACGTGCCCCGGAGTCGCTGCATTGTTTGGATGACCTACTGGTGCATGCAGCTGATTTTGACAGCGCCGTCAAACCTCCGAGAGGTGCTGGGTGCCATCCAACAGGCGGGGCTACGGTTACACCCTAGAAAATGCCACCTATTCCGGCGGGAGACCACCTTCCTGGGCCACGTCGTCAGCGCAGCGGGGGTCGCCACCGACCCAGAAAAAGTGGCAGCGGTGAGAGACTGGCCAGTGCCGCGGAACGTGGGAGAACTGAGGAGTTTTCTTGGATTGGCCTCCTATTATTGGAGGTTTGTGAAAAACTTTGCCACCATCGCCAGCCCGCTGCATCAGCTGACGCAGAAAGGATGCACGTTTCAGTGGAGTGACAGCTGTGCTGCTGCTTTCTCCCAGCTTCGCGCGGCGCTCATCGGAGCCCCCGTCCTGCAGTATCCCGACCCGAACCGCCCCTTCATCGTGGACACGGACGCCAGCAACCAGGGCATCGGGGCGGTGCTATCCCAGGAGGGAGAACACGGAGAGCAGGCAGTCGCTTTTTTCAGCCGCACTCTCAGCAGAGCCGAGAGAAATTACTGTGTGACTCGCAGAGAGCTGCTGGCTGTCATTCAAGGACTGCGTCATTTCCGCCCGTATGTGTACGGGGGGAGGTTCCAGCTCAGGACGATCACGCTTCCCTGACCTGGTTATTGAACTTCAAAGAGCCGGATGGACAGTTGGCGAGATGGCTGGAGGCACTGCAGGATTATAATTTTCAGATTGTGCATCGGGCAGGCCGCCTCCATGCCAACGCTGACGCGCTGTCTCGGCGCCCCTGTGTGACAGAGGAGTGTCGTCACTGCCAACGGGCTGAAGATCGAGATCAAGCTGCCCCACGGGCTGCTGCTCTCCGGGCCGCTGCGAGCAGGAATAACGCAGCAACGCGCAGCCCCTCCTCGGATGATCAGGCAGCTCTCCCCAGCGATGACGTCACAGAGGCCCTTGGCACGCAGCAGCTGCAGAGCGAGCAGGACAGAGACCCGGTCATTTCTCAGGTTCAGCAGTGGCTGGACGCAGGACAGTGGCCCGCCTGGGAGGTTGTGTCACCGCTGGACCCAGAGACTAAGGCCCTACACTCCCAGTGGGCCAACCTCAGCTGCCACGAGGGCGTGGTGTATCGACAGTGGCAGACTCCAGCTGGGCAGCGGCACGTCTGGCAGTTGCTGGTTCCTCGTCGACTCTGGCCCAACGTACTCCAGCTGGTTCATGGGGCGGTAGGAGCGGGCCACTTCGGAGTGACAAAGACGCTGCAGCGCCTTCGAGCCCGGTTCTACTGGCCCGGTTGTCATCAAGACGTGGAGCTCCACGTTCACCGCTGTGACACGTGCACAGCTCAGAAAGGGCCAACTCCGGAAGTTGATGCTGTGATCACGAGAGACAATTGCGCAATAATTTGAACGGCGACTGCTGTCACCAAGATTGAAACAAACTTCTCCACAGGTATTTTTTTTTTTTTTTGTAATTAATTCATTAATTAATTGTCTGTGTCTTTCTTTCTTTTTTTTTTTTACGGAGCTGGAGGATTTAGAAAGTTATATCGACGTATTTTACGACCGTTTTTGTGTCATGGAGCAGGCGAGTGTGTGTTCTGCTGCTGCTTCTCAGTCTAAGCGACCGAGACCCGCAGATTCACCCAAAATAACGCCCGAGAAATCACAGCAGGACACCGAGGTCAGCGAGATCCTTCTCTCTATTGAGAATAAACTCACCAGCATGGATGGTAGACTGGCGCTGGTTGAACTTCTTCACAAAGAGTTCCAAAATTTGCGGGAGAGCCTTGAGTTTAGTCAGGCGCAGCTCGTCTCTGTCGTGGAGGAAAATAACAGCCTGAAAAAGTCAGTCACCACACTAACCGCGCGGCTTGGCGTTGTTGAGGGAGAAAATCGGAAAATGAAGGAGACAGTTCTCAGTTTGCAGTCACGCAGCATGAGAGATAACCTCGTTTTTTCTGGAATTATTGAAAAAAAATAATGAAAATCCAGAACAGCTGGTCCGAGAATTTATGTCATCACAACTAAAACTATCCCCCGAAGTCACAAACTCAATTACTTTCCACCGAGTCCACCGAATAGGGCAAAAAAATTCCCAGAATAAACGTCCCAGACCTATTGTTGCCAAATTTGAACATTTTAAGCAAAAAAATGTTGGTACAGAGGCAGGGCAAGCAGCTTAAAAACACCAGTTATGGTCTAAATGATCAATTTCCACAAGAAATCTTGGAAAGGAGAAGGAAGCTTTTTCCCATTAGGAAGCAATACATCCAAGAAGGTAAATGTGCTATTGTTTCTGTGGATAGATTGTATATAGATGGCAAGCTGTTTATGGATGAAACTATAACTCCCTGGTTATTCTAGAGCCCTTTTTTTTTTCTTTGTTTTTTTTTAGCTACAGGTGGAAAAGAGAGTGGGATTGTGCGCAGGTCTCTTACTCGATTTCAGTTTAATATGTTAACATTTGTCAAAATGTTTATTTCTTTGTTGTTGAGGTTGTTGTTTGTTTGTTTGTCTGTTGTAGTTTTTTTTTTTTGAAGTTTTTAGGTCATTGTTGTATGTTGTCTGCATTTTTCCACCACTTACTAACCTTCATGTCTGTTTTTTCTCATACTTCTGGTTTATAGGAAATAACTTGAAATACATGTACCCCATTTGCTTGCAATTGCAGGCAAATGGCACAGAGACATCATGCGCGCACACCCAATTATATATGCATAGGTGTATACACACAACATATATATACATATATATATATGCATACATTACAGACATATCACATAGGCATATATAGTTTACACATTTAGTTAGTCTTTAGTACACAACCAGTTAGTGAAAATATGTCTTCATTTAAGTTTGTCACGTGGAACATACGTGGAATTGGAAACGGGGAGAAGAGGCTAAAAGTTTTTAATCGATTGAACGATCTACAGACAGACTTTGTTTTATTGCAGGAGACACATGTCTCTAAGTCGTCTGTAGATGCGCTCACCTCACCAGAATTCCCCCATATGTACTCAGCCGGCTTTAATTCTAAGCAAAGGGGGGTAGCTATACTGGTAAATAGAAGAATACACTTTGTTATGAATAACACCATAATAGATCTAGAAGGTAGATTTATAATACTAAAAATTTCAGTCCAAAATTTGGATCTATGTATTGCAAGCGTTTATGGCCCAAATGTTGACGACCCATCCTTTTTTCACACTTTTTTCACTTCTCTTTCTGAGTACTTGGACACCACACTTATAATAGGAGGGGACTTCAACTTGGTATTAAACCCTGCAGTCGACAGGCTCAGTACATCGGGGGTTTACTGAAAATGGCTGGCTACTGACACTCTCAAACAGTACATGAATGATTTTGGTCTTCGCGATGAATGGCGATCTCTTCACCCAGCTCTTTGGGAATATACCTTTTTTTCATCAGTTCATAGTTCATATTCGCATCTAGATTTCGTCTTAGCCAGTAACTCTATTGTGAGGGACATCATAGACACTGAAATATGTTCAAATCAAGCTATTAGCGATCATCATCCAGTTTCTCTTACACTAGTAAATAGGGAAGCTACAAGAGAAACTAGGAGCTGGAGATTTAATATATCACTACTGAAAGATGAAGACTTTATTAATTATTTTAATAAAGAGTGGGAATCATATCTGGAATATAATGATGTGCCAGGAATATCCCCAGGTGTTCTTTGGGAAGCAGCAAAAGTGGTCATGCGAGGTAAAATAATCTCTTACTGTTCATACAAGAATAAAAAAGAAAAAGCACTGATACTGGATTTAGAACAGAAGATTAAATCACTGGAGACAACTTGTGCCATTTCCCCACAGGAACAGGCACTTAACGATTTGAGAAAATTAAAGCTGGAATTAAAAGAAATTACAGACAAAAGAGCACAGTTTTTAATACAAAGACTGCGTCTTGAGAATTTTGAACACAGTAATGAATTGGGGCAATATCTTGCGAACCAGCTTAGATTGAATAAAGAAAAAACAACTATCCATTCTATCAAGGATATGACTGGAAATATTACCCATGTGCCTGAAGAAATAAATAACTCCTTCAGAAAGTTTTATGAAAATCTCTACTCATCACAGGTTAACCCATCGGACTCAGAGATAAATACATTTTTGGACAATATTAACCTACCACAATTAAATAATGAACAGATTGCAGCTCTGGATGCACCTCTTCAGGTGTCTGAACTCCAGGAGGCACTTAAGCACATCCCAAACAACAAAGCCCCAGGACCAGATGGTTTTCCAGTAGAATTTTATAAAGAATTTTGGCCCGTGATGGCACCTACTTTTTTTAAAATGTTGAACCAAATCAAAGAAGATAATGTAATTCCTCCGAATATGAATTTGGCTAGTATTATCCTGATCCTTAAACCTGGAAAAGAACCCACGCTTCCATCCAGCTACCGTCCCATCTCGCTTATGAATGTCGATCTCAAAATAATTTGCAAAGCTCTCGCCAAAAGACTTGAAAGGATAATTCCGTTTATTATACACCCAGATCAAACAGGTTTTATCAAGGGTAGGCACTCGGCTGATAATACACGCAGGCTATTTAATTTAATAGACTACTGCAAGATCAATAATGTAGAAACTACAATCTTGTCCCTGGATGCAGAGAAAGCCTTTGACCGGGTTAACTGGAAATTTCTTTTTATGGTGTTAAACAAGTTTGGGTTTGGTTCATCTTTCATAAACTGGGTTAAAACACTATATAGATGTCCAGTTGCATCTGTCCGAACAAATGATCAGACTTCCCGAAGCTTTAATCTTCAGAGAGGTACTAGGCAGGGGTGTCCACTCTCTCCCTCACTTTTTACCATCTTTATTGAACCATTAGCAGCAGCCATACGACAAAATGTTGATATCAGAGGTATTCAAACTGGAGAAAAGGAACATAAGATAAGTCTTTATGCTGATGATGTATTGATTTTCCTTGAAAACTCAGAAAGATCTCTTCTTCAGACAGTGGCGCTCATTGATAAATTTTCATCATTATCAGACTACTCTATTAACTGGGTAAAATCAATAGCTTTACCCATAAATTGCAATTTCCCAAATACATCTACTATTCCGATACAATCAGGGAATGTTAAATATTTAGGAATAGATATTTCTCCCAGGCTCTCAGAGTTATTGCGACTAAATCATATCCCCCTTTTAAAAAAGATACAAGACGATCTTATGCGCTGGAGGACACTACCTTTATCATTAATGGGAAGAGTCGCAACCATTAAAATGATGGTCCTTCCTAAAATTAACTATTTGTTCTCAATGATCCCTACCCAACCATCAATGGCCTGGTTTAAGTCTCTAGACTCAAATATAAGTAAATTTTTATGGAAGGATAAACCATCACGGATTAGTTTAAAAACCCTCCAAAAAGCGAAAGAGTGCGGAGGCTTAGATTTACCAAATTTTTTAAATTACTTTTTAGCCAATAGATTGCAGTTCGTTTCAAAATGGACAAAATCAACCCCATTAGGGAACCCATGGTTCGATGCTGAACAGGCTCTCTGTGGGTCGCTAAATATCTCTGACTTACCTTTTATAAGTCCCTCTATTAAATGCCATGAGTGTTTTAAAAGTATTAATATTAGTTCCTCTGACGGCTTGGTGGAAATTTTTAAAAATAACAGGGTCTTCACTTGTCCCCTGTAAACTCACACCCATTTGGAATAATCCTGATATCCTGCAACAAAAGAGGACATTAAAATTTCCACTATGGCAAGAGAAGGGAATAAACAACTTAGAACATCTTATTCAAGGTGGAAATTTTATCCAGTTTCAGGATCTAGTGTCACAACACGAAATCAGTGATAAAAAGTATTTTGAATACCAACAGCTTAAATCCATAATAAAAGCAAGATTTAATCTTAATCAGACAGATGTAGAAGTACCAGTTAAGGTGGCAGAGTTTCTAAATCTCTGTTCCCCAAAATTGATATCGAAAATATATAGACTATTATCAAAGTTGGATGAGTCCATATCTCTTCCAATATCAAAATGGGAGACAGACTTATCGATTAATAAGGAGGAAAGTTTCTGGACACAAATATGTTTAAACACTTTTAAGATGACTAAAAACTCTAACTTACAACTTATACAATATAAAGTTCTGCATAGAATTCATTATACAGGACAAAGGATGTTCAAAATGGGCCTGAGTCACACAAATATCTGCCCTCACTGTACTAGCAATGTCCCGGATAGCTATATGCATGCTATGTGGTCCTGTGCACCGGTTCAAAAGTTCTGGCAGAAGACATGTGAAGACCTGTCGGCATGGCTTGGGTATAGTGTCCCACCCTCACCTACACTTTGCATATTAGGTGATTTAAGTGAAATAAATATAGATGCAAGAATGTCACACATGGTTCTCACTGCCTTATGCATCGCAAAGAAAGCTATCCTCATGAACTGGAAAACAAGAAATAACTTATGCACGACTTACTATAATAACTTACTATTGGATTATATTAGCCTGGAAAGAATGTCAGCCTCCTCAAATAATCAATTGGCAAAATTCAATTCTCTCTGGTCCCCGCTTATTAATTCTATAATCTGAGGGGTGGCGGGCAGTGACTCACTCTCCTTGGCACCTCTGGCGGCTGGCTGCGCCCCAACCGCAGGTGTCCGGGGGGCCTGCTCCGGGGTGGCCGTCTGTCTGGCCCTGGGGGGGGGTTGGTGGGGGGGGGGGGGGCTGTGGGGTGGGCTGGGGGGGTTGGGCTGTGGCCCCTGGCCGGCTGGCCTCACCCCTCGTGGGGGGTCTGGGTATGGCCCTGGGCCCCTGGTGCTGGGGGGGCCTCCCCCTGCCCCGGGCCGGGGTCGGGTGTGTGCCGGTGGTGGGGGTTGTCCCTGATGCATCCTTGCGTGGTGGGGTCGTGTGTTTCCTGGGGCCCGGGTGCCACCCAGGGGCTGGTGCCCGCATCCTGGGTTGCCCTCCCCGTTCACAGAGGTCTGCGGGTGGGGGAGGGGGTGTGTGAGTGTAGGCTTGTGTATGAGCGGATGTGGAAGTGGGTGTGTGTTGAGTGGGCAGGTGGGGTTGTGTGTTTGTGTAGGTGGGTATGTGTGATGGTGGGTGGAGTTATGTGTGTGTATGGAAGCGGTTACTTGTGGGTAGATGTCTAGGGAGCGGAGGATGCGTGTATGGGTAGGAGAGCTTTGTTGGGTGGCAGGGGTTGGGCAGTCCATCCAGTGGCATGGGGGCTGGCATTTCGGGGCTTGCTTGTCCCGGCCGCCCTGCTGTTGTGTTGGGGGGGAGGCACTTTGCTACATCGCCCCTGATGTCATTGGCAGCGGGTGTGCGTTGGTGCTTGGGGGTGGCTGGGGGGGTCATTGGTGCGGGTTGTTGGCTGTGTTTCCATTGGGTTGTTCCGGGGTGGCTGTGGTTGCAGGGCGGCCTGCAGCTGTCGGTGTGTGTCTGGGGTGGGTGGTCGTGGGCCTGCATGGGCGCTCGGGTGTGTCGCCTGGCGTGTTGGGCGCTGTGTGGGTCCGGCCCATTGTTCACTATTGTGACTGTTGTTGTCCATGTTCGTGTGTGTAAGATGAGTGGTAGTATGTTTGGCTGCCCCGTCATGTTAGTGGTGCTGGAGCGCCGGGACGTGATTCTGGTGGGTCCTGGGTTGTTTCCACTGGCGGCCCTCGCCCTGGGTTGGGATTTGGGGGCAGTGGGTGGCCTCACAAGCCAGTCTGCAAGCTGGCTTCTGGGGGGGGGGGGGGGGAGCTTGTTTTTGGACCGCCTACCTCCGAGTCTTATTTCCCACCCTCCTCCTCCCCCTGATCTTTTTTGTTACATTTAGGGCTTTGGGGGGGGGGGGTGTCGCACTGTGTCGGTGAAGGGGATACCTTTGCCGCGTGGTGGGGCTGCACTCACCTCAATTTTAATTGCATTTTAGTCACTGAGGGCTTGGGGGGATGGGGGCTCTGCTGCCCATCACAGTGGCTAACAATGCTTCAATTACTATCCCCCCAATTTTAATTGCACTTTAGTAGTCCACACATTTATACACAATTATATCATATAACCGACACACACCCACCATGTTCTGTGCGGGGGGAGGAGGTGGGGGTCTTCCCCCACCCCTGTTGCCCTGTCTTGCTGGGGGCGTGGGGGCCTGGTGGGGAGCCTGGGACCTATCATGTTGTAAAAATCCCTGGATGCTACTAATATATAGATGCAACCGAGGAAGTGACGGGGGGCTGAATATGAGTTTAAGTGTGAGTGAGAGGGTGATGAATGGAGGTGGTGATGGTGGGTCGGTTTTGTGCTCGCTTTGCATGCCGGGTGGCATCTTGGGGCGCCTGCGGTGGTCTGCTGATTGTTCACTCAGATGGGCGCCGGGGGGTGGGGGTCTGCTTCTGTGGCCTGCGCCGGTGGCCTCCCTGGTCACTGCCGGGCATTGGTGCATGTTCAGGCTCACTGCATCTGCTTCGCAGTCGGCTTTTGAAATAAAGGTGAATGAGGAGTGAATTTAAGTGGGTACTGGAGTGAGAGAGAATGGGTCGGTCTGGCTGAGTGAGAGGGGTGTGCATGGGAACATGTGGGTGTGAAGGTATGGGGAGGGGTGTGCCTGCGAGTCAGGAGGGGCTGGATTAGGGGGGTAGTGCCTCTCAGCAATGTGGGCTCACCTGGGCGAGGGGACTTCTTTGGACGTGGGGGTCCCCGGGGTGTGTGGCCGAGGCGCTGGGGCGCGACCGCTGTGGGGGTGCCTGGGGGGGCTCCCGCCGGGAGGCGCTGGCTGGCCTCTGTTCTGGGGGGTGGGGTCGCTGGCCTCCTGGTGCCTGGGGCCCGGGGGCGGATGTTGGCTCCGTTGGGGTGGGGTGGGGGTCGGGCGGGTCCAGGGGTGTGGGCTCACTGCGCCGGCCGCCGGGCGGCCTGCCCTCCCTTGATCGTCTCTCCGGGGGTGGATGCTTGGCTTTCCTGGGGCTTGCTGACCTCGGGGCTGGGGGTTGGTGGCGCTGCCTTGCCTGCTCGGGGTCCTCGGGGGGAGGGCTGCTGTGACCGGCCCTCCGCTCGTATGTTTCCTGACAAACCACTCACATGCACACACTTATTTTGCGCGCGTTCTCATATATAGGCACACAGACATACATGTACAAGTGTCGCTCCTTTAACAGGTGCAGAAACCAGACTCGTGTTGAGACATCTCTGGTGGAAGAAGCAGTTTGTCTTTTGTTTGTTTTAGTTGTCTTTTTTTTTGTCTGTTCCCCTCCCTTTTCTTTCCCCCCTTCACACACTTCCTTTCCCTCTTCCCCATCCTGTTGGGTCTTCCATGGGTAAAACAATTAGAATAAAGTATTAAAAGTTATTACAGGAGGAGTTTACAACAATATACAGTGAAAAGTTAGGCACTGTATAGGCTCCTCTTGGCAAAATAAATCTGTTTTGGCACAGTAGGGTGACAGATCCCTGTTCTGTTTGCCTAGCTGCCTGACAGGACAAGGAAAAAAAAAAAGAGAGAGAAAGGGCCAACTCAGCGATCCCACGCTCCCTTGCAGCAGTACCGGGTGAGAGCACCGATGGAGCGAATGGGAGTGGACATCCTGGGCCCTTTCCCGACCACGGACCGGGGGAACCGCTACGTGCTGGTCGCGATGGATTATTTCACTAAGTGGCCAGAGGCGTACGCGGTCCCGGACCAAAGCGCCGCTACGGCGGCATCGAAGCTGGTGGACGAAATGTTCTGTCGGTTTGGCGCACCGGAGGAGCTGCACAGCGATCAGGGTCGGAACTTCGAGGCAGAGGTCTTTGGAGAGGTCTGCAAGCGGCTGGGCATCCGGAAAACCCGGACCACCCCACTGCATCCACAGAGCGACGGCCTGGTCGAACGATTCAACCGGACCCTCACCACCCAGCTCGCTATTCTAGTGGACCAGCGACAGCGAGACTGGGACCTGCATCTGCCTTTTGTTTTGTGGGCGTACCGGACGGCAGCTCAGGAATCTACTCGGTGCACCCCTGCGGCGCTCATGTTTGGACGCGAGCTGCGCACACCAGTAGATTTGGTGTTCGGTCCCCCCCCCTGAGCCGGAGGTGGAGGGAAAACCTGGATTGGATTATTTTTTTTGTTTGAAAGAACGTCTCCACACGGTGCACGAACTGGCTCGAGAGGCCCTGGCAGCGGCAGGGGGTCAGCAGAAGCGAGCGTATGACTCCCGCTGCCAGGGGAGGGACTTTGCACCGGGAGATCGAGTCTGGGTTTTCTGCCCTGAAAGAAAAAGAGGACGATCACCAAAGCTGGCGAGCCATTGGTCGGGACCGTGCATGGTTCTGCAGAGACTGTTGGATGTGGTGTACAGGGTGAGGCTTAGAAAAAGGGACCGGGTTGTAGTCCTTCATCGTGACCGTCTCACCCCATATCAGCCATCTGCACCACTGGAGGACGAACCGGAGCTTTCATCCCGACCAGACACCCCGACCGAGACTCAGATGGACACTAGGGGGCCTGTACGTGTTGGTCGCCGGCACCGAAGGCCGCCCCGACACCTGGATGAGTTTGTATTGGACTTTTAAACTGGACTTTAATTTTTCTGGAGACAGAAACCAGTCCAGGAGGGGGGCAGTGTAATGTCGGGGCCATGTTAAGGGGAGCAGGGGTTTCCCAGCATGCTTTGACAGTTGAAAACGTTACTGTGTGTGTATTAAATGTTATTACTGAGTTATTATACTGCTGTGTAATTATAACTGCGTTATAATGACCCAGCAGTATTTCATAGGCAAGATTTATTATGTGTGTGTAACTGTGATATAAACGGAGGTCTGTGAGAATGACCTCCCCTCCTGCCTGTGCTCAGAGTGTGTGTGAATAAAGCCTGTTCGTCACTACCATCTGCTCCTCTTCTTTGTGTGAACCTTGCATACACCACAATATCGTATTTACTCCGTGACCGAGTTAGTCCGTGAAATATTGCATATGGCGGTCATGTAAATTCCACTGAAGACGGACGCTTTCGTGACGTTACGCACTGACCAATCAGTGGCTCGCAGTCTGTTGACGTCAAATCTCGGCTCGACTCAGCACGGTTGTACCCTGCCCTCGATCAGGCACGAAAATAGCGCCTGCTAACCGGTGCTGGGGCTAATGGAAAAGGCTACAAATGCGGGCTGAGCCGTAACGTGTTGGGCCAAGCGGGGCTAGTGGAAAAGGGCTTAGTTTTCAGCGCATGATCTACTCATTGCTGTTGAAGCCACAGATTTAGCTGCGCTCATCTGTTAGGAGCCTCACATCACAAACAGCAGCAAGTACTAGAACTAGGCAAAAACATTCAAAAATACAAAATCTGCAAGTGCTGAAATTAGCGGCCACCTGAGTGCAAAACACATATGTGGACTATACATTAAAATGAATTTGAAAAACTTTTAAAAATGCTATTTTAAATGCCCCTGCTACTCTACTCTTACTGACTGATTTAACACTAGATCAGCCAAAACCAGAAGCTCCACCCATAATCGTTCCTACAGCGGCACCCCCAGGAATAAGGTGGATTAATTGGAGAATTTCCTGCTGACAGTTTGCAGGGTTTATTTTGTCAATAAAGCTGTTCACCCTGATAAAGATAAGCAGTTTTCTGTTTTGCATTTTGCAAAACAGCAAAATACACCAGACTGCACTGTAGTAGTCCATCAACAGGTACAGGTAGTTGTCGTCCTGGAAGGCGTAGTGCAGCCTGGTGCAGTTTGCACCAGCAAAAACAATGTCTGCCTCTGTAGTATCCTCTGGGTCCCTCCCCAATCTGACCAGTGATGACATGTTTAGCTGCTTGTCATCCTTCTACTGCTGGCTGTCTGTGTGGTGTCCTGAAAAACGATGTGGGCTACACAGACAATTGGAGCTCATTTTGGGGAAAACCTGGTCTTATTAGATGAGACGGCATCCATCCCACTTTGGATGTTGAGTCTCATTTATCTAACAATCCGGCATCATTTTTATCCAAATTTCCAAAACCGTGAAAACTCAGAGTTGGGACCAGGAAGCAGAGTCGCAGTCTTACACGCCTCTCTGCAGCTCCTCTTCATCTGCCACCCCTCAGCTTAGCCCCTGTCTTCCCCATCAGAGAATCATTGTCTGCTCCCTCCAAAGTAAATAAAAATATAATGTATAAGCACCCCAAGTGATTAAGCAAAAAGTTGGTAAAACTCAAATTAAACATGAAGCCTCTAAATTGAATGATTTGACCTCTGTTCCTCCTCATAATTTAAAAATTAAATGTGGTTTGTTAAATATTAGGTCTCTAACTCCCAAGTCTCTGTTAGTCCATGATCATGTTAATTGATCATCAGATTGATTTAATTTCCCTTACAGAGACTTGGTTAGGACAAGAGGATGATGTTGGTTTGAGTGAATCAACTCCCTCTGGTTAATTAAACTGTCAAAATCCCAGAAGTTCTGGTCGTGGAGGAGGAGTAGCAACAATTTACCATTCCAAATTACTAGTAAATATAAAGCAAAAAACATGTTATAATTCCTTTGATGGCCTGGTCCTCAGTACTGGGCACTTTAGCAATTTTAGGCTAAACCCAATTTTATTTGCCATAGTTTATCGTCCTTCATCAACCTACTCGGAGATTTTATCCGAATTTGCCAAATTCTTAGCTGATTTAGTGCTGAAATCAGATAGAATAATTATAGTAGGGGACTTTAATATACATGTAGATGTAGATAGTGACTGCCTTAATATGGCATTTAATTCAATATTAGACTCGATGGGGTTTTCTCAGAAAGTAGGAAATTCTACCCATTATCTCCACCATACGTTGAACCTTGTTCTGACATATGGCATAGAAATAGAAAATCTGGTAGTGTCTCCTCATAACCCTGTACTGTCAGACCCTTGTCTGTTAACCTTTGATTTTACTATTTCTGACTATTTGGATCCTTAGGAAAAATATTACTACAGTAGATGCCTCTCAGATGATGTAACCAAATTTATGCACATTGTTTCCTCTATGCCATGTGTCAACACAACGGAAATAAGCTATAGACAGCTTGTTCCTTCTGCAATTGATAGCATGGTAGATAGTGTTACAGCTTCTTTGCATCAGACTCTAACATGGTGGCCCCTTTAAAAAAAAAAGTCTAATAAGAGATTTCTAACTCCTTTGTTCAACACAGAAACTCATAGCTTAAAACAGAAGACTCGTCAATTAGAAAGAAAATGGTGCTCCACTAATTTAGATGAAATCTATTTAGCTTGGAGAAATCATCTTTTAATTTATAAGATTCTTCCCACCGTTAACGTAAATACAGTAACTACTACAACTCCTTCAATTGACATCTGTTTGGATGAGTTTACTCCAGTTGACCTTTTAGAGTTAGACAAAGTAATTTCCTCATCCAAGCCTTCAACTTATCTTTTAGACCCTATTCCTACCAGGTTATTTAAAGAAGTTTTCCCATTTATTGGTAGCTTTATTCTTCAAATAATCAATTCTTCATTAACTTTACGCCATGTACCGCAGGCTTTTAAAACTGCTGTAATTAAACCCTTACTGTCATGGCCGCCAATCACGGCACCTGTGTACGCACCTGCCTGTTATCTCCTGTGGCCCTATTTATTCCATCAGGACCAGTGCTGGGCATGGAGTCGTCTGATTCTCTACGTTGAATCCAGTCACACCTGCCTCCATACTTCCCTGCACTCAACTGTCCAGCCTTCGGTTTCCAAGCCTAGCTGAACTACGTCCGGGCTGGTTCCGCCCAGACCAACGATCAAGTAATCCTTCTTACAACTAATCCTGTCCAATTCCCCTGTGCACAGGCGGAGCCCGCAACGGCGGACCTCCATCTCCCTCCAGGTGGCGGACTCATCCTTCCACCTCCAGCTAACCTGCCCCGCAGACACTGTCTCCCTGGCTGCAGCTTTGGCGCTACCTGAGCTACTCCAACATCTGATGACAGTAAGCGCTGCAACATCTAACATGCTGCATAGGTTGTACTGTAAACTAACGGCCCTTGTCTCATTCCAGGGTTGCCAGGTTCTACGGTGCTCTGCCGGCCCCAGCTGGAGATTACGGATTGCACTACACGATATTACACCTCACACCTGCACACATGCATCCACACACTCACGTTTACAAATAAAATACGTTAATTGTATTTATCCTGAGTCGCGTCTGTTCTGTGGGTCACCTGAACCATGTCAGTACGACTCCGCCAAAGTGACCCGGCAGACAGTGCGCTCGCGTGCCGTGTTAACCATCTAGAGGCACAGGTAGACCAATTAGCGTACCAACAGCAGGTGATGCTAACTCACCTAGCCCGCATCACCGATAGGTTAGATCGCTTGGTTAGTCCACAGGGTTTCCCCACAGCACCAGCTAGCTCCTCAGCTCCCGCTAGCTCTACTGCTAGCTCCACCACTAGCTCTACTCCTAGCCCCCACTCTTCAGGCCCCGCTAGTCGGCTCACTCCGGTCCCTACTCCCGCCCGCTTTAGAGGTGTGTTGGGAGAGGTCAGGGGGTTCCTCATGCAGTGCGAAATAGTATTCCAACGGATTCCCGGGGATTTTCACACTGACCAGAGCCGCATCGGCTATATGATCAATTTATTAGAGGGGCGGGCTTTGGCGTGGGCTTATTCGGTCATGGCTAGGGCTAATTATGCTTCTATGACATATGTCCAATTCACTCAGGAATTCCAGGAGGTTTTTAGTAACTCGGACCGGGAGGACGTACTTACCTCTCGCCTGTTAAATCTTCGGCAGGGGTCAAGGGCAGTCGGCGATTATGCCGTTGACTTCCGGGTCGTGGCCACGGAGGTCAGGTGGGAAGATGCCTCTCTGAGTAGTATTTTCCTTAGAAGTTTGAGCCCTAGTTTGCGGGACGAGATGGCCCGCCTGGAGAAACCCTCTACGCTGCACGAGTGTATTTCCCTGGCCGTTAGAATTGACAACCGTCTGAGGGAACGGGCGGCTGAGCACAAAACTTCCGGCCGCTCGGGGAATATGCCGTGCCGCTCTCTCCAGCCCCCCCTGCTGGCCCTCCCATCTACTGATTTTCCGGAGGACCAAGAGCCTATGGTAGTGGGTGGGTCGAAACTTCCTGCTGTGGAGAGACAGCGCCGCCAAGAGTTGGGGTTGTGCGTCTATTGTGGGATCGAGGAGCATGACCTGAATTCCTGTCCCAAGCGGCCAAAAGGGGAAGTCCGTGCGTTGAAGTAGGTGGTCTCACGGACGTAAACTGCAATAATCCCCTCACCCGTTTTCTTATCCCTATCCGGTTTTGCTTTGGTCACAAGGAACATAACACACATGCACTCATTGACTCAGGGGCTGAGCAGAGCTTCATTTCTCGGAGTCTGGCAACCCGTCTGGGTCTACCTATGCAGCCGTTGAAAACTCCCCTCAAACTTATTGCCCTGTCTAAGGCATCGTTGGCCATTGTCACTCATCGGGTCGCCTCTGTGCCAGTTATTATTTCGGGCAACCATTGGGAGGAGTTGAATTTGTTTGTCCTGCCGGTGTTATCTTTCCCGGTCATCCTGGGCTACCCTTGGCTGCACCTGCATAATCTATTTATCGACTGGCGTTTGGAAAGTGTAGTGTCATGGAGCCCTTTCTGCCTAAGTGCCTGTCTGCAGTCTGCTGCATGCTTGCCTGCCACACCTCTGGATGTCCCTGCCTCTCCTCCCCCAGATCTGTCAAAAGTGCCACGGGACTATCATGACCTTGGGGCCATCTTCAGTAAATCCCAAGCCCTTTCCCTCCCCCCTCACCGACCGTATGATTGTGCTATTAATCTGTGGGCTGGTGCTCTGCTGCCATCCAGCAGACTTTACAACCTGTCCGCTCCGGAGCGCACAGCCGTGGACTCGTTTATTAAGGAGTCACTTAGCTCTGGCATAATCAGACCGTCATCTTCGGCGGTGGAGGTGGGGTTTTTCTTCGTGGGGAAGAAGGACGGCTCCCTCAGGCCCTGCATCGACTTCCGGGAACTTAATAACATCACCATCAAAGATAAGTAAGAATAAGAATAAGAATAAAGATAAGCCTTTATTAGTCCCACAATGGGGAAATTCCAGGATTGCAACAGCACAGGAATAGCAACACTCAGAGCAACAATCAGAAGGCAAGAAAAAACAAGAGCAGCTAGTATACATATGTACATATTACTATAAATATATATATATATATATACAGACACACAGTGCGGAGCATTGTGGTTGGTGGATGTGCAGCAGAAAGTCTAAGCTCTCTCTCCGCGGATGCGGCGGGCCAGCTGGATGTCTTTGGGCATGATGGTGACCCTCTTGGCATGGATGGCGCACAGGTTGGTGTCCTCGAAGAGACCCACCAGGTAGGCCTCGCTGGCCTCCTGCAGAGCCATGACGGCGGAGCTCTGGAAGCGCAGGTCGGTCTTGAAGTCCTGAGCGATCTCCCTCACCAGGCGCTGGAAGGGCAGCTTATGGATGAGCAGCTCCGTGGATTTCTGGTAGCGACGGATCTCTCTCAGAGCCAAGGTACCGGGCCTGTAACGGTGGTGCTTCTTCACTCCGCCGGTGGCCGGAGCGCTTTTCCGAGCAGCCTTGGTAGCCAGCTGCTTCTGGGGCTTTTTCCTCCAGTAGATTTACGGGTGGTCTGCTTGGTTCTTGCCATCGCTCTTTATTATTCTGTCTTATATTTCTTGCACGCCGCCTAAACTCCAGCCCGACACCCGCGTCGTTTTCGCTTCAGTTCCCCGGTATGTCGAGTTTCTCCGTTAGCACCGGGTGGCGGTTGAGTGCTAGCTAGCTCTTCCCCGCTGTATCGTCTCCTGCTGTAAACAGTGGCTCCGTCCGCCGACTCGGGAGACCTTTGGGGCGATCTGTGTGTCCATGATATATATAGAGTGAAAGGTGTGCCGGATCAGAAAGTTATCACCGGATCAGAAAGAAGAAGGAAGATAAAAAGACTCAGAATTGAGCCGCTGTTGCAGAAGGCAGCCAACTCGTGTGGCGCAGGAACCGGAAGTACACCCTCCCTCTCCTCAATTCAGCGTTCGATTCCCTCCAGGGGACTTGCTGCTTTACCAAATTAGACCTGCGCAATGCCTATCACCTGGTGTGGATACGAGAGGGGGATAAGTGGAAGACGGCCTTTAGGACCCCTAGTGGGCATTTCGAATATTTGGTCACGCCATTCGGGCTGACCAATGCCCCGGCCATCTTTCAGCGCCTTATTAATGATGTTTTGAGGGATTTTTTGGGCACCTTTGTTTTTGTCCACCTTGACGATATCCTTAATTTTTCTCAGTCTATGGAGGAGCATCGTGTTCATGTCAGACGGGTCTTGCAGCGGCTGCTGGAGAATAAGCTCTTTGTCAAGGCAGAGAAATGTGAGTTCCACGTCTCCCAGACCTCCTTCCTCGGCTTTATTATCGCCCCGAAGGAGATTATCCCAGATCCAGTCAAGGTGAAGGCGGTGGCGGACTGGCCTATCCCCTCATCGAGGAAACAGCTCCTGCAGTTCCTGGGCTTCGCAAACTTTTATCGCCGGTTTATCAAGGACTACAGCCGCATCGCCCTCCCCCTCACCAACTTGACCTCCACCAAGGTGCCCTTTTGCTGGACAGAAGCCGCGTTCTCCGAGCTGAAGGTCAGGTTCTCATCGTCGCCGATCCTGACGCACGTGGATCCCGCTCTTCAGTGCCTGGTGGAGGTGGACGCCTCAGATTCTGGGGTGGGGGCTGTCTTGTCCCAGCACTCTCCCGCTGATGGTAAAATCCGCCCCTGCACCTACTTCTCTCGCCGCCTGTCCCCAGCGGAACGGAACTGCGACATCGGTGACAGGGAGCTGTTGGCAGTTAAACTGGCCCTGGAGGAGTGGCGGCACTGGTTGGAAGGAGCGTCACAGCCATTCATAGTCTGGACCGACCATAAAAACCTGGAGTACCTTCGGACCGCTAAACGGCTGAACGCCCGACAGGCCCGCTGGTCGCTGTTTTTTGGACGGTTCGATTTTACCATCACCTACCGCCCTGGGTCAAAGAACACCAAGCCCGACACCCTGTCTCGCCAGTTCGCCCCAGAGACGGCAGAGAAGGCTGAGCACCCCATCCTTTCCCCAGCGTGCATCGTGGGCGCCCTCGTGTGGGGCATTTGGGATAAGGTCATAAGGGCGCAGTCTGATGAGGCCGACCCAGGGGGAGGTCCAGCGGGCAAGTTATTTGTTCCTGCAGCGGTTCGAGGGGAGGTCATCCAGTGGGGGCATACCTCCAAGTTTTCCTGCCATTTGGGAAGGGCACGCACGGTGGCGCTCCTACAGAGGTCATTTTTTTTTTTTTTTTTTTTTGTAACTTAGATTTTTATTCATTTTTCATCATATATAATGCATTCAGATCACATTCTACATTTAAAAAACAAAGGGGCTAGGGTAAGATAAGATAAGATAAGATAAGATAAGCCTTTATTAGTCCCACAACGGGGAAATTCCAGGATTGCAACAGCACAGGGATAGCAACACTCAGAGCAACAATCAGAAGGCAAGAAAAAAAAAACAAGCAAGCAAGAGCAGCTAATAAACATATGTACGTATTACTATAAAATATATATATATACACACACACACAGACACACAGTGCAGAGCATTGTAGCTGGATGGAATAATATATGAATATATGAACACACAGTGCAGAGCATTGTAGCTAGATGGAATAAATATGTAAATGTCACGCCGCGCCATTCATCAGCGGCGCCACCTGCTCACGCACCTGCTACTCGTCAGCGGCGAAGGATAAAAGCCGCCTCGCCCTGAGCGTCGGCCTGAAGCCGTAGACTTCGTTTCCTTTGCATGGACTTCTACCACATTCTCTTCAGCATCCTCTTTACCGGTAAGAAGTTCACTTACCTCATCTCTCCAGTCTGCTCCCCTGTGCACAGGTGGATTCCTCGGCGGCGGACAATCCCGTCCCTCGTCTCTCCTCGCTGCTGCACCGAGCCCTGCAGGTGGCTGTCTCCCGGGCTTCCATCCTTGAAGCGCCAGTCATCTGCCCAAACAAGTAAGCTTCTCTCCCTCGCCTATTCTCCTCCCGTGTTGGTGTGTACTCATCACCCTGTGTCTGATTTCTCCCATAGGGTTGCCGGCTGAACGGTCTCCTGCCTCTGGGTCCGAAGCAGACGCCCCCACCAACACATTAACATTCTGCAGACACGCACCCAAACATCCCTGTTGTTAATAAACAGTTTGAACTACTCTGAGCCTGTGTGTGTGCGTCTCCTGAGCCGAACGTTATGTCAGTACGGCTTCAGCAGAGCGGCTCGGCGGACGGCGGGCTCGCACACCGGTTTACCATCCTCGAGGCTCGGGTGGATCAGATTGTTTATCAGCAACAGGTGGTTCTTAACCAATTATTAGAACTGACTAACCGATTGAACCGCTTGGACCCCCAACAGCCGTTCCTCCCGACTCGCCAGGGTGGCGCGGCTCCTGCTGTTCCAGCGGCCGTCCAGCCGGCTCCAGTGGCACCGGTTCGGCTCACGCCGATTCCGACCCCCGCCCGCTTTAGCGGTAAGCTCGGCGGAGCGCGGGGGTTTATTATGCAGTGTGAGTCCGTGTTCCACCGTGTGCCCGGAGATTTTCCCTCGGATCACAGCCGAATTGGTTACATAGGGAATCTTCTGGAGGGGCGTGCGTTAACTTGGACCTACGCCGTAATGGCGAGGCCCAGTTATGCCACCCTCACCTATGACCAATTCGTGAGGCGCTTTCTGGAGGTCTTTGACCACTCACAAACCGAAACGGTCCAGGTCGATCGGCTTCTCGCTCTCCAGCAGGGAAGCCGGTCGGCAGCGGACTACGCGGTCGACTTCCGGGTAGCGGCGGAGGAATTGGGCTGGGAGGAACGCTCCCTCTGTGGCCTGTTCCTCCGCAGCCTCAATAGTGATCTGAGGGATGAACTGGCTGGTCGGGATATCCCTGGGACGCTAGCGGAGCTGACGTCCTTAGCGATAAGTTTGGATAACAGGCTGCGCGAGCGCTCCTCGGGGCGGAGGTCTTCTTCTTCTCGCCCTCGTGGAGCCTCGCCGCACCTGTTCCAAGCTCGCCCCCTGGCGGCGCCGCCAGCATCGCGCCCCGAGGAGTCGGAGCCGATGGTGACGGGCTGGACTAAACTTTCCCCTGTGGAGAAACAACGCCGCCGTGAGTTGGGCCTCTGCATGTATTGCGGAGGCGACCAACACACCGTGGAGTGTTGCCCACGGAAAGCCAGTCGGTGGGGTCCGCGAGTCACTGTTGGAAGCCTCGCGGATGTCAATCGGTTAGGATCACTGACTCAATTGAAGCTGCCCATCCGTTTCTGCCATAACCCTACTGGGCACCTCACCCACGCACTGGTGGATTCGGGCGCAGAAGGCAGCTTCATTTCACAAAGCCTGGCAACCCGATTGGGCATCCGCTGCCAGGCACTCAATACTCCCATCTCCCTAATCCACCTCTCCCGTGCCACCCTCGGGAGAGTGACACATCAAACTGTTCCCCTACCGGTCATCATCTCGGGAAACCACCGGGAGGAAATGACCTTTTACGTCCTTCCCAACTCTGTGTCGCCCGTCATCCTGGGGTATCCCTGGCTCCGCCTTCACAATCCGGTCCTGGATTGGAAATCAGCTGGGATCTCGGCATGGAGTACGTTCTGTATGGGCACCTGCCTTCAGTCCGCTGCCTGCTCTCCGTCCGCTCCTCCCCCTGCGACGGACGCTGCACCCCCGGACCTGTCTCTGGTGCCCCCAGAATTTCACGACCTGGGTATGGTGTTCAGCAAAGCGAAAGCTATGTCTCTTCCCCCTCATCGGCCCTATGACTGCGCCATCAACCTCCGCCAGGGGGCTCCCTTACCTTCTGGTCGCCTTTATAGCCTGTCTGCGCCGGAGAAGGAGACGATGAACGCCTACCTATATATATAAACACCCACCTACTGTGGGTGTTTATATATTTACATATTTATTCCATCTAGCTACAATGCTCTGCACTGTGTGTTCATATATTCATATATTTATTCCATCCAGCTACAATGCTCTGCACTGTGTGTCTGTGTGTGTGTGTATATATATATATTTTATAGTAATACGTACATATGTTTATTAGCTGCTCTTGCTTGCTTGTTTTTTTTCTTGCCTTCTGATTGTTGCTCTGAGTGTTGCTATCCCTGTGCTGTTGCAATCCTGGAATTTCCCCGTTGTGGGACTAATAAAGGCTTATCTTATCTTATCTTATCTTATCTTACCTGAAGGAATCTTTAAGTGCTGGGATTATCCGCCCATCATCGTCACCCGTGGGGGCAGGGTTCTTCTTCGTGGGGAAAAAGGATGGGTCCCTCCGCCCTTGTATCGACTACCGGGCCCTCAATAATATCACGGAGAAGGACCGTTACACCCTGCCTCTCATGGACACTGCTTTCCACTCCCTCCAGGGGGCGACCTGGTTCACCAAGCTGGACCTACGCAGCGCTTACCACCTCGTCCGGATCCGGGAGGGAGATGAGTGGAAAACGGCCTTCCGTACCCCGAACGGCCACTTTGAATATCTGGTGATGCCGTTCGGGTTGACCAACGCTCCTGCAGTCTTCCAGCGCCTCATAAATGACGTCCTCCGGGACTTCATTGGCCTTTTTGTGTTCGTCTACCTGGACGATATTCTCATCTTCTCCAAGTCCAGGGATGAGCACCAGGTCCACGTGAGGCGGGTCCTCCAAAGGCTGCTGGAGAACCGTCTGTACGTTAAGGCAGAAAAGTGTGAATTTTACGCCAGGAGCACGTCCTTCCTGGGGTTCATCATCGCCCACGATAGGGTGCTCCCCGACCCAGAGAAGGTAAAGGCGGTGGTGGAATGGCCCACACCTGCATCCCGGAAACAGGTGCAGCAATTTGTTGGCTTCGCCAATTTCTACCGCCGCTTTGTCCCCAACTTCAGTGCCATCGTGGGACCACTGACCCGCCTCACGTCCCCGAAGGTCCCGTTCCGGTGGACCGAAGAGGTCGCTGCCGCCTTTGAGGCGCTGAAGGCGGAATTCTCCTCCTCCCGGGTCCTTCGCCAGGTCGACCCCGCGCTGCAGTGCATTGTAGAGGTAGACGCCTCGGACACGGGAGTGGGAGCAGTGCTGTCCCAGCGGTCACCGGACGATGGCGCCAAGCGACCGTGCGCCTTCTTCTCCCGGCGCTTGTCCCCGGCGGAGAGAAACTACGATGTGGGGGACAGAGAGCTCTTGGCCATCAAGCTCGCCCTGCAGGAGTGGCGCCACTGGTTGGAGGGGGCAAGCCTGCCGTTTGTGGTCCTCACGGACCACAAGAACTTGGAATACTTACGATCTGCCAAGCGCCTGAACGCCCGCCAGGCGCGCTGGTCCCTGTTCTTCGCCAGGTTCCAATTTTCCATCACCTTCAGGCCTGGCTCTAAGAACGTCCTGCCTGACGCCCTCTCCAGGCAGTTCGCCCCCGTGGAGTCGGAGGAGGCGCCCCACTCCATCCTGCCCAGGTCGTGCGTCGTGGGAGCCATCTCGTGGGACATTGAGAGCAAGATCCGGAAGGCACAGCAGGTGGAACCTGACCCTGGCGGCGGACCGGAGGGGAGGCTGTTCGTGCCATCCGCGGTCCGAGGAGAGGTCATCCACTGGCTCCACACCTCCAAGCTCACCTGTCACCCTGGCACCTCCCGGATGATAGATCTCCTCCAACGGTCCTTTTGGTGGCCAGGCCTGCGGAGGGATGCAGCCCGCTACGCCCGGGCTTGCCCAATCTGTGCCACCTGCAAATCGGGAAATGCCCCTCCAGCGGGTCTGCTCCAGCCCCTGCCCGTCCCTGGCAGGCCCTGGTCGCACATCGCTCTGGATTTCGTCACCGGACTCCCCATCTCCAACTCCTATGACACCATCCTGACCATCGTGGACCGCTTCTCCAAGGCCGTGCACTTCATCCCCCTGCGAGGCCTCCCTACTGCCCTGGAGACGGCGGACCTCCTCGTCCAACACGTGGTCAGGCTGCATGGGATTCCGGTGGACGTGGTCTCGGACCGGGGCCCCCAGTTTTCATCTGAGGTTTGGAGGTCATTCTGCAACGCCATCGGAGCCAAGGTGAGCCTCTCCTCCGGCCATCACCCCCAATCCAACGGGCAGTGTGAGAGGACCAACCAGGAGCTGGAGGCTGCGCTCCGCTGTGTGTCCAGATCCAAACCCGCGTCCTGGAGCAACCATCTTGCCTGGGTTGAATATGCCCACAACACCGCTCGCTCTTCTGCTACAGGGATGTCCCCCTTCAAAGCGTCCCTGGGTTACGACCCCCCGCTGTTTCCGGAGCAGGAGAGTGAGGTAACTGTCCCGTCAGTTAGGGCCCATCTCAGGCAGTTCCGCTCCACCTGGGCTGCCGCGCGCCATGCGCTATTACGCACAGCGGAGCGCAACAGGACTGTGGCGGACCGGCGTAGGAGACCTGCCCCGGCGTACAGAGTTGGGCAGCTTGTTTACATTTCCACCCAGGACGTCACTCTAAAAGGCGAGAGGAGAAAGCTGGCACAGCGCTTCATGGGTCCCTACCCCATCACCCGGATCATCAACCCGGTGGCTGTGCGCGTGGCTATTCCCCCCTCCCTCCGCATTCATCCTACTTTCCACGTGTCGAAGGTGAAACTGGCGGTTTCTGACCCCCTTTGCCCTCCTCCTGCAGCGCAACCCGCGCCCCGGATGATTGGTGGCCATCCGGCCTGGTCCGCTTCCTCCATCCTGGACTCCCGGCGCCGGGGTCGTGGGTTGCAATACTTGGTGGACTGGGAGGGCTATGGGCCCGAGCATCGACAGTGGGTGCCCCCGTCGTTTGTGTTGGACCCATCGCTCATCGCGGACTTCCACCGAGCGCACCCGGATAAGCCATCGCCAGGAGGCGCTGCTAGAGGGGGGAGTACTGTCACGCCGCGCCATTCATCAGCGGCGCCACCTGCTCACGCACCTGCTACTCGTCAGCGGCGAAGGATAAAAGCCGCCTCGCCCTGAGCGTCGGCCTGAAGCCGTAGACTTCGTTTCCTTTGCATGGACTTCTACCACATTCTCTTCAGCATCCTCTTTACCGGTAAGAAGTTCACTTACCTCATCTCTCCAGTCTGCTCCCCTGTGCACAGGTGGATTCCTCGGCGGCGGACAATCCCGTCCCTCGTCTCTCCTCGCTGCTGCACCGAGCCCTGCAGGTGGCTGTCTCCCGGGCTTCCATCCTTGAAGCGCCAGTCATCTGCCCAAACAAGTAAGCTTCTCTCCCTCGCCTATTCTCCTCCCGTGTTGGTGTGTACTCATCACCCTGTGTCTGATTTCTCCCATAGGGTTGCCGGCTGAACGGTCTCCTGCCTCTGGGTCCGAAGCAGACGCCCCCACCAACACATTAACATTCTGCAGACACGCACCCAAACATCCCTGTTGTTAATAAACAGTTTGAACTACTCTGAGCCTGTGTGTGTGCGTCTCCTGAGCCGAACGTTATGTCAGTAAATATATAAACACCCACAGTACGGAGCATTGCAGCTAGGTGGAATAAATATGCAAGTATATAAACACACACAGTGCGGAGCAATGTAGCTAGATGGAATAACATGTAGATATATAAACATATAAACACCCACAGTACGGAGCATTGCAGCTAGACGGAACAAATATGCAAATATATAAACACACACAGTGCAGAGCATTGCCGCTAGATGGAATGAAACAGCATAACCGTCTACCCAGCTATCCTGCATGGTATGATTATGTGCCCATACACACTCTCACCCTCCATAGCGACCGGCATGCTCCTAGTTGTATGCCGGAGAGGACCACTGTGTAAGTCTATTGCATCTTCTGCATTCAAAAAACTATTAGTTTGTTACGTCTTTTTTGCTATCTCTGCGAGCAGCCCTGCTTAGGTTGTACAGTCTGACAGCCGTTGGTAGGAAGGACCTACGAAACCTCTCGGTTGTGCACCTGGGATGATGTAGTCTGCTGCTAAATGAGCTCCTCAGTGCATTCAGTATGTCCTGCATAGGGTGGAACTCGGACTCCAGCAGAGATGACAGTTTAGCCACCGTCCTTCTCTCTCCTATCTCCTCCATCGGATCAAGGCGCTGCCCCAGGACAGAGCTAGCTTTCTTAATCAGTTTGTTCAGTCTCTTCCTATCGGCTGCAGTAATGCCACTGCCCCAGCAGACCACTCCAAAAGTGATGGCTGATGCCACCACCGTGTCATAGAATGACTTCAGCAGCGCCCCTTGTACACCAAAAGACCTGAGTCTCCTCAGCAGGAACAGCCTGCGCTGTCCCTTCTTGTAGAGTGCATCAGTATTGTGTGACCAGTCTAGTTTATTGTTCAGATGAATACCCAGGTACTTATAGGATGTCACCATCTCGATGTCTGTTCCCTGTATATTTACTGGTACTGTGAGGGGCTGCCCATGCCTGCGGCAGTCCACCACCAGCTCCTTAGTAAGGAAAAAGAAAAAAAAAGAGAGAAAAAGTGGGGGGGGACAAATGTTGGAGCATCAAGTTTTTAGTTTCCATCTCTTAATTCTTCTGGTTTTTTCCAGTGTCTTTGGTTATTCTTTCAATTTCTGCCTCGTTGTTGCACTTTGTAGTGTGTCCATTTCCGCCATTTTTTTTCCCATAGTCCTTCTTGCATTCTTTGTTGATATGTTAGTTTTTCCATCATACGTATGTCCTCAACAATGTCAGTCCATTGCTCTTGGTCAGGAAGAACTTCTGATCGCCATTTTTTTGTGATTGTTTTTTTACATGCAATCAACAAGATTTTAACTAGATATCTGTCCTCAGCCTGTATAACATTGTCTCTTTTAAGATCACATAAGTACATCAGGTTACAGTTCATTGGTATATTATATCCTAATATCCTCTGTATTGTCACATGTATAGATTTCCAGAATGATGATATTTTGCAGCATTTCCAAAACATATGTGAGTGGTCTGCATTTTGAGCCCCACATCCCCTCCAGCATAAAGATTGGGTATTTGTATATTTTCCTTGAATCTGTGGTGTAATGAAAAAGCGAATCAGGTTTTTCCATCCAAATTCCCTCCATGTCCTTGAATTTGTTGATGTGTGTTGTGTTTTCCATATTTCCTGCCAGCTTTCTTCTGTTATGTTTAAATTGAGCTCTTTCTCCCATTTCTCCTTTATATAGTTACTTGTATGATTGTTTGCCATAAGTTTCTGATATAGCTTTGAAATAATTCTTATTTTATTTCCTGTATATGAGCTTAAAATGAGTTGTATAATCTCGCTCACATCTGTTTGGAGGTTATGCCTAATCTTCTTCATATAATAATCTCTCATCTGCAGATATCTGAAAAATTCCGATCTTTCTAGTTTAAATTTTCTCCTGATGTTTACAAAGCTCCCGAGATCTTTTTTTCCGATATTGCCCCATACTGTGATTCCCTTGTTCACCAGATTTTTGTATCCCCTATCTTGTTTTGCCGGTTCAAACTGACTGTCAAATGCTACCCATTTCAATAGTTTTATGTCTTCCTTTATATTATACTTTTGTACTATTTTATACCACAGTTCTAAAGTAAATTTAGTGATTGGGTCTATTTGTTTGATTTGCTTATATGCATCTTTATCTCCTATTATGCTTTGTACTGGGAGTCCCTCAATTTCCTTTTCCATTTCTTTCCATTTTGCCTCATATCCCTCGTCACACCAACATATGATATATCTTATTTGTGCTGAGTAGTAATATTCCTTTAGACTCGGTAGGCCCATGCCTCCTTTCTCTTTTGGTAATTGGAGAGTTTTATATTTCACTCTTGGCTTTTTATCTCCCCAAACAAATCTCGATATCATCCTGTCCCACTTTGAGAATTGGGCATCTGGAATCTCTGTTGGTATAGCCTGGAAGAGGTAAAGCAATCTAGGTTGTATGCTGATTTTGACTGTCTCAATTTTTGAATTCAGATCCATATTTAAGATTGACCATCTATCAATATCTTTTTTTATTTCTTGTTCCAACCTATCATAGTTTGCTTAGGTCTTTAGGTATGTTCACTCCAAGGTATTTTATTTCTTTTTGTTTCCAGTTTAGTTTGATCTTATCAGTTATCTGGTTTGGAGGGTTATAGTGGAATGTCAGTATTTGTGTTTTTATTATGTTTATCTTGTATCCTGATAATTTTCCAAAATTTTCTATCAAGTTCATCATTTCCATTATTGATTCATCTGGTTGTTCAAGGTAAACTATAATATCGTCTGCAAATAGCCCAATCTTGTGTTCCGCCCCCTTTATTGTTATACCTTTTAATTTCTTATTTTGTCGTATCGCTTGAGCCAGTGGTTCTATGAACAGAGCAAACAAGGTGGGCGATAAGCAGCATCCCTGCCTAGTTGATCTTTGTATATTTACTTTGTCTGTTAAGCTACCGTTTATCTTGATTCTTGTCACAGGTTCTTGATACAGCGTCCTTATGCATTGTACTGATTTTTCGTTAAATCCAAAGCGCTCCAGTACACTATATAGGAATTTCCAGTTAACCCTGTCAAATGCTTTTTCTGCGTCTAAACTCATTATTACTGCGCCTAAACTCATTATTACTGCGCTTTTCTTTTCTTTATGTATTTGGTTAATTATATGTATTGTTCTCCTGATATTGTCATGTGTTTGGCGTCCCTCTATGAAACCAGTTTGATCATCTTCTATCAATTCCGTCAAGAATGTCTTTATTCGTTTACATATAATTGTTGTATATATTTTATAATCCACATTTAATAAAGAGATTGGTCTATAGTTTCCGCATTGTTCTTTATCTTTCCCTGGCTTTAAAATAACTGAAATGATAGCTTCGTTCCATGATGGAGGTATTTTGTTGTTGTTCAACTTCCAATTAAATGACTTCAGGAGCTGTGGCGTGAGTTCTTCTATAAACAGTTTATAAAACTCAGAGGGATATCCATCACTACCTGGTGATTTACCGTTTTTAAGTGACTTAATCACATCTCTGATCTCTTGTGTTGTTATTTCTGCTGTTAGCTTTTCATTTTGTTGATTTCCTATTGATGGCAAGTCCAATGTGCCTAGAAATTTTTTAATATCTTTAGTATTTGTTTCTTCAGGTTGCGAGTATAGTTCTTGGTAGAAATTATGGAATATTTCTTCGATGTTTTCTGGGTTAACTGTGGTTTTATTTGTGGTGGGGTCTTTAATCTTGTATACATTATTCATTGTTTGTTGTTTTCTTAACCGTTTTGCCAGCAGTTTTGTGGCTTTTGGTCCCGTTTCATAATATTTTTGCTTTAGATATCTATTTTTCCTTTCAATTTCATCCATTTGTGTTTCTTTTATCTTTGTTTTTTCTTCTTTAATTTCTTGATATATTTTTGGATCATTTGTGCTTTGATGTTTACGTTCTAATTCCCTCAGTCTCTCACATCTTTGTTCATACGCTTCCAGTTTAGTCTTATTTGCTTTTCCTGTTTCAACAATTAATTTACCTCTTAACACGGCTTTTAGTGCGTCCCATAGTATTGTTGGGTCCACTTCTTCATTGTCATTCTCTTGGATATACTCGTTTATGTTTATTTTTATTCTTTCTTTCATTTTCTCATCATTTAACAGTCCTACGTTAAGTTTCCATGTTGTTTGTCGTTTTCTATTGTTTAGATATATTTCCATGTATATAGGATTATGATCTGATATTTCTGCCCCTCCAATCCAACAATTTCTCACCCTGTGTCTGTCACCTTCATTCATAAGGAAGTAATCTATTCTAGAGTGTACTTTATGGACTGCTGAATAATGTGTAGAGTCTTTTTCGAGTGGGTGCAGGTCCCTCCATATGTCTACCATACTCATTTCTGCCAGTGAGGTTCTTATGAACTTTGTTACATGTTTTTTTGTCTTCTTAACACTTGTTGTATCAACTTCATGATCCATGACAGCATTTAAGTCTCCTCCACAAATTAGGACTCCTTCACTGTGTGTTGCTATGAGATCAAACAGATGTTGAAAAAAACCCTTGTCACTTTCTGGTGGGGCATAGATGTTCACTAATGTAATCTGCATACCATCTATTCTTCCCTTTATTATTACATACCTGCCTTCTTTATCCTGGATTTCCTGTTCACTTTCAAATTGTATTTTGTTTGAAATTAGTATCATAACCTCCCTTTTTGCTCCTCCCTTAAATGAACTGTAGTAGGAGTTCTTATAGCCAAATCTCTTTAGTTTCACATGTTCTGTCTTGCTCAAATGTGTCTCTTGCATAAATATAATTTCAGCTTTTTCCTTCTTGAATTTTCTTATTATTCTTTCCCTTTTAACAGGCGAGTTCAGACCATTCACGTTTAGTGTCATTATCTTAAGATTTTTACCCATATTCATGTTTTTCCATTTTTTTAACTTGTGCTCCTAGCCCCTTTAACAACAAAAATAACGCATATTTATATAAAAACACATTAAAAAATCTCGACCTCCGTACTTTGGGCCTTTCTTCTGCCCACTGGTCCCTGTTGGTGGGTGGGGGGATTGTCTTCACAGAGTGAAGGGCCCTCCCTAGACCTCTAATTACTATCCAAGTAATAGTCATTAGTCTAGAAATGTCCAACAAATATCACTTAAACCTCTCCTAGCCGTCTGTTTCTCTTTTACCTTGTCTTCTTGGCCTTCATTTCTTCTGTGTCTTTCTTAATCTTTGTTATGATCTAGGCTTTCAGTTGAAAGCCTTGCAGTTTTTCCTGGGCCCGCTGCGCCACGTCTCTCCCCCTTCTTCCGCCGTTCACTCGTCTCCACTCCGGCTGTCGTGATGCGTTCAGGGCCGCCGCTGCTCCAGCCGTTTCCTCCGGCACGCTCACCTCAAGGCCCCACTCCATCATATCCCGCGCTGCCTCTCTGGCCGTGTTGTAGGTTCTTACGCCGTCCTCCCAATGAATCCTCATTTTCGTTAGCGGCATTTGGAATCTAATTTTTTTCTCTTTCAGCGTTTTTTTAATGTTGGCATATTTCTTCCGCTGCTGCACAATTTCTGTCGGGTAGTCATGGTCAAAGAATACCTGTTTGTCGCCGATTCGTATCTTTTTTTTTCCATGCTTGTATCAGGATTCTTTCCTTTATGTCATATTTCACAAAGTTTACCACAACTGACCTGGGTGGAGAGTTTGGCTTCGGGTTCTGTGCCGGGGCTCTGTGCGCTCGTTGAATCTGCAGATCCGTTTCTCCGGGCAGTTCCAGCTCTTTTTTTAAGAACTGATCCATGAATTTCGTCATCGAGTTGCCTTCAATGCCCTCCGGAATTCCAAAGATGCGTATATTGCTTCGTCTGGACCTGCTCTCCAAGTCGTTTATTTTCTCCTGCATCCTCTGCGTTTGCGCCGTCAGGGTCTGTAGCTGTTCGTTTGCCTCGCTTTTCCAATCTTCCAGCTCCGATATTCGGGCCTGCGCTTCTGTCACACACGCCCGCTGGGAGCGCAGCTCCTCCATGTTTTCTGTCAGCTTGCACTCCATTTCTCTTCGGAGGCCCATAATTTCCTCCTTAATCTCTTTTTTCAACTCCTCCTTAAGAGCCGCTAAATCCTGCTGTAGCTGCCGCTTGAATTCTCTCAACTCTTTACCCAAACTGGCGATGCCAGTGTTCATGTTTTCGAGCCTGGCGTCCTCCATTTTCTCTGCTGTAGACACCTCGTTTTTTTGGGCTTCGTGTTCAGCGGTTTTTCCTGTGTGGTTGGAGAGGAATTCTTTAATTTTACCCTGCTTTTGTCCTTGTGCCCGGCTCCTTCGTGTTTTCATCCCTTAGTTTATTGATCCGCTTATGTCGAGTTGGCCATTTACCGATGATTTTTAATCCGGCTAGGGAGAGCTCTCTGTTTAAGCGTTATGTCTCTCCGCCATCTTCCCGGAAGTCTACAGAGGTCATTTTGGTGGCCATCCCTCCAGAAGGACGTGGGGGAGTACATCCACACCTGTCCTGAGTGTGCTACTGGGAAGACGTCCTCTTCACCGCCGGCCAGGCTGCTTCGTCCCCTCCCCGTCCCGGGCAGGCTATGGTCCCACGTGGTGCTAGATTTCATCACAGGTCTCCTCACGTCCAACAATTTCACCACCATCCTCACGCTGGTGGACAGGTTTCCTAAAGCGGCCCACTTCATCCCTCTGCGGGGTTCAGGTTCAGGTTACTTTATTTGTACCCGTAGGTAGATTTGTTTTGCAGTCTGGTGACATCCATATTTACAAGCCACAATTACATTCAACATAAACACAAACACAGGCACACATGAAGCTGACTATAGACATGATAAAAATACTCAAGGCTCCATCAATCAGGGTATAAAGACAAAGAGATGAGAGAAAAACCAGAGGTAAGAGAGAAGGGTCATATTAAAAAGTTAAAAACTAGTCAAAGAGGTTAAAAACTCAAAGGTCTAAAATCCAATAAAATATTTAGAACCCAAATAAAATCCTACAAAAATAAGTAAATATAAAATGAAGTTAATAAATAGGTACCTAAATTATGTGCAATATATTGTTACAACTTGTTCAACTCTTTGACAGCAGCAGGGACAAAGCTGTTTTTGTAGCGCTGGGTTTTACTTTTTGGGACAGCAAACCTCCGTCTTGAGGGAAGAAGCTGAAAGTGGCAGTGCAAAGGGTGGGAGTCATCACTTAAAATGAAGCTAGCCATCCTCTGTACCTGTCTGGTGTACAGGGATGTCAGGCTCAGCTGTGACTCACCAAGCAAATGACTGGACCATCTAATAACTACCTGATCCAAGGATTTCCTCTGTTTCAGTTTTATCTGACCAAACCATGACACTAAAGAAAAGGATAAAACAGATTCAATAAAAGGCCGATAAAACATTGTCATTATGGTTCGGTCAATTTGGAAGCGTGCAAGTTTCCTCAAGCAATGCAAATGTTGCTGACCCTTTTTGCACACCCTTTCACAGTTCTCTTCAAAGTTTAAATTACACAATACCGATGCACTCTACAAGACGGGACAGCGTAGGCTGTTCCTACTGAGGAGACTCAGGTCTTTTGGTGTACAAGGGGTGCTGCTGAAGTCATTCTATGACACGGTGGTGGCATCAGCCATCACTTTTGGAGTGGTCTGCTGGGGCAGTGGCATTACTGCAGCCGATAGGAAGAGACTGAACAAACTGATCAAGAAAGCTAGCTCTGTCCTGGGGCAGCGCCTTGGCCCAATGGAGGAGATGGGAGAGAGAAGGATGGTGACTAAACTGTCATCTCTGCTGGAGTCCGAGTTCCACCCTATGCAGGACACACTGAATGCTCTGAGGAGCTCATTTAGCAGCAGACTACATCATCCTAGGTGCACAACCGAGAGGTTTCGCAGGTCCTTCCTACCTACGGCTGTCAGACTGTACAACCTAAGCAGGGCTGCTCGCAGAGATAGCAAAAAGACGTGACAACCTAATAGTATTGAATGCAAAAGATGCAATAGACTCACACAATGGTCCCCTCTGGTATACAACTAGGAAAATACCGGAGGGTGAGAATATGTATGGGTACATAATCATACCATGTAGGATAACTAAGTAGACGGTTGTGCTGTTTCATTCCATCTAGCTACATTGCTCCGCACTGTGTGTGTTTATATATCTACATATTTATTCCATCTATGGAATAAATCCATCTATCAGTGGCTCAGGAGGTAGAGCAGGTCGTCCAATAACCACATGGTTGGCGATTCGAATCCCGCTCTCCCCGGATATCCTGCCGTTGTGTCCCTGGGCAAGACACTTCACCCCAATTGCTCCTGGTGGGTCTGGAAGCACCATGTTAGGCAGCATGCCACCATCAGTGTGTGAATGTGTGTGTGAATGGGTGAATAGCAGGATCTGTAAAGCGCTTTGGTCATCAAGAGATGAGAATAAAAGCGCTATATAAGTGAGTGCCATTTACCATTTACAATGCTCCGCACTGTGTGTTTATATATTCACATATTCATTCCATCTAGCTACAGTACTCCGCACTGTGTTTATATACTCATATATTTATTCCATCCAGCTACAATGCTCCGCACTGTGTTTATATATTTATATATCTATTCCATCTAGCTACAATGCTCCGCACTGTGTCTATATATATATTTATATTTATATGTACATATGTATACTCGCTGCTCTTGTTTTTCTCTTGCCTTCTGATTGTTGCTCTGAGTGTTGCTATCCCTGTGCTGTTGCAATCCTGGAATTTCCCCATTGTGGGACTAATAAAGGCTTATCTTATCTTATCTTATCTTAATAATCGTCCCAAGATATTTGTAGGATTGTACACATTCGGTGGTCTGGCCTTTTAGTACGGTGACTTTGTGCCTGGGAGTTTTCCTCCTAAAGTCAATAATGATATCTTTAGTTTTTGTTGTATTCAGCTGCAGGTAGGAATCCTCACACCAGTGAACAAAATCATCAACTACTGGGCCGTGGCCACTCTCACCATCCTGGAGGAGACTGACAATAACTGAATCATCAGCATACTTTATGATGTGTCTGTTGTCATGTCTGCTCCGACACATGTTTGTGTACAGGATGAAGAGTAGTGGTGACAACACACATCCCTGAGGAGAGCCAGTAGAAGAGCACTTTAGGTCAGACAATGTACCATTGACCCTTACTCTCTGCATCCTGTTGGTTAAGAAATCCAGAATCCAACCCACCAGATTACTGCTCAAATCAAATTGTTGCAGCCTTTCAACTAAAATATGAGGTTGGATTGTATTAAAAGCGGAGGAAAAGTCCACAAATAAGCATGGCGTGTGTCCCATTAAAATCCAGATGTTTAAAAAGCATGTTAAGCAGAGTGACAGTGGCATCCTCCACTCATCTGTGCGGCCTATAGGCAAACTGCAGAGGATCCAATGCATGCTCAGTCTGCTTTAGGACCTCACATCTGACCAGTTTTTCAAAAATTTTCATTAAAATTGAAGTCAAAGCAACTGGTCTAAAGTCATTTACCGTTTTAGGACAGCTGGATTTTGGAACGGGAGCAACCACGGCATCTTTCCAGATCTTAGGCACATGTTGTGTCTGTAAGGACTTATTGAAAATATAATGAAATACAGGACTCAGTTCATGTGCACAGGACTTTACCAAGCGCCCACATATATTATCAGGGCCCTGACTTTTGTTCACTTTTACAGCACAGAACTCCCTTTTAATATCCTGCACCTCAATATTAAAGTGCTGATTGTCTTTGAGTTTCTGTTTCAAATCTTGGGTTTCAGTGCTAAAATCAAAGGAGTCAAAACGACCATAAAAACAATTAAGAGCATTAGCCAGCTCTGTGTCTGAATTAAAACCATCTAAAAACACACGATTACTGCGCTCTGTGCTCTGAAGGCCTGCAGTAGTTTTCATAATGGCCCAGGCTGAACCAAGTTTCTTTGTTGCCATCTTACTTTCCAATTCTGATTTATAATTCTGTTTTGCTCTTAAAATTTTGGACTTCAGTTCTTTTGTGGCAACCTGTAGCTCAGAAACAGACCCCTGTTTAAAGGCAAGTGCTTTCCTCTGTAAGCAGGATTTAACTGATTTTGTAACCCATGGCTTGTTGTTGGGATATATTTTGACACGTTTACGTGGAACGATCATATTTTTACAGAAAGCCATGTATGAGCATGTGAGCTCAGCCAGAGAGTCCAAATCATCCCCGCAGGACAGTGTGAACATCTCCCAGTCTGTACAGTTAAAGCATTCCTGGAGGCAGCGCACTGAATCCTCTGTCCACACATCTACAGTTAGGTCCAGAAATATTTGGACAGTGACACAATCTTCATGATTTGGGCTCTGCATGCCACCACACTGGATTTGAAATGAAACAACTACAATGAAATTGAAGTGCAGACTTTAAGGTTTAATTCAAGGGGCTGAACAAAAATATATGATTAAACATGTAGGAATTGTAGCTATTTTTATACAAACGCTCCTCATTTCAGGGGCTCAAAAGTAATTGTACAAATAAACATAACCCTAAGTAAAATGTTACTTTTCAATATTTTGTTGAGAATCCTTTGCAGGCAATGACTGCCTGAAGTCTGGAACCCATGGACATCACCAAACGCTGGGTTTCCTCCTTTGTGATGCTTTGCCAGGCCTTTACTGCAGCTGTCTTCAGTTGTTGCTTGTTTGTGGGTCTTTCTGCCTTAAGTTTTGTCTTGAGCAAGTGAAATGCATGCTCGATTGGGTTGAGATCTGGTGACTGACTCGGCCATTGCAGAATATTCCACTTTGTTGCTTTAAAAAACTCCTGGGTTGCTTTTGCAGTATGTTTTGGATCGTTGGTGAAGTGCCGTCCAATCAACTTTGCTGCATTTGGCTGAATCTGAGCAGAAAGTATATCCCTGTACACTTCAGAATTCATCCGGCTGCTTCTGTCTTTTGTCACACCATCAACTAGAAAAGCACTCGGAGAGCGCAGACCTCCGCCAAGCGGCACAGTTCCGCCCATACAGTGTTTGTGTGTACGTTTTCAGAGTCCTTGACCATGAAAACATATGACTAGCAATTGGATTGACAATGATAGGATTAACGGTTCAGTAGTTATTCACGAAAATGGCATTCTCCCGCCTAGTGTCAGCAGCCTGTGGGCTCTCATCCTATCTATGCTGCCATGTACTGTCTCTGTCTTTAGCATGGCGAGAAGCAGCAGCCTGTGGGCTCTCATCCTGTCTATGCTGCATTTTAGTGGCTCTGTCATAAGCTCGACGAGCTTCAATAGCATCTGGGGATAGCCCTTGTCTGAGTCGCTGCATTTCTTCTTTTGCTGCAGCACGGTGATTCTCAGCATCCTGTGTGTTAGCTCCCTGCCTTTTCTTTCTCATGCACTCTGCACTGTGTTGCCTTCTCTGTTTCACACTTTTACACTTTGAACGAGGCATGACTGGCAATATCGAGCAGATCTTCTTTTTTTTTAAAAAAAAAACCTAACCTCCTGGCGGAGGTAATAAGAAAAAAAATCAATATAAAAAATAATTCACGAAAATGGCATTTTCCGTAATGGCGGCGACAGTTCCCCCCATACAGTGTTTGTGTGTACGTTTTGAGATTCCTTGACCATGAAAGCATATGACTAGCAATAGCACGGTGATTCTCCGCATCGTCTGTGTTATCTCCCTGCCTTTTTTCTTTGTCATGCACTCTGCACTCTGTTGCCTTCTGTGTTTTACACTTTTAGACTTTGAACGAGGCATGACTGGCAATATTGAGTAGACCTTCTTTTAAAAAAAAAAAAAAAAACCTAACCTCCTGGCGGAGGTAATAAGAGAAAAAATCAATCAAAAAAAAAATAGCGCCTGAGTCGCTGCATTTCTTGTGTCGCTGCAGCACGGTGATTCTCCGCATCCTGTGTGTTGAAAATGGCCCTATGTCACAATGTTAAAGAATCCATTCAAAAAATTCCTGTGTCCAGACGGTGATCCGGATCATCCCCAAAATTTAATCAGTTCTTCCTTGTACCATTTGCAACAACGCCTGAAAGTTTCATCGACATCCGTCCAAAACTTTTTGAGTTATCTTGCTAACCAACAGACAGACAAACCCCGGCAAAAACATAACCTCATGGCCTGCGGCCTGGCGGAGGTAATAAACACAAGTGACCCAGTGCCATTGGAAGCCATGCACGCCCATGCCATCACACTGCTTCCACCATGTTTTACAGAAGATGTAGTGCTTTGGATCATGAGCTGTTCCAATTCTTCTCCAAACTTTCTTCTTCCCATCATTCTGGTACAGGTTGATCTTAGTCTCATCTGTCCAAAGAATGCTGTTCCAGAACTAGTCTGGCTTCTTCAGGTGTTTTTTGGCAAAGTCAATTCTGGCCTTTCTATTTTTGAGGCTGATTCATGGTTTGCATCTTGTGGTGAATCCTTTGTATTTACTCTCATGAAGTCTTCTCTTTATGGTAGACTTAGATACTGATACACCTACTTCCTGGAAAGTGTTCTTCACTTGAGTGGATGTTGTGAAGGGGTTGTTCTTTACCATGGAAAGTATTCTGCGATCATCCACCACTGTTGTCTTCCATGGACGTCCAAGCCTTTTTGAGTTCCCAAGCTCACCAGTGCACTCTTTTTTTCTCAGAATGTACCAAACTGTTGATTTGGCCACTCCTAACATTTCTACTATCTCTCTGATGGATTTCTTCTTTTTTTTTTTTTCAGCCTCAGGATGGTCTGTTTCACCTCCATTGAGAGCTCCTTTGACCGCATGTTGTGTGTTCACAGCAACAGCTTCCAAATGCAAACGCCACACCTGGAATCAACTCCAGACCTTTTAACTGCTTAATTGATGGCAGGTTAATGAGGGAAGAGCCCATGCAGCCTTATTATTATTTTTTTTTTTTTTGCAACCTTCTGAGTCAATTGTCCAATTACTTTTGGTCCCTTGAAAAAGAGACGGCTACATATTAAAGAGCTGTAATTCCTAAACCCTTGTTCCAATTTGGATGTGAATACTCTCAAATTACAGCTGAGAGTCTGCACTTTAAGCCCATATTGATTATATAATTGCATCCTGAATATGTTTTTGTAAACAGTTTTAATAACAAAACTTGTGTCACTGTCCAAATATTTCTGGGCCTAACTGTATGTCTCTGGTCTCCACCTTGCCTCTTCTGAGAGCAGTTTTATACGTGGGCAGCAAATGTACACAGTTGTGATCTGAGGATCCTAAAGGAGGAAGGGGGAGTGAGTTATAGGCCCTCTCAATGGATCCATAGCACAGGTCCAATGTCTTTTTTCGCCTGGTTGGGCAGGAGAGATACTGATAAAAGTTTTTAAGTGTCTTCTTAAAAGAAACATGGTTAAAATCCCCAAGAATAAAGTTTGGCGCCTCTGGAGAAATTGACTGCAGCCGCTGCACCACATCAAAGACGGTGCTGGAGGCGGAGTCAGCATCTGCCCTCGGGTGTATGTACACGGTTGTGATGAAAAGTTGGGGGAACTCGTGAGGCAAATAAAAGGGGCGTAGTGATACGGACAGAAGCTCCACATCGGGTGTACAGATGTGCTCTCTGACCGTGACAGATGTGCAGTACTGCTTATTAATATATAAACATACGGCGCCCCCCCTGACGTTTTCCCGTTACCTCTTCCTGCTGATCTGAGCGCAGTGGGGCTCCAAAGCCGTCAATCCACAGGTCCACGTCCCGGTCATGTGCAGTAAGCCAAGACTCGGTGTAAGCCATGACACAGCAGTTCTTAAAGTCCTTCTGGTAGCATACATCCCCTTGAATTTCATCCACCTTGTTACTCGGAGATTGCACGTTCCCCATAATCATAGAAGGAAGAGGAATGTTACCAAACTGACGTTTCCTCAGGCATAATTTCATGCCTCCACGCTTTCCGCGCCTCCTTCTCTTGTCTCTCTTTTCACCGCTGTGTCCATGAATGTCTCTCAAAATAAAGTCCGGCAGTTGCGGCTTAGACTCAATCACAGATGCTGCATTATCCGTGTTTAAATGCAGCAACATGTCCCTGGAATAATGTATTCTGCCAGCATGATCACGATCGCGCTCACCTCAAAGACACAGACCCGGTGTGAAAGGAACAGCAGTGCAAAAATGGGGAGGAAATCCATATTGATGGACGGGGGTTACCGTCTGCCAAGGAGACGGCCGATCTGCTGGTCCAGCATGTTATTCGACTGCATGGCATTCCTCAGGACATTGTTTCAGACCATGGGCCCCAGTTCATCTCTAGAGTCTGGAAGGCATTCTGCGCTGCTTTAGGGGCTATGGCTAGCTTGTCCTCTGGCTACCACCCGCAATCTAATGGGCAATGCGAATGAGCCAATCAGGAGGTGGAAGCAGTGTTGCGGTGTGTCGCAGCCGCCAACCCATCGTCATGGAGCACACACCTCCCCTGGATTGAATACACCCATAACATAGCGGTGTCCACTGCCACCGGCATGTCCCCCTTCGAGGCCTTGTTGGGTTAAACCCCCCCCGCTGTTTCCTGAAGAAAAGGGGGACATCGCCGTTCCATTGGTCCGGGCCCATCTAAGGCATTGTCAGCGGATTTGGAAGACAGCCAGAGCGGCACTACGATGGACGGCGGAACGCAACACCACGGTGGCCAACCGAAGCAGGGTTCTGGGCCCGGTTTACCAGGTGAGTCAGCAGGTATGGCTCTCTACCAAGAACATCAACCTGAAGGCTGAGCAGAAGAAGACCGCCCAACGGTTTATTGGTCCGTTTCCCATATGTCGAATCATTAACCCGGTGTCTGCACGCCTAACTCTCCCCCCCTCCCTCCGCATCTGTCCAACTTTTCACGTCTCTCAGGTGAAGCCTGTCTCCTCCAGCCCGTTGTGTCCCCCTCCCAGGTCTCCACCTCCACCGAGGGTGATCGACGGCGACCAGGTGTGGTCCGTCTCTTCCATCTTGGATGTCCGCCGCCGGGAGCGTGGCCTGCAGTACCTGGTGGACTGGGAGGGCTATGGTAGGTCGGAGTGGGGGTCCTGGGTGCATCCTGCCCTCGTGCTCGACAAGCAGCTCATCAGGGACTTCCATCGGACGCACCTGGGTAGGTTGGAACGCCCTCCGAGAGGCGTGCCATGGGGGGGAGTACTGTCATGGCTGCCAATCACGGCACCTGTGCACGCACCTGCCTGTTATCTCCTGCGACCCTATTTATTCCATCAGGACCAGTGCTGGGCATGGAGTCATCTGATTCTCTACGTTGAATCTAGTCACACCTGCCTCCGTGCTTCCCTGCACTCAACTGTCCAGCCTTCGGCTTCCAAGCCCAGCTGAGCTACATCTGGGCCGGTTCCGCCCGGACCAACGATCAAGTAAGCCTTCTTACAACTAATCCTGTCCAATTCCCCTGTGCACAGGCGGAGCCTGCAACGGCGGACCTCCATCTCCCTCCAGGCGGTGAACTCATCCTTCAACCTCCAGCTAACCTGCCCCGCAGACACTGTCTCCCTGGCTGCAGCTTCGGTGCTACCTGAGCTACTCCAACATCTGATGACAGTAAGCGCTGCAACATTTAACGTGCTGCATAGGTTGTACTGTAACCTAACAGCCCTTGTCTCATTCCAGGGTTGCCAGGTTGTACGGTGCTCTGCCGGCCCCAGCTGGAGATTACGGATTGCACTACACGATATTACACCTCATACCTGCACACACACATCCACGCTCTCACGTTTACAAATAAAGTACATTAATTTAAGGTAAGATTAATTTATCCTGAGTCGTATCTGTTCTGTGGGTCACCTGAACCATGTCACTTACTCAAAAAGCCAACGGTGGATCCAGGAGTTTTAGCTAACTATAGACCAATCTCTAATCTGCCTTTCATTTCAAAAATCTTAGAAAGAGTTGTTGCTATGCAATTATTTGACCACTTGCAGGGAAATGGTTTATTTGAAGAGTTTCAATCTGGGTTTAGAATCCATCATAGCACTGAAACAGCCTTAGTGAAGGTCACTAATGACCTCCTTATCGCATCTGATAATGGACTTGTTTCTGTACTTGTCCTTTTTAGACCTTAGGGCAGCTTTTGATACCATCGATCATAATATTCTACTTGATAGATTAGAACACTATGTTGGACTTAATGGAACTTCATTGCAGTTGTTTAGATCGTATTTATCTGAGAAGTTCCAGTTTGTTCATGTCAATAAAGAGTTTTCTTTCAACTCAAAGCTCAGTCATGGAGTTCCACAGGGATCTGTGCTAGGCCCTACTCTTTTTAGTTTATATATGCTTCCGTTAGGCAACATTATTAGAAAGCACTGTATACATTTTCATTGTTATGCAGATGACACACAATTATACCTGTCAATGAAGCCAGATGATAGTAATCAATTAGGCAAGTTAGAAGTCTGTCTAAAGGAAATCAAAGCTTAGATGACTTGGAATTTCCTGCTATCAAATTCAGATAAGACTGAAGTCATTCTTGTTGGTCAAAAAAACCTTAGAAATACCTTTCCAAATCAAACTTTTCATTTGGATGTGGTTACTCTTTCTCTTAATAGCTCTATGAGGAAACTTGGAGTTATTTTTGATCAAGATTTGTTTTTCAATTCACATATTAAATTTGTTTCTAAGACTGCCTTCTATCATTTGCGTAATATTGCCAAGATTAGGAGCATCTTGTCTCAGAGTGATGCTGAGAAACTGATCCACGCTTTTCTTTGCTCTAGATCTTCTCTAGATTCTTAGCTCTAGAACCGTCTCCAGTGTATTTCATCTCCACAATGCAAAAGCTGCCAGAGAACTAAACATCCACCTGAGCGGACTCAAGCTTAAGCATGCCCCAAATCCAACTTATCTTGGAGTGACCCTTGATAGGACCTTATCCTTCAAGGAACATCTAAAGGGGACGGCTGCTAAGGTGAAAGTACGAAACAACCTGCTCTGCAAGCTCGCTGGTGCAAAATGGGGGGCGGCAGTCTCCACCCTGCGCACCTCAGCACTGGCCCTTTCATACTCTGTAGCAGAATATTGTGCCCCTGTCTGGTCCAGGTCATCTTACACACACCATGTAGACACCCAGCTCAACTCAACCATGAGAACTATAACTGGAACAATCCGCTCAACACCACTCCCCTGGCTCTCTGTACTGTCAAACATAGCCCCTCCACACATCCGGCGAGCAGCATTAACTCAAAGGATGCTCCAAAAAGTTAAAGATTTTCCTCACTTACCAATCCATGCAGATATCTACACCCCACCCACTGCCCGACTTTCATCCAGACGGCCGATTTGGAAAAACCCTCCCCCAGCTGACTTTACCATCCAGACAGCTTGGCAAGAGGAATGGGAAACCAAGGAGGTCCCAAACAAACAGCTGGTGATAAACCCCAACCAACAGGTCCCGGGCACCAACCTCCCAAGGAGACAGTGGTCTACACTCAATCGCTTCAGGACTGGACATGGCCCCTGCTTGGCCAGCCTTCACAGATGGGGCAGTAGCCCTAGCCCACTGTGCGCATGTGGAGAGGAGCAAACTATGGAACACATCATAGAGGCTTGCCCGCTCCAAAGACTGGAAGGAGGATTACACACCCTCCATACAGCAAACCAGGAGGCAACTGCTTGGCTTAAGGACTTTGCATTCGCTAAATAAATAAAATTTGCTCTAGATTAGATTATTGTAACTCTTTATTATCAGGTTGTCCTAAAACATCTTTAAAAGGTCTTCAGTTGATCCAAAATACTGCAGCAAGAATTTTATCAGATACTAGAAAGAGAGATCATATCTCCCCGGTTCTGGCCTCCCTTCATTGGCTTCCCATTGGCGTGGTCTGCTCTGCTCATTGTCTCCAGCTGCGTGTACACCTGCTCTTCATCAAGCCCTGGCCTATTTATGGTTCACTGCCCAGGCTTCAGTGCGGAGATGTCTCACTGTGCTCCAGACGAGCTTCATTTGCCATCCTCGACGTTCTACCACAGTCAATCGTACTTGACCCAAGCCTGCTTCCACCACTGTCTGAGAACCTCACCAGCTGCTCACGTAAGCCCATTCAATTCCCTTACCTTGTCTGCTAGTCCCCTGTGCACAGGCGGAGCTCTGTGGTGGTGGATTCTCCTTTCATCTGTGGCGGCGGACTCCTATCCATCTCTCCTACACGACACCTCCACTTCCAAGCCACACACCAGCAGGAGCTGCAACTTCACCAGAAGACACTGTCCTCCTGGCCGTAGCCACCATGCTGAACCTGGGCCAACTACCAACTCTGTTCACAGTAAGCCTCAGCATAAACTCTCCTCCTCCAGCTGTAGCCATCACTAACTGTCCTGCTCTGTGTGCTCCCAGGGTTGCCAGGCCATACGATGTCCTGCTCTGTTCCCTGCAGTTCCTGCCTACACTTACACGCATGCACGCACACACTTACATGCTGAATAAACCAAATTGAATGTATTCTGAGTCTGTGTCTCGTCACTGGGTCATAAACCCTGTCAGTACATCTCTGCCAGAGCGAGACAGAGCTCTCCAGCTGACAGCGCTTTGGTGGGCCGAATAAACCACATGGAGATCTGAATAGATCAATTGGCTTATCAGCAACAAACCATACTGACTCAATTAGCTCGTGTTCACTGACCAGTTAGACCGGCTAACCCATTCCCAGGCATTTCCCCAGGCTTCCTCGGTTCCCAGTAGCTCCTCAGCTCCCGCTAGCTCCCCAGCTAACCAACCCAGACAGGGACCCCCTGTTCCTACTCCCAACCGCTTTAACGGCAAACTAGGGGAGGCTAGGGGTTTTGTCATGCAGTGTGAGGTTGTTTTCCAGTGGGTACCTGAGGATTTCACTACTGACCATAGTAAGATCGGCTACATGATTAACTTGTTGGAAGGTCGAGCGCTAGCCTGGTCTTATGCGGTGATGGCTAGGGCTGACTATGCTAGCTTGACTTGTGGCCAGTTTATTGGGGAATTCAATGAAGTGTCTGATCATTCTGACCAGGACAGTGTGCTTACCTCTCAGTTGCTAAACTTGAGACAGGGTACCAAGGCCGTGGCCCATTTTGCTGTTGATTTCCGGGTAGCGGCTCCTGAGGTGGGGTGGGAGAATGCTTCCCTATGTAGTATTTTCATTCGGAGCCTCAGCCCAAGCCTTCGGGACGAGCTAGCACCCTTAGAGAAACCGACTAGGCAGTCTGAGCTAATTTCTTTAACCATCAGTGTAGATAATAGGTTGAGGGAATGGGCAGCGGAACGTAAATCCTACGGTCGCTCGGGTGCCTAGTACCATCACGCCCCTCAACCTCCCCTATTGGCCCTCCCACCCTCTGATTCCCCTGAGGCCCCGGAACCTATGATAGTGGGACAGTCCAGGTTTTCTCCGGTGGAGAAACAGCGCCGCCGTGAGTTGGGGTTGTGTGTCTATTGCGGGAGCGAGGAGCATGAGGTAGCATCATGTCAGCTTCGGCCAAAAGGGGGAGTCCGTACGTCGCAGCAGGGGGACTCATGGACTCACCTCAGCCAAACCTCCTGTCTAGACTTCTTCTTTCCATTCGTTTTTCGCACAAACATAAAGAAATTCTCACACAGGCTTTGACCGACTCAGGGGCAGAGCGGAATTTTATTTCTAGGGACCTGGCAACCCAGTTGGGCCTTCCCTGTTTCCCACTTAAGTCTCCACTATGGTTAATTGCCCTGTCCAAAGCTCCCATGGCTGTTGATTCCCAGCAGACTGCCCCAGTATCTGTCATCATCTCGGAAATCATCGGGAGGAGTTGAAATTCTTCGTGCTACCAATTTCGTCGTCCCCAGTCATCCTTGGTTTCCCCCGGTTGTGCCTCCATAACCCATCAATTGACTGGCGCACAGGTAATATTAAGTCTTGGAGTTCATTTTGTCTCGGCGTCTGTCTCCAATCAGTCGTTTGCTCGCCGTCCGTGCCCTTGGGGGCTCCAACCACCCCGCCCCCGACCAGTCTAGCGTTCGCTTCAAGTATCATGACCTTGGAGCCGTTTTTAGTAAGACCCAGGCCTTGTCCCCCCCCCCCCCCACTGGCCGTATGATTGTGCCATAAATCTCCGTCCCAGAGCTCCGCTTCCGTCTAGCCGGTTGTACAGCCTCTCTCCCCCGGAGCGAGCAGCTATGGAGGCGTATATCAAGGAATCATTAAGCTCTGGCATAATCCAGCCATCTTCTTCGGCAGTGGGGGCAGGATTGTTTTTTGTTGGCAAGAAGGACGGTTCATTAAGGCCATGTATTGATTTCAGGGAGCTGAACAACATCACCATTAAAGACAAATACACCCTTCCTTTGCTCAACACAGCTTTTGACTCTCTCCGGGGGGCGTCTTGGTTCACCAAGCTGGATTTCCGCAACGCCTACCATCTGGTGCGGATCCGCGAGGGTGATGAGTGGAAGATGGGGTTTCGGACCCCTAGTGGTCACTTTGAATATCTGGTGACGCCCTTCGGTCTAACCAATGCGCCTGCAGTGTTCCAGCGACTTATTAATGATGAGTTGAGGGACTTCCTGGGTGTATTTGTGTTTGTCTACCTGTATGACATTTTAATCTTCTCCAAGTCCTTAGAAGAACATCAGGTGCTTGTGAGGCGAGTGCTGCAGCAGCTGTTGGAGAATCAACTGTACGTCAAGGCTGAAAAGTGCGAGTTCCATGCCTCCAAGACATCTTTTTTGGGGTTTATCATCTCTCATAAGGAGATACTCCCGGACCCTGGCAAGATTAAGGTGGTGGTGGAGTGGCCAACCCCCTCCTCTAGGAAACAGCTCCAGCAGTTCCTGAGGTTTGCAAATTTTTACCGCCATTTCATAAAGGACTACAGCGTTTGGGCCCTCCCCTTGACGCGCCTCACATCAACCAAAGTGCCCTTTCAGTGGACGGAGGAGGTGGCTATGGCTTTTTCGGACCTCAAGAAACAGTTGTCTGAGTCCCCCATCCTGGTGAAGGTGGATCCTGCTCTTCAGTGTCTGGTGGAGGTGGACGCCTTGGATTCTGGAGTGGGTGCCGTCCTGTCCCAGCACTCCGTGATGGATGGCAAGGTTCGACCGTGCGCTTTCTTCTCCCGGCGGCTGTCCCTGGTGGAGCGCAACTACAGTATCGGTGACAGGGAGCTTCTGGCTGTTAAACTTGCACTGGAAGAGTGGCGCCATTGGCTGGGGGTGGGGGTGGGGGGGTCCTCTCAGCTGTTCGTGGTCTGGACGGACCACAGGAATCTGGAGTACGTTTGAATGGCCAAGCACCTGAATGCCCACCAGGCCCGCTGGTCCTTGTTTTTTGGGTGCTTTGATTGTACTATCACCTACCGCCCGGGGTCCAAGAACACCAGGCTGGACGCCCTCTCCAGGCAATTCGCCACTGATGTCTTGGGTCCTGAGGATCATCCCATCCTTCCTTCCTCTTGTGTTGTGGGTATCCTCTCGTGAGGCATCAAGGAGAAGGTCCGGAGGGCGCAAGAGACTGAAATGGACCGGGGCAGGGGGCCAGCGGGTAAGCTGTTTGTTCCTTCAGCCGTCCGGGGTGAAGTTATTCATTGGGCCCATTCCTCCAAGTTCACCTGTCACCCAGGAAGACGACGCATGGAGGAGCTCCTGAAGCAAACGTTCTGGTTGCCCTCTCTCCAAAAGGATGTCGGGGAGTACGTTCGTGCTTGTCCCCAGTGTGCCGCTGGCAAGTCTTCATCGTCTTCTCCAGCTGGACTGCTCCATCCTCTCCCTATCCCTTGCAGGCCATGGACCCATGTGGCGTTGGATTTTGTCTCTGGCCTCCCTCCTTCCAACAACCATACTGTAGTGCTCACCATCGTAGACAGGTTCTCCCAGGCTGCCCACTTTGTTCCCCTTCAGGGGCTGCCTATGGTCAGGGAAACAGCAGACCTGCTTGTTCAGCATGTGGTGAGGCTGCATGGGATCCCCCTGGATACTGTCTCTGACCGGGGGCCCCAGTTTATCTTCCAGGTTTGGAGGTCATTCTGCAATGCCCTTGGGGCTACGGTGAGCCTGTCATCCAGTTATCATCCCCAGTCTAATGGCCAGTGCGAACGGACCAATCAGGAGTTGGAAGCTGCGCTGCGGCGTGTGTCCACAACCAATCCAGCATCTTGGAGCCCACATCTGCCATGGGTCGAGTATGCCCACAACTCGACGGTTTCTTCGGCCATGGGTATATCCCCTTTCCAGGCCTCGCTCAGGTACACCCCTCCATTATTCCCTGAGGAGGAGGGTGACATCGCCGTGCCATCAGTTTGGGCGCACCTGAGGTGCTGTCGTCGGCTGTGGAGGGCGATCCGGGCTTCGCTGCGCCGCATGGCGGAACACAATTCCTTGGTTGCCAACCGCTGCAGGACTCCAGCCCCTTCTTACCAGGTGGGTTAGCAGGTCTAGTTGTCTGCCAAGAATATCAGTCTGAAGGCTGAGCCCAGAAAGATGGTGCAGCGCTTTATTGGACCTTTTGCCATCTCACGCATTATTAACCTAGTGTCTGTGCACCTAGCTCTACCCCCTCCCTCCGCATATGTCCCACCTTCCACTTCTCTCAAGTTAAACCTGTTTGTTCCAGCTCACTGTGTCCCCCTCCCAGGTCTCCACCTCCTCTGAGGATGATCAACGGCAGCCCGGTGTGGGGAATGACCGCCATCCTGGACGTCTGTTGCCGGGGTCGCGGCCTACAATACCTGGTAGACTGGGAGGGCTACTGTCCGGAGTGGAGATCTTGGGTGCGTCCTTCCTGCGTGTTGCTTAAGGACCTCATCAGGGAGTTCCACCGGGCGCACCCAGGTAGGCTGGAACGACCGCCGAGTGGCGTTCCGTAGGGGGGGAGTACTGTCGTGGTCTGCTCTGCTCATTGTCTCCAGCTGCACGCACACCTGCTCTCCATCAAGCCCTGGCCTATTTATGCCGCACTGCCCAGGCTTCAGTGCGGAGATGTCTCACTGTGCTCCAGACGAGCTTCATTTTTTTTTCCGGTTCCGCCGGACCGGTGGCGCCACACGAGTAGGCTGCCCATTGCAACAGCCTTTTTTTTATCTTCCTTCTTCTTTCTACACCTTTCACTCTGTATATATATCACGGACGCACGGATCGCCCCGGGGGTCTCCCGGGTCGGCGGACGGAGCCACGCTTTGCAGCGGGAGACGTTACAGCGGGGAGGAGCTAGTGCTAGCTAGCACTTGGCCGCCGCCCTGTGCTAATGGGAAACTCGACATACCGGGAGCTGTAGCGAAAACGACGCGGGTGCCGGGCTGGAGTTTAGGCGGCGTGCAAGAAATATAAGACAGAATAATAAAGAGCGATGGCAAGAACCAAGCAGACCGCCCGTAAAATCTACTGGAGGAAGAAGCCCCCCAGGAGACAGCTAGCCACCAGGGCTGCTCGGAGAGGCGCTCCGGCCACCGGCAGAGTGAAGAGGCCTCGCCGTCACAGGCCCGTGGCTCTGAGAGAGATCCGTTGCTACCAGAAATCCACGGAGCTACTCATCCGTAAGCTGCCCGTCCAGCGCCTGGTGAGGGAGATCGCTCAGGACTTCAAGACCGTCCTGCGTTTCCTGAGCTTCGCCGTCATGGCTCTGCAGGAGACCAGTGAGGCCCACCTGGTGGGTCTCTTCTTCGCTAAGGGGGTCACCATCATGCTCAAAGACTTTCAGCTGGCCCGCCGCATCCGCGGAGAGAGAGCTTAGACTTTCTGCTGCACATTCACCAACCAACCATAATGCTCTGCACTGTGTGTCTATATATATACATTTATAGTAATATGTACATATGTTTACTAGATGTTGTTTTTTCTTGCCTTCTGATTGTTGCTCTGAGTGTTGCTATCCCTGTGCTGTTGCAATCCTGGAATTTCCCCATTGTGGGACTAATAAAGGCTTATCTTATCTTATCTTATCTTATCTTATCTTATTTGCCATCCTCGACGTTCTACCACAGTCAATCGTTGTACTTGACCCAAGCCTGCTTCCACCGCTGTCTGAGAACCTCATCGGCTGCTCATGTAAGCCCATTCAATTCCCTTACCTTGTCTGCTAGTCCCCTGTGCACAGGCGGAGCTCCGTGGTGGCGGATTCTCCTTTCCTCTATGGCGGCGGACTCCTATCCATCTCTCCTATACGACACCTCCACTTCCAAGCCACACACCAGCAGGAGCTGCAACTTCACCAGAAGACACTGTCCTCCTGGCCGTAGCCACCATGCTGAACCTGGGCCAACTACCAACTCTCCTCACAGTAAGCCTCAGCATAAACTGTCCTCCAGCTGTAGCCATCACTAACTGTCCTTCTCTGTGTGTTCCCAGGGTTGCCAGGCCGTACAGTGTCCTGCTCTGTTCCCCGCAGTTCCTGCCTACACTTACACGCACGCACGCACACACTTACACGCTGAATAAACCAAATTGAATCTATTCTGGAGTCTGTGTCTCGTCACTGGGTCATAAACCATGTCACCCATAGAGTTTAGAATTAAGTTTAAAATCCTTCTTCTCACTTTCAAAGCTCTAAACAATTAGGCCCCTTTTTATTTAAAATATCTGATACTACCCTGTCATCCTAACAGAGCACTACGCTCCCAAAATGCTGGATTACTTGTAATACCTAGAACAGGGGTCACCAACCTTTTTGAAACCAAGAGCTACTTCATGGGTATCGAGTCATGTGAAGGGCACCAGCTTGACACACTCCTCTAAAATAACAAATTGTATATATATATACGTATATATATATATATATATTGTAGAGGATGCCTTTCACAAACGAGACTGAGTTTATTTCTCAGGGTTGGTTTATTGAGAGGTCACATCCTCCAACAGGGAACAGAATCTCAGAAAAGAGGTAGAACAATCATCCTTCACAGTTCTTATACCCTCCAAAGACACAAAACCCCCAACATCAAATAACACCCCCCCAACCCACAGTCCTTGAGCAAACATACAGCCCCCGAGGCTCCTTGGCGTCTCCATTGTCTCTCTCATCCTTCTAGCCTCCGGGGCTCCTGCTGGGACATTCTCTCCCACTTCCCATCTCCTAAAAGACCAACTTCACACCTCCCGTAGGTCTCTGCAGGGTCAGGTCCTCTTTGGCCATTGAGATGTGAAGCTTCCAGAATATGCACCGTCATGCCTACTAGGTATATATGGGTGAATATGAATGCCATATATGCGCCCTAAATATGCGCCCTAATATATGTATATATATATATATATATATATATATATACACTACCGTTCAAAAGTTTGGGGTCACCCAGACAATTATTTTGTGTTTTCCATGAAAAGTCACACTTATTTACCACCATGAGTTGTAAAATGAATAGAAAATATAGTCAAGACATTGACAAGGTTAGAAATAATGATTTGTATTTGAAATAATAATTTTTTCCTTCAAACTTTGCTTTCGTCAAAGAATCCTCCATTTGCAGCAATTACAGCATTGCAGACCTAACATGATTGCACAAGGGTTTTCTAATCATCCATTAGCCTTCTGACGCAATGAGCAAACACATTGTACCATTAGAACACTGGAGTGATAGTTGCTGGAAATGGGCCTCTATACACCTATGTAGATATTGCACCAAAAACCAGACATTTGCAGCTAGAATAGTCATTTACCACATTAGCAATGTATAGAGTGTATTTCTGATTAGTTTAAAGTTATCTTCATTGAAAAAAAGTGCTTTTCTTTCAAAAATAAGGAAATTTCTAAGTGACCCCAAACTTTTGAACGGTAGTGTATATAAATAATTATCAATAACTTAGAGTGGGTAACAGACAAGATCAATATTCAACACTTTATTTTTATTAATCTCAGCAATTGTTCAGATGATCACTTCTACATTTCATTAAAAAAATGTCCAGTTTTCACCAGTCCCTTTTAACCATAAAAAACTAAACCATTTTAATTCATGAACTATGTTGAACCATGTTTGAAAAAGTTATGCAACATTTAAGAAAAATCAACTTTCATATTAAATAAATCTTATCACATTTTTAACTGAACAAATCTGCTGCAATTCTGCTCAAAATCTGTTACATTTAATAAACACACTTTTGTGTGTTCTTCTTCACTGAAATTATATCCATTATATCCATTTATTATATCCATTATATCCAATTATATCCATCAAATATCCAGACAAAACATCTCCTGCCAAGTGCCCTTGTGTTCTCTTATTATCATCAACATTGCTTCAACAGCGCACACACATTGATCCATGAACTGAATAAAGATACACACACTGCTCTCTTGTGTCTTGTGAATCCCTGTTTTGCGTATGTGCATCGAGAGCTTTTTTTTTCCTTGTAATCATAATATTGATTTATTATGCAACGAGTATTATGAATCAATGATTTTTTTGCTCCTTCCTATTGTTCCTCGTATTATTCTTATTCTTATGCTACCTGTACCCTCTATCCTGTGGGCAGGCGCGTCCCCGATGCAGCCGTGTCACTGGAAATGCAGGTTCATTTTCTGTGTCAAGTCAAATTCTCTCGTATGTTATCAGTGATCTGTTAATGTACTTGGCAATAAATTTTTTCTGATTCTGATTCTGATTCTGATTCCATACAGTTCTTGCCAAGAATCATGCTGGAGTAATAACCAGCGCTGTCCTTTCATGAGAAGAAACTAAACAGCGCTGAGAGTGCTTATGTGCACGGTGGATCAGTGGTTAGCACCGCAGCAGCAGTTTACCCTCGGCCGCGGGGATCGTGGGTTCGATCCCTGCCCCCGGCCAACAGTGATCTGTGTGGAGTTTGCATGTTCTGGTGGTGCATGTTCTGGTTTTTCATGCAAAAACATGCAGGTTAGGGAGTTAAGAGGCGCTTGTGCATGCAGCGGCTGGTGGCTTGTCACCGGACTGCAGAACAAATCTGCCTACGGGTACAAGATAAGTCAAAAAAAAAAAGAGTGGATAGTGAAGTGTCGCTCCACATAGTGGCGCTTCGCCGTCGCCGCGCAAATGAAACACACGCAGCTTCCTTTCATGGTAGTAAAAAAGAACTCTTCCTCCTGCTCACTCGTCTTTTTTTTTGCCATGTTTTGGGGCTAGGAAACTGCACTCCGCTCACCATCTTCACTGCCCGCTAGCTTACGCTCCACAAGCGCGAAGTTTTTGTCATGCGCACAATACTGACCTTTGAACTAGGTCAGAGTCACCTTAACTTTACGTATAATAAACATATTTTCATTTTTTTTATTTTTAAGACATTGTCATTTTAAAATCTACATAAATGCAAGTGTGATTTTAAAAAATAGCGGCAGAAAAAATTACATCTTAGACGCAGCTCACTTGCGAGTTGTGCTATTTTTAGAACAGGCCTGCGGGCGACTCATGTGGTCCTTGCGGGCGACATGGTGCCCGCGGGCACCACGTTGGTGACCCCTGACCTAGAATCTCCAAAAGTACAATGGGAGACAGAGCCTTCAGTTATCAAGCTCCTCTCCCGTGGAACCAGCTGCCAATCTGGATTCGGGAGTCAGACTCGATCTCTGTTTTTAAGAATAGGGTTAAAACCTTTGTTTTTGATATAGCCTACAATTAGGGAGGGATCATGTGTCCCTGAACCCTCACTTAGTTATGCTGCTAATAGGTTTAGATAGCTGGGGGACCTCCAATAATTGCACTGGGCTTCACTCCTTTCTTCACTCTCAATGAAATATTTTTTTTTTCCTGGTCATTAACATCTGTTTGTTCTGTCCCATAGATTGAGTCCCCATCATGCTGTTTGCTTTCTACATGTCTGTTCTTTTCATCTTCTGTATCCCCTCACCCCCCAACCAGTCACAGCAGATGACTGCCCCTCCCTGAGCCTGGTTTTGCTGGAGATTTCTTCCTGTTAAAAGAGAGTTTTTCCTCTCCACCGTCTCCAGGTGCTTGCTCACAGGGGATCGCCTGATTGCTGGGGTCTCTCTGCAATTGTGGGGGTTTCCCCTACAGTTGAAAGTGCTATGAGATGACTGTTGCTGTGAAATGGCGCTATATAAAAAAAGTTGAATTAAATTGAATTGAATTTTGTTTCCTTTGTGGAAGATGGAAGCAGACGAGGCAATGAGCTGCACGATACACAAACTTTATTCCTCTTCCAACATAAAACACAGAAAAACTCTGTCTCTGAGTGCCTGAACAAACTCTTTTATACACTTCTATCCCTGTCTCCGGCACACAGGGTAGACACATTAGCATTCAGACATGAAAGACATGTACACACATTAACATGACATTGACCCACATGTCACAGAGCAGGTCTTGCTACCATACATTCTCACCCCCGCATCCTCAGGTGTGAACCTGGCGTGGAGGGGGCGGCAAAAGGCACATCTTTGTTTGTTTGGCTCTTCTCCCTTTCTCCATAAGCATCCCTAACTATCTTCTCCCCCACCAATCCCGTTGTCCCGGGTGGAGTGTCATGTGTATTGTGTCCACCACACATCCCCCCTCCCCACCAAACACCCAGAAGGGGCTCTAACCCTCTGGTGCCTTGGGCTTGAGCCGGCGCCCGTAATGGCTGTAACGTGGAGTCGCCGGACCGGCTGAAGTGTCTTGCTGTTGAGGTGGGCAGGAGACAAACTCGGCTTCCGGCTCGCAGTCCTGAGGAGGGGGAAAGGGTGGGGAGGGGAAAAACCTAGTCTGCTGCCAACAGTTCTCTGCAGGGGGAACACCAACTTGCGGAGCCACTGTAGGTGGGCGTCCGCGCTGTGGAGCTTGAGTCAACACCACCTGTTTGTCTGCCAACAAATAAGCAGGCTTAAGCCTGTCAATGGAGACAGTTTCCTTACGCCCCCCAAAGTCTAATACAAAATGCTTTTCTCCAGTTTCCAGTACTCTGAACGGTCCGTCATACGATGGGTGCAGCGGGGTTCTGTGTAAGTTGTGCTTAAAAAAATTAACTTGGCACTCTGCAAGTTCTTTGGGACGAAGGTGTGGGGAAAACAATGGTGCACCGGGCCCGGCACATTGGCCGGCCCTGTACCGTGAAAAAATTGCGCGGGCAGGACGGTTCAGGGTGCAGGGTTTTTCTGTAAAAATTCAGGATCCGCAGTGGCTGAGAAAATACGAGTTCTGCTGGGGAGGCTGCTGGATCCTCCTTAGGCACAGAGTGCAACCCTAACAGGACCCAGGGCAGGCGGTTGACCCAACTTGCATCCGTGAGTGAAGCTCTGAATGCTGCTTTAAGTGACCTATGAAAACTTTTGCATAACCCATTAGCCTGGGGGTTGTACACAGTGGTGCAGTGCATTTTGACCCCCAGGCTGTGGGCCATCACGGACCAGAGTTCCGAAACTTCCGAAATTGCGGAGCCCTGTCGGAAGTGATGTCTGACGGGGATCCAAACCGTGCAACCCAAGCTGACAAAAAAGCGTGAGCCACTTCCGTGGACATGGTGGAACCCAGCGGGACCACTTCAGGCCTACATGTGGTGCGGTCCATGATTGTCAAAAGGTGCGTAAAACCTTGTAACAGCGGGAGGGGTCCCACCAAATCCATGTGGACGTGGTCGAACCTCCTGGCCGGAATTTGAAATGGCTCGAGGGGGGCTCTGGTGTACTTGTGCACTTTGGCCCACTGGTATGCGATGCATGCTGCAGCCCACTCCTTCACATCCCTGTGTAAGTGCGGCCAGAGAAATTACGCCCCCACCAGTTTAAGTACGCACACCGGGGTGTGAAAGGGAGTGGACTGACTCAAAAATGTGGTGGCGCCAAGAGCTCGGAACCCCCGGGCGTGCCGACTGGTGGAGACGTTGCAGAGCAAGGGAAGGCACCCTTCTTACACCACCCTGCTCTCCAGTTTCAACCCTGTAGGCATAGACTGGAGTGCGCAAATGTCCGCGTCCCCCGTTTGCTCCACGGCCATGGTGGGGAAATCTATTCCCATGTAAACCGGGGAGACTAAAGCACGTGACAGGCAGTTGGCCACAACATTAAGCTTACCGGGTACATGCTTGATGTCAGTTGTAAATGCAGAGATCGTGGCCAAATGTCGTTGCTGCCGGGCCGATCACGGTTCTGAGACTTTGGACATTGCGTAAGTTAGCGGCTTATGATCAATGAACGTGGTGAACTTGTACCCTTCCAGCCAAAACTGGAAGTGGCATGTCGCCAGGTGCAGCGCCAACAACTCTCTGTCAAACGTACTGTAGTTGCGTTCGTTGTTGCGCAAAATACGGCTGAAAAATATGAGCGGCTGCCACGCACCGGAAACGTACTGCTGCACCACTGACCCTATAGCAACATCAGACACGTCAGTGGTGAGTGCTATCCGCGCTGAAGGGGCAGGGTGGGCTAGCAAAGTGGTGTTAGTGAGCGCTGTTTTGGCATTTTCGAAAGCCTGGACTCACTCGGGGGTCCAGTCAATATTTTTTTCCACAGGCTTCTTTTTTTCGAGTGCGGCGTACAACGGCTGCAGCAGCTGGGCTGCTCAGGGGAGGAAACTGTTGTAAAAGTTGGCCATGCCCAAAAATTCCTGCAGGGCCTTCACGGTCTGCAGACACGGAAAATCCGACATGACACTCACCTTATCATGCAGTGGAATCCCCTCCACCAAAATGCAGTGACCCAAAAAATCAATCACTGGCACATTGAACTGGCACTTCGCCGGGTTAACGATAAGCTTGTGCGCTTCCAAACTCTGGAAAACTAGTGTGAGATGGGCGAGGTGCTCCTCCTTGGACACGCTAGCCACCAGAATGTCGTCTAAGTTGACAAAAACAAAAGGCAGGTCATGGAGCACCGCATCCATCATTCTTTGGAAGGTTTGCGCCACGCCCTTTAACCCGAACAGCATGCGTCCAAACTCGAAAAGGCCAAAAGGAGTTATTACTGCTGTTTTTGGAGCATCCTCTGAGCACACCGGAACCTGGTGGCAACCGCGGACCAGATCCACTTTCGAAAAAACACACATTACGGCAAGGTGCATGGAAAAATCCTGGATGTGTGGGATGGGATACCAATCATGTTCTGTGGCGTTGTTCAAGCGCCGGAAATCGCCACATGGTCGCCACGACCCATTAGCCTTAGGCACCACGTGTAACGGGGATGCTCACGTGCTGTTGGGGCGCCTAACGATGCCCAGCTGCTCTAAGTTGGTAAATTCCTCGCTCGCACTGGCTAGTTTAACCGTATCCAGGCACCGAGGCCGCGCGAACACCAGCAGGCCATTTGTGGTTATGAAATGTTCAACCCCGTGTTTGGTTACCGTAGAAAAAAAGTTGGAACCGTGAGTGCTGGGAACTGTGAAAGTAAATTCAATTCAATTCAATTCAGCTTTATTTATAATGCGCCACATCACAGCAAAAGCCGTCTCTTGGCACCATAGTGCAGAAAAAAAAAACACACAGTCACAGAAAGACCCAGCAATCAGACGATCCCCTTTGAGCAAGCACTAAGCGACAGTGGAGAGGAAAAACTCCCATTTGGAAGGAAGAAACCTCTAGCAGAACCAGGCTCAGGGAGGGGCAGTCGTCTGCTGCGACTGGCTGGGGATGAGGGGATAGGGAGGATGGAAAGGACAGACATAAAGAACATAACAATAAGATGCCAGTGTGGTGGTTCGGTTAACCCCCACAACAGATAAGGACACTCAGCTCTCTTGTCTCTGTTTTTCCCGCTGCACTACTGAGATGCAATGTGCCATTCATGTATTTGTGATGCAAACATGCATGTATTGTGATGTAATGCGCCATTATCGTATAGTGTTCATGCGTCTTGTCCTTACTGTGCTTCTTCTGAGCATCTTACATATGTAGATGTGCTTTGAGGTAAATCTCCACAAACAGACTGGTCAAACACAGCGCTCGGCTAGAGCAAATAACAGAACAATGAAATGTGTATTAATGTCTACAGGCAGCCCCGTTTCGTCTGGCTCACCTCTGTGATGTTAATGGTTGCCTTTCATGCAAATGTCTCATGCCTGTCCTGTTATCTCTTTGATCAGACCAGCTGCTGTGAATGCTTTGGTGTATTGTTCTAGTTGGGTGTATATATACTGCATTGTAACCATGCTCTCATTCTCTCTCAATCTGACTTCAACCTCGGCTGCAGGACACAGACTTTGTGTCCTCCCCTCCTTCTCTGAGAGCCGTGGGCTCGCTCTCGGCGCGCATGCACGGCGCCGGGAGCGGAGCTTGTGACGGCGGTATGATAATAAACTCTACTTAAAACCTCCAACAACGCCGCTTTATTTCATGCCGCCGCACTGGTGACCCCTTGAAGACGCACACGCTATGTGCGACGCAGCCTTCTGATTTGGACGGCCACGCTGGCGAACCGACGCTGAAAAGAACGAGCGGCCAGCGAACGCAGCACCCGGACACGCACACGCTTTGTGCGAAGCAACCTTCTGAGCTGGACAGCTGCACTGGTGACCCATTCTTCAGGATGAGATCTGCACGTCTGAGATCTGCTCATCCACGCTGGACCGGCCGCGCTCGCAACTCCTCCACACGAGAGCGCGGGCACCTCGTCCCTTCTCCACGACGGCGTCCTCCATGGCCGGCGGAGAACGCAACGCGTGGACCTGAACGCAGCACGCCCGAGCCTGAGGAACAAAGATCGTCTATTCCCGCTCACCGCTCCAACGCATCTGCACGAGCCTGAGGGACAAAAGATCGTCTATTTCCTCTCACCGCTCCAACGCACCATGGCCAATCATGCAGCCACAGCTCAACGTGGATTTTTATCGGCGCCATCTGCGCCGATCTCCACCAAGTTTCTGCACCCTGACTCGCCACTCCAGCGGCCCACCCACGCACGGAACCCCCGCGCACTCACCGGGGAGTTACGAGGACGGCGCATTAAGCACGGGACAAGTAACGACGCCAGAGACCGCCATCGTCCTCCGCCGCTGCTCATAGAACCTTCAGGGCTGCTCGTTCACCTGAAGCAAGCACGCAGCTCGCCACTGGATTTTTTTAATGGTCTCAGCCACAGCACAAAGGGATTTCAGCCGTCAGCTGTTCCCGGGGGCTTTGGGGTTGCGCCTGCACCTAAAGCCAACACGCCAGTCCCTCTGCTTTTGTTTATTTTTTTCTTACAGCCGCTCCTGCTTTTCTTCATGGCCACGAGAGGAGTCAGAGACTAATTTTTCTTCTTGTGATCTCCGCACGCGCAATGGGACAGTCCCTCGACGTCGCGGAGCAGCAAGCAATTTTTGCGCGGCTAGGGATGATTTTACAGCCCCTGCCGGCACTTACTACCCCTCCCCTCCCTCCCCCTCCGCCTGCAGCGAGCTTCTCCCACAGCTTGCTCACACAGATGGATTATCGAGGTCTCGGCCCCCTGCCGCGCCCTCTGGGGGGGGGGAGCGTGTGGTGGTTCGGTTAACCCCCACAACAGATAAGGACACTCAGCTCTCTTGTCTCTGTTTTTCCCGCTGCACTACTGAGATGCAATGTGCCATTCATGTATTTGTGATGCAAACATGCATGTATTATGATGTAATGCGCCATTATCGTATAGTGTTCATGTGTCTTGTCCTTACTGTGCTTCTTCTGAGCATCTTACATATGTAGATGTGCTTTGAGGTAAATCTCCACAAACAGACTGGTCAAACACAGCGCTCGGCTAGAGCAAATAACAGAACAGTGAAATGTGTATTAATGTCTACAGGCAGCCCCGTTTCGTCTGGCTCACCTCTGTGATGTTAATGGTTGCCTTTCATGCAAATGTCTCATGCCTGTCCTGTTATCTCTTTGATCAGACCAACTGCTGTGAATGCTTTGATGTATTGTTCTAGTTGGGTGTATACGTATATACTGCATTGTAACCATGCTCTCATTCTCTCTCAATCTGACTTCAACCTCGGCTGCAGGACACAGACTTTGTGTCCTCCCCTCCTTCTCTGAGAGCCGTGGGCTCGCTCTCGGCGCACATGCACAGCGCCGGGAGCGGAACTTGTGACGGCGGTATGATAATAAACTCTACTTAAAACCTCCAACAACGCTGCTTTAACCGCTTTAACGCTTTAACGCTTTAACCGCTTTAACGTCAACCAACAGTCTGGATCAGATAACAATAGAACAAGAGTGGGGTTAAGAGACACAAAAACCCTCCTTAAACATAAGCTACTGTATATTAAAAAGGAAGGATTTTACCCTGTTCTTAAAAACAGAGATCAAGTCTGACTCCCGGACCCAGAGTGGTAACTGGTTCCAGAGAGAAGGGGCTTGGTAGCAGAAGGCTCTGCCTCCCACTGTACTTTTGGAGATTCTGGGCACCACAAGTAAGCCAGCATTTTGGAAGCATAATGCTCTATTAGGATGGTAAGGTAATATGAGATCTTTTATACATTGGGGGGCCAGATTGTTAAGAGCTTTGAAAGTAAGAAGAAGGATTTTAAACTTGATTCTAAATTCTATGGGAAGCCAATGGAGGGAGGACAGAACCGGGGAAATATGATCTCTTTTTCTAGAACCAGTTAAAACTCTAGCAGCAGCATTTTGAATCAACTGAAGATTTTTTCAAGATACTTTAGGACAACCAGATAATAGCGAATTACAATAATCTAATCGAGAGCTGACAAAGGCGTGAATCAGTTTCTCAGCCTCATTCAGAGACAAGATGCTCCTGATCTTGGCAATATTGCACAGATGATAGAAGGCGGTCCTAGAAACAGTTTTAATATGTGAATTAAAGGACAAATCTTGATCAAAAATAACTCCAAGGTTCCTTACACAACTGTTCAGAGTGAGAGTGGCAGCATCTAAATTAAGGGCATAATCTGAAAAGGAAATTCTAAGATGTTTTGGGCCAACAAAAATGACTTCAGTCTTATCAGAGTTCAATAGTAAAAAATTACAAGTCATCCAAGCTTTATTGTCCTTAAGACAGGCATCTAACTTGGCCAACTGATCACAATCATCGGGCTTCATTGATAGGTATAGTTGTGTGTCATCTACCTAACAGTGAAAATGTATACAGTGCTTTCTGATGATATTGCCTAACGGGAGCATATATAGACTAAAAAGAGTAGGGCCCAACACAGATCCCTGTGGAACTCCGTGACTGAGCTTAGAGCTGGAAGAAAATCCATCACTGACATGGACAAACTGAAATCTATCAGACAAATAAGATCTAAACCATTGCAACAGAGTTCCACTGAGTCCAACAAAGTGTTCCAATCTATCAAGTAGAATGGCATGATCAATAGTGTCAAAGGCTGCACTGAGATCTAAAAGAACAAGAACAGAGACAAGTCCATTATCAGATGCAGTCAGGAGGTCATTAGAGACCTTCACTAAGGCAGTTCCAGTGTTGTGATGAGCTCTGAACCCAGATTGAAACACCTCAAACAAACCAACTCCCTGCAAATGGTCAGATAATTGCACAGCAACAACTCTTTCCAAGATTTTTGAAATGAAAGGTAAAACTGGCCAAAAACTGTTTTGGCCAAAACTCCAGGATTGAGCGTTGTTTTTTTAAGTACGGGTTTAATTACAGCAGTTTTAAAAGCCAGTGGAACATAACCCAGAGTTAAAGAAGAATTAATGATAAGAAGAATACAGCTACCAATAATTGGGAAGATAATTTCAAATAACCTGGAAGGAATAGGGTCCAGAAGGCAAGGGTCCAGAAGGCAAGATGAAGGCCACCTGTCATAACCAAGTAAGCCAGCTATCATCATTATTCCCTGTATTGGTGTGGTGCCCGTTACCCTTCTCCCTCTGCTCTCTCCCACAGGGTTGTCCGGCTGTACGGCCTCCTGCCCCCGTGCCTGACGCAGACGCCACCACCAATACATTCTTATTCCACAGACACGCAGCCATACACTTCCTTGTTGCTAATAAAGCTGTTAAATCTATCCTGAGCCTGCGTGTGTGTCTCCTGGGCCGTGCATTATGTCAGTACGGCTTCAGCAGAGCGGCTCGGCAGACAGCGGGCTCGCACGCCATCTTTCCACCCTCGAGGCTCGGGTGGATTTAATAGCCCATCAGCAACAGGTGATATTAAATCAATTAATTGTCATTACTAACCGATTAGACCGCCTGGACCCCCAGCAGCCGTTCCCCTCGGCTCGTCCGGGTGGCGCGGCTCCTGCGGCTCCGGTGGCCGTCCAGCCCGCTCCGGGTGCGCCAACACGGCTCACACCAATCCCCACTCCTGCTCGCTTTAGCGGTAAGCTGAGTGGAGCTCGGGGTTTTATTATGCAGTGTGAGTCCGTGTTTCTTCGCGTTCCCGGGGATTTTCCCTCAGACCATAGCAGAATTGGCTATATAGGTAATCTCCTTGAGGGTCGTGCGCTTACCTGGGCTTACGCCATTATGGTGAAGCCCAGCTACGCCACCCTCACCTATGGCCAGTTCGTGCGACAGTTTCTGGAAGTGTTCGATCATTCGCGTTTGGACAGTGTCCAGGTCGACCGCCTTCTCGGACTCCAACAGGGGAGCCGATCGGCGGCCGACTACGCGATTGACTTCCGGGTTACCGCGGAGGAAGTTGGCTGGGAAGAGCGTGCGCTCTGCGGCATCTTCCTCCGCAGCCTAAATTCTGGTCTGAGGGATGAGCTGGCCGGACGGGATACCCCGGAGATGCTGGCGGAGCTGATTTCTCTCACCATCAGTTTGGATAACAGGCTGCGCGAGCACGCCTCCGAGCAGAAGCAGTCTTCTCGCTCGCGGGGCACCTCTGCACGCCTGCCCCAAGCTCGCCCCCTGGCGTTGAAGCTGCCGGAGGTCTCCGAGGAGTCGGAACCAATGGTGAAGGGCCGGACAAAGCTCCCCCTGGCAGAGAAACAGCGCCGTCGTGACCTGGGCCTCTGCATGTATTGTGGAGGTAGCCAGCACATGGTGGAGCATTGTCCGGAGAAGCCAAACGAGGTGGTCCGCGAGTCACTGTAGGGGGCCTCGCGGATGCTAATCGGTTAAATCCCCTCACACAATTGACGCTGCCCATCCGCTTCTGTCACAACCTCACTGGGCACCTCACACATGCACTGGTGGATTCAGGCGCGGAGTGTAGCTTTATTTCACAAAGCCTGGCAACCCGACTGGGCATCCATTGTCACCCCCTCGACACTCCTCTCGCCCTGGTTAATCTCTCCCGAGTTTCCCTGGGAAAAGTAACTCACCGAACATCCCCCGTCCCGGTGATCATCTCTGGAAACCATCGGGAGGATATCTCCTTCTACGTCCTGCCCACCTCAATAACTCCTGTCATCCTCGGATATCCCTGGCTCCGCCTCCACAACCCCGCCTTGGACTGGAAGACTGGGAAGGTGTCAGCGTGGAGCACTTTCTGCATGGGCACCTGCCTCCAATCCGTGGCCTGCGCCCCGTCCTCGCCTCCCACAGCTCTGGACACCACGCCCCCGGATCTCACCCTTGTGCCCTCAGAGTTCCACGACCTGGGTGCTGTTTTCAGTAAGTCCAAGGCGATGTCTCTGCCTCCTCACCGGCCCTACGACTGCGCCATTAACATCCGCCAGGGGGCGCCCCTACCTTCAGGACGCCTCTATAGCCTGTCAGCGCCGGAGAAGGAGGCAATGAACAGCTATTTGAAGGAGTCGCTCAGTGCCGGGATCATCCGACCATCCTTCTCTCCAGTAGGTGCAGGGTTCTTCTTTGTGGGAAAGAAGGACGGATCTCTTCGTCCTTGTATCAATTATCGAGCTCTCAACGATATCACGGAGAAGGACCGGTATACCCTGCCTCTTATGGATACTGCCTTCCACTCCCTCCAGGGGGCGACCTGGTTTACTAAGCTGGATCTCCGCAGCGCTTACCACCTCGTCCGGATCCGGGAGGGAGATGAGTGGAAGACCGCCTTCCGTACCCCAAACGGTCATTTTGAATACCTCGTGATGCCGTTTGGGTTGACCAACGCTCCAGCCGTCTTTCAGCGCCTCATCAATGACGTCCTCCGGGACTTCATCGGCCTGTTTGTATTCGTCTACCTGGACGATATTCTCATCTTCTCCAGGTCCAGGGATGAACACCGGGTCCACGTGAGGCGGGTCCTGCAGAGACTGCTGGAGAACCGTCTGTATGTCAAGGCGGAAAAATGTGAATTCTACGCCAAAACGACTTCCTTCCTGGGGTTCGTCATCTCCCATGACCAGGTGCTTCCGGACCCAGCGAAGATCAAAGCGGTGGTGGATTGGCCCACACCTACTTCTCGGAAACAGGTTCAGCAATTCATCGGGTTCGCCAATTTCTACCGCCGCTTTGTCCCGAACTTTGGAGCCATCGTCGGGCCCCTGACCCGCCTCACCTCTCCTAAGACCCCGTTCCGGTGGACTGAAGAGGCCGCTACGGCCTTCCAGGCGCTGAAGACGGAGTTCTCCTCCTCCCGGGTCCTCAGCCAGGTCGACCCCGCGCTGCAGTGCATTGTGAAGGTGGACGCTTCGGACACGGGGGTGGGGGTGGTGTTGTCCCAGCGGTCCCCAGCCAACGGAGTCAAGCGACCCTGCGCCTTCTTCTCTCGGAGCCTGTCCCCGGCGGAACGAAACTACAACGTGGGGGACAGAGATCTTCTTGCCATCAAGCTTGCCCTTCAAGAATGGCGTCACTGGCTGGAGGGGGCAGCCTTGCCTTTTGTGGTCCTCACTGACCACAAGAACCTGGAGTACCTGAGATCTGCCAAGCGTCTGAACGCCCGCCAGGCGCGTTGGTCCCTGTTCTTTGCAAGGTTTAAGTTCAGCATCACATATAAGCCTGGCTCCAAGAACGGCCTGCCCGACGCCCTCTCCAGGCAATTTGCCCCGGAGGCCGCAGAAGACGTTGCTCACACCATCTTGCCCAGGTCGTGCGTCGTGGGGGCTGTTTCATGGGACATAGAAGACAAGATCCAGAGGGCGCAGGAGTCGGAACCGGACCCTGGCGGCGGACCGGAGGGGAGGCTCTTCGTGCCATCTGCCGTCCGGGGGGACGTTATACACTGGCTCCATACCTCCAAGCTCACCTGCCATCCTGGAGCTTCACGGATGATTGACCTTCTCCAGCGATCCTTTTGGTGGCCAGGCCTGCGGAAGGATGCCGCCTGCTACGCCCGGGCCTGCCCCGTCTGTGCTACCAATAAGTCAGGTAACGCTCCCCCTGCGGGTCTGCTCCAGCCCCTGCCCGTCCCTGGCAGGCCCTGGTCGCACATCGCCCTAGACTTCGTCACCGGGCTCCCGGTCTCCAACAACTTTGACACAGTTCTGACCATTGTAGACCGTTTTTCCAAGCCCCTACATGGGCTCCCCTCAGCCTTGGAGATGGCGGACCACCTCATCCAGCACGTGGTCAGACTGCATGGAATCCCGGTCGACGTGGTCTCCGACCGCGGCCCCCAGTTCTCTTCGGATGTCTGGAGGTCATTTTGCAATGCCCTTGGAGCCAAGGTAAGCCTCTCCTCCGGCCATCACCCCCAGTCTAACGGGAAGTGTGAGCGGACTAACCAGGAGCTGGAGGCTACGCTCCGCTGCGTCACTTCATCCAAACCCACGTCCTGGAGTTCTCACCTCGCCTGGGTGGAGTACGCCCACAACACCTCTCGCTCTACTGCCATCGGGATGTCGCCCTTTAAAGCATCCTTGGGCTATGATCCACCTCTATTCCCCGCGCAGGAGGGAGAGTTGGCTGTCCTCTCTGTCCAGGCACATCTGAGGTGGTGTCGCTCCCTCTGGTCCACGGCGCGTAATGCGCTTTTACGCACGGCGGAGTGCAACAAGTCTACGGCGGACCGACATAGGAGACCTGCACCTGCCTACCAGGTGGGACAGCAAGTTTGGGCATCCACACAGGACGTTAACCTAAAGGGTGAGAGGAGAAAGCTGGCCCAACGGTTCATCGGCCCTTATCCCATAACCAGGATCATCAACCCGGTGGCTGTGCATGTGGCTATTCCCTCCTCCCTCCGCATCCATTCCACCTTCCACGTCTCCAAAATTAAACCGGTGGTCTCTGATCCCCTTTGCCCTCCACCTGCGGCGCACCCCGCTCCCCGGATGATTGGTGGCCATCTGGCCTGGACCGTCGCTGAGATCTTGGACGCCCGATGCCGGGGTCGCGGATTGCAGTACCTGGTGGATTGGGAGGGCTATGGACCCGAGTGGAGACAGTGGGTGCCTTCCTCACTGGTGTTGGACCGGTCACTCATTTCTGAGTTTCATCGAGCGCACCCGGAAAGACCATCGCCAGGAGGCGCTGCTAGAGGGGGGAGTGCTGTCATGACTCGCCGCTCATCAGCGGCGCCAGCTGCGCGCACACCTGCTCCTCGTCAGCGGCGAGGTATTTAATCCACTCTGCCCTGGGCTTCGGCCTGAAGCTGGCTCTCAACTTCGGCCCCTTTGCTTCTACGGATCTCAAACCGACTAGTGAAGATAGCTTGGGTAAGCTCCCCTTACCTCTCTCCTCTAGCCTTCCCCTGTGCACAGGTGGACATTCCCGGTGGCGGACTTCCTCACCTCGCCGTTGGTTCTACGCTGCTGCCACAGGTACTGCAGGTCGCTGTCTCCCGGGCCTCGCCCTTGTCGACGCCAGCCACCTGTCATAACCAAGTAAGCCAGCTATCATCATTATTCCCTGTATTGGTGTGGTGCCCGTTACCCTTCTCCCTCTGCTCTCTCCCACAGGGTTGTCTGGCTGTACGGCCTCCTGCCCCCGTGCCTGACGCAGACGCCACCACCAATACATTCTTATTCCACAGACACGCAGCCATACACTTCCTTGTTGCTAATAAAGCTGTTAAATCTATCCTGAGCCTGCGTGTGTGTCTCCTGGGCCGTGCATTATGTCAGTATGTAGCTGGTGTTTACATAGCGCAGAGCCCTAATGCTAAAGCTAATGCTAAGAAGGCACTCGGGGTACTGCACAATGCGATTAGTGAAATCCAAACTTCACACCCGGACAGTTTTGTGGTGGTTGCGGGAGATTTTAACCACACCAGCCTAAAGACTGTGCTCCCCAAGTTTAAACAATGTGTAGACTTTAAGACCAGAGGAGAGAATATGTTGGACTTAGTGTACACAAACACAGATGCATATAAGGCGATACCCCGCCCCATCTCGGCCTTTCTAATCACATGTCCGTGATGCTGCTGCCTGCCTACAAACCTTTATTGAAGCGCAGCAGGCCAGCAGTGAAACAAATTAGAATTTGGCCAGAGAGTGCAACCTCTGCACTGAAAGACTGTTTTCCGCACACAGACTGGGAGGTCTTCAAAATAGCAGCCTCCCAGGAAGACAAGACAGATTTGGAGGAGTATGCTGATACAGTCACCAGCTACATCGCGAAGTGCACAGAGGATGTCACCACAGTGAAGACCATCACTATGCGGGGTAACCATAAGCCCTGGATGACTGCAGAGGTGCGCTCGCTGCTTACAGCCAGAGATGCAGCCTTCAGAGCGAAGGACAGGATCGCCCTCCGCTCAGCCAGGTCTGCGCTCTCAAAGAGAATTAAGGCGGCAAAGCGCACCTATGCGGAGAAAATCCAGGGACACCTCTGTGACACTAGGAACACCAAGCAGATGTGGCAGGGAGTTCGGACACTGACGGGCTATAAGTCTAGGCAGGGGGTCGATGATGATGACGCTTCGCTTCCAGACAGGCTTAACGACTTCTTTGCACGTTTTGAAGCATCAAACTCGACAATCAGAGGGAGGGCTGGCCCTCTCCCACCATAGGTCAGACCAGCTTTTACCATCAACACAGCGGACACACGGAGGACCCTAACCAGAGTCAACCCACGCAAAGCTGCAGGTCCGGACAACATTCCGGGACGTGTGCTCCGAGACTGCGCGAGTGAGTTGGCGGATGTCCTGACTGACATTTATAACATCTCCCTGAGTCAGGCCATCGTTCCCAGATGCTTCAAGACCTCTATCATTGTACCGGTGGCGGAGAAACCAGTTGTGTCCTGTTTGAATGACTATCGTCCTGTTGCACTGACACCAATTGTGATAAAGTGTTTTGAACGGCTTGTCAAACCACACATTACAGCCTGCCTCCCTGCATCACACGACCCGCTCCAGTTTGCATATTGTTCAAACCGCTCCATGGAGAATGCTATAGTCACCACCCTACACTCTGTCATCACCCACCTGGACCAGAAAGACACCTACGCCAGACTCCTGTACATTGATTTCAGTTCAGCATTCAACCCCATTATTCCCCAGAGACTGATGGAGAAATTACTCCTTCTCGGTCTGAACACCGCCACATGTCTCTGGATCCTGGATTTCCTGACTGAAAGACCTCAGTCTGTCCAGGTTGGAAACAACATCTCCAACTCTGTCACGCTGAGCACTGGATCCCCTCAAGGCTGTGTACTCAGTCCACTGTTGTTTACACTTCTAACACATGACTGTGTATCCAGACACGAGGGGAACCAGATTATTAAGTTTGCAGATGACACCACGGTGGTGGGACTTATTCAGAGGGATGAGGAATCAATGTACAGGGAAGAAGTGAGAGACCTGGAGGGCTGGTGCAGGGAGAACAATCTGGTGCTCAACGTGGACAAAACGAAGGAGATGATTATTGACTTCCAGCGGTCACAGCCTGAGCATGTCCCCCTCAGCATCGGCGGCCGTTTAGTGGAGAGAGTGGAGAACATCAAGTTCCTCGGAGTGCAGATCTCGCAGGACCTGACCTGGAGCAAGAATTCCTTGGAGATCAGGAAGCGGGCTCAGCAGAGACTGCACTTCTTGAGGAAACTCAAACAGGTGTCTCTCCCCATCTGCATCCTCAGGACCTTCTACAGAGGTGTGGTGGAGAGTGTTCTGACATACTGCATTGCTACATGGTACTCCAGCTGCAGTATGTCAGACAAAAAAGCCCTGCAGAGGATAGTCAAGGGGGCTGAGAGGGTAATTGGAGTCTCCCTCCCCTCTGTCCAAGAACTTTTTCAGAACCGTTGTAGGAGCAGGGCACTGAACATTGTCAAGGACTGTTCTCACCCTCTGCATAAACACTTTGAACTTCTTCCATCTGGTAAACGATTCCGGAGCATCAGAGGCAGAACCACCAGACTGATCACCAGCTTCCTTCCACAAGCTGTCAGGATGCTGAACAGTTGACTCGGAATCTCTCATACACACTACTGCACCTACGGACATTTTGTATATTATTTGTGTATTATAGTTAGTTAGTTTTTTTTCCCAAGTATGTCTCAGGGATGTGTGAATGGATGGGGGGGTGGGGGTGGGGGTGAAGCTATGTGGGAGTGTGTCTTAAATCATGCTGCTTCTATTTATATGGATGCCGAGAGAAACGCAATTTCATCTTGCCTGCACTACAGTTGTATGTACAGCAATATGACAATAAAGTTTGATTTGATTTGATTTGATTTGATGTGAGAGTTAATGGTTGTCTGTCTCTCTGTGTTGGCCCTGCGATGGACTGGTGATCTGTCCAGGGTGTACCCTGCCTCTCGCCCAAAGATGCTGGGATAGGCTACAGCCCCCCCCGCAACCCGAAAAGGATTAAGCGGAAGAAGATGGATGGATCATGGTTTCTAATGGTAGAAATAAACTAAAAATAATGCTGTGTGGTGGTCAGTAGTAATAGTATAAACCAGTAGTAACTATTAACTTAATGGGAACTATAACAAATTCATTGCTTTCTTTACCACAAAATCATTTTCATTCTGGTATTACTCCATCAGCTTCTCCTCATGTTATTCATCCTGCTTCACCTGCTGTCCTGACAAGCTTTGTCCCATATCCCTACAAGAGTTTCATTAGGAGCATGAAGCCATCCTCACGTTTACTGGACTTCTTGCCAGGCTCTATTTTTAAAATGTGTTCCGTTCCATTGGCCTAGCTGTTTTGTCTTTAATAACTCTGTTGTCAGGTCTTCTTCCATCACACTTCAAACAAGCTGTTGTACAACCTCTTCTAAGGAAGCCCAGTTACAGCCCTACTCTCAGTGTGCATTTCAACCTTCTATGGTCAAGGTGGACTAACCTGTAATCTTTTTCACCCTAAGGTAAGGTAGACTCAACCTGGATTTGCCTCCAGATGCAGTGCAGACAGAGCCTTGCCTCCATCCCTACCAACTCCATTTGTGTTTTGAAGCGGCATGGATAAGACCAAGATTCAAAATACAAGACTGCATAATAATTATATAAAATAATCCAAGATCTCAAGAAAGACAAGAGTGAGACCAAGGACAACCGATTGCAATCACAACAAGGAATTCGAACATTGACTAGAACGGGACCTACAGCGGGGAAAATAAGTATTGAACACGTCAACATTTTTATCAGAATCAGAATCAGAATCAGCTTTGTTGGCCAAGTATGCACAACACATACAAGGAATTTGACTTTGGCTAAAAACTTGCTCTCGTTGTTCAGTTGGAGGATTTAAATAAGGATTCAATGACAACAGAGTATGTACAGTATGTACTTGCTTGTCATCTGCTTCTCTGAGACCTGGCTTAATGAGAACATTCCAGATAGCGCGATCAGCCTCGAGGGTTTCCAGCTGATTCGTGCTGACCGCGTCACAGAGCTCTCCGGTAAGTCTATTGGAGGAGGAGTGTGCTTCTATATTAACAACAGCTGGTGCTCTGATGTAACGGTGATTTCCAAACACTGTTCTCCCGCCCTGGAATTTCTTTTCATTAACTGCAAGCCATTCTATTCCCCGCGCGAGTTTGCCTCATTCATTCTCGTCGCTGTGTACGCCCCTCCTGACGCGGACACGCGCGAAGCTCAGCGCGTGCTCGCAGATCACATCCAACTTACGGAGCGGAACTTTCCAGACTCCCTGGTTATCGTGGTGGGCGATTTTAACCAGAGCAATCTGAGTCACGGGCTCCCCCGCTACAAACAGTGTATTAAATGTCCAACCAGAGGAAATAACATGCTAGATCACTGTTATACTTCAGTAAAGGACGCATATCGCGCTGTTCCCCGCGCTGCGCTGGGACTATCTGATCACGTGATGGTTCACCTCATCCCCACATACAGACAAAGACTGAAACTCACTAAACCTGTTGTGACCACCACAAAGAAACTGACCAGTGAAGCTGGAGAGAAACTGAACACATGCATGGAAATAACTGACTGGGGCATGTTTAAAAGAGCCACACATGATCTTAATGAGTACACAGACACTGTGAACTCATATATCAACTTCTGTGAAGAGCACATTCTCCCATCGCGCACCAGGATAAGATATTCTAATGACAAGCCCTGGTTCACAGCTAAGCTCAGACGGATCAGGAAGGAGAAGGAAGCAGCGTTGAAAAGTGGAGACAGGGACTGCTACAGGGAGGTCAAATATCGGTTTAACAGAGAGCTGAGGAGAGCTAAATCTGTATATTCTGAGAGACTCCAGCAGCAGTTCACTGCTAATGACTCGGCTTCTGTGTGGAGAGGACTGAGGCAAATCACCAACTATCGGCCTCAGGCTTCTAAAGGTCAGGATGACAAAGCCCTTTGTCAAAGACTGTCCCAACACTATGCCCGTTTTGACACCTCGTCAGCTGTGTCCAACTCACCCACTCCACCCAGCTCCTCTGCCTCCTCAGCCCCTAATTCATCAAGAGCGGTCCCCCCCCTCCTCCTCCTCCTCCTCCTCCTCCTCCCCCCCTCCCCTTGTCATCAGTGAGCAGGACGTGCACAGACAGTTCTCCAGACTGAACCCGCGCAAGGCCCCCGGGCCGGACGGTGTGTCTCCCTCCACCCTGAGACACTGTGCGAAAGAGCTGGCTCCTGTCTTCACAGACATTTTTAACACCTCTCTTAAGCAATGCCACGTGCTGACCTGCCTCAAATCCTCCACCATCATCCCTGTCCCCAAGAAGCCACGGATTACTGGACTTAACGACTACAGACCTGTAGCGCTCACCTCTGTAGTCATGAAGTCCTTTGAGCGCCTGGTCCTGTCTCACCTCAAGTCCATCACCACACCCCTCCTAGACCCGCTGCAGTTTGCCTACCGTGCTAACAGGTCTGTAGACGACGCAGTCAACCTGGCCCTCCACTCCATCCTGCAGCACCTGAACTCCCCGGGAACCTACGCCAGGATTCTGTTTGTGGACTTCAGCTCCGCATTCAACACCATCCGCCCCGATCTGCTCAAGGACAAGCTGTCCCTGCTCAACGTGCCTGACTCCCTCTGCAGGTGGATCACCGACTTCCTGACGGACCGGAGACAGCATGTGCGGCTGGGGAAGTCTGTCTCAGACTCTGTTAGCATCAGCATTGGATCACCCCAGGGCTGTGTACTTTCCCCCCTACTCTTCTCCCTTTATACCAACTCCTGCACCTCCTCCCACCAGTCTGTTAAGCTGATTAAGTTTGCGGACGACACCACCCTCATCGGGCTCATCTCCAACGGTGACGAGTCCGCCTACAGGGAAGAGGTGGCCCAGCTGGTGTCCTGGTGCAGCCACAACAACCTGCAGCTGAATGCTCTGAAGACAGCGGAGATGATTGTGGACTTCAGGAAAGTCACAACCCCCCTGCCCCCCCTCACCATCACAGGCTCTCCCATCACCTTTGCAGATTCCTTCCGCTTCTTGGGCACCACCATCACCCGAGACCTCAAATGGGAGCCAACCATCAGCTCCCTCATCAAAAAGGCCCAGCAGAGGATGTTCTTTCTGCGGCAGCTGAGGAAGCTCAAGCTACCCACCAAGATGTTAGTGCAGTTCTACACGGCCATCATCGAGTCCATCCTCACCTCCTCCATAACTGTGTGGTACGCAGGAGCCACTGCCAGGGACAGACTAAGGCTGCAGCGCGTCGTGCGCACTGCTGAGAAGGTGATAGGCTGCAAGCTCCCATCTCTCCAGGACCTGTACATCTCCAGGACCCGGAGGCGTGCTGGCCGGATCATAGCCGATCCTTCACATCCTGGTCACGTGCTGTTTACCCCCCTCCCCTCAGGTAGAAGGCTTCGGTCCATTCGGACTAAAACCTCTCGGCACATGAACAGCTTTTTCCCCTCTGCCATCAGACTGCTGAACACTAAGTGACTTTTGACTCTCGTGCACTATGTACAGCAGCTCAACCAGACTCATGTCATTCATCACTGTTTTTCTGTTGCATTATTGACTGCACTATGTGGTACTTCACATTATCTGCTACATGCTAATTTTTTAAACTGCCTTGACTAGTACTACTCATTATTACTAGTATTATTATTATTATTACTTATTATTACTTATTTTTCTACACTTATTGCACGTTTCTAGTCCTTTAGTTTTTTAGTTTATCCCTTTTTCTCATTATGTTTTTAATGTTGCAGCATGGCACCGAGACAAATTCCTAGTTTGTGTATCACATGAACAATGGCAATAAACCTGATTCTGATTCTGATTCTGATTCTGACAGTAAATTACAGTCTGTCCACGTTTCTATAAAAGGATGCAAATATATACAGGAATATATGCAGTTATTTACTCAGACTAACCACACTTTGCAGAAATATATGAAAAAATATACAGTCACACAGTATTTCAATGTGAACTCAGATTCAGTGATATAATGTGAATGAAGTAAAAAGCAGTGTGAGAGTTATGTGCAATGTAATAATGGATGAAAAGTCATGAGTACAGCAACAGGTAGGACTAGGTGAATGTTAGGAATTCATCAGAGTGATGGCTTGAGGAAAGAAACTGTTCCTGTGACGGGTGGTTTTGACCTTCAGTGATCTGTAACGACGACCAGAAGATAGAAGTTCAAACAGTTTGTGGCCGGGGTGTGATGGGTCAGCACAGATGTTTCCCGCCCGTTTCCTGGTTATGGACCGATATAAGTTCTCAATGGAGGGTAGGTCGGTACCAATGATCCTCTCCGCAGACTTAATGATCCGCTGCAGTCTGGTCTTGTCCTGTTCAGTGGCAGATCCAAACCAGACAGTGATGGAAATCCATTATCCATTCATTCATCCATCCACCCATCCATCTTCTACCACTTAATCCTTTTCGGGTCATGGGGGGTATTGTGTGGGGATTTGACCTTTGAGGCTTGCCGTAGCAAGCGCCAGGAGCACAACATGGTGATGTCAGGTGGGCTACTGCCAGTGTGTATACGTGCTACTCGTGATTAAAAAAAAGTTCAGTTTGTTGCTCGGCATAGAATGGCTCGCTCCTTTGGTACATAATATTTGACGACAGAGGATTAAACCATGGGGGTGTGCACAACACCACCATCTTCGTTCCTGGAGTCACCAGGTGTGCCAGCCACATGGTGGCGCCGCTGCTTTGAGGCTTTTGATGCCTATATCTTTGCAGCTGGCCTGGGCAGCACTGATGAAGAAAAATGGAAGACCGTCCTGATTCATTGTCTCGACAAAGGACAGCGAGTGCTTCACATGCTGGGTAGTATGGGCTCCTTGGACAAGTGTTTGTGCATGATGGACAAGTTTTTTGTTGATGAGTGTAACATCACGGCATGAAGATACAGATTCTTCGACCGCTGTCAGCAAGCGGGTGAGTCCACGCATCATTATCTTATGGACCGCCATAATCTAGTGAGCATGTGCGCCTTCGGGCCTTTGGAGGAAGAGCTAATTTATGACAAGCTAGCTTATAGCACGAGCAATGAGTGGATTAATGAGAAGCTACTACTAACGAAGGACAATATCGCGCTAAGTCAAGTAATGCAAATGGCTAGCCAAATCGAGTCTGCCACCCAGCTAGGGAAGCAAGTGCTTGCTAATGAACACCTATCAGTCAAAGTTCCCTCTCCACATCAGGCCGATAGCAACCCAGCAAGCTACTCGGGGCGGACTTCCACACAGAGGCAGACCGTGGCAGGAGCGGGAACCCAGATACTGTGTGGTGACTGTAGCTCTCCTCATCACCGGACGGACTCGTCCGGTGATGAGAAGAACCCCGCTTTTTCCCCCACTGGGGGGAAAAAGTGCTCCAACTGTGGTCGAGCTCATCACCTGGCTAGGGTTTGCACCACCGCAGATGACGCAGTGGATTTTGGACCTGTGGGTGTAGCCTTGGTATGTGTAGCAGGCGCCAAGAATTGGCCGCTAAAATAGCATGTTGTGCAGCTCGACAAAGTTGATGTGCCGCGTATGGTAGATTCGGGCGCTACAAAGTCCATATTGAGCGTGTCCACGGTAAGAAAACCTTTCCCAAAAAAGCATATTGTAGCTGGTGCCATTAACATGTTTGGCTATGGACATGCAAAGACTGGCATGGTGGGCACGGTAAGCTTACCTGTGGTGTGTGGGCCAAATACTATTCCAGCGTTCCCCTTTCAGGTTTCACGCCATGGGGCTGACTTGCTCGGTATTGACTTACTGGGGAAGTTAGGACTCTCCAACATAGACCTGACGGGCTCCACGGTGCTAACTGTTTTTGCTGGTTGGCGTGTTCGCTGGCCAGCGCTGTTTGCAGGCCTGGGCTGCATGGTGGCTTTCAACCACAGTCCGCTCATTGACCCAGGAGTAACCCCCTGCAACCTATAATACCTGGAGGGCCCCTGGAAGCACATTCAACTGGACATCTGCAGTGAGTTACACACAACACCCATGAAGAGGCATTTCCTATTGGTGGCTTATGATCTGTTCTCAAAATGGCCGGAGGTGTTGCCCACCAGTTCGGTCACAACCAACGTGGTCACCAGTTTCCTTGCTTCACTGTTCGCTAAGTGGGGGATTCCAAGCACCATTACAATGGACACCGGGCCACAGTTCATCTCTGGGGGCTTTGAGGCGTTTTTGAGTGAAAGGGACCTGGAGCACAACAGAACCACGTTCTACCATCCTCAGGCTAATGGGGGTGTGGAACGTTTCAATAAGACGTTAAAGAATGGACTACGGGCACACCTGGCGGATGGCTTCTCGTCCTTTGATGCCCTTCAGAACACGCTTCTTCATTATAGGGTGATTGCCCACACCATGACGGGGTGTTCTCTGGTGAAGCTCATGCTGGGTCGTGAATTACATCTGCCCCTGGATTAGCTGCGACCCCTCCTCCGGTGGATACGGAACCACCAAGGGGTCGGGTCCTCGAACAGCAGAGAAAGCTGAAGCAGCGCTTTGACAGGAAGCACAGGGTGAGGACTCATAGACTTGGTGTGCCAGACTGAGATAGGATCAGGCACCCCAACCATGCGCATAAGCTGCAGTCGTTCTGGACGGGACCACTGCAAATTGTGGCATTATAGCCGCCTCAGGAAATCTTCACCGACCCAGGATCCGGGGGCTCTGGTGGATGAGACGAACACTGGTTGGGACTTGACTGACAGGATACTGGGGGGCGCCCGGCTACGGACGACGGAGCCTGTGGCAGGACCTCCATCTGTGAGGCGCTCAGCGAGAAACCATCAGAGGCCAAGGTACCTGAAAGACTTTGTGGTTGGACTTGGCTAGTGAGGACATGTTGATCAATTTTCGTCGGCCTCCGTCGGTCTATGATGACCATGGAAGAGAATCCTAAACGTCTACTTTGCTGGAACAGCACCGCCTGTGGCTGAACAGGCCGATGCGCGAATGGCAGTCCCTGTCACACAGGTCACACTTGTGGGTGGTCTCCGTGCTGCTGGGTCTGTGGCGGTTCTTCCTGTGGGTCCTTTTTTCATCTGCTGCAGCAGTCAGTCTCTCTTCACCCCCCTTGAGCTGTCTGGTCAGGGTGCCTCTCCATTTGGAACGGTCCGTTGCAAGGTCCTCCCAGCGCTCTGTGTTGACCAATAGGTGACAGAATAATCCACCTCAACAAAGGGGTATGCTGGCAGTCCACCCAGATGCCCAGTTAGTTGTTTGTTTGTTTGTTTGTTTTTACTGAAAATATGATGTTCAAGTTTTCCTTATTTGTTTTGGGGTGTTTAATTTGCTAAGTTTTGGGGAGAGGTTTTTGACTGTTTGGTGTGGTTCTTCAGTTTGTGAAGGGGGGGAATGTTGTGTGGGGATTTGGCCTTTGAGGCTTGCCGTAGCCAGCGTCAGACGTACAACGTGGTGACGTAAGGCGGGCTATGGCCAGTGTGTATAAGTGCTACTTGTGACAATAAAGTTCAGTTCATTGCTCAGCATAGAAGAAGATAGCTGGAGCCTATCCCAGCGTCTTTGGACAAGAGGCAGGGTACACCCTGGACCACCAATGCCAATTCTCTCTCTAACAAGGTAGATGAACTGAGACTGCTGATGCGTTTTAAGGACCTCTCTTCCTCGGCTGCCCTCTGTTTTACCGAGACCTAGCTCAGGGAAGATACACCAGACAGCGCGCTGCGCCTCGAGGGATTTCAGCTGTTTCGTGCTGATCATGACACAGAGCTCTCCGGTAAATCCTCAGGAGGAGGAGTCTGCTTCTACATCAACAGCAGCTGGTGCTCTGATGTAACGGTAATTTCCAAACACTGTTCTCCCGCCCTGGAATTTCTTTTTATTAACTGCAAGCCATTTTATTCCCCGCGGGAGTTCGCCTCATTCATCCTCGTCGCTGTGTACGTCCCTCCCGACGCGGACGCGCGCGAAGCTCAGCGCGTGCTCGCGGATCACATCCAACACACGGAGCGGACTTTTCCAGACTCTCTGGTTATTGTGGTTGGCAACTTTAACCAGAGCAATCTGAGCCACGATCTCCCCCGCTACAAACAGTTTATTAAGTGCCCCACCAGAGGAAAAAACACTCTGGATCACTGTTACACCACAGTTAAGGATGCGTATCGCGCTGTTCCCCACGCTGCGCTCGGACTATCTGATCACGTGATGGTCCACCTCATTCCCACATACAGACAGAGATTGAAGCTCACTAAACCTGTTGTGAGCACTACGAAGAAATGGACCAATGATGCTGAGGAGAAGCTGAAAACATGCATGGAAATAACTGATTGGGGCATGTTTAAAGGAGCCACACATGATCTGGATGAGTACACGGACACTGTGAACTCATATATCCAATTTTGTGAGGAGAGCATTCTTCCATCGCGCACCAGGGTGAGGTACTCAAATGATAAGCCCTGGTTCACTGCTAAGCTCAGACAGATCAGGAAGGAGAAGGAAGCAGCGCTGAAAAGTGGAGACAGGGACTACTACAGGGAGGTTAAATATCGGTTTAACAGAGAGCTGAGGAGAGCTAAATCTGTGTATTCTGAGAGACTCCAGCAGCAGTTCACTGCTAATGACTCTGCTTCTGTGTGGAGAGGACTGAGGCAAATCACCAACTATCGGCCTCAGGCTCCTAAAGGTCAGGATGACAAAGCCCTTTGTCAAAGACTGTCCCAACACTATGCCCGTTTTGACACCTCGTCAGCTGTGTCCAACTCCCCCCCTCCCTCCAGCTCCACAGCCTCCATGATCCCTACTTCATCAAAGGCGCCCCCCCTCCTCCCCCCCTGCCCTTGTCATCAGTGAGCAGGACGTGCTCAAACGGTTCTCCAGTCTGAACCCGCGCAAGGCCCCCGGTCCGGACGGCGTGTCTCCCTCCACCCTGAGACACTGTGCGAAAGAGCTGGCTCCTGTCTTCACAGACATTTTTAACACCTCCCTTAAGCTATGCCACATGCTGACCTGCCTCAAATCCTCCACCATCATCCCTGTCCCCAAGAAGCCACGGATCACTGGACTTAACGACTACAGACCTGTAGCGCTCACCTCTGTAGTCATGAAGTCCTTTGAGCGCCTGGTCCTGCCCCACCTCAAGTCCATCACCACCCCCCTCCTGGACCCGCTGCAGTTTGCCTACCGAGCCAACAGGTCTGTAGACGACGCAGTCAACCTGGCCCTCCACTCCATCCTGCAGCACCTGGACTCCCCGGGAACCTACGCCAGGATCCTGTTTGTGGACTTCAGCTCCGCATTCAACACCATCCACCCCGCTCTGCTCCAGGACAAGCTGTCCCTGCTCAACGTGCCTGACTCCCTCTGCAGGTGGATCACCGACTTCCTGACGGACCGGAGGCAGCATGTGCAGCTGGGAAAGACTGTCTCAGACTCTGCTAGCATCAGCACCGGATCACCCCAGGGCTGTGTACTTCCCCCATACTCTTCTCCCTTTATACCAACTCCTGCACCTCCAGCCACCAGTCTGTCAAGTTGATCAAGTTTGCGGACGACACCACCCTTATCGGGCTCATCTCCAACGGCGACGAGTCCACCTGCAGGAGAGAGGTGGCCCAGCTGGCGTCCTGGTGCAACAACAACAACCTGCAGCTGAACGCTCTGAAGACAGTGGAGATGATTGTGGACTTCAGGAAAGTCACAACCCCTCTGCCCCCCCTCACCCTCACAGGCTCTCCCATCACCACTGCTGATTCCTTCCGCTTCCTAGGCACCACCATCATCCGGGACCTCAAGTGGGAGCCGACCATCAGCTCCCTCATCAAAAAGGCCCAGCAGAGGATGTTCTTCCTGCGGCAGCTGAGGAAGCTCAAGCTACCCACCAAGATGTTAGTGCAGTTCTACACAGCCATCATCGAGTCCATCCTCACCACCTCCATAACCGTGTGGTACGCAGGAGCCACTGCCAGGGACAGACTAAGGCTGCAGCGCGTCGTGCGCACTGCTGAGAAGGTGATCAGCTGCAAGCTCCCATCTCTCCAGGATCTGTACATCTCCAGGACCCGGAGGCGTGCTGGCCGGATCATAGCCGATCCCTCACACCCTGGTCACGTACTGTTTTCCTCTCTCCCCTCAGGTAGAAGACTTCGGTCCATCCAGACTAAAACCTCCCGTCACATGAACAGCTTCTTCCCCTCTGCCATCAGACTGCTGAACACTTAGTGACTTATTGACTCTCGTGCACTATGTACAGCAGCTCAACCAGACTCATGTCAATCATCACTGTTTTCTTTTTGCATTACCGACTGCACTATATGGTTCTCCACATTATCTGCTGCTCGCTAATATATTTAAACTGCTGACTAGTATTACTCACTCTTATTCTACACTTTATTGCATGTATAGTTTATTTCTTTTATTTTATCATGTTTAATGTTGCAGCATTGCACCGAGACAAATTCCTAGTTTGTGTACTACATGAACAATGGCAATAAATCTGATTCTGATTCTGATTCTGATTCTGACAAATCGCCAGTCCATCGCAGGGCCAACACAGAGACACAGACAACCATTCACTCTCACATTAATACCTAAAGACAATTTAGAATCCCCAGTTGATGCCAGTTAACCTAACGGGCATGTTTTTGGCCTGTGGGAGGAAACCAGAGTACCCGGAGTAAATCCACGCAGACACGTGGAGAACATGTAAACACCACACAGAAGGGTCACCGATGGTCGGGGGTTGGATCAAACCCATGATGGTAAGGGGTGGAATCGATCTCGTGACCTTCTTGCTGTGCTAGCACAATGCCAACCACTGCACCATCGAGCTGCCCAACACTTTTTCTCATTAAACATATTTCTAATGGATTCATTCTCCCGAGACTTTCACCAGATATCAGTAAGATAAGATAAGATAAGATAAGATAAGCCTTTATTAGTCCCACAACGGGGAAATTCCAGGATTGCAACAGCACAGGGATAGCAACACTCAGAGCAACAATCAGAAGGCAAGAAAAAACCAAGCAAGCAAGAGCAGCTAATATACATATGTACATATTACTATAAAATATATATATATACACACACACACAGACACACAGTGCAGAGCATTGTAGCTGGATGGAATAAATATATGAATATATGAACACACAGTGCAGAGCATTGTAGCTAGATGGAATAAATATGTAAATATATAAACACCCACAGTACGGAGCATTGCAGCTAGGTGGAATAAATATGCAAGTATATAAACACACACAGTGCGGAGCAATGTAGCTAGATGGAATAATATGTAGATATATAAATATATAAACACACCTAGTGCTGAGCATTGTAGCTAGATGGAATAAATATGTAAATATATAAACACACACAGTGCAGAGCATTGTTGCTAGATGGAATGAAACAGCATAACCGTCTACTTAGTTATCCTACATGGTATGATTATGTGCCCATACATATTCTCACCCTCCATAGCGACCGGTATGTTCCTAGTTGTATGCCGGAGGGGACCATTGTGTAAGTCTATTGCATCTTTTGCATTCAAAAAACTATTAGTTTGTTACGTCTTTTTGCTATCTCTGCGAGCAGCCCTGCTTAGGTTGTACAGTCTGACAGCCGTTGGTAGGAAGGACCTACGAAACCTCTCGGTTGTGCACCTGGGATGATGTAGTCTGCTGCTAAATGAGCTCCTCAGTGCATTCAGTATGTCCTGCATAGGGTGGAACTTGGACTCCAGCAGAGATGACAGTTTAGCCACCGTCCTTCTCTCTCCTATCTCCTCCATCGGATCAAGGCGCTGCCCCAGGACAGAGCTAGCTTTCTTAATCAGTTTGTTCAGTCTCTTCCTATCGGCTGCAGTAATGCCACTGCCCCAGCAGACCACTCCAAAAGTGATGGCTGATGCCACCACCGTGTCATAGAATGACTTCAGCAGCGCCCCTTGTACACCAAAAGACCTGAGTCTCCTCAGCAGGAACAGCCTGCGCTGTCCCTTCTTGTAGAGTGCATCAGTATTGTGTGACCAGTCTAGTTTATTGTTCAGATGAACACCCAGGTACTTATAGGATGTCACCATCTCGATGTCTGTTCCCTGTATATTTACTGGTACTGTGAGGGGCTGCCCATGCCTGCGGCAGTCCACCACCAGCTCCTTAGTTTTCCTCGCGTTGATCTGGAGGCAGTTCCGATGGCACCAGTCCACGAAGTCCTGGATAAGCCCTCTGTACTCAGCTTCATCTCCATTGGAGATGAGGCCAACGATCGCAGAGTCATCAGAGAACTTCTGTAGATGGCAGTGTGTTGTGTTGTGTGAGAAGTCCGCAGTATAAAGAGTGAACAGGAAGAGAGCCAGCACCGTTCCCTGGGGGGCCCCCGTGCTACTGATGATCGTGTCGGACACACAGTCCCGGGTTCTCACAAACTGAGGCCGGTTCGTGAGGTAGTCCAGGATCCATGATGACAGGTGCTGGTCCACCCCTGCGCGCAGCAGCTTGTCCTTCAGGATCATCGGTTGGATGGTGTTGAAAGCACTGGAGAAGTCAAAGAACATGATCCTCACCATATTCCCGGGCTTCTCCAGGTGGGACAGAGAACGGTGAAGGAGGAAGATCACCGCATCCTCCACCCCAATGCCATGCTGGTAGGCGAACTGGAGTGGATCCATCGCTGGTTCCACCAGGGGGCGGAGGTGAGCAAGGAGCAGTCTCTCCAGGGTCTTCATCAAGTGGGACGTCAAGGCCACCGGTCTGTAGCTGTTCAGGTCTTTGGGGTGGGAAGTTTTTGGTACAGGTACCACACAAGATGTTTTCCACAGCTGTGGTACCCTCCCCAGTTTCAGGCTGATGTTGAAGATATACGTCACAATCCCACACAGCTGGTCTGCACAGGACTTGAGGAGCTTTGCGCTGATGCCGTCCGGTCCCGGCGCCTTCCTCGCCTTGATCTTCCTCAGCTCCGTCCTCACCTGGGTCCTGGTCAGGGTCAGGATGGGGGGCTGTGTGTTGGGAGTGGGGGGGTGTTGGTGGAGTGGGGAGTGGGCAGCAGGACTTGATTTCTTTAGAGGCAGCAGTGGTTGTTGTGCAGTCAGGGGGGAGGGCGGTTGGTCAAATCTACTGAAAAACAGATTCAGGTTGTTCGCCCACTCCCTGCCCCCTGTGGCCTGGGGGGAGGTATTCTGGAGCCCCGAGATGGTTTTGAGGTTTCTCCAGACCCCGCTGATGTCGCTCTGTTGCAGCTTGTCCTCCATCTTCTTCCTGAAGCTGTCCTTGCCTTCTCTGATCTTTCTCCTCAGCTCCCTCTGTACGGACTTCAGCATCTCCCTGTTCCCTGACCTGAAGATCCTCTTCTTCTCTCTCAGAAGTGTTTTTATCTCAGGGTTGATCCAGGGTTTGTTGTTTGAGTGACGCCGTATGGTCTTGGTGGGAACGGATTTGTCCACACAGAAGCTGAGGTAGCCCGTGAAGGTGTGAATGAGGCCATCGATGTCCTCACCATGTGGATCGCAGAGCTGCTGTAACAACCCAAGTAATCCAGACATACAAAGAAATCAAGACAACTGTGTTCACAAAACAAGTCACATTTAATAAAGTGGAATGACACAGGAATGAGGGGAGAATGAGTTTGACAGACAGATAGGAGCAGCCCCTGCAGTGATGTGGACGTTGTACCAATCTGTGATGGTGAAGAGGTAGCTGAGCTCTAACGCAAAGCTGTGGATTTACTGGTCAATCTACGTTCCTACCATCACCTATGGTCATGAGCTTTGGGTAATGACTGAAAGAATGAGATCGTGGATACAAGCGACTGAAATGAGCTTTCTTCGTAGGATTGCTGGACTTATCCTTAGAGATGGGGTGAGGAGCTCAGTCATCCAGGACAGGCTCAGAGTAGAACCACTGCTCCTCCACTTTGAAAGGAGCCAGTTGAGGTGGTTTGGGCATCTGACCAGGATGCCTCCTGGACGCCTCCCACTTGAGGTGTTTTGGGCTCATCCCACTGAGAGGAGACCCCGGGGGCAGACCCAGGACACGCTGGACAGACTGCGTCTCCTAGCTGGCCCGGGAACATCCTGGTGTCCTCTCTGAAGAGCTGGAGCAGGTGGCCGGGGAGAGGGACGTTTGGGCTTCTCTGCTTGGTCAGCTTCCTCCATGACCCGGACCTCCAGAAAAGTGGTAGAAAATGGATGGATGAATAGATGGATGGACAAAATGACACAGGGAATAAGTATTGAACACACTTAGTGAAATTCATTTAATGTTTAGTAGAAAATCCACTGTTGGTAATAACAGCTTCTAGACGCCTCCTGTATGGAGAAACTAGGCGCAGGCATTGCCCAGGAGTGAGTTTAGCCCATTCTTCCATACAAACTGTCTTCAAATCTTGAAGGTTCCTTGGGTGTTTTCTATGAACTTTGATCTTCAGTTCGTTCCATAGATTTTCAATTGGATTCAGGTCAAGTGATTGACTGGACCATTCTAGCAGCTTTATTTTCCTTCTCTGGAGCCATTTGAGAGTTTCCTTGGCTCTGTGTTTGGGATCATTGTCTTGCTGAAATGTCCACCCTCGTTTCATCTTCAGCACCTTGGCAGATGGCAACAGGTCCTTATCAAGGATGTCTCTGTACATTTGTCCATTCACCTTTCCTTCAATTAAATGAAGTCTGCCTGTACCATGTGCTGAAAAATACCCCCCACACCATGATGCTCCCACCTCCAAACTTCACTGTTGGTCTGGTGTTTTTGGGCTGATGTGCAGTGCCATTTCTCCTCCAAACATGCTGTGTGTTGTAGCATCCAAAAAGTTCTATTTTGGTCTCATCTGACAAAACTATATTCTCCCAGTATTTTACTGGCTTGCCCAAGTGTTGTGCAGCAAACTTTAAATGAGCTTCAACATGCTTTTTCTTCAGCAATGGAGTCTTGTGAGGTGAGCGGGCATAGAGCCCATGTCGGTTGAGTGCATTACTTATTGTTTTCTTTGAAACAGCAGTACCTGCTAACTCCATTGGCCTTATGTATAAACGTTGTGCATGCACAAAAACACTCCATACACTGATTTTCACGCACACAGTGGGATGTATAAAAACAAACGTGACGTGAGACTCTGCAGGCCAAACCACAAAGTTTCCACCTGCGGTCAGAAGTTGCGGCTGTCCGCAAGATTCTGCTTGGCACTATCAAATTACAAAACTGCTGAAACTCACAGAATATGTTAAAATAATGTTTCCAGCTCAGTTAAATTGATTTGTCTATGAATTTGTCTGTGAAAAACATGATTATCATTACGTGATTTATGTCCATAAGTCTGCACATTGAATGCAGTGAAACCCAGATGAATAATAATTAATTGACCTGCCTCACTTATAAATGTGTCATTATGACCCCAAGGGCTAGCGTTGAATAAAAGGAGGACCATGGAGAGTTCCGGGCTGCCATTTACCCGGATTTCCTGGGACCCTGAACACATTCCCCCTGACAAACCAGGTGCTTCAGTTCCTTGATAGTAGAAATATAAAGGTAGAAGCTAATGCAATTTCAGCCTGTCATGCTTTACCCAGAAAGGATAATCAAACAAAGAAATCAATTGTGATGTGTTTTATGAACAGAAGGGTAAAGAATGACATACTGAGGCAGGCCACAAAGCTACGGGGAACAAAAGTTTACCTAAATGAACATCTAACAAAAACTAATGCTGAAATAGCACGGCAAGCACGGATGCTGAAAAGTCAAAATAAGATACAGGCAACATGGACAAGAAACTGTAGAGTTTGGATCAAACTAAATGGAACACCTGAGGAAGCAAAGAGTATAATAATCAGAGATCTTACTGACTTAAATAAATATAGATGAACACTGATGAAGAAAATTAAGAGACTATGATAATCCATATCCACACACACGGCAAAAATAGTTCTTTTGACATACCATGTCAATGTACTTTAAAAAAAACTAAACAAAACAAACAAAAAAACTTATGACTGACTTTAGTAGACATCAATTATCCCCAGTTGGATGAAGTCATTTGACACAAAGTGAGGAAATTCAAACTCTGAAAATATGCCATTATGCTGAACATAAACTACAAGAGATGGAGAATGATATTGATCCTGATAACCACTTTTTCAATAATATTCATAATCATTGTGAATATTACACTGCAAAGCAATTCAAAAGTCAAGTGCAACTAGATGATAAACTATCAATAATACACTTCAACAGCAGAAGTCTTAACAAAAACTTTCCACAGATTCAGGACTATTTAAAACAGCTAGACAGAAAATTTACAGCTATCGCAGTCTCTGAAACTTGGCTTAATGAAGAGCAGGCTCCCCTGATGGCAATAGAGGGATATCAGATGTTTCATATTAACAGATCTCAAAAAAAAAAAGGGTGGTGGTGTTGCACTGTATATTGATAACCTGTATAGGTGTAAGCTTGTAAATGGAATGTCCTTTGCACTACCAGGGATTTTGGAATGTGTTACTGTTGAGATCGACCAAGATAAAACAAAAAGTCTAATTATAAGTTGTATACCGGAGTGGTGGCTCAGTTGGTAGAGCATCCGCCCCACATCCGGGTGGCAGGGGTTCAAATCCCGGCCGGGTCATGCTGAAGACCATATAAAAGTGGAACTTCCTGCCGTCCAGCTTGGTGCTCAGCAATAATGGAATGGAGGAGGGAAATTTGTGACGGCGCCTTGCATGGCAGCGGCCCTCTGATTCTAATTCAATTCAATTCAATTCAACTTTATTTATATAGCACCATTTCACAACAACAGTCATCTCATAGCACTATCAACTGTAGGGGGGACCCCCACAGTTGCAGAAAGGCCCCAGCAATCAGGCGATCCCCTGTGAGCAAGCACTTGGCGACGGTGGAGAGGAAAAACTCCCTTTTAACAGGAAGAAACCTCCAGCAGAACCAGGCTCAGGGAGGGGCAGTCATCTGCTGCGACTGGCTGGGGGGTGAGGGGAAAGAGAAGAAGAAAAGAACAGACATGTAGAGAGCAAACAGCACGATGGGGACTCAATCTATGGGAGAGAACAAACAAATGTTAATGACCAGCAAAAAAAAAATATTTCATAGAGAGTGAGGAAAGGAGTGAGGCCCAGTGCATTACTGGAGGTCCCCCGGCTGACTAAACCTATTAGCAGCATAACTAAGGGAGGGTTCAGAAACACATGATCCCTCCCTAATTGTAGGCTATATCAAAAAGGTAGGTTTTAGCCCTATTCTTAAAAACAGAGATCGAGTCTGACTCCCGAATCCAGATTGGCAGCTGATTCCACAGGAGAGGAGCTTGATAACTGAAGGCTCTGCCTCCCATTGTACTTTTGGAGATTCTAGGTATTACAAGTAATCCTGCATTTTGGGAGCGTAGTGCTCTGTTAGGATGATACGGTAGTATCAGATCTTTTAAATAAAAAGGAGCCTGATTGTTTAGAGCTTTGTAAGTAAGAAGAAGGATTTTAAACTTAATTCTAAACTCTATGGGAAGCCAATGAAGGGAGGCCAGAACCGCAGAGATATGATCTCTCTTTCTAGTACCTGTTAAAACTCTTGCTGCAGCATTTTGGATCAGCTGAAGACTTTTTAAAGATGTTTTAGGACAGCCTGATAATAAAGAATTACAATAATCTAATCTCGAGCTAACAAAAGCGTGGATCAGCTTCTCAGCATCACTCTGAGACAAGATGCTCCTAATCTTGGCAATATTACGCAAATGATAGAAGGTGGACTTAGAAACAAATTTAATATGTGAATTGAAGGACAAATCCTGATCAAAAATAACTCCAAGGTTCCTCACAGAGCTATTAAGAGAAAGAGTAACTGCATCCAAACTGAAAGTTTGATTTGGAAAGGAATTTCTAAGGTTTTTTGGACCAACAAGAATGACTTCAGTCTTATCTGAATTTAATAGCAGGAAATTACAAGTCATCCAAGCTTTGATTTCCTTAAGACAGGCTTCTAACTTGGCTAATTGATTACTATCATTTGGCTTCATTGACAGGTATAATTGTGTGTCATCTGCATAACAATGAAAATGTATACAGTGCTTTCTAATAATGTTGCCTAGCGGAAGCATATATAAACTAAAAAGAGTAGGGCCTAGCACAGATCCCTGTGGAACTCCATGACTAAGCTTTGAGCTGAAAGAAAACTCATCATTTACATGAACAAACTGGAACCTATCAGATAAATAAGATCTAAACCACTGCAACGAAGTTCCATTAAGTCCAACATAGTGTTCTAATCTATCAAGTAGAATATTATGATCAATAGTATCAAAAGCTGCACTAAGATCTAAAAGGACAAGTACAGAAACTAGTCCATTATCAGATGCAATGAGGAGGTCATTAGTGACCTTCGCTAAGGCTGTTTCAGTACTATGATGGATTCTAAACCCAGATTGAAACTCTTCAAGTAAACCATTTCCCTGCAGGTGGTCAAATAATTGCGTAGCAACAACTCTTTCTAAGATTTTTGAAATGAATGGGAGATTAGAGATTGGTCTATAGTTAGCTAAAGCTCCTGGATCTAGCGTTGGCTTTTTGAGTAAGGGTTTAATTACAGCCGTTTTAAAAGCCTGCGGTACATGGCCTAAAGTTAATGAAGAATTGATTATATGAAGAATAAAGCTACCAATAAGTGGGAAGACTTCTTTAAATAACCTGGTAGGAATAGGGTCTAAAAGACAAGTTGAAGGTTTGGATGAGGAAACTATTTTGTCTAACTCACAAAGGTCGATTGGAGTAAACTCATCAAGACAGACATCAATAGAAGGAGTTGTAGTAGTTACAGTATTTAAGTTAACTGTGGGAAGAATCTGATTGATTTTATCTCTGATGGATGAAATTTTATTATTGAAAAAGATCATAAAGTCCTGACTAGTAAGCTCTAAGGGGATGCTAGGATTGACAGAGTCCTGACTCTTTGTCAACCTGGCTACAGTACTGAAAAGAAACCTGGGATTATTCTTGTTCTCTTCTATTAATGCAGAGTAATAACTCGTTCGAGCTTTTCTAAGAGATTTTTTATAAATTAAAAGATGATTTCTCCAAGCTAAATAGATTTCATCTAAATTAGTAGAGCGCCATTTTCTTTCTAATTGACGAGTCTTCTGTTTTAAGCTACGAGTTTCTGTGTTGAACCAAGGAGTTAAAAATCTTTGATTAGACTTTTTCTTTTTTAAGGGGGCCACCAAGTCTAGAGCCTGATGCAGAGAAGCTGAAACACTATCCACCATGTTATCAATTACAGAAGGAGCAAGCTGTCTATAGCTTATTTCCGTTGTGTTGACACATGGCATAGAGGAAACAATCTGCATAAATTTGGAAACAGCATCATCTGAGAGGCATCTACTGTGATAATATTTTTCTTTAGGAGCCAAATAGTCAGAAATAGTAAAATCAAAGGTTAACAGACAATGGTCTGACAGTACAGGGTTATGAGGAGACACTACAAGATTTTCTATTTCTATGCCATATGTCAGAACAAGGTCCAATGTATGGTGGAGGTAATGAGTAGAATTTCCTACTTTCTGAGAAAACCCAATCGAGTCTAATATTGAATTAAAAGCCACATTAAGGCAGTCACTATCTACATCCACATGTATATTAAAGTCCCCTACTATAATTATTCTATCAGATTTCAGCACTAAATCAGCTAAGAAATCAGCAAATTCGGATAAAAATTCTGAATAGGTTGATGGGGGACGATAAACTATGGCAAATAAAATTGGGTTTAACCTGGAATTGCTAAAGTGCCCAACACTGAGGACCAGGCCCTCAAAGGAATTATGACATGTTTTTTGCTTTACATTAACTAGTAATTTGGAATGGTAAATTGTTGCTACTCCTCCTCCACGACCAGAACTTCTGGGATTTTGACAGTTTAAATAACCAGAGGGAGTTGATTCATTTAAACCAACATAATCCTCTTGCCCTAACCAAGTCTCTGTAAGGGAAATTAAATCAATCTGATGATCAATTAACAGATCATGGACTAACAGAGACTTGGGAGTTAGAGACCTAATATTTAATAAACCACATTTAATTTTTAAATTATGAGGGGGAACAGAGGCCAAATCATTCAATTTAGAGGCTTTATGTTTAATTTGAGTTTTACCAATATTTTGCTTTATCACTTTGGGACGCTTATGCATTATATTTTTATTTACTTTGGAGGGAGCAGACAACGAATCTCTGATGGGGAAGACAGGGGCTAAGCTGAGGGGTGGCGGATGAAGAGGAGCTGCAGAGAGGCGTGTAAGACTGAGACTCTGCTTCCTGGTCCCAACTCTGAGTAGTCACGGTTTTGGAAATTTGGATAAAAAAGATGCCAGATTGTTAGATAAATGAGAAGCACCATCCAAAGTGGGATGAATGCTGTCTCGTCTCATAAGACCAGGTTTTCCCCAAAAAGAGCTCCAATTGTCAATGTAGCCCACATCATTTGCAGGACACCACACAGACAGCCAGCGGTTCAAGGATGACGAGCGGCTAAACATGTCATCACTGGTCAGATTGGGGAGGGGCCCAGAGAATACTACAGTGGCAGACATCGTTTTTGCAAAGTCACACACCGATTCTACATTAAGTTTCGTGACTTCCGACTGCCGGAGACGGATGTCATTAATGCCGGCGTGAATAACAATTGTGGAGTATTTACAGTTACTTTTAGCCAGCATTTTCAAATTTGACTCGATGTCGCCTGCTCTGGCCCCAGGAATACATTTGACTATGGCCGCTGGAGTCTCTAGGTTCACGTTTCTGACTACAGAGTCGCCAATGATCAGAGTTTTTTCCTCAGCGGGTGTGTCGCTGAGCGGGGAAAAACGATTAGAAACGAGAACAGGTTGGTGGTGTACCGGGGCTTTGCGACTAGGCTTCCTTCTCACCGTCACCCACCCAGTCTCCTCGCTGCTGAGGAGAGCCGGGGAACCGCTGACAGGGGAGCCTAAGCTAGCTAGCTCCGCTGCAGCTAATGGGCGTCCGTCGAGATTAACTGGCGCAGACGGTGTTTCAATGCAGCGGAGCCGGGATTCCAAATCAGACAACCTCGCCTCGAGCGCCTCAAAAAGACAACATTTATTACATTTACCGTTATCACTAAAAGAGGCAGAGGTGTAGCTAAACATCTGACAGAGAGAGCACACCAGAGGAGGAGAGGAAAGAGAGCTAGTAGCCATAGCTAGTGGCTGGAGAGCTGGAGAGCAAACCACACAGGCAGACAGCAAAACAGGAAGTGACGATACGTTACCACAAGGAAGTGACGATCCGTTCCTCTGTCCTGTCCTCTGTCCAATGTCAGCAGCTACACAGCAGCTACACTTGGGGTGTGTGTGATTTACACAGTAGATAGGTAAAGCACAATCTCGTTCTACTGTACATGATTGGTTGTACAGTTGAATGACAATAAAGGGTGATTTAATTTATATATAGCACGCTGGGAACTTGCATTGAGACATTCAGACATAAATTAGTCGAGCTGTACAATAATATTACTAGTAAGAAAATGGTAGTAATTTGTGGAGATTTCAATAACGATTTACTAAATCCACATCAACAAAATGTAATTACAGAGTTCATGAATTCTATGTACAGTATGAGTCTATATCCCACAATAACACATCCCAGTAGAATCACAGTTCACACTGCTACACTTATTGACTGTTACACCTCGCTCTCGCCAGTCATCAGCGCCAGCGGTGCACACACCTGCTCCTCATCAGCATCAGCCCATATAAACCCCTCTGCCTTCTGCTTTGGCCTGGAGTTGTCTGCTTGACAACGCTCCCAAATCTCCAGCGCCCGTCCGGTTCATTACCGGCCAGCGCATCGCTCTCCTAGCACGTAAGCTGCACTATTCATCTTACCGTCTCTCCAGCTTCTCCCCTGTGCACAGGTGCACAGGGGAGAAGCACCCCCGTCTCTCCCCGTCTCTCCAGGGCTGCGGAATTCCTCCTCCTCGCCTCTCCTCAGCCACACTCTCACCAGCACGTTGAGAGCGCGCAGCCGCGCTGTCCTCCAGGCTACAGCTGCATCGCCAATGCCAGCCACCTTCTCGCCTGCACGTAAGCAGCACATTGTGGTTATTTTCCCACAGGGCGTGTGATTGTAGCTAATCCCCTCCTCTGCTCTGTCCTCAGGGTTACCTGGCTGCACGGCGAGCTGTTTGACGCACGCTGTTCACCCTCACCACATCCACACTTCCATTCATGCACTCAAACACAACCTGTTGTCTGAATAAAATCCTTAAATCTTCCCGAGCCTGTGTGGGTGTTCTCTGAGCCCGTCATTATGTCATTGACAACCTGTTTGTTAATATTATTGATAAGAAAATAGAAAGTGGATTATTGATAAATGATATAAGTGACCATTTGCCAACCTTTGCACTTATCCATGGCCACATGGGGGCCAATACAGAAAATTTTTAAAAAATCGTTCAGATACAAATCACAAAATGCAATCAGTTCTTTTAAAGAAGACTTGCTGAAGCAAGACTGGACAGAAGTCTATGTATCAGATGTAAATGAAGCCTATGACACATTTTTAAACATTGTAACCACTCTTTATGAAAAATATTGTCCATTAGTAAAGAAAAAGCTTAAACATAAATTTGTCGATAAGCCACGGTTAACCAAAGGATTACAAAAGGTGTGTAAAAAGAAAAATTATATAAAGCTTTCCTCAAGAAAAGGACAAAAGAAGCAGAGCAGCGGTATAAAACACAAAAATAAGTTAACATATATAATAAGATGTAGTAAAAGAGACTATTACAGTAAAGAACTGGAGAAAAACAGAGACAATATTAAAAATACATGGACAATACAATATTCTTGGAAATAAAAACAGAAATATAAGCTACCCAACCAATTTGTCAAAAAATAATAGAACAACTCAGAGTGTGAATGCAGCGTCACCTGCAGATGAATTTAATAACTTTTTTTGTTAACATTGGTCCTAATTTGGCTCAAGAAATACCCATTACGGCACCTATAGGTGATACAATAAGCAAAAACACTGCTATAAAAGACTCCATTTTCATAAAGAACACAGACGAAAGAGAGGTCATTGAAATTGTTAAATCCTTTAAAAGTAAAACATCTATGGACTGTGATGGTATTGACATGCTCTTAGTCAAAACTATTGGACAAGAGTTGCAAATTAGCTAATAGCTATACACTCTTTGTGCAACACATCAGATTGATTGTCATTTGATTAATTGTCTATGTTTATTGCACTGTCCCTGTCAAATAAACAAATAATCTAATCTATTATTGAATGCTTAGTGAAACCACTGACGTGCATCTGTAACCTGTCTCTCCAAACAGGTATATTTCCCAATGCAATGAAAATAGCTAAAGTAATTCCGATATACAAGACGGGCGACAGAGGGGAACTTTCATACTATAGACCAATTTCACTATTGCCACAGTTTTCCAAGATACTTGAAAAAATATTCTATGAGAGAATTGACAACTTCATACTGAAGAATAATTTATTGTGTGAGCAGCAATATGGGTTCAGACACAAGAGGACAACTGCATTTGCTCTAATGGAATTTATAGAAAAAATATCAACTGCCGTTGAAAATAAAGAGTATTCAGTTGGGGTATTCCTGGATCTTAAAAAAACATTTGATACAGTGGATCATAATTTATTATTAAAGAAACTACAAAATTGTGGTATTGGGGGGTAGCACTGTCCTGGTTATGTAGTTACTTAAAATAGATATCAGTATGTACTGTATGTGTTGATAACAAAAACTCACAGTTACTGAAGGTTACTTGTGGAGTCCCCCAGGGTTCAGTTTTGGGGCCATTGTTATTCAATATGTACATAAATGATATATGTAAAGTTTCAGAAAAAACGGATTTAATATTCTTTGCCGATGACACTAATTTATTATGCAGTGGAAGCAATTTGGAACAACATTTGGATACACTCGGAAAGGAATTAGGAAAGCTTAAACTGTGGTTTGATTCAAACAAATTAACGCCCAATTTAAGTAAGACAAAATTTATAGTTTTTAACAACCATCACAACAACTTAGTATCTAAACTCAGTGTAAATGGTGTAGAGATTGAAAGGGTATCTGAAACTAAATTTCTTGGAGTAATAATTGATAATAAACTGTGTTGGAAGTCACATATTAATTATATTAAAGGTAAAGTATCTAAATCAATCGCAATACTACACAGAGTGAAATATTTGCTGAATCAACCCACATTATATACTTTGTATCATTCATTAATACTCCCATACATGACATATTGTACTGAAGTATGGGGAAATACATATAAAACAAACATATATCCAGTCTTTATGCTTCAGAAGAGAGTTATTAGAATAATAAAGCAGCTTACAGGGAACCAACAAACCCACTTTTTCTTAAATTAAAAGCTCTCAAGTTGAAAGATCTGGTTGACTTTAAAACTGCAGTAATAATGTTTAAAGTGAAGAATCTATCACTGCCCGCAAATATCCAAAAGTTGTTCCAAATAAGGGAGAAACAATATCATTTCAGAGGAACATGTATATTTCAAAAACCTTCAGTGAGAACTACCACCAAGCAACACTGTGTTTCAGTGCAAGGAGTCAGATTATGGAACGATTTTGGACCTGAATTAAAATCATGTACAACGCTTGGACAATTTAAACAAAAACTAAAGGAAGAAATACTCCAAACATATATATAAGATGACATGTAAAATCACATAAGGATTGTCATATCCAGTCTGCGTTGTGTTGTAGCTTAGTTTTTTTGTCACATTTTGTCTTAGCTTTGTTCTGAATTGTAATCGCTCTTGTTCTGTTCTTTTGAATTCTTGGATGGAATATGGGTGGGCAATATAAGCTGCGGCTTCAGCCATCACCCATTTCAGATAACCTATGTTGAACTGTATAATCAGAGGAGTTATTGTCTAATTTGACCTTGTTGGATTTTCTTTCCCCCTTTGTTATATTATTCTGTTTCTTTTTGTAATCTTTACTTTTAATCTATCCGAAATAAAGATTCATTCACATTCACATTTCAGCCTCCTCTGACCTTGGGAAGTGGGTTGGGGAAAACCGTTATAACCCCTGTTGTCTTTGAGTTCTTTTGACCCGAAGACAACAGGAGGATCCCCAGCGCAATACATGCTGTACCTTGGAGGTTATAATTTGGAACTAAAAGGCCTTTACCCACCACCCTTGACTCATTCTCGGGCGCCATCTGGTGGCAGAGGCCATGCACCACATATTGACAGAGTGGCCTAAAACCCGCTTATTGACTGCAAATATAAAAGTAATCTTTTTTATGGAGCACCTTTTATATTATGTAATTTACTCTCATGATTGACTTTACATTTAATAATTTTGACTTTATATCACAACCATTGTCATTTATATCAGGATTAGGTCTGGTCCCAAAATGTAGTTTTTTTAGAAAAACATGTTTCTTTTAGTTTTTTAGTATCTTAAATGTAAATACAACACATTATATTAAATACACATTTTTTTGGATCATCTAGTGAATGAAATAATGGCAGTACTTTAATGTTTTCATGAGCCCCCACAACTATTATGAGGGTTCAGCTCCCACATAACTCAGTATCTGTGTTACAATCTAGGGCCAGCTGAACATGGTGAAGGAAGTGAAATGGAGACTTAATAAACATTAAACTTTATTTATTGCTATACAATCATGTGAAAAAATTAGGACACCCCATTAAATATTCAGTTCTTTATTAAGAAATGTTCATGTTTCTATGTCTAACCTTGTTTTAGTTTTTATTTGCATTTTTTAACATTTATTTTAGCCATTGTAAGTGAGAATGAATGTGGAGGTGTCCTTAAAAAAGATGGGGGTGTCCTAATTTATTTCTTACTCTTTGTTTAGAAGTACATTTTACAAAAAATGTGAAAAAACTTGAATTCCTTTTTAACTGTTTAGTTCTATTGTGTTAATCTCCCAGTATTTTTTAACATTGATATTAAATATCCATATGTCCAAATATGCTAAAAAAAAAACCACCCAGCCTTATACAGGGGGTCCTAATTTTTTCACGACTGTAGCATCTTTCATCCAACAAAGTGCATCTCAAAGTGCTTTACAGTTAGAAACAATTCCAGATAAAACACAAACCAAATGATAAAAAGACAAAGAGACCCCCCCACCCCCACTCTCATCCAAGACATCCATCCACCTGACCCCCAACCCACTCCAGAGCCCACCTCCTCCCAACCTGCCCTCGCCCCCACACACAAGTAATAATAGGCATAGTTAAAATATGGCTGAGGTCTGAGGACCAGAGTGAGGAAACGCCATCATAGGGGGACCGTCAGCACCAGGAGCCGGTCTCAGCCCACAGCTGCAGAGACACCGCCACAGGGGCCACCCCGGCCCAGGCAGACAGAGGAGTCCACACCACAACCAAGAGGCTGTGACTGGACTCCCCCATCTCACCAAGTCAGGGCCACCACCACAACAGCATCCCCACCGCCAGTGAAAATTACAGCTCCCAGTGCAAGGAGCCCCTCATTGAGGAAACACGAGAGCTAAATATAATGCAAGATAAGATAAAATAAAATACAAGAATAAAATAAAAAAAATACAAGAATAAAAATAAATAAAAAGAGAATAAAATGGTTAAAGGAATAATAAATATACCCATACACACACACACACACACACACACACACACACACACTCACATACACCAACCCCCCCCCCCCCCCCCCCCCCCTCCACACCCCCCCCCCCCCCCCCCACCTCTCTGCAGCCCTGAGGTCCTCTGGCAGGCCGTTAGATGTGGGCTGAAAAACTCAAATGATGCCTCACCGTGGGTTTTTGTCGTAACATTAGGTGTCATTAAAAGGCCAGTACCAGAGGGCCTCAGGGTCTGTGAGGGACGGTGTGGTAAAAGCAGATCAAATAAGTAAGACAGACCAAGATCATTAAGAGTTTTATAGACTAATAAAAGAACTTTAAAATCGATTCTATAACTCACAGGGAGCCAATGCAGCGATTCTAAAACTGGCGTAATATGCTCTCTCTTTCTGGTCAGCATCAGCACACGAGCTGCTGAATTCTGTAATAGTTGTAAGTTACTCATCGTCTTTTTAGGAAGACCAGAAAGATTCAAAGATTATATTTGTCAATATTACTGTACGTACAAGACATACAGGAGAATTGAAATGGCATTCCTGTCTCTTCACTGGTGTGCACTATATTAAAAAAAAAAAAAAACAGAAATAAGGCTGCAAAAACAACAGCAGTCTATACAGTCATGCAACCCATAGTGCAAATGGCGACAAAAGATAGACCCAGACCTTCCATAGCGCAAATAAATGGTTAACGATGATTAAACCCAGCAATCCTATATACAGAAGTCTATAAGATAAGATAAGATAAGATAAGCCTTTATTAGTCCCACAACGGGGAAATTCCAGGATTGCAACAGCACAGGGATAGCAACACTCAGAGCAACAATCAAAAGCAATAATACGATGAATCCATCGCTCTCACCTCAATGGCTGGGTAACCACCCAACCATGTTCTTGAGGATGATGGCCAGCACTTATGCTTTGCAAGTAGAATAACTGAGCCTTGTGGCATGGGCCCATGGTGCTTTCTTAGGGTCATCAGGTGGGTACCCTCCTTCATCAGTGTTTCGTCAATTAGCCCACAACACCTCCAAAGGGCTTGACAGCTAGCCCCAGCGTCCTAAGGCAGCCCCCTCGGCCCCATGGGTTCCACCACCACTGCTCTAAGGTGTTTCCTTTGTGCCCGATGGGTTGTTCCAACGCTCGCAGCGCTTCAGCCACAGCCATCTCGATGCTGCCTCGGCTCGCTTGGTGATATTAGCCACTAGCCTTCTTCTATTACAACCTTTAATTCCAAGTCTGGACAGTCCACTCCAGAGTGACTGCCCAGGAAATCCTCGGCAACCCACTTCCACTGGCAAGTTCCACGCCCGCCATCCCCTCTGCTGACACTCGTAAATGAGGGGTTGGTACTTCCCAAGTTTCCTCTCATGGGCCTCCTCCATCCTCTCCTCCCATGGCACAGTCAACTCAAAAAGAACCACCTGTTTCGATGCTCTAGACCATAAAACTATATCTGGTCTGAGGGTTGATGATGTAATCTCCTCTGGAAACTTAAGTTGCCTCCTGAGGTCAACTCTCATATCCCAATCAGCAGCAGATGCCAGGATTCCTACACTTGTTTGTGCCCTACTAGCTGATTTCCCTGCCCTAACAAACCTAATCAGGCGGGGCCCTGTTATCTTGGTGGCGTTATGGGTCTTCCTCCTCTCCACCTCCAGACCTGCAGCAAGCTCAGACAATATCTGATCATGCCTCCATCTGAACTTGCCGTCCACCAGACTAGCTTGACATGATGACAACACATGTTCAAGACTTGCCGGCTTTCCACACAGCATACAACCTGGATTCTCAGCCAGCCCCCAACGGTGGAGATTTACCGGTGTTGGCAGGACATCGTATGTGGCGCATAAGAGGAACTTTATTCGCTGGTCCTCCATGCCCCACATATCCCTCCACCCCAATGACCTTCCTTGAACACCTGTCCAACACGTCCACCTCCCCTGACTATTCATGGATGCAGCCCTGGCTTGTCTACCCTCCTCCTCCATCATGCGAAGCTCTTCTTGGACTAGACTACGGCGGCCATTGATATCTGCCTCCCTCCACCTTGCCCTGGTTATGACTCCTAGGCCTAGCCGATCTTGATTGACTGTCCCCACAATGTCCTTGTGGCGTAACCTTTCCTCTGCATCTGCCACTGCCTTACTTGCTACCCATTTTCGTCCTGTGCGGATGGTAATATCTGCTTGATGCACAAGTCGATCCCTGCTGTCACGCAGCATTATCACCTGCCGGGCTTTGGCCACCTTAAATTCTTCAATGACCGATGTAATTGGGAGCTGCAGTTTACTTCCTGAGCTATACAGGCCAATTGAAGAAAAACTTTTGGGTACTGACAGCCATCTTCGGAGAAAGGTGTTAATCCGCCTTTCCAGGGCTTCGACTGTTGTTAATGGCACCTCATACATAAGCAGTGGCCAAAGGAGTCTTGGAAGTACTCCATGCTGGTAGCCCCAGAGTTTAAATCTTCCAGGGAGCCCACTCCTGTCCAAGATTCGCAGCCACCCCTCAACTTGTCCAAGCATCTCCTTCACACTTTCTCTATCATTCAGTTCTGCTCTATACCATTTACCCAAGCTCTTAATGGGTCTCTGGCTAACAGTGGGGATAAGTTCTTCTCCAATCCTAAAACGGGACCGGTCCTGGATGCATCCTTTCCTTAGCACGAGACTCCGTGACTTTGATGGCTTAAATTCCATCCTAGCTCCTGTAATAATCTTGCAAAGATCTTCCAAAATCCACCGCCCCTCTGGAAATGATCTTGCAGTTATTGTTAGATCATCCATGAATGCTTTAACTGGAGAATGCTGAATACCACTTGCCAAAACTGCACCTCTTCTCGGCTTCTCCACTGACTTGACCAAGAGGTTCATTGCAGCTGCAAACAGAATGGCTGAAATTGTGCATCCAGTGACAATACCTTTCTCCAACCGCTGCCAGCTGGTGGTAAAGCCCCCACAGGTAAACTGCATCTTAAAGCGATTAAAGTACTCTTGTAAGAGATGCTGAACTTTACCTGGGACATGGTACGTTTGTAATGTGAGCTCCACCAGTTTGTGGGGGATGGTTCCATATGCATTGGATATATCAAGCCACAGAACTGCAAGATCTCCATGATTGTACTTTGCATCCTGGATTATTTTTGAGATGACACTTGTGTGCTCCACACACCCTGGAACTCCTGGTACTCCCCCCTTCTGAACGGAAGTGTCAATATACTCGTTGCTCACCAAAAAGTTTGTGAGCCTCCTTGCCAAAATTCCAAAGAATATCTTCCCTTCTACATTCAGAAGGGAAATGGTGCGGAACTGTTTAATATCAGATGAGCTTTCCTCTTTGGGGATAAAACACCCTTCTGCAATGAGCCACTCGTCTGGAAGATGATTTGCCCTCCACACCACCTTCAACATCTTCCAAAGCCTCCTTCTCAATCTCTCACACTGTTTGTACACCTTGTATGGGATCCCATTAGGTCCTGGTGCTGAGCAAGCCCTTGCCCTTTTCAGGAAGTCACTGACCTCCTTCCATGAAGGTTCTTGCTCAATGAACATGGATGTTGGCTCATTAAGGGTCATCAAGGCCTCCTTAATCTCAAGTAAAGATGTAATACCCGTAGTTGCAAGTTCATTGCAGTAGTGTAGGTGCAGACAGTAACAAACAGGATTGTGACATAACGCACGGCTCAGGAGACGCACACACACAGGCTTAGAGTAGTTCAAAGAGTTTATTAACAGCAGGAGTGAATGAGTGTGTGTCTGCGGGATGCAGATGTGTTGGTGGTGGCGTCTGCTTCAGGCACAGAGGCAGATGACCGTTTGGCCGAGCAACCCTATGGAGAGAGCACAGGGAGAGGGTGACGGGCATACACCAACACAGGATGAATTATGGCAAGAGAAGATCTTACTTGAGTTGTCAGGATAGCTGGCACAGCAAGGGGAACGTAGCCCGGGAGACAGCCACCTGGAGAGCTCCGTGCAGCGGCGAAGGATGGGCGATGGAACGGAGATGTCCGCCGCCGGGGAATCCACCTGTGCACAGGGGAGCAGACTGGAGAAGGAGGTAAGGGTTCTTACCCAAAATAGCGATGCTGAAGAAAGGTATGCTCACAGCGGTGAGGAAACGAAGTCTGACGGCTTCAGGCCGAGCCTCCGGGCGAGGCGGCTTTTATCCCTCGCCGCTGATGAGGATCAGGTGTGTGAGCAGGTGGCGCCGCTGATGAATGGCGCGGCGTGACAGATTGCACATGATCAGTATTGCAATGACAGACAGCAGCAGATATGGCATTTGTGCAAATGGTTGCAGTTAAAGTGCAGAGACATACAGCAGCAAATGTATTACTGTTGGTGTGCCAGTCTTTCTGTGTCAGCAGCTAGTAATAGGTAGGTATAGTTAAAACATGGCTGAGGACCAGAGTGAGGAAACACCATCACAGGGGACCGTCAGCACCAGGAGCCGATCTCAGCTCACAGCTGCAGAGACACCGCCACAGGGGCCACAGAGCATTGCAATAACCAATGTGACAGGAAATAAAAGCATGCATTAGCATCTCTGTGTTTTCTCGAGAGAGAGAGAGAAATGGGCAGACTCTGGCTATATTCTTCAGATGATAGAATCCAGTTTTAAAAGTATTATTAATATTCAGAATAAAACTATGCTCAGAGCAAAAAACAATGCCCAGGTTTTTAACTTGTTTTGATGGAATAAGAGACAATGTTTGTAATTTTGGTAAAAGTTTCTCTCTCTGAGCTTCAGGACCAATAACTAAAACTTCAGTTTTGTGCTGGTTGAGCTGTAGGAAATTCTACGCCATCCAGGACTTAATGTCTAAAATGCAGTTAAAAAGGACATCAATTCATGCTGGGTCATCAGGAGAGATGGAAATGTAAAGCTGGGTATCATCAGCATAACAAAAATAATTCCGCGTCTCCTGATGACATTGCCTAGTGGCAGCATGTACAAATTAAAAAGAATTGGACCGAAAATCGAACCTTGAGAAACACCACAATCCATGTTGTATCTTTTTGATGAGTGTTCACCCAGGGTAACATAAAATTCTCTGCCAGTGAGGTAGGATTTAAACCAGCTATAAACAGTGCCTGAGAGGCTGATCATATTGTGCAATTTGTTTAAAAGAATATCATGGTCTACTGTGTCAAACTGTGTCAAATGCTGCGCTTAAATCCAGTAAGACCAGGACCGAGAGCATGTTCTTGTCAATATTAATTGTAAGATCATTTAGAACCTTGATCCGGGCCGTCTCAGTGCTGTGATTTGACCGAATCCAGATTGAAATGGTTCATACAAATCATGAGTTTTCACAAAATCATTTAACTGGTTAAAAAACTACTTTCTCTAAAATTTTACTTAAAAATGGCAGGTTGGACACTGGTCTGAAATTGTTCTTCAGTGTCTAAATTATTTCTCTTAAGAACAAGCTTAATATGGCCGTCTTAAAAGCACTAGGAAAAACTCCTGTCTGAAGAGAATAATTTAAAATGTCAAGAACATCAACTAAAAAGCTGCAAATGGATTTAAAAAATTATGTAGGAATTGAATCTGAAAGGCAGGTTGCTGGTTTTAACTGGGAGATAACTTTCTCTACCACCTTAGCATCAACCAGGTCAAAACTGTCGAGTGTTTCCCCACAGAGAAACAAAGGTTCAGCTGTATTAAAAGCAGTAGGTTGAAATATACTAATAGCTGACCTTATAGTTTCTATTTTACTGCTGAAGTGAGCTGCAAAGTCCTCACATTTGGAGTCTGTAGACACCCTTCTAGACATTTTAAAAACCGGGTTTATTAACTGATCAATTATTGAAAAAAGAGTTATTGTCATGGCGGCCTCTGGGCCGTCATTAGTGTCATTAGCCCCAGCTGCGCACAGACCAACAGGTGTGAATCAACGGCTGTTAAAAGCCAGTGTCGCTGACAGCCCGGCACGGAGTCGTCTGTCTTCCTCAACGGAGAATGAACCTGCACTCCGCTCTCTGGTCTCGTCAAGAATATCTCTTGTCTCGTCTGGAACTTTGTCTGTCTCGTCAAGAACTTTGTCTGTCTCGTCAGGAACTTTGTCTGTCTCGTCTGGAACCTCGTTTGTCTCGTCTGGAACCTCGTTTGTCTCGTCAAGAGCTTCACTTGCTGGATCCAGGAACTCTTCCCAGCGTCAAGCAAGTAAGCGCACCATTTGCTACTCAACGCCTAACCTTTACCCCTGTGCACAGGTGGACCACCTTGGCAGCGGACCTGCGTCCCCAGCTGACGGGGTAACGCCATCACGTCTTCGTAGCGGCTCGCTACCACCACGCCTACCGGTACGTCTTGCTCCTCAATTGCCAGAACTATTATTGTATCAATTACAGGAGTATTGGCCAACGTTATCGGTGGAATCACTGTCATCAGCATCAGCTGTGTCGTCATTGCCACTGTGTGTGGAGTCACTAACCTCGTCTTTGTCTGCATCATCATCTGTATCATCGTTATCCCGGTCTGTGGAGTCACAGCCGGCGTCATCGTCAGGATCATCGTCATCCCGGTCTGTGGAGTCACAGCCGGTGTCATCGTCAGGGCTGTCATTGTTACAGCCGGTGTCATCGTCAGGGCTGTCATTGTCACAGCCGGTGTCATCGTCAGGACTGTCATTGTCACAGCCACGGGTGGTAACCCCAGCACGGTCACGGACGCCTTCACCTCCACGCTGCCCGGCCGCTGGAACTCAGCAGAGCGAAGCCAGTGCTGCTCTCAAGTAAGCCTTGTTATCTGCAGCTCTTTGCTAGTGTGGAGCATTAGTAATTTGTCTCTGCTTATCTGTTCCAGGGTTGCCGGGTCTCCGTCCAGGTCGCTCAGCTCCAGTGACCAGAACGATATCCTCGCACTCACACTCGCATTACACTCACTCACAATTAAATAAAGATTATTGTCACTATCTGCTCGTGTCAGTGTCTGTCTCCTGGGTCCTAAAACATGTCAGTACGACTCCGTCACGAAGACCCAGCGGACAGTTCACTGTCGCGCCAAATCAACACTCTTAGCGCCTGGGTAGATTTATTTGCACACCAACAGACAGTAATCTTTAATCAGCTATCTGTAATAATTGGTCGGCTGGATCGTCTGGAGGGACACCAGACGTTTCCCCCCACCGCAGACAGTTCTGCCCCTGTGGGCTTAGCATCTGGACAAACTAACATCTCCTCGTCTTCTCGCCTCACCCCTATTCCCACCCCTGCCCGGTTCAGCGGAAAACTCGGGGAAGCTCGTGGATTCATATTACAGTGTGAGTCCATTTTTCTTCGTGTTCCGGGGGACTTTACTCTTGATTCAAGCCGGATTGGCTACATTATAAATTTGTTAGCAGGAAGAGCTTTGGACTGGGCGTATTCCATTAGGGCGAAACCAAGCTATTCCCTGCTCACTTACCAGGAGTTTGTGAATGAATTTTTGTCTGTTTTTGATCATACGGATAGAGGTGAGGTGTTGACAGAACGATTGCTGAGCTTACAACAGGGAAAGAGATCAGCTGCTGATTACGCCATTGACTTCCGGGTCCTGGCTGCAGAGATTGGGTGGGGGGAGCCATCATTATGTGGTATCTTTCTACGTAGTCTTAATGATGAGTTGAAGGATGAGTTAGCGACACGGGACAAACCGGATAATTTACGGGATTTGATTGCCCTAGCGGTTAGTCTTGATAGCAGATTAAGGGAGCGGGCGGCTGAACGGCGTTCTACTTCCCGTTCGGTTAAACCCCACCCTCGCCTCCCCAACTCTCCTCCTCTCGCTCTATCTGCGTCAGAGGAACTTCAGGTTCAGCAAGCTATAATCAGTGGCCGGTCTAAAGTGTCAGCAGCAGAGAAACAACGCCGCAGGGATCAGGGCCTTTGTTTCTACTGTGGGAAAGAGTCACATGGGGTTTTTGAATGTCCCAATAAGTTAAAAAGGGAGGGCCCGTGGATCAGAGTAGGGGGATTCACGGGCAATAACTCTAAAGAGCCCCTTACTTGTTGTCGATTACCTCTTAGGCTCATCCATTTACATACAGAACACTCCACATTGGCGTTAGTAGATTCTGGAGCTGAGCAAAATTTTATTTCTAGAGACCTGGCAACCCGAATGGGTCTTAGCTGTCAGACTCTAGATCCCCCTGTCAAACTGATCACCTTGTCTAAAGCGTCGTTGACTACTATTGCTCATCAGACGGTTCCTGTGTCAGTTATTGCATCAGGAAATCACAGGGAGGAAATTCAGTTTTTTGTTCTGCCTGTTTCTTCTTCGCCCGTTATTCTGGGGTACCCCTGGCTGCGCCTACATAACCCCACTATTGATTGGCAAGCTGGGAGAATAACGGCATGGAGTGCGTTCTGCCTCAGTGCCTGCCTTCAATCGGCGGCATGCGCCCCATCCGTCAAGGTGCCTCTGCCTGATTCATCGCCACCGGACTTGTCCAAGGTGCCAGAGGTCTATCACGATTTGGGGCTAGTATTTAGCAAGTCTCGGGCATTGTCCTTACCCCCTCATCGCCCTTATGACTGCGGGATCAACCTGAAGGCTGGGGCCCCTCTACCTGCTAGCCGCCTGTACAGCCTGTCAGTCCTGGAGCGCGAAGCTATGGACACATATATTAAGGAGTCCTTGGCTTCTGGTATCATCCGCCCGTCGTCTTCGGCAGTAGGTGCTGGATTTTTTTTTTTTGTTGAAAGGAAAGACGGTTCTCTACGCCCCTGTATCGATTTCCGGGGATTGAATGAAATAACTGTGAAAGACAAATATACCCTGCCTTTGATGAACACTGCTTTTGACTCCCTCCAGGGGGCGTCCTGGTTTACTAAATTGGACCTTAGGAATGCCTACCATCTAGTGCGCATAAGGGAAGGAGATGAGTGGAAGACGGCTTTTCGGACCCCCAGCGGACATTTTGAGTACCTGGTAATGCCGTTTGGGGCAACTAATGCTCCAGCCCTGTTCCAACGTCTGATAAATGATGTACTACGGGATTTCCTGAACTCGTTTGTTGTTGTTTTTCTCGACGATATTCTCATTTTCTCCCGCACACTAAAGGAGCATCGAGTGCATGTGCGCAGGGTACTGCAGCGCCTCCTGGAGAATCAACTGTTCGTGAAGGCTGAAAGATGTGAGTTCCACACTGACCAAACCTCCTTCCTTGGGTTTGTTATAGCTCGGAACCAGGTGATCCCTGACCCAGCCAAGGTCAAGGCAGTTGTGGATTGGCCTGCACCGACCTCCAGAAAGCAGCTTCAGGGGTTCTTGGGGTTTGCTAATTTTTATAGGAGGTTCGTGCCTAATTTTGGCAATATTGCCCGTCCCCTGTCTGCTCTTACTTCCCCTAAGATCCCGTTTTGTTGGCGTAAGGAGGCAGCTGAAGCATTTGAAAGACTTAAGAGGGAGTTCGCCTCGGCCCGAGTCCTTACTCAGGTGGATCCGAAGCTGCAGTGCTTGGTGGAGGTGGACGCTTCTGATTCAGGAGTTGGAGCGGTACTCTCCCAACGGTCTCCCGAGGACGGTAAGATTCGCCCTTGTGCTTATTTCTCTCACCATCTCACTTCTGCAGAGAGGAATTACTGCATCGGAGACAGGGAGTTACTGGCAGTAAAACTCGCCTTGGAGGAATGGAGACATTGGCTGGAGGGGGCTGCTCAGCCGTTCGTGGTTTGGACGGATCATCGTAACCTGGAGTACCTCAGGACGGCGAAGCGCCTGAATGCACGCCAGGCTCGCTGGTCCCTCTTCTTCGGCTGTTTTAACTTCTCCATCATGTATCGGCCGGGAAGTAAGAACGGTAAGCCGGATGCTCTCTCTCGGCAGTTTGACACTCCATCCTCTGAGGACCAGGAGACCCCTATCCTGCCGCCTTCCTGCGTCGTGGGCGCCCTGTCCTGGGGAATCTGCAAGACGGTTCGCCAGGCTCAGAAGACAGAGCCGGACCCCGGGGGGGGGGGGGGCAGGCCGCTTGTTTGTTCCACGCGCTATCCGGGGCAAGGTGATTGAGTGGGGTCATGCTTCCAAGTGGGCCTGTCATCCTGGAGTGGGTCGGACCGTGGATCTCCTTCAAAGGACCTTCTGGTGGCCAGGGTTACGGAAGGACGTTGTTAATCACATCCAGGCCTGCGCTCAGTGCGCCACCAGGAGGACTACCCAATGTAATATCCAGGTGGCCAACCGGCATAGGAGACCCGCCCCGGACTTTAAGGTGGGTCAGAAGGTCTGGTTGTCAACCCGGAATATTTGTGTACCGGCCGAGGAACGGAAGCTCACGAAGCGCTTCATTGGCCCTTACACTATTAATCGTATTATTAACCCTGTGTCTGTGCGCTTGTCTCTCCCCTCTTCGATGCGTATCTGCCCCGTTTTTCATGTCTCCCAGGTCAAACCATACGTCTTGGACCCCCTGTGTCCTGTTCCAGCGGTTCCCGCGCCCCCGAGGATGATCGATGGCCATCCGGCCTGGGGGGTGACTGCTGTCCTTGATGTCCGCAGGCGGGGTCATGGTCTTCAGTATTTGGTGGACTGGGAGGGCTTTGGACCGGAGGATCGCTCTTGGATTCGCCCAGCGTTGATCTTGGATAAACAGCTGATTAGCGATTTTCATCGGGCGAATCCAGGTAGGATTGGGCAGATGCCTGGAGGCACTGCTAGAGGGGGGAGTACTGTCATGGCGGCCTCTGGGCCGTCATTAGTGTCATTAGCCCCAGCTGCGCACAGACCAACAGGTGTGAATCAACGGCTGTTAAAAGCCAGTGTCGCTGACAGCCCGGCACGGAGTCGTCTGTCTTCCTCAACGGAGAATGAACCTGCACTCCGCTCTCTGGTCTCGTCAAGAATATCTCTTGTCTCGTCTGGAACTTTGTCTGTCTCGTCAAGAACTTTGTCTGTCTCATCAGGAACTTTGTCTGTCTCGTCTGGAACCTCGTTTGTCTCGTCTGGAACCTCGTTTGTCTCGTCAAGAGCTTCACTTGCTGCATCCAGGAACTCTTCCCAGTGTCAAGCAAGTAAGCGCACCATTTGCTACTCAACGCCTAACCTTTACCCCTGTGCACAGGTGGACCACCTTGGCGGCGGACCTGCGTCCCCAGCTGACGGGGTAACGCCATCACGTCTTTGTAGCGGCTCGCTACCACCACGCCTACCGGTACGTCTTGCTCCTCAATTGCCAGAACTATTATTGTATCAATCACAGGAGTATTGGCCAACGTTATCGGTGGAATCACTGTCATCAGCATCAGCTGTGTCGTCATTGCCACTGTGTGTGGAGTCACTAACCTCGTCTTTGTCTGCATCATCATCTGTATCATCGTTATCCCGGTCTGTGGAGTCACAGCCGGCGTCATCGTCAGGATCATCGTCATCCCGGTCTGTGGAGTCACAGCCGGTGTCATCGTCAGGGCTGTCATTGTTACAGCCGGTGTCATCGTCAGGGCTGTCATTGTCACAGCCGGTGTCATCGTCAGGACTGTCATTGTCACAGCCACGGGTGGTAACCCCAGCACGGTCACGGACGCCTTCACCTCCACGCTGCCCGGCCGCTGGAACTCAGCAGAGCGAAGCCAGTGCTGCTCTCAAGTAAGCCTTGTTATCTGCAGCTCTTTGCTAGTGTGGAGCATTAGTAATTTGTCTCTGCTTATCTGTTCCAGGGTTGCCGGGTCTCCGTCCAGGTCGCTCAGCTCCAGTGACCAGAACGATATCCTCGCACTCACACTCGCATTACACTCACTCACAATTAAATAAAGATTATTGTCACTATCTGCTCGGGTCAGTGTCTGTCTCCTGGGTCCTGAAACATGTCAGTTATAGGGTTATTGTGACTACTGTTGATGAGTCTGGAAAAATGTGCCTGCCTTGCTTCTTTTAGTGCTTTATTGTAGATGGTAAGTTGATTTTTTTAAAATTTGGAGGTTAATTTCAAATTTGTTTTTTCTCCATTTTCTTTCAGCAGCTCGACTTTTCTGTTTTAGTTGTTTAATTTCTTCAGTTCTCCAGGGTGGGGTTGTGGGGAGGCTTCTAAAAGAACTGATGGTCCATCTGCGCTCAGCCACGTCTCACATAAAAACAGTCAAAATCAGTTTCTAAAATCAAGTCATTGATTATAAAAGACTTATTGTATAGTGATCTGGCATTTAAAAGTGCCATTCTGAGTGGTGTGCATGTGTGTATGTACTTGTATGAGGTTATTTCGGTTAACAGAGGGTACAGAGTATTTCTGATACTGGGTATAAAGGTGCGTTCACACCAAACACGAACAGGTGGCGCGAATCCATACAAAGTGAATGGAAAGACGCGCGTACGCGTGAATTTGAGCAGTCACGTGTTCGCGTCCCAGGCTAGCTAGCTAGCTAGCTGCTAGCTTTGACATTCTGTCATCACCAGAGTAAAGATATCACCATTGCAGAGTAAACTAGTTTGAAAACTTGACTCACTCACCTGGAGACTCAGGAGGACTGGGAGCCCTTCAGCTGAATCGGGATGTCGTTGTTTACCCACAGTTTCCTGTCACAGACAAGCTAGCAGCGTAAACACCCTCATCTTGTGACTTTTTGGAGGCTTGAGACAACATTTTCAGGTGAGCCCCCAGATGGATAATGTAAACACAAACATGACATTATTCTGGGAATTTCCACAGCAGGTTTAACACAGCTGCAGAAGTTTTAAAGGCAACTTTACCTGTCTGCCTCTTACTCACAGGGGGGATTCATTTCTGTTTGCGTGTTTACACTGAGTTGTAATCGTGCCGTGTGAAAAGTTCACCCACTCGTGTTTGGTGTGAACGCACCTTCAGACCTTGGCATGGTTATAACTGGGATATTATGTGTACTGTGTGAGTGAGGAGGAGAAATAATGTGTCAGAAGGACTTAGAGGATAGAGTCAGTTCAGTGTTAGTAGATAAAAGATGCACTCCATCCTGACAGGGGTGGAGGCCATCAGGTCTAAAAAGTTCTGGCTTATTGAGACAAGCAGCAAAACTGGCCACGAAGGGGATGATGCCTTTATTGCTGCAGTAGCCTTTCAGCCAGATATGAAGCTGTCGCAGGTGGCTGAACTTCACCAAAACATCAAAACGAGGTGGGAGTGGCCCAGAAATGACCACCTGCTTCCCCGTGTCCAGCAGGCGGTCAACGAGGTGGACAAACTCCTGTTTCAGAGTCTCAGACTGCTGCTTCTTCAGGTCGTTTGTGCCCACATGCACAACGATTGATTGCAGATGGATGACTCTGAACCAGGTGCAGAGCTGCAGATGCAATGCCCATTACACAAGCACCTGGGTGGCAGAAGGTCTGTCTGCCACGGACCGCCACATGCTGGCCCATGGAGGTGCCCACTATGAACACTGCTGGAGAGCGCCGCGCCGATGTGGAGGTGGGAGGCCGTTGATCCAGGTGAGCAACAATGGTGGAGGGGCCTGGAGTGGCTCCAACAGCCACAGCAAGACTGGAGGGAGCCATTGGTGGATGGGCTGGCAGAAGAGAAAGCGGAATTCTGGAGCAAGTTGGATGAAGTTGTAGCAAGTGTTCCCGGGGGGAGTGAGTGGTGATTGGAGCAGACCTTAATGGGCATGTAGGTGAAGGGAACAGAGGTGATGAGGAGGTCCTGGATAGGTATGGTCTGAAGAAGAGAAATGTGGAAGAACAGATGGTTGTGGATTTTGCTAAAAGAATGAAAATGGCTGTGGTGAACACATACTTCATGAAGAGAGGGGAACATAGGGTGACTTAAAAGAGTGGAGGAAGGTGCACCCCAACACACCCACCCCACACTTGGGTACATCACACAATTAATAGTGTTGGACATCTCAGTCAATTCCAAATAATTCCACATCATCGTAATTCCCATTGTCAAACATCAAAATCTCTACTAACAGTACACACTCCAAATATCCAAAATACTAAATACTTTCCGTGGAACACGTACACCTCTCAGACAAACAGCTACATATCCTTACCTTGGTCAATTAACTCGGCTTTTCTTTTTACTATTATTAACATTTTACAATACACAATTCACCAAATCCAATATAAACCATTTAGTTACACATCTCCTGAGGTCTTCATTATTTTTCATTCTTTTTTTTTTAAGTATACTCAATTCAAACAATTTGACTAATTTTCATTTCTTAAAAGGCACATTCGGGGCACAGACCCAATAGGAACACAGAACTATATACACAATGACATAGGGGCATAAAACCCAAAACACATCAATAAAAACACCCCCAGTCATTTCACACCAGTGGAGCCCCCCCCCAATTTTGGATTGCAATCTTGTGGTTCCCATTCAGAGCGCCTTCGTTTCTTGGCCTCTAGGTATTGACTGCGCAGTCTCCTCTTCACCACGCGACACAGCTCGTTGGGGTGTCTCCACGTCTTTTCCGACAGGCCCAGGTACCCATCACTCCGAGCAACCACCACGTGGATCCGCCCCTGGTCATCGCGCTGCTGGCACGTTCCGTGTGTCCCTCTCAGCCAATCTTTGACCCTTGGGCGGACTCTATCACCAATCCTCAGGGGAGCTTTGTCATGCTTTCTTGGACCACCACGGTGTAAGTGGAACTCCTCCTCGGAACTGGTTGTCTCACGGGTCTGGTTTAAAGTCCTCTTTGAAGGCCGTCGCTTGGAGCGCATCAATACTGCACCCTCTGGTCTTGTCCCATCATTCCTCAGCACAGGTGCCTTGTCCTTCCCAGCCACCCTGGGGTTCCCACCGTGCCATCCAGTTCCCACACCAAGGGTAACTTGGACACTGGCATCGGGTCCATCCCGGGATGATGTTGCGTGGCACTGGACGTGCACTCCTGTAGTAATTCAATTCAGCTTTATTCATATAGCGTCATTTCACAACAACAGTCATCTCATAGCACTTTCAACTGTAATGGATCTCTTTCTAATCTTAGAAAGAGTTGTTGCTACACAATTATTTGACAACTTGCAGGGAAATGGTTTATTTGAAGAGTTTCAATCTGGGTTTAGAATCCATCATAGTACTGAAACAGCCTTAATGAAGGTCACTAATGACCTCCTTATTCCATCTGATAATAGACTTGTTTCTGTACTTGTCCTTTTAGACCTTAGTGCAGCTTTTGATACTATCGATCATAATGTTCTACTTGATAGATTAGAACACTTTGTTGGACTTAATGTAACTTCATTGCAGTGGTTTACATCTTATTTATCTGATATGTTCCAGTTTGTTCATGTCAGTAATGGGTTTTCTTCCAACTCAAAGCTCAGTCATGGAGTTCCACAGGGATCTGTGCTAGGCCCTACTGTTTTTAGTTTATATATGCTTCGGATGGCTCGGACGCCGCCTGAGCTTACAAGGTCTGCGCTGATCTGTTCACACTCTGACAGGCAGCGAAAAGTAAGCTAGGAGCAGGAAGACAAAAGAAGAGGAAAACAGCAACCTTGTGTGTAGCAAAATGGAATGTACACACTCTGTTGGACAGAACAACATCACAGCACCCAGAAAAACAGACCGTGCTTGTGGCCCTGGAAATGAACAGGTACAATGTAGACATAGCTGCACTTAGTGAAACAAGATTGCCTGGATATGACAGCTTGGAAGACCATGGGTACATCTTCTTTTGGAGTGGGAGATCAACTCAAGAAAGGAGAGAAGCAGGAGTGGGCTTTGCAGCTAGAAAGGAGATTGCAGCAATGCTTGATAAGGAACCGGTTCCAATCAACGACAGGATAATGACTATGAGACTCCCACTACAGCGGAAGATGTATGCCACACTCATCAGTGTATATGCCCCAACAATGACCAACACAGAGGAGGTGAAGGAAGAGTTCTACAGTGATTTACATGAGACTATCAGGCGTGTACCGACTGATGACAGGCTGATACTCGTTGGAGATTTTAATGCCTGAGTTGGTTTAGACAGTGAGAAATGGAAAGGAGTGCAAGGCAGTCATGGAGTAAGCAAGTGCAATGCTATTGGAGAACTTCTAATTGCACTATGTTCAGAGTACAACCATGTGATAACCAACACTCTATTTAAGCACAAGGGCACACACAAGAAGACATGGATGCAAGATCCAAGCACTGGTACTTATTAGACTACATCATAGTCGGGCAGAGAGACAGAAGGGATGTATTGGACACCAGAGCAATGAGAGGCGCAGACTGTGGCACTGATCATGTTATGCTGAGATCTAGATTAAGGATTTGCAGATGAAAACAGCACTGCAGGATGGGTGCAAAGCCATCACGGAAGCTAAACACTAGTGCACTGAAAGGCCAAAAAAGGCAGGAAGAACTTACACAGGAAATGGATGAAAACTTGAAAGACTGGGACAGCAACAACTCAGAGAATAAACATAGAAGAGAAATGGGCAACACTGAAGGATATGGTATATCAGACTGCGAGTGATGTATTAGGCTACCCTGAGAGAAAACATCAAGATTGGTTTGATGAGCATGCTGAACACCTGAAGAAACTACTAGAAGCGAGGAATACAGCTAGGCAGGAAAACCTACAGTGTAAAACAAGGTCGAAGAAGAAGAAATACTCAAAGGCTCAGAGTGAGCTACAGAAGTACACCAGAGAGATGAAGTCCAACTGGTGGGATGAAAAAGTGGAGAAACTTCAAACTGCAGCAGACAGGAAGGACATGAAAATATTCTTCACAGGTTTGAGAGAAATCTATGGCCCTAAACCAAGAGGAATGACCCAACTAAAGGCTATGGATGGTGAAACGGTTTTGCAGGAGAAAGACAAGATCCTGGACAGATTTGCAGACCACTTTGACCAACTACTAAACAACCCTGGAGATCTCACTGAAGAGGCTAAAGAAGCTCTAGTGCAGTGACCAGCTGTATCAAGTCTGGATGAACCACCAAATTTTGATGAACTAATGGCAGCTATCAGGACAACACAGGATGGTAAAGCTCCAGGAAGGGATGGAATTCCAGCAGAAGTGTGGAAATTTAGTGGTGTTCAGCTGACCAACTGCCTGCACAAGCTCATCCAAGAGATATGGGATGCCCAGAAAGTACCTCAAGACTGGAAGGATGCAAGTATTGTGCCTTTGTTCAAGAAAGGTGACAGGAAGGATTGTGGAAATTAAGATAAGATAAGATAAGATAAGATAAGCCTTTATTAGTCCCACAATGGGGGAAATTCCAGGATTGCAACAGCACAGGGATAGCAACACTCAGAGCAATAATTAAGAAGATACAAAAAATATAAATAAGAGCAGTGGATATACATACGTACACATAAATATATATACAAAGTGCGGAGCATTGTAGCAAGATGGACTAAACAGCATAACCGTCTACTTAGTTATCCTACATAGTATGAATATGTACCCATACATACTGTCACCCTCTGTAGCAACTGATATTGTCCCAGTGGTATACTGGAGGGGACCATTGCGTAAGTCTATTGCGTCTTTTGCATTCAATACTATTGGGTTGTCACGTCTTTTTGCTATCTCTGCGAGCAGCCCTGCTTAGGTTATACAGTCTGACAGCCGTAGGTAGGAAGGACCTGCGAAACCTCTCGGTTGCGCACCTAGGATGATGTAGTCTGCTGCTAAATGAGCTCCTCAGTGCGTTCAGTATGTCCTGCATAGGGTGGGACTCGGACTCCAGCAGAGATGACAGTTTAGCCACCATCCTTCTCTCTCCTATCTCCTCCACTCGGTCAAGGCGTTGCCCCAGGACAGATCTAGCTTTCTTGATCAGTTTGTTAAGTCTCTTTCTATCGGCTGCTGTAATGCTGTTGCTCCAGCAGACCACTCCAAAAGTGATGGCTGATACCACCACCGTGTCGTAGAATGTCTTCAGGAGCACCCCTTGTACACCAAAAGACCTGAGCCTCCTCAGTAGGAACAGCCTGCGCTGTCCCTTCTTGTAGAGTGTGTTGGTATTGTGTGACCAGTCTAGTTTAAGATAAGATAAGATAGGATAAGCCTTTATTAGTCCCACAATGGGGAAATTCCAGGATTGCAACAGCACAGGGACAGCAACACTCAGAGCAACAATCAGAAGACAAGAAAAAACAAGAGCAGCGAGTATACATATGTACATACTGTATAAATATATAAATATATAAACACAGTGCGGAGCATTGTAGCTAGATGGAATTACTATATAAATATACGTATAAACACACACAGTGCGGAGCATTGTAGCTATATGGAATAAATATATAAATATATAAACACACACAGTGCGGAGCATTGTAGCTAGATGGAATGAACAGCATAACCGTCTACTTAGTTATCCTACATGGTATGATTATGTACCGATACATATTGTCACCCTCCGTAGCGACCGGTATTTTCCTAGTTGTATACCGGAGGGGACCAATGTGTAAGTCTATTGCGTCTTTTGCATTCACTACTATTAGGTTGTCACGTTTTTTTGCTATCTCTGCGAGCAGCCCTGCTTAGGTTGTACAGTCTGACAGCCGTAGGTAGGAAGGATCTGCGGAACTTCTCAGTTGTGCACCTAGGATGATGTAGTCTGCTGCTAAATGAGCTCCTCAGTGCGTTCAGTGTGTCCTGCATAGGGTGGGACTCGGACTCCAGCAGAGATGACAGTTTAGCCACCATCCTTCTCTCTCCCATCTCCTCCACTGGGTCAGGACAGAGCTAGCTTTCTTGATCAGTTTGTTCAGTCTCTTCCTATCGGCTGCTGTAATGCCACTGCCCCAGCAGACCACTCCAAAAGTGATGGCTGATGCTACCACCGTGTCGTAGAATGTCTTCAGCAGCACCCCTTGTACACCAAAAGACCTGAGTCTCCTCAGTAGGAACAGCCTGCACTGTCCCTTCTTGTAGAGTGTGTCAGTGTTGTGTGACCAGTCTAGTTTATTGTTCAGATGAACACCCAGGTACTTGTAGGATGTCACCATCTCGATGTCTGTTCCCTGTATATTTACTGGTGCTGTGAGGGGTTGTCCTTGCCTGCGGCAGTCCACCACCAGCTCCTTAGTTTTCCTTGCGTTGATCTGGAGGCAGTTCCGATGGCACCAGTCCACGAAGTCCTGGATAAGTCCTCTGTACTCAGCTTCATCTCCGTTGGAGATGAGGCCAACGATCGCAGAGTCATCAGAGAACTTCTGTAGATGGCAGTGTGTTGTGTTGTGTGAGAAGTCCGCAATATAAAGGGTGAACAGGAAGGGAGCCAAAACCGTTCCCTGGGGGGCCCCCGTGCTACCGATGATCGTGTCGGACACACAGTCCCGTGTTCTCACAAACTGTGGCCAGTTAGTGAGGTAGTCCAGGATCCATGATGACAGGTGCTGGTCCACCTCTGCGCACAGCAGCTTGTCCTTCAGGATCATCGGTTAGATGGTGTTGAAAGCACTGGAGAAGTCAAAGAACATGATCCTCACCACATTCCCAGGCTTCTCCAGGTGGGACAGAGAACGGTGAAGGAGGAAGAACACTGCATCCTCCACCCCAATGCCATGCTGGTAGGCGAACTGGAGTGGATCCATCGCTGGTCCCACCAGGGGGCGGAGGTGAGCAAGGAGCAGTCTCTCCAGGGTCTTCATCATGTGGGACATCAGGGCCACTGGTCTGTAACTGTTCAGATCTTTGGGGTGGGAAGTCTTTGGTACAGGTACCACACAAGATGTTTTCCACAACTGTGGTACCCTCCCCAACTTCAGGCTCAGGTTGAAGATGTGCTCCACAATCCCACACAGCTGGTCTGCACAGGACTTGAGGAGCTTTGCGCTGATGCCCTCCGGTCCCAACGCCTTCCTCTCCTTGATCTTCCTCAGCTCTGTCCTCACCTGGGTCTTAGTGAGGGTCATGTTGGGGGGCTGTGTGTTGGGAGGGGGGGTGATGGTGGAGTGGGGTGTGGACAGCAGGACTCGATGTCATCAGAGGCAGCAGTGGAAGTTGTGCAGTCGGGGGGGAGGGCGGTTGGTCAAACCTATTAAAAAACAGGTTCAGATTGTTCGCCCACTTCCTGCCCCCCGTGGCCTGGGGGGAGGTATTCTGGAGCCCAGAGATGGTTTTAAGGTTTCTCCAGACCCCACCGATGTCACTCTGTTGCAGCTTGTCCTCCATCTTCTTCCTGAAGCTGTCCTTGCCTTCTCTGATCTTCCTCCTCAGCTCCCTCTGTACGGACTTCAGCATCTCCCTGTTCCCCGACCTGAAGATCCTCTTCTTCTCTCTCAGAAGTGTTTTTATCTCAGGGTTGATCCAAGGTTTGTTGTTCGAGCAACACCGTGTGGTCTTGGTGGGTACGGTGTTGTCTACACAGAAGCTGATGTAGTCCGTGATGGTGTGAGTGAGGCCACCGATGTCCTCACCATGTGGCTCGCAGAGCTGCTCCCAGGCAGTGGTTTCAAGACGGTCCTTTAGAGCGTCCATTGCCTCCTCAGACCATAACTTCACTGTGCGCATGACCGGAGGTTGTCTGTGCCCTAGGGGTTTGTACACCGGCCGCAGATGAACCAAGTTGTGATCCGATCTCCCGAGTGGGGGGAGTGGTGATGAGGTGTACGCCTCCTTAGTGTTTGCGTAGAATAAGTCCAGTGTTTTATTGTCTCTAGTGTGACATGTGATATACTGGGTGAACGTGGGTAGAATGGGAGACAGTGAAACATGGTTGAAGTCGCCTGAGATGAGGAGAAGAGCATCTGGGTGTTCTGTCTGCAGCCTGCCAGTTACTGAGTGGATGACGTCACACGCTGTCCCAGCGTTTGCTGTCGGATTTGCATAAATAACAATGCAGATCACGTGTGAGTATTCCCTCGGGAGATAGGTAGGCCGCATGCTAACAGCTAGCAACTCCATGCCCTTGTTGCAGTGTTGTTGTTTAACTGTGATATGTTCTGGTCTGCACCAGTTGTTATTAACATACATTATCACTCCACCGCCCCTTGTCTTCCCACTGTCTGGTGTTCGGTCTGCCCGTATTGCGTGGAAACCGTCCAGTTCAATGTTAGCATCTGCTGCTAGTTCTGATAGCCACGTCTCAGTGAATAGCATAAAACAGGTTTATTGTTCAGATGAACACCAAGGTACTTGTAGGATGTCACCATCTCAATGTCTGTTCCCTGTATGTTTACTGGTGCTGTGAGGGGTTGTCCTTGCCTGCGGCAGTCCACCACCAGCTCCTTAGTTTTCCTCGCGTTGATCTGGAGGCAGTTCTGATGGCACCAGTCCATGGAGTCCTGGATAAGTCCTTTGTACTCAGCTTCATCTCCGTTGGAGATGAGGCCGATGATAGCAGAGTTGTCAGAGAACTTCTGTAGATGGCAGTGTGTTGTGTTGTGTGAGAAGTCCGCAGTATAAAGGGTGAACAGGAAGGGAGCCAAAACCTTTCCTTGGGGGCTCCCCATGCTACCGATGATCGTGTCGGACACACAGTCCTGGGTTCTCGCAAACTGTGGCTGGTTAGTGAGGTAGTCCAGGATCCATGATGACAGGTGCTGGTCCACCCCTGCGCACAGCAGCTTGTCCTTCAGGATCATCGGTTGGATGGTGTTGAAAACACTGGAGAAGTCAAAGAACATGATCCTCACCGCATTCCCGGGCTTCTCCAAGTGGGACAGAGAACGGTGAAGGAGGAAGATCACCGCATCCTCCACCCCAATGCCATGCTGGTAGGCGAACTGGAGTGGATCCATCACTGGTCCCACCAGGGGGCGGAGGTGAGCAAGGAGCAGTCTCTCCAGGGTCTTCATCATGTGAGACATTAGGGCCACTGGTCTGTAGGTGTTCAGGTCTTTGGGGTGGGAAGTCTTTGGTACAGGTGCCACACAAGATATTTTCCACAACTGTGGTACCCTCCCCAGCTTCAGGCTCAGGTTGAAGATGTGCTCCACAATCCCACACAGCTGGTCTGCACAGGACTTGAGGAGGTTTGCGCTGATGCCGTCCGGTCCCGAGGCTTTCCTCGCCTTGATCTTCCTCAGCTCCGTCCTCACCTGGGTCTTAGTGAGGGTCATGTTGGGGGGCTGTGTGTTGGGAGTGGGGGGGGTGTTGGTGGAGTGGGGTGTGGGACTCGATGTCTTTAGAGGCAGCAGTGGTTGTTGTGCAGTCGGGGGAGAGGGTAGTTGGTCAAACCTATTAAAAAACAGGTTCAGATTGTTCGCCCACTCCCGTGGCCTGGGGGGGAGGTATTCTGGAGCCCAGAGATGGTTTTAAGGTTTCTCCAGACCCCGCTGATGTTGCTCTGTTGCAGCTTGTCCTCCATCTTCTTCCTGAAGCTGTCCTTGCCTTCTCTGATCTTCCTCCTCAGCTCCCTCTGTATGGACTTCAGCATCTCCCTGTTCCCCGACCTGAAGATCCTCTTCTTCTCTCTCAGAAGTGTTTTTATCTCAGGGTTGATCCAGGGTTTGTTGTTCGAGCAACACCGTGTGGTCTCGGTGGGTACGGTGTTGTCTACACAGAAGCTGATGTAGTCCGTGATGGTGTGAGTGAGGCCATCGATGTCCTCACCATGTGGATTGCAGAGCTGCTCCCAGGCAGTGGTTTCAAAACAGTCCTTTAGAGCGTCCATTGCCTCCTCAGACTATAATTTCACTGTGCATCAGGCGGGCTTTGGATTTCACTCACTGTTAAAGCAATAGTTTGTTGTTTATAGCTCAACTATTAAAAAAAAAAAAAACTCTAGTGCAAGTCATTGAGAAAAGAAAACTCTAACGTATATAATTAAAGTTGAGACAGCATATGCCAACTGTGTTCTTCAAGGGCATGGTTAACAAGTTCCACTCCTCTAATTCAGAGAGAGAGGAGGTGCTATACAAACAATGAAGCTAAAACATCTGAAATAACAGCTTATAAAACTCACCTGGCATACTGAAGACACATTTCTTGTTAAGATCTATTACAACCACAGCTGGACTGTGCTAAACATTCCTATATTGACAACAGACAACACGGACGTGAAGGCGCAGGCACGGATGACGTCATCACGCCGTGCCTATATTAGGGGACTGACAGCGGGAGACGGTCTCTTTAGCGCTCCGCCTGTATGCTAACACCTGTCTGTGCTTGTTTGTGGTTAGCTTGATAGCTAGCATACTGTAACACGTGCTGCTAGCAGTGTTTGTTAATAAAGTCATCGTTCAGTACAGCTCCTGCCTCTGCTGTCCTAATTCCAGACACAACATTGGCGACGAGGTAAACTGGTCTTCTGGAGGAGTATTAACTATTTTCCTGAAGATGGAAGTGTATCTAGCACCACTACCACTGTTCCTCGCGACCCCGGGTGAGCCGCCCGTCCCATGGCCTCATTGGTTCGAGTTGTTCTGCACTTACGTACATGTTGGCGATGGACCTGGAGAGACACAGCAAGTTGAGGCTGTGAGCAATTTTAATCCACAGCCTGGGTGTCATGGGGTAGAGGATATTCAACAATTTAGGACAGGCAGACACATATGAGGAGTGCATCGCGCTGCTGGCTGGACACTTCACAGCACCCAGAAGTATGCTAGCGAAGAGGATTCATTTCCGCCAGTGCGGACAGCCGGTGGGTGAGATGACCCAGCAATGCATCACAGACCTCTGCTGTCTGGCAAGCGTATGCGAATTTGGCTATTTAGAGGATGAAATGGCATGGGGCAGGCTAGCAGAACACACCAGCAACCTGCGGCTGCAGGCAAAGCTAATCATGGTGCCCAACAACCTACCGGTGGCGAAGGTGGTGGATTTGGCATTCCAGCTGGAGGCCGCCGACAAGCTAACATCACAACTAGGTGAGCCACAAAAATGAGCCCCGTTAGCACATGCAGTTAGACCAGCAAAAGAACCCGGCCACGCCGTGACCTTCTCAGAGAATGCCGAGGTGAACACCGTGAAACATCATTCATACAGTAACTGTGGCTGCCTGATGCACCAAGAGAGAGCGCAATCCTGTCCGGCCAAGGGGTAGTGATGCAACCCCTGTGGCAAGCTCAATCACTTCTCCAAGGTGTGCCGATCTTCATGACTGACATCAAGCCCGTCACCCAGTCCAAAGGACCACCAACAACTACCATCCACATTGTGGGCTCCAGAAGGACGGTGTACATGCGGTGCACAGTGAGGTTAGATGACATCGACTTGCCATTGCTGCTGGACATCACCACTGTGAGGTCAGTGATGACCTGGGTTACAGTAAAAAAAAGTCTACCCCAACCATCCTATTGGGAAGAATCCGGTGGAGCTGTATGGCTATGGGCACACGCATCAGCTTAGTAGGGACTGTATCACTGGTGGTTTGCTACGGGCCACAAGTCCTCCCGGCATTCATCTTCCAGGTAGCCACACACGGGGACAACATCCTGGTGTGTGATCTCTTTTATGAACTGGGTTTTACCATCCATGACAACCCCGGGCTCTGTTTGGCCACTGATGATGGGGGCACAACACACTTAGGCGTGGGTGCAGCCATTCCGTGCTTGACACCGCAGGGAGAAGACAGCGAGGAGAGACAGCAGAAACCGGACTCATCTTGTATCCCCGCCCGGCGGATACTGTGTATTGTGTACTGTATTACCAGATGTAGGGGCCTCTGCATGCTCTGTGGGGGCCTCTGGGTGCTCTGTGGGGGCTTCTGGGTGCTCTGTGGGGGCCTTTGCATGCTCTGTGGGGACCTCTGAGTTCTCCTCCTTTTGATTGATTGCTAAGTGCCTTACAAACTGTGATCTGTTAATAATTGTTGCTGGATAATAGCAGCAATGAAAATGTGTTGTGCTATGGCAACTTATGCCACACTTGATCACTGTGAATTCTGAAAGAGAAGAATGAAAGAAAGAAGATTTATGTTTATGAAAAAATACAGATCATTGAAAAGTGTGATATGTAAGATAAGCACCTCTGTACTTCACTGAAGAAGCAGAGAGGTGCCGACCGTATGTTTTGCACCTTCATATTTGCAATACGAACAGTGGAAAAGTTCACTGTTGATGCATTTTTTAGCTTCTGGCATGTCACCATCCTTGAGTTCACTGATGTGTCTCTATATCAAAAGAAAAGAATACACATAAAAGGCACGGCAATTATAAATCCACAAGACAAAAACATATGAATGTATTTTTCACTCCAACAACAAATGCTGATTCAGCTGAAAACCGACTGTTAGAACAAAAATGAATTGACTGAGGCTGAAACAATAATCAATATGCGGTTTTCCAAGTTCTGAGTCATTTATTCTCCTTCTGATCAGAAAGGAGGAAATCAGTAACAGCATACACTCGCCTCAGAGCTTCACAGCACCGACTCCCTAACATGTGTTCAAAGATGTTGCTCTTTTATACCTCGGTCTCTTATCTGAGCTAGACTGGCAGGAGCCAACTCTCCAAATGACTCCTTCTTTATCTGTGGTCAGCAATGAACATTCTAACATGATCTGGTCATCCTGACAATACAGTACAGTTTGGTATGATAAAACAATGAAACTTTCGTCATTATTCACAATCTTGCTCATCCTAATCTTGCTCTGAAAACAGACAGACAGTCTTTTCAAGCTCTGAGGCAATAAAAATATCACAGTGACCCAGACATTGGATTTTATATGCACCAGAAACAATTATAATATAAAATAGAATAATATAGCATTAAAATCATATAGAATAATTAATGAAACTTGAAAATATCCTATCATTCCCCCCTATGATGCTCAAAAAGCATCAGAGATGAAACATTATGGCTTCTAAAACCTCACTGGGCAGCTTGCCAAGTTCCGGTGCATTTCATGCTAAAGCATTGTATTGCAAAAGATCCCAACTCGCTTTTTAATGAGGAAAGTCCGCCATCGGCCTCGCTGCCACTCCCGAGCGCCGCTGGAATGTTTCATTTCCTGGGGAGCATGTGAGGATATTACCTTTTATTTCAAAAAAGAAATCAATCATCTAATTAAGTCATAAAAGAGAAAAATTGAATCAGTGATGGTGATTAGCCATAAATTAAGATGCAATAGTGTATGTATTTGTCGTTCTATGTGTCAGTAAATTAGCAGTGATTAGCAGTGATTTAATAAAAAGTTAATACTTGTATGTAAGTGTAAAGAACAATAAAAACAATAAAAATAACTAAAAACCTATTATGTGTAAAAGACATATGTGTATGTTTGTATCAGAGATCTATGTGTGCTAGCCTCCTAACCTATGTGTATCAGTACCTCAACGTGAAACTGCAACAAGGTATCAACAATGAAACAACAATCAATATAGTAAAACTGTAAATAGTGATTAGTAACATAATGGTTTCAAATACGACATAAATTAAGACAGAACATAAACAGGATAAAGTGAAAAAATCTCAAATAAGGATAACAACTTCTCTGAACTTCAAGGCATATTTGATTACTCTTGCAATTCAGTACATTTCAAATTCACATCATGAACATACATCTCCTTTCGGTTTTCTGCATGTCAATCATAATCTGTACTCATAAGACATTAAGCTGGTGTTGTTTCCCCATCATCTCCAGTGGTGGCCTTGTGATATAACACTAAATTCACCCGAACAAGTTTCAACATCATATCACGGATGCAAGGAATGAAACATGAAAAGATCAAAAATATCACTACAATAATCACCACTAAGTTTATGACAAGACTCCTCCATGAGGAAAACAACCAGTTTATCCAGTGTGATGAATCATCAACATTATCCTTAGCCCCAGCAGTTTGCAAAGCAGTCAGATTACGTATGGCTGAAGCAATAACGCCTCCATCTGCATCATGTGCAGGTATAAAGGTGCAACAGTACTGACCTACAATTGCGCACACACCCCCACGGGCGGCCGTCAACTGATCAAGTACCATTCTATTCTGTGTTGCTACAAGTCTTATAGCAGTCATTTCCTCCCTTTCACCTTTCCAGGCAGCTAAGGAAAAATTCACAAAAGACTGTAGTCTATAATTAAGAGTCTCAATCCACAAGGTATTTTTTGCCACTCCCACCCAAGGGAATAGCGATTGAACTACCTTTTGACCTGTAGTAAGTATCTTGAACTGCTCTGGCATGTCCCTACCCCAGATGGAATCATGTGGTGTGAAAAGGGCATCCTGTGATAGGTCTCTCTTCCCTCTGCTCGTCTGACCCGCTGACATAATCAGGGTGTTGTCAGTCACAAAGACGGGGGCACAGGTTCCTGCCCAATTCATAGGCAGATGGGAATACGCCTTACGACCACACAGCCACCAGCCACCCGTCACCATATGTGCGCCGTACATATGGAAGTTGCAGATAGCAGCACTGCAGAGCTCCAGCATGGTGATAGGTCCATAATGACAACGGTTAACCCGTGGACACCACCTGCCCACCCGATTGGTCAGGGTACTAGCATCACAGGTGCGGTGTACACTGTACACCTCCTCACACCGAGAAAGGGGTAGGTCGCCCAGAGGGTTGTTACCACTTCCCTTCAGACAAAAAGAAAAAGTTCCTAATGAAACTAACCTTGCCCTTACAGAGTAAGGGGTACCATAAGTTCTCTGATTGGTAGAGTGATGAAAGATTTCACAAGAGTGATTCAAAATAATCTTTTTTGTGTAGTCCCTTTTCATAGCCTTCTGTAAAAAAAAAAACAAACAGAGAGCCTTTACTGGTTCCATCATTTTGGCTACAACAGCAGTCTGTCCAGCTGACGTTGGCACTAAGGAGCAAACATAACAATTGGAACGATTAGCTGCCCTAGCCGTATAATTAGCATACCTCCACCACGTATTGGCAGCATATTCATGATTGTGATGCTCATGTAGCTCTAGTCAATTATGCTGAATATGTGCAAGGTCCCTAGCACTACGATGTATGGTTTGTGGTGCAGCTAAAGGAAACCAAAATAATAATGTCACCCCTAGGATGATGATGTAAAGGAAACAACAACTACACCCTTTAATGATCAAACGTCTTTCTTGTGCTTCTTGTCTCTCCATGATGGTCAACCACTTGCTTCCCTATCCCAAGCCGGTACTGGACACCACGTAGGGTGTCGTCAGTCGACACTTGTATAGGAAAACAATTAAGAAAAGTCTCTTGCTGAGAGTCTTTAATGGAATGGAGTTGAAAATATTTATTCAGTAGTCCCTTACTGTGAGTTCAGAGCAGGGTAAAGTTTACAGTGTGTTAAATGCACCCAAGAGTCCCGTCCTTCAACTTTCACCGCTGTTGGCGTTGACAAAACAACTTTATGTGGTCCTTGCCAGGGTGAATCAGTCCAATTCTTCTTTTTGATGGCTTTGATGAGGACGAGGTCTCCTGGCTTGGCCAAGATCGGTGCAGTTTCCTCGTGAACCCTCCTAGGGAGAGTAGCAGCGATAATATCTCTGTTAGTCAACATCCTTCTCATGTAATCTGCTAAACATACTTCTTCATCACCAGGATTGAATGGTCTCAAAGGTGGCAACAAGTATGGTTTGCCATACATGATTTCAAATGGAGACAACCCTCCTTTGGTTGGGATTATCCTCATGTAAAACAAAACTAATGGAAGGCAGTAAATCCAATTTTGTCTTGTTTCTGCCATTGTTTTTCTGAGTCTTTCTTTAATAGTTCTGTCTGTGCGTTCTACCAGTCCTGCAGATTGTGGGTGATAAGCTGAATGATTCTTCAAAATGATGTTCAGTGCTGTGCCTAAATGTGATATAACTTGATTTACAAAATGTGTACCATTATCTGAGTAAATTTTCTCAGGTATTCCAAACCTAGGTACAATTTCTGCAAGCAATTTCTTTGCAACTGTGATTGCATTTGGATGTGTGCAAGGAAAAGCTTCTGTCCATTTAGAAAACATATCACAAATGACCAAACAATATTTCTTGCCTTCACATTTATTCAGTTCAATAAAATCCATGCAAATGTTCTGAAATGGATAAGCAGAGGCTGGAAAAGTGCCCCTCTCAGGTTTGAAGTTTCCCTGTGCATTGTTTTTTTTTTTTGCACAGATCAGACATTTTTTACAAAACTGTGTGGCAAACTGGCTAAACCCATAAGCAGTAAAAGTTTTATTCAATGTAGATACCATTCCCCCTCTTGCTACATGCGAAACGCCATGGAGCAAGGTAGAGACTTGGTGAAACAGTTTGCGTGGTAGAATAGGCGTGTTTGCCTTACATTTATAGAGCTTTAATGTGTCATCAAGGATAGCTCCCTTCTTTATCCATTTGTAAATTTCAGCCTGTGGTGCTGCTTTTTGAGCCTCAACAAGAATATCATGTGATAGCTCTTCAGTCAATGTCAAAACAGAATCAAATGTGCTTTGTTTAGGTTGCAAGCCTTGTGCAACCGCCTTTGCAGTTTGATCTGCAAAATGATTACTTTTAGAAACCGGATCATTACCATTCGTATGAGCAGCACATTTGCATATGGTCAGTTGTAATGGCAGTTTGATACTTTCAAGCAGCTCCAGAATGAGGTGTTTGCACTTTTTGTGCAAAGTGGTGAATAGTGTAAAATGCATACTGACTATCAATGTAAACTGAGTATTTTTTTTTTCCCAATTTGCATGCTTCAATTAGTGCTATCAACTCTGCTTCAGGTGTCCGCTCAATCTTGTCCACCTGTGCCATTGTTTTTTTGTAAATAAGGTCAGACAATGGTTGCACTTCAAATGAATAATTTGCAATCCAGGAGCGACAATAGTTTAATGTCCCCAAGAATGACATCATGTCTCTTTTTGTGATTGGTTTAGGCGCTGCCAAAATAGCCTCTTTGCGAACAGGATCAACATGTCTCCCTTCTGCTGACAGAATGTGGCCTAAGTATTTCACTTCTGGTTTCCACAACTGCAGCTTTGCTTTGTTAACCTTGTGATCCTGCTCAGCTAAAAATTTCAACAAGGCAATGGTGTCTTTTTTTTTTTTTTTCCAAATTATTTCATCAGGGGATGCCAGCAAATGTAACTGGGCCAAATTTGCTGATATTGCCTGTGAAAAAATGGTTGGTGATTCACAATAGCCCTGTGGCAGCCTCGTGAATGTGTACCTCTTGCCTTCAAATTTGAATACAACCCAGAACTGATGATCTGGGTGGATGGGAATGTTGGAAAAAGCATTACTGATGTCAATCACTGTGAAAAAATTTAATTTGTGATTGTAGATCATTTAACAAAGTATATTGCACAGTATTTTTAGATCTAATACTATAACCCCTGCATCTATGAGTCCCTGCATACCAGGTTTAATACCTTCTTGAATTCAATTCAATTCAACTTTATTTATATAGCACTATATCTCAACAACAGTCATCTCATGGCTCCTGGGCATAAAAGATATTGTCTCTGATAAGGCCTAAAATAAGGTTTTACATTTATTATTACCAATTCTGTATTATTCATTAAGCCTACGTCCTTCCATTGCATGTGTTTAGGCTTGTTCAATGCAATGTGTGGTGACTCCTAGTGTTTAAAGTGACCTTTATTTTTGTCTAATAACCTCACAGATGTTTCTGCATAGACCTTTGGTGACCAGTACAAATTTGCAATAATTGCTCTGGAGGATGAGTTTACAAAAAATGTTTTCTCAAATTTGTCATCTGAGCCACTCAGATATTTGTCATACATGTTGCAATGATTTTGATTTGTGGCTTGCACGGTTGTAGGAACCCGTGTTTTGAAATATTGCATTATTTTGGCTTCCAAACTCTCAGCCACTCAGGTTGGTCCGGCCGGTACCAAGCGAAGCGACCATGAGTTGGTACTGCAAAATCTTGCAAAATCTGAATTTCTGATACATGTGGGAATTGTGATGCCCTCATACCACCTTCTGTCGGAATTAGGGTGATATTGAGAGTTGTGAGCAAATCCCTTTCTAATAAGTTAACTAGACACACTTGTGACAAAATGAATGAACCTTCTGCACTGTCCTCTGTAACATCTTTTTACTGTTACAATTTCATAAAGATATTTCTTTTTTAGCTTCCCATTTTGCTGATTTAATGATCACTGTGTGTTCTGATTTTGTGAGCCCCATAACCATGAAGAAATTTCAAAGAAGTTCCCTGAACTTCTAGAGTAACCTCTGATAAACTGATTAGGTCAAAGTCAGGTAAATGAAATACTGTATGTCAAATGTCATTGTCAGTAGCTGTACTTAGCTTTGGTTCGGTCAGTCACATGTCGGGATGTGATGAGTCCGGTTGTCGCTGTTGCTGTCGTTGTTGTGGCTTTGAGCAGGGCGTAGTCCCTTCCCCTCCCTCTGGCCTCCTGAATGTGGCCCACAGATCCAGCACCGAGGCCTCTCCCCCCTCCTCCACGCCGGGGACCCTGGGAAAATACAGATGTGGGGGAAGCAAAGGCCTCCCCCTGAGGGTCAGCTCAGTTGTTCTGCATGTTTTGCATACATCAACACATCAGCAAATGAACATGTGTGATATATTACAAGGTGTATGCGTACATGCTGTGCTAAATTTGGATGCATGTTCTGTAGGAATACACTTCTCAAATGTTGTCAGTAGGGTTCTGAACCTGTATCTGCAGTAGGATTTTCCAAACCTGAATGATTGTCCAAAAACATTTTGCAACCTACACCTATAGGCTTCAACACTTTCTGTTTTATGTTAAGTGGTGTTCTGAATAGCTGTCAAATCATGTTTTAATCTCCACTTGTTCCTAATATGTTCATTTAATTCTTTCACCTGCTGAGTTAATGCTGCATCAGTTGGTGGTTAACTAGCACAGTAGGAATATTTTAAAGAATGTTTTGGCTATTGACTTCAGCACCTTCAGCTGCTGGACCAACATAAGCCGGGTTGTATAATTTAACCATAGGAAACTGTCCCAATTCTATTGCATGTTCCTCTTCCTTAATGTGTTCATCTAAGGGTGAGGATGTGTGTGCTGTTGAAATGGCATAATGTGAAGGTGCATAATCACTTAACTATTTTGTCAGATGAGAAAGCTGGCCTCTAGGTTTGATGTCCGGCCTGCGTTGAAAGGAAGGAGGAGGTGGGCGTGGAGGAGGAGGCCGGGGAGGAGCCAAGGCGGTCACCGTCTCAAGATCCGGATGCAGAGAGGGAGGGGTCAGGTTGTCTCGCCACCTGCTCCGGCCATTATTTCCTTCGTCACCTCGGAATTTTGAGAAAAAAAAAAAAGTTCATTAGTCAAACCCTTCTTATGACAAACATCCGAGTCTTTTAAGGTCTGGTCTTTCCTATTCAAATCAGCTTGCTGTTGCCTGGCAATCTGAAGCCATTGTTCAGCCTCAAAAAGTTCATATTTTAACTCTTTTTCCCTCCTGCCGTCTGCTGCTAATTTGATGGCAGAAATCAAACTCTTACAATCTTTAACCTCAAGTTCCCCACTGAAATCAAATTTCTTTCTCCATTTTGCCAGAAACCTTGTACTATTTTTGTCCTTTTTGCTATAACAGCAACCCATGTTTGAAAGTTTTTTTTTTTTTTTCCAAGTTCTCCACACATGAATCAGTGGCTACACGGCTTTTCTATTTTTTTTTTTCCCAAACTCTCTGTCTCTTTTTTTCTCCTTCTCTCAAGGACACACACAGAATCAGAAACAGATACACATAGATTTTCAGACATTACACATAGAGACAGACAGGTACAGACAGACAGGGCCCAGACATGTTTTCTTTTGCGTTATCTCTACAAGGTCATACAATAAAAACTTTTAGGTTCATGCCAAAGCCCAAAACAGCATGAGAATTACTTCAATTAATCTCCAGATCTGGCAACCTCAGCGGAAAAAATCAAATATGGCAACCATCACACCGCCACTGGCAGCGTGAAGCTTCCTCTTTCATTTTTTTTTTTCTCTTACACTGCCATAAAGCACAACATCAGTCCACTGTTTCTGCTCAAGGCTACTATTTTCAAATACCTATAATTTTAAACACTTCCCAAAAGATAATTAACTAACCAACCCTTTTATGCTCCACAAATATTAGGGAGAAAAAACCACAGACATCAATTTCACACCTTATTCACTCTGCCTCCGTGGGAAAAAACCGTGACTACTCAGAGTTGGGACCAGGAAGCAGAGTCGCAGTCTTACACGCCTCTCTGCAGCTCCTCTTCATCCGCCACCCCTCAGCTTAGCCCCTGTCTTCCCCATCAGAGAATCGTTGTCTGCTCCCTCCAAAGTAAATAAAAATATAATGTATAAGCATCCCAAAGTGATAAAGCAAAATATTGGTAAAACTCAAATTAAACATAAAGCCTCTAAATTGAATGATTTGGCCTCTGTTCCTCCTCATAATTTAAAAATTAAATGTGGTTTATTAAATATTAGGTCTCTAACTCCCAAGTCTCTGCTAGTCCATGATCTGTTAATTGATCATCAGATTGATTTAATTTCCCTTACAGAGACTTGGTTAGGGCAAGAGGATTATGTTGGTTTAAATGAATCAACTCCCTCTGGTTATTTAAACTGTCAAAATCCCAGAAGTTCTGGTCGTGGAGGAGGAGTAGCAACAATTTACCATTCCAAATTACTAGTTAATGTAAAGCAAAAAACATGTTATAATTCCTTTGAGGGCCTGGTCCTCAGTGTTGGGCACTTTAGCAATTCCAGGTTAAACCCAATTTTATTTGCCATTGTTTATCGTCCCCCATCAACCTATTCAGAAATTTTATCCGAATTTGCTGATTTCTTAGCTGATTTAGTGCTGAAATCTGATAGAATAATTATAGTAGGGGACTTTAATATACATGTGGATGTAGATAGTGACTACCTTAATGTGGCTTTTAATTCAATATTAGACTCGATTGGGTTTTCTCAGAAAGTAGGAAATTCTACTCATTACCTCCACCATACATTGGACCTTGTTCTGACATATGGCATAGAAATAGAAAATCTTGTAGTGTCTCCTCATAACCCTGTACTGTCAGACCATTGTCTGTTAACCTTTGATTTTACTATTTCTGACTATTTGGCTCCTAAAGAAAAATATTATCACAGTAGATGCCTCTCAGATGATGCTGTTTCCAAATTTATGCAGATTGTTTCCTCTATGCCATGTGTCAACACAACAGAAATAAGCTATAGACAGCTCTGCTCCTTCTGTAATTGATAACATGGTGGATAGTGTTTCAGCTTCTCTGCATCAGGCTCTAGACTTGGTGGCCCCCTTAAAAAAGAAAAAGTCTAATCAGAGATTTTTAACTCCTTGGTTCAACACAGAAACTCGTAGCTTAAAACAGAAGACTCGTCAATTAGAAAGAAAATGGCGCTCTACTAATTTAGATGAAATCTATTTAGCTTGGAGAAATCATCTTTTAATTTATAAAAAATCTCTTAGAAAAGCTCGAACGAGTTATTACTCTGCATTAATAGAAGAGAACAAGAATAATCCCAGGTTTCTTTTCAGTACTGTAGCCAGGTTGACAAAGAGTCAGGACTCTGTCAATCCTAGCATCCCCTTAGAGCTTACTAGTCAGGACTTTATGAACTTTTTCAATAATAAAATTTCATCCATCAGAGATAAAATCAATCAGATTCTTCCCACAGTTAACTTAAATACTGTAACTACTACAACTCCTTCTATTGATGTCTGTCTTGATGAGTTTACTCCAATCGACCTTTGTGAGTTAGACAAAATAGTTTCCTCATCCAAACCTTCAACTTGTCTTTTAGACCCTATTCCTACCAGGTTATTTAAAGAAGTCTTCCCACTTATTGGTAGCTTTATTCTTCATATAATCAATTCTTCATTAACTTTAGGCCATGTACCGCAGGCTTTTAAAACGGCTGTAATTAAACCCTTACTCAAAAAGCCAACGCTAGATCCAGGAGCTTTAGCTAACTATAGACCAATCTCTAATCTTCCTTTCATTTCAAAAATCTTAGAAAGAGTTGTTGCTATGCAATTATTTGACCACCTGCAGGGAAATGGTTTACTTGAAGAGTTTCAATCTGGGTTTAGAATCCATCATAGTACTGAAACAGCCTTAGCGAAGGTCACTAACGACCTCCTCATTGCATCTGATAATAGACTAGTTTCTGTACTTGTCCTTTTAGATCTTAGTGCAGCTTTTGATACTATTGATCATAATATTCTACTTGATAGATTAGAACACTATGTTGGACTTAATGGAACTTCGTTGCAGTGGTTTAGATCTTATTTATCTGATAGGTTCCAGTTTGTTCATGTAAATGATGAGTTTTCTTTCAGCTCAAAGCTTAGTCATGGAGTTCCACAGGGATCTGTGCTAGGCCCTACTCTTTTTAGTTTATATATGCTTCCGCTAGGCAACATTATTAGAAAGCACTGTATACATTTTCATTGTTATGCAGATGACACACAATTATACCTGTCAATGAAGCCAGATGATACTAATCAATTAGCCAAGTTAGAAGCCTGTCTTAAGGAAATCAAAGCTTGGATGACTTGTAATTTCCTGCTATTAAATTCAGATAAGACTGAAGTCATTCTTGTTGGTCCAAAAAACCTTAGAAATTCCTTTCCAAATCAAACTTTCAGTTTGGATGCAGTTACTCTCTCTTAATAGCTCTGTGAGGAACCTTGGAGTTATTTTTGATCAGGATTTGTCCTTCAATTCACATATTAAATTTGTTTCTAAGACTGCCTTCTATCATTTGCGTAATATTGCCAAGATTAGGAGCATCTTGTCTCAGAGTGATGCTGAGAAGCTGATCCACGCTTTTGTTAGCTCGAGATTAGATTATTGTAATTCTTTATTATCAGGCTGTCCTAAAACATCTTTAAAAAGTCTTCAGCTGATCCAAAATGCTGCAGCAAGAGTTTTAACAGGTACTAGAAAGAGAGATCATATCTCTCCGGTTCTGGCCTCCCTTCATTGGCTTCCCATAGAGTTTAGAATTAAGTTTAAAATCCTTCTTCTTACTTCCAAAGCTTTAAACAATCAGGCTCCTTTTTATTTAAAAGATCTGATACTACTGTATCATCCTAACAGAGCACTACGCTCCCAAAATGCAGGATTACTTGTAATACCTAGAATCTCCAAAAGTACAATGGGAGGCAGAGCCTTCAGTTATCAAGCTCCTCTCCTGTGGAATCAGCTGCCAATCTGGATTCGGGAGTCAGACTCGATCTCTGTTTTTAAGAATAGGGCTAAAACCTACCTTTTTGATATAGCCTACAATTAGGGAGGGATCATGTGTTTCTGAACCCTCCCTTAGTTATGCTGCTAATAGGTTTAGTCAGCCGGGGGACCTCCAGTAATGCACTGGGCCTCACTCCTTTCCTCACTCTCTATGAAATTTTTTTTTTTTTTTTTTGCTGGTCATTAACATTTGTTTGTTCTCTCCCATAGATTGAGTCCCCATCGTGCTGTTTGCTCTCTACATGTCTGTTCTTTTCTTCTTCTCTATCCCCTCACCCCCCAGCCAGTCGCAGCAGATGACTGCCCCTCCCTGAGCCTGGTTCTGCTGGAGGTTTCTTCCTGTTAAAAGGGAGTTTTTCCTCTCCACCGTCGCCAAGTGCTTGCTCACAGGGGATCGCCTGATTGCTGGGGTCTTTCTGCAACTGTGGGGGTCCCCCCTTCAGTTGATAGTGCTATGAGATGACTGTTGTTGTGAAATGGCGCTATATAAATAAAGTTGAATTGAATTGAATTGAACTCAGCCTCTCTATGTTTCACACCGGAGCGGATTTCATGTAACACAGACAAAACAAACTCAGAACACAATAACTCCTTTTTTTTTTTATTCTAGCGCTTCAACAAACTCACAAAACAAACAATTTCAACGGTCACGTCAGCCCCCCTGCTGTGTGTCTAAAGCCCAGAGTTAAACCTCCCTCGGCATCTTGCAATAGCTCACCGTAGCGGAGCCAATGGGCAATAAGCAGACCCGATAAGGGCACGAATCTTCCGTGAAAACAACTTTTTCCCTTTTTCGGGGTTCACGTCGCCTCCCCACTAATGCTGACAAGTCCAAAACTGAAACATAAGCAGAAGCAGTCCCAAAAGGCATGCCAAAATTTGGCACGAATCTTACCCCGAAAAATTAACTTCTCTGGGATCACGTGACTCTTCCAGACAGGAACAAGAACAAGTATCTTTCCCATTTTTTTTAACCCAGTACTGGCTTCTAGACCTCCATCTAGAACTTACTTCGAAAGTCGGAATCCAGCGAATTTCTAAGAATTACCCCGGATCTAGGAATATCGATCACCGCTTGGAAAAGAAAGCTCCATCTTCCCAAGGGATTATTGCGATACCCGCACCGTGAGTAACATAACTTATCAATTAGGCTGTAGGTCTCTTTCTTTCAGTCTTTCACCTAGTGTACAATCGGTCTAGGCAATCACTCTCTGGCCATAACAACAATAACAAAAACTGGAATAAATTACTCACACCTGGAATCCGCCTCTGAGTTCCGGTAGACCCGTCAGAGCTCCACGCCGCTCCCCGACATCACCAGGGCCTTTGAAGAGGGAAATTCAGCGGGTTTTTTTCAGCGCTTCCCAGAAGTATGGGTCTCTCCTCTCCTTTGACTGTGCACTTGTCTAAAGTCCAGGCTCGTCGGAAAACGCCGTGGACCACTGTATATGGGTCCCACGTCGGGCGACAATTATGTTAGAACAAAAATGAATTGACTGAGGCTGAAACAATAACTCTTCACTGAAGAAGCAGAGAGGTGCCGACCGTATGTTTTGCACCTTCATATTTGCAATACGAACAGTGGAAAAGTTCACTGTTGATGCATTTTTTAGCTTCTGGCATGTCACCATCCTTGAGTTCACTGATGTGTCTCTATATCAAAAGAAAAGAATACACATAAAAGGCACGGCAATTATAAATCCACAAGACAAAAACATATGAATATATTTTTCACCCCAACAACAAATGCTGATTCAGCTGAAAACTGACTGTTAGAACAAAAATGAATTGACTGAGGCTGAAACAATAATCAATAGGCGGTTTTCCAAGTTCTGAGTCATTTATTCTCCTTCTGATCAGAAAGGAGGAAATCAGTAACAGCATACACTCGCCTCAGAGCTTCACAGCACCGACTCCCTAACATGTGTTCAAAGATGTTGCTCTTTTATACCTCGGTCTCTTATCTGAGCTAGACTGGCAGGAGCCAACTCTCCAAATGACTCCTTCTTTATCTGTGGTCAGCAATGAACATTCTAACATGATCTGGTCATCCTGACAATACAGTACAGTTTGGTATGATAAAACAATGAAACTTTCGTCATTATTCACAATCTTGCTCATCCTAATCTTGCTCTGAAAACAGACAGTCTTTTCAAGCTCTGAGGCAATAAAAATATCACAGTGACCCAGACATTGGATTTTATATGCACCAGAAACAATTATAATATAAAATAGAATAATATAGCATTAAAATCATATAGAATAATTAATGAAACTTGAAAATATCCTATCACCGACCAAAGGCCAATTACTACCAACAGTGCAAGACACACTAGGCAGACCTAACAGATGACCCCACAAGACGGGACGGCCAACCGTATGCTAACATGACAGCCATAAGCTACAGTAATAGCTAAGAACACTGTATAATAGGGGTGCAACTCTTTCACGGTAGAATACAAATGCATACAGAGCATAACCCATTTTAAAATAAAATAATGTTTCTTCCTTACTGGTCAATCACAAATTTTGCAAAATAGCACTATAAAACAAAACAAAAGACTTACTTACCTCCATATTGCCAAACAAAACCAGCATACTTCGTTGTCTTCTTCTCTCTCACGTTTTTCTTCCACAAGGGCAAGTGGAGTCTCTGGGTGGAGTCATAGCCATATAGTATGATAGTTGCGACACTCAGATAGACTTCAATAGAAACTATGGAATGCGGAGGTCACGTAGGTCATGGAGCAAGCGATTGGTTCCAAACAATGGAGTTTTCCCACCACAGACCACCATTCATTTCCCAGAGTGTCTGCTTAATAATCCCTGGTAAGCTGATGAATGGCCATTGCTTTGTTCACTTCACCACTTAAGTTAACATGTAGATTATGTAGTCTGTGACAGTGTTTTATTTCATCAACTTTTTTTGTGTTTATGTCCGATAGAAGCTCACAAACTTGCTCATTTGCTTGCCCCACACTAGATTCACGTGAATAGCAGCTAGCTCAACTTGATAACTTGGTTATCAGTGGCAGCGTTATTTAACATATAAATTAGCAATTTTAATATTTTATCATTCTGTTGTGTTGAAAATATTCTGTACTTATTCAAAGAAATTGTTGGGAGAAACATGGGGTGAAAGACACTTGGGATATAGACTGGTTTATTTTTTTTTAATACATTTGAAAGCAAGTGATTATTTTAAGTTGGTAAACGAAGAGTCAGATGTTAAAAACAAATGTTCTTAAAACAATTGTCATATTTACAAATGTGAAATACTCAGTTTTATAAAATGGCTCACTTGAAATTAATAAAAAAATACCTAACTGAACTATTAACAGAATATATTTTCTATCCTTTGTAATTCTATTGTGGTTCAGGAAATTCATTTTATTTATGACTATATGAATTTGATTGTTTTACAGAGTACACGTGTACAGTTTGTATTTTTTCCTCATGTTTAAACTTAAGAGAAAAATGTAACATTTCCAAAATAGTTCACAAATGTGTGCATAAAATGCTAGAATGAAAAAACTTTCAAATTTAGTTTAAAAATGCATAAATCTGTAAGAAAAAAGTGATGTTTTTTTAAAAACTAAAAAACAGCCACATTTCAATTTGAAAATAGTCTCAAATCATTCATTCATTCATCTTCTTCCGCTTAATCCTTTTCAGGTCACGGGGGGGGGGGGGGGGGGGGGGGCTGGAGCCTATCCCAGCATCTTTAGTCTCAAATGTACAATAAAATCAGAGTTATGAGACAGAGAAATACAATATTTGTGAGGAAAAAGTAGCAAATTTATGTTAAAAAAGTAAAATTTAGAATAAAGAAGGTAATACATTTAAAAGGAAAAAAAAAAATCCACAATTCTGTCAGAAAAATGTTAATGTTAATGTTGCTTGTTTGTATTATAATACAGTTGAATCTGTTCATTATAAGTTTAACAATATACCTACCGACAGGTATTTTGAATATTTACCTAATTTTGCTAAAAAATGTTTTTTTTTTTATGCCACAGACCATCACTGCTGCCATTCGCACGCCATTATAGAAATGCTGTTGTTTGGAACTATTTGGAGCTCCATGAATCACGTGACCGGACAGGGCGAGTTTAAAGTGTGTCCCAACTATCATACTATATGGCTATGGGTGGAGTTAAACGTTTGACTCCACCCATATTGAGCCCCGCCCCAAAACTCTGATCACCATAACCTTATACAGAGGCTTAGATCTTGGCAAGTTTATCAGTCTGCTCTTGAAAAGTTCATCTCTTACTTTTCTCAAAGGTGTTCACTGGCAGCTGGTGATTTTACTTCATCTGAAGGCTTATTCTATGGTTTGCCTCAAGGGTCTGCTTTAGCTCCTGTTTTATTACCTCCGCCAAGGAAGGAGGTAATGTTTTTGCCAGCGTTGGTTTGTCTGTCTGTTAGCAATATTACTCCAAAAGTTCAGAACAGATTTTGATGAAATTTCAGGAAAGGTGTGTAATGGCAGGGAGAACAGATGATTAGATTTTGGTGGTGATCCAGATTACAATCTGGATCCAGGAATTTTTTAAAAATTATTTTATATATTAATATTGCGCTTTTCATGCACTGCCCCTTTAAGACATGTCCACAGTTACATGTGTGGCCACACACCTCCGCACCCTGGAAGCAGTGCACTCTCAGCTCTTTACCACTGTGGCTGCCTCCAGCCACAACCACCAAAGACTGCAGAAAAAGTAAAATGGCTTGGAACCAAAAGGAATGTGGTCTCCATTCACATAGTATGTGATGATTGACATTTCATCTGAAGATGGCAAGAAAAAACAAGCAAAGTGTGTAGTTTAAGACGGGGTTTGGCATGCTTGCAGACGTAGCCGGTAGACAAGCTGAGGGTGTCATTGCGAGCCACGTCACCCACACAGTATGTAACTTCAGCACTGGACATTATTTAATTTTTTTTGTTTGTAAAATCACAATGTGACTGTTCTATTATGTTTACTATTATAAATTCCCCGTGTGCTTTTATGCGCTTTTGGGCGCATGCGCACGCAGCGACCTGCAGCTGATGATATAGTGCGTGTGTGCGTGTGTGTGTTTTTTGTACTTTTTTACGTTTTTAGAAAATCCTCTGTGTCGTTTCTGCCCTGGAGCGTTTGTGGAATATATGGCGAAGAGCTCCCTGGCATCCATAACATGGATTTCCTCTCCTATCTCGCATTGCTGCTATCTGTGCTGTGGCTCTTTGTCTCTGAGGTAAACGCGTTCGGCTCCATGGCGAGCAGAATAGCGGGCAGAATACAATATTCCAGGGACGCGTTGCTGCGCTTTAACACAGCTGGTGCAGAGTCTCTGATTGCGCCCAAATTTCAGCTGCCGGACTTTATTTTGAGAGACGGACACAGCGGTGAAAAGAAAGACAGCAGAAGGAAGCGTTGAAGACGTGGAGGTGTGAAATTGCGCCTTAGGAGACGTCAGTTTGGTAACATTCCTCTTCCTTCGATCATTTTTGGGAATGCACAGTCTGTGAGAAACAAGGTGGAGGAAATTCAAGGCAATGTACGTTACCAGAAGGATTTTAAGAACTGCTGCGTCATGGCTTTCACTGAATCTTGGCTTACTGCGCATGATCGAGATGCAGAGCTGTGGATTGACGGCTTTGGAGCCCCGCTGCGCTCGGATCGGCAGGAAGAGGTAACGGGGAAACGTCAGGGGGGCGGAGTATGTTTATACATTAATAAGCAGTACTGCACATCTGTCACGGTCAGAGAGCGCATCTGTACACCCCATGTGGAGCTGCTCTCTGTGTCACTACGCCCCTTTTATTTGCCTCGAGAGTTTCCCCAACTTTTCATCACAGTTGTGTACATTCACCCGAGGGCAGACGCTGACTCCGCCTCCAGAACCATCTCTGATGTGGTGCAGCGGCTGCAGTCAATCTCTCCAGAGGCGCCAAACTTCATTCTTGGGGATTTTAACCATGTTTCTTTAAAGAAGACACTTAAAAACTTTCATCAGTATGTCTCCTGCCCAACCAGGCGAAAAAAGACATTGGACCTGTGCTATGGATCCACAGAGAGGGCCTATAAATCACTCCCCCTTCCTCCTTTAGGATCATCAGATCACAACTGTGTTCATTTGCTGCCCACATATAAAACTGCTCTCAGAAGAGGCAAGGTGGAGATGAGAGACATTGATGTGTGGACAGAAGATTCAGAGCACAGCCTCCAGGAATGCTTTGACTGTACAGACTGGAAGATGTTCATAATGGCCTGCGGGGATGACTTGGACTCTCTGGCTGAGCTCACATGCTCATACATGGCTTACTGTCAAAATAAGATTGTTCCACATAAACGTGTCAAAATATACCCCAACAACAAACCATGGGTTACTAAATCAGTTAAATCCTGCTTACAGAGGAAAGCTCTTGCCTTTAAACAGGGGTCTGTTTCTGAACTACAGGTTGCCACCAAGGAGCTGAAGGCCGAAATTTTAAGAGCAAAACAGAATTATAAATCAGAATTGGAAAGCAAGATGGCAGCAAATAAACTGGGTTCGGCCTGGGCCAGTATGAAAACTATTGCAGGCCTTCAGAGCACAGAGCGCAGTAATCGTGTGTTTTTAGATGGTTTTAGTTCAGACACAGAGCTGGCTAATGCTCTTAATTGTTTTTATGGTCGTTTTGACTCCTTTGATTTTAGCACAGAAATCCAAGATTTGAAACAGAAACTCAAAGACAATCAGCACTTTAATATTGAGATGCAGGATGTTGAAAGGGAGTTCCGCGCTGTAAAAGTGAACAAAAGTCAGGGCCTTGATAATATATGTGGGCGCTTGGTAAAGTCCTGTGCACATGAACTGAGTCCTATATTTCATTACATTTTCAATAAGTCGTTACAGACACAACATGTGCCTAAGATCTGGAAAGATGCCGTGGTTGTTCCCGTTCCAAAATCCAGCTGTCCTAAAACGGTAAATGACTTTAGACCAGTTGCTTTGACTTCAATTTTAATGAAAATTTTTGAAAAACTGGTCAGATGTGAGGTCCTAAGGCAGACTGAACATGCATTGGATCCTCTGCAGTTTGCCTATAGGCCTCACAGAGGAGTGGAGGATGCCACTGTCACTCTGTTTGACATGCTTTTTAAACATCTGGATTTTAATGGGACACACGCCAGGCTTTTATTTGTGGACTTTTCTTCTGCCTTTAATACAATCCAACCTCATATTTTAGTTGAAAGGCTCCTGCAACAATTTGATTTAAGCAATAATCTGGTGGGTTGGATTCTGGATTTCTTAACCAACAGGACGCAGAGAGTAAGGGTCAATGGCACATTGTCTGACCTAAAGTGCTCTTCTACTGGCTCTCCTCAGGGGTGTGTGTTGTCACCACTACTCTTCATCCTGTACACAAACATGTGTCGGAGTAGACATGACAACAGACACATTATAAAGTATGCTGATGACTCAGTCATTGTCAGTCTCCTCCAGGATGGTGAGAGTGGCCATGGCCCAGTAGTTGAGGACTTTGTTCACTGGTGTGAGGATTCCTACCTGCAGCTGAATACAACAAAAACGAAAGATATGATTATTGACTTTAGGAGGAAAACTCCCAGGCACAAAGTCACCATACTAAAAGGCCAGACCACCGAATGTGTACAATCGTACAAATATCTTGGGACGATTATTGATAGTGGATTGAACTTTGAGGTGAACTGTGAAAGGCTGTGCAAAAAGGGTCAGCAAAATTTGCATTGTTTGAGGAAACTTGCACGCTTCCAAATTGACCAACCCATAATGACTATGTTTTATCGGGCTTTTATTGAATCTGTTTTATCCTTTTCTTTAATGTCATGGTTTGGTCAGATAAAACTGAAACAGAGGAAATCCTTGGATCAGGTAGTCAGATGGTCCAGTCGTTTGCTTGGTGAGTCACAGCTGAGCCTGACATCCCTGTACGCCAAACAAGTACAGAGGATAGCCGACTCGATTTTAAATGATGACTCCCACCCTTTGCACTGCAACTTTCAGCTTCTTCCCTCCAGACGGAGGTTTGCTGTCCCAAAAAGTAGAACCCAGCGCTACAAAAACAGCTTTGTCCCTGCTGCTGTCAAAGAGTTGAACAAGCTATAAAATTATATTGTACATATTCTATATTTACCTATTTTGTAAGATGTGTGCCTGTGTTTGTGTCTATGTTGAATGTAATTAGTGGCTTGTAAATATGGATGTCACCAACTGCAAAACAAATCTACCTATGGGTACAAATAAAGTAACCTGAACCTGAACCTGAACCTATTATGTTTACTATTATAAATTCCCCGTGCGCTTTTATGCAGCGCACTGAGAAGAAGAGACGCATCCACGTGCAGGGCTACACCACAGACACATTTATTAACATAAAGTCCCACAGTTCCAAAAATAGTGCAGACGTGCAAAAATACAAGTGGTACACACTTACAGACACGCCCTCCAGAGCCGGAATCGCTTCATGAGTGCGGGAAGGAGAAGACAAGGAAACCACGGCATAACGTGGCAGAGCAACAACACTAGGGCAGACCACAGCGTAATGTGGCCGTGACAGAAACAATAATCCAGCAATCACCAGAACAAAGTGAGCTGACTAAATACATGGACAAAATAATGAAGTGATGGGAAACACCTGAGCGAGGGGCCAGGGCAGTAATCAGGAACAGCTGAGTGTCAGAAGAGGAAGGTGTGGTCTGGCTGGCAGACTGACAGGCCCGCCCACACCAAGTGTAAACCAAACGGGCTGACTGACAGCCTGTCAATCAGAGGACCATAATACACACACAACACACAACAATACTGGAAATAAATGGCAAGTAATACATAGCAAGAAAAAGCAAACTAAGCAGTAACACCAAACAAAGAAACTCAAAAGGCAAAACCAAACACAAAATGAACAGATAAATAGGACACACAAAGGGGAGTCACGGAACTGAGCCAGGAGGACAAACTGGCCCTTTTCATGACAGTTTACTACGCACTGCAGTGATGATACCGCACTGTTGTGTAATATTGCTTAATAATAATGAATCTTGTCAGTAAAGTGTAAGGGAGAAGAGAGGAGGAAAAAAAAAAAGAAAACTGACCTGAAAGATTCAGTCATGGAATGCCACTCAGGGCAAAGAGGAGAGAGACCCAGGTGCTGAACTGCTAGTTGTGAAATTTATTAACAAACAAAAAGTCCAAACTGTGCACAAACACAAAATCCAAATAGTGTTAAAGCTAACTTACAAACGACACAGAGAACACAGGATACACACGGATAGGAAATGCCAGAACGGGAACAGGGTTCTGACACAATGATACTTTAAGACTCCAGCAATAAGGGGGAGAAATAATAATCCTTAAATAGAGCTAGAGACAATTGAACACAAATGATGGAAGGTGTGGATACCATGAGCGGGCGGGGGAAACAATGATTAGAGAATCGGGTCAGCTGGGAACAATGAGAGGGGAGAGATGGGGCTGACAGCTGACAGGGACACTGCCCACAACGGAGCAAAAAACCCGGAAGTGCTACTGACATCTGCAGCCCCAGGAGGAGAGAAAACAGAATATGAATATGAGATGACAAATAAAGACCAGTGAACCCAAATACAAAAACTACAATGAACGTAAACAGGAAAATAAATCATACTAAAAAACACAGAATATGCGAAAAACCAACCAAAGATAAAATAACAGGAACTACAACTCAAAACAACACTATACAAATATGAAAAAAAGGTAAAGAGACTGAGCTTGGTGGAATCCGCCCATGCTCAGATCGTGACAGATTCAATAAACCATGATGCTGATTTAAGGTGAAATTGCCCAGCCCCAATTTATGGTCAATACAATTATGACAGCCTTGTTATTATAATGTGGTCATATTGTTTTTGCTGCCATTTCTCTGTCTGTTAGCAGGATCACGCAAAAACTCCTACACCACATTCCAAATTATTATACAAATGATATTTACCTCCGCCAGGCCGCAGGCCGCAGGAGGTCATGTTAGCTTAGCCCCTGTCTTCCCCATCAGAGAATCGTTGTCTGCTCCCTCCAAAGTAAATAAAAATATAATGCATAAGCATCCCAAAGGGATAAAGCAAAATATTGGTAAAACTCAAATTAAACATAAAGCCTCTAAATTGATTGATTTGGCCTCTGTTCCTCCTCATAATTTAAAAATTAAATGTGGTTTATTAAATATTAGGTCTCTAACTCCTAAGTCTCTGTTAGTCCATGATCTGTTAATTGATCATCAGATTGATTTAATTTCCCTTACAGAGACTTGGTTAGGACAAGAGGATTATGTTGGTTTAAATGAATCAACTCCCCCTGGTTATTTAAACTGTCAAAATCCCAGAAGTTCTGGTCGTGGAGGAGGAGTAGCAACAATTTACCATTCCAAATTACTAGTTAATGTAAAGCAAAAAACATGTTATAATTCCTTTGAGGGCCTGGTCCTCAGTGTTGGGCACTTTAGCAATTTCAGGTTAAACCCAATTTTATTTGCCATAGTTTATCGTCCCCCATCAACCTATTCAGAATTTTTATCCGAATTTGCTGATTTCTTAGCTGATTTAGTGCTGAAATCTGATAGAATAATTATAGTAGGGGACTTTAATATACATGTGGATGTAGATAGTGACTGCCTTAATGTGGCTTTTAATTCAATATTAGACTCGATTGGGTTTTCTCAGAAAGTAGGAAATTCTACTCATTACCTCCACCATACATTGGACCTTGTTCTGACATATGGCATAGAAATAGAAAATCTTGTAGTGTCTCCTCATAACCCTGTACTGTCAGACCATTGTCTGTTAACCTTTGATTTTACTATTTCTGACTATTTGGCTCCTAAAGAAAAATATTATCACAGTAGATGCCTCTCAGATGATGCTGTTTCCAAATTTATGCAGATTGTTTCCTCTATGCCATGTGTCAACACAACGGAAATAAGCTATAGACAGCTTGCTCCTTCTGTAATTGATAACATGGTGGATAGTGTTTCAGCTTCTCTGCATCAGGCTCTAGACTTGGTGGCCCCCTTAAAAAAGAAAAAGTCTAATCAGAGATTTTTAACTCCTTGGTTCAACACAGAAACTCGTAGCTTAAAACAGAAGACTCGTCAATTAGAAAGAAAATGGCGCTCTACTAATTTAGATGAAATCTATTTAGCTTGGAGAAATCATCTTTTAATTTATAAAAAATCTCTTAGAAAAGCTAGAACGAGTTATTACTCTGCATTAATAGAAGAGAACAAGAATAATCCCAGGTTTCTTTTCAGTACTGTAGCCAGGTTGACAAAGAGTCAGGACTCTGTCAATCCTAGCATCCCCTTAGAGCTTACTAGTCAGGACTTTATGAACTTTTTCAATAATAAAATTTCATCCATCAGAGATAAAATCAATCAGATTCTTCCCACAGTTAACTTAAATACTGTAACTACTACAACTCCTTCTATTGATGTCTGTCTTGATGAGTTTACTCCAATCGACCTTTGTGAGTTAGACAAAATAGTTTCCTCATCCAAACCTTCAACTTGTCTTTTAGACCCTATTCCTACCAGGTTATTTAAAGAAGTCTTCCCACTTATTGGGAGCTTTATTCTTCATATAATCAGTTCTTCATTGACTTTAGGCCATGTACCGCAGGCTTTTAAAACAGCTGTAATTAAACCCTTACTCAAAAAGCCAACGCTAGATCCAGGAGCTTTAGCTAACTATAGACCAATCTCTAATCTCCCTTTCATTTCAAAAATCTTAGAAAGAGTTGTTGCTACGCAATTATTTGACCACCTGCAGGGAAATGGTTTACTTGAAGAGTTTCAATCTGGGTTTAGAATCCGTCACAGTACTGAAACAGCCTTAGCGAAGGTCACTAACGACCTCCTCATTGCATCTGATAATGGACTAGTTTCTGTACTTGTCCTTTTAGATCTTAGTGCAGCTTTTGATACTATTGATCATAATATTCTACTTGATAGATTAGAACACTATGTTGGACTTAATGGAACTTCGTTGCAGTGGTTTAGATCTTATTTATCTGATAGGTTCCAGTTTGTTCATGTAAATGATGAGTTTTCTTTCAGCTCAAAGCTTAGTCATGGAGTTCCACAGGGATCTGTGCTAGGCCCTACTCTTTTTAGTTTATATATGCTTCCGTTAGGCAACATTATTAGAAAGCACTGTATACATTTTCATTGTTATGCAGATGACACACAATTATACCTGTCAATGAAGTCAGATGATACTAATCAATTAGCCAAGTTAGAAGCCTGTCTTAAGGAAATCAAAGCTTGGATGACTTGTAATTTCCTGCTATTAAATTCAGATAAGACTGAAGTCATTCTTGTTGGTCCAAAAAACCTTAGAAATTCCTTTCCAAATCAAACTTTCAGTTTGGATGCAGTTACTCTTTCTCTTAATAGCTCTGTGAGGAACCTTGGAGTTATTTTTGATCAGGATTTGTCCTTCAATTCACATATTAAATTTGTTTCTAAGACTGCCTTCTATCATTTGCGTAATATTGCCAAGATTAGGAGCATCTTGTCTCAGAGTGATGCTGAGAAGCTGATCCACGCTTTTGTTAGCTCGAGATTAGATTATTGTAATTCTTTATTATCAGGCTGTCCTAAAACATCTTTAAAAAGTCTTCAGCTGATCCAAAATGCTGCAGCAAGAGTTTTAACAGGTACTAGAAAGAGAGATCATATCTCTCCAGTTCTGGCCTCCCTTCATTGGCTTCCCATAGAGTTTAGAATTAAGTTTAAAATCCTTCTTCTTACTTACAAAGCTCTAAACAATCAGGCTCCTTTTTATTTAAAAGATCTGATACTACCGTATTATCCTAACAGAGCACTACGCTCCCAAAATGCAGGATTACTTGTAATACCTAGAATCTCCAAAAGTACAATGGGAGGCAGAGCCTTCAGTTATCAAGCTCCTCTCCTGTGGAATCAGCTGCCAATCTGGATTCGGGAGTCAGACTCGATCTCTGTTTTTAAGAATAGGGCTAAAACCTACCTTTTTGATATAGCCTACAATTAGGGAGGGATCATGTGTTTCTGAACCCTCCCTTAGTTATGCTGTTAATAGGTTTAGTCAGCCGGGGGACCTCCAGTAATGCACTGGGCCTCACTCCTTTCCTCACTCTCTATGAAATATTTTTTTTTTTTTTTTGCTGGTCATTAACATTTGTTTGTTCTCTCCCATAGATTGAGTCCCCATCGTGCTGTTTGCTCTCTACATGTCTGTTCTTTTCTTCTTCTCTATCCCCTCACCCCCCAGCCAGTCGCAGCAGATGACTGCCCCTCCCTGAGCCTGGTTCTGCTGGAGGTTTCTTCCTGTTAAAAGGGAGTTTTTCCTCTCCACCGTCGCCAAGTGCTTGCTCACAGGGGATCGCCTGATTGCTGGGGTCTTTCTGCAACTGTGGGGGTCCCCCCTACAGTTGATAGTGCTATGAGATGACTGTTGTTGTGAAATGGCGCTATATAAATAAAGTTGAATTGAATTGAATTGAAAGTTGAATTTTTGCCAGCGTTTGTCTGTTTGTCTGTTTGTCTGTCTGTCTGTTGGTTAGCAAGATAACTCAAAAAGTTTTGGACGGATTTCCATGAAACTTTCAGGCATTGTTGGAAATGGTACAAGGAAGAACTGATTAAATTTTGAGGATGATCCAGGTCACCGTCTGGATCCAGGAATTTTTTAAAGGATTCTTTAACATTGTGAGATACGGCCATTTTCAACATGTGTGCAGGTGCAATGGAGGGCGCTGGTCGTCGTGTCTGACGAACACGAACTCCGCGTTCTTCAAAGTTTTAGGCACAAAAGCACGCGGAAAACAGTGGTGGGCCGGGCCCGGCAGCGTGCCTGTGTTTGCGCTACGCTGCAAAAGCTGAGACGGGCAGCTGTCCGGCGCCGGATTATTTGGCAGAAATTCCCCGGGAAGCCATAGGGGCTGCGCAAAAACAAGCTCTCTGTCGGGGAAGCTTCCAAATCCTCTTTTGCTACGGAGCGCAACCCCAATATAAAACCCACGGCAACCTGTCTACCCAATTTGCATCCGTCAGTGAAGCCTTGACTGCTGCTTTCAGTGATCTATGAAAACGCTCGCATAACCCATTGGCCTGTGGGTTGTACGCGGGTGTGCGATGAATTACAACGCCCGCAGCCTGGGAGTCTGGAGATGGAGGAGATGGACACAACAGCAACACTTCAGTTTATTACCTCCACCAAGGAGGTAATGCTTTTACTACTGAACCACTAATCCTATCATTGTGAATCCAATTGCTAGTCATGTGTTTTCATGGTCAAGGAATCTGAAAATGTACACACAAACACTGTATGGGGGGGAACTGTGGTGCTTGGCGGAGGTCTGCGCTCTCCGAGTGCTTTTCTAGTTGTCTCTGATTTTCCTAAATTGTCAATGCAAATGACAGTCAGTACAATTTTCAAGTCATCAACCGTTACAGCATAATTCAAATTTTATTGAACAAACTTCCCAATGATAACTTTTTTTTAAATTAAAAAAAAAAAATGCACTGTTCCAAATTATTATGCACAATAGAGTTTCAAATTCATTTTATTGGTTGTAAAGAACTGAAAATTGTCATTTGTTGAATTTGCAGCATTAGGAGGTCATATTTACCAGAATCAAAAGCTGTTTCAATCAAAAAGATCTTAACAGGCTAAGTTACTGCTAAGCCGCTATGACTGGCGCCTAGCGGCTGCCCTGACCTTGAATGCACTCTGCAGAGCGTGTAGTAGTAGTAGTAGATTAGTTTATTTGACAGGGACAGTGCAATAAACATAGACAATTAATCAAAGACAATCAATCTGATGTGTTGCACATAGAGTGTATAGCTATTAGCTAATTTGCAACTCTTGTCCCTGGATGGGCTTTAGAAAAAAGAATCAAGATAAAAATATACACAATAACCACATACATCAATGCAGAAAAATTATAAATACACAATTATAAATATTATAAATATTATAAATACACAAATATAACAGCCTGACTCACCTTTAACATAAATATTATAAATACACAAATATAACAGCCTGACTCACATTTAACACATATAACATAACTCACATTTGCCTATTTCAGGCCTTCCTCCCTCCGTCACTCACTATAAACAAACACATTTATTCCTTCCCTTCATTCACTCTCACTTTGCAGACAAATAATTCATACATGAGTACATTCTTGTTTATTTTTCAGCCAGTTTTTAACATTTTTAGTGAATGTTTTAAAGTCCGTTATTATTTTAATTTCATTTGGCATTGTGTTCCAGATGTGACTGCCCTTTATAGAGAAAGCTGTTTGTCCAAATGTGGTTCTGCGGTGGAATATTTTACAGTTATTGTTAACAGAACTCCTGGTGGCTCTGCTGCTGTCCTGTCTTTGGACGAAACCAGCAAGTGCCCAAATGCCAAGTCACATTTCGTTACCTTGTATTCATACATGTGTAATGACAATAAAGTTGAATCTCAATCTCAATCTCTTACATGTTAACATAGGACCCCTTCTTTGATATAACCTTCACAATTCTTGCATCTATTGAACTTGTGAGTTTTTGGAGAGTTTCTGCTTGAATTTCTTTGCAAGATGTCAGAATAGCTTCCCACAGCTGCTGTTTTGATGTGAACTGCCTCCCACCCTCATCGATCTTTTGCTTGAAGATGCTCCAAAGGTTCTCAATAGGGTTGAGGTCAGGGGGAGAAACAACCAATGACACAGAGGTATTCTTGAGAGCATGAGATGGTGCATGTCATGCATGTCATGCATGAAGATAATTTTGCTATGGAAGGCACAGTTTTTCTTTTTGTACCATAGAAGAAAGTGGTCAGTCAGAAACTCTATATACTTTGCCAAGGTCATTTTCATACCTTCAGGGACCCTAAAGGGGCCTACGAGCTCTCTCTCCCATGATTCCGGCCCAAAACATGACTCCACCACCTCCTTGCTGATGTCGCAGCCTTGATGGGACATGGTGGTCATCCACCAACCATCCACTAGTCCAGCTATCTGGCCCATCCAGGGTTGCACGGTACTCATCAGTAAACAAGACTGTTTGAAAATTAGTCTTCATGTATTTCTGGGCCTTTTGCAACTGTTTCTGCTTGTGAGCATTGGTTAAGGGTGACCAAATAGTAGGTTTATGCACAACTGCTGAAGACGGCCCCATCTACACCTTGAGGTTTGTGGGACTCCAGAGGCACCAGCAGCTTCAAATACTTGTACCAACAGCGGAATCAGTGTCCCGTCCAACAAAATGTTGCAAATAATGCAACCGTCCGTGTTGGGCGAGACCATGTGGACCACCATAGGTGCCTTCTTCTTCTACACATTCTCCTTAGCCGGCCTCCGTTCCTCTTTGTTGAAACTGTGGCAAACTCTGGCGAAGTGATGGAGCAGACTGCACCATCCACAATGCTTGCCCCTCGCCGTGCACTCCCTGGCTCAATAGTGGTGCCTGCTGGATCCACAGCCATAGCATCTCGGCGTCCCCGGGGTGGACCATATTTTGATGATGGCCGCATATTCGTCGTCGCTTCCATCGTCCAAATCCAAAGCCAAGGTCTTCCCACGTGCGTTGTTCTTTGGCAGGGCTTTGTTATCATTGAGGTGTTTCGTTAGTCATTCCACTGCCTCATGTTGTTGCGCTAGCTCTAAGAGTTGCAAATTAGCTAATAGCTATACACTCTTTGTGCAACACATCAGATTGATTGTCATTGATTAATTGTCTATGTTTATTGCACTGTCCCTGTCAAATAAACAAATAATCTAATCTAATCAAGGTTAGCTCACCAGCGTGAGTTAGCAGGCGAACTCTCACTGAGGAGTAGGCCACGTACACAACCAACTGGTCGCGGACCATCTCCTCCTCCAGAGCCCCAAACCTGCACTCACCCGCCAGCTGTTGAAGGTCTGCCATGAACTGTTGGACTGACTCTCCAGGTTGCTGGCACCGCTGCCTGAACTGGATGCGCGGCATAATAATGTTTTCCGGGGCGTGAAAGTAGCCGGCCATGAGCCTCGTGACGTTGTCGAAGCTGTCACCTCCTCTCAGCGTGCTCAGGATCCTCTGGCCCTCCATACCCAGGTTATGGATCAGAATAGCCCTCGCTCTTAATTTGTCCAGGTCGCCGAGGTCAAACGGCAACAGATAGTTTTTGAAGGCCGCAAACCACCTGGCCCAAGGGACCAGCGGCTCACTCAGAGCCTCCAAAAATGGATGAAGCGTGGTCGCAGCCCTCTCCATCTCCGTATATCCTCGTCGTCAAATGTGTCCGAATAATGAGGAGGCGAGGTGATGTTAATGACATTTATTATAACACAAACTACTGTATGTACACATAGGAGTCCTTACTATGAGTACAGGAGCCACAGCAAAGAGGCAGTATGTCTCCCACTACTGGCTTCATCTGAACAATAAACTAGACTGGTCAGACATACTGATGCACTCTACAAGAAGGGACAGCGCAGGCTGTTCCTACTGAGGAGACTCAGGTCTTTTGGTGTACAAGGGGTGCTGCTGAAGACATTCTACGACACGGTGGTGGCATCAGCCATCACTTTTGGAGTGGTCTGCTGGGGCAGTGGCATTACAGCAGCGACTGATATTGTCCTAGTTGTATACTGGAGGGGACCATTTGTGTAAGTCTGTTGCGTCTTTTGCATTCAATACTATTAGGTTGTCACGTTTTTTTGCTATCTCTGCGAGCAGCCCTGCTTAGGTTATACAGTCTGACAGCTGTAGGTAGGAAGGACCTGCGAAACCTCTCGGTTGCGCACCTAGGATGATGTAGTCTACTGCTAAATGAGCTCCTCAGTGCGTTCAGTATGTCCTGCATAGGGTGGGACTCGGACTCCAGCAGAGATGACAGTTTAGCCACCATCCTTCTCTCTCCTATCTCCTCCACTACGTTGCCCCAGGACAGAGCTAGCTTTCTTGATCAGTTTGTTCAGTCTCTTCCTATTAGCTGCTGTAATGCCGTTGCCCCAGCAGACCACTCCAAAAGTGATGGCTGATGCCACCACCGTGTCGTAGAATGTCTTCAGGAGCACCCCTTGTACACCAAAAGACCTGAGCCTCCTCAGTAGGAACAGCCTGCGCTGTCTCTTCTTGTAGAGTGCGTCGGTATTGTGTGACCAGTCTAGTTTATTGTTCAGATGAACACCCAGGTACTTGTAGGATGTCACCATCTCAATGTCTGTTCCCTGGATGTTTACTGGTGCTGTGAAGGGTTGTCCTTGCCTGCGGCAGTCCACCACCAGCTCCTTAGTTTTTCTCGTGTTGATCTGGAGGCAGTTCCGATGGCACCAGTCCACGGAGTCCTGGATAAGTCCTCTGTACTCAGCTTCATCTCCGTTGGAGATGAGGCCAACGATCGCAGAGTCATCAGAGAACTTCTGTAGATGGCAGTGTGTTGTGTTGTGTGAGAAGTCCGCGGTATAGAGGGTGAAAAGGAAGGGAGCCAAAACCATTCCATGGGGGGGCCCCGTGCTACCGATGATCGTGTCGGACACACAATCTTGGGTTCTCACAAACTGTGGCCGGTTAGTGAGGCAGTCCAGGATTCGTGATGACGGGTGCTTGTCCACCCCTGCGCACAGCAGCTTGTCCTTCAGGATCATCGGTTGGATGGTGTTGAAAGCACTAGAGAAGTCAAAGACCATGATCCTCACCGCATTCCCGGGCTTCTCCAGGTGGGACAGAGAACGGTGAAGGAGGAAGATCACCGCATCCTCCACCCCAATGCCATGCTGGTAGGCAAACTGGAGTGGATCCATCGCTGGTCCCACCAGGGGGCGGAGGTGAGCAAGGAGCAGTCTCTCCAGGGTCTTCATCATGTGAGACGTCAGGGCCGCTGGTGTGTAGCTGTTCAGATCTTTGGGGTGGGAAGTCTTTGGTACACCACTGCCGCCCCCCCAAAAGTAACCAAAACAATTATTTTATTTACTGAAGACTGTATTGTTGGATGTGCCAGTGCAGAAGACCCTGCACACTTTAGTGATAGTACCACTATATGGAGGAATTCTGGGCCATATTAGCATCTTTATTTTCTCATGAGTTAACGCAGGGGTGTCACTCATGTGCCATGGAGGGCCAAGACCTTGCAGGCTTTACCTCCAACTAGTGTCTTCAACAGCAGATTCCATTGAATTTCTTCCACTGACTGCTGATCAGTGAGAACACCTGCTGAAGAGACTGGGTAGAAGAGAGAACCTGCAGGGTCTTGGCCCTCCATGGCACATGATTGGTAACCCCCGGTTTAGGGTTTAATGGGATTTAACATTTTAACACAAACTGCTTTATGGTTCATAATTCTGTTGACAGACTTACACCAAAACAAAAGTGATTTCTCAAACTGCTGGATTGTTCTTAGACAGCTTTTCCAGTCTTTTTGTATTTAATTTGTGTCACTTGGTGGTAACCTTCACACATAAAACAGACGTGGAGACAGATCTGCAAAAAGTACAAAGGTTTATTGTCAAAATTCCCAGTGCAATACTACATGAATGCATGTATAGTGCATTGTTGATGCAAAGAATATATATTTCTACAGCATCTACATGTATCTGTCCAGTAAATCAAGTATTTTCCATGTAACCTTGTGACTGCATTATTTTAATTGCTTTTAATCCTAGATCAAGTTTGTTTGGCTTAAAATGCATCATAATTGTTAAATATATCTTATTATGCCGAACTCAGTACTGTTTACCTGTTGAAATATATATTTTGTGGCTAATATAACCCCGTAACTACAACCTGGCAATCAAGTTGTGTCAGCTGATCACTTTTTGCCATGACACCACCACAGACTCAGTGCTGCTGGAGCAGCTACATGACATGATGTTTCAACAGTCTCTCCATGATTTTCACACAGATCAGAGCAATTTGTTGCACAGAAAGCTAAACATTTCTACAGACATTCTGAAGTTCTATAACCACTGAGCGTTTGTGAAGCTGGAGTGACATCAGTGAGAAGCTGTGTTGAACGACCAGACCCACGGTTTGAAGTGATAATTTTCCCACAACAGAGCCACCTGAAACATACACACAGCATACATATTTTAGTACCTAATAGTGATAACTTGCAGACATTACAACGTAGTACGATGTACTTAAAGCAAACTAGCATTAGCAATCATTAGCTTACCTTCATATGTGATCTGGTTCGTATCCTCACATCTTCGCCTCTATGGCTTCTTAAACGCTCCAGTACTTTTCCAGAGTGTTTCGTCTCGCTGCCTGTCCCCTTGTCTGGCTCTCATTTTTTGCCTTTACTCTGAAAAGCGAGACACTGAGCAGTCGCCTCGTAAGATACCATGTTGTGTTTTGCTTTTGTCACGTGTTTTACATCACGGGAGTGTGCCGCCGGCTTGTTGTAAAAAAATCCCACCCACCCCAAGCGGTACTCTGCTGTAATAGAAACAAAACCGTGGTGAGCCGTGTAAAACCGTGTAGGGCTGACTGGGGACTAGTGGAAAAGGGACATACCTGGCTCTGTGGACTCTTTTAAAAAGCAGCTGAAAGTGTTTTTTTGTTTAAGGAGGCTTTCTGTTAAGTTTCAGTTCAATTGATTTTTAATAGTAAATCTGATATTTAAAAATTATTTCAATCTTGTGGTTTAACTTGTTTTTGTATTTTTTAAAATTATTTTTATCTATCAAATTCCTTTTATTCCATTTTATTGTACAGCACTTTGTGACTATGTCTCTGAAAAGTGTTTCATCAAGAAACATTATTTACTTTTTCTCCAGCGCTGTTCGCAAGCTCCATGCTGGTGTGTTTTTAGCTTCGCTATTGGTAAGGCTGCTCCAAGACGTGTGCTGGCCCGCATGTTTTTTTTTTTTTTTTTGTGCAGCCTTTCATGTGGGTTGTGTGTCATATTAAGGCCTTTCCTTACATCTTTGTTATAAAATCCAAAAAAGGCCAGACATTTGAACTAACTTTGGTTAACTTTGTCTTTGAAAGCTGGCTGCAAATCTCGCAAGACAAGTCATGACTTCACTTGACTGGGTGCTTCCGCCACCTAGTGGACTGAAAACACAAATGGTTGAATACCCAAGAGAGTATGCAATGTTTATATGAATATATTTATTGTGGAGGAATAAGATCAGGCGAGATGCGACAAGCTGGAAGTTTGCAGAGTTTTATTTTCCTCCAACATAATGAGACGCAGGTTGTTGTGCTCTGTGCGCTACTGTGCTGTGCTGTGCTCCTGAGGCATGTATCGTCAGCTCTTTTATATGTTATACAAACAGAGAGAACGCATGGCACATTTATCGTTATCGGCCTCCGTCGGTCTATGATGACCATGGAAGAGAATCCTAAACGTCTACTCTGCTGGAACAGCACTGCCTGTGGCTGAACAGGCCGATGCGCGAATGGCAGTCCCTGTCACACAGGTCGCACTTGTAGATGGTCTCCGTGCTGCTGGGTCTGTGGCGGTTCTTCCTGCGGGTCCTTTTTTCATCTGCTGCAGCAGTCAGTTTCTCTTCACCCGCCTTGAGCTGTCTGGTCAGGGTGCCTCTCCATTTGGAGCGGTCCGTTGCGAGGTCCTCCCAGCTCTCTGTGTTGATCTCCAGGGCCTTCATATCTCTCTTGTAGACATCTCTGAAGCGCAGCTGTGGGCGGCCAACGTCCCTCCTGCCAGTCACCAGTTCTCCATAGAGGACATCTTTGGGGATTCTGCCATCCTCCATACGGTGAACATGGCCTAGCCAGCGGAGCCTGCGCTGCCTGAGTAGAGTAAACATGGAGGGAAGGCCGGCGTGGGACAGGGCTTCTGTGATGGACACTTTGTCCTGCCAGGATATGTCCAGGATGCGGCGAATGCAGCGCAAGTGGAAGGAATTCAGTCTCTTTTCCTGCTGGGCGTACGTTGTCCACGTCTCACTCCCATAGAGCAGTGTGCTGATGACGCAGGCGTTGTACACTGCCATCTTCGTCTTGACAGAGAGTTTGGGATTCTCCCACACTCGTGTGGTGAGGCGAGCGAGTGGAGGTTGATTTTCCAATCCTCTTGTCGATCTCTGTATCAAGGGAGAGGTTGCTGCTAATCGTGGACCCCAGGTACATGAACTGATTCATGACCTCCAGCTTGTAGTAGTCGATGGAGATGGTTGGTGGTGCTTCCGTGCCTTGCACCAAGACATTAGTCTTCTTCAGGCTGATGGTAAGCCCGAAGTCCATGCATGCCTGGGAGAAGCGGTCCATCAGGGTCTGAAGCTCCTGCTGTGTGTGGGTCGCGACTGCAGCGTCGTCTGCGAACAGCATATCTCTGATTAGAGCCTCACGTACTTTGGTTATAGCTTTCAGGCGGGCGAGGTTGAAAAGCCTGCCGTCAGATCTTGTATGCAGATAGATTCCCTTTGTTGCTGTGCTGAAGGCATGCCTCAGGAGCATAGCAAAGAAAATCCCAAAGAGGGTTGGCACAAGTACACAGCCCTGTTTCACTCCACTGTGTATATTGAATGGCTCTGAGATGTTACCGTCATACTGCACCATCCCCTGCATGTTGGTGTGAAACAATTCGATGAGGCTTTGCAACTTTGGTGGGCATCCTATCTTTGGCAGGATCTTGAAAAGGCCTTCTCTGCTGACCAGATCGAACGCTTTGGTGAGGTCGATGAAGGTACGTACAGGGGCATGTTCTGTTCTCTGCACTTCTCCTGGAGTTGGCGGATGGAGAATATCATGTCCACCGTCGATCACCCAGCGCGGAAGCCACACTGAGACTAGGGGTAGACACGTTCAGCAAGCTTCTGTAGATGAACGAGAACAACTCGTGCGTAGACTTTGCCAACAATACTGAGGAGGAAGATGTCCCTGGAGTTGTTGCAGTCGCTTCTCTCCCCTTTGTTTTTGTAGAAGGTGATGATCTTGGCGTCCCTCATGTCCTGTGGCATCTTCCTTCAAGCACTGGCAGAGGACGTCATTCAATGGCAGCAGTAGGGTGGTCTTGCAGTGCTTGATCAGGTCGGGGGGTATGCCATAGTTGCTGGGTGCCTTGCCAGCGGGCAAGCTATCAATGGCCTTGCTGAGTTCGTCAGTGGTTGGCTCGGCGTCAAGTTCATCCATGGATGGCAGGCAATCGATGGCATCAAGGGCTGACGGTGTCACGGTGTTCTGTCTGGAGTAGAGGTCGGAGTAGTGCTCCACCCATCTCTCCATCTGCTTGTTCTTTTCTGTGATCATCTTCCCAGTGGAGGATTTGAGGGGGACCGTCTTGCTCTGAGCCGGACCAAGCTCTTTCTTGATGCCATCGTACATACCACGGATGTTCCCTGTTATGGCAGCGGTTTGAATGTCTTGGCTGAACTGAGTCCAGTACTCGTTGGCTCAGCACCGAGCAGTCTGCTGAACTTTGCTTCTCGCAGCCCTGAGAATCTGGAGATTCTTCTCGTTTGGGTACTTCTTGTACTCAGCAAGTGCTGAGCGCTTGGCTTCAATGACGGGGGTCATCACGGTCTACTTGGCATCAAACCAGTCCTGTGACTTCGAGGTCTTCCTCCCAAAGGTAGCCAAGGCTGTGCGGTGGATGGTGTTTCGCAGCTCTTCCCACTTCTGCTTTGCAGACTCTCCTTCTTGTAGTTCACCAAGTTCCTTGACAAAGGTGGAGGCAAACTGCTTAACAAGTTCTGGTTGGGCTGTCTTGCTGGTGTCAATCCATGCCTTTCCAGGCTGTCTGGCACGGTGGAATTTCTTCAGCTGCAGCTTGACCTTGCAACACACCAATGAATGGTCTGTGTCGCAATCTGCTCTCTGGAACGAGCGGGTGATTAGCACGTTCTTCAGTGAGGTGCTCCTGGTCAGGATCAAGTCCAGCTGGTGCCAGTGCTTTGAGCGCAGATGTCGCCAGGAAATCTTGTGTTGGGGCTTGGTCTTGAAAAATGAGTTTGTGATGCACAGATCATGATGTGTGCAGAACTCGAGCAGCCGCTGTCCATTGTCATTCATTCTGCCCACACCAAATGGTCCAAGACAGGAGGGCCAGGAATCATGGTCAGCACCCACTCTGGCATTGAAGTCTCCAAGGAGAATGAGTTGTTCAGAGTTGGGGATGATCCTGACAGTTGTTGCGAGATTCTCGTAGAACTCGTCTTTTGCCTCTGGTGTGGCTGTCAGTGTTGGAGCATACACACTGACGAGGGTGACTGGGCCTTGAATGGTGTTAAGGCGGAGGGTGAGGAGTTGTGCAGAGCCATTGCTGCCCGGTTCCACCATCTTCAGCAAGGTGTTCTTCACTGTGAAGCCCACTCCGTGTTCCCTGTGTTCATCACTGCCCTTTCCCTGCCAGTAGAATGTGTAGTCCTTCTATGTAACGTCTGATTTAAAGTAGTGCATCCTATTCTTAATCGGGTAATGAGTAGCTCTTCTTTCCTGTTTCTGCCAACTCCCATTCCAGAGTCCACCCGCTTTTGAATGTCATAATGTCATAATGTCATTGGACTTTTGGGACTGCTCTCATTCGTGAGTGAACTGATTGGCGTTTCTTTTCGTGGTTCACTGCTACGCTTTACCCGAAGTGTTTGCTAGGCTAATGCTATCGCTATAGCTAATGCCATAGCTAGTCGCAGCACCTAGCACCGACACGGAGAAGCGACTCTGTCCCCGATGATTGGGGCTCGCCGGAGGAACAAGCCAAGGCAGCAGTTGGACGGGAGCCAGATCGGAGTTCAAGTGCAGCGGGGGTGGGAGACGGGGAACAGTGGAGGACCACCGGGGCCCCAGCCGGAGTCGGAGCCCAATTGCAGCGGCGGAGTTCGGCAGAGGAACTCCTGAGGCAGACGGCGGTAGGTGGCGGGGCTCAGCGGAGGATCTACCGGGACCCCAGCTGGACAGAAGCAGGATCGGAGCTCGGCTACAGCGGCAGTGGGCGGCGGGACTCAGTGGAGGAGCTGCCGGTACCCCGGCTGGACAGGAGCTTGGTTGCGATGGCGGTAAGCAGTGGGACTAGCAGCGGAGGGGGCTAGCTGAGGCCCAGCTGGATTCTAGGTCGGTGGGATTGGATACCGGCGACACCAGCAGAGATTGTTTTACTATCCACAGGTCAGTAAAAATGCCACCAAAGAAGGAGGAAATGGAAGAGATCAAAAAATCTCTGAACTTCTTGTCAGAAGAACTGACCAAAGTGGTTAGTCAGCAGGCTAAAATAATATGGCTAATGGAAGAAGTCCGAGAATTAAAATTAACAATTAAGGATAAAGACAAAAAAATTGCAGACTTGGAGCGACGCGTCGAGGATCTTGAACAATGTTCTCGTATGGATGATCTAATTATAAGTGGACTAGACATTAAATATCAATCATATGCTCATGCTACAGCAGGATTGAGAGGTGAGGAGGCTCCCACAAGCGAATCAGTCTCCCTGGAAAACCAGGTGCTTCAGTTCCTTGATAGTAGAAATATAAAGGTCGAAACAAATGCAATTTCAGCCTGTCATGCGTTACCCAGAAAGGATAATAAAACAAAGAAATCAATTGTGATGCACTTTGTGAACAGAAGGGTAAAGAATGACATACTGAGGCAGGCCAGAAAGCTATGGGGAACAGAAGTTTACCTAAATGAACATCTAACAAAAACTAATGCTGAAATAGCACGGCAAGCACGGATGCTGAAACAAACAAAATAAGACACAGGCAACATGGATAAGAAATTGTAGAGTTTGGATCAAACTAAATGGAACACCTGAAGAAGCAAAGAGTATAATAATCAGAGATCTTACTGACTTAAATAAATACAGATGAACACTGATTAAGAAAATTAAGAGACTATAAAAATCCATATCCACACACACGGCAAGAATAGTTCTTTTGACATACCATGTCAATGTACTTTAAAAAAAAAAACAACTTATGACTGACTTGAGTAGACATCAATTATCCCCAGTTGGAGGAAGTCATTTGACACAGAGTGAGGAAATTCAAACTCTAAAAATATGCCATTATGCTGAACATAAACTACAAAAGATGGAAAATTATATTGATCCTGATAACCACTTTTTCAATAATATTCATAATCATTGTGAATATTACACTGAAAAGCAATTCAAAAGTCAAGTGCGACTAGATGGTAAACTATCAATAATACACTTCAACAGCAGAAGTCTTAACAAAAACTTTCCACAGATTCAGGACTATTTAAAACAGCTAGACAGAAAATTTACAGCTATTGCAGTCTCTGAAACTTGGCTTAATGAAGAACAGGCTCCCCTGATGGCAATAGAGGGATACCAGATGTTTCATATTAACAGATCTCAAAAAAAGGGTGGTGGTGTTGCACTGTATATTGATGACCTGTATAGGTGTAAGCTTGTAAATGGAATGTCCTTTGCACTACCAGGGATTTTGGAATGTGTTTCTGTTGAGATTGACCAAGATAAAACAAAAAATCTAATTATAAGTTGTATATATAGAACTCCGGGAACTTGCATTGAGACATTCGGAGATAAATTAGTCGAGCTGTACAATAATATTACTAGTAAGAAAATGGTAGTAATTTGTGGAGATTTCAATATTGATTTACTAAACCCATATCAACAAAATGTAATTACAGAGTTCATGAATTCTGTGGACAGCATGAATCTATATCCCACAATAACACATCCCAGTAGAATCACAGTTCACACTGCTACACTTATTGACAACCTGTTTGTTAATATTATTGATAAGAAAATAGAAAGTGGATTATTGATAAATGATATAAGTGACCATTTGCCAACCTTTGCACTTATCCATGGCCACATGGGGGCCAATACAGAAAAAAATTTTAAATCGTTCAGATACAAATCACAAAATGCAATCAGTTTTTTTTAAAGAAGACTTGCTGAAGCAAGAATGGACAAAAATCTATGTATCAGATGTAAATGAAGCCTATGACACATTTATGAACACTGTAACCACTCTTTATGAAAAAAATTGTCCATTAGTAAAGAAAAAGCTTAAACATAAATTTGTCGATAAGCCATGGTTAACCAAAGGATTACAAAAGGCGTGTAAAAAGAAAAATTTATTATATAAAGCTTTCCTAAAGAAAAGGACAAAAGAAGCAGAGCAGCAGTATAAAACATACAAAAATAAGTTAACATATATAATAAGATGTAGTAAAAGAGACTATTACAGTAAAGAACTGGAGAAAAACAGAGACAATATTAAAAATACATGGACAATACTTAACAATATTCTTGGAAATAAAAACAGAAATGCAAGCTACCCAACCAATTTTTAAAAAAATAATAAAACGACCCAGAGTGTGAATGCAGCTTCACCTGCAGATGAATTTAATAACTTTTTTGTTAACATTGGTCCTAATTTGGCTCGAGAAATACCCATTATGGTGCCTACAGGTGATACAATAAGCAAAAACACTGCTATAAAAGACTCCATTTTCATAAAGAACACAGACGAGAGAGAGGTCATTGAAATTGTTAAATCCTTTAAAAGTAAAACATCTACGGACTGTGATGGTATTGACATGCTCTTAGTCAAAACTATTATTGAATGCTTAGTGAAACCACTGACGTATATCTGTAACCTGTCTCTCCAAACAGGTATATTTCCCAATGCAATGAAAATAGCTAAAGTAATTACGATATACAAGACGGGTGACAGAGGGAAACTTTCAAACTATAGACCAATTTCACTATTGCTGCAATTTTCTAAGATACTTGAAAAAATATTCTATGAGAGAACTGACAACTTCATACTGAAGAATAATTTATTGTGTGAGCAGCAATATGGGTTCAGACACAAGAGGACAACTGCATTTGCTCTAATGGAATTTATAGAAAAAATATCAACTGCCATTGAAAATAAAGAGTATTCAGTTGGGGTATTCCTGGATCTCAAAAAAGCATTTGATACAGTGGATCATAATTTATTATTAAATAAACTACACAAATGTGGTATTAGGGGGGTAGCACTGTCCTGGTTATGTAGTTACTTAAAGAATAGATATCAGTATGTATGTGTTGGTAACAAAAACTCACAGTTACTGAAGGTTACTTGTGGAGTCCTACAGGGTTCAGTTTTGGGGCCATTGTTATTTAATATGTATATAAATGATATATGTAAAGTTTCAGAAAAAATGGATTTGTGGCTTATATATTCATACCTGCATATTGTGTAAGCCCAAGACGAAGTTGAGATTACATATGTGCTGACCTCACGCCTGAGAAGAGGACAATGGGCCTGGACCGCCTGTGGAGAACACCTGGACGTGGAGACACGGCGGCAGAGGCTGGAGAGGGCTTCCTGACCCCCTGAGGCCAGTTGGGAGACTGAGAGACCAGGAGGGGGGTTTAGAGACAGGAGGGGGATGTAACAGGGATGTGTGATGAAGCCTTTGTTGTCACTTGTATAAATAGAGAGGTACTGACTGTGTTCAGCCTCTTATTTCTACTGAGAGATTTGATGGGGATGTGACTTCAAGAATAAAGCCTGAATTATGAACCATTCAGTGTCTTCATTTCACGCTCCCCACATTGGTGACCTATCGACGTAGAGAATGCCTGGAGAGAATCTCCGCATTCCGGACTCCCTGGAGTCTGCCCTGGCGAGCGCCGTAGCCGTCAAGCTGCCGGAATTCTGGCAGGACAATCCACGGTCGTGGTTCCTACAAGCGGAGTCACAGTTCGCGCTCGCAGGGGTATCGGCGGATGACACTAAGTTCCACCATGTCATCGCTAAGCTGGACAACCGCACGGCTCGGTGCGTGCAGAGCTTGGTACAGCAGCCACCCGCCACCGACAGATACGGCAGGTTGAAAGCTACCTTCATCAAGTTTTTCACGCCCTCAGCTGAAGTGAGGGCTAGGAGGCTCCTGGCTTTGCTCAACCAGGGAGGACACAGGCCAAGCGCCCTGATGGAAGACATGCTACAGCTGAGGGGGTCAGACAACGATGGTTTCCTTTTCCAGTATATCTTCCTAACTAACCTCCCGGCGCACATGAGAGGGGCGCTGGCCGGCATACGTTGTGAGACCAAGGAGGATTTCCGGGAGCTGGCCCAGGAGGCAGAGAGGCTCCTGGATGCCTGCGGTGAGCAGACGATGGCAGCGGCGACCCAAGGCAGCGGTGAGCCAGAGGCAGCAGACCCAACCCTGCCAACAACGGCAGCAGCGCGGCCTCGACGCGGTGGAGGTGATGGTTCAGTGGCAGAGGCGCGGCCCCGACGCAGCGGAGAAGAGGATCTCTTCTTTTATCATCGGAGGTTTGCCGAGAGGGCACGCAGGTGTGTGCCGCCCTGCAGCTTCAGGAGTTCAGGAAACGGCAGGACCGAGGGTCGTTAGCAGCTTCGACTCTCGGTGAAAACAGCAAGCTGCTCTACATCACAGATGCGAGCTCTGGACGAGATTTCCTCATAGACACCGGAGCCCAAGTGAGTTTCATCACCCCAACTTATGCTGACCGGTTGGCTGGACCCCGTGGTAGCGGAGCCACTGCGGCAAACGGCTCGAGCATCAACACTTACAGGAAAAGAACTTTGTCTTTACGCTTACATGGCCGCACATATGAATGGACTTTTGTCATAGCGGCGGTGAGTTTCAACATGTTAGGCGCTGATTTTCTGTGCTCACATGGTCTGTTAGTTGATCTTGCCAATAGGCGGCTGGTAAATGCACTCTCTTTTTACTCTCTTCCCTGTTCAGCTCGAGTGTCCCCGCCACCAGTACAAACCAACGTCGCCGCAGCAGGTGGTAAGTTCCACACACTCCTCACCCAGTTTCCAGCGCTCACTGTCCCTACTTTTTCGGCAACAGTTGCGAAACATGGGGTGGAGCATTTTATCACTACAGTGGGCCCCCCCGTCTTCGCAAAAGCCCGGCGTTTGGATGCGGCTAAACTCTCCATTGCGCGCAAAGAGTTCGCCAGCCTGGAAAAACTGGGCATTATTCGCCGTTCGAAGAGCCCATGGGCTTTGCCGCTACACATGGTCCCTAAAGCTGACGGCTCCTGGAGACCTTGCGGCGACTACCGCAGACTAAATAACGCCACGGCGCATGGCCGCTACCCAATTCCGCACATTCAAGATTTCTCGGTGCATCTGGCAGGGGCGCGCATTTTTTCTAAGATAGACCTGGGCCGCGGCTACCACCAGGTTCCGGTCTGACCCGAAGATATCCCTAAAACAGCGGTAATAACTCCTTTTGGACTTTTTGAATTTTTGCGAATGCCTTTTGGCCTTAAAGGCACCGCACAAACATTCCAGCACATGATGGATGCTGTGCTGCGCGACCTAAATTTCGTGTTTGTCTACCTCGACGACATTTTGGTCGCTAGTTCTTCAGAGGAGGAACACAAGAAACACCTCACTACCGTTTTTCGGAGGTTGAGAGAGCATGGGTTAATTATTAACCCGGCTAAGTGCCAGTTTGGCGTGGCGCAGATCGATTTTTTGGGGCACCACGTCTCCCCAGACGGGGCGATTCCGTTACCGGGCAAGGTGCGCGCAGTGGAAGATTTTCCCCACCCACAAACGGTCAAATCATTACAGGAGTTTTTAGGCATGGTAAATTTTTATAACCGCTTCCTACCCCGCGCAGCGCAGCTCATGCAGCCTTTATGTGCCGCGCTCAAAAAACAAAAAAAAACCCTCCAACCCGATCGAGTGGTCCCCTGAGCGGGAGCGCGCATTCGCGGAGGTAAAAAAAAGCCCTGGCTGACGCCACGCTGCTCGCTCATCCAGACCCTTCGGCCCGCATAGCTCTTACTACAGACGCATCAGACGTCACCATAGGGGCGGTCGTGGAACAGCACGTCGCCGGGGTCTGGCAACCACTGGCGTTTTTTAGCAAATCCTTAAATGATGCCGAGCGCAAATACAGCACGTTTGACAGAGAGCTGTTAGTGCTTCATTTGGCCACCCACCACTTCCAGTTCTGGATGGAAGGTCGGAGTTTCACTGCGTTTGTCGATCATAAACCGCTCACTTTTGCGATGTCTAAAGTGTCAGAGCCTTGGTCGGGTCGGCAGCAGAGGCAACTGGCCGCGGTTTCGGAGTTTACCACTGATATTCAGCACGTATCAGAATCAGAATCAGAATCAGAATCAGGTTTATTGCCATTGTTCATGTAGTACACAAACTAGGAATTTGTCTCGGTGCAATGCTGCAACATTAAACATGATAAAATAAAAGAAATAAACTATGCATGCAATAAAGTGTAGAATAAGAGTAAGTGATACTGGTCAGCAGTTAAAATATATTAGCGAGCAGCAGATACTGTGGAGAACTATATAGTGCAGTCGGTAATGCAGGAAGAAAACAGTGATGATTGACATGAGTCTGGTTGAGCTGCTGTACATAGTGCACGAGAGTCAATAAGTCACTTAGTGTTCAGCAGTCTGATGGCAGAGGGGAAGAAGCTGTTCATGTGACGGGAGGTTTTAGTCTGGATGGACCAAAGTCTTCTACCTGAGGGGAGGGGGGCAAACAGTACGTGACCAGGGTGTGAGGGATCGGCTATGATCCGGCCAGCACGCCTCCGGGTCCTGGAGATGTACAGATCCTGGAGAGATGGGAGCTTGCAGCCGATCACCTTCTCAGCAGTGCGCACGACGCGCTGCAGCCTTAGTCTGTCCCTGGCAGTGGCTCCTGCGTACCACACGGTTATGGAGGTGGTGAGGATGGACTCGATGATGGCTGTGTAGAACTGCACTAACATCTTGGTGGGTAGCTTGAGCTTCCTCAGCTGCCGCAGGAAGAACATCCTCTGCTGGGCTTTTTTGATGAGTGAGCTGATGGTCGGCTCCCATTTGAGGTCCCTGGTGATGGTAGTGCCTAGGAAGCGGAAGGAATCAGCAGTGGTGATGGGAGAGCCTGTGAGGGTGAGGGGGGGGCAGAGGGGTAGTGACTTTCCTGAAGTCTACAATCATCTCCACTGTCTTCAGAGCGTTCAGCTGCAGGTTGTTATTGTTGCACCAGGACGCCAGCTGGGCCACCTCTCTCCTGTAGGCGGACTCGTCGCCGTTGGAGATGAGCCCGATGAGGGTGGTGTCGTCCGCAAACTTGATCAACTTGACAGACTGGTGGCTGGAGGTGCAGGAGTTGGTGTAAAGGGAGAAGAGTAGGGGGGAAAGTACACAGCCCTGGGGTGATCCGGTGCTGATGCTAGTAGAGTCTGAGACAGTCTTTCCCAGCCGCACATGCTGCCTCCGGTCCGTCAGGAAGTCGGTGATCCACCTGCAGAGGGAGTCAGGCACGTTGAGCAGGGACAGCTTGTCCCGGAGCAGAGCGGGGCGGATGGTGTTGAATGCGGAGCTGAAGTCCACAAACAGGATCCTGGCGTAGGTTCCCGGGGAGTCCAGGTGCTGCAGGATGGAGTGGAGGGCCAGGTTGACTGCGTCGTCTACAGACCTGTTGGCTCGGTAGGCAAACTGCAGCGGGTCCAGGAGAGGGGTGGTGATGGACTTGAGGTGGGGCAGGACCAGGCGCTCAAAGGACTTCATGACTACAGAGGTGAGCGCTACAGGTCTGTAGTCATTAAGTCCAGTGATCCGTGGCTTCTTGGGGACAGGGATGATGGTGGAGGATTTGAGGCAGGACGGCACATGGCATAACTTAAGGGAGGTGTTAAAAATGTCTGTGAAGACAGGAGCCAGCTGTTTCGCACAGTGTCTCAGGGTGGAGGGAGACACGCTGTCCGGACCGGGGGCCTTGCGCGGGTTCAGTCTGGAGAACTGTTTGAGCACGTCCTGCTCACTGATGATAAGGGCAGGGGGGGAGGAGGGGGGGGTGCCTTTAATGAAGTAGGGATTGTGGAGGCTGTGGAGCTGGAGGGAGGGGGGGAGTTGGACACAGATGACGAGGTGTCAAAACGGGCATAGTGTTGGGACAGTCTTTGACAAAGGGCTTTGTCATCCTGGCCTTTAGGAGCCTGAGGCCGATAGTTGGTGATTTGCCTCAGTCCTCTCCACACGGAAGCCAAATCATTAGCAGTGAACTGCTGCTGGAGTCTCTCAGAATACACAGATTTAGCTCTCTTCAGCTCTCTGTTAAACCGGTATTTAACCTCCCTGTAGCAGTCCCTGTCTCCACTTTTCAGCGCTGCTTCCTTCTCCTTCCTGATCTGTCTGAGCTTAGCTGTGAACCTGGGTTTGTCATTAGAGTAACTCACCCTGGTGCGTGATGGAAGAATGTCCTCTTCACAAAAGTGGATTTATGAGTTCACAGTGACCGTATATTCATCCAGATCATGCGTGGCTCGTTTAAACATGCCCCAGTCAGATATTTCCATGCACGTTTCCAGCTTCTCCTCAGCTTCACTGGTCCGTTTCTTCGTAGTGCTCACGTAGCGGGTAAACTCAACGTGGTGGCAGACTGCCTCTCTCGCGCATTCATGGCACCAGTGCGCACGGATGTGGAGCAGACTTCCGCGGCCGTGGGGCAAAATGACAATGCGGGTGCGCGCGCGGCCCCAGTTCACGTGGGGATCGATTACGCAGCGATGGCGGCAGAGCAGAGTACAGATGCGGACGTGCGCGCGCTCCAGTCTGGACCACCAGGGTTAAGGCTGGACAGCAGGAGTTTGCAAACCGGTATGCCCCCCTTAATCTGCAACGTATCGACTGGGCGACCACGCCCGGTAGTCCCGGCCGCGTGGCGCCGCCGCGTTTTGGGCTCGGTTCACTCTCTCGCGCACCCAGGAGCGCGCACGTCTGTGAAAATGGTGGCAGAGAAGTTTGTTTGGCCGAGCCTGTGCAAGCACGTGAAAGAGTGGGCAAAGACCTGCATGGCCTGCCAGCGGGCCAAAATCCATAAACACACAAAAGCTCCGTTAGAACCGTTCCAAATCCCGGCCAGGAGGTTCGACCACGTGCATGTCGACCTCGTGGGCCCCCTACCGTCGTCGCACGGGTTCACACATCTTTTGACAATGGTGGACCGAACCATGCGTTGGCCGGAAGCGGTCCCTTTAACTTCAACCACGGCTGCAGAAGTGGCTCGAGTTTTTTTAACGGCCTGGGTAGCACATTTTGGGGTCCCTTCGGACATTACGTCAGACAGAGGCCCCCAGTTTGTCTCCGAACTTTGGTCGGCGATGGCCAGCAGCTTGGGGACAACAATCCATCGCACTACCGCGTATCACCCCCAAGCTAATGGTTTATGCGAGCGTTTTCATAGGTCGTTGAAGGCAGCCCTCAGAGCGTCGCTTACGGATGGAGATTGGGTAAATAAACTACCATGGGTCTTATTGGGGTTGCGTTCTGCGCCCAAGGAGGATCTGAATGCCTCCCCAGCAGAGTTAGTGTTTGCACAACCTCTCAGGCTGCCCGGTGAGTTCTTACCAGAGCATCCAGGGCCGGAGCACCTCCCAGCTCTGAGGCCACTAAGCGGCGCGGAAGCAGACATGCTCCCGGGCCCCGTTCATCACACTTTTCCACGGGTTTTTGTTCCTCAGGCTTTAAAAAATGCCCAGTTCGTTTTTGTTAGGCACGATGCTTTAAAACAGACTCTCCGTCCACCATATGATGGACCATTTAGAGTGCTGGAATCTGGTGATAAGCAGTTTGTGCTAGATTTGGGTGACAGGAAAGAGACAGTCAGTATTGACAGACTTAAGCCTGCTTTTGTGATGAACGATGAGTCTGTACGGGTGGCGAGGGCACCACGGCGGGGTAGATCCCCCAAGGACCACGTCTTGGCCCCCCCACAGGGGTCAAATAACCATTCTCTTCCTCAGACTGCAGATTCCTTGCAGGACAGCGCCGCTAAGACGGCGAAACCTACGTACAGCAGATTCGGAAGACGGTTAAAACCCAGACGACGTGCAGACTGAGGGTGATGGAATAATGTGGTATAAGCTATGCTGTTGGTGTTGGCACTGAGTTTTTAATCAAGTTGTATAGATTATGCTGTGAGAGTTATCACTGAAATGTTAGTGTGATCATGCTGTGTAGGCTGTACTGTTGATGTGGTTCCTGAATTTCCTTTTTAATGTGAGCACGTAGTATAGTTATGCCATTGATGCCATCCTGTATTAATTTTTTTTATTGGAAACCCGAATGTATGGTCCATTCTTCGGCGTTTGGGGGGGGGGGGTTGTGGCTTATATATTCATACCTGCATATTGTGTAAGCCCAAGACGAAGTTGAGATTACATATGTGCTGACCTCACGCCTGAGAAGAGGACAATGGGCCTGGACCGCCTGTGGAGAACACCTGGACGTGGAGACATGGCGGCAGAGGCTGGAGAGGGCTTCCTGACCCCCTGAGGCCAGTTGGGAGACTGAGAGACCAGGAGGGGGGTTTAGAGACAGGAGGGGGATGTAACAGGGATGTGTGATGAAGCCTTTGTTGTCACTTGTATAAATAGAGAGGTACTGACTGTGTTCAGCCTCTTATTTCTACTGAGAGATTTGATGGGGATGTGACTTCAAGAATAAAACCTGAATTATGAAACCATTCAGCGTCTTCATTTCACGCTCCCCACAGATTTAATATTGTTTGCCGATGACACTAATTTATTATGCAGTGGAAGCAATTTGGAACAACTTTTGGATACACTCAGAAAGGAATTAGGAAAGCTTAAACTGTGGTTTGATTCAAACAAATTACAGTGATCCCTCACTTATCGCGGTTAATGGGTTCCAGAACCGACCACGAAAAGTGAAAAACCGCGAAGTAGCGTCACCCCTAATGACGTCACCCATAAATAATACGTACGTTCATTCTCTCACTCTCTCTCTCATATGAGAGAGTGAGAGTGTGCGTGTGTACGTGTACATACATACGTAGATGTAAATAAAGTGTACATAAATATGTTTTTAGAACTCTTTTATTCTTATAACAAGATACGTAACTCAAGATGAAAATGATTTACTGCACAGGTTAATGAGAGCTTTACTGCTCCTCAGGTGACGCCTCATCGTCAGGTGCTAGAGGCGCAGGATCGTCGAGGGCAGCTTCCGATAGAGCTGGAGAAGCTGCAGGAGGCGGCGTAGTGGCTCGACGGGAAGACTATTTCGCACAAAAAGGCACAAGAGAACAGCGAAAAGTTCCACGCGGCGAGACTAAGCAACACGAGCGATAAAGAACAATGAATGCGGTCTTCCTTCGCTGGGTATGGGCGCTCGGCAGGGAGAGAAGCTGGGTAAAACGTCTCGGCCAATCAGCTTGCGAGATTCCCGAGCCGAGCCAACACGAGAACAGCAAACAGAGAGGTGGATTTTGAGTTGTGCGGGCTCTCCGTGTTGATACCTGATGTTCTAATGTAGTCTCCCTGCCTTCTGCTAGCGCCCGCCCATTTTTTCTCAATTTTGAATTTTTGATGAATATTTTTGGAAAATCCGTGATGCACTGAGGGCGCGAAAGGTGAGGCGCGAAGTAGCAAGGGATCACTGTAACGCTCAATTTAAGTAAGACAAAATTTATAGTTTTTAACAACCATCACAGCAACTTAGTATCTAAACTCAGTGTAAATGGTGTAGAGATTGAAAGGGTATCCAAAACTAAATTTCTTGGAGTAATAATTGATAATAAACTGTGTTGGAAGTCACATATTATTTATATTAAAGGTAAAATATCCAAGTCAATTGCAATACTACACAGAGTGAAATATTTGCTGAATCAACCCACACTATATACCTTGTATCATTCATTAATACTCCCATACATGACATATTGTACTGAAGTATGGGGAAATACATATAAAACAAACATATATCCAGTCTTTATGCTTCAGAAGAGAGTTATTAGAATAATAAACAAAGCTGCTTACAGGGAACCAACAAACCCACTTTTTCTTAAATTAAAAGCTCTCAAGTTGAAAGATCTGGTTGACTTTAAAACTGCAGTAATAATGTTTAAAGTGAAGAATCTATCACTGCCCGCAAATATCCAAAAGTTGTTCCAAATAAGGGAGAAGCAATATCATTTCAGAGGAACATGTATATTTCAAAAACCTTCAGTGAGAACTACCACCAAGCAACACTGTGTTTCAGTGCAAGGAGTCAGATTATGGAACAATTTTGGACCTGAATTAAAATCATGTACAACGCTTGGACAATTTAAACAAAAACTAAAGGAAGAAATACTCCAAACATATTTACAAGATGACATATAAAATCACATAAGGATTGTCATATCCAGTCTGCGTTGTGTTGTTGCTTAGTTTCTTTTTGTCACATTTTGTCTTAGCTTTGTTCTGAATTGTAATCGCTCTTGTTTTGTTTTTCTTTTGAATTCTTGGATGGAATATGGGTGGGCAATATAAGCTGCGGCTTCAGCCATCACCCATTTCGGATAACTTATGTTGAACTGTATAATCAGAGGAGTTATTGTCTAATATGACCTTGTTGGATTTTCTTTCCCCCTTTCTTTTAGTCCTTCTCTCTCAGTGTGCCTGCGTCAGCCAACCGTGTTTCCTGGAGAGTGGCAATATCCACTTCCAGTCTCTTCAGCTCATTATTGATGACGGCAGTCTTCCTGATGTCGCTGATGTTCTTGAGGTTAGCAGCGAGTCCTGTCATCATAGTGCGGACGTTCCAAGTTCCCAGTTTTAGAGTTGGTTTCTTTGGTTTTGTTGTCTTGCCTGGTGCGAAGGTTCTCAGAATCAGAATCAGAATCAGAATAAACTTTATTGCCAAGCATGTAAAAAAACACACGAGGAACTTGACTTGACATTGGTGCGCATGCGCGCGACACAACGACACGGCAGCCATAAAGGCGCCTCATCAAACAGAGATAGATAAGAAAGGGAGGGGAAGGGAGGGAACGACACAAGGGGGGAGGAGAAAAAAAACTTCGTTATCAAAATACAGCTTATTTTTAAGCAGATTGTGATTACAATGAAAAAAAATCTCTCAATAGCACAGAGCAACAACTCAGAATTCACGAGACACAAGAGAGCAGTGTACAGTATATCTTTAATCAGTTCATGAATCAATGTGTGTGCGGTGTTGAGCAGTGTTGATGATAATAAGAGAGACCCAAGGACCCTTGGCAGAAGATGTTTTGTCTGTCTGGCGCCCAGTCTTATCTGGCGCTGCAGCTGGCTGTCCAAGGCCTTGTGCTCATGATTTTGAAAAAAAACACAGTCTGCAGACAGCCAGGAGGAATTTTCATGGGGAATAATAATGCCAAAATAGGACTGATCACAGAGAAGACTTGTATTTCTTCTGTAGATTCAGTACATTAATCCTTCATTGCGCAGCTTTGAACTCGTCGTGGAAAGACCTGAGCGAACCCATGATGTAATCCACCTTACGAGACAGTTCTCCAGTAGTCGCTATCAGGGTCTTCTCCAGTTTCTCAATTTGTTGGATGCACCTCGCCTGGCCAGCATTTTGATAGGTTGAATCCATCTTCAGCAATTTGCGGTAAACCAAGACAATTCCCGTCCCAATCAGAATTATCCCAATCACCAAGATTACGAAGATAAACAAATCTTCAATATCTTCGATAGAGAGATTAGAGAGACACAGCATTTTCCAAATACCTGTGTCACATAGATAGCCCACTGGAGCTGTTCCAGCGGGGCAAACAGCTTCCCCCGGAGCACTTTTCCTTGTTGAAAAAATAGTGTCAATTGTGTTCAAAGCCCAGCTTATTAACTCCATAATTTCTTTTCGGCGGTCGCAGTCAGACACAGACAAACAACAGCAAGCTGGGATCCAGTAGGAGGGGAGGAAAAAATCAGCAGGAGAGAAGAAAAAAGCGTCTGCTCTCTTGGGAGGGCGGAAGTGAAGTCCAGCCTGTCGTTTGGACTTCACCTCATCCCCATGCACCCAATGAGGAAAGCAGGCTGTGGCAGGACAACACCTTATTGGCTGGGGGCTGCCCAGCTTGAGGCGGGCGGTAGCTGTCCGGTGAGATCCGATGATCCCTCCCACCGTCAGGAACAACCCCTGGCGCCACGCTCTACGCCAATTGAGTGGTGGCTTATAACCGGTAACTGTCATTCCCCGTGTTTTGTCTACGCCGAAGGCGAAGCTGGAGTGTCCTTGACATAATGCACGGCCCAGGAGACACACATGCAGGCTCAGGATAGATTTAACAGCTTTATTAGCAACAAGGAAGTGTTTGCCTGCGTGTCTGTGGAATAAGAATGTATTGGTGGTGGCGTCTGCGTCAAGCACGGGGGCAGGAGGCCATACAGCCGGACAACCCTGTGGGAAAGAGCAGAGGGAGAAGGGTAACGGGCACCACACCAATACAGGGAATAATGATGATAGCTGGCTTACTTGGTTATGACAGGTGGCTGGCGTCGACAAGGGCGAGGCCCGGGAGACAGCGACCTGCAGTACCTGTGGCAGCAGCGTAGAGCCAACGGCGAGATGAGGAAGTCCGCCGCCGGGAATGTCCACCTGTGCACAGGGGATGGCTAGAGGAGAGAGGTAAGGGGAGCTTACCCAAGTTATCTTCACTAGTCGGTTTGAGATCCGTAGTAGCAAAGGGGCCGAAGTTGAGAGACGGCTTCAGGCCGAAGCCCAGGGCAGAGTGGATTAAATACCTCGCCGCCGACGAGGAGCAGGTGTGCGCGCGGCTGGCGCCGCTGATGGGCGGCGAGTCATAATAGTACTCCCCCCTCTAGCAGCGCCTCCTGGTGATGGTTTTTCCGGGTGCGCTCGATGAAACTCAGAAATGAGTGACCGGTCCAACACCAACGAGGAAGGCACCCACTGTCTCCACTCGGGTCCATAGCCCTCCCAATCCACCAGGTACTGCAATCCGCGACCCCGGCGTCGGGCGTCCAGGATGTCAGCGACGGTCCAGGCTGGATGGCGACCAATCATCCGGGGAGCGGGGTGCGCCGCAGGTGGAGGGCAGAGGGGGTCAGAGACCACCGGTTTAATTTTGGAGACGTGGAAGGTGGGATGGATGCGGAGGGAGGAGGGAATAGCCACACGCACAGCCACCGGGTTGATGATTCTGGTTATGGGATAAGGGCCAATGAACCGTTGGGCCAGCTTTCTCATCTCACCCTTTAGGTTAACGTCCTGTGTGGATACCCCAACTTGCTGTCCCACCTGGTAGGCAGGTGCAGGTCTCCTATGTCGGTCCGCCGTAGACTTATTGCGCTCCGCTGTGCGTAAAAGCGCATTACGCACCGTGGACCAAAGGGAGCGACACCACCTCAGATGTGCCTGGACAGAGGGGACAGCCAACTCGCCCTCCTGCGCGGGGAATAGGGGTGGATCATAGCCCAAGGATGCTTTAAAGGGCGACATCCCAATGGCAGTAGAGCGAGAGGTGTTGTGGGCGTACTCCACCCAGGCGAGGTGAGAACTCCAGGACGTGGGTTTGGATGAAGTGACGCAGTGGAGTGGAGCCTCCAGCTCCTGGTTGGTCCGCTCACACTGCCCGTTAGACTGGGGGTGATGGCCGGAGGAGAGGCTTACCTTGGCTCCCAGGGCGTTGCAAAATGACCTCCAGACGTCCGAAGAGAACTGGGGGCCGCGGTGGGAGACCACGTCGACCGGGATTCCATGCAGTCTGACCACGTGCTGGATGAGGAGGTCCGCCGTCTCCAAGGCTGAGGGAAGTCCACGTAGGGGCACAAAGTGGGCGGCCTTGGAAAAACGGTCAGCAATGGTCAGAACTGTGTCAAAGTTGTTGGAGACAGGGAGCCCGGTGACGAAGTCTAGGGCGATGTGCGACCAGGGCCTGCCAGGGACGGGCAGGGGCTGGAGCAGACCCGCAGGGGGAGCGTTACCTGACTTATTGGCAGCACAGACGGAGCAGGCCCGGGCGTAACGGGCGGCATCCTTCCGCAGGCCTGGCCACCAAAAGGATCGCTGGAGAAGGTCAATCATCCACGAAGCTCCAGGATGGCAGGTGAGCTTGGAGGTATGGAGCCAGTGTATAACGTCCCCCCGGACGGCAGATGGCACGAAGAGCCTCCCCTCCGGTCCGCCGCCAGGGTCCGGTTCCGACTCCTGCGCCCTCCGGATCTTGTCTTCTATGTCCCATGAAACAGCCCCCATGACGCACGACCTGGGCAAGATGGTGTGAGCAACGTCTTCTGCAGCCTCCGGGGCAAATTGCCTGGAGAGGGCGTCGGGCAGGCCGTTCTTGGAGCCAGGCCTATATGTGATGCTGAACTTAAACCTTGCAAAGAACAGGGACCAACGCGCCTGGCGGGCGTTCAGATGCTTGGCAGATCTCAGGTACTCCAGGTTCTTGTGGTCAGTGAGGACCACAAAAGGCAAGGCTGCCCCCTCCAGCCAGTGACGCCATTCTTGAAGGGCAAGCTTGATGGCAAGAAGCTCTCTGTCCCCCACGTCGTAGTTTCGTTCCGCCGGGGACAGGCGCCGAGAGAAGAAGGCGCAGGGTCGCTTGACTCCATTGGCTGGGGACCGCTGGGACAACACCGCCCCCACCCCCGTGTCCGAAGCGTCCACCTCCACAATGCACTGCAGCGCGGTATCGACCTGGCTGAGGACCCGGGAGGAGGAGAACTCCGTCTTCAGCGCCTGGAAGGCCGAAGCGGCCTCTTCAGTCCACCGGAACGGGGTCTTAGGAGAGGTGAGGCGGGTCAGGGTCCCGACGATGGCTCCAAAGTTCGGGACAAAGCGGCGGTAGAAATTGGCGAACCCGATGAATTGCTGAACCTGTTTCCGAGAGGTAGGTGTGGGCCAATCCACCACCGCTTTGATCTTCGCTGGGTCCGGAAGCACCTGGTCATGGGAGATGACGAACCCCAGGAAGGAAGTCGTTTTGGCGTAGAATTCACATTTTTCCGCCTTGACGTACAGACGGTTCTCCAGCAGTCTCTGCAGGACCCGCCTCACGTGGACCCGGTGTTCATCCCTGGACCTGGAGAAGATGAGAATGTCGTCCAGGTAGACGAATACAAACAGGCCGATGAAGTCCCGGAGGACGTCATTGATGAGGCGCTGAAAGACGGCTGGAGCGTTGGTCAACCCAAACGGCATCACAAGGTATTCAAAATGACCGTTTGGGGTACAGAAGGCGGTTTTCCACTCATCTCCCTCCCGGATCCGGACGAGGTGGTAAGCGCTGCGGAGATCCAGCTTAGTAAACCAGGCCGCCCACTGGAGGGAGTGGAAGGCAGTGTCCATAAGGGGCAGGGTGTACCGGTCCTTCTCCGTGATATCGTTGAGAGCTCGATAGTCGATACAAGGATGAAGAGATCCGTCCTTCTTTCCCACGAAGAAGAACCCTGCACCTACTGGAGAGGAGGACGGTCGGATGATCCCAGCACTGAGCGACTCCTTCAGATAGCTGTTCATTGCCTCCTTCTCCGGCGCTGACAGACTGTAGAGGCGTCCTGAGGATAAGGGCGCCCCCTGGCGGATATTAATGGCGGAGTCGTAGGGCCGGTGAGGAGGTAGAGACATCGCCTTGGACTTACTGAAAACGGCACCCAGGTCATGGAACTCTGAGGGCAGTAGGGTGAGATCCGGGGGCGCGGTGTCCTGAGCTGTGGGAGGCGAGGACGGGGCGCAGGCCGCGGATTGGAGGCAGGTACCCATGCAGAAAGTGCTCCACGCTGAAACCTTCCCAGTCTTCCAGTCCAAGGCGGGGTTGTGGAGGCGGAGCCAGGGATATCCGAGGATGACAGGAGTTACTGAGGTGGGCAGGACGTAAAAGGAGATATCCTCCCGATGGTTTCCAGAGATGATCACCAGGACGGGGGATGTTTGGTGAGTTACTTTTCCCAGGGAAACTCGGGAGAGATTAACCAGGGCGAGAGGAGTGTCGAGGGGGTGACAATGGATGCCCAGTCGGGTTGCCAGGCTTTGTGAAATAAAGCTACCCTCCGCGCCTGAATCCACCAGTGCATGTGTGAGGTGCCCAGTGAGGTTGTGACAGAAGCAGATGGGCAGCGTCAAATGTGTGAGGGGATTTAACCGATTAGCGTCCGCGAGGCCCCCTACAGTGACTCGCGGACCACCTCGTTTGGCTTCTCCGGACAATGCTCCACCATGTGCTGGCTACCTCTGCAATACATGCAGAGGCCCAGGTCACAACGGCGCTGTTTCTCCGCCAGGGGGAGCTTTGTCTGGCCCGTCACCATTGGTTCCGACTCCTCGGAGACCTCCGGCGGCGGCAACGCCAGGGGGCGAGCTTGGGGCAGACGTGCAGAGGCGCCCCGCGAGCGAGAAGACTGCTTCTGCTCGGAGGCGCGCTCGCGCAGCCTGTTATCCAATATGATGGTGAGGGAAATCAGCTCCGCCAGCGTCTCCGGGGTATCCCGTCCAGCCAGCTCATCCCTCAGACCAGAATTTAGGCTGCGGAGGAAGATGCCGCAGAGCGCACGCTCCTCCCTGCCAACTTCCTCCACGGTAACCCGGAAGTCGATCGCGTAGTCGGCCGCCGATCGGCTCCCCTGTTGGAGTCCGAGAAGGCGGTCGACCTGGACACTGTCCAAACGTGAATGATCGAACACTTCCAGAAATTGTCGCACGAACTGGCCATAGGTGAGGGTGGCGTAGCTGGGCTTCACCATAATGGCGTAAGCCCAGGTAAGCGCACGACCCTTAAGGAGATTACCTATATAGCCAATTCTGCTATGGTCTGAGAGAAAATCTCCGGGAACGCGAAGAAACACCGACTCACACTGCATAATAAAACCCCGAGCTCCACCCAGCTTACCGGTAAAGCGAGCAGGAGTGGGGATTGGTGTGAGCCGTGTTGGCGCACCCGGAGCGGGCTGGACGGCCGCAGGAGCCGCAGGAGCCGCGCCACCCGGACGAGCCGAGGGGAACGGCTGCTGGGGGTCCAAGCGGTCTAATCGGTTAGTAATGATAATTAATTGATTTAATATCACCTGTTGGTGATGGGCTATTAAATCCACCCGAGCCTCGAGGGTGGAAAGACGGCGTGCGAGCCCGCTGTCTGCCGAGCCGCTCTGCTGAAGCCGTACTGACATAATGCACGGCCCAGGAGACACACACGCAGGCTCTGGATAGATTTAACAGCTTTATTAGCAACAAGGAAGTGTTTGGCTGCGTGTCTGTGGAATAAGAATGTATTGGTGGTGGCGTCTGCGTCAGGCACGGGGGCAGGAGGCCGTACAGCCGGACAACCCTGTGGGAAAGAGCAGAGGGAGAAGGGTAACGGGCACCACACCAATACAGGGAATAATGATGATAGCTGGCTTACTTGGTTATGACAGGTGGCTGGCGTCGACAAGGGCGAGGCCCGGGAGACAGCGACCTGCAGTACCTGTGGCAGCAGCGTAGAGCCAACGGCGAGATGAGGAAGTCTGCCGCCGGGGAGGTCCACCTGTGCACAGGGGATGGCTAGAGGAGAGAGGGATGGGGAGCTTACCCAAGTTATCTTCACTAGTCGGTTTGAGATCCGTAGTAGCAAAGGGGCCGAAGTTGAGAGACGGCTTCAGGCCGAAGCCCAGGGCAGAGTGGATTAAATACCTCGCCGCTGACGAGGAGCAGGTGTGCGCACGGCTGACGCCGCTGATGAGCGGCGAGTCATAACAGTCCTCTCCATTGACGGTGTTCTACCTTCCAGCATTGGGCGTTGGTAGGATTCAAGCCTGGGCAGGAAGATATGGAAGACAAGATGTTGTCCATACAGCATGTCCCCCCTCTCCATGTCACTGATTAATCCAAAGGAACAGAAGGGCTGCTACAGTTTGGCACCAGCGCCGTCGCAGGAGCTGCCAGAACAATGTTGAGCACAACAGAGAACTGCCTTAGGGGCTCCGACTCCGGATTTTTCTTCAGGGTTGACTCCCGAAGCCTTTCCCGTGACCGGGTGTGCCCCAAGGCAGCAGAGGTTTGAAATCAGGGTTTACCTTCCCCTAGATGGGATACCTTCCCAGGTTGACGAGCCACCATCTACCCAAAGCATCTGGTTTTAAGGCGCCAGAGATCCGCCCTTGCCCCTTCTCCTATTAGTAAAAGCAGTTTCGCCGGGCTTAGAGACTAAACCACACGGGCAGGCTAGGAGTTGGACTTAGTTGTCAGAGGCTTTTCGAGACGCACGCCATAAGGAGCATTTTATGAGCACTGGGAGCTTAACCCCAGTGCCGCTCCTGGCTATGACAACCTTGGAAGCATATATATATATATATATATACGTATATATATATATATATATACACACACACTACCGTTCAAAAGTTTGGGGTCACTTAGAAATTTCCTTATTTTTGAAAGAAAAGCCCTTTTTTTCAATGAAGATAACTTTAAACTAATCAGAAATACACTCTATACATTGTTAATGTGGTAAATGACTATTCTAGCTGCAAATGCCTGCAAAAGCCCTGGTTCACAGCCAAGCTCAGACAGATCAGGAAGGAGAAGGAAGCAGCGTTGAAAAGTGGAGACAGGGACTGCTACAAGGAGGTCAAATACCGGTTTAGCAGAGAGCTGAGGAGAGCTAAATCTGTGTATTCTGAGAGACTCCAGCAACAGTTCACTGCTAACGACTCTGCTTCTGTGTGGAGAGGACTGAGGCAAATCACCAATTATCGGCCTCAGGCTTCTAAGGGTCAGGATGACAAAGCCCTTTGTCAAAGACTGTCCCAACACTATGCCCGTTTTGACACCTCGTCAGCTGTGTCCAACTCCCCCCCTCCCCCCAGCGCCACTGCCTCCATGGTCCCCACTTCATCAAAGGCAGCCCCCCCCCCCTCCTGCCCCCTGCCCTTGTCATCAGTGAGCAGGACGTGCACAGACAGTTCTCCAGACTGAACCCGCACAAGGCCCCCGGTCCGGATGGCGTGTCTACCTCCACCCTGAGACACTGTGCGGAAGAGCTGACTCCTGTCTTCACAGACATTTTTAACACCTCCCTGAAGTCATGCCACGTGCCGTCCTGCCTCAAAACCTCTACTATCGTCCCTGTCCCCAAGAAGCCACGGATCACTGGACTTAACGACTACAAACCTGTAGCGCTCACCTCTGTAGTCATGAAGTCCTTTGAGCGCCTGGTCCTGCCCCACCTCAAGACCATCACCACTCCCCTCCTGGACCCGCTGCAGTTTGCCTACAGAGCCAACAGGTCTGTGGACGACGCAGTCAACCTGACCCTCCACTCCATCCTGCAGCACCTGGACTCCCCGGGAACCTACGCCAGGATCCTGTTTGTGGACTTCAGCTCTGCATTCAATACCATCTGCCCCGCTCTGCTCCAGGACAAGCTGTCCCTGCTCAACGTGCCTGACTCCCTCTGCAGGTGGATCACCGACTTCCTGACGGACCGGAGGCAGCATGTGCGGCTGGGAAAGACTGTCTCAGACTCTGTTAGCATCAGCACCGGATCACCCCAGGGCTGTGTACTTTCCCCCCTGCTCTTCTCCTTGTACACCAACTCCTGCACCTCCAGCCACCAGTCTGTCAAGCTGATCAAGTTTGCGGATGACACCACCCTCATCGGGCTCATCTCCAACGGCGACGAGTCCACCTACAGGAGAGAGGTGGCCCAGCTGGTGTCCTGGTGCAGCCACAACAACCTGCAGCTGAACGCTCTGAAGACAGTGGAGATTATCGTGGACTTCAGAAAAGTCACAGCCCCTCTGCCCCCCCTTACCCTCACAGACTCTCCCATCACCACTTCGGATTCCTTCCGCTTCCTGGGCACCACCATCACCCGGGACCTCAAGTGGGAGCCGACCATCAGCTCCCTCATCAAAAAGGCCCAGCAGAGGATGTTCTTCCTGCGGCAGCTGAGGAAGCTCAAGCTACCCACCAAGATGTTGGTGCAGTTCTACACAGCCATCATCGAGTCCATCCTCACCACCTCCATCACCGTGTGGTACGTAGGAGCCACTGCCAGGGACAGACTAAGACTGCAGTGCGTTGTGCGCGCTGCTGAGAAGGTGATCGGCTGCAAGCTCCCATCCCTCCAGGACCTGTACATCTCCAGGACCCGGAGGCGTGCAGGTCGGATCATAGCCGACCCTTCACACCCTGGACACACACTGTTTGCCCCACTCCCCTCAGGTAGAAGACTTCGGTCCATTCAGACTAAAACCTCCCGCTACATGAACAGCTTCTTCCCCTCTGCCATCAGACTGCTGAACACTAAGTGACTTACTAGACTCTCGTGCACTACGTACAGCAGCTCAACCGGACTCATGATAATTATCACTGTTTTCTTTTGCACTACCGACTGCACTATGTGGAACTCCACAATATCTGCTGCTTGTTAATATATTTAATAATTGCATAGATTAGTATTTCCATGTTTAATGTTGCAGCATTGCACCGAGACAAATTCCTAGTTTGTGTACTACATGAACAATGGCAATAAATCTCATTCTGATTCTGATTCTGAAATGTCTGGTTTTTGGTGCAATATCTACATAGGTGTATAGAGGCCCATTTCCAGCAACTATCACTCCAGTGTTCTAATGGTACAATGTGTTTGCTCATTGCGTCAGAAGGCTAATGGATGATTAGAAAACCCTTGTGCAATCATGTTAGGTCTGCAATGCTGTAATTGATGCAAATGGAGGATTCTTTGACGAAAGCAAAGTTTGAAGGAAAAAATTATTTTTTCAAATACAAATCATTGTTTCTAACTTTGTCAATGTCTTGACTATATTTTCTATTCATTTTACAACTCATGGTGGTAAATAAGTGTGACTTTTCATGGAAAACACAAAATAATTGTCTGGGTGACCCCAAACTTTTGAACGGTAGTGTGTATATATACTGTATATATATATATATATATATACACACACACAGTGGGGCAAAAAAGTATTTAGTCAGCCACCAATTGTGCAAATTCTCCCACTTAAAAGATGAGAGAGGTCTCCAATTTTCATCATAGGTATACCTCAACTATGAGAGACAAAATGAGAAAAAAATCCAGAAAATCACATTGAAGGATTTTTAATGAATTAATTGGTAAATTCCTCAGTAAAATAAGTATTTGGTCACCTACAAACAAGCAAGATTTCTGGCTCTCACAGACCTGTAACTTCTTCTTTAAGAGGCTCCTCTGTCCTCCACTCGTTACCTGTATTAATGGCACCTGTTTGAACTCGTTATCAGTATAAAAGACACCTGTCCACAACCTCAAACAGTCAGACTCCAAACTCCACTATGGCCAAGACCAAAGAGCTGTCAAAGGATACCAGAAACAAAATTGTAGACCTGCACCAGGCTGGGAAGACTGAATCTGCAATAGGCAAGCAGCTTGGTGTGAAGAAATCAACTGTGGGAGCAATTATTAGAAAATGGAAGACATACAAGACCACTGATAATCTCCCTCGATCTGGGGCTCCACGCAAGATCTCACCCCGTAGGGTCAAAATTATCACGAGAACGGTGAGCAAAAATCCCAAAACCGCATGGGGGGACCTAGTGAATGACCTGCAGAGAGCTGGGACCAAAGTAACAAAGGCTACATCAGTAACACACTACGCCGCCAGGGACCCAAATCCTGCAGTGCCAGACGTGTCCCCCTGCTTAAGCCAGTACATGTCCAGGCCCGTCTGAAGTTTGCTAGAGAGCACTTGGATGATCCAGAAGAGGACTGGGAGAATGTCATATGGTCAGATGAAACCAAAATAGAACTTTTTGGTAAAAACTCAACTTATCGTGTTTGGAGGAGAAAGAACACCATACCTACTGTGAAGCATGGGGGTGGAAACATCATACTTTGGGGCTGTTTTTCTGCAAAGGGACCAGGACGACTGATCTGTGTAAAGGAAAGAATAAATGGAGTCATGTATCGTGAGGTTTTGAGTGAAAACCTCCTTCCATCAGCAAGGGCATTGAGGATGAAACGTGGCTGGGTCTTTCAGCATGACGCCCGGGCAACGAAGGAGTGGCTTCGTAAGAAGCACTTCAAGGTCCTGGAGTGGCCTAGCCAGTCTCCAGATCTCAACCCCACAGAAAATCTTTGGAGGGAGTTGAAAGTTGTGTTGCCCAGCGACAGCCCCAAAACATCACTGCTCTAGAGGAGATCTGCATGGAGGAATGGGCCAAAATACCAGCAACAGTGTGTGAAAACCTTGTGAAGACTTACAGAAAACCTTTGACCTCTGTCATTGCCAACAAAGGGTATATAACAAAGTATTGAGATGAACTTTTGTTATTGACCAAATACTTATTTTACCGAGGAATTTACCAATTAATTCATTAAAAATCCTTCAATGTGATTTTCTGGATTTTGTTTTTCTTATTTTGTCTCTCATAGTTGAGGTATAGAGAACTTGCACAATTGGTGGCTGACTAAATACTTTTTTATTCCACTGTATATATATATATAATTAATAAAAGATTGATTCATACATTTAGGAATCGGTGCATCGTCGTTAGTGTCAAGTATTGCGATCCATTAATGAATCAATCTTTTGTCCCACCCCTAGTGTCTACATATCGTCATGCTCCATGCATGTGTGGATGTGCTTGTCTTTGTTTTGTTATTTTGTTTTTAACCTTCTTTGGAAAGTACTTTGTCATTGCTGATCCTAAAAAAAAAATGCTATATAAATAAATGTTTATTTATTTACTTTACTCTGTTCTACTCAGCATTTTTACAGAGAAGCATTACTGATGTTATAAAAAGTAATGAGTGGGAGAAAAAAAACATCGATTTCTGACTAAAAATATGCATGCTAGTGTTTATAACTTTATCATTATGTACACAAATGCACAATTGCTTTCATCACACAGATGAGAGGATCTCAGCTCTTGAAACATTTTCCATCTGGGTGGAAACTGTCTCTTGCTTCCAGTTCTAGTTTGAACTACAAACACACCATGAAAGCAGCAATTAACAAACACACAGCGCTTGCTTTTACTGTGGGTGTCCTTGGATGAACTCAGGTCATGACTGTCATTTTATAATCAATCAACCAAACAACCTAATGAGCATGCAACCCTTACTGGCACAGGAAGAAACCCGTCCTCAGTGGTTCAATGGGAACTCCTGTGACTGGTCAGGGATAGCGATGGGGGAAGAAAGGTGATCCACATCAAGAAGGACCGTTGTCAGCTGGCTGGTGTGTGTTAATGAGCTGTTCCCATGCAAGGTATTCAACAGCACCACATTCAGCCATCACTCAGGGTCGTATTTCACTCCCAAAGGACTCTTCTGCACGCAGATCCATACAAACACACACGAGCAGTTGGATAAGAGGCAAGTTTGTGACTGGTGACGACAACGCGGCAGCCTGCAGAAACAACTGCTCTGTCTGCATGAATGACAACAAAAACTCAAAGCAAGTACCACAAAGACAAGGTTAACCTGAGGAGGCTCCACGGAGTGCTTTATATAAATAGCATTTTTCAGTCTGCTTTTCTTGCTGAGTTTTCCCAGCACAGCAAGGTGTTTTCCTATGTAAAACAGTCGGCACTTTCAATGTAAGCGATGAGAATTTCAAACAATAACATGCATTTCTTGGAAAAAAAATCTAAAATAAGGGTGTTTTGTATAGAATACACAGAAATTAGTTGGAAAATGGTATTGAAATATTTGTATATATTGCAGAAGTTATAAGGGCTTGTTATATAACAAGCTATAAAGGCTTACCTATAACTAACCTGCACTTATATAGCGCTTTTCTAGTCACAAAGACCACTCAAAGCGCTTTCACTAGTACTAACCCTCTATTCTAAGGGCCTATAGGAAACAGATATCTAGGGACAATTTAGAACAACCAGTTAACCTAACATGCATGTCTTTGGATTGTGGGAGGAAACCGGAGCCCCGGAGTAAACCCACGCAGCACAGGGAGAACATGCAAACTCCACACAGAAAGGTTCCAACCCCTGCCAACCTGGGGATTCGAACCAGGAACCTTCTAGCTGTAAGGCAACAGTGCTAACCACTGCACCACCGTGCTGCCCTGCAGGATTCCTCTGGCTTTCAGTTGAAATATTTTTAAAAAATGTGAAAAAAAACACAAAATTGTGAGAAAACAAACCTGTTATGTATGGAATTACCTTTGAATGACTAGGCCAGGTGCACAATAGAATTCCGCTTTATTAACAGGGTGGTAACACACGCAGCCACCAGGCAGGGGCATCGGCAATGAGGCCAGATGAAAATGCCCGCTGCTATTTATAGGGCGGAGCAGTGGCAGAAGAGGAAGACGCCGCCACTACACCGCACTTGATAATAAAATACAATATCACCCCCACCCCCCCGTAGAAAGTCCAAAACCATGCAGACAATTGAGACCCTCCCCAATTTAGGACCCAAATCATACACTAAAAAAAACTAGAACTGAAATCACCAAATGGCCTAACACATTCACACAACAAACCTAAACTGGGGAGGACGGGTGGACTACCGTCCTGCCCACACAGCAAGGTGGATTATTCTGCAACCTGTAAACTAAATAAATAAAGTCCATTAATAACTGAAAATACTGCCGTGTTCCAAACTAATAAAACACCCCAAACAAGAACATTTTAGTCTTTTTTATCAAATTTTTCTTCTTTTTTTTAAAAAAACACATGCAAACATATGAACATGAAAACATTGGAACACTTTTATCATTATTATTTTTTCAAAACTACACGACCGTCCTTCTGGCAGAGAGGGGTAGAACTGGCTTGTGGGGGGCCCAGGGCAGCCCCTCAGTAGACCCGCCCCTGGAAGCGGCATGCCTCCAGGATTGCTGCTGACCCCATAGATGACAGCGCCTCTTCTCTTTGCCATCGACCACCTCTCGCATCCGGACCCGCCATCTGAAGCATCCTCCTGAGCACGCCGCAGCTCATTGGCGTGTCTCCACGAGCCGTCCGACAGCTGGAAGTAGGCTGTGCTGCACTTAGCTACAATGCCTAGCTGCTCCTGGTGACCCTCAGGTTCAGGTTCAGGTTACTTTATTTGTACCCGTAGGTAGATTTGTTTTGCAGTCTGGTGACATCCATATTTACAAGCCACAAATTACATTCAACATAGACACAAACACAAGCACACATGAAATTGACTATAAACATGATAAAAATACTCAAGGCTCTATCAATCAGGGTATAAAAAGACAAAGAGATGAGAGAAAAACCAGAGGTAAGAGAGAAGAGTCATATTAAAAGTTAAAAACTAGTCAAAGAGGTTAAAAACTCAAAGGTCTAAAACTCAATAAAATATTTAGAACCCAAGTAACATCCTACAAAAATAAGTAAATATAAAATGGAGTTAATAAATAGGTACCTAAATTATGTGCACATAATTTGAACCTCTGTCAAAGGTAAAATAGGTAAAATGGTGCTCCTTCAAGTGCGACGTAGCGTAGCTCTCCGAGTCAAGTTTTATTTAATTTTTATATCTCTGGTGTTTTTTATTGTTTCATGTGCGGCATGTTACAGCTTATGTTAAGTATGATTAACTCTTTTACAACTTAGAGCACGGAGTCATCGGGGACAAATTGGTACAAAATGTCCTGACTGTCATTTGGCCCACATCCGCCATGGACGTCCCTTCCCACGAGCCCGGACCAGGTCCGTAACTTTCAGAGGGGCTCTGCTCAGCCTGCAGTGTTGCTGATTGGCACGCAGTCCCTCAGTGCCAGCTGGTCTGGCCCCGACTCCTTGTAAAGCTGCTGCAGAAGTCGCCATTGTAGCTCCAGATCCAGCCCACTGTGGCCGAGCTCCGGAGGAAAATGGAGCTAGCTCGTCGGTGTCACCCACTGACGCAGGCACCTCGCTGCCACGCTCGGTACCCTCTTCCACAGTACCCCGAGCACTGGCACTGCAACCCTCCTGTGTCAAACCTGAGTGAGGCTGGTCCTGCTTTACTGCCATGGTGCCCGATAAATCTTCTCCCCACACCACGTCATCCTCCACCACTGGAACCTCTGTCAAAGGTAAAATAGGTAAAATGGTGCTCCTTCAAGTGCGACGTAGCGTAGCTCTCCAAGTCAAGTTTTATTTAATTTTTATATCTCTAGTGTTTTTTTATTGTTTCAAGTGTGGCACGTTACTGACATAATGCACGGCTCAGGAGACACACACGCAGGCTCAGGGTAGATCTAATTGCTTTATTAACAACAAGTGTGTATGAGTGTGTGTCTGCGAGATGTGAATGTGTTGGTGGTGGCGTCTGCGTTGGGCACGGAGGCAGGAGGCCGTACAGCCGGACAACCCTATGGGAGAAGCAAAAGGAGAAGGGTAACGAGCACCACACCAACACAGGAGATATGATAACGATGACTGGCTTACTTGGAAATGGCAGGTGGCTGGCACAGCAAGGGTGAAGCCCGGAAGACAGCGACCTGGAGCGCCCGGTGCAGCAGTGAGGGAATGGTGATGGAGAGGAGTGGTCCGCCGCCGGGAAATCCACCTGTGCACAGGGGAGCAGACTAGGAGTAGAAGGAGGTAAGAGATTCTTACTTGAATATTTGCTGATCGGTTGGGATTCCTCGCAGCAAGGGAAGCGAATGAAGACTGACGGCTTCAGGCCGAAGCCCAGGGCGAGGCGGCTTAAATCCCTTGCCGCTGATGAGGTGCAGGTGTGCGTGCAGCTGGCTCCGCAGATGGGCGGCGAGGCGTGACAGTACACCCCCCTCTAGCAGAGCCTCCTGGCGATGGTTTCTCCGGGTGCGCTCGGTGGAACTCAGTAATGAGGGACGGGTCCAACAAAAATGATGAGGGTACCCATTGCCGATGTTCAGGCCCATAACCCTCCCAGTCCACCAAGTACTGCAACCCGCGACCCCGGCACCGGGAGTCCAGGATAGAAGAGACAGGCCAGGCCGGATGACCATCAATCAGCCGGGGCGCGGGCTGCGCAGCAGGAGGAGGGCAAAGGGGATCGGAGACTGCCAGCTTCACCTTGGAAACGTGGAAGGTGGGATGGATGCGGAGGGAGGGGGGAATAGCTACACGCACAGCCACCGGGTTGATAATCCTGGTGATGGGGTATGGGCCCATAAAACGCTGTGCCAGCTTCCTCCTCTCACCCTTTAAAATGACGTCCTGGGTCGACACATAGACACGCTGGCCCACCTGGTACGCTGGGGCAGGTCTTCTGTGCCGGTCCGCCGTGGATTTGTTGCACTCTGCCGTGCGTAAAAGCGCATTGCCCGCCGACGCCCAGATGGAACGGCACCGCCTGAGGTGCGCCCGAACTGAGGGGACAGTTACCTCACTCTCCTGCGCTGGGAACAGAGGGGGGTCGTAGCCCAGGGACGCCTTAAAGGGAGACATCCCAGTGGCAGAAGAGCGGGCGGTGTTGTAGGCGTACTCAACCCAGGCGAGATGGTTACTCCAGGATGCAGGCTTGGACGCAGTGATGCAGCGGAGCGCAGCCTCCAGCTCCTGGTTGGTCCGCTCACACTGCCCGTTGGTTTGGGGGTGATGGCCGGAGGAGAGGCTTACCTTGGCTCCCAGGGCATTGCAAAAGGACCTCCAAACCTCTGAGGAAAATTGGGGCCCCCGGTCCGAGACCACGTCCACCGGAATCCCGTGCAGCCTGACCACGTGTTGGATTAGGAGGTCCGCCGTCTCCAGGGCAGATGGAAGACCTCGTAACGGGATGAAGTGCGCCGTCTTGGAGAAACGGTCTACGATGGTCAGGACAGTGTCGAAGGTGTTAGAGACTGGGAGTCCGGTGACGAAATCCAGGGCGATATGCGACCAGGGCCTGCCAGGGACGGGCAGAGGCTGGAGCAAACCCGCTGGAGGGGCATTACCTGATTTACTGGTGGCACATACAGGGCAGGCCCGGGCATAGCGGGCAGCATCCTTCCACAGGCCCGGCCACCAGAAGGACCGTTGAAGAAGGTCGATCATCCGGGAGGAACCAGGGTGGCAGGTGAGCTTAGATGTGTGCAGCCAGTGGATGACCTCCCCCCGGACCGTGGACGGCACAAAGAGCCTCCCCTCTGGTCCGCCGCCAGGGTCAGGTTCCGATTCCTGCGCCTTCCGGATTTTACTTTCAATGTCCCAAGTGATGGCTCCCACGATGCACGACCTGGGCAGGATGGTGTGGACCGCGTCCTCAGACGCCTCAGGGGCAAATTGCCTAGAGAGGGCGTCGGGCAGGCCATTCTTGGAGCCAGGCCTGAAGGTGATGTTAAAGCGGAACCTGGCAAAGAACAAGAACCAACGCGCCTGGCGGGCGTTCAGACGCTTGGCAGATCTTAAGTACTCCAAGTTCTTGTGGTCAGTCAGGACCACGAACGGCAGGTCCGCCCCCTCTAGCCAGTGACGCCACTCCTGCAGCGCGAGCTTGATGGCGAGGAGCTCTCTGTCCCCCACGTCGTAGTTCCGTTCCTCCGGGGACAAGCGCCGGGAGAAGAAGGCGCAGGGCCGTTTGACTCCGTCATCAGGCGACCGCTGAGATAGAACCGCCCCCACCTCCGTGTCCGAAGCGTCCACCTCCACGATGCATTGCAGCGAGGGATCGACTTAGCTGAGGACCCGGGAGGAGGAGAACTCCGCCTTCAGCGCCTGGAAAGCAGCTGCGGCCTCTTCGGTCCACCGGAACAGGACCTTAGGGGACGTGAGGCGGGTCAGAGGGCCAACGACGGTGCCAAAATTCGGGACGAAGCGGCGGTAGAAGTTTGCAAACCCAATAAATTGTTGCACCTGTTTCCTTGATGTTGGTGTGGGCCATTCCACCACCGCCTTCACCGTCACTGGGTCCAGAAGCACCTGGTCATGGGAGATGACGAACCCGAGGAAGGACGTGGTTTTAGCGTAGAATTCACACTTTTCTGCCTTCACATATAACCGGTTCTCCAGCAGTCTTTGGAGGACCCGCCTCACATGGACCCGGTGCTCGTCCCTGGATCTGGAGAAGATGAGGATGTCGTCCAGGTAGATGAACACAAACAGGCCAATGAAGTCCCGGAGGATGTCATTTATAAGGCGCTGAAAGACGGCTGGAGCATTGGTCAACCCAAACGGCATCACCAGGTACTCGAAATGGCCGTTCGGGGTACGGAAGGCTGTCTTCCACTCATCTCCCTCCCGGATCCGGACGAGGTGGTATGCGCTGCGTAGATCCAGCTTGGTGAACCAAGTCGCCCCCTGGAGGGAGTGGAAGGCGGTGTCCATTAGTGGCAGGGTGTAGCGATCCTTCTCCGTGATATCATTCAGGGCGCGGTAGTCGATACAAGGACGGAGGGAACCGTCCTTCTTGCCCACGAAGAAGAATCTAGCGCCTAATGGTGATGACGAGGGACGGATAATTCCAGCACTCAGCGATTCCTTGAGGTAGGAATTCATGGCCTCCTTCTCCGGCGCCGACAGGCTGTAGAGTCGCCCAGAGGGTAAGGGTGCCCCCTGACGGATGTTTATTGCACAGTCGTAGGGCCTGTGTGGAGGAAGAGACATCGCCTTGGACTTGCTGAATACCATACCCAGGTCGTGAAATTCTGATGGCACCAGGGAGAGATCCGGAGGCGCGGCGTCCTTAGGAGTTGGAGAAGAGGATGGGGAGCAGGCAGCGGATTGCAGGCAGGTGCTCATGCAGAAGGAACTCCATGCCGATACCCTGGCGGACTTCCAATCCAGGACGGGGTTATGGAGGCGAAGCCAGGGGTACCCCAGGATGACGGGCGACACAGAGTTGGGGAGGACGTAGAAAGTGATTTCCTCCCGGTGGTTCCCAGAGATGATCACAGGAACAGGGACGGTTTGGTGGGTAACTCTCCCCAGGGAGACATGGGAGAGGTTGACCAGGGCGAGAGGAGATTTGAGGATTTGGCAACGGATGCCCAGTTGGGTTGCCAGGCTTTGTGAAATAAAGCTGCCCTCCGCGCCCGAATCCACCAGTGCGTGGGTGAGGTGCCCAGTGGGGTTGTGACAAAACCGGACTGGCAGCTTCAATTGGGAGAGGGGATTTAACCGATTGATGTCCGCGAGGCCCCCTACAGTGACTCGCAGACCTCCCCGTTTGGCTTTCTGTGGACAAAGCTCCACCGTGTGTTGGCTGTCTCCGCAATACATGCAGAGACCCAACTCACGGCGGCATTGTTTCTCCGTAGGAGGGAGCTTTGTCCAGCCCGTCACCATCAGCTCCGACTCCTTGGGGCGCGATGGTGACGGCAACGCCAGGGGGCGAGCTTGGGACAGGCGCAACGAGGCACCACGAGGGCGAGAAGAAGACGACTTCCGCTCCGAGGTGCGCTCGCGCAACCTGTTATCCAGGCTGATGGCTAGGGACGTTAGCTCCGCTAAAGTCTCCGGGATGTCCCGCCCAGCCAGTTCGTCCCTCAGACCATCACTGAGACTGCGGAGGATGATGCCGCAGAGAGAACGTTCTCCCCAGCCAACCTCCTCCGCCGCTACCCGGAAGTCGATCGCGTAATCAGCTGCCGACCGGCTTCCCTGCTGGAGGCTGAGAAGCCGATCGACCTGAACGCTCTCTGTACGAGAATGATCAAAGACTTCCAGGAACAGTCTCACGAATTGGCCATAGGTGAGGGTGGCGTAACTGGGCTTCGCCATTATGGCGTAAGCCCAAGTAAGCGCTCGCCCCTCCAGGAGATTTTCTATGTAGCCAATTCGGCTATGGTCTGAGGGAAAATCTCCGGGCACACGGTGGAACACGGACTCACATTGCATTATTCAATTCAATTCAATTCAATTCAACTTTATTTATATAGCGCCATTTCACAACAACAGTCATCTCATAGCACTATCAACTGTAGGGAGGACCCCCACAGTTGCAGAAAGACCCCAGCAATCAGGCGATCCCCTGTGAGCAAGCACTTGGCGACGGTGGAGAGGAAAAACTCCCTTTTAACAGGAAGAAACCTCCAGCAGAACCAGGCTCAGGGAGGGGCAGTCATCTGCTGCGACTGGCTGGGGGGTGAGGGGATAGAGAAGAAGAAAAGAACAGACATGTAACCCCCCGTGCTCCGCCGAGCTTACCGCTAAAGCGGGCGGGGGTCGGAATGGGTGTGAGCCGAACCGGTGCTGCGGGAGCAGGCTGGACGGCCGCTGGAGCAGCAGGAGCTGCGCCGCCCTGACGAGCTGGGGGGAACGGCTGATGGGGGTCCAAGCAGTCCAATCGGTTAGTGATAATAGATAATTGATTTAAAATCACTTGTTGCTGGTGGGCTATTAGGTCCACCCGAGCCTCGAGGGTGGAAAGTCGGCGCGTGAGCCCGCCGTCTGCCGAGCCGCTCTGCTGAAGCCGGACTGACATAATGCACGGCTCAGGAGACACACACGCAGGCTCAGGGTAGATCTAATAGCTTTATTAACAACAAGTGTGTATGAATGTGTGTCTGCGAGATGTAAGTGTGTTGGTGGTGGCGTCTGCGTCGGGCACGGAGGCAGGAGGCCGTACAGCCGGACAACCCTATGGGAGAAGCAAAAGGAGAAGGGTAACGGGCACCACACCAACACAGGAGATATGATAACGATGACTGGCTTACTTGGAAATGGCAGGTGGCTGGCACAGCAAGGGTGAAGCCCAGAAGACAGCGACCTGGAGCGCCCGGTGCAGCAGCGAGGGAACGGTGACGGAGAGGAGTGGTCCGCCACCGGGAAATCCACCTGTGCACAGGGGAGCAGACTAGGAGTAGAAGGAGGTAAGAGATTCTTACTTGAATATTTGCTGATCGGTTGGGATTCCTCACAACAAGGGAAGCAAATGAAGACTGACGGCTTCAGGCCGAAGCCCAGGGCGAGGCGGCTTAAATCCCTCGCCGCTGATGAGGTGCAGGTGTGCGTGCAGCTGGCGCCGCAGATGGGCGGCGAGGCGTGACAGTTACAGCTTATGTTAAGAATGATTGACTCTTTTACAACTTAGAGCACAGAGTCATCGGGGACAAATTGGTACAAAATTTCCTGGACTGCTTCCCGGAGCTACAGCTCCACGCTAGAAGGCTGTCGGGTCAGGCCGCAGCAGGAGGTTTTCCTGGTGCCCCAAGGCCAACACGGAAGCGTGGAAGGCGGGGTGGAGCAGAACGAAGACTCTGTCGATTGGTTAGCAGAGGACGGCTAACTCTCCCGATCATACTCTTCGCCAACGTCCAGTCTCTGGTCAACAAGATGGATGACCTACTCAGTCGGATGGCTACACAGAGGTACATCAAGGATTGCTCCGTTTTATGTTTCTGTGAAACATGGCTCGGACAGAGGACCCCCGACAAAGCCATAACTCCGGCAGGCTACACTGTTTACAGGGCCGACCGCAGTGCTACGGAATGCGGTAAAACACGGGGAGGAGGAACAGCTATCCTTGTCAAACACTCCTGGAGTACCGATAACATGGTAACATCACAGTCATGTTCTGAGATGTGGCGTATATTACTCTGAAGCGCAGGCCATTCTACTTACCCAGAGAACTGCAGTGCATCATACTTAGTACAGTGTATGTACCTCCCTCAGCTAATGAGGAAAATGCCCTTAGAGAACTACGTAACATGATTAGCAGACATCAGAACTTATACCCAGATGCTGCTTTTATCATCTTAGGAGATTTTAACCACTGTGATCTCCAGAAAAGCATCCTCAATTTCTACCACTTTGTCAACTTCCCAACTAGAGGAAACAGCACTCTGGACAAATGCTACATCGTCGGCCTCCGTCGGTCTATGATGACCATGGAAGAGAATCCTATACGTCTACTCTGCTGGAACAGCACCACCTGTGGCTGAACAGGCCGATGCGCACTGGTGTTCTACCTTCCAGCGTTGGGCGTTGGTAGGATTCAAGCCTGGGCAGGAAGATATGGAGGACAAGATGTTGCCCATGCAGCACGTCCCCCCTCTCCACGTCACTGATGAATCCAAAGGAACAGCGGGGTTGCTATAGTTTGGCACCAGCTCATTGCAGGAGCTGCCAGAACGATGTTGAGCACAACAGAGAACTGCCTTAGGGGCTCCGACTCCGGATTTTTCCTCAGGGTTGACTCCCGTAGCCTTTCCCGTGACCGGGTGTGCCGCAAGGCAGCGGAGGTTTGAAATCAGGGTTTACCTTCCCCTAGATGGGCTACCTTCTCAGGTTGACGAGCCACCATCTACCCGAAGCATCTGGTTTTAAGGCGCCAGAGATCCGCCCTCGCCCCTTCTCCTATTAGTAAAAGCAGTTCTGCCGGGCGACTAAACCACATGGGCAGGCTAGGAGTTGGACTTAGTTGTCAGAGGCTTTTCGAGATGCACGCCATAAGGAGCATTTTATGAGCACTGGGAGCTTAACCCCAGTGCCGCTCCTGGCTATGACAACCTTGGAACATCAGAAATGCTTATAACGCTGTCGCCAAGCCACATTTTGGGAAGTGTGACCACCTTGCCATCCTGCTACAGCCCACCTACACCAAAAGGCTCAGAGCTGACCCAGTCACAGTTAGGACTGTGATGAAGTGGCCTGACAATGCACTGAAAAAACTGCAGGGCTGCTTGGAGGCCACAGATATGACCATTTTTAAGGAAGCTACAAACAACATACATGAATACACAGACACTGTTAGCAGCTATATTGACTGGTGCACGTCCATCTGCATCCCGTCCCAGAGTAATCGCGTGTTCCCTAACCAGAAGCTCTGGCTCAATGCAGATATACACAGCAAGATTAGAATGCGACGCACAGCTTTCAAGTCAGGTAACATCACAGAGTATAGGCTTGCTCGATATGAGCTCCAAAAATCCATCAGAGCTGCCAAGAGGACATACCCAAAGACTTGAAAGTTGTTACAGGGAAAATAATACAAGAAGTATGTGGCAGAGAATCAAATCAGTTGCCAGTTACAAGAAGGATGCTAAAAGAACTGTGACCCGAGATGGCATTTTTCCGGACAACCTCAACAGCTTTTACGCCAGGATTGATCAACACAACACAGACATCCCTTCCAAGGCCCCCTGCAACCTGAAGGAAACTGCACTTTTGGTGACACATACACACACACAGGTTCTTAGAGCTCTGAGGCAGGTTAACCCTCGCAAAGCTGTGGGACCTAACCATGTGGCACCAAGAGTCCTGAAGGCATGTGCAGAGGAGTTGGCAGAGGTGTACACAGACATCTTCAACACCTCCCTCTCACAGGAAACAGTCCCACACATCTTTAAGTCATCTATAATAGTACCAGTCCCTAAAAAACCAAACATTTCCACAATGAACGATCTTTGACCCGTGGCACTTACACCGGCTGCCATGAAGTGTCTGGAAAAAGCTGGTTCTAAGGCACATAAACTCCATGGATCCAGACACAGTGGACCCTCATCAGTTTGCCTACTGCCCCAACAGGTCAGTAGATGATGCGGTGGCTCTGGCACTTCACTTCACACTCCAACATTTGGACACTCACAACACATATGCATGGCTACTGTTCCTGGATTACAGCTCCGCCTTTAATATGATCAGGCCGATGAAGCTGACCGCTAAGCTGGCAGGCCTGGGAGTACCAACACCCACCCAGAATTGGATTCTGGACTTCCTCACAGACAGACCACAGGTGGTGAGGATGGGAAGGAGGGTTTCTGCTGAGCTTACAGTGAGCACAGGAACCCCGCAAGGCTGCTGCCTCAGTCCCAAACTCTTCTCTCTCTACACACATGACTGCACCTCTACCCATGACAACAATATCATCATCAAGTACGCCAATGACACGACCATCCTTGGCCTCATCAGGAAAGGGGACGAGTCATCATACAGGGACCTGGTTCAAAAGGTCACCGTCTATGGAGAGGACAACAACCTTGTCCTCAACATAAGCAAAACAAAAGAACTCATTGTGGATTTCAGGAGAAGAGATCCACCTTTGCAGTCGCTCACCATCAAGGGGACTGAGGTGGGGCAGACCGACAGCCACAAGTTCCTTGGTCTTCAACTCAGAGAGCCTCAGCTGGGCTAAAAACACTGTAACTACAGTGAAAAGAGCTCAGCAGAGGCTGTACTTCATCAGGCAGCTGGAGAAGGCCGGACTTAAATGTCAGCCCCTCACCCAGGCCTACAGAGGACTCACTGAAAGCATCCTCACCAGTGGTATCACAGTATGGTATGGCAATACCACCCTGGCAGAGAGGAAAAAGCTACAGCGGGTCATCAAATCTGCAGAGAGGCTCATCGGCTCCATCCTCCCTTCCATGGATATCATGTACACACAGCGCTGTAGGAGAAGGGCACAGAGCATCCTCAGGGACAAACACCACCCAGCCCACGCTCTGTTTCAGTGAGTGGACTCAGGTCACAACCTCAGGCACAGCAGACCTGAGAACATCAGCACTTACAAGGCCCGCTTCTACAACAGCTTTTTCCCAGCTGCTGTCAGGCTACTGGCACAGGATATTAAAGACAGTAAACATCCATACGCTGGACAATTACCCCTTCACTGACCCTCCCTCACATACACACAACTGTCCACCCGCCCCTCACAAACATACACATCCAATACAGTCCTCCTGTCCTTTCCCACACATATACTGTACATAACTTTCCATCCATTCCATAATACTGTGTGCGATAGCAAAACTACCTCTATACCACCTACCACATGTGCAATAAATTAAAAATCTCAGGACATTTTTATCTCTTAGTATTGCTGTTATATAGCTTTTTTAACTATAATGTATATGTATATTCTTACATGATTGCACCTTTTATCTAGTCAGTGTTTATTCTGACTTTGTTCCTTTTGTAGAGGGTGTAAGGGAAGGATGTGGAGGTGAGGCATGAGCGTAGGTCGACACAGGTTCTTTATTGACGCTCTAACATAAATACAGCCGGTGGACCCCAGCATTGCCCGCTGGGGCCGTGTGTCTGGTAGGAGGGTTTTTGCGTTGCTCGTGTCGCTGATCCTCGTGCATCTCGGTCCCAGCACCACGCTCTCCGTCCGGCCCTGGAGGTCGCCATCGTGGAGAGAGGATAAGGCGTGCGTGCTCCAGTGTGGATGCCAAGGATGTAGGCGATCCCCGGTCTCTGGAATCCACAGCGCGGTGAAAGGGAGCAGACGGTCATCCCACGTCAGGTCATCATGTGGTGTGCGGTGTAAGGGAGAGGCAGTTCATCTCCATAAGGTCACCAATGTGGAGAAAAAAGGAATCCATGGCACAGCGAAAGGGAGAGATAGTCCATATCACGTCAGGGTCACCAATGTGGAGGTAATAGATCAGGCGAGATGCAACGAGCTGGAAGGGTACAAGGCTTTATTTCCTCCAACATATTGAAACACGCAGTAGCTCACCGAGCTGCATTGCATTATTCAATATATATATATATATATATACGTATATATATATATATACTGTATATATAAATGATATATGTAAAGTTTTGGAAAAAATTGATTTAATATTGTTTGCTGATGACACTAATTTATTATGCAGTGGAAGCAATATGGAACAACTTTTGGATACACTCAGAAAGGAATTAGGAAAGCTTAAACTGTGGTTTGATTCAAACAAATTAACGCTCAATTTAAGTAAGACAAAATTTATAGTCTTTAACAACCATCACAACAACTTAGTATCTAAACTCAGTGTAAATGGTGTAGAGATTGAAAGGGTATCCGAAACTAAATTTCTTGGAGTAATAATTGATAATAAACTGTGTTGGAAGTCACATTAATTATATTAAAGGTAAAATATCTAAATCAATTGCAATACTACACAGAGTGCAATATTTGCTGAATCAACCCACACTATATACTTTGTATCATTCATTAATACTCCCATACATGACATATTGTACTGAAGTATGGGGAAATACATATAAAACAAACATATATCCAGTCTTTATGCTTCAGAAGAGAGCTATTAGAATAATAAACAAAGCTGCTTACAGGGAACCAACAAACCCACTTTTTCTTAAATAAAAAGCTCTCAAGTTGAAAGATCTGGTTGACTTTAAAACTGCAGTAATAACGTTTAAAGTGGAGAATCTATCACTGCCCGCAAATATCCAAAAGTTGTTCCAAATAAGGGAGAAACAATATCATTTCAGAGGAACATGTATATTTCAAAAACCTTCAGTGAGAACTACCACCAAGCAACACTGTGTCTCAGTGCAAGGAGTTAGATTGTGAATGCTTTTGGACCTGAATTAAAATCATGTACAGCACTTGGACAATTTAAAAAAAAAACTAAAGGAAGAAATACTCCAAATATATACAAGATGACATGTAAAATCACATAAGGATTATCATTTTCAGTCTGTGTTTTGTTGTTGCTTAGATTTTTGTCACATTTTGTCTTAGCTTTGTTCTGAATTGTAATCGCTCTTGTTTTTCTTTTCAATTCTTGATGAAATATGGGTGGGCAATATAAGCTGCGGCTTCAGCCATCGGATAACTTATGTTGAGCTGTATAATCAGAGGAGTTATTGTTTAATTTGACCTTGTAAGATGTTTTTTTTCTTTCTCCTTTGTTATATTATTCTGTTCCTTTCTTTTAATCTTTAATTTTAATCTATCTGAAATAATCTATCCAAAATAAAGATTCATTCATTCATTCATTCATTGTGGGTCATGTGTGTTTTTTGTGTCTCTCCCTCCGGGCCTGGATTCCCCCACCACCCTCCCGGGGTCTGTTTTGGGGGTTATTCCTGTTGGGGGGGGGGGGGTACTTTCTTTCCTTTTTGATGTTGCATTAGGGTGTCTGGTCTCCACCCCTTAAGGAAGGGGCACTGTTATGATTCCGGGCACAGGACACAGTTGTGTCGGGTTTCTAGATTGCTGGTGATTTTCTGTTTATGTCGTTGCTCTTGTTTTTCATCCATTATGGTTTGTGCTTTTATTTTTACAGTGCCATTATGTTTCTTCCTCCTGTCAAATCTGTTCATGGGTTGTCCCAGCTGTTTTGTTATCTCTGATTACGTTCTCACTCATGCATCCATACCTGATCCACATTTGTTTTTTCCCTGTCTTATTGTTTAAGCTTGCTTGCAGGGTTCTTTTCTCACTGCAACCTCACCCTGTTCTCAAACAGCAATTCCCCCATCTGATTCCTGTCTATTTTCAGCTCAGTTCTCAGCCTCGCCTGAATAATTGTAAGTTACCCTTTGTGGTTTTCATGGATTTCATTTTTCTGTAAGTTACCCTTTGTTGTTCTCTTGTTTTGCCTTTCCTGTAAGTTATCCCTCGTGGTTTTTTCTGTTCTTTATCATTAAATGTGCAAACTCAAAGCTGGTGAGTGGGGTCTTGATTTCTGCCCTTAAAGGGCCAATTATGACACACTATTACCAACAGGACATTAAGTACTAATCCAGTAATGTGATACACCTGACGCTCGCACTGGTGCACCAAAAAAAAATACTGGTATAAATAGCAGGTATGAAAACATCCCTAAATCAGGACAGTGACATTTTTTAGTCAGCTGAAAGAGGAGAATCTGCTTAATTTAACAATACCAAACATTCTATGGACTTCAGTCCCCAGCTGATATTAAGTCCATGTGTAATGAAAGCAACAAGTAATCACAGCTTCTAACTAACTACTAACTAACCTGCACTTATATAGCGCTTTTCTAGTCACAAAGACCACTCAAAGCGCTTTCATTAATACTAACCCTCTATTCTAAGGGCCTATAGGAAACAGATATCTAGGGACAATTTAGAACAGCCAATTAACCTAACATGCATGTTTTTGGCATGTGGGAGGAAACCGGAGAAATCCCGGAGTAAACCCACGCAACACGGGGAGAACATGCAAACTCCACACAGATCACTGTTGGTCGGGGGCTGGGATCGAACCCACGATCCCATGATCCCCACAATCCCCCGGCCAAGGGTAAACTGTGCTGCCGCAGTGCTAACCACTGCGCCACCGTGCAGCCCAAGAAAATCTTGAAAATCTTGAAAATCTTGAAAAGCTTCAAGAAAAATCAAAGAAAATCAGTAACACCAAAAAGCTCCCATTAAAAAAAAAAAAAAAAAAAAAAACACTGCTCCATAATACCAAGAGAAATTCAGAATAGCAGCGATCCAGCCATCCATCCATCTTCTACTGCCTTTCCGGAGGTCCGGGTTGCGGAGGCAGCAGTTCAAGCAGAGAAGCCCAGACTTCCCTCTCCCCAGCCACCTGCTCCAGCTCTTCAGAGAGGATACCAAGGCGTTCCCAGACCAGCTGGGAGACATAGTCTCTCCACCGAGTCCTGGGTCTGCCCCGTGGTCTCCTCCCAGTGGGACATGCCCAAAACACCTCAAGTGGGAGGTGTCCAGGAGGCAACCTGATCAGATGCCCATACCACCTCAACTGGCTCCTTTCAATGTGAAGGAGCAGCGGTTCTACTCTGAGCCTCTCCCAGATGACTGAGCTCCTCACACCATCTCTGAGGGTGAGTCCAGTGATCCTACAAAGAAAGCTCATTTCAGCCGCTTGTATCCACGATCTTGTTCTTTTGGTCATTACCCAAAGCTCATGACAAAAGGTGAGGGTAGCAACGTAGATTGACTGGTAAATCGACAGCTTTGCCTTAGAGCTCAGCTCCCTCTTCACCACAACAGACCGGTACAATGTCCTCATCACTGCAGATGCTGCGCCGATCCGTCTGTCAATTTCTCGCTCCATTCTCCCCTCACTCGTGAACAAGACCCCAAGATACTTTAACTCCTCCACTTGGGGCAGGAGGCTGTCCCCAACCCGCAGAGGACAATCCACCTTTTTCCTTCTGAGGACCATGGACTCGGACTTGGAGGTGCTGATTCTCATCCCAGCCACTTCACACTCAGTGGCAAACTGCCCCAGTAAGAACTGTAGGTCATTGCTGGATGAAGCCAGCAGGACAACATCATCTGCAAACTCAGAGATGAGATCCTGTGGTCACCAAGCATGACACCCTCCATTCCCTGGCTGCGCCTAGAAATCCTGTCCATAAAAATTATGAACAGGATCGGTGACAAAGGGCAGCCCTGGCGGAGTCAAACTCTTACTTGGAATGAGTCCAAACAAGTGTTGGCAATACGAACCAAACTCTCACAACGGTCATACAGAGACCGAATAGCTCGTAACAACAAGCCCGATACCCCAGATTCCCAAAGCACCCCCCACAAAAAACCATGAGGGACGCGGTCGAATGCCTTCTCCAAGTCTACAAAACACATGTAAACTAGTTGGGCAAACTCCCACAAACCCTCAAGGATTCTCGAGATAGCAAAGAGCTGGTCCGATGTGCCACGGCCAGGACGAAAACCATATTGCTCCTCCTGAATCCAAGGTTTGACCAAAGACCGGACTCTCCTCTCCAGTACCTTGGCATAGACCTTCCCAGGGAGGCTGAGGAGTGTGATCCCTCTAAAGTTGGAGTACACCCTCCGGTCCCCTTTTTGTGAAGAGAGGAACCACCACCCCGGTTTGCCATTCCAAAGGCACTGCCCCCGACCTCCATGCAATGTTGCAGAGGCGTGTCAACCATGACAGCCCTACAACATCCAGGGCCTTGAGGTACTCAGGGCAAATCTCGTCCACCCCCAGTGCCCGGCAACCAAAGAGATTTTTAACCACCTTGACAACCTCAGCCCCTGAGATAGGCAAGTCGTCCCCCTCGTCCACAAGCCCTGATTCCTCTATGGAAGGTGTATCAGTGGGATTGAGGAGATCCTCGAAGTATTCCTTCCACAGCCCAACGATATCCCCAGTCAAAGTCAACAGCGCCCCATCCACACCATACACAGTGTGGACAGGGAGCTGCTTCCCCCTTCTGAGCCAGCGGACAGTTTGTCAGAATCTCTTCGAGACCAACCGAAAGTGTTGTTCCACGGCCTCACCGAACTCCTCCTATACCCAAGTTTTTGCTTCAGCAACCACCCGAGCACCACTCCGCTTGGCCTGCCGGTACACCTCAGCTTCTTCGGGAGTCCCTCAAGCAAACCAAGCTTGATAGTACTCCTTCTTCAGCTTAATGGCCCCCCTCACCACTGGTGTCCACTACTTGGTTTGGGCATTGCCACTACGAGATGCCCCGATGACCTTGCAGCCGCAGCTCTGGGCCGCTGCTTCAACAATGGAGGTGGAGAACATGGCCCATTCAGACTCCATGTCTCCAGACTCCCTCAGAATGTGGTGTAAGTTCTTCTGGAGGTCAGAGTTGAAGACCTACCAGACAGAGGCCTCAGCCAGACGTTCCTAGCACACCCTCACTATACGTTTGTGTCTACCAGGTCTGAATGGCATCCTCCCCTGCCATCGGCTCCAACTCACCACCTGATGGTGAGTTGGAGCGGATGGCAGCTTGAACATGATGTTTGTTATGGACAAACTGCGGTTAGCACAGAAGTCCAATAACTGAACACCACTCGGGTTCAGATTGGGCAGGCCGTTCCTCCCAACTACCCCCTTCCAGGTTTCACTGTCGTTGCCCACGTGCGCATTGAAGTCCCCCAGTAGGACAATGGAGTCTCCAAGAGGAGCACTCTCTAGCACCCCAGTCAAAGACTCCAAAAAGGGTGGGTACTCTGAACCATCATTTGGTGCATACCACTCACTTAGCAGAGATGATGTGGGGAAACTATTTGATTTTGCCCTGTGCGTTTTTACACATTACTGAGAGATGACGGAGAGCCGTGGCTGAGGTGCAGTCAATGTGCATGGTACACAAGCCAGCTGTTCTGGAGAGGGGATGTCTTTCTGCACTTCTAAATATTGTTTCAATCACAACTTACCTTGGTGAAAATGCCATGAACACACCACCATATGTGCAGGAATATTGCCGGAGCTGATGTCTTTCCTTCTGACCACTGCAGTCCATTTCATCTGATGCCTCTTTGTTAGGTTGGAGACCCGATTCGCTCCACTTTTCTTCAAAGTCGGGATTCTCTCCACATTTCTTCAAAAGCGTACACCATTATCAATCTTTTTCCACATCAATCGTGAGAGCAGTTGTTGCATTTGACAATGCAGCAGAACCTCCCCACTCTAACGTTGTGTGGTATTCCGATGAGTATTAATGTGATTGAAAGGACCACATCGGAAATAAGTGTTTTCACGTTCTTGTGTCATCCTGGATTTTGTTTGACATTTTATATGTACAGTATATTTACATTTCCTATGTTTGTATATTATATTTACTGTCATTTTTATCTGAATGACTAAATAAAAAATAAATAAGTAACAGACTGAAGCAGCTATCTCAAAAACTACAGCTTAACCACATTTGTTGCTCACTACTAAACACAGACAGGCAGAACACTTTTCCTACAATTCCTTGCAGTTTTTCCGCTGGTGACGTCACGCGCCCATTCTTAATAAGTAAACAAGTACACACACAACCTTGGACTTAGACAGGGGAAACACAGACACCACAATAATGACACTAAGGACAGACGAGGGATGACACAACATGACTAAAGACACAAGGACAATAATACTAACAGTAAAAATAAAAGAGGATCATACAATATAACCATAATACAAAAAGAACACCACAAAACAACAACGGGGGATGAGGACAGGGCTACATACAACAAGTGAGGAGCACAAAGGACACTTAATAATAATAATAATAATAATAATAATAATAATAATAATAATAATAATAATAATAATGAAAAAACAAAAACCAAAATGAACAAAAAGTGTTGGACCGTGCCCCGATCATGACACTCATGCTCGCTCGCCTCGCTCGCTCACTCGCTCACTCACTCACACACTCACTCACTCACTCACCCATGTTCCCGTCCTCAACCCATCCATTCATACAACCCTGCAAACATACTGTGACGGCTATTTTGAAAAAGTGTTAATATTTCACATTGCCCAAGGGTGAGAAGTCCACATCATACAGGACAGTATTACAAGGATCTAAGGGGTACACAGTTTGTAGAGAGAAAAAAAAACTGTTGCTGGCACTTTTTATTTGAACTAAAGTATTCACTTTGGCTGCCAGACTCAGTGGGATTTGGTGAAAGTATTCTGAAAGAGATATATTTTTTTTAACCCCTTAAAATTCTGGTGTGCCACCTGCAGGATATTTCACATTGACTGGAAATTGGCTGGAATGCTAAGGGGTTTTAAACTGAGGGCTGTTATCCATTTTTGGCTATAAAGAGAAAAATGATATTTACTATAACCATCATACAACAAAGCTATAAAGCATTCCCCTCTTTAAAACATCATTACATTTTGCCATGTTCCTATTTAGCCCTCTTAACAAAAACTGAAAAAAAATGTGAAGACTCAAAACATCAAAATATGATAAATGAAAAAGTTTTCAAGAGGTAAGAATTTCTGGAATGCCAGAGATTAGATTATGTGCCAACAAACTGAAAGTAGAAATGATGAGTTTTCTTTAGTTATGACTTCTGGCCGTGTTACTGGTCTGTTCGCTGCTGTCTGTCGTGCACACACTGTAATCTACCTGCCAGATGACTCACCCTCTTCTGGGAAGTGGGACGCTCCCATTGATCTTAATCTGTTCATGCTTAAACAGAGTAGCTCAGGAAGTGCTGATCGTGGAATCTACTTAGAAACAATCCAGGATAAATGAAACAAATGTATTTTTGAGCCAGTAGTTTAGAACATTTAGAGACGATAATGGAACAAATGCAGTTTTAGAGCTAAAACCACCAGACCAAATGCTCTTATTCTGAGGTCAGGGGCACCATTAATTTGTGTCACATGTACTTTGAGTGCTATAAGATAATATTTTACAGTGATTTGGCTTTTATAAATTAGCCCTGTGCACACTTAGCAGAGCACTTTGCTAGTAATTCTAAATCCAGTCTTTGGTTTTCAGAACCTCTGACTTTATTTCTATTGAATTGTCAACCCTGAATTTCCATGTAGGTGTAAAACATAAGGGCAGTGCTCATGAATTATTTACATGTGGCTCTGGCTCAAGGCATCACAGGATAAGCAGTGTTCACATGCCTGAACAGCGCCACCAACTTAGCCAACAGTCACCAATGATTACATCATCAGTGGTTTAGCTCACACTTCACGTTCGCATGAGGAATGCTTGAGTTACCCATTGTCTAAATAGTACCTCAGGACTGCTTCTCTTACAAATGACTGTAGAGGATTTCTCACTTTGAAGGATGGAGCCCCAGTGTGAATTTCACAGGATCATTAAAATTTTTGTTAACTTTATGCATGGTCCTTCATCCTAAGCACATCCTAGATGTTCTTAAACTGTTGGACTATTTGCCCACACAGGACACTCACCGTTTTCTGATTTCTGTTTGTTTGTTTCTTTTTTGCTTTTCTGATCTGTATGCTCCTTTCATGTGCTGCTGGAAATTTTAAATTTCCCAGAGGGAGTCATCCCAAAGGCATTAATAAAGTTAAGTCTAAGTCTCTAAGTCTAACCTGTTCACTTGTAGGATGTTCCAAAAAGGTTTGAGAGCATTTCTCTACATTCCAAGTCTTTTCTTGCCCTGTCACAGCTTTTTTGGAACTTGTTGCAGGCATCAAATTCAAAATGAGTTTTCCAAAAAAAACAAAACAAAGTTTATCAATTTGAACATTAAAGGCCCTATTAGGACGATCATCCGTGCACTTTTCCACCAGACTTGCTGCTGTACACCAATGTTTTTGTTAGTGTCTGTCAGCATTTTTGTCATGGTCTGAGCTCCGGTATTGTCCGTGCTCGGGTTATGCAGTATTTTTCCTCCCGTTCTGTAGCAGTTTTCCTTATGGCCTTTCCGGGCTCTTATTTTGACAGCGTCTCAGTGGGGCTTCTGGCTGTCACAGCAGAGTATCCCTGTGACAGCTGTTTGCCATTTCTGCTGATGACATCTTCATCAGCTGATTATTCCTCTTCCCTATTTAAGGGAGCAGCTTAGGTTACTCCGGGCTGTGACCTCACCTTTTCCAGACTGGTTTGCCTTCGCCCAAAGCCAGTTCCTTTCAGCGTTAGGTTCTGCCCACGCTATCCGTATTTAAGTGTTGTATCCTTGTCTCCCGTCAGTCTCCCTAGTTCTCTGTTTATCGTTGGTGTGTTCTAGTCATAGTCTTTGTTTGTGTTTTGCCCCACGTGGCTCATTATTTTGTACCTTGTTCCTTCCTTTAATAAATACACAAACTCACTGGTTGCCGATAGTGTCTCATTGGTGGTCCGCCAGGACCGCACCATGACAGTAGGTTGCAGCCAAAGGAGATGCCGGTGACACTGAGTTTGCTTAATTGGGCGAGTAGTTTTCCCCTGTTCTTGTACCAGTGTGCTGGGAGATGGCGCCGCTCAAAGGCTACGCCGTGAGCCTGGGCTATGAGCTGGTGATGGCCCTTATCGAGATTGACGGGATCATTTCCAGCACTCGCCATCACACCATCCCCAGCACCTCATGCTGGTACCTGGACCTCGCTGAGGCAACTATTAACCGCCATCCTCGCTATGCTGACCACCCTGAAATCACGGTGAGGACAGCGGAGATCTCTGCATTCCGGGAGAAGCTCCGTGGGCTGAAGGGAAAATCTGGCAAGAAGCCGAAGGGGAGACATCCTCGCTCCTCGTCTCGGGATCCCATTCCTGTCCCCCATCCAGTCCAGGAGTTCACACCACCCAAGGGTCATCTCCAGCGGAGAAAGACATCAGCCGGGATTCCCCTGGTGTATCCTCAACGAGAACCCCGTCTGGATGCAGCTCTGGGTAGCCGCATGAACTCTGTCTCCCAGCTAGCTGTAGCCTCTGCATCTCATCGGAGGGGTAAGACAGCAGCCGCCGCCTCCGGGTTGTATGTGCCTCGTCCCCGGCCCACCTCGGCTGTTCCTTCCTCCTCCTCGACGCTCTCTCCAGCGGCTGAGAACTCCACGAGTCCTGCTCCGGCTGTGCCCGTCATCGATCCAGTGCGAGTGGCTCCTCCTCGTCCTCCCGGGGGGCCCTCCATCACGATCCAAAGGGGAAGGGAGAAAAATGAAGCCCACCGCAGCAGCTTCCATCGGCCCTCAGCAGATCAGGCAAGTGGCTTTTCATTCTTTCCCTCCACTGGGTGAATTGCATTGTTTGATCCCTGGGGGTGAAGTTCGGGGTTCTCAGTCCCCTGAGCTTCCTCCACCTGCTGCAATCGTTAATTGTGAACCTGCTACCTGTGTGTCTCCTTCCCCTGAGCGTTCCCCGGTGCCAGGACTACACCGCCGGACAAGAAAATAGCCTGCAGCCCTGGAATGCCTGGTTCCAGCCCCGCAGCCACAACATAGGCAGAGGAGGAGGGCGGACTGCCAATTGGAGCCTGCGCCAACGACTAAGTGTCCCCGGGTCTCCACAGAGGAGCGGTTCGACCCAGCATGTCAAGGATCCCCTGCCACCATGCCGTATGGGTTTTCGGCGTGGACGTCAGCGTCAGGGAATCCCCAGACTGAGGACACCATCATGCCAGTTGCGGAGCCCGTCGCAGTTGAGTGGGAAGCAGAAGTGGACCTTCAGCGCGCTGAACCTGGATCGTCGAAGTCCTGGGCCGCGGTGGAGCCCGAGATCAGGCAAGTGCTCTATTTTGTCTTCCTTTCTTCTATTCTGGAGCATTTTTGCCTGTCTCTCAGGGAGATGAGCCAGGCGCAGCTGTCCGCTGCGTCCGAGCTTGTCTTGCTGGGCGCTGCCTCTGCCGGTGATTCTGATCCCGGTTCTCTGTTCTCAGAGCCTTCTCCCAGGGTCACCGGTGACGAGCCTGCTCCGGTCATCACCTTGGAGGTTCTGGGTTCGGGTCTGAAGGTCATCCCTGGTGCTGCACTGGCCCAGTCGGGGTCTGTCGTGGGTGCAACTTTGACCCAATCGGGGCCTCCGACATGGGTGCAACGCGGACCCAATCGGGGTCCGTCATGGACGCTGTTGTGGCCCAGTCGGGGTCCATCGTGGGTGCAGCACGGTCCCACTTCGGATCCAACGTGAGTGCAGCGCCAGTCCATGTGGGGTTCGGAGAAGGAGCTGCAGATCCTCCGCCGATCGACGCTGGACTGGCCCCTCATCGTTTTCCCGATCCCTTTTTCCCTCCACCTGGTGCTGCTGGGATTTCCCTTATCCGACGCGGCTCTCCCTCGCTATCCCTCTCAATAGGAAGGCCGCCTCCGAGTTCTCCCCTGCAGTCCTGGTGGCTGGATGACGTGGGTTGGCCGCCTGGGAAACTGCTTCGCCCGTTTGGCATTCTGGGTCGGCCACCCGACAAACTGGATTTTTTGTTCAGCGACCTGGTCCGGCCGCCAGAGGTACTGGTTCTCCGGGCCTGGGACTGGGGTAGACCTCCCAAACTCATTCTTCTTCCCCTGCTAGCTGTCTGGACGCTGGACGCAGGTAGACCACCAGAACTAATTGTTTTTTCTTGTTTTCTTTGTGCTCTGCCTGCTGTCATCCCTGTAGTTTTTTTTTTTCCTCCCCTGTAGTTCTGGGATGACTTTGTGTTTTGTTTCTATGAACTATATTTACTGTGTGTTTCGCCACTCTTGAGTGTGTTTTTTCATTTCACCTGTGTCTGGTATTATTAGGTATTATTAGGGTACGTTGTATTTTGGTATGTGCCTGTACTTTAGTTTCTCCCTCCTCTGTTGTTTGAGAGGCTCTTTTTGTTGCTTATGCCTGTATTTATTGAACTATCTGTATTTCGCCGCTGTTTAGCATGTTTTTTTTTCCTTCCTCTGTTGGGAGACGCTCAGTGGTTGCCTTTTTTCTTGTACCTGTGTATCATGGCCTTTAGGCATAGTATCTGTTATTTGCATCCATTGTTCTGTTTCTGTATTTTCACCTGTGCTTCATGGAGTATGTTTGTGGTTCTGTTTTTTTTTTTTTTCCATGCTCTGTTGCACCATGTTATTTGTTTCAGTATGGGCCCTTGTCATTTTTTCCCTTTTTTTTCTTTTTTTTTTTGACTCTCGCCCTCCTGGCCTTTCTTTTTCCCCCTCCTCCTGCCCTGGGGGGGCAGGGGGGCCTTCCGGTTGGGAGGAGGCTTGGATGTACGTCACGCCCAGAGTGCATCGTTCGGTGGGGAGTACTGTCATGGTCTGAGCGCCGATCTCGTCTGCGCTCGGGTCATGCAGTATTTTTTCCTTATGGCCTTTCCGGGCTCTTATTTTGACAGCGTCTCAGTGGGGCTTCCGGCTGTCAGAGCAGAGTTCCTCTGTGACAGCTGTTTGCCATTTCTGCTGATGACATCCTCATCAGTTGATTATTCCTCTTCCCTATTTAAGGGAACAGCTTAGGTTACTCCGGGCTGCGACCTCGCCTTTTCCAGACTGGTTTTCCTTCGCCCGAAGCCAGTTCCTTTCAGCATTAGGTTCTGCCCTCGTTATCCGTATGTAAGTGTTGTATCCTTGTCTCCCGTCAGTCTCTCTAGTTCTCTGTTTATCGTTGGTGTGTTCTAGTCACAGTCTTTATTTGTGTTTTGCCCCATGTGGCTCATTATTTTGTACCTTGTTCCTTCCTTTAATAAACACGCAAACTCACTGGTTGCCTATAGTGTCTCATTGGTGGTCCGCCAGGACTGCACCATGACAATTTTGTCTGTTTTTTACGTGTTGCGCAATGCCATCAAATTACCAGTAGACAGTACGCCCGCTGTGCACTAGGAGGAGGAGGCTCACTTTAAAGCGATGTGGCTGCACGCAATCTAATGTGCATTAGTATTATAGTTCATTCCATGAGAATCCACTTTTGATGAGGAAAAAGGAGATCTATCATCAGAAGCCCATTGTTTAATGATATTTCAGTGGCATGTTTTGAAATTGCACAGCTACGGAGCTCATGAGGAAATGCCATGCACTAGGTTTTTCTGTTATTTTAATGGAGAGTTGTAATAGTCATCATATAATAGCCCGTCATTTTAATTATATGATGATCACACACAAGTTGTCAAGGTGGGTAACACAGGCTGAAATGCAAGCAGGAGTTCAGTGCAAAAACGATGATTTATTTAACAAAAACTGAGACAAAAGAAGTAGCAGCACGGGGCTGAGAACACAAACCGGGCTGACAGACTGATGGGGAACACGGAAGAAACAAAAATGACACCACACCTGACACAGGTTGAGACACACATATGTAGACAGGACAGTAACCAAGATAACACATGAAAGGTGTGAAGCAATCAAGGGTAATGGAGAAACACCGGATGGGCGGGGCTGAACAGACAGAGCACACTGGGACCAAAAATACAAATGATAAACACAGCACAGAGGAACATAATAACAAACAACTAGGACATGGCTGAACTCATGTCCTGAAGGTAGCAGAAAAACAAATATGAACATAAAGTGAAGACATGAGCACAGTCATGTCCAAACTCTTATAGTCCCCCCCCCCAAAAAAAGGTCGGAGACCAGACAACCCATAGTGTAACATCAACAAAAATTAAATAAAGTGCAGGCATATACAAGATAGATTAACTATGAATGAATACTGTTATCACTGCAAAAAAGAGAGTTTGCCATTACTAAGAAACTATGTAAATGAAACATTTATCACCACCTTGTATACACATAAGGGTATTAGTGCATCCCACAAAATTAATTTGGTAATTTGTAAGGCAACAATAGGTGGAATATTGTGTCTATTTGAGGGAAAAACTTTTCAAATTTATTTTGAAAAAAAATCTCTCAAAGATCCATCTATAATGATTTTGTAAATTTGCGTATTTTGTGCAAGATTAATTATGGAGGTTTCTTTTGCTAATTTTGTTTTTTGTTTTTTCTTTTTCTTTTGTGAATTTGAGACAGTATCTCACATTTTTCTTTTTGCTTATAAATTTATATTTCTCTCATCTACAAATTAGATTTTGAAAGGTTCAGCTAGGCAGCTTTGGCCCAAATTTATTTTTTCTTGTAAATTTTATCCTTAAAGATTTCTTTTTTAAGTAAAACTCCTATTTCTTAATTAAGGGGAAAATATTTTACGTAAAGAATCTTGAAAGAAATCAAATTCACTTGAAAACTAGATTTACTGTAAGAAATTTAATAAGAAAGAAATAATAAAAGAAAAGAAAATATTAACCCCCTCGCACTCCGGTCAATTTTCCTAAAAATGCCAAAAAATAATGTGCCCAAAGTAAATCGAAAGCTGTTCTTCAATCCTTTGCAGCATCTTCATGGGGTTGATCTCCTTTAAAAGAAAACACTTTGAATTTTTTGGCAAAAAAAACATGATCTCTCTAAGTGCTCCGGCCACTGAGTTACAGTCATCTAAACATAGTGAACTTGAAGAAAATAAATTTGGCCTGGGTGTTTTTTTGGATACAAATGCTTGCAAATAACACACAGCTTCAGATCCGGGCTGGAAAATGCAACAGAAATGTAGAACCAAGTGTTATCCAGCTGAGGTCCAAATTTTGTAACAATACCACAAAAAATGAATATTTTACACAGCTTTATACTCAGGCTGTTCCCAGGCGTGTTGGAACTGTGCCAAATTGTGCCAAATGGCACAGTTTGGAAGAATGTCTGTAACTTTTGAATGATTCAATGTAGAAGCTTCATTTAGGGCTCTAATGAAAGGTCACATTCAGGGCTGTGTCTGTGTGTGTGTGTGTGGGGGGGATTGTCCACCCACCCCCCGCTACAGAGGACGGAGATCCGCCCTCGCTACATGACGGATTACACTCGGATGTGGCATGTTTCCACAGCAACGCTGTCACCGCGGCTCCTCCCACCCCCTGCTACAGAATCGTAGCGGCGGGGGGGGGGCGTTCACTGTCCGGAGGCGGCGAAGAACCGTGTAACGCGGCGCACGCACTTCGGACATCGTGCGCCGCACAGTTGTAATTTACCGATCGGTCAAAAATCATTTTGGATTACAATTTTCAGGGATAAATAATAATTTAGCTTATAACAGCTTACCTCTTCACAGCAGCAGAGTCCTGGCGAACTTCTCTTCCTCACTGTCAGACGAATGCGACGCTGGTCCGCTCGTGGTTCTGGTCTCGCGACCCGATCAAAATATAATTCCATTATTGCGGTTTTGTGCTTCCATGATTGCGTTTTTTGGCGAACGATTTTTCAAAACAAATAACAGTGTGGCACATATATTTGGGCTCACATTTTCTACAAAGGTATGACTGCATGTTTATTGGAGGCTTCACGTCTCGAAGGACAAAGGGCTCGAATCTGCAGAAGATGACGAGGAGGTGTGAGATTTGGCCTTTGTCTCGGAGAAGATGCCCCAGAGAGATTTCCGGTTCATCAATGAATAAGAGACAATGGTGAAAGTTCAAAGGGTTGCATTGTGACTGTATGTTTACTGAAGCACCATGTGACTTGAGTTCTGATGCTGGAAACATATAAAGAGGTGATGTGATATAGTTCTTTCTCTTCTTCCTGCTTTGAGAATGCTAGAGTATGTGTTCTGTCAATAAAGCTGAACCTGAGAAATAAAACTCAGCCTCATCATTGAACGCATCCTCTACACTGGTGACCTACGACAAAGAATGAGCAGACAGAATTCTCCCGAGCGGGGCTTGGCGGAAGCCAGCCTGATGGCCGCCTCCACACTCCGACTGCCCGATTTCTGGCAGCACAGCCCGCGCTCATGGTTTAGCGCAGTCGAGGCACAGTTCAACCTCCGGAGAATCTCAAACGACGACACAAGCTTCTACCATGTGGTAGCGAAGCTGGACAGCCACACGGTCCAGAGGGTGGAAGATCTGGTTAATCATCCACCGGACAGTGACAAGTACAGCGCATTGAAGGACGCGCTTATCAGCCATTTCACCCCTTCGGTCCAACAGCGAGCAGAGGGGCTCCTAATGTTGACGGAGTCAGAGAACGACAGACCTGCCGACCTGATGGTGAAGATGCTGAGGTTGAAAGACTTCGAGGATGGCAAATTTATTTTCGCCCACCTTTTCCTCCGGACCCTGCCGCCAGCAGTGAGAGTAGCCCTGGCAGAATCGCCCCGATTGGCCAGGCGAGACTACCATGGGCTGAGCAAGGAGGCGCAGCAGCTTGTCGACGCCCACAAGCGAAGCGCGGTTTCGGCCGCGGCAGCTAGCCCAGGAACGACGTCTGGAGACGGCTTGGAGCCAGTGGTCGCGGCACCAGACGCACCGATGACAGCGGCGACGGGGATCAGGTGGCGAGGAGCGGATGACGGCCTGTGCTTCTACCATTGCCGTTTTGCAGAGAGAGCACACAGGTGCGTCCCACTGTGCCACTTCAAGCGCCCGGGAAACGCCAAGACCGAGGACCGGTAGCAGCTGCGACCCTCGGCGAGGAGAACAAGCTGCTTTACCTGACGGATACACACTCGGGGAAACAATTCCTCATGGACACAGGCTCCCAGCTGAGTTTCGTCACACCCACCTATGCGGAACGGCTGATGCCGTCTAAAGCCCCCTGGGTGTCGGTGTCAGCAGCGAACGGCTCAACGATTAAAACTTTCGGTGAGAGGACTATGCTTCTGTCCTTACAAGGCCGTTCATTTGAGTGGACTTTTATTGTAGCAGCAGTCAGTTTCAACATGTTAGGGGCTGATTTTTTGTGCTCACATGGTTTATTGGTTGACCTTGCTAATAGACGTTTGGTTAATGCACTGTCTTTCCATTCTATTCCCTGCACAGCTCGGGTGGCCCCGCCTACTGCACATGCCAGCGTCACAGCTGGGGGTGGTAAGTTTCACGCATTGCTCGCTCAGTTCCCAGCACTCACAGTCCCCACATTTTCGGCGACGGTGGCTAAGCATGGGGTGGAACATTTTATCACCACCACCGGGCCTCCCGTTTTTGCAAAAGCTCGGCGCTTGGACTCAGCTAAACTGGCCATTGCGCGCGAGGAGTTCGCCAACCTGGAAAAACTGGGCATTATTAGACGCTCCAAAAGCCCCTGGGCTTCGCTGCTACACATGGTCCCAAAAGCTGATGGCTCGTGGCGACCTTTGCTGCGATTTCCGCAGGTTGAACAATGTTTCAGCACACGACCGCTACTCGATTCCGCACATTCAGGATTTCTCAGTTCATTTGGCGGGGGCGCGCATTTTTTCTAAAATAGATTTGGTACGCGGTTACCACCAAGTTCCAGTGCGCGCTCAGGATATATCCAAAACAGCGGTTATAACTCCTTTCGGCCTTTTTGAGTTTTTGCGCATGCCATTTGGTCTCAAGGGGGCTGCACAGATGTTCCAACGCATGATGGATGCAGTTTTACGCGACCTCCCTTTCGTGTTCGTTTACTTGGATGACATTTTAATAGCCAGCACGTCCGAAGGCGAACACGAAAGTCACCTCACAGCAGTTTTTTGGAGGCTGACAGAGCACGGGTTAATAATTAACCCAGCGAAGTGCCAGTTTGGGGTGGCGCAAATTGATTTTTTGGGGCATCGCGTTTCGCCAGAAAGAGCGGTTCCTCTGCCCGATAAGGTGCGCGCAATAACAGATTTTCCGCAACCTCAAACGGTCAAGGCGCTACAGGAGTTTTTGGGAATGGTTAATTTTTACAACCGGTTTCTCCCAAGCGCAGCGCGGCTCATGCAACCATTATACACTACGTTAAAAAAACAAAAGCCCGCAAATAAGGTTGAATGGTCTCCGGAGCGGGAGCGCGCTTTTGCCCAGGTCAAATCAGCCCTGGCAAACGCAGTTTTGTTAGCGCACCCAGTTCCAACGGCCCGCATGGCACTCACCACTGACGCTTCCGATTTAGCAGTGGGGGCGGTCGTTGAACAGTTTGTGGCAGGTACCTGGCAACCCCTCGCGTTTTTCAGCAAAACCTTGCGCGATAGCGAGCGTAAATACAGCGCGTTCGACAGGGAGCTTTTGGCCCTACACTTGGCCATCCGCCATTTCCAGTTCTGGCTGGAAGGGCAACGTTTCACCGCGTTTGTGGATCACAAACCACTAACGTTTGCGATGGCCAAGATTTCAGAACCCTGGTCAGGCCGGCAACAAAGGCAACTAGCCGCGATATCGGAGTTCACCACCGATATCCAGCATGTTGCGGGTAAACACAATGTAGTGGCAGACTGTCTCTTGCGTGCGGTAGCAACGCCAGGCCCCGTGGGGGCAGACTCTGTAGCCGTGGCCACGGGCCCAGGCAGCGACACGGAAGCGCGTGCAGCCCCGGTCCGTGTAGGTTTAGATTATGCAGCCATGGCCGCGGAGCAGGTTAATGATGCGGACGTGCGCGCGCTCCAGTCTGGACCAACAGGGTTAAGGCTGGAGCACAGGGTGCAGCAAATTGGTATGCCCCCCCTAATCTGCGATGTCTCCACGGGACGGCCTCGCCCCGTGGTTCCAGCTGCGTGGCGTCGCCGCGTTTTTGACTCGGTTTATTCTCTGGCGCACCCGGGGGTGCGCGCATCGATTAAGATGGTGGGGGAGAAATTTGTTTGGCCCGGGTTGCGCAAACAGGTCAAGGAATGGGCGGGAGCCTGCATAGCATGTCAGCGAGCCAAAATACACAAGCACACTAGAGCTCCGTTGGAGCCTTTTCACATCCCCGCTAAGCGTTTTGATCACGTGCATGTTGACTTGGTGGACCCCCTTCCGCCATCACACGGGCACACACATCTTTTGACGATGGTGGATCGCACTACGCGTTGGCCAGAGGCGATCCCTCTGACATCAACCACAGCGGAAGAAGTTGCACGAGCATTTTTAACAGCGTGGGTTGCGCGTTTCGAAGTCCCGTCGGACATAACGTCCGACGGGGGTCTCCAATTTATTTCCGAACTATGGTCATCGATGGCCCGCAGCCTAGGGGTGAAGATTAAGATAAGATAAGATAAGATAAGCCTTTATTAGTCCCACAACGGGGAAATTCCAGGATTGCAACAGCACAGGGATAGCAACACTCAGAGCAACAATCAGAAGGCAAGAAAAAAAAAAAACAAAAAAAAAACAAGCAAGCAAGAGCAGCTAATATACATATGTACATATTACTATAAAATATATATATACACACACACACACAGACACACAGTGCAGAGCATTGTAGCTGGATGGAATAAATATATGAATATATGAACACACAGTGCAGAGCATTGTAGCTAGATGGAATAAATATGTAAATATATAAACACCCACAGTACGGAGCATTGCAGCTAGGTGGAATAAATATGCAAGTATATAAACACACACAGTGTGGAGCAATGTAGCTAGATGGAATAAATATATAGATATATAAATATAAACACACCCAGTGCTGAGCATTGTAGCTAGATGGAATAAATATATAGATATATAAATATAAACACACCCAGTGCAGAGCATTGTAGCTAGATGGAATAAATATGTAAATATATAAACACACACAGTGCAGAGCATTGTTGCTAGGTGGGATGAAACAGCATAACCGTCTATTTAGTTATCCTACATGGTATGATTATGTGCCCATACATATTCTCACCCTCCATAGCGACCGGTATGTTCCTAGTTGTATGCCGGAGAGGACCATTGTGTAAGTCTATTGCATCTTTTGCATTCAAAAAACTATTAGGTTGTTACGTCTTTTTGCTATCTCTGCGAGCAGCCCTGCTTAGGTTGTACAGTCTGACAGCCGTTGGTAGGAAGGACCTACGGAACCTCTCGGTTGTGCACCTGGGATGATGTAGTCTGCTGCTAAATGAGCTCCTCAGTGCATCCAGTATGTCCTGCATAGGGTGGAACTCGGACTCCAGCAGAGATGACAGTTTAGCCACCGTCCTTCTCTCTCCTATCTCCTCCATCGGATCAAGGCGTTGCCCCAGGACAGAGCTAGCTTTCTTAATCAGTTTGTTCAGTCTCTTCCTATCGGCTGCAGTGATGCCACTGCCCCAGCAGACCACTCCAAAAGTGATGGCTGATGCCACCACCATGTCATAGAATGACTTCAGCAGCGCCCCTTGTACACCAAAAGACCTGAGTCTCCTCAGCAGGAACAGCCTGCGCTGTCCCTTCTTGTAGAGTGCGTCAGTATTGTGTGACCAGTCTAGTTTATTGTTCAGATGAATACCCAGGTACTTGTAGGATGTCACCATCTCGATGTCTGTTCCCTGTATATTTACTGGTGCTGTGAGGGGCTGCCCATGCCTGCGGCAGTCCACCACCAGCTCCTTAGTTTTCCTCGCGTTGATCTGGAGGCAGTTCCGATGGCACCAGTCCACAAAGTCCTGGATAAGCCCTCTGTACTCAGCTTCATCTCCGCTGGAGATGAGACCAACGATCGCAGAGTCATCAGAGAACTTCTGTAGATGGCAATGTGTTGTGTTGTGTGAGAAGTCCGCAGTATAAAGAGTGAACAGGAAGGGAGCCAGCACCGTTCCCTGGGGGGCCCCCGTGCTACTGATGATCGTGTCGGAAACACAGTCCCGGGTTCTCACAAACTGAGGCCGGTTCGTGAGGTAGTCCAGGATCCATGATGACAGGTGCTGGTTCACCCCTGCGCGCAGCAGCTTGTCCTTCAGGATCATCGGTTGGATGGTGTTGAAAGCACTGGAGAAGTCAAAGAAAAGATTCATCGCACTACCGCGTATAACCCCCAGGCTAATGGTTTATGCGAACGCTTTCATAGGTCGTTAAAAGCAGCCCTCAGAGCGTTGCTGACGGATACAAATTGGGTGGACAAACTTCCATGGGTTTTATTGGGGTTGCGTTCTGCACCTAAGGAAGATTTGCAGGCTTCCCCAGCTGAGTTAGTTTTTGCACAACCTCTCCGTTTGCCGGGGGAATTTCTCCCCGACAATCCCGCACCAAATTCCCCCCCCCCGCTCAGCCGTTGCAGAGCGACACAGGAGCAAACACACTCTCTGGCCCGGTTCATCACAGTTTCCCACGCGTTTTTGTGCCGAAGGCTTTAAAAAATGCGGAGTTTGTTTTTGTTAGACATGATGCTCAGCGCCCAAGTTTGCGACTGTTTTATGACGGACCGTTCAGAGTGGTGGAGACCGGGGAGAAGCATTTTCTGCTAGATTTAGGGGGCAGAAAGGAGTTGATTTGCATAAACAGACTCAAACCCGCTTTTGTTTTGGCTGATGACCAAGTGCAGCTGGCGAGGCCCCCCCGCCGTGGTAGGCCGCCGAGAAGACATTCTCCAGAACCTTCACAGAGACGTGCTAACAGCTTTAATCCACAGAGACAGAAAGACGCTGCAGGGGTAGCAAAGCCGGGTTACAGCAGATTCGGCAGAAGGTTAAGGTCCAGGCATCTGGTGGATTGATTTGTGATATGTGGAGTGTTTTTTTCTTTTCTTTTTTTATGCCATGCATGTTTTGTCCTTTAATAGACGTTTGGGGGGGGTTATGTGGCACATATATTTGGGCTCACATTTTCTACAAAGGTATGACTGCATGTTTATTGGAGGCTTCACGTCCCGAAGGACAAAGGGCTCGAATCTGCAGAAGATGACGAGGAGGTGTGAGATTTGGCCTTTGTCTCGGAGAAGATGCCCCAGAGAGATTTCCGGTTCATCAATGAATAAGAGACAATGGTGAAAGTTCAAAGGGTTGCATTGTGACTGTATGTTTACTGAAGCACCATGTGACTTGAGTTCTGATGCTGGAAACATATAAAGAGGTGATGTGATATAGTTCTTTCTCTTCTTCCTGCTTTGAGAATGCTAGAGTATGTGTTCTGTCAATAAAGCTGAACCTGAGAAATAAAACTCAGCCTCATCATTGAACGCATCCTCTACAACAGTAGTAATTAAACAAAGACTGGTGAAGGCGTGTGTGTCACTCAGCCTTCGTCTTCAGCCTCCGTCGGTCTATGACCATGGAAGAAATCATAACATCTACTCTGCTGGAACCAAAACAAATAAGCACCGCCTGTGGCCGAACATGCCGGTGCACGAATGGCACTCCCTGTCACACAGGTTGCATTTGTGGGTGGTCTCCGTGCTGCTGGGTCTGTGGGTTCTTCCTGCGGGTCCTTTTTTTCTCTGCAGCAGCAGTCTCTCTTCACCCAGCCTTAAAAAAACAGCTCACAAACTTCTCTGCTTCAACTGGCTCACTGCATTCACAGCGTTGGGAGGCGGGTCCTTCTGGCTAGGTTTTCATTCATTGGTTCTTCAAAGTTTCAGAAACCCAATTCAAGGTTCTTATTAGTCGAATGAGAGGTCAATCAGATGAAGTAATCTGTTCGCGGCTGTGTCTGCAGCTTTTATTTTCAGTGCGCGCTTGGACGCCATACACCACCTACATCACAATCTCCATCATGCGTCCTAGAGCACACGAGAGTGCCCTCATGTGCTCTTGTGCGCTCTAGGACACAGAGACTTGCCCACCCATAGGACAACGGAGCGCAAGAGGGTAACTTGCTCCTGTGCCTTACACTGCACCATTTAAACTGTATTATTTGATAGGACTGCTGATATCTTGGGGTCTTATTCATGAGTGAGGGGAAACTGGAGCGAGAGATTGACAGACAGATTGGAGCAGCATCTGCAGTGATGCAGACGTTGTACCGGTCCGTTGTGGTGAAGAGGGAGCTGAGTTCTAAGGCAAAGCTGTCGATTTACCAGTCAATCTACGTTCCTACTCTCACCTATGGTCACGAGCTTTGGGTAATGACCGAAAGAACAAGATCGTGGATACAAGCGGCTGAAAGGATCTTTCTCCGTAGGATTGCTGGACTCACCCTCAGAGATAGGGTGAGTCCTTCTCACTTCTTCACTTCCGCCCTCCAAAGAGAGCAGATGCTTTTCTTCCCCGCTCCGGCTCCCTATCTCTCTCTCCCTCCCTAACTGACTGGATCCCAGCTTGCTATCGTCTGTGTCTGCGTGTCTTTACTGCTGATTTATCTAATGAAATTATGGATTTAATAAGCTGGGCTTTGAACGCAATTAACACTGTTTTTTCAACGAGGAAATCGGGCCCGGGGGAGCCTATCTGTCCTGCAGGAACTGCTGCTGCGGGTTATTTAAAGGACACAAGCAATTGGAAACTCTTGTGCCTGTGTGATCTTTCTATTGAAGATATTGAAGATTTATATCTTTTCGGAGCAATGGTCATCGGAATTCTACTGATTGGCTTTGGGATTGTTCTGGTGCACCGCAAATTGAAGAAGATGGACAGAGCTTATCAAAAAGCGGACCCGGCGAAGCTCACTCATCAAATTGACCAACTGGGCAGGATTCTGACAGCGGCCAGTGGAGAACTGTACAGGAAAATGGATTACATCACGATCACGCTGAGAGCTGTTCACGAATCGATTTCAATGCCTGGCCATGATGGAATTGGAGCACTGAATCCGTAAGAGAATAGAAAGTTTTTTCTCTGAAGTCAGTGCTATTCGACCTGTTTTTTTCGGCACCCCTCAGCATTCAGTCCTCCTGATAATCAACAGTATAATTGTTTTTATAACATTGGCGGGCAGCATCTGACTCTCAAGGACAGCTGTCTGGCTCAACTATTCCATCTGCCGTGCTCAAGGACACGTGCCTTTGCTTCAGACTGTAGTCATAACATCTGCTGGGGAAGAGACTATTGTTGTCCACCTAACTGATTTGCCACTGATTGCACCCAACTCACACATACTGATCCATTTATACTGACTGATGAAGACATTCACTCACTGCTCTCTTTGTGTCATTGTGTGGATTCTATTGTCTGCTAATTGTGCATTGAGAGTTTTTTTCTTGTAATCATAATATCGGTCATATATGAACTTTATTCTGATCAACAATGCTTTTTTCTCTCTCCTACTGTGTCCACCCTCCCCCTTCCCCCACTGCCTACTGTTCCCCTCCTGCTGACAGGCGCCTCCACGGCTCGCCGCGTCATTGAGAATGTCATTTATAACGTTTTCAGTGTCAAGTCAAATTCCTCGTATATTTACCTGTTATTTACTTGTAAATGTGCTTGGCAATAAACTTAGTTTGATTCTGATTCTGATTCTGATTCTGAGCTCAGTCATCCAGGAGAGGCTCAGAGTAGAACCGCTGCTTCTCCACATTGAAAGGAGTCAGCTGAGGTGGTATGGGCATCTGATCAGGATGCCTCCTTGACGCCTCCCACTTGAGGTGTTTCGGGCACGTCCCACTGGGAGGAGACCCCAGGGCAGACCCAGGACTCGCTGGAGAGGCTATGTCTCCCAGCTGGTCTGGGAACGCCTTGGTATCCTCTATGAAGAGCTGGAGCAGGTGGCTGGGGAGAGGGAACTCTGGGAACTGCTGCCTCCGTGACCTGGACCTTCCGGAAAAGCGGTAGAAGATGGATGGATGGATATTTGATAGGATTTGGCCTCCACTGCTGTTTTTCTAATTTTGCAAATACTCGACCTTTGGCAAATAATTACAATGATTTAAAGTGGCTGTGACCAAAAACAAAAAAAGACTTCTAAACTTACAAGGGAAACGGAAAAAAAAGGAAAGAGAAAAAAAACATTGCAAATTTATTGTTAAAGGGAGTCACAAAATCATAAGGAAAAGGTTTGCAAAAATTCACAAGAAAGTCTCCAATTTTTGAAGGGGACAAAAGACAAAAACCAGAAAGAACTGCTAATGTATGATAGGAAAAGTGCAAATCTGATCTTACAAATTAATGAGGGAAAACAGCAAAATTACAATGGAGAAAATGTACATTTACAAGATAAACAGTTCAGTTAATATTAGGCACTTAGCACTAAGGGTACAAGTCATAAACTTCCACATTCTAACACGAATGCAGTAAAGATATTGTAGTTGGCCTCGTCAAAAATTGATGAACCGCAACAGGATAAGCCGTATATTAAACCTCCATCTGGTCAAAAAGAGAGAGACAAACCTTCAAAATAACTTGATGACAACAAAACAAAAAGAAAGGCTGTCGTCGGGTGGGTGGTGTGTGTACAAGGCCATGCATCCCGGGTTTCCAGCTGGCACCTGTTCCACGCCAAGGGTTGCAGTTCTCCACCAGCAAGCCCCTAACTGCCACCCAGCAGGAGCAACAGAAAGTGGGCTCACGTCATGGCTGGGGTCGCCGCGGACAGGAAGCCACCCCAGATCTCCTCCTTTCCTCCATCTTCCCATGGGGGATGAAGAAAAGGAAAGAGGGAAACGATGGCGCTGAGCAACTTCCATGCCATCATTAATGAAAGTTTTTGAGAGTTAATGAAAATTTATGAAAGTTTGCACAGGCATCATACTCTTTTCCCCATCAGAGAATCATTGTCTGCTCCCTCCAAAGTAAATAAAAATATAATGTATAATCATCCCAAAGTGATGAAACAAAAAGTTGGTAAGACTCAAATTTGTTACATGTGGCTCTAGGGAGCCACACAATGAGAGCCGAGGGCGAGCCAGTGAGTTGAGATATTTTATTATAAATGAGGGTTTAGGACAAGGGATAAGGAACACGGGGTAAGGAACACGGTCGTTGTAGACCCAAAGCACAGCTACTCATATACAGGGTTAAACTCACGAGTAGAACGGCACAGGAGTAGAGGGCTGGCACCGGAGAATAGGATACCAAGGCATAATACTCACAGCGGGGAACACTCACAAGGTTACTGCAAGAAGAGTAAGGGCTGACGCCGGACATCAGGGTTTCAGCCTGTAGTGCTTTAAGTCGCAGCCCCGAGTGATCGAGGCTGCTCCTTTTTATCCTCATTAGCAGCGCCCCAGCTGATGAGGATTAATTGGCCCCAGCCGTCCCGTAATACTGACAGCTGGGAGCCAGCTGAGACGCTGTCTAATGAGAGGCAGGGATGAGGAGACATGGGCTGAGCGCCGAAATGGCATCTCCTCCCATGGTGACAGAGATGCTGCCTAATGAGAGGCAGGGATGAGGAGACATGGGCTGAGCGCCGAGACGGCGTCTCATCCCATGGTGACAAAATTAAACATGAAGCCTCTAAATTTAATGATTTGGCCTCTGTTCCTCCTCATAATTTAAAAATTAAATATGGTTTGTTAAATATTAGGTCTCTAACTCCCAAGTCTCTGCTAGTCCATGATCTGTTAATTGATCATCAGACTGATTTAATATCCCTTACAGAGACTTGGTTAGGGCAAGAGGATTATGTTGGTTTAAATGAATCAACTCCCTCTGGTTATTTAAACTGTCAAAATCCCAGAAGTTCTGGTCGTGGAGGAGGAGTAGCAACAATTTACCATTCCAAATTACTAGTTAATGTAAAGCAAAAAACATGCTATAATTCCCTTGAGGGCCTGGTCCTCAGTATTGGGCATTTTAGCAGTTTAAGGCTAAACACAATTTTATTTGCCATAGTTTATCGTCCTCCATCAACCTACTTAGAGTTTTTATCCAAATTTGCCAAATTCTTAGCAGATTTAGTGCTGAAATCAGATAGAATAATTATAGTAGGGGACTTTAATATACATGTAGATGTAGATAGTGATTGCCTTAATATGGCATTTAATTCAATATTAGACTTGATGGAGTTTTCTCAGAAAGTAGAAAATTCTACCCATTATCTCAACCATACGTTGGACCTTGTTCTGACATATGGCATAGAAATAGAAAATCTGGAAGTTTCTCATCATAACCCTGTACTGTCAGACCATTTTCTGTTAACCTTTGATTTTACTATTTCTGACTATCTGGCTTCTAAGGAAAAATATTACTACAGTAGATGCCTCTCAGATGATGTTGTTCCCAAATTTATGCAGATTGTTTCCTCTATGCCATGTACGTATCAACACAACAGAAATAAGCTATAGACAGCTTGCTCCTTCTGTAATTGATAGCATGGTAGATAGTGTTACAGCTTCTCTGCACAAAACTCTAGACATGGTGGCCCCTTTAAAAAAGAAAAAGTCTAATCAGAGATTTCTAACTCCTTGGTTCAACACAGAAACTCATAGCTTAAAACAGAAGACTCATCAATTAGAAAGAAAATGGCGCTCTACTAATTTAGATGAAATCTATTTACCTTGGAGAAATCATCTTTTAATTTATAAAAAAAAATCTCTGAGAAAAGCTAGAACAAGTTATTATTCTGCATTAATAGAAGAGAACAAGAATAATCCCAGGTTTCTTTTCAGCACTGTAGCCAGGCTGGCAAAGAGTCAGGACTCCGTCAATCCTAGCATTCCCTTAGAGCTTTCTAGTCAGGACTTTATGAACTTTTTCAATAATAAAATTTCATCTATCAGAGATCAAAATCAGTCAGATTCTTCCCACCGTTAACTTAAATACTGTAACTACTACAACTCCTTCAATTGACATCTGTTTGGATCAGTTTACTCCAATTGACCTTTTAGAGTTAGACAAAATAATTTCCTCATCCAGGCCTTCAACTTGTCTTTTAGACCCTACTCTTACCAGTCTTCCCATTCATTGGTAGCTTTATTCTTCAAATAATCAATTCTTCATTAACTTTAGGCCATGTAGTGCAGGCTTTTAAAACTGCTGTAATTAAACCCTTACTCAAAAAGCCAATGCTGTATCCAGGAGTTTTAGCTAACTATCGACCAATCTCTAATCCCCCTTTCATTTCAAAAATCTTAGAAAGAGTTGTTGCTACGCAATTATTTGACCACTTGCAGGGGAATGGTTTATTTGAAGAGTTTCAATCTGGGTTTAGAATCCATCATAATACTGAAACAGCCTTAGTGAAGATCACTAATGACCTCCTGATCGCATCTGATAATGGACTTATTTCTGTACTTGTCCTTTTAGACCTTAGTGCAGCTTTTGATACTATCGATCATAATATTCTACTTGATAGATTAGAATACTATGTCGGACTTAATGGGACTTTGTTGCAGTGCTTTAGAACTTATTTATCTGATAGGTTCCAGTTTGTTCATGTAAATGATGAGTTTTCTTTCAACTCAAAGTTCAGTCCTGGAGTTCCACAGGGATCTGTGCTAGGCCCTACTCTTTTTAGTTTATGTTTTTAAGTTTTAGTTTTCTATGTCTTTTTAGTTTAATGCTTCCATTAGGCAACATTATTAAGAAGCACTGTATACATTTTCATTGTTATGTAGATGACACAATTATACCTGTCAATGAAGTCAGATAATAGTAATCAATTAGCCAAGTTAGAAGCCTGTCTTAAGGAAATCAAAGCTTGGATGACTTGTAATTTCCTGCTATTAAATTCAGATAAGACTGAAGTCATTCTTGTTGGTCCAAAAAACCTTAGAAATACCTTTCCAAATCAAACTTTCAGTTTGGATGCGGTTACTCTTTCTCTTAATAGCTCTGTGAGGAACCTTGGAATTATTTTTGATCAAGATCTGTCCTTCAATTCACATATTAAATTTGTTTCTAAGACTGCCTTCTATCATTTGCGTAATATTGCCAAGATTAGGAGCATCTTGTCTCAGAGTGATGCTGAGAAACTGATCCACGCTTTTGTTAGCTCGAGATTAGATTATTGTAATTCTTTATGTACTAAAACATCTTTAAAAAGTCTTCAGCTGATCCAAAATGCTGCAGCAAGAGTTTTAACAGGTACTAGAAAGAGAGATCATATCTCTCCGGTTCTGGCCTCCCTTCATTGGCTTCCCATAGGGTTTAGAATTAAGTTTAAAATCCTTCTTCTTACTTACAAAGCTCTAAACAATCAGGCTCCTTTTTATTTAAAAGATCTGATACTACCGTATTATCCTAACAGAGCACTACGCTCCCAAAATGCAGGATTACTTGTAATACCTAGAATCTCCAAAAGTACAATGGGAGGCAGAGCCTTCAGTTATCAAGCTCCTCTCCTGTGGAACCAGCTGCCAATCTGGATTCGGGAGTCAGACTCGATCTCTGTTTTTAAGAATAGGGCTAAAACCTACCTTTTTGATATAGCCTACAATTAGGGAGGGATCATGTGTTTCTGAACCCTCCCTTAGTTATGCTGCTAATAGGTTTAGTCAGCCGGGGGGCCTCCAGTAATGCACTGGGCCTCACTCCTTTCCTCACTCTCAATGAAATATTTTTTTTTGCTGGTCATTAACATTTGTTTGTTCTCTCCCATAGATTGAGTCCCCATCATGCTGTTTGCTCTCTACATGTCTGTTCTTTTCATCTTCTCTATCCCCTCACCCCCCAGCCAGTCGCAGCAGATGACTGCCCCTCCCTGAGCCTGGTTCTGCTGGAGGTTTCTTCCTGTTAAAAGGGAGTTTTTCCTCTCCACCGTCGCCAAGTGCTTGCTCACAGGGGATCGCCTGATTGCTAGGGTCTTTCTGCAACTGTGGGGGTTCCCCCTACAGTTGATAGTGCTATGAGATGACTGTTGTTGTGAAATGGCGCTATATAAATAAAGTTGAATTGAATTGAATTGAATTGAAGTCTATAAAGACTAATAAAGCAGCATGTTCTGTTCGATACACTTTTCTTGAACCCGTTTCAATCAGAAACTCATGTCCATTGTGCTTCTTCCACTTCTAAAGCCGCACTGGATTTCTGGTAGTACATTCTGCGAGATCTGTTCATTGAGTCTGTTAAGTAGTACACATGAGAGAATCTTTACCAACAGTGGCTAGCAGTGATATACCTCGGTAAATTTCCACAATCTTTCCTGTCACCTTTCTTGAACAAAGGCACAATACTTGCATCCTTCCAGTCTTGGGGTACTTTCTGGGCATCCTATATCTCTTGGATAAGCTTGTGCAGGCATTTGGTCAGCTGAAGACCACCGAATTTCCACACTTCTGCTGGAATTCCATCCCTTCCTGGAGCTTTACCATCCTGTGTTGTCCTGATAGCTGCCATTAGTTTATCAAAATTTGGTGGTTCATCCAGACATGATACAGCTGGTCGCTGCACTAGAGCTTCTTTAGCCTGTTCAGTGAGATCTCCAGGGTTGTTTAGTAGTTGGTCAAAGTGGTCTGCAAATCTGTCCACGATCTTGTCTTTCTCCTGCAAAACTGTTTCACCATCCATAGCCTTTAGTTGGATCAGTCCTCTTGGTTTAGGGCCGTAGATTTCTCTTAAACCTATGAAGAATGTTATCATGTCCTTTCTGTCTGCTGCAGTTTGAGGTTCCTCCGCTTTTTCATCCCACCAGTTTGATTTCATCTCTCTGGTGTACTTCTGTAGCTCACTCTGAGCCTTTGAGTATTTCTTCTTCTTCGACCTTGTGTTACACTGTAGGTTTTCCTGCCTCGCTGTATTCCTTGCTTCTAGTAGCTTCTTCAGGTGTTCATCATGCTCATCAAACCAATCTTGATGTTTCCTCTCAGGGTGGCCTAATACATCACTTTCAGTCTAATACACGTATCCTTCAGTGTTGCCCATTTCTCTTCTATGTCATTCTCTGAGTTGTTGCTGTTCCAGTCTTTCAAGTTTCATCCATTTTCTGTGTAAGTTCTTCCTGCTTCTTTTGGCCTTTCAATGCACTAGTGTTTAGCTTCCGTGGTGGCTTCACACCCGTCCTGCAGTGCTGTTTTCGTCTCCAAATCCTTAATCTAGATCTCAGCATAACATGATCAGTACCACAGTCCGCGCCTCTCATTGCTCTGGTGTCCAATACATCCCTTATGTCTCTCTGCCTGACTATGATGTCATCTAATAATTGCCAGTGCTTGGATCTTGGGTGCATCCATGTCTTCTTGTGTGTGTCCTTGTACTTAAATAGAGTGTTGGTTATCACAAGGTTGTACTCTGAACATAGTGCAAGTAGAAGTTCTCCATTAGCATTGCATTTGCCTACTCCATGACTGCCTAGCTCTCCTTTCCATTTCTCAGTGTCCGAACCAACTCTGGCATTAAAATCTCCAACGAGTGTCATCAGTCGGTACACGCCTGATAGTCTCACGTAAATCACTGTAGAACTCTTCCTTCACCTCCTCTATGTTGGTCATTGTTGGGGCATATACACTGATGAGTGTGGTATACATCTTCTGCTGTAGTGGGAGTCTCATAGTCATTATTCTGTCATTGATTGGCACCGGTTCCTCATCAAGCATTGCTGCTATCTCCTTTCTAATTGCAAAGCCCACTCCTGCTTCTCTCCTTTCTTGAGTTGATCTCCCACTCCAAAAGAAGATGTACCCATGGTCTTCCAAGCTGTCATATTTAGGCAATCTTGTTTCACTAAGAGCATCTATGTCTACATTGTACCTGTTCATTTCCAGGGCCACAAGCGCGGTCTGTCTTTCTTGGCGCTGTGATGTTGTTCTGTCCAACAGAGTGCATACATTCCATTCTGCAACACACAAGGCTGCTGTTTTCCTCTTCTTTTGTCTCCCTGCTCCTAGCTTACTTTTTGCTGCCTGTCGGAGTGTGAACAGGTCAGCGTGGACCTTGTAAGCCCGGGGGACATCCAAGCCGGTATGAGTTGCTTTCTGATAGACCATTTCATGAAACTGCTTGCAAAGTATTTGAGTACTGCTAGCTTTTGCTAGACTAGCAGCACATTCTTGGCAAATAAGGTATTATCAGTGGCAAGGACAAGCCAAGACAAACTGACTCCAGTATCTGTTGCAGTGACTGACCAGATGATAGGTTTGTTTATCTCTGTTCTTTGAGTAGTGCATGTCACAATGCACCGACTGGCACAGTCCACCACAGACCTTGTGACAGATGTGCTTATCTGCCAGGATGTCCAGTCTCACCCTGTGTAACTGGGAGTGGTCCACCACAGACCTGTGGCAGATATTGTTTTTAGTTCTGCCAGGATGCCCTGTTTCATCCTCCACGCCCTCAGAAGGGCGGGGATGCCGGTTGAGTCGCCGACGGCCCGACCCATGAGACAGGTAGTACTGGTTTTCATGGTTTTTCGGTAGCAAGCAAGCTAATGCCTGACATGACAAAAACATAACTAAATGGGCATCAAATGTGATTGATGTCTTCCTTATTACCAAGCAGCATTACTATCACATGCATTTTGACTCACACACACAGGCTTTGGTAATCGCAAAACCCGTCTTAAACCATCATGATCACAATTCACTTTAGATAATGCACTTCTTTACTTTAAAGGGATGGGAAGGAGCGCTTTGGATTGGATTATTCAAAACATACCTCTGAATGATTAGACTGGTCTCTTTATGTCATGCGCCGGTGAAAAGTTTGTTTTCACTGTGTTGTGGTAAGGAAATGAACTTGGAAACGCCCATAAATGTGTTCTGCGTCACTGACAACTAAGTAACCACCCCGTCATTGGATTACGGCCCTAAATACTTGTCTTTGTAGTGTATTTAATAGAATGTAGGTTGAAGAGGATATTTAAATCATTGTATCTTGTTTTTATTTACATTTTACGCAACGTCCCAACTTCATTGGAATTGGGGTTGCACATTAATAACACAATTTCCCTGGCCATAATATAAAAAAACAAGCCAGAATGATTGACCTTGATTGTATGAACCAATGGGGAACATTGTGTGCTCCGTACAGGCCAAGGGATTGACGGCAAAAGAGGAAGAGCTCTTCCGCGTCTGCCCTTTATACCCCTGGTGATGGCGGAACCGGAAAGGCGGGCCGTCACCCCCACTACACAAAGGGTACACAGTACGCCATATTGGTACACCACACACACACACAGCCCTCCCTCATAGAAAAATGCCAAACACACCAATTAGGCCCTCCCAAATTTAAATCTGATACATGCGCTAATAAAAATAACACGTGTACAAAAAATATATTTACAGGCCTATCCATTCACACAACACAAACTAGAGGGGGCCAGGCAGACTGCCGACCCACCTCAACATGGATGAGGTGGGTCGGCAGATGGCTATTCTGCCGTCTTTGAAATAATAGAGTCCATTAAAACAAAATGGCTGTGTTCCTGAAAACTAAAGCAATCCCCTAAACATATATGTACACAATCAGAACTTTCATAACCAAACACAAACAGTCAGTATGTACATTTATAACGTGTTGCCAGCCGCCACCACACAACTTAAGCATTTCAGCTTATCAAACATAATACAGACAGTGTTAGGGTTTTGTTTTTTTGTTTTTTTACAACAACACAGGGCAAAATGCAACCAGTACATATTAACTACATGACTTAGGGTAAACTGGCATACTAGCAATACCACCACACCATGCTAATAGCCCCTCCACACACACACACACACACACACACACACACACACACTGACACCTTACAGTTCCAGTGGGAGACCAACCTCTAGGATTTCCGTCAGGCAGATCCCTCCCAGAGTGCCTTCGCCTCTTCTTCTCTGGGGACGAGCCATATCGGCGTCTCTTTTCATCCACTTGCTGCTGCTCGCTAGGGTGTCACCTTGATTCATCGGACATTCTCAAGTAGCCATCCTCCCGGGCAGCCACCATCTGCAGCCGCCCCCAGTCATCTCATCGTTTTCTTTTTTCGTGCATGCCCCTCACCCGAGCTTCTACCTTGGGCCAGACCTCTTCACCGATGCACAGGGAAGCTCGATTGGGCTTCCAATGTCTACTATGTTGTAACCGGGCTCCCACCCTGGGTCAAACCTCATCACAGACCCAATCCGGAGTTCTCCTTGATCTCCAGTGTCGTTGTTTGGCGCATCGTAGAATCGCGCCTGCTAGTCCTGCCCCGCTCTCTTTTATCCTAAATGCAGGCACAGCCTCTGCAGCTCCTCGTTTCACGGTATCACTTGGACAAACTCCGGAAGTCGAGGGAACTAGCGTCTTGGCTCCATCAGCCATCCCAGGCATCCCACTGTGCCGTCCAGTTCCCACATCGAGGGCAACTTGGACACTGGCATCGGAACCTGCCCGAGATGGCACTCCATGTTGCTGATCTTGCACTCTTCCCATAATACCAGGCCAGTAAATGTCCCAAACCGCATCATCCTCCATGTGCAGAGCAGATTGGTCCCACAAACCGAAGCCCAGCCACTCCTCTCCGACGCCACAGGTGATCGCGAATCCCAGGCCATAGAACATGTCACATCCCATGATGTTCGACCCACCAGCGGTCACCACGAACTGGACATTAGACATCATTGCCAACTTGTACCTCGCCATCAATTCCAACGAACCCACAACGGATAGTCTGCTTCTTCCATTCCCGAAGCACGCCGTCGACAGGTCTCTCACACGGTAATGTGGGAACAGACTCCTCACAGTGGGCCAGTTTAACAGGGAAATTACTAATCCCATGTCTACCAACAACAGCACTTCCACGCTGTCCAGCGAAACGTCGCAGTAAATCCGCCCATCTGTGCTCAGGGAGTCGGTATGAACAACCATAGGAGTCGCTGCAAGGGAATGCGCCTCACGTCTTCGGTCCCCTCACTCAAAACTTTTGCAGGCTCTGGCGAAATAGTGTAGAAGACCACACTTGCCACAGCGTTTGCTCTTCACCTGACACTCTCTTGCCTTGTACCGGTGCCTGGCGGACCCACAGCCATAACATATTGGCGTACCCGGGGTGGACCTAATTTTCACAGCGGCAGCGTATTCCTCTTCAGTCATGCTTTCTTCGCTGTCCGAGTCCACAGCCAGCACCTTCAAACGTGGTTTGTTTCGCCCCGACGTGCTTCTCTCACCGAGGTCTTTTGATACCTTCTCCGCTGCTTCAAACTGCTGCGCTATCTCAATAGCCATGGCTAACGTCAGTTCACCCGGGTAGGTCAGGAGCCTCGGTTGTGCCGCAGAACAAAGAGTGTGCTCCTCCAGTTGATCATGGACCATTTCTTCCTCAAGGGTTCCAAAGTGGCACTCCCCCTCCAGCTGACGTAGATCTGCAGTGTAGCGCTGCACCGACTCTCCTGTCCGCTGGTGGTGCTGCTGAAACTGGATTCTCCGGACCATGACGTTTTCTGGCACGCGAAAGTAGCACGCCATTAGCTCCATCATGTCTTCAAAACTATCAGCCCCTCCTAATGTGCCAAGAATTCTTTGACCCTCCATGCCAAGATTATGGACCAGTATAGCCTTCACACACAGTTTCTTGAGCTCACTGAGGTTAAGGGCCACCAGATAATTCTGGAAAGCCATGTACCACCTAGCCCAGGAGACCAAAAACGGCTGAAAAGTGGAAACAGCTCACTCCATACCTTTTTCCTCGTCGCCAAATGTTATGTCCATAACTTGGATGATGAATAACCAGGCTGGAGGTGCAGTGAACGTATCTTTATTATAGTGAACCACAACAATAACAGGTGTTCCGTACAGGCCAAGGGATCGGGGCGAAAGAGGAAGAACTCTTCCGCGTCTGCCCTTTATACCCCTGGTGACGGCGGAACCAGAAAGGCAGGCCGTCACCCCCACTACATCCAGGGTACACAGTACGCCATATTGGTACACCACACTCACCCCTGAAAAAAGGTGAGTTGAGACGGAATGTTTTTGGTGACATAACTATTCGTGGTGCTGGCATGAGGGTAGTGTTGAGCCAATCAGGACTCTGGCCTAACTGACATTATCCTCCAGGATACTTAGCATTTTTAACCAGCAGCTTTGAAAACTTGACCCAAAAAAATGGGTTTTGTGGGGGCATGGTGTGGGACTTCTCCACCCAGAGAAGGCAGCTGGGGATGGGGGGAACAATGGACTGAAGAGGAGGTGTCACCGGGGGGGTCTCAGATGGGACAGTAAGGACTATGCACCCCCTGGGGAGAGGAGTAACTGCTGGAGCCGCGGGAAGAAGAAAGGGGGTGAGAGCGGTGCCGGCGTTATGTCATGTTAATGTGCCACACAAGTCTCTGTTCTAAACAACAATGTATTATGGTCGGAAGTTCCGTGTCTCAATGCATGGTATTAAAGACATGAGAGGAATGCACAGAGACCCGGGAGCTCTTTTACTGTACCGTATGTTGGAGATGGAATAAAGTTTCTGTGTCATTCAGCTCGTTGCCTCGCCTGCTTCCTGTCTCCACATTGGTGACCCTAAGACGTGCCATGGAAAGCGAGCCAAGCACCACCCCTGAGACTACCTGGAGGGAGAGCACCAGCGCTGCGTGCGCTGTCTCAGTCAAGCTCCCAGATTTCTGGCTTCACAACCCGATCGCGTTGTTCTTGCACATAGAAGCCCAGTTTGCACTCCACGGGATAACAATGGATGATACCAAGTATTACTACGCTGGATGCATGCGCAACGCAACAGGTGATGAGCCTGCTCCAGATGCCGCCGGCCCAAGGAAAATATGAAGCGCTCAAGAGGATGCTTCTTCAGCGCTATACCCTTTCTGAATGTGAGAGGGCAGAGAGACTCCTAACACGTTCGGAGTTAGGGGACAGATCAGCAGTGGAGCTCATGGAGAGCATGTTGGCACTGAGGGGGAAGGATGATGAATATTTCCTGTTCGCCCACTTGTTCCTCAGGAATCTATCGACTACAGCTAGGACGATCCTGGCCAACTCGCCACAGCTGGTTGCTAAGGACTACTGCGCCCTGCCGCAGGAAGCGGACCACATCATTTTGGTGACCAGAACTCTCAGTGTGCAGACAGTGGCACCGGCATCCATGAGGAACTCCAGCGAGGTCGAGGAGCCATTCGTGGTAGCCGGGACGGACACCAGGAGACGAAGGAATGGGGCGATCTGTTTTTATCATCGCCGTTTTGGATCGAATGCCCAATGCTGCCTCTCGCCATGCCAATTCAAGAAGCTGGGAAAACGGCACGTTCGGAATTTAGTGGCAGCTGCAACCGATGGTGACAGGAACAGACTGCTTTATGTCACAGAGACACGTTTGGGAAGACGTTTTGGTGGACTCCGGCTCCCAGAAGAGCCTCACCCTGCCGGTCAGTGCAGACAGGGTGGCAGGAGGCAGCGGTCCCGAGCTCACGGCTGCTGATCCACTATCAGGACATTTGGTTAGCGGACACTGATGATATACTTAACACAGACGCAACTTTCAGTGGAACTTTGTGGTAGCTGCATGTTCTGGCCCCATTTTAGGCACAGATTGTTTATGTGCTTATGGGTTGTTAGTCAATGTTGTAGGAGATTAGTGGATGCTATCTCTTTTACCTCATTGCCCTGGAGCTGTACAGGGCAGTGAGTGGTGCCTAAAGCTGACATGGTGCCTAAAGCTGACGGGTCGTGGCGACCGTGCGGCGATTTCCGGCGCTTGAATAATGCCCCGGAGCACGATCGATATCCTATTCCTCACATCCAGGATGGCAATGGACCATTTCCAGTTTTGGCTAGAGGGGTGCTAGTTCACCACATTTGTGAACTATAAGCCGCTGACGTACGCGATGTCTAAGGTCTCAGAACTGTGGTCGGCCCAGCAGCAACAGCATTTGGCCGCGATTTCGGAGTTTACTACCGACATTCAACACGTTGTCGGTAAGCCCAACGTTGTGGCTGATTGTCTGTTGCACACGTTAGTCTCCCCGGTCTACATGGGAATAAATTTCCCTGCGATGGCCGCGGAGCAAGCCGGTGACATGGACATTTGCGCGCTCCAGTCTGCACATACTGGGCTAAGGCTGGAGAGCGGGGTGGTGCAAGAGGGGTGCCCTCCCTTGCTCTTTGTGGGCGGTCGGTGGTTCCAAGCTCTTGGCGCCGTCGTGCTTTTGAGTTGGTCCACTCCCTTTCGCATCCAGGAGTGTGCGCTCCGGTGACACTAGTGAGGGTGAAATTTGTCTGGCCGTGCTTGCGCAAGGACATGAAAGAGTGGGCTGCAGCTTGCGTCGCGTGTCAGCAGGCCAAAGTGCACAAGCACACCAGAGCCCCGCTCAAGCCGTTCCAAATCTCGGCCAGGAGGTTTGACCATGTCCACGTGGATTTGGTGGGACCCCTCTCGCTGTTCCAAGGTTTCACGTAACTTTTAACAATCGTGGATTGCACCACGCAGTGGCCTGAAGTGGTCCCGCTGGCTTCTACCACGTCCGTAGAAGTGGCTCGTGCTTTTTTGTCAGCTTGGGTTGCACAATTTGGATCCCCGTCGGACATCACTTCTGACAGGGGTCCACAATTCGTTTCAGAACTTTGGTCCGCAGTGGCCCAGAGCCTGGGGGTCAAAATTCACCACACTACCATGTACAACCCCCAAGCTAATGGGTTATGCGAGCGTTTTCATAGGTCACTTAAAGCAGCTCTCAGAGCTTCGCTCATGGATACAAATTGGGTCGACCACCTGCTCTGGGTTCTTTTAGGGTTGCACTCCGCACCTAAGTAGAATTTGGCAGCCTCCCTGGCAGAACTCGTTTTTCTTTCTTCTCTCCACCCAGAGAAGGCAACTGGGGATGGGGGGGAACAGTGGACCAAAGAGGAGGTGTCATTGGGGGGTATCAGACGGGACAGTAAGGACTATGCACCCCCCCGGGGAGAGGGGGTGCATAGTCCATGCATAGTACATACTGTACTGTATGTTGGAGATAGAATAAAGGTTCTGTGTCGTCTTGGTCATTGCTTCGCCTGCTCCCTTTCTCCACAGTTTTACCATTAACCTGCTTTTAAGGTACGATGCAGTTTTAGTCATTATCCTGGGCCACCGTGCATCCAACTGGGCATGTCCTTCAACTGGTAAGTCTTTTTATCACAGGATTTATTCTGATAATGTAGTGCTAGCTACTATTAGCCTTGTCGTATGTGGGTGGGTCTATTATTCACAGATCCTTGCATGGGGGGTTGATTTTCACATGAAACTGTGAGGCAATGAAAAGGTTTTTGTAGAAAAAAAGCCAAAACATGCCATTTTAGACAATGCAGATTTGTTTTTATAGGGGATTTATATCCACTGGAGTGCATCTTTAAGTTTTCTTATTGTCTGTTCTTTTTAGAAACAGTATCTGTTTCCAAATGAATACACACACATATATACTGTATGTATGTATCACTCATCAAAGGCACCGTGCACGCGTGTTTGTACACATTTGCATATTTATATGTCCTTAGTCCGCCAAGTGCTGACCTGGTTTCCTTGCATTTCTGGCATCACCTGCGAGCATCAGCCGGGTGCACAGAGGCTCATTCACACAACTGCTAACATACACGATTGTTTTTGAAACTGAGCACTGATGAGCGTGAAATTCCATAGAAATGAGTTGAGGGCTTTTTGCTCTTTGAGTGCACGTGTGTGTTTACAGGAGTGTGTTGATCTTGGCTGTCTGAATGGGAGTCTCTGTGCTCTTTAAACACTTTTGGACCTCTCTGTGGCACTGACAGCCCTGGGTCGCCAGTAACAGAACGTTTTCCAGCATCCCTTTCCAAAGCACACATCACACTTTCTAATTCGATTTCTCAGGATGAAAATAAGTATAATTTGGTGCACTTTTGGTATATTCATTTTACTTGACTGTTGTTGAAAGGTCGTATAATTTTCTGTTTGTTGTCTGACTCATGGTTGCAAAGAATATAGCAAGCAGGAATTTGCATGCACACAAATGATTATCTGCACAGTAATTTTGGTGCATGTGTGTGTGTGTGTGTGTGTTTTGGGGGTATTTGCAATATGTTTTTGGATATCTATAATGAGAAAGAAAAAGAAAATTAAGGCATTCATGCGTAAAGTGGAATTGATAGGTTTTCTTTATTTGATATACCTTTAACCTTGTATTTCAGGTTATGTAAAGCGTTAAAACCAACAATGTGATTTAATTCTGTTCTGCGCTGCCGCCAGCTTTAAGGGTGCAAGGTAATAAATCACTGTATGTACTGTGTGAGGATGTTTGTTTTAACAATCCCAGCAAGAGTCAAGTTTGCTCACTTGTGAGAAGCAGCTGCTGCTTCTCCATGTATGTATGTACTCAGTACTTACTGAGAAATTTCAGATTTTTTTTTCTACTTTTTTAATTAAAAAAATTACAAAATTACAAAAAAATAGATAAAAATGAAAAAGTTTTAAAAAGTTAGTTAAAAGTTAAAAAAGTAAAAATTATTAAAAAATAAAAGTAAAAAAATGAATAAAAAGTTTAAAAAATATATACTAAAAACAAATAAAAAGTAAAAAAAAAATAAATTTAAAAATAATTTAAAAAAATAAAAAGTAAAAATAAAAAAATAATTTAAAAAATAAACAAAAAAAGAGAAATTTCAGATTTAAACTCTTTACGTTCCACAATCTCTCCCTATGGTTTGTGACCTTATCATGGTGGTAGTGTGTGTGTGTGTGGGGGGGGGGGGGGGTGCCGTAGTGACCCCAGGAGCTACAGTCATGTCAAAAAATTTGGACACCCCATTAAATATTCAGTTCTTTATTAAGAAATGTTCACAAATCTATGTCTAACCTTGTTTTTGTTTGCATTTTTTAGCATTTATTTTAGTCATTGTAAGTGGGAATGAATGTGGGGGTGTCCCAAAAAAGATGGGGGGTGTCCTAATTTATTCCTCACTATTTCTTTAGAATCATATTTTACAAAAAAAATTGAAAAAAGTCTTTAATCCATTTTTAATTATTTAGTTGTATTACCAGTATTTTTAACATTGATATTAAATATCCATATGTCCAAATATGTTAAAAAACACACAGGCTTATACAGGGTGTTCTAATTTTTTTCACATGACTGTATATTGTGGGGGCAATTTATCCAGGTAGGGTCTCCTAAGACAAACAGGTCCTGGGTTAAAGGCCAGAGTGGTCCAATGGATTCCCATGATAGTTCAAAAATGAAGGATTCAGTGCACCCTGTCCAATGTGGGGAAACTGGGGCCCTGCCCTGGAGTCAGGCCTGGGGGAGGGGCTTAACAGCAAGCATCTGGTGGCTGGGTTTCTTGCCCATGGGACCCAATCAGGCTCAGCCTGAAGGAGCCACATGGGTCCGCCCTCCAGTGGGCTCATGACGTGCGGGGGGGATCATGGGGTCCGGTGATATGGCAGTCAAAGTCAGAGACCTTTGTGGTCCTATCCCCAGCTTACTAAACCGGTTTTTGGGACGTCGAACATCACTTCTCTGGTGGGAAAGGCACTTGAGCTTGTGCACGAGGTTCAGAGACATTGGCTCACCTCATACAAGCGGTGAACAGGGGTTGGTATTCTTGAATAATAAAGCCCACATTTTGAGGATTATACGTGTGTCTGCATGTCCTTTGATTGCTTGGTCCCTTACATTTGGTGCAAGTGGTGGGATCAGCCAGCTAAATTGCAGTTTTCTCTTTCTCTTTATCCTTTTAGTTTTTTTTTTTTCAACCTTTAAATCATGCAGAAAGGTGGAAGAGTTGTGAAAGGAGCCTGAGGAAATGGACAAACCCAGCAGATGGGCTCAGAAGGGCAAATTAATGTGGAACAGGAGGGAAATGGAGCTTCTGGTGTGGTAGACAGCACTGGGGACCAAGGTAAGGCGCCAACTATATCAGACTTGGTTGTCCTCTTTTTTGCTAACTTTTGGGGAAACTAGACAGAGGGAGGAAAATGCACAGCAACAACGTTTTAGAGCACTTCAACATCAGTTTCAGCTTTTACAGGCTCATACCTCAGCGTGCGGACCTCAATCAGCTGAACCATCTGATGTGGAGCCTCCAGACACTGCTGCTCCTCCCCAAGCTGGCCCAAGTGAGTCAATCAGCATTTCAGATCAGTCTCATTTTCTGGGGCCCATATTTCAAAAACTTACAGATGACCTTTGAGGACCTTTGAATGCTTTGCACCAGCTTGTCAATGGCAGAAGAAGGACTGAGTTTTTCATCTCATAACATTACTCACTGGTAAAGAAAGAGGTGCATATGTACACATGGACACTGATGATTCTTGAGATTATGACAGTCAAGGAAGCAGTTCTTTGTAAATATGATATCCATCCTGAGACATATAGGCAGAGATTCTGCTCTCTTAATGTAAATCTCAGTGAAAGCCCTAAATGTCATGATGGCTAACTTTAGGACCCAAGTGCCAGGACAACCACAAGAGGAAGACAGAGACCAGATATCGTTTAAAAGCTTTATTGTACAAAATTTTGACAGAGAATACTGAATGTTCTCCCTCACCACCAGGAAATGGCCTAGGAAAGAAAAGAAAGATGGTAAGTATTGTGTACTGAACACAATGAACAATTTGTCAGGGATAATGTGCTTACTCTTAAGAAGCAGTACCCAGCTGGTGAGGGACTTTGATGGTTGACCCTTCTCACGTTGGCTGAAAGTGGGCAGGAAAGCATCCAAGAGTTCCCCAGGCTTGGCATCCATGCCTGTTGACACTGGGGTTGCTCCATTTACAGATTAGGGTGAGTGTTGGGATAAGGACCTGAGCAAAACGGAGCAAAGGTGCAAATGATGTTTTTCAAACTTATGGATCCTCCGTGGCAGCTGAGATGGGGTGAGAGTGAGGGTGCTTTGAGCCCGGCTCGTGGTGAGGGTGGTGTGGGCAGGTGAGCATGCATGACCGGGGTGATATACTGAAAGACTGGAACAAGCAGCTTTACCTGGAGCAGAACAAGACTTTTCCAAGGCAAAAACAGATTAACTTGACTTTTTCCCCTTGTCCTGTCAGGCAGCTAGGTGAGCAGAACAGAAATCTGCTGCCCTTATTGTGCCAACCAGATATATTTTGCAAAAAGGAGCTTTGTACGGTAAAAAAAGTATTTAGTCAGCCACCAATTGTGCAAGTTCTCCCACTTAAAAGATGAGAGAGGTCTCCAATTTTCATCATAGGTATACCTCAACTATGAGAGACAAAATGAGAAAAAAAAATCCAGAAATTCACATTGAAGGATTTTTAATGAATTAATTGGTAAATTCCTCGGTAAAATAAGTATTTGGTCAATAACAAAAGTTCGTCTCAATACTTTATTATATACCTTTTGTTGGCAATGACAGAGGTCAAACGTTTTCTGTAAGTCTTCACAAGGTTTTCACACACTGTTGCTGGTATTTCGGCCCATTCCTCCATGCAGATCTCCTCTAGAGCAGTGATGTTTTGGGGCTGTCGGTGGGCAACACAGACTTTCAACTCCCTCCAAAGATTTTCTTTGGGGTTGAGATCTGGAGACTGGCTAGGCCACTCCAGGACCTTGAAATGCTTCTTACGAAGCCACTCCTTCATTGCCCGGGCGGTGTGTTTGGGATCATTGTCATGCTGAAAGACCCAGCCACGTTTCATCTTCAATGCCTTTGCTGGTGGAAGGAGGTTTTCACTCAAAATCTCACGATACATGGCCCCATTCATTCTTTCCTTTACACGGATCAGTCGTCCTGGTCCCTTTGCAGAAAAAGAGCCCCAAAGTATGATGTTTCCACTCCCGTGCTTCACAGTAGGTATGGTGTTCTTTCTCCTCCAAACACGACAAGTTGAGTTTTTACCAAAAAGTTCTATTTTGGTTTCATCTGACCATATGACATTCTCCCAATCCTCTTCTGGATCATCCAAGTGCTCTCTAGCAAACTTCAGACGGGCCTGGACATGTACTGGCTTAAGCAGGGGAACACGTCTGGCACTGCAGGATTTGAGTCCCTGGCAGCGTACTGTGTTTCTTATGTAGCCTTTGTTACTTTGGTCCCAGCTCTCTGCAGGTCATTCACTAGGTCCCCCCAATGTGGTTCTGGGATTTTTGCTCACCGTTCTCGTGATAATTTTGACCCCACGGGGTGAGATCTTGCGTGGAGCCCCAGATCGAGGGAGATTATCAGTGGTCTTGTATGTCTTCCATTTTCTAATAATTGCTCCCACAGTTGATTTCTTCACACCAAGCTGTTTACCTATTGCAGATTCAGTCTTCCCAGCCTGGTGCAGGTCTACAATTTTGTTTCTGGTGTCCTTTGACAGCTCTTTGGTCTTGGCCATAGTGGAGTTTGGAGTCTGACTGTTTGAGGTTGTGGACAGGTGTCTTTTATACTGATAATGAGTTCAAACAGGTGCAATTAATACAGGTAATGAGTGGAGGACAGAGGAGCCTCTTAAAGAAGTAGTTACAGGTCTGTGAGAGCCAGAAATCTTGCTTGTTTGTAAGTGACCAAATACTTATTTTCCACCATAATTTGCAAATAAATTCTTTAAAAATCAGACAATGCGATTCTCTGGATTTTCTTCTTCTCACCTTGTCCCCCATAGCCAAGGTACACCCATGATGAAAACCGGAGACCTCCCTCATCCCCTAACTGGGAGAACCTGCACAATTGGTGGCCGACTAAACACCCCTCTGCCCCATGGTATCTCCCAGCTGGCCTGGGAACATCTTGGTATCCCCTCTGAAGAGCTGGAGCAGGTGGCTGGGGACAGGGTAGCCTGGGCTACTCTGCTTGAACTGCTGCCTCCGTGACCCGGGCCTCCAGAAAAGCGGAAGAACATGGATGGATGCATGGAATTTATTTGATTTCTAATTATTTTAATTAGCCAAACTGCAATAATGAATAAAGTTGAAGTCATCACATGAATTTTTTACATTACCTTTTGTGCCTTTGATTTTCAGATCATGGCCAAACTGAAATATTTTTACAAAAAAGCAAACAGGTTAATTTGTCCAACTGATTTTTTTCCAGTATGTAATTTAAAATGTAAAAAAAGAGAGATGATCCTTTTTATGTGATTATCTAAACTGTAGAATCTACAGAAAATGTATATCGTGCTATTACTCTTGATATTATCGTGATATAAGATGACATATCGTCATAAAATTTTGATCATATCACACAGCACTATGTAGTGGTGCGTCAGGGATGCCTTGTCTCACCTGTTTAGCTAGAGTTTATTATGCAGGAAGCCCCCCCCCCCCGACTTTAACACCTCAGTGATGATAGGAGGAACACCACTCTGCAACCTCAGGTTTGCAGATGATATTGATCTCATGGGCCACAACAAATCAGAATTTCAAGACCTTACCACCAGACTGGAGACAAATGCCAATGCCTATGACATGAAAACCAGCACAGACAGGAACAAGACCCTTGTCAACAGCACCTCACCGTCCTCACCCACCAGCATCACAGTGTATGGCGAAACACTGGAAGATGTGAATGTCTTCAAGTATCTCAGGTCCATCATCAACAAGGAGGGCGCTTGTACCCAAGAAATTAAGACTTGGCTTACCATCGTACTCTCCTCTATGTCCAAATTACACTATAGAGAAGTCACAACATCAGGCTGTATACTAAAGTGAAGCTCTAAAATGCTTTTGTATCATCTATTACTTTGTATGGGTGTGGGGCTTTGATTAGATTTAGATTAGATTAGATTCAACTTTATTGTCATTACACATGTATGAATACAAGGTAACGAAACACAGTTTAGCATCCAATCAGAAGTGCAAAGGACAGCAGTGCAGTATATACGGTAATTAACAGTATGAGCAATTTAAGCAAATATATGCAAATATATGCAGCAGTGCAGAAAGTTAAAAGTACTGTTATGTGCAAATAATGTGCAATAAGTTAGATGTAGTTATGTAGTTATGCAGTTATGTACAGGTGAGGATGGTAAAAGATGATTGTAAGAGAGTCAGCGGGGAACTAAGTTCAATAACGTGACAGCTGTTGGAAAGAAACTGTTCCTAAACCTGCTGGTTCTAGTCCGAAGGCTTCTGAAACGTCTTCTGGAGGGGAGAAGCTGGAACAGTCCATGAGCAGGATGGTTGGAGTCCCTAAGAATGCTGCGTGCCCGGCGCAGACATCTTTTCCTGTAGACGTCCTCTATAGCTGGAAGTGGAGTCCCTGTGATGCGTTGGGCGGTTTTCACCACCCGCTGCAGCGCCTTGCGGTCAGCTACAGAGCAGCTCCCATACCAGAGTGTGATACAGTTGGTCAGGGTGCTCTCTATCACGCAGCGGTAGAAGTTGCCCAGGATGTCAGCTGACAGATGGTTCTTCTTCAATGTCCTCAAGAAGAAGAGGCGCTGATGGGCCTTCTTGATCAGGCTGGTGGTGTTAACTGACCAGGACAAGTCCTCCGAGATGTGGGTCCCCAGGAATTTGAAGCTGGGGACACGTTCAACAGCTATGCCATTGATATGGATGGGGTCATGTGTCTCTTCCCTCTCCTTCCTGTAGTCCACTATGAGCTCCTTGGTTTTGCTGGTGTTAAGGAGCAGGTTATTGTCAGCGCACCAAGTAGTCAAGTGCTCAACCTCTGCCCTGTAATCTGACTCGTCGTTGTCCCTGATGAGTCCAATCACCGTGGTGTCATCTGCGAACCTTATGATGGAATTGGATCCATACATAGGCCTGCAGTCATGGGTGTAGAGGGAGTAGAGGAATGGGCTGAGCACACAGCCCTGTGGTGCACCAATGTTGAGTGTGATGACGGAAGAACGGTTGGGGCCTGACCTAACATGCTGGGGTCTGTTGGTCAGAAAATCCATGATCCAGTTGCAGGTGGAGGTACTGATTCCCAGGTTCCCAAGTTTGGTGAGCAACTTGGAGGGGATAACTGTGTTGAATGCTGAGCTGAAGTCAACAAACAGCATTCTTGCGTAGGTGTTCTTGTCATCCAGGTGTGAGAGTACATAGTGCAGCGCTGTAGAAACCGCATCCTCTGTACTCCTGTTGCTCCGGTAGGCGAACTGATGAGGGTCCAGTGTAGGGGGCAGGCCTTTTTTGAGCTGTGCCAAGACCAGTCACTCAAAGCACTTCATGACTATGGGCGTCAGTGCCACAGGGCGATAGTCATTTAGGCACAATGGTGTTGAATGTTTCGGCACTGGTACTATTGAAGTGGTCTTGAAGCACGCTGGTACCACGGCCTGGGCCAGGGACAGGTTGAAGATGTCTGTGAAGACCCCTGCCAGCTGCTCAGCGCATGCCCTCAGCACACGCCCAGGAATGCCATCAGGGCCAACAGCCTTACGTACGTTGACATGACTCAGTGCATTACGGACGTTGGTGTGGGTGAGTGTGAGGTGGTGGAGGTCATCAGAGGGTGGGAAATTGATGTTCTTTTCACTGTTGTCCTTGTCAAAACGAGCATAGAAGTTATTTAGCTCATTGAGAAAGGGCACAGTCATGGCTATAGGTAAGGAGTTGCTGGGCTTATAATCAGAGATAGCTTGAATGCCCTGCCACATACGTCGGGGGTCAGAGTCCCCAAAATGTTCCTCCACCTTCAGCTTGTAGCTGTGCTTGGCCTTCTTGATGCCCCTCTTCAGATCTGCCCTGGATGAACTGTAGGCCTGTGCATCACCAGATCTAAAGGCATTGTTACGTGCCAACAGAGACAAAATGTCACATTCAAGCTTTTGAGATGAAGTGTCTCAGGAGGACCCTGAACATCTTTTATAGACTGTAAGACCAAAACAGAAATCTCTACTATCAACCATTAGGCAGAGGAAATTACAATGGTTTGGCCACACAATATGGCATGACAGCCTTGCAAAGACAGGATACGGTTGAGGGGGGAAGACAATGTGGTCAACAGGGTGAATCCTGGCTGGACAATGTCAAACACTGGTCAGACATGAATGTCCCCACCCTTCTTCTGGTGGCTCAAGACAGAACCAAATGGTGGACTATTTGCAGCACCAAGGCTGGCGCTCCTATGGTCATTCCAGTTAAGGGTTAAACTGAACTTGTCTGTGATTATTTCATTTAAACACACAAAACTAATAAATAAAAAGGTCCAAAAACTTTGAGACTGTTACAGCTAGTTACAGACTCACTTATGAGTGGCATGAGCCAGGTTTTAGGTGTGTGAAGGTCTCAGAAAATCTTTGGTTAGTTTTACATCACAGTCAGCGTGGTGCATGATTTATCTTCACAGACCAAACAATTCCTCTGATGGGTGAAGTAAGACCGTGCCAATCTTTGGCACAGATCTGACTCACTTCCTTCAAACACTGATGAAACAAAGCACTGATGCTGGTGAAAGATGCCCTGAACTCAATGTAATACAGGAGTTGTTCTGAATAATACTTTGGTACTATTTGCCTGATATCCTGTAAGTTATCCCTCATTATCCCTCATGGTTATCATTTGTGTTGTCATTATCTGTAAGTTACCCTTCGTGATTTATTTGTGTTCTTTATTATTAAAAGTGCAAACTCACTGCTGGCGATTGGTGTTCTTATTCCTGCCCTGAAAGGGCCATTCATGACAGTAGGTCACAGCCTGAAATAGACACCAGCGGCTGTGGGTTTGCTCTTTTTTCTTTTTTCTCTATCGTTCTATTTTCCCCCGTTTTTGGTGTCTGCTCCTGCTGAGATGGCAGCGAGCAGGAGATGGTATCCTATGAGCCTGGGATGGGAGCTTGGTCAGGCTTTAATGGAGATAGATGGACTTATTGCCTCAGCTTGTATATATTCCACCCTGAAAGACGCACTGTGGTACTTTGGATTTGCAGAGGCAGCTGTGCAGCGTCATCTTCGGCTCACGGAGCATGCCGAAGAAAGGAGAGGATTTCTCTTGTGGTGGCTGTGCAGCGAGAGAACCGCGGAAGGCTGGGGAGTCCTGTTAACAAGCCGAGGTCTGAGCCAACGAGGAGGCATCCCTGGTCCTTGGTACCATCTGCTCCTCACCAGTCACCAGCTCCTGTCCCTGCTCCATGAGTTCCACTGTCAATGCGCGAGAGGAGAGGAGGCCAGGTAAATCATCTGCACTGAGGTCTGCGCCGACGAACCAGCGTCCCCTGACTCCAGTGTCTTGCTGTCTCCGCCTCCTCACCCGACAACCTCAGCTGTCTCCAGAGGAGCTTTGTCTGGTCCCACAGCAGCAGCAACCATCACGCCCTGGGAAATAAGGCAAGTACATTTTCATTCTCAAACACATATAGATGAAATGCCTTGTCTTATTCCCGGTGGTGGGGCTCAGCAGCAGCCCAATTTAGCTGTGTCCTCAACTCCTGCTGCTGTAATTTTTTCTTCAACTGCTTCTCACGTGTCCTCTCCCGTTTCCCCTGAACATCTACCGGTCCTGAGAGAGAGTCGTTGGACGAAGGAGGGGCCTGCAGCCCAGGAACTGTCTGTTTCAGCCCCACAGCCACATTCTGCATGGGAGGAGAGCGTCACCTGTGCCCTGAAGACTGAGCTGACAAGAGAGTGTCACCTGGTTTCAGCGGTACGGGAGTCAGCAGCATCGGTGAGGCAATCTCCAGCATCTGCCGTCACACCAGACGTTCCACCTGCATTGACCGCCACGCCTGGGGGTCCTTCAGCTGCACCCACCATCATTCCTTATGCCAGGGTCGCCGCAGTAGAGTCGCCGGAGTCCTGGACGGTGATGGAGCTCGAGTCTAGGCAAGTACTCTGTTCTGTTTTAACACCTTCAGATCTAGAGAAGTCTTGTCTAGCTCATTGGGGGGGGGGGGGGAGTCAATTGCAGATGTCCTCTGCTCCAGAGTTCTCCTTGCCGGGCTCCACTGTTGCCGGTAATTGCTTTCTGATGTTTTTTCCTCCTTCTTCATCCAAGGTGACCATGTCGAGAATAGACATCCAGGTGAATGAATCTCAGAAGACCCAGCCTGAATCGTCGGAGTCCTGGACGGCGGTGGAGCTAGAGCCAAGGCAAGAACTCTGTCCTGTTTCTATGCTATCAGTTCTAGAGAAACCTTGTCTTGCTTGTGGTGAGGAGAATCAGCTGCAGATACCCTCTGCTTCTGAGGTCTCCTCGCCAGGCTCGATTGCTGCCGGTGATTCTGATCCGGTGTCTGTCTCTATCCTTTTGTCCGAGCCATTGCCTGAGGTCACTGAGGATCGTCAACCATCACCTGAGGTCACCGAAGTTCCTCCATCTCCACTTGAGGTCACTGAGGTTCCTCCATCTCTGCCGGAGGTCACCAAGGATCATCAGAACTTGCCGGAGGTCACCATGGGTCCTTCATCCCCATTCAAGGTTTCCGTGGGTCCTTCGCCGGAGGTCACTGAGGTTCCTCCAGCTCCGACTGAGGTCACCAAGGTTTCTCCATCTCCACCTGATGTTGCCGAAGGGCATCCATTTCCGCTTGAGGTCCCCGCTCGTCAGCCATCCTTTACACCTGGGTTCCCCACTGATCAGTCACCCTCTCCTTCTGGTTTCTTTTCTGATCAGCCATCATCTTTGGGTGTCAACTCCCTGCAGCCACTGACTCTTTCCATCCATGCCTCGGCCCCTGCGGTCCGCGGGAGGCATGGGTTCCAACTGCCACCTCCAGGAGGGGACGCATCATGCCCCACGGCCTGTTGGCTCTGGGATGCTGGGAGACCACCTGATAAACTACTCCGTCTGCTTGAGTGGCTTAGGAACTCTGGAAGACCATCTGACTCATTCCATCGGGTGATCTGGTGGTTTTGGAACTTCTGCAGACCACCTGAACTGTTTCCCCTTTCACCCAGTATTTCCAGGGTTCCATAGTCACCTTATCTGGTCATTGTGGGTCATGTGTTTGTTTGTTTTGGGGTTTTTTTGTTTGTTTTTCAGTCCCTCCAAGCCTGGATCCTCCCACCACCCTCCCGGGGTTTGTTTATCTGTTCTATTCCTGTTTGGGGGTGGGGGGTATTTTTCATCCCTTTTTTGACATTATGTTGGTGTCTTGGATCCACCCCTTGAGGGCAGAGCACTGTCATGATTCCGAGCGCAGGTCAGAGCCGTGCACAGGTCTCAAGGTTTTGCTGGTTATTTTCTGTATTTCTTCTTCTTGAGTTATTGGGTATTATTATCCTTCCTCAGTTTTCTCTCCTTTTGTGTAGTTTGGTTCATATATGTGTTCTTGATTTTCATTCATTTCGGTTTGTGCTTTTATTTTGTCAGTCACCATTGTTTACTTCCTTGTACTTTTATTTTGACAGCGCCGTGTGTTACTTCCATGTGTCAAATCTGTTTGCGGGCTGTCACAGCTGTTTAGTTGTCTCTGATCACTTCCTCACTCATGTATCCACACCTGATCCACATTTGATTTCTCCCCATCATATTATTTAAGCTCGTTTGCTTGTTTCATTCCTCGCTGCAACCTTCTCTGTGTACAGTCAGAAATCCACGTTTTGATTCCTGTTTAAACTCTACGTGTGCTCCATGCTTTATTTTCATACTTGATATTCAGCATCGCCTGATATCTTGTAAGTTACCCCTCATGGTTATCATTTGTGTCTTCATTATCTGTAAGTTACCCTTCGTGGTTTATTTGTGTTCTTTATTATTAAATGTGCAAACTCACTGCTGGTGATTGGTGTCCTAATTCCTGCCCTGAAAGGGTCATTCATGACATTTCCAGTGTTTTGGCGAAAGCTTTGCAAATTATTTTAAGATTGACATTCATAAGTGAGATGGGAAGGTAGCTGGATGGAAGCGTAGGTTCTTTTTCGGGTTTAAGGAGCAGGATAATGCTAGCTAAGTTCATATTTGGAGGGATTACATTATCTTCTTTAATTTGGTTCAACATCTGCAGGTTAGGTTAATTGGAGACTCTAAAGTGGCCCTAGGTGTGACTGTGTGTTTGAATGGTTAAGGGATAGCGCCGTACCGTGGCTGCTTCATCCATCCAGGTGGATGCCCTCAATTTCCCCTCTGGGAATCAATAAAGTATACAAAATCAAAATCAAAAATCATTTTAAAGAAGGTAAGTGCCATCACAGGCCAAAATTCTTTATAGAATTCTACTGGAAAACCATCTGGTCCTGGAGCTTTGTTGTTTGAGATGTGCTTAAGTGCCTCCTGGAGTTCAGACATTAGAAGAGGTGCACTGAGAGCTGTAATCTGTTTATTATTGAGTCGTGGTAAATTAACATTGTCCAGAAATTCATTTATCTCTGAGGCAGATGGATTAATCTGAGATGAATAGAGGTTTTCATAAAATTTTCTGAAGGTGTTATTTATTTCTTCAGGCTCATGGGTGATATTTCCAGTCATATACTTAGTAGAGTGGATAGTTGTTTTTTTTCTTTATTCAATCTAAGCTGGTTAGAAAGATATCGCCCTGATTTATTATTGTGTTCAACTTCTCAAGATGCAGTCTGTGTATTAAAAACTGTGTCCTTTTGTTTGTAATTTCTTTTAGTTCCAGCTTTAATTTTTTCAGATTGTTAAGTGCCTGTTCCTGTGGAGCAATGGCACAGGTCATCGCCAGTGATTTAATTTTCTGTTGTAATCCAGTGCCAGTGCTTTTTCTTTTTATTCTTATATGAACAGTAGCAGATTATTTTACCTCACATGACTGCTTTTGCTGCTTCCCATAGAACACACATTCCAGATATGATTCCCACTCTTTATTAAAATAATTAATTAAATATTTGTCTTTGAGTAGTGATGTATTGAATTTCCAACTCCTAGTTTTGCTTGGAGCTTTTTTATTTACCAGTGTAAGAGATACTGGATGATGATTGCTGATAACTTGATTTGAGCAAATTTCAGTGTCAGTGATATCCCTCACAATGGAGTTACTGGCTAAAAAAAAGTCTAAATGGGAATATGAACTATGCACTGGTGAAAATAAGGTGTATTCCCTAAGTGTTAGGTGAAGAGAATGCCATTCATCGCAAAGACCAAAATTATTCATGTATTGTTTGAGAGTGTCAGTAGCCTGCCATTTCCAATAATTCCCCAATGTACTGAGCCTGTCGGTTGCAGGGTTTAATACCAGGTCAAAGTCTCTTCCTATTGTGAGCGTGCTGTCCAAGTGCTCAGACAGAGAAGTGAAGAAAGTGTGAAAATAGGATGGGTCATCAACATTTGGGCCATAAACGCTTGCAATACATAGATCCAGATTTTGAACTAAGATTTTTAATATTGTAATTCTACCTTCTGGATCTGCTATAGTGTTATTCACAACAAAATGTATTATTCTGTTTACCAATATAGTGACCCCCCTTTGTTTGGAATTAAAGCAGGCTGAGTACATGTGGGGAAATTCAGGGAAGGTGAATGCATCTACAGATGACTTACAAACATGTGTTTCCTGTAATAAGATAGTCTTCCTGTAGATCCTTTAGTCGATTAAAAACTTTTAGCCTCTTCTCCCTCATACCAATTCCACATATGCTCCATGTGACTAACTTTAATGTGGACATGTTTTCACAAACTGGTTCTGTGTTAAAGGCGAGATAAGTGTGTTTATTTGTTTGTATGTCTGTAATGTATGTGTGTGTGCGTCTGTGTGCGCATGTATGTCCTGTGCATGTTGTATGGCTGTGTATGCACGTGTGCATAGGCCTATGTATGTTGTGCATATAATATATACCTATATGTATGTGCATGGGTGCACGCATGATGTCTCTGTTGCAATTGCTTGCATTGCTTGCATTTGCAAGAATGAGTGGGGTGCATGTACTTATAGTCATTTCCTATAGACCAAATGCGCGAGAGAACAGACATGAAGGTTAATAATTGGTGAGAAGATACCGATAACATTCAACAGCAACCTAACTCTGTACCAGAATTTTTTTCTTAGAATGTTCAAATTTGGCAACAATGGGTCTGGGGTGTTTGTTTTGGGGATTTTTCTGTCCAATGCAACAGACTCGGTGAAAAGTAATTGATTTCACAACATTGGATTGCATATTCAGCTGCATAGACATGAATTCACAGATCAGCTGTTCTGGATTTTCATTGTTTTTTTTGGCAATTCCGGAGAAAACTAGGTTATCTCTGATGCTGCATGATTGCAAGTTGAGAATTGACTTGACTTTAATTCAAAAAGAGAGCATGACTTGGTTGGTAGCTTTACCAAATCAGTCCCACGCCGAACTGCTCTCCACTGCTCCTATTTATACCCCAGGACAAACGGGAGCAAGTGGAGACAATTACCCAGGTGTCAGTGATTAGGATTACCCCGGCCTGGAGAGAGAAATGTTAGTGTAGCTCATCTGGACGCCACCGGAGGGCTCGCTCACCGAACACCACACCAAAGAGCTGTGTGAGGGACCGAACAGATAGATGTAGTGGTGGGACTTGTGCAGCGCTCCAAAGAATGGACCGAGTAATTCCAGGAAATAGTTTGCAAAGCGCGTATCGAGGTGTGTATTGATGACATATGTATTGATAACATTGTACTGTCACAACTGTACAATGACAATAAAGCTTATTCTATTCTGTTCTATGTGATGACGTCTGAAACCTTGCCAGCTTGACCCACGTGACTGGGTCAGGAAGCCGTTCATGATTTGGCACGCAACATGAAATAAAGTGAGCAGTTATGGGGGAAATCCCCATCCCTCACATTTTGTGTTGTCAGATCTTTGACTGTGTATGATTTTTGTCACAGACAATCTTAATTTTCAGATGGAGCCAGCACTAAAAAGATGGACTTTTCCCGTTTGGGAACATTTCGATCTCATTCCTTTCAATAAGGTATCTACAGTTATTAAGTTAATGCATTTTTTACAAATAGTGGACATTTCTTGTAACTGGAGTGGTGGCCTAGAGCAGGGGTGTCAGAAATCCGGGTTTGGAGGCCAAGCCCAGTTCTGACTTATTGTTATGATTTGTCTTAGTTTCCTCCTGACAGCTCTGACACACCCCCTCCTCCTGTCAAGCACCGTCAGCTGCACTGTCACAGGTGCTCACACACACACACACACACACACACACACACACACACACACACACACACACACACACGCACACGCTACATTCACACTCATTCACACGTGCTCTCACACATGGATGCCAATCAGTTCTGCCCACGCATTCTCACACCTGCAGTCTCTTTCCTCGTTAGCTTCTAGAATATTTGTTGGCCACTCCAGAGGAAAGAGATTGCCGGGGCATTCGCCTCTATACGCGGCAGCTAGTTCTCCCTGTATATTGTCCACTCCCTTCGTTGTTCTCCAGCCGTCACTTTTGTCAGATTATTTCCCTGGTGTTTCAGCTGGCCCTTCTTCCCTTCCTCTTCCTCCAGACTGCTCAGTTCACCTCGGATTGCTCCAGCCCTGTAAGTGTCATTTTGTTTCGCCTTTCTTTCCCGTGCTGTTTGCAGCCCTGCAGCGTTAGGCTGATCGCCTTTCCTTTTGCGCTATACGGTCCCACAGCACTAGGCTCTGTTGACCAGGCTGTAGGGCATCCAGTAGGCGCCTTGTATGTTTGGTGGCCTCATCCTGCCATTACACTTCAATGTATTTTTGTGTGCTTAAGCTGAACTGAAACGTGGTGCTTACTGAACTGTGTTTTTGTGATGAACTTCAATAAACATGGCACTCTCTACTCTCGCATCTGGGTTTCTCATTCTCTCCCTCATGCACCATGTTATGGCATACAGGGGTTTGTGACAAGGGGTTCCCAAACTTTTCAACCTGTGACCCCCAAAATAACGGTGACAGACACTGGCGACCCCCACTATCCCCAGAGGTGACTGATACATAAAAAACGTGCGCACAGTTTGATATATCTGTGGATTCGTCTAACTGCAAAGCATATTTCCCTTTCTTCATTCTGTCAATCAGCTGTCATCTGTGTGTATACATATTTATATATTTATTCCATCTAGCTACAATGCTCCGCACTGTGTGCTTATATATTTATATATTTATATGTACATATGTATATTCGCTGCTCTTGTTTTTCTTGTCTTCTTGATTGTTGCTGGAATTTCCCCATTGTGGGACAAATAAAGGCTTATCTTATCTTATCTGATCTGTCAATCATGTCCGTGATGCTCCGGGATATGATCCCGTCAGACAGCGGCACTGCTTCCAGCTCCAGCGCCTGTTTATCCCCATGCATTATCCGACTCATGGCGATAGCAGCAGGTTTTATTAGGGTTTCTCTGATTGTGTGTGGTGTTTTTGCCGGTGTAGTTAAAAATGCCACCTCATATGATGCCTTCTGAACTTTGGTAGTGGTTGTTGTTTCATTAGCTATGACTTTCTTTTGGCCTTGCAATTCTCTTTCCTTTTAGTTGGGAAAAATCTGCTTGTTTAGCGGCAAGAGATGGGTGCTTAGTTATCAAGTGTCTGAGCATTTTTAAGGGCTATAAACTCTCATGTGCAAGCACCTCGGTGCACACTACACATTGGGGATGTTGTACTTCACTGATAATGATGCATCAGGTTCAGGTTCAGGTTACTTTATTTATACCCGTAGGTAGATTTGTTTTGCAGTCAGGTGACATCCATATTTACAAACCACAATTACATTCAACATGAACACAAACACAGGCACACATGAAGCTGACTATAAACACGATAAAAGTACCCAAGGCTCCATCAAACAGGACATAAAGAGACAAGAGAAAAAACCAAGAGAATAAGAGAGAAGGGTCATATTAAAAAAGTTAAAAACTAAGTCAAAGAGATTAAAAACTCAATAAAAGTCTAAAACCCAATAAAAGATTTGAAATCCAAATAAAAACCTACAAGAATAAATAAATATAAAATAAGAATTAATAAATAGATAACTAAATTATGTGCAATATATTGCTACATCTTGTTCAACTCTTTGACAGCAGCAGGAACAAAGCTGTTTTTGTAGCGCTGGGTTTTACTTTTTGGGACAGCAAACCTCCGTCTGGAGGGAAGAAGCTGAAAGTGGCAGTGCAAAGGGTGGGAGTCATCATTTAAAATGGAGGTAGCAATCCTCTGTAACTGTCTGGTGTACAGGAATGTCAGGCTCAGCTATGACTCACCAAGCAAACAACTGGACCATCTAACTACCTGGTCTAAGGATTTCCTCTTTTTCAGTTTTATCTGACCAAACCATGACACTAAAGAAAAGGATAAAACAGATTCAATAAAAGCCTGATAAAACATTGTCATTATGGTTCGGTCAATTTGGAAGTGTTCGAGTTTCCTTAAACAATGCAAATGTTGCTGACCCTTTTTGCACACCCTTTCACAGTTCTCTTCAAAGTTTAACTTACTATCAATAATTGTCCCAAGATATTTGTAAGATTGCACACATTCAATGGTTTGGCCTTTTAGTACAGTGACTTCGTGCCTGGGAGTTTTCCTCCTAAAGTCAATAATCATGTCTTTAGTTTTTGTCGTATTCAGCTGCAGGTAGGAATCCTCACATCAGTGAACAAAATCATCAAGTACTGGGCCGTGGCCACTCACCATCCTGAAGGAGACTGACAACTGAATCATCAGCATACTTTATAATGTGTCTGTTGTCATGAAAAATCGAACAGAAAACAGAAGGATCGTCACTTCCTTGTGGTAACGTATCGTCACTTCCTGTTTTGCTGTCTGCCTGTGTGGTTTGCTCTCCAGCTCTCGAGCCACTAGCTATGGCTACTAGCTCTCCTTCCTCTCCTCCTCTGGTGTGCTCTCTCTGTCAGATGTTTAGCTACACCTCTGCCTCTTTTAGTGATAACGGTAAATGTAATAAATGTTGTCTTTTTGAGGCGCTCGAGGCGAGGTTGTCTGATTTGGAATCCCGGCTCCGCTGCATTGAAACACCGTCTGCGCCAGTTAATCTCGACGGACGCCCATTAGCTGCAGCGGAGCTAGCTAGCTTAGGTCCCCCTGTCACCGGTTCCCCGGCTCTCCTCTGCAGCGAGGAGACTGGGTGGGTGACGGTGAGAAGGAAGCCTAGTCGCAAAGCCCCGGTTCACCACCAACCTGTTCACGTTTCTAATCGTTTTTCCCCGCTCAGCGACACACCCGCTGAGGAAAAAACTCTGATCATTGGCGACTCTGTAGTCAGAAACGTGAACCTAGAGACTCCATCGGCCATAGTCACATGCATTCCTGGGGCCAGAGCAGGCGACATCGAGTCAAATTTGAAAATGCTGGCTAAAAGTAACAGTAAATATTCCACAATTGTTATTCACGCCGGCATTAATGACATCCGTCTCCGGCAGTCGGAAGTCACGAAACTTAATATAGAATCGGTGTGTGACTTTGCAAAAACGATGTCTGCCACTGTAGTATTCTCTGGGCCCCTCCCCAATCTGACCAGTGATGACATGTTTAGTTGCTCGTCATCCTTGAACCGCTGGCTGTCTGTGTGGTGTCCTAAAAATGACGTGGGCTACATTGACAATTGGAGCTCTTTTTGGGGAAAACCTGGTCTTATGAGACGAGACAGCATTCATCCCACTTTGGATGGTGCTTCTCATTTATCTAACAATCTGGCATCTTTTTTATCCAAATTTCCAAAACCATGACTACTCAGAGTTGGGACCAGGAAGCAGAGTCGCAGTCTTACACGCCTCTCTGCAGCTCCTCTTCATCCGCCACCCCTCAGCTTAGCCCCTGTCTTCCCCATCAGAGAATCGTTGTCTGCTCCCTCCAAAGTAAATAAAAATATAATGTATAAGCATCCCAAAGTGATAAAGCAAAATATTGGTAAAACTCAAATTAAACATAAAGTCTCTAAATTGAATTATTTGGCCTCTGTTCCTCCTCATAATTTAAAAATTAAATGTGGTTTATTAAATATTAGGTCTCTAACTCCCGAGTCTCTGTTAGTCCATCCATCCATCCATCCATCTTCTACCGCTTTTCCGGAGGTCCGGGTCGCGGAGGCAGCAGTTCAAGCAGAAAAGCCCAGACTTCCCTCTCCCCAGCCACCTGCTCCAGCTCTTCAGAGGGGATACCAAGGCGTTCCCAGACTAGCTGGGAGACATAGTCTCTCCACCGAGTCCTGGGTCTGCCCCGGGGTCTCCTCCCAGTGGGACGTGCCTGAAACACCTCAAGTGGGAGACGTCCAGGAGGCATCCTAATCAGATGCCCATACCACCTCAACTGACTCCTTTCAATGTGGAGGAGCAGCGGTTCTACTCTGAGCCTCTCCCGGATGACTGAGCTCCTCACCCTATCTCTGAGGGTGAGTCCAGCAATCCTACGGAGAAAGCTCATTTCAGCCGCTTGTATCCGCAATCTCGTTCTTTCGGTCATTACCCAAAGCTCGTGACCATAGGTGAGAGTAGGAACGTAGATTGACTGGTAAATCGACAGCTTTGCCTTAGAACTAAGCTCCCTCTTCACCACAACAGACCGGTACAACGTCCGCATCACTGCAGATGCTGCTCCAATCCGTCTGTCGATCTCTCGGTCCATTTTCCCCTCACTCGTGAACAAGACCCCAAGATACTTAAACTCCTCCACTTGGGGCAGGAGCCTGTCCCCAACCCGGAGAGGACAATCCACCTTTTTCCGGCTGAGGACCATGGACTCGGACTTGGAGGTGCTGATTCTCATCCCAGCCGCTTCACACTCAGCGGCAAACCGTCCCAGCAAGAGCTGTAGGTCATTGCTGGATGAAGCCAACAGGACAACATCATCTGCAAACAACAGAGATGAGATCCTGTGGTCACCAAGCATGACACCCTCCATTCCCTGGCTGCGCCTAGAAATCCTGTCCATAAAAATTATGAACAGGACCGGTGACAAAGGGCAGCCCTGGCGGAGTCCAACTCTCACTGGGAATGACTCCGACCGAGTGTTGGCAATACGAACTAAACTCTCACAACGGTCGTACAGAGACCGTTGTGTTAGTCCATGTTAGTCCATGTTCTGTTAGTCCATGATCTGTTAATTGATCATCAGATTGATTTAATTTCCCTTACAGAGACTTGGTTAGGACAAGAGGATTATGTTGGTTTAAATGAATCAACTCCCTCTGGTTATTTAAACTGTCAAAATCCCAGAAGTTCTGGTCGTGGAGGAGGAGTAGCATCAATTTACCATTCCAAATTACTAGTTAATGTAAAGCAAAAAACATGTTATAATTCCTTTGAGGGCCTGGTCCTCAGTGTTGGGCACTTTAGCAATTCCAGGTTAAACCCAATTTTATTTGCCATAGTTTATCGTCCCCCATCAACCTATTCAGAATTTTTATCCGAATTTGCTGATTTCTTAGCTGATTTAGTGCTGAAATCTGATAGAATAATTATAGTAGGGGACTTTAATATACATGTGGATGTAGATAGTGACTGCCTTAATGTGGCTTTTAATTCAATATTAGACTCGATTGGGTTTTCTCAGAAAGTAGGAAATTCTACTCATTACCTCCACCATACATTGGACCTTGTTCTGACATATGGCATAGAAATAGAAAATCTTGTAGTGTCTCCTCATAACCCTGTACTGTCAGACCATTGTCTGTTAACCTTTGATTTTACTATTTCTGACTATTTGGCTCCTAAAGAAAAATATTATCACAGTAGATGCCTCTCAGATGATGCTGTTTCCAAATTTATGCAGATTGTTTCCTCTATGCCATGTGTCAACACAACGGAAATAAGCTATAGACAGCTTGCTCCTTCTGTAATTGATAACATGGTGGATAGTGTTTCAGCTTCTCTGCATCAGGCTCTAGACTTGGTGGCCCCCTTAAAAAAGAAAAAGTCTAATCAGAGATTTTTAACTCCTTGGTTCAACACAGAAACTCGTAGCTTAAAACAGAAGACTCGTCAATTAGAAAGAAAATGGCGCTCTACTAATTTAGATGAAATCTATTTAGCTTGGAGAAATCATCTTTTAATTTATAAAAAATCTCTTAGAAAAGCTAGAACGAGTTATTACTCTGCATTAATAGAAGAGAACAAGAATAATCCCAGGTTTCTTTTCAGTACTGTAGCCAGGTTGACAAAGAGTCAGGACTCTGTCAATCCTAGCATCCCCTTAGAGCTTACTAGTCAGGACTTTATGAACTTTTTCAATAATAAAATTTCATCCATCAGAGATAAAATCAATCAGATTCTTCCCACAGTTAACTTAAATACTGTAACTACTACAACTCCTTCTATTGATGTCTGTCTTGATGAGTTTACTCCAATCGACCTTTGTGAGTTAGACAAAATAGTTTCCTCATCCAAACCTTCAACTTGTCTTTTAGACCCTATTCCTACCAGGTTATTTAAAGAAGTCTTCCCACTTATTGGTAGCTTTATTCTTCATATAATCAATTCTTCATTAACTTTAGGCCATGTACCGCAGGCTTTTAAAATGGCTGTAATTAAATCCTTACTCAAAAAGCCAACGCTAGATCCAGGAGCTTTAGCTAACTATAGACCAATCTCTAATCTCCCTTTCATTTCAAAAATCTTAGAAAGAGTTGTTGCTATGCAATTATTTGACCACCTGCAGGGAAATGGTTTATTTGAGGAGTTTCAATCTGGGTTTAGAATCCATCATAGTACTGAAACAGCCTTAGCGAAGGTCACTAACGACCTCCTCATTGCATCTGATAATGGACTAGTTTCTGTACTTGTCCTTTTAGATCTTAGTGCAGCTTTTGATACTATTGATCATAATATTCTACTTGATAGATTAGAACACTATGTTGGACTTAATGGAACTTCGTTGCAGTGGTTTAGATCTTATTTATCTGATAGGTTCCAGTTTGTTCATGTAAATGATGAGTTTTCTCTCAGCTCAAAGCTTAGTCATGGAGTTCCACAGGGATCTGTGCTTGGCCCTACTCTTTTTAGTTTATATATGCTTCCGTTAGGCAACATTATTAGAAAGCACTGTATACATTTTCACTGTTATGCAGATGACACACAATTATACCTGTCAATGAAGCCAGATGATACTAATCAATTAGCCAAGTTAGAAGCCTGTCTTAAGGAAATCAAAGTTTGGATGACTTGTAATTTCCTGCTATTAAATTCAGATAAGACTGAAGTCATTCTTGTTGGTCCAAAAAACCTTAGAAATTCCTTTCCAAATCAAACTTTCAGTTTGGATGCAGTTACTCTTTCTCTTAATAGCTCTGTGAGGAACCTTGGAGTTATTTTTGATCAGGATTTGTCCTTCAATTCACATATTGAAGTCCACATTGAAATACTGTGTGATTGTATATTTTTTCATATATTTCTGCAAAGTGTGGTTAGTCCGAGTAAATAACTGCATATATTCCTGTATATATTTGCATCCTTTTATAGAAACGTGGACAGACTGTAATTTACTGTACATACTCTGGTTGTCATTGAATCCTTATTTAAATCCTTCACCTGAACAACGAGAGCAAGTTTTTAGCCAAAGTCAAATTCCTTGTATGTGTTGTGCATACTTGGCCAATAAAGCTGATTCTGATTCTGATTCTGATTCTGATTCTGATATTAAATTTGTTTCTAAGACTGCCTTCTATCATTTGCGTAATATTGCCAAGATTAGGAGCATCTTGTCTCAGAGTGATGCTGAGAAGCTGATCCACGCTTTTGTTAGCTCGAGATTAGATTATTGTAATTCTTTATTATCAGGCTGTCCTAAAGCATCTTTAAAAAGTCTTCAGCTGATCCAAAATGCTGCAGCAAGAGTTTTAACAGGTACTAGAAAGAGAGATCATATCTCTCCGGTTCTGGCCTCCCTTCATTGGCTTCCCATAGAGTTTAGAATTAAGTTTAAAATCCTTCTTCTTACTTACAAAGCTCTAAACAATCAGGCTCCTTTTTATTTAAAAGATCTGATACTACCGTATCATCCTAACAGAGCACTACGCTCCCAAAATGCAGGTTTACTTGTAATACCTAGAATCTCCAAAAGTACAATGGGAGGCAGAGCCTTCAGTTATCAAGCTCCTCTCCTGTGGAATCAGCTGCCAATCTGGATTCGGGAGTCAGACTCGATCTCTGTTTTTAAGAATAGGGCTAAAACCTACCTTTTTGATATAGCCTACAATTAGGGAGGGATCATGTGTTTCTGAACCCTCCCTTAGTTATGCTGCTAATAGGTTTAGTCAGCCGGGGGACCTCCAGTAATGCACTGGGCCTCACTCCTTTCCTCACTCTCTATGAAATATTTTTTTTTTTTGCTGGTCATTAACATTTGTTTGTTCTCTCCCATAGATTGAGTCCCCATCGTGCTGTTTGCTCTCTACATGTCTGTTCTTTTCTTCTTCTCTGTCCCCTCACCCCCCAGCCAGTCGCAGCAGATGACTGCCCCTCCCTGAGCCTGGTTCTGCTGGAGGTTTCTTCCTGTTAAAAGGGAGTTTTTCCTCTCCACCGTCGCCAAGTGCTTGCTCACAGGGGATCGCCTGATTGCTGGGGTCTTTCTGCAACTGTGGGGGTCCTCCCTACAGTTGATAGTGCTATGAGATGACTGTTGTTGTGAAATGGCGCTATATAAATAAAGTTGAATTGAATTGAATTGAATTGAATTGAATTGAATGTCTGCTCTGACACATGTTTGTGTACAGGATGAAGAGTAGTGGTGACAACACACACCCCTGAGGAGAGCCAGTAGAAGAACACTTTTTGTCAGACAATGTACCATTGACCCTTACTCTCTGTGTCCTGTTGGTTAAAAAATCCAGAATCCAACCCACCAGATTATTACTCAAATCAAATTGTTGCAGGAGCCGTTCAACTAAAATATGAGGTTGGATTGTATTAAAAGCAGAAGAAAAGTCCACAAATAAAAGCCTGGCATGTGTCCCATTAAAAATCCAGATGTTCAAAAAGCATGTTAAGCAGAGTGACAGTGGCATCCTCCACTCCTCTGTGAGGCCTATAGGCAAACTGCAAAGGATCCAATGCATGCTCAGTCTGCTTTAGGACCTCAAATCTGACCAGTTTTTCAAAAATTTTCCTTAAAATTGAAGTCAAGGCAACTGGTCTAAAATCATTAATTGTTTTAGGACAGCTGGATTTTGGAATAGGGACAACCATGGCATCTTTCCATGCATGAATCCATACTGAATATATTCCTCTCGATACTTGCAACACTTGGAGGAAGGCTGCTCTGACTGCTTATGAAATCGTTTACGGTACTCCCCTCCTCCTCCCTCCGCGCCAGAAGTTGATGGGCTTTCTGACGGCATTTCTCCGCTGTCCTCTGCTGCCATCTCCGCTGGCCTCTCTGCATTGTCGGTATTAACTATTTCATTTTTTAAAATAATATCCTAGGCTTAAAGCATAGTGTGTTGATTTGAGCTGTTCAGACGAAATCTACTGGTGCACACTGACCTGTGTGTGACCTGTGACGTTTACTGTGGCGCAGTTAGTGACATGTCACCTGTGTAATCACCTCAGGAGAATTCTGAAAATAATCTTGCAACCCCCCGTTAGTGTCTCGGGACCCCCACTTTGGGAATCTCTGGCCCAGAGGTAGAGCATTTGCCCCACAACCAGGAGGCTGGGGTTCAAGTCCCAGCTGGGTGACACCATTCTTGTAATTTAGTTTAGATTTATTCTTATTTGCAAGGTAAAGTGTCTGTTGTGTTTCAAAGAGCTTGGATACAACAATAAGACATTATTATGGTGAGGCACTATCGCGCCCCACATGAGAATAAGGACAACAGAGGTGAATGTACTGGGAAAGACAGAAACGTGTCTACCCTACACTGTACAAACTTGCAGTAGCTTTCCTTTGCACATCTGCATCCTCTGTGCTCTGTGAGAGAGTATTCTCAAAAGTTGGTGAGATAATCTTAAAAAAATGAAGAAAGAAATTGCCTTATTCCAAAGACTGTTCAAAAGTTATTATTTCTTAATAAAAATGGATAAGTAGCACAAGCACACCAAGTTACACAAGCACATTCACTGTAGTTACCCCAGTTTTATTATTTCTTTTTCCCCTTATGATCATTGATATTTCTTAAAGAACAGTACATTTATTGAAATGGAAAAAAATACACAAGCCAATAATGCCCTTGTAAAAATCTCCATGTTGTATATGTTTTGTCCAGTAGATGGCTAAGCAGAGCAAATGAAGTTTCACTTGAGGCTTCGTCCATTTGAACCAAATTGATGAAAAGCTTCAGCGCTTCAAGAAAGCCTCATCTGGCCATCACTGGATAGACTGGAGAGACACAGGTGATTCTCTTTAAAAGTGAGGCTTAAGTTTATTTACAAAATGCATTTTTCTGAAAAATGCAGAACCTTTCTTGACAATAGTTGGGCCTGTAAAAGAGGTCAGCTTAACCAAACAAAACTAAGGAACCAACTAAGAGAAATGTGCAACATAAACTGACCTAACAAAATTAGACATAAGGGGAATATATCATTATCAGCCCCCCGCCTCTGCTCTTCCCGCTGTCTGGTGTCTAATCTGCCCATATTGTGTGGAAACCCTCCAGATCGATGCTAGCATCTGTTGCTAGTTCTGTTAGCCATGTTTCAATAAACAACATAATGCTAATCTCTCTGAAGATGCTCTCATACCAGTCTTGTTAAGCAGCGATCTCACATTTCCCATAATAACGGAAGGAAGGATGGGTGTGTACCTTGTTTTCCTCGGGTGTCGCTTCACTCCAGCTTGGCATCCATGTCGTTTTCACTTGATTTCTCTTGGTATATCAAGTTTTTGCGTTAGCACCATGGAGCAGCCCAGTGCTAGCAGCTGGCTCCTACTGTAAACAATCGCTCCTCCGCTCACTGGGTTGGGAGTCTTTGGCAATATGAGCCGAAAGATTCAATTCAGTTCAACTTTGTTTATAAAGTGCCATTTCACAACAATAGTCATCTCATAGCACTTTTAAATGTAGGGGAAACCGCCACATTTGCAGAAAAACCCCAGCAATCAGGCGATCCCCTGTGAGCAAGCACTTGGCGATGTTGGAAAGGAAAAACTCCCTTTTAACAGGAAAAAACCTCTAGCAGAACCAGGCTCAGGGAGGGGCAGTCATCTGCTGCGACTGGCTGGGGGGTGAGGGGATAGAGAAGATGAAAAGAACTATATAAAGAACAAAAAGGACTAAATAAAGAGAGCAAACATTAAAGGAGTGAAGCCAAGTACATTATTGGAGGTCCCCCGGCTGTCTAAATCTATTAGCAGCAGAACTAAGGGAGGGTTTAGAGACACATGATCCCTCCCTAATCGTAGGCTATATCGAAAAGGAAGGTTTTTACCATATTCTTGAAAACAGACATCAAGTCTGACTCCCGAGTCCAGATTGGTAACTGGTTCCACAGGAAAGTTGCTTGATAGCTGAAGGCTGTGCCTCCCATTGTACTTTTGGAGATTCTAGGTATTACAAGTAATCCAGCATTGTGGGAGTGTAATGCTCTGTTTGGATGATAGGGTAGTATCAGATCTTTTAAATAAAGAGGGGCCTGATTGTTAAGAGCTTTGTAAGTGAGAAGAAGGATTTTAAACTTAATTCTAAACTCTATGGGAAGCCAATGAAGGGAGGCCAGAACTGGAGAGATATGATCTCGCTTTCTAGTACCTGTTAAAACTCTTGCAGCAGCATTTTAGATCAAGTGAAGACTTTTTAAAGATATTTTAGGACAGCCTGATAATAAAGAGTTACAATAATCTATTCTACAGCTAACAAAAGCGTGGATCAGTTTCTCAGCATCACTCTGAGACAAGATGATCCTAATCTTGGCAATATTACGCAAATGATAGAAGGCAGTCTTAGAAACAAATTTAATATGTGAATTGAAAAACAGATCTTGATCAAAAATAACTCCAAGGTGCCTCACAGAACTATTCAGAGAAAGACTAACCACATCCAGACTAAGAGTTTGATTTGGAAAGGTATTTCTAAGGTTTTTTGGACCAACAAGAATGATTTTAGTCTTATCTGAATTTAATAGCAGAAAATTACAAAACCTGGGATTATTCTCGTTCTCTTCTATTAATGCAGAGTAATAACTTGTTCTAGCTTTTCTAAGAGATTTTTTATAAATTAGGAGATGATTTCTCCCCGCTAAATAGAATTCATCTAAATGACTGGAACGCCATTTTCTTTCTAATTGACGAGTCTTCTGTTTTAAGCTACGAGTTTCTGTGTTAAACCAAGGAGTTAGAAATCTCTGATTGGACTTTTTCTTTTTTAAAGGGGCCACCAAGTCTAGAGTCTGATGCAGAGAAGCTGTAACACTATCTACCATGCTATCAATTATGGAAGGAGCAAGCTCTCCATCGCTTATTTCCGTTGTGTTGACACATGGCACAGAGGAGACAATCTGCATAAATTTGGTAACAGCATCATCTGAAAGTCATCTGCTGTAGCAATATTTTTCTTTAGGAATCAAATAGTCAGGAATAGTGAAATCAAAGGTTACCACACAATGGTCTGACAGTACAGGGTTATGAGGAGACACTACCAGATTTTCTATTTCTATGCCATATGTCAGAACAAGGTCCAATGTGTAGTGGAGATAATAGGTAGAATTTTCTACTTTCTGGGAAAACCCCATCGAGTCTAATATTCTTCACTTCCGGCTTTCATTCTTCACTGCCGGCTTTCAGAGAGAGCAGACGCTTTTTCTCTCCTCTCCTCTTCTCCTCCCTGATACTATTCCCTGCTTGCGATGTCTGTGTTTTTCGCTCTTCTTCTGGCTGAATCTTAATCCAAATGGAAATTATGGATCTGGAAAAGCGGCTTATATGTGATTGTCACCACTTTAAAAGAAGAAGATCGGGTCAGGGGGAACCCAAGGGGAAGACTCATGGACATTGGAACTCATGTGTCTGTATGATTCGACTGGAGATGCAGAAGACATCTATTGGCTATGATCACAGGACTTCTATTTTTGGTTTGGAGTTTCCTGATGTTTCAGAAATTGAGGAAGGTGGAGAGCTGTTCAAAATGCGGACCCAGGCAAGCTCCTTCACCAATTCGACCAGTTGGGGAGTGCACGAGGCGGCATGGTGAACTGAATGGTAATTGATTCAGATGGTGGAATACATCTTGAAGTCGCTAGTGCTCTCCAGAGAATGTTTTTTAAGCCTGTATGGAAATTATGAAGCACAGAATCGCATGAGAGAGGAAAATTCTATTCTCTGAGTGCACTGTGCAGATTTGACCTTGTTTTTTTGGTGCCCTGTTTACATTCCTCCTCGATGAAGATAAGGCTGAAGAAGCGGCTAACCCAAACAATCGACAATTGCTGTTGTTTCAGCAGACCGAGCTCCAAGGACAGCGTTACCATGTGTCTGGACTATAGAACACATGACTGAATAATATCTATCCGTTGCCAGAGGGTGCCCTCTGCTGTTCACTAGCAATGACACACCTACACTGCACACTGCATACAACATCACATGACTGATACATGTACACTGACACAAATACACACATACTGTCTCTCTCAATTCTTTGTAATGTGTGATCTATTGTCTGCTAATTGTGCATAGAGGGTTTTTTTCTGTGTAATCATAATTTGGCTCATCTGAGCTTATATGAGCTTATACGAGCGTTATTCTGATAACTATGTTTTTTTTCTCTCTGCCTATTGTGTTTTCCCTGACCCTGACCCTTGCCCTCTTTACCCTCCTGTTCGACTGGCGCCTTCGGGCTGCCGCGGCTATGGGATGCGCTTATAGAGCGCGCCCAATGTCAAGTCAAATTTCAATTCTCCTGTATGTATTGCACGTATGGTAGTATTGACAATAAACCTTTTCATTCATTCATTCATTCATATTGAATTAAATGCCTTATTAAGACATCAACATGTATATTAAAATCCCCTACTATAATTACTCTAATAATAACTACTGATTTCAGCACTAAATCAGCTAAGAATTCGGCAAATTCGGATAAAAACTCTGAGTAGGCTGAGGGGGGATGGTAAACTATGGCAAAGAAAATTGGGTTTAAGCTAAAATTGCCAACATGCCCAATACTGAGGACCAGGCCCTCAAAGGAATTAAAACATGTTTTTTGCTTTACATTAACAAGTATTTTAGAATGGTAAATTGACGCTACTCCTCCTCCACAACCAGAACTTCTGGGATTTCGATAGTTTAGATAACCAGAGGGAGTTGATTCATTTAAACCAACATAATCATCTTGCCCTAACCAAGTCTCTGTAAGGGATATTAAATCAATCTGATGATCAATTAATATATCATGGACTAGCAGAAACTTGGGATTAAAGAAAGATGCACCAGTGCGGCGATCTATGTGTCTTTGGTGTCCGTGAAGGATATGGGGTCGCAGGATCAAAAAGACGAAGCTATTTAGTCAGTTTTACTTTATATGGGTAATCCCTGTGTCTATTATGCTGTGAGTGTTTCTGTCGTTTTGGTCATCTACTGTCATACTGCTGTTACACTATAATTTCCCAGTTTGGGATCAATAAAGTACATCTATCTATCTATCTATCTATTGTGATTATGTAACCTAGTTAGTTTGGTTTCTTACAGTTGTTTTTCCATGTCTAATTTTCTTTTCCTGTTATTCCACAAAGACAGCAAATGACAGGTTTGACAGGAGGCTGTAAGGATGCATTAGCTGGTTAGTTCTGTGTTGTCTTACACTTGTAGTTGGTCTTGGAGGGACTGGTCTATGACCGTCCTTTTCTTTCCAGGCCATGTAGCTCCAAGGTGTTCCCTTTTTCTGAGCTGCCACAAACATGTTCGCCAGCTTTGCAGCCTCGACAGCAGTAGTTGGAATATGCTCCTTTATTCAAAATTGCAATTCATGAGATAACATTCTCAAATATTGATCAAGGATTATCATTTCACCAATTCCCTGGACCACTTTATCTTCAGGGTGGATTCACTTTCGATACAGCTTGTGATGGCTGTTCCAACAGCTACACATCAGGAATAAACTGTGGTAACTTTTCATTTACTTTTCAGCACATTTTTATATAAAATAGACACACACATTTTTGTTCAACATTTTTAATTTGGTTGGTAGTTAGTTGGCATTTCATTCATTCATTCATCTTCTTCAGCTTAATCCTTTTCGGGTCGCGGGGGGGCTGGAGCCTATCCCAGCATCTTAGGGCGAGAGGCAGGGTACACCCTGGACAGATCACCAGTCCATCACAGGGTCAACACAGAGAGACAGACAACCATTCACTCTCACAGTCATACCTAAGGACAATTTAGAATCCCCAGTTTTGATGCCAATTAACCTAACTTGCATGTTTTTGGCATGTGGGAGGAAACCGGAGAAATCCCGGAGTAAACCCACGCAGACACGGGGAGAACATGCAGACTCCACAGAGATCACTGTTGGTCGGGGGCTGGGATCGAACCCAGGATCCCCCGGCCAAGGGTGAGTTGCTGTGCTGCCGCAGTGCTAACCACTCAGTTACCTATTTGGAGTGCACACATTTAGTTAATTTTATCTGTCAATTTTGCCACATGTATTTGAAGCACATTATTATCTTTTTCTTTGAGTTGCCAGCCCCTGGGTGGTTGCTGCAGAGTGGAGGCCTCCAGAGAGAAGAGTCACAGCTCCCGCAACTGCTTAATAAATAGTAGAGCTGAGATATTTGGACACTACCACATTGCTTGATTGTTAGGGATGAAGGCAACATTAAGTTTTTCAGTTTGCTTTAGTTTTGTTTTTTTTTAGGTCATTAATATTGCTTTATTGATTTTTTTTAGTTGATAATCAACTTAAATTGACCATATGCTAATGTTTATTGTAGTTTGTCTAGTTTTCTCTTAATTATGTTTAGTTTGTTTGCCTAGTGTGTCTCAGTGGTCTGATCAGCCTCTATACAGTGGTGTGGTGTGGTCCTCAGTCACCGAAGCCTGCGAGCCCCAGCCCCAGCCCACAACCAGACCATTCATTCCCAGTACTGTCTCTGATGGTGAAACCCAGTCAGTAGAATAGGTCACACCCCATTATGTTATTGCCGCTCACTGCCACTTGAAACATGAAGCCATGCACCTCTTCAGACTTGTAGCAAACAGTCAACTCCACAGTCCCGACATTGCACAGTCTGTTACCGCTGTAGCCGTACAATGGCGCTAGGTTACTCCTAATCCTGTGGTAGGGGAAAAACTTCTTCACCGTGGCCCAATTCAGCAATGACTGCACCGCTGCTGTGTTGAGCAATAATGGCACCTCATCACCATCTAACTCCACGTCTGTACAATGCGAATACCCGTTGCTGTTGGGACTCATCGAGTGGATGGTTGTTGCGGGCAGGCGGGGTGGTTTGTTCGGTGGACTCCCCGGCTCAGATAAACGGCACACCCTGGCATAATGATTCAAGCGTCCACGCTTGCTGCATCATTTTCCTCTTGCCAGGCATACTCTCGCTTTGTGGAGGTGCATTGAGGACCCACAACCCCTGCAAACGGGGTTTCTCGGGGCAGACCTTCAGCTAGTAGCATTAGCTTCATAGTCTCCATCCATGCCATCGTCGCTACAAGGGTCCATGACATTAGCTGAGATGGGCGGCTCTGCCAACTTCTGTGACTGGTGCCAGTTTAGCTCCAAAGCTAGCTTATCGGCTGGAGAGTTAGTTCGACAGCTCTAGCTAACATCAAGTTATTAGGCACCATTAATAGCCTAGCACGTAGCCCAGCGTTGTACGTGTGCTCAGCCAATTGGTCTTGCACCATCTCGTCTTCCAGCGGCCCAAAATGGCACTCACTAGTTAGCTGCCTAAGGTCAGCGACAAACTGATGAATTGGCTCACCGATACGTTGGCGCCTCTGGCGAAAGCGAATTCTCCGTACTGTCACGCTGTCTGGGGTGGTGAAATGGTTCGCTAGCAGTTCCACGATGTCATCGTACAAGTCTGTCACACCGAGCAGCCGCAGAATCCTATGGCCCTCAATACCCAGGTTGCAGACAAGGAGTGCACACACCCTCACCTTATCGAGCTTCCCGAGGTCCAGCACTGTGATGTACGTTTGAAAGGCCTCTAACCAGCAAGGCCATGGTACCGGGGGTTCTCCCAGGAGCTCAAGGAAGGGTCGGAGTGGTGTAACGCATGCCTCCATATGTTAATTCTCAGTCGCCAGATGTTATGTCCACAAACCTGGTGATGAATAAGGCCGACAGAGACATAGCACTGAACGTGGCTTTATTTAGAGTTAGCAACACAGTACACGGAATGCACGTAGCAGAGTCTTCTGGCACAAGAGGAGGTCCTCATGGAGGCTGCCCCTAATATAGGGCAGTGTTTTGATGCAACAGGAAGGCGGCATCATCACACCGCACTTCAATATAAAATCCCTATATAACACCCTGACCCGTAAAACAGTCTGCTGCTGTCTCTTGAGTAATTACTATAAAAGTTAAAGTGACACCACCAAAAATCGAGTTTTTTCTTGTTAATGTGTCTGTAGCATGTTTTTAATGACTTACAAGACAAATCAAGAGCAAAATCACTCTTATGTGTCATGTCTGTTTTTTTTAGTTTTGTTTTTTTTTTTTGCTGTGAAATTTCAGGTAAGCTCCTCCCCTTAAAAACAACAAGTTTAGACAGCCGTTTTTGGTGACATCACTGTTACATCTGTAATGAGGAGCTGACAACAGACGCGAGCTGAGCTCTACTTTATTAAATGCACAACTAAATTATATACAGATGGATGGTGCCGTATAGTGCCACAGCCAGTTCCTAACCCCTAACCCCTTGAAAAGCACAAAAGAACTTAAAACTGCTAGCTGGGCACCTGGGTAGATTACTAGTATGCACGCATGACCAAGTGGATTACTCTGCCACTTTGGTCGGTCACGTCCTAACTTAACATAAAAGTTCAAATTTCAAAAATCAGTCACAAAGTCCTCTAGGTGGCAGGGTCTTTGCCAAGCCCGGGCTGGACGGCGCTCGGGCTGCGCTGTAACTGCGGTCTCCGGTGGATGCTCTTTGGGAGTTGTAGGTCTTGTGTCGCTGAAGTCCCAGCCCAATCCTGTACTGTCCATGGCCATCTCCTGATGCGGGGCCGAAGTCGCTGTTGTGGGGAGTGTGGAATAAAGAGGCTGAATTGATTTTTAATTCAGGTTTATTCAAGCATTACCTCCCCAGCCTTCTCATCTCACAAGAGCGAAGAGACTGAGCTACATCCAAGCCTCACATTTATACCATTTCTCACAAAGGCTTTTCACTCAAAGTATTCACACAAAGGAAGAATCACGTATCCCCGTCAAAACCCTTTATTGACATTTCTTCCCCCTTCAGACCTTCAGTCCCCCATCTGTCTCCAGGGGGTCGGGAAGTCCTTTCATCGTACCCCCGTCCTCTTGTTGTTCCTCACAGGTGGTCCAGATCTATTGTCCCCTTCGGTCGTGAGGTCAAACCCCATATGTAATCTCAGCATCTCCTTTATGCTTAAACATATGTAGTCACAAATACACGGGCGCTATAACCCCCCCCCCCCCCCAAACGACGAAGAATGGACAAAGTATTAAAATTCAATGAACCTGCTACCATCAACAGTACATCAAACATCAAACACTCAGTCTGTGCGCCGCCTGGGCTTCAACCGTCTTCCGAATCTGCTGTAAGCTGGTCTCAGCTTCTCTGTGGCGCCCTTCTGCAAAGGCTCTGTTGACTGAGGAAGAGAGTGGTTATTTGATCGCTGCGGGGGCTCCAGGACGCCTCCCCTGGGGGTCTGCCGCGTCGAGATGCCCTCGCTACTCGTACAGACTCGTCATTCATCACAAAAGCAGGTTTCAGTCTGTCAGTACTAACTGTCTCTTTTCTGTTTCCCAAATCCAGCACAAAATGCTTATTACCTGTCTCCAGCACTCTATACGGCCTATCATATGGCGGTCTGAGGGTTGATTTTAGAGCCTCGTAACTGACAAAAATGAACTCAGCATTTTTTAAAGCTTTGGGAATGAAAACGCGCGGAAAAGCATGATGAACGGGGCCCAGGAGCATGTCCACTCCGGTGCCGACTAGCGGCCCAAGAGCCGGGAGGTGAACTGGCTCCGGGTGCTCTGGTAAAAACTCGCCTGGCAGCCTGAGAGGTTGTGCGAACACTAACTCCGCTGGGGAGGCATCTAAATCCTCCTTGGGCGCAGAACGCAACCCTAATAAAACCCATGGTAGTTTGTTTACCCAATCTGCATCCGTGAGTGACGCTCTGAGGGCTGCCTTCAAAGACCTATGAAAACACTCACATAAACCATTAGCCTGAGGGTGATAAGCGGTAGTGCGGTGAATTTTTGCTCCTAAGCCGCTGGCCATCGCTGACCAAAGCTCAGAAACAAATTGAGGCCCTCTATCGGACGTAATATCCGACGGAACCCCAAAACGCGCTACCCAGGCCGTTAAAAGAACGCGAGCCACCTCCGCAGCCGTGGTCAATGCCAGTGGGACCACTTCCGGCCAACGTGTGGTTCGGTCCACCATTGTCAAAAGATGTGTGAACCCCTGCGATGACGGTAGGGGGCCCATGAGGTCGACATGCACGTGATCGAATCTCCTGGCAGGAATGCGAAACGGTTCTAAAGGGGCTCTTGTGTGCTTGTGAATTTTATCCCGCTGACAGGACATGCAGGCCTTTGCCCACTCCTTCACGTGCTTGCGCAGGCTCGGCCAAACAAACTTTTCTGCTACCATTTTCATCAAAGCGCGCACTCCCAGGTGTGCCAAGGAGTGGACCAAGTCAAAAACGCGGCGGCGCCACGCAGCTGGGACCACCGGGTGTGGGCGCCCGGTCGACACATCGCAAATTAGGGGGGGTGTACCGGTTTGCAAGCATCTGCTCTCCAGCCTTAACCCTGTTGGTCCAGACTGGAGCGCGCGCACGTCCGCATCTGCACCCTGCTCCGCTGCCATGGCAGCGTAATCTATCCCCATGTGAACTGGGGCCGCGCGCGCTCCCGCGCTGCTACTTTGCTGCACGGCCGCGGTGGGGTAATCTGCCTCTGCGCGCGCCGGTGCCGTGACCGCGCGTGAGAGGCAGTCTGCTACTACGTTGAGTTTACCCGCTACGTGTCGAATGTCAGTGTTAAATTCCGAAATTGCGGCCAGCTGCCTCGGCTGCCGGCCCGACCATGGATCTGAAATTTTGGACATCGCGTACGTGAGCGGCTTGTGGTCCATGAAAGTGGTGAAACGCCGCCCTTCCAGCCAGAACTGGAAATGGCGGATAGCCAAATGAAGCGCCAACAGCTCCCTGTCAAACACGCTGTATTTCCGCTCGGCCTCGCTCAAGGATTTCCTGAAGAAAGCCAGCGGCTGCCAAACCCCAGCAACCTGCTGTTCTATCACTGCCCCTATGGCCACATCTGATGCGTCGGTCGTTAGCGCAATTCGTGCCGATGGGTCAGGATGAGCTAGGAGCACAGCATCAGCCAAAGCTTTTTTTACCTCCGTGAACGCACGCTCCCGCTCTGGGGACCACTCGATAGTATTGGATGGTTTTTGGTTTTTTAGCGCGGCATATAATGGCTGCATGAGCTGCGCTGCGTGGGGCAGGAAACAGTTATAAAAATTCACCATCCCTAAAAATTCCTGCAATGACTTGACCGTTTGTGGTCGGGGAAAATCCGCCACTGCGCGCACCTTATCCGGTAACGGAACTGCCCCTTCTGGGGAAACGCGGTGGCCCAAAAAATCGATCTGCGCGACGCCGAACTGGCACTTGGCTGGATTAATTATTAAGCCGTGCTCTCCCAACCTCCTAAAGACTGCAGTGAGGTGTTTTTCGTGTTCTTCCTCTGAAATACTGGCAATCAAAATGTCGTTGAGGTAAACAAACACAAACGGGAGATCGCTTAACACGGCGTCCATCATCCGTTGGAATGTTTGCGCCGCCCCTTTAAGACCAAACGGCATGCGTAGAAACTCAAAAAGTCCGAACAGGGTTATTACCGCTGTTTTAGGAATGTCCTCAGGTCGGACTGGGACCTGATGGTAGCCGCGAACCAGGTCTATTTTGGAAAAAATGCGCGCCCCCGCTATATGTACTGAAAAATCCTGGATGTGTGGGATGGGGTAGCGATCATGTGCTGTGGCGTTGTTTAGCCTGCGGTAATCGCCGCACGGTCTCCAGGAGCCGTCAGCTTTCGGGACCATATGCAGCGGCGAAGCCCATGGGCTTTTCGAAAGGCGAATGATGCCCAGCCTCTCTAGGCTGGCAAACTCCTCGCGCGCTATGGAGAGCTTGGCAGCATCCAAGCGCCGAGCCTTCGCGAAGACGGGGGGGGCCAGCTGTAGTGATAAAATGCTCCACCCCGTGTTTCGCGACCATTGCTGAGAAAGTGGGTACCGTGAGTGCTGGAAACTGGGTGAGGAGTGTGTGGAACTTACCACCTGTTGTGGCGACGTTGGTCTGTACTGGTGGCGGGGACACTCGAGCTGAACAGGGGAGAGAGTAGAAAGAGAGTGCATTTACCAGCCGCCTATTGGCCAGATCAACTAACAGACCATGTGAGCACAAAAAATCAGCACCTAACATGTTGAAACTCACCGCCGCTATAACAAAAGTCCATTCATACGTGCGGCCATGTAAGCGTAAAGACAAAGTCCTTTTCCCGTAGGTGTTGATGTTCGAGCCGTTTGCCGCCGTCGCTCCGCTACCACGGGGTCCAGCCAACCGGTCAGCATAGGTTGGGGTGATGAAACTCACTTGGGCTCAGGTGTCTATGAGGAACTCCCGCCCGGAGCTCGCATCTGTGATGCAGAGCAGCTTGCTGTTTTCGCCGAGAGCCGAAGCTGCTAACGACCCTCGGTCTTGCCGTTTCCTGAACTCCTGAAGCTGCATGGCGGCACACACCTGCGTGCCCTCTCGGCGAACCTCCGATGATAAAAGCAGAGATCCTCTCCTCCACTGCGTCGGGGCCGCGCCTCTGCCACTGAACCATCACCTCCACCGCGTCGAGGCCGCGCTGCTGCCGTTGTTGGTAGGGTTGGGTCTGCTGCCTCTGGCTCACCGCTGCCTTGGGTCGCCGCTGCTGTCGTCTGCTCGCCGCAGGCGTCCAGGAGCCCCTCTGCCTCCTGGGCCAGCTCCCGGAAATCCTTCTGGCTCTCACAGCGTATGCCGGACAGCATTCCTCTCATGTGCGTCGGGAGGTTAGTTAGGAAGATGTATTTGAAGAGGAAATCATTGTTGTCTGACCCCCTCAGCTGCAGCATGTCTTCCATTAGGGCGCCTGGCCTGTGTCCTCCTTGGTTGAGCAAAGCCAGGAGCCTCCTAGCCCTCTCTTCGGCTGAGGGCGTGAAAAACTTGGTGAGGGCAGCTTTCAACCTGCCGTATTTTTCGTGGGCGGGTGGCTGCTGTACCAAGCTCCGCATGCACCGGGCTGTGCGGTTGTCGAGCCTAGCGATGACATGGTGAAACTTAGTGTCATCCGCCGTTACCCCTGCGAGCGCGAACTGTGACTCCACTTGTAGGAATCACAACTGTGGGTTGCCCTGCCAGAATTCCGGCAGTTTAACGGCTATGGCGCTCGCTAGGGCAGACTCCAGCGAGTCCGGAACGCGGAGACCCTCTCCAGGCATTCTCCACGTCACTGGGTCACCAATGTGGGGAGCGTGGAATAAAGAGGCTGAATTGATTTTTAATTCAGGTTTATTCAAGCATTACCTCCCCAGCCTTCTCATCTCACAAGAGCGAAGAGACTGAGCTACATCCAAGCCTCGCATTTATACCATTTCTCACAAAGGCTTTTCACTCAAAGTATTCACACAAAGGAAGAATCACGTATCCCTGTCAAAACCCTTTATTGACATTTCTTCCCCCTTCAGACCTTCAGTCCCCCACCTGTCTCCAGAGGGTCGGGAAGTCCTTTCATCGTACCCCCGTCCTCTTGTTGTTCCTCACAGGTGGTCCAGATCTATTGTCCCCTTCGGTCGTGAGGTCAAACCCCATATGTAATCTCAGCATCTCCTTTATGCTTAAACATATGTAGTCACAAATACACGGGCGCTATAGCTGTCACCTTTCTGAGGTGACTGCCGTGCCACTGTGACCCATCAGCGAGACAAAAGGTGGCTGGCCCCAACTGAGCTGTAATCTGCATCAGCGTTGTCCAAAATGACTGCAGCTTGTGAGAGCGGTTGAGGAGCCAGATCCAGACCCAATCCAGTACTGCCAGCCCGGGTCACTTCACTTGGCGTTTCTTGTCAAACCTTTGCTTCATGCGTTGCTGTTGTTCAACCACCCTCCCTCTAGGTGAGTGCCTTTCTTTCGGGGTAGTGTCTGATGGAGGGTGGAGTCAATCCAGGGAAGGCACATTTCTCATTGTAGCATTAGTAGGGCCGGGGAGCTGCCCGTTGTGGCATGAGGCGTCGCTCTGTAATGTAGCAGGGTGCTCTGTAGTGCGGCCAAAACGGAAGCCCATCCACTTGGTGTGTCCTGAGACTGTTCTTGAGGGTCTGATTGAACCTCTCCACCTCCCATTCACTGAGGGTGGTAGAAGGCAGTCCTTATGTGCTTAATGCCTCTTCCCTCCACAAAGGCCACGAAGTCTGTTGAGGTGAACTGTGGTCCGTATTCTGTTGTGCTTGCATCTGGCACACCCCAGCAGGCGAAAAGGGAGATGAGGAAATTGGTGACTACGTCGGTGGTGACTGAGCCAGTAGGCAACACCTCGGGCCATTTTGAGTGGAGATCGTAGGCCACTAGCAGAAAGCGTTGGTGTGGGGCAGCGCTATGCAGTTTGCTGCATATGTCCAATTGGACTTGTTTCCACGGGGCTGATGGCCATGGTAATGGCTGCAGGGGCGGGGTTGGTGGCACATCAGTTTTTCTGCTGGCTAGGCAGGGCATACAGTCTTTCACCGTGATCTCCACGTCCTTGTCAATGTCTGGCCACCAGACTGAGCCCTGACAATGCTGTCTGACTCTGACAATGCCCAGGTGGCCCTCATGTACCATGGTCAGAATGCAGCCCTTTAGCACCTCTGGGATCACCGTACAGAGCTCCCTTGCCATGCAGACATTGTTCCAGCATGACAGGTTGTCTTTGACACTGTGAAAGGGTGCTAGTTCTTCCAATACACTGGATGGCCAGCCCTCGCGAATGAAGGTGCAGAGCTGGGTTAAAACTGAATCCTGCTCAGACACGGCTTGGAGCTCTTGCAAGGAGACGGTGGTCTGAAGTGGGCCATGCAGCATGTGAACTAATTCTGGCTCTAAGGGGTCCTGGTTGATGCTCAGTGTGGGGTTAGATGTGGCCCGGGACAATAGGCCCACCACTACGTTTTCTCTGCACGGTGTGAACTGGGTGATGAAGTTATACTGTATGCTTTTAGCCTTTGTGTCCACCTATAGATGCAAAGAGGTTTGTACCCCGACCCTAATGTTTCCAGCACCACCATGAACACCCTACGATCTGTCCAGAGTGTGAAAGGTCACCCATACAGGTACAGGTGCCAATGCTACACACCCAGATGCATGCTAGCACCCCCCTCTCTCCCACTGCATACTTCTGCTTGGCTGAAGTAAGTGACCTCAAAGCGAACGCCACTGGGTGCTTGGTTCCCCCTTGGAGCTGGGATAGCACGGCTCCCACTGCCATGTTGGACGCGTCACAGGTCACAAACGTGGGACTCTGTGGATCAAAATGGAAGAGCACTGGTGAGGAAGTGAACTGCGTTTTCAGTCGACAGATGGTGGCGGAGCACGCCGGGGCCCACTCCCAGGGTGCATCCTGCTTTAGGAGAATGCATAGTGGCTCTATCGTCTCTGAGTAGCATGAGATGAAGCACCCATAGAAGTTCACCATGCCCAGAAACGATGATAGCTGTGCAGGGCACAGTGATTTGGATAGGTGCAGTACCGCCTCGACGTTTGAATGAAGGGGGCTCAGGCCCTCGACAGACAGGCAGAACCCCACGGACTTGATGGTTGATGCTTCGAAAATAAACTGTTCCCCATTGAGTGTGAGGCCATGTTTTGTCAGTACCTTCATTACCTTAGTGAGGCGGGTGTCGTGGGAGGCCAATGTCGCACTGTGCACCATGGTGTCATCCAGGTACACCACCACCCCTGGGAGGCCAGCAAACAGTGTAGCCATGGTTTCCTGAAAACAGCTCGCGGCGGAACTGAGGCTGAAAGGCATGTAGGTGTACCTGAACACTCCCATGTGGGTGAGGAAGGCCGTTAGGTTGCGGCTGTCTGGATGAAAGGGAACCTGCAGGTAGCCTTGGCAGAGGTCTAGTTTGGAAAAAAACGTTTGAGCCATGGAACACCACCATAAGTTCCTCCGTCATTGGCAGGGAATATTTGTTGTGAATCAGCACCTTGCTCAACATTCTGAGATCAATGCATGGTCGTAGGCTGCCCAATTTCTTCTTTGCTACCACCAAGTTCGAGATGCAGGGAGATGCGTTGACTTGCTCAATGATACCAGCATCTGAAAGCATCTGCAGTTCTGCCGTTATGTCATCTTGCAGCGCAAAGGGTAGTCAGTGGAGAGGCTGAATTTTTGGGGACACCATTGGATCAATGAGCGGTCGGTGGTTGAAAATGGTGAGGCATCCCAGTCCCGCAAAGAGCACCGGCCAACGATGCTGCCAGGATGAGGAGACTTTTAAAAGGGTAGAGCCCATTGGGTCGGTGATGGAGAAACCCAGCTCACTGATCAGATCGATGCCCAGCAGGTCGGCCCCCTGGCGCATCACTTGCAAGGTGAACGACGGAATGGTTTTAGAGCTGCAGTGTACAGAAAAGGCGACCGTTCCTACCATGCCAATCCTGACGTGCCTGTAGCCAAATAAATCCTCCACATTAGCTATGATGGTCTTTCAAGTGAACAGTTTCCTGACTGTAGACTCGCTCAGAAGAGACCTCAAGGCCGCCGTATCAAGCAGCACCAGCATGCCGACACCGTCCAGCTCCACTATGCACCACTTGAATTGCCAGCTTTTGGCACCAACTGAGTGAATGGCATTTGGGCCTGGTGGGCGGGCTGTTGAATTTGTGAAGGTTTAGTGGCAAACTCTAGCAAAGTGGTTGAGCTTCTTGCAACAGTAGAATTTCAGCCCCCTGGCTGGGCAGGTGAGTGACTGAGTCTGGTGTTTAGATGAACCATAGTTACCGCAGGGCAGGCACTCACCCATGATGTCCTGTTTCCTACCCTTCTTCTTTTGGTTGTAGCAGGGAGATGTGGGGTTGGAGCGCTGGGTGGCTGTGATGATGGCCTGCACTCGTGGGGCCAGATGAGGGGCTTGTTGGCTAGGCAGTGTTAGCTGTGATGATAGTTGGATGGCCATTTCCATTTGGGACACCATCCTCACAGTCTTGTCTAATTTCAGGCCGTTCTTCACCAGCAGCAGCTGCTCTCACAGCCTTGAGTTCATAGTGTACTCTGCTAGCTTGTCACGTACAGTCTCTTCCTCTCTGTCGCCAAAGGCACACATGCTAACTAGGAAACAGAGCTCGGTGACATACTGGTGGATCGTCTCTTCCTCATGGTGGCGGCGCTGGCTAAGATTGACCTTCCACACCGTGCTACTACGTGTATCAGCAAAATACCTGTCCATCACAGTAACACAGTCCTCATATGTGTCCACAGGGCCGAGAGAACAGAACACACGCTGCCCCTCGCTACTGAAGCTGTGTATTAGCACATCCCTTAGCCTTTCATCGCTAGCATTGGTTAAGCCAACAGCGTCAATAAAAGTCTGGAATGACTTATGCCAGCGGGGCCAGGGAATCAGTGGCTCACCTGGTAGAGCGAGAAATGGTTCCAAAGGTTGTGATATAGTTTCTTTTACCCTTGTCGCCATTGTTATGTCTGTAATGAGCAGTGTTGGGAGTGATGCCACTACTTTTGCAGTAACTTGCTGTGTAACGAAATTACTGTTTAAAAGTTAGATATTTTAGCGCAAACAGACGATCATACAACTTGCAGTTGCTAGACAACCTCCTCATCAGCTGCCAACTGGGGATGAATGCACAGTTTTGGTGGCTATGGATGGGACTGCCATCCCCAGCACCACCAGCGGCCTCAAGCCCCTGGAGGTTGTCATGCCAAAGGCAAAGACAAGCAAATAAATAAGCAAATATATATAAACTGACCCTACTGTAACTGACGCAGCCGTCACAGTGTCCTCTGCGGATCCGGTGGCGACTTCTCATATTGAGCCCTGATTGCCTGCTGTCCGAGCGGTAAGTAGCCCCTAACAGCTCCTACCTCTGTGGTTAAACATGAGTATTTTTTGAGCAAGACGCTCACATTTAATGTCCTCATTAAATGCATTTAAAGTTTTCTTATGCACAGAGAAAAAGCGACTGTGATTTGGTGCAGTAAGCAGTGAACTTTCATTTATCTGTGCTTTCTGTTTTATTTTATCTTATTAATTTACATGCTGTTGTGATATGCAACTATTTCATGGAAGTAAATCCTCTAAATATGCATTTTTAATGGGCTGATCCAGGGGTGTCCAACATATGGCTTGTGGGCCAAAAACAGCCCATGAGGGGGTCCAACATTTTCTTTGTGAATTCACAGCTTTATTTCTAGTAAATTTCTGACTTTCTACTGATTACATTAGTTTGTGTAAATCTGAGACATTTTTTTCTCTGTAAGATGAAACTTTTTTTTCTCATCAGTTTTCTTTTTCTTCTTTTTTCTAATGAGAACAAGGGGCCCTTGATCTTGCTGTGTGTGCAAGATGATTTAAGTACGCATTTAAAAGTAACTTGAAAGTTACTTTCCCAAGTAACTAGTTACTTTAATCATGCAGTAACTCAAAGGTAACTCAGTTACTTTTGAAAAGAAGTAACTAGTAACTATAACTAGTTACTATTTTTTAGTAACTTGCCCAACACTGGTTATGAGAAGCTGAAAACAGACGTGAGCTGATCTCTACTTTATTAAATGCATAACTAAACTATATACAGATGGATGGCACTGCATAGCGCCACAGCCAGTTTGCCATGTGATGACATCACCTGCATGCGCGTCACCACGCCCAAACACCACAGTCACTATCACAGATCTATAGTATTGAGCCAATCAGGTCTAAGAACTGTCTCTAGCCTGAGTGAAGTTAGCTTCCAAGAGAAGTTAACATTTTTTGGACAGCTGCTTTGAAAACTTGGCCCAAATTAAGCTGGATTATACCATTAAAGTGCTTTTAAAGCTACAGTCACAAAGATTCTTATGAACTATGGGTTTGTAAGAATCTCCCAGTTCCTACGAATTCTGGAGTTTGCAAATATTCATAAAAGGGACCATAAATTCTTACGGCCACCGTTCAATGTGCAAGAACAAGGCATTCTTGAGAAATGAGGTCCTTTTCTGTCGTACGATTGGCTCTAGAGTTCTTATGCTCTTCATAAGGGTGCCTTGGGATCTTCCTACGGCATACTGACTGCCATCTTATAAAAATTGTTGTGCAACTCACGGCAGTGAAGTTGATGACAGGAAGATTTTACAGCTTTCGGCACATTTTGTCAGCACAAATGTCGCATGAATGACATACTGCCGCCTTATGAGTGCCTCGCTACTGCCTTAGGTGGGCTGTACGAATCTCTGTAGGAATGGGGATTCCTGCGACCACTGTAAGGGGCCCTTAAAAACAGCTTAAAGGGCCCTCAAAAACAACTTAAGGTGTTCTTGAGGCATACTTATAGTCAACATCTTGCGTAGTTCTTATGTTGTTCCTATGGTATTCATTCGACTGCCCTACGATGAGGGGTTTTCTTGGGGCGTTCGTAGAAATCGTGGACAAGACCATCGACCTGGCCATGAACTCACAAACGGTTTACGACTGCTGGATTCTCATATGGCCATCTTAAGAAGGCCGGACAAAATGGTCCAAAAATTGTTTGTATAGTGTTTGCTGCTGTTTGTAAGGGTATTTGTGAACATAGCTTAAGGACTGATGCAGTTTCCGTCATTCCTGTTCTACCGTGCAGATAACTGGGCATGTCTTTCAACTGGTAAGTCTTTTTATCTCCGGATTTATTCTGTTTAATGTAGCGTTAGCCACCATTAGCTGTGTCAGATGTGGGTAGGTCTATTCATAGATCCTGGCATTTGAAGGAGGAGGAAAAATGAAAAGATTTTGACATGAAAAATGCAAGACAATGAAATGTTTTTGTAGAAAAAAGAGATAAAATAAAAAAGATACCATATTAGACAATGTAGACTTGTTTTTGTATCTTACATCCACTGGAGTGCATCTTTAAGATGAAGAAATATTAAGAACATTAAGAACAGCAAAATATTAAGAACAATGAAAAAGATAGCCACTACACAACTATTTAGCTGTCACTCTCTACTTGAATCAAATGAAAAAAGGTTCATGCTAAAATGTTAAAATATAATTTTAGAACTTGTAAAAAGAGGTAAAGAAAAAAAACTGTAGATGTTGCAGAAAAACAAGTGAATATTAAATAGTGCCAGTAAAAGGCAAAGAAAATGTCAGAAAAATAAAAACAGCAGGATTGTAGAGAATGTGTTGGAGGGTTTTTGTCACAAGCTCTTTCTTCCAAGACAGCTTAGTGGCAGATTTACTAAGTAAGGCTAATTGGGCAAAAAAGGGCTATTGCAATATAAAAAAAAGTCTAACTTCTATGTCACACACAAAATATGACTAGGCTTTTTTTTAATCAAAATGGTGTGTGCCATGAACTTCTCCATGCGCTTCTCCGCAGCACATGGCGAGGGGTAAAATAATGAGGATTTATGTGCTGGGTTCACCACACACATTTATTAGTGTAAAGTCACACCATACAAAAAGGGTGAAGATATACGAGAATGCAAAGTAACTTACAGTGGGCGTCCAAGGGCCAGCATCGCCCAGCGAACACGTGAGAAGAGACGTGTAGCCACGCTGGCGTGCCACAGCCGGTATCACTGTGCGGGCGCAAGAGAACCACGGTGATGTGGAGTGGCTACACATCATGGCATACAGTTATAAAAGGTCGTCTCAGAACAACGCAGCAGACAACACGTACCGTCAGTAGTCAGTCAAAGATCCAGCAGTGCATGACTGGCAAAAGGCGCTTAAGTACATGCACTGCTGGTGATGATTGTCACGGGTGGCCCTCGCGAGCCATCATAAGACGCCACAGGTCACCGGTGAGTTTGCAATGATGTTTATTAAGGGACACGAACAAAGGATAATACACAAAGTGACAGAAAGGAATGAGCCACGGTGGGTTAAAACACACAACACTGGATGTAGAAGCCGCAAGGCTGAACAAGCTCACTTACGGTTCCAGGTTAGGACGAAGGATGATCATAGACGTGGGATAATAAGGAATATTGGCGTCTGAGACAAGGGACGCTCGCTCGACATCTGATAAGGGATGTTTGACGGAGATTGCTGCAACAAGCTGCATTCAGCGTCCGCTTTTTATGCCAGACGATAATGAGCCCTGAATGCAGCACAGCTGTTCGGCTTTGACAGCAGAAAGCTCCCCCGAGCGCTGTCATAATAAGAGCCCGGGGAGCCAGAGGGGAAACACTGCTGTCAAAGCCTGAAGGGGATAATGTATGACCTGAGCGCGGACGAGATCAGCACGCGGATCATAACAATGATGTGATTAGGAGCACCTGGGCGAGGACCAGGAAAGATGATCAACAGGGCTGGGAACAGCTGATGGTCATGAGAGAAAGAGGGGGCATGGTCGGACCGGCAGACTGTCAGCCAGTGAATGCTAGAGAGAGCCAAAAGGACTGCCTCACAGCTGCCGGCCTGAGAGCAGTGGCAAGGAGGAAAGAAGCACACTGAAATACATAATAAGTACATAAACAGTGGCACTAAAACCAACAGGAAGGTCAGGACCGAGCCGGGGGAAACCAAGACAGCTCGGCTCCTGACAGTATCCCCCTCTCAAGCGGTGGATTCCCAGACACCCAAGGTAACATCCTGAGGATCCCCCCAACAGGAACAACAACAAAAAATACCCCAGGGTGGGAGGTAGGGGGAACAGGAAGGAGGGAACACAATACCCCGCCCAGAGCCCATAATACCCCCCCACCCAAGTCCAAAGGCATGGAGGCTCGGGAGGGTGCCCAGAGTCCTGGGCCCAGCAGGCAGTCTGGCGAACAGTGTCCGGTGGCCTGCCGGAAAACATGGGCCATCTGGCCCAGAGACTCAGTTCCTCCGGTGGTCGGCCATCATTGTAGAGCCACCAGGACCAAGGGGGTGTAGCAGGAGGCAGCCTACCCACCAGGAGGCTGTCTGGTGGGTGACCGGACCATAGGGAGGGAACCCGCACGGCATCAGACTGGGAGGAAAAGGGGACCACAACGGCGTCAGGCTGAGGAGTAACGGCCCCGATGTCCTCAGGCTGACCGGCAGTGCCCTCGATGGTCCCAGTCAGGAAAAAAGCTGCACCCATGATGGACCCCGATTGGGCCAACGCTGCACCAACGGCGACTCCCAGCTGGAGCTCAGCAACACCTGCGGCGGCTCCCAGCTGGAGCTCTGCAGCACCTGCAGCGGTCCCCGGCTGGAGCTCAGCAACACCTGCGGTAGCTCCCGGCTGGAGCTCTGCAGCACCCACGGCGGTCCCCAGCTGGAGCTCTGCAGCACTCACGGCGGCTCCCAGCTGGAGCTCTGCAGCACCCACGGTGGCTCCTTGCTGGAGCTCTGCAGCACCTGCAGCGGCTCCTGGCTGGAGCTCTGCAGCACCCGCAGTGGGCCCCAACCAAGCCAATGCTGCACCTTCAATGGACCCCGACTGGGCCAATGCTGAACCCTTGGTGAACCCCGTGCTGGAGCGTGACGTCCATGATGGGTCCGAGCAGTGGTGCAGCACCCACGTTGGGCTGATCCTGGAGCGCAGCCCCCATGAGGGTCCAAAGCCAGTGTACCACACCCATGGAGACTCACTGTGGAGGAACCCATACGACGGCCTCAGGCAGCAGGGGAGATGGACCCATGACGTAGTCAGGTGGCGAGAACGGTTCCGTGGAGACCCTTGGTGGCAATGGTTCCTCTCCGGCAACCCTAGAAGAACACTCAGGAGCGCGAGAAGAAACGAGGTTATTAGGGTTGCCGGCAGCAGTGGAGCCCAGTGAGGGAAGTTCAGATGAAACTGCGTATCTCCTCACTTAGAGCCAGACAAGATCTCTCGAAAACAGACATTAGAAAAACAAGAGAGAAAACTTGCCTGAGCTCGAGCTCCACCGCCGTCCAGGGCTCCATCGATTCTGGCAATGATGACTCGGGCCCGGCCCCAAGAGGTCCAACTCAGGCTCCCAATCCGCTGCGGCCATCTCCGCAGCTGGCAGGGTAGTGATAACAGTCTCTTCACACTTCTGCAGCTGCTCCAACGCTGGGGACTCCCCCGGCGTGGCTGCAGGAAAACACCTCCGTGCGGACCCCTGGGCAGGATCATCCAGGGCCTCAAACTCCTCCACCGTCTGCCGGCTCGTGTACACAGAGAGAGTAGGGGATGAGTTTAAAGCTGCAGCTGGAGGAGAGGACCCAGCGGACTGCTGAAACTGGGCCTCTCCCTTGGGAGACAGTCAGGGGTTTTTATGGGTTAATTGAGTCAAACAAAAACACACTTGCCTGTCATCCCGGCATTTGATGTTCTTGGCTGCAGCAGGCAGATGATAAGATAAGATAAGATAAGCCTTTATTAGTCCCACAATGGGGAAATTCCAGGATTGCAACAGCACAGGGATAGCAACACTCAGAGCAACAATCAGAAGGCAAGAGAAAAACAAGAGCAGCGAGTATACATATGTACATATAAATATAAATATATATATATATATATAGACACACAGTGCGGAGCATTGTAGCTAGATGGAATAGATATATAAATATATAAACACAGTGCGGAGCATTGTAGCTAGATGGAATAAATATATGAATATATAAACAGTGCGGAGCATTGTAGCTAGATGGAATAAATATGTAAATATATAAACACACACAGTGCGGAGCATTGTTGCTAGATGGAATAAATATATAAATATATAAACACAGTGCGGAGCACTGTAGCTAGATGGAATGAAACAGCACAACCGTCTACTTACTTATCCTACATGCTATGATTATGTACCCATACATATTCTCACCCTCCACAGCGACCGGTATTTATGATGATCATCCATTTCCATGTCTACGGAGATTTTGGCCCCTTCCAACAGTGACGGAAAAGCCCATTCCGACACCGATGACTCCCTCAGCGTGATTGCGGGGGACCAGCTCCGCACTGGCTCTGGAGTGGCATCCTCCAGGGCCCACAGCTCCTCCATTGTCCGGTGGCCCAGCTCGCTCTCAGGAATTGATGGGGGAGACACAGAGTAGACAAGAAAGTGGTTTACCTTTGCAGCTGGAGGGGAGGACCCAGCGGACTGCTGAAGCTGGGCCTCTCTTCCGGGAGACAGACAATGTTTATCATTATTATGTTGAATAGAATGAAAACACATTTGCCTGTCTTCCTGGTGCTTGATGTTCACAGCTGCGGAGAGCCGATGGTCATCCTTATTAGCATCTGCACCGGCTCTGGCTCCCCCTCTGCATGATAGAAGAGCCAGCTCGGGAGATGCGGAAGTGGGTGTAACCAGGAGAACCATGGCCCTCTTGGCGGCTGGAAGGACGTCAACAGCCGAAGGAGGGGAAGGCTTCTCCCAGCATTTCCTCACCGGATGACGCCGTTGTTGTGGAGCCTGAAATGCATGAGCTGGAGCTGAATAAACAAATAATAACCCTGAATAAAGTCCGCTGCCCATTCTTCCTCCAGCATAGGAACGCCAGCCGCTGGTCCTCCTCTGCAGTGCCGAGGTTGGCGTGCCAGGGACATAGTGTGCTCCAAAAACCAGGTGAGTGAAAAAGGAAAAAAGGGATGTGAGGGTGTAACCCACTAAATCCTCTTTTTGGCTGGGTCTTTCTGTCATGAACCTCTCGGTGTGCTTCTCTGCAGCGCACGGCAAGGGGTAAAATAATGAGGATTTACGTGCTGGGTTCACCACACACATTTATTAACGTAAAGTTACACCATACAAAAAAGGGTGAAGACATGCAAGAATGCAAAGTAACTTACAGTGGGCGTCCGAGGGCCGGCATCTGCCTCACAGCTGCTGGCCCGAGAGCAGTGGCAAGGAGGAAAGAAGCACACTGAAATACATAATAAGTACATAAACAGCGGCACTAAAACCCACAGGAAGGTCAGGACCAAGCTGGGGGAAACCAAGCCGGCTCAGCTCCTGGCAGTATGACTTATGGAAAAATAGTTATGTCCACAAATTTCAGCTTCAAATTTTTAGCAAATTCTGATAGTTTTTATTCATATCCATCCATCAATCCATCCATCCATTTTCTACCTCTTTTCCAGAGGTCCGGGTCGCGAAGGCAGCAGCCCAAGCCCAGACTTCTGTCTCCCCGGCCACCTGCTCCTGCTCTTCAGAGAGGATACCAAGATGTTGCCAGACCAGCTGGGAGACATAGTCTCTCCAGTGTGTCCTGGGTCCGCCCCGGGGTCTCCTCCCAATGGGACGTGCCCAGAACACCTCAAGTGGGAGGCGTCGAGGAGGCATCCTGAACAGATGCCCAAACCACCTCAACTGGCTCTTTTCGATGTGGAGGAGCAGCGGTTCTACTCTGAGCCTCTCCCGGATGACTGAGCTCCTCACCCTATCTCTAAGGGTGAGTCCAGCAATCCTACAGAGAAAGCTCATTTCAGCCACTTGTATCCACAATCTCATTCTTTTGGTCATTACCCAAAGCTTGTGACCATAGGTGAGGGTAGGAACATAGATTGACCGGTAAATTGACAGCTTTGCCTTAGAGTTCAGCTCCCGCTTCACCACAACAGACCGGTGCAACGTCTGCATCACTGTAGATGCTGCTCCGATCTATCTGTCAATCTCTAGCTCCATTCTCCCCTCACTCATGAATAAAACCCCGAGATACTTAAACTCCTCCACTTTGGGCAGGAGCTTGTCCCCAAACCAGAGAGGACAATCCACCCTTTTCCAGCTGAGGACCATGGACTCAGACTTGGGCATGCTGATTCTCATCCCAGCTACTTCACACTCAGCAGCAAACTGTCCCAGCAAGACCTAGGTAAAGAGTTGGTCCGACATGCCACGGCCAGGAGGAAAACCACATTGCTCCTCCTGGATCCGAGGTTTGACCAGCGGTCAGACTCTCCTCTCCAGTACTCTTCCATAGATCTTCCCAGGAAGGATGAGAAATGGGATCCCCTAAAGTTGGAACACACCCTCCGGCCCCCCTTCTTGAAAAGAGGAACCACCACCCTGGTTTGCCATGTCAAAGGTACTGTCCCCAATCTCCACGCAATGTTGCAGAGGCGTGTCAACCATGACAGCCCCACAACATCCAGGGCCTTGAGGTACTCAGGGTGAATCTCATCCACCCCCGGGGCCAGGCCACCAAAAGAGTTTTCTAACCACTTCGGCGACCTCAGCCCCTGTGATGGGTGAGTCGTCTCCCTCATCTTTGGTGGTTATTTATATGCTAAATAGAAATTGCAAAGATGCAGTCAGTTAAATGTAGCCCAGATCTGGTCTTTAGGCTGTTCAGAGTTCATTAAGTACTCAGCAGCACTCACAGAGATGCACAATCGCTTTAAACAGGATGAATTCAAAGTAGCATTTGCATCACTTTCTATTTTGCAAAAGTTAAGCTGTGCATGTTAGCTTGGTTCTCTGCCCCAACATGCATGAGAGGTGTGGGAGCTCATTTTGCTCTCTCTGGGTTCAGGCTTGTATCATTGTGTTTCTTTTGTTTGGGGCTGTTTTGTTTTGCTGGTGATTCGTCAGTGAAACCCAGTTTCCAACTTTTCAGAAAAGCTTGGAATGAGTTTTAGAGGGAATTGTGCATGGGGGGAGACTGGGGGGTAGAGTGAGCATGCATATGCACAATACACATAAACAGTTATCTTTTTTCAGTGCATACACTTTTTTTTTTTGAACTTCAGAATAAGTTTTAGAACATGTTTAATCTGCTTTATGATACTGTAGCATCATCTCACTTTGGCTCAGCAACAATTATTCTTCTGCTTAAAGACATTTTTGTTTCATCCAGGAATAACGCAAATAAATGGATTTTCTTCCCCCAGGCCACAGCTGAAATCCCCTTTGTTTTGTTAAAACCAGCCTAAGGAATTTCCCCCAATGTCCGGCTTCACTTTTATTGCCCCCATAAAACATGCAACAGATCCACGACTCAGCTAATTTCCTTAAACTGTGGACATGCTGGATTTAACTAGTGAACTTTAAAGTACATTATTACAAACTCAATTCTAAACCTTCATTCTTTTCAGAACTATGAAAATGCAGATGGACTCTGATGTTTTTGATGTGGAAAATATGTGTGAAATGCATTAATCTGTGATTTTATATATATGCATGTTAATGTTTTAAATGAATGTTTATTCCTGCATGTTGATTTAGAAGCACTGCTTATAAGATACACTAAGGTTAGTTTAGTTATACATAAGTGTGTAACAGTACATTCCAATGTATTTAAAACTGTGTATTCCTGTGGACTGATATCACGTGTCACCAGTCTTCATAGAACCCCAGCTTCTTCATCCTATTGGTCTCTCACAGACAAGGCCTGTTATTGGACTAAAGGTTCATCGAGCCCGCCCACGAAGGACTCTCATTGGCTGAGATCCCGGAAGCCCGCGGAACATAAATAGCAGAGAGATCCCTGCTTCACCCTCTTTTTCGTCAGCCGTCTTTTGCTTCACTTTTTCCCCGGATTTCTTTCCGGCTGCTCGCTTTTCGCTGATCTTCTCCATTGTCTACACACAGCAAGGAAGAACAAAGGACCGTCTGACCACGTGTTGCTTTTCTGAGCACAGAGCAGATAACTCGTAATTTGTTTATGCCACTTTGTATTTTCTTTTTCTCTTAAATACTTAGGAATTCCTATTTCTTTGAGCTCAATTCTTAATCGGAGTTAAACTCCAATTTTTATTCATCACTTTTTCTTTGTTAAACTTTCTGTAAAACCCCCGTTTGTTTAATTTCTTTATTTTATAATATTTTTCTTGACCAAGCACCCACCAGAAGCTACAATTTTTAGCTAAAGTCCGAAGCCTTTTTAATTTGAGATCGGATTGGATATCTTTTAATTATTATCGAAGACCTCTTGAAGAAAAACGCAGCTCCCACATCACGTGCAGCTGAGGAATCAAGGCTGTTCATCACACGCTGAAGAAAAGTCGTCATCTAACCCAATTTCAACTCTGGGCCATACAGCCAAAATCCAGCCTCTTCGACTGCTTGAATTTAAAGGTCGAACTGTGGATGCTGAAATATCTGCGGGCAGATATTTCCCCTAACATCCACGAAATCTTGGGCTGAGGACGACGCCAGAACCATCATCACCGAGGATCACGTGAGCTGCAAAACTTTACTTCCACTGCTGAATTAACGTCTGAGGTTCGGTAATAATTTGTATATCTAATCAGATGCAAATTAAGAAGCCCTTAAAATAACTCTTCTTTTCATTAAAATTCCGTTTTTATTTTCTTAAGATTAATTTAGGACTTTTTCATAATTAGTAAACTTTCTCCATAAATTTGCGTTTTTTTTTTATAATCTGTTAACTCAAACTGATAGAAATTCATTTCTCAGTTTAACCCTGGTTCCGAAAATATTGACATTGTTAATCTATCATTTACAAGATTGATTTTATAATTAATGAAATTACTACAATGTCTGTTAATCATTTCATTTAATAAACATTTAAAAATGAGAGAAGTTGTTGGGAATTTATTTCATTCTGAGTCTGTTTCAAGCCCAGGTATCGAATTCACGGAAAATTTTTGAGACTGATTATTGATTAATTTATTGAGTGATCAAACAGGTATAAAGTGAAATTAAAGATCAAATTGCTTCTTAAAGATAGAAGCTGGTGCCCCTTACGAGTGTTATCAACTTTTCTGATGTATATGAAATGAGATTTGAGCTCAGATTCCAATACATCAATATAAATTAAATAATTCATACCTGATCATATTTATTATTTATTAAATATTTCTATATTTCCGTTACAATACTTTGTGGAATTGTGGAAAAATTTCAAGAAAGTCATCATGATATTGGCAGTAATTTCTTCATTTTGGAGTGAGAAGTTAGGTTTGTGGTGTGAGAGAGAGGGAAAAAGAGTGAGACTCACTCCAAAAGAGCGAGAGATGGCAGTACTAGAAACCACAGCTGTTGGCTGCTAATCCAGTGAGCCGGGGACACAAAAGACATGGACTGTAATTTTTTACAGTTTATATGGACAATATACAGCTACAGAACCACCAGAAGACCCAAACAAAGAAGTGCTGGGAACCACTAATCACTGGAACAAAAGGTAATGATCAGCCCTCCTGCACAGCTGTCTCCTGCAGGGGTCAGAAGATCTACAGGGGAAATGTTTTGACCCACAAGGTATTAATGGTGGCTGTGCAGCGGCATGAAAAAATAAGCAGCAATGCTGTGGTTTTAAGCAGGTTTATTGAATCATACCGCCGTCACGAGCTCCGCTCCCGGCGCCGTGCATGCGCGCCAGGAGCGAGCTCAGCGGCTCTCAGAGAAGGAGGACATAAAGTCTGTGTCCAGCAGCAGCAGTTGAGGAAGTGGAATTGAGAGAGCGAGTTACAGAACCTGTGCAGTATTTATACCCAACTCAGACAATACATCAAAGCAGATTCACAGCAGTTGGTACGATCAAAGGGACTGCAGAACAGGCATGAGACATTTGCATTTAAGAGACCTACATAACAATAGGCAGATTTGCTAGCCTCTGCTCCAGGTGCAGGACAAAGAGGTTACAAGGCACATCTACATATTGATCTCAGCCTCTAGGTCACAGTAAGGACAGGACGCATGAACACTATACATAAGATAAGATAAGATAAGCCTTTATTAGTCCCACAACGGGGAAATTCCAGGATTGCAACAGCACAGGGATAGCAACACTCAGAGCAACAATCAGAAGGCAAGAAAAAAAACAAGCAAGCAAGAGCAGCTAATATACATATGTACATATTACTATAAAATATATATATACACACACACACACACAGACACACAGTGCAGAGCATTGTAGCTGGATGGAATAAATATATGAATATATGAACACACAGTGCAGAGCATTGTAGCTAGATGGAATAAATATGTAAATATATAAACACCCACAGTACGGAGCATTGCAGCTAGGTGGAATAAATATGCAAGTATATAAACACACACAGTGCGGAGCAACGTAGCTAGATGGAATAATATGTAGATATATAAAAACACAGTGCGGAGCATTGTAGCTAGATGGAATAAATATATAGATATATAAATATAAACACACCCAGTGCTGAGCATTGTAGCTAGATGGAATAAATATATAGATATATAAATATAAACACACCCAGTGCAGAGCATTGTAGCTAGATGGAATAAATATGTAAATATATAAACACACACAGTGCAGAGCATTGTTGCTAGGTGGGATGAAACAGCATAACCGTCTATTTAGTTATCCTACATGGTATGATTATGTGCCCATACATATTCTCACCCTCCATAGCGACCGGTATGTTCCTAGTTGTATGCCGGAGGGGACCATTGTGTAAGTCTATTGCATCTTTTGCATTCAAAAAACTATTAGTTTGTTACGTCTTTTTGCTATCTCTGCGAGCAGCCCTGCTTAGGTTGTACAGTCTGACAGCCGTTGGTAGGAAGGACCTACGAAACCTCTCGGTTGTGCACCTGGGATGATGTAGTCTGCTGCTAAATGAGCTCCTCAGTGCATCCAGTATGTCCTGCATAGGGTGGAACTCGGACTCCAGCAGAGATGACAGTTTAGCCACCGTCCTTCTCTCTCCTATCTCCTCCATCGGATCAAGGCGTTGCCCCAGGACAGAGCTAGCTTTCTTAATCAGTTTGTTCAGTCTCTTCCTATCGGCTGCAGTAATGCCACTGCCCCAGCAGACCACTCCAAAAGTGATGGCTGATGCCACCACCGTGTCATAGAATGACTTCAGCAGCGCCCCTTGTACACCAAAAGACCTGAGTCTCCTCAGCAGGAACAGCCTGCGCTGTCCCTTCTTGTAGAGTGCGTCAGTATTGTGTGACCAGTCTAGTTTATTGTTCAGATGAATACCCAGGTACTTGTAGGATGTCACCATCTCGATGTCTGTTCCCTGTATATTTACTGGTGCTGTGAGGGGCTGCCCATGCCTGCGGCAGTCCACCACCAGCTCCTTAGTTTTCCTCGCGTTGATCTGGAGGCAGTTCCGATGGCACCAGTCCACAAAGTCCTGGATAAGCCCTCTGTACTCAGCTTCATCTCCGCTGGAGATGAGACCAACGATCGCAGAGTCATCAGAGAACTTCTGTAGATGGCAATGTGTTGTGTTGTGTGAGAAGTCCGCAGTATAAAGAGTGAACAGGAAGGGAGCCAGCACCGTTCCCTGGGGGGCCCCCGTGCTACTGATGATCGTGTCGGAAACACAGTCCCGGGTTCTCACAAACTGAGGCCGGTTCGTGAGGTAGTCCAGGATCCATGATGACAGGTGCTGGTCCACCCCTGCGCGCAGCAGCTTGTCCTTCAGGATCATCGGTTGGATGGTGTTGAAAGCACTGGAGAAGTCAAAGAACATGATCCTCACCATATTCCCGGGCTTCTCCAGGTGGGACAGAGAACGGTGAAGGAGGAAGATCACCGCATCCTCCACCCCAATGCCATGCTGGTAGGCGAACTGGAGTGGATCCATCGCTGGTTCCACCAGGGGGCGGAGATGAGCAAGGAGCAGTCTCTCCAGGGTCTTCATCAAGTGGGACGTCAAGGCCACCGGTCTGAAGCTGTTCAGGTCTTTGGGGTGGGAAGTTTTTGGTACAGGTACCACACAAGATGTTTTCCACAGCTGTGGTACCCTCCCCAGTTTCAGGCTCATGTTGAAGATATACATCACAATCCCACACAGCTGGTCTGCACAGGACTTGAGGAGCTTTGCGCTGATGCCGTCCGGTCCCGACGCCTTCCTCGCCTTGATCTTCCTCAGCTCCGTCCTCACCTGGGTCTTGGTCAGGGTCAGGATGGGGGGCTGTGTGTTGGGAGTGGGGGGGGGGGGGTGTCGGTGGAGTGGGGAGTGGGTAGCAGGACTTGATTTCTTAGAGGCAGCAGTGGTTGTTGTGCAGACAGGGGGGAGGGCGGTTGGTCAAATCTATTGAAAAACAGATTCAGGTTGTTCGCCCACTCCCTGCCCCCCGTGGCCTGGGGGGAGGTATTCTGGAGCCCCAAGATGGTTTTGAGGTTTCTCCAGACCCCGCTGATGTCGCTCTGTTGCAGCTTGTCCTCCATCTTCTTCCTGAAGCTGTCCTTGCCTTCTCTGATCTTTCTCCTCAGCTCCCTCTGTACGGACTTCAGCATCTCCCTGTTCCCCGACCTGAAGATCCTCTTCTTCTCTCTCAGAAGTGTTTTTATCTCAGGGTTGATCCAGGGTTTGTTGTTTGAGTGACGCCGTATGGTCTTGGTGGGAACGGATTTGTCCACACAGAAGCTGAGGTAGCCCGTGAAGGTGTGAATGAGGCCATCGATGTCCTCACCATGTGGATCGCAGAGCTGCTTCCAGGCAGTGGCTTCAAAACAGTCCTTTAGAGTGTCCATTGTCTCCTCAGACCATAACTCCACAGTGTGCATGGCCAGAGGTTGTCTGTGCACTAGGGGTTTGTACACCGGTCGGAGATGAACCAAGTTGTGATCCGATCTCCCAAGTGGGGGGAGTTGTGATGAGGTGTACGCCTCCTTAGTGTTTGCGTAGAACAAATCCAGTGTTTTATTGTCTCTAGTGTGGCATGTGACATACTGGGTGAAAGTGGGCAGAATGGGAGACAGTGAAACGTGGTTGAAATCGCCTGAGATGAGGAGAAGAGCATCTGGGTGTTCTGTCTGCAGCCTGCTGGTTACTGAATGGATGACGTCACGCGCTGTCCCAGCGTTCGCCGTCGGATTTGCATAAACAACAATGCAGATCACGTGTGAGTGTTCTCTCGGGAGATATGTAGGCCTCATGCTAACAGCTAGCAACTCAATGTCTTTGCTGCAGTGTCGTTGTTTAACAGTGATATGTCCCGGTCTGCACCAGTTGTTGTTAACATACATTATCACTCCACCGCCCCTAGTTTTGCCACTCTCTGGTGTTCGGTCAGCTCGTATCATGTGAAAACCCTCCAGCTCAATGTTAGCATCTGCTGCTAGTTCAGTTAGCCACGTCTCAGTAAACAAAAGGAGAGAGCACTCCCGGTAAGTGCTATCATAACGGGAGATAGCCGCTAGCTCATCTAACTTTCCCAGTATCGACCGTACATTTCCCATGACAACAGATGGAAGGGAGGGTCTGTACCTTATATTTTTTGTCCTCCGCCTTACTCCAGCCCGGCAGCCGCGGCGTTTTCGCCTCAGTTCTCTCGGTATGTCGAGTTTTTCCAGTGGGACCGGGTGGCGGTTAAATGCTAGCAGCTCTTCCCTGTTGTATCGAATCCTGCTATAAACAGTGGCTCCGTCCACCGGCTCAGGAGACATTTGGGACGATCTGTGTGTCCGTGATATAAGTGGGGTGAAAAAAAAAAAGTGATCAAAAGAGAGAGGAAGGGAAAAAAAAACTCGGAATCGAGCCGCTGTTGCAAAAGGCAGCCGACTGGTGTGGCGCCGACAGATGAATGGCACATGAATGGCACATTACATCTCAGTAGTGCAGCGGGAAAAACCAAGAGAAGAGAGCTGACTGTCCTGTGTGTTGTGGGGGGGGTTGAATCAACCCGCCACAGCTGCAACTTTTAACTTTTAACAACTTTTTATTCTCTTTTTTTTTAAAGAGGCAATGCAGCTCTCTTTACAGTCCAAATAAGTTAAAATAAACTACAGATAAATAATCAGCAGGTGCATGTACAGAACTTTTCATACATCAGGTAAAACAAACATGATTAAGATATTTTCACTAATGCATACAGTGGGGCAAAAAAGTATTTAGTCAGCCACCAATTGTGCAAGTTCTCCCACTTAAAAGATGAGAGAGGTCTCCAATTTTCATCATAGGTATACCTCAACTATAAGAGACAAAATGAGAAAAAAAAATCCAGAAAATCACATTGTCTGATTTTTAAAGAATTTATTTGCAAATTATAGTGGAAAATAAGTATTTGGTCACCTACAAACAAATAAGATTTCTGGCTCTCACAGACCTGTAACTTCTTCTTTAAGAGGCTCCTCTGTCCTCCACTCGTTACCTGTATTAATGGCACCTGTTTGAACTCGTTATCAGTATAAAAGACACCTGTCCACAACCTCAAACAGTCAGACTCCAAACTCCACTATGGCCAAGACCAAAGAGCTGTCAAAGGACACCTGAAACAAAATTGTAGACCTGCACCAGGCTGGGAAGACTGAATCTGCAATAGGTAAACAGCTTGGTGTGAAGAAATCAACTGTGGGAGCAATTATTAGAAAATGGAAGACATACAAGACCACTGATAATCTCCCTCGATCTGGGGCTCCACGCAAGAGCTCACCCCATGGGGTCAAAATGATCACAAGAACGGTGAGCAAAAATCCCAGAACCACATGGGAGGACCTAGTGAATGACCTGCAGAGAGCTGGGACAAAGGTAACAAAGGCTACCATCAGTAACACACTACGCCGTTAGGGACTCAAATCCTGCAGTGCCAGACGTGTCCCCCTGCTTAAGCCAGTACATGTCCAGGCCCGTCTGAAGTTTGCTAGAGAGCATTTGGATGATCCAGAAGAGGACTGGGAGAATGTCATATGGTCAGATGAAACCAAAATAGAACTTTTTGGTAAAAACTCAACTTGTTGTGTTTGGAGGAGAAAGAACACCATACCTACTGTGAAGGATGGGGGTGGAAACATCATACTTTGGGGCTGTTTTTCTGCAAAGGGACCAGGACGACTGATCCGTGTAAAGGAAAGAATGAATGGGGCCATGTATCGTGAGATTTTGAGTGAAAACCTCCTTCCATCAGCAAGAGCATTGAAGATGAAACGTGGCTGGGTCTTTCAGCATGACGATGATCCCAAACACACCGCACGGGCAACGAAGGAGTGGCTTCATAAGAAGCATTTCAAGGTCCTGGAGTGGCCTAGCCAGTCTCCAGATCTCAACCCCATAGAAAATCTTTGGAGGGAGTTGAAAGTCCGTGTTGCCCAGCGACCGCCCCAAAACATCGCTGCTCTAGAGGAGATCTGCATGGAGGAATGGGCCAAAATATCAGCAACAGTGTGGGAAAACCTTGTGAAGACTTACAGAAAACGTTTGACCTCCGTCATTGCCAACAAAGGGTATATAACAAAGTATTGAGATGAACTTTTGTTATTGACCAAATACTTACTGTCCACCATAATTTGCAAATAAATTCTTTAAAATTCAGACAATGTGATTTTCTGGATTTTTTTTCCCTCATTTTGTCTCTCATAGTTGAGGTATACCTAGGATGAAAATTGGAGACCTCTCTCATCTTTTAAGTGGCAGAACCTGCACAATTGGTGGCTGACTAAATACTTTTTTACCCCACTGTATATGTATGCTGCATACACATCTCATTAAAAAATCCTTAAGTGCTTAATCATAATCCACCAGCCAAGCATGGTACAATGTGTTCATTACTCTTACCCTGGATAATTTTTCCATTTATTTTGAGCATCATTAATGATGGTTTCTTATGGAGCTGTGGAGATCTCAGAATATGACGGTTTGCATTTCCCCCAAAATCCAAAGGAACCTGTCAAGGGTGAGACTCACCAGTACAGACAATGCCACTTATTTTTACTTATTATGACCCTGTGCTAGTTAGTTATTTCCTATAGAAAATATTCTTAAATGTTTGATATGATCATAAAGCTTTGACATTTTTATATTCCTTATCCTCTGTCAAAACTGTCATTGCATGTCTCCCATCTTTTTGAGTATTTGCTCAATTTGCTGTAAAATCTTATCATTAGATACATTTATTCAGAAAAAGAAGAAAACATAGAAAGCAGAAGCAGGTATGGTAATACTGTGAAAAAGTAACCTCTAGTGGTTGTGAAAGTAACTACATGAAATGACATGGTGAAGCATTAGAGGTGTGTTTAAAGTAGACTCTCACCCTAAAGCTGGATTCACTGTGTCTGCATGGATGAAAAAGATGCAGACTGCACTCCCATACACAGCACTGATCAAAGAAGTTTCCCAGCACTGAAGCCATGACTATATAGCTTTGAATATAGGGTTTTAAATGTCTACACAGTAGATGACAGTGATGCACCAGGAAACTGATCTGAACACCCAGAATCAAACAAAATGAACAGGGAGAACATGAAGGCGCTCATTTTAGCATAAATGAGCTCCTTCATGTAAATGCAGAAATCCGGAAGCACGATGAAGAGGAGTGTTTGTTGTTGATAGTTTAAAGGTGCAAATGTATTCGATCTCTGCTCATGAATAGGGGATTCACATGTACCCTGCTGATTTCACAGTTCAGTGCAGAACCCACACGTACTGTCCAAACGCTTACACAATGGGATGCATACAGCTGGTCTGCACTGTTTCTGCAGCCTGAAAGAGGAAAGGATTTACATCACACACACTGTGCTGTTGTTCGGGTGTGGAAGAGGACAAGCTACCATGAATGCAGTTTAACTATTACCCCATCTTTAACTTCCTAAAAATGTGTATATACAGTTGAAATTGAAATTATTCAACCCCCACTGCAAATTAGGTTTATTGGCAAAATGTACAAACTAGCAGCTGTTTGCAATAAACAAATCAAACAAGAACAATTTAAGTAGCTCATCACAACCAGTGCTGGGAGTAACCTGTTACTGTAACGCTACTACTTTTGCAGTAATGTGCTGTGTAACAAAATTACTGTTTAAAAATTCAGTAATGCATTACAGTTACTGAAATTTGATCAGGTGTGTTACTCGCGTTACTCGTTTTGTTAATATGGATAGATATTTTTAGCACAAATAAATACAAACTGACTCTACGTAGCTGATGCAGCCATCAGTCAACGTAACCTGTTGCAAAGAACCTGTTCACTACTGAGCGCAGGAAAAGATGGAGCTACTTTGTTTTTGTGGAAATACATTATTTTTCCTTTGTCACAGTTAAGGACAAAACCATATTGGTGGTTTGCAAACTAAATTCAGCTGAGACCGACTGCAATCTTCAGAAGCGCCTAAGAACAGCAACAAGGTCCTACAAAGCTAGTGCTATGTTAGCAGCACCGTCTTAGTGGATTTACACTATCTGAACACCCACAGCTGGATTTCAAGCACAGGTATGCATCTGGATAGTTTGTGACCTAGCAGGGATTAACCCGACTGATTGCCAGATACGTTATTAAAGAATGAAGATCTGATAACAGTCATTCTCCATCAGGCAGCTGAGACTGTGAGCCACTGAAGGTAAAACACATTTACTTGCTACCTGGATAAAGATTATTCAAAAATGGATTTGATCTCCAAAAGGAGTTTAAGGGACTGGATCATGTCTCTGTCACAGCAGACATTTGGACTGTGGATAATGGACATTTTCTTTGGATCACTGCACATCGGATTGAATCCATAATATAAGGGTAAGAAACGCTGACATGTAGTGTTACCAACTCACTCTTTTGGAGTGATTCTCACTCTTTTTCCCTCTCTCTCATGCCACAAACCGTATTTCTCACTCCAAAGTGAGGAAACTACTGGCAATTTCATGCTGATTTTATTCAGATTTTCCCCACAGTAAGAGCTCTCAAGGAAGGATAGAGCAGACTAAACATGTTCTAAAAGCTCTGTCTGAAACAGTCTGTTTTCAGCCTGACATTAATAATAATAATAATCCATTAATTAAATTATCTTGCTTTGTGTGCAAGATGATTTAAGTATAAGATAAGATAAGATAAGATAAGCCTTTATTAGTCCCACAATGGGGAAATTCCAGGATTGCAACAGCACAGGGATAGCAACACTCAGAGCAACAATCAGAAGGCAAGAAAAAACAAGAACATCTAGTAAACATATGTACATATTACTATAAATATACTATATATATATAGACACACAGTGCGGAGCATTATGGTTGGTGAATGTGCAGCAGAAAGTCTAAGCTCTCTCTCCGTGGATGCGGCGGGCCAGCTGGAAGTCTTTGGGCATGATGGTGACCCTCTTAGCGAAGAAGAGACCCACCAGGTAGGCCTCGCTGGTCTCCTGCAGAGCCATGACGGCGGAGCTCTGGAAGCGCAGGTCAGTCTTTAAGTCCTGAGCGATCTCCCTCACCAGGCGCTGGACGGGCAGCTTACGGATGAGCAGCTCCGTGGATTTCTGGTAGCGACAGATCTCTCTCAGAGCCACGGGCCTGTAACGGTGAGGCTTCTTCACTCCGCCGGTGACCAGGGCGCCTCTCCGAGCAGCCCTGGTGGCCAGCTGCCTCCTGGATGCATTTAAAAGTAACATGAAAGTTACTTTTCCAAGTATCTAGTTAATTTAATCATGCAGTAATTGGTAACTAACACAGTTACTTTTGAAAAGAAATAACTAGCAACTGTAATTGGTTACTATTTTTAGTAACTTGTCCAACACTGATCACAACTTATACTATAAGCAGTTTCTCCACTTTTAATGACTACTGCAGTTTTAAAATTATTCAACCCCTTCATGACAAGAATCTTCAGTTAGAGCACCCTTTTGCTGCTATGACCTGCTGCAAACGTGATGCATAGCCAGACACCAGCTTCTGGTCGTGTTCCTGAGGAATCTTAGCCCATTCCTCATGGGCAAAGACCTCCAGTTCACTAATATTCTTGGGTTTGAGTGTTGCAACCCCTTTTTCAAACCCCAACAGAGATTTTCAAAGGAGTACAAGTCAGGTAACTGTGATGGCCACTCTAGTATCTTCCAGGACTTTTTCTGAAACCAAACCTTGGTGGACTTTGAGATATGCTTGGGATCATTGTCCTGTTGGAAGGTCCAATGATGCCCAAGCTTCAGCTTCTTCACAGATGACATGGCATTTTCTTCCAGGTTTTCCTGATACTTGGTTGAATCCATCTTACCCTCCACACATTGCAGGTTTCCAGTACTAGAGGAAGTGAAGCAGCCCCAGAGCATCCCTGAGCCATCACCATACTTCAATGTAGGAAGAGTGTTCTTTTCAGTGTATGCTTCATTCTTCATCCTCCAGACATACTGTTCATTCATTCATTCATTCATTCATCTTCTTCCGCTTAATCCTTTTCGGGTTGCGGGGGGGGGGGGGGGCTGGAGCCTATCTCAGCATCTTTGGGCGAGAGGCAGGGTACACCCTGGACAGATCGCCAGTCCATCACAGGGCCAACACAGAGAGACAGACAACCATTCACTCTCACATTCATACCTAAGGACAATTTAGAATCCCCAGTTTGATGCCAATTAACCTAACTTGCATGTTTTTGGCATGTGGGAGGAAACCGGAGAAGTCCCGGAGTAAACCCACGCAGACACGGGGAGAACATGAACAGATCACTGTTGGTTGGGGGCTGGGATCGAACCCAGGATCCCCAGGCCAAGGGTGAGTTGCTGTGCTGCCACAGTGCTAACCACTCCGCCACCGCGTCGCCCAATTCAGTTCAATTCAGCTTTATTTATATAGCACCATATCACAACAACAGTCATCTCATGGCACTTTCAAATATAGGGGAAACCCCACAATTACAGAAAGACCCCAGCAATCAGGCAATCCCCTGTGAGCAAGCACTTGGCGACGGTGGAGAGGAAAAAGTCCCTTTTAGCAGGAAGGAACCTCCAGCAGAACAAGGCTCAGGGAGGGGCAGTCATCTGCTGCGACTGGCTGGTGGGTAAGGGGATAGAGAAGGTGGAAAGAACAGACATAAAGAGAGGAAACATTAATGGAGAGAAGCCGAGTACATTATTAGAGGTCACTCGGTAGTCTAAATGTATTAAGAGCAAAACAAAGGGAGGGTTAAGAGACACAAGATCCCTCCCTAATCGTAGGCTATATTGAAGAGGAAGGTTTTTACCCTGCTCTTAAAAACAGAGATCGAGTCTGACTCCCGAATCCAGATTGGTAACTGGTTCCACAGGAAACAAACTTAATAGCAGAAAGCTCTGCCTCCCATTGTACTTTTGGAGATTCTAGGTATTACAAGTAATCCAGCATTTTGGAAGCGTAGTGCTCTGTTAGGATGACAGGGTAATATCAGATCTTTTATATAAAAGGGGGCCTGATTATTAAGAGCTTTGTAAGTGAGAAGAAGGATTTTAAACTTAATTCTAAACTCTATGGGAAGCCAATGAAGGGAGGCCAGAACCGGAGAGATATGCTCTCTCTTTCTAGTACCTGTTAAAACTCTTGTTGCAGCGTTTTGGATCAACTGAAGACTTTTTAAAGATATTTTAGGACAACCTGATAATAACGAGCTACAATAATCTAATCTACAGCTAACAAAAGCGTGGATCAGTTTCTCAGCATCACTCAGAGACAAGATGCTCCTAATCTTGGCAATGTTGCACAGATGATAGAAGGCAGTCTTAGAAACAAGTTTAATATGTGAATTAAAAACAGATCTTGATCAAAAATAACTCCAAGGTTCCTCACAGAACTATTCAGAGAAAGAGTAGCCACATCCAAACTAAAAGTTTGATTTGGAAAGGTATTTCTAAGGTTTTTTGGACCAACTAGAATGACTTCAGTCTTATCCAGGTTTAATAGCAGAAAATTACAAGTCATCCAAGCTTTGATTTCCTTAAGACAGGCATCTAACTTGGCTAATTGATTACAATCATCGGGCTTCATTGACAGGTATAACTGTGTGTCATCTGCGTAACAATGAAAATGTATACAGTGCTTTCTAATGATGTTGCCTAACGGAAGCATATATAAACTAAAAAGAGTAGAGCCTAACACAGATCCCTGTGGAGCTCCATGACTGAGCTTAGAGTTGGAAGAAAACTCATTGATATGAACAAACTGAAATCTATCGGACAAATAAGATCTAAACCACTACAGTGAAGTACCATTTAGTCCAACATAGTGTTCTAATCTATCAAGTAGAATATCATGATCGATAGTATCAAAGGCTGCACTAAGATCTAAAAGGACAAGTACAGAAACAAGTCCATTATCAGATGTGATAAGAAGGTCATTCGTGACCTTCACTAAGGCTGTTTCATTACTATGTTGAATTCTGAACCCAGATTGAAACTCTTCAAATAAACCATTTCCCTGTAAGTGGTCAAATAATTACATAGCAACAACTCTTTCTAAGACTTCTGAAATGAAAGGTAGATTAGAGATTGGTCGATAGTTAGCTAAAACACCTAGGTTGAGCGTTGGCTTTTTGAGTAAGGGTTTAATTGCAGCAATTTTAAAAGTCTGCGGTACATGACCTAAGGTTAAAGAAGACTTGATTATTTCAAGAATACGGCTACCAATAAATGGGAAAACGTTTTTTAAATAACCTGGTAGGAATAGGGTCTAAAAGACAAGTTGAAGGCTTGGATGAGGAGATTATTTTATCTAACTCTAAAAGGTCAATTGGAGTAAACGTATCCAAACAGATATCAATTGAAGGAGTTGTAGTAGTTGCTGTGCTTAAGTTTACAGTGGGAATATTCTGATTGATTTTATCTCTAATAGATAAAATTTTATGACTGAAAAAGTTCAAAAAGTCCTGACTAGTAAGCTCAAGGGGGATGCAAGGATTGACAGAGTCCTGACTCTTTGTCAGCCTAGCTACAGTGTTGAAAAGAAACCTGGGATTATTCTTGTTCTCTTCTATTAATGCAGAGTAATAACTTGTTCTAGCTTTTCTAAGAGATTTTTTATAAATTAGGAGATGATTTCTCCCCACTAAATAGAATTCATCTAAATTAGTGGAACGCCAATTTCTTTCTAGTTGATGAGTCTTCTGTTTTTTTACGAGTTTCTGTGTTAAACCAAGGGGTTAAAAATCTCTGATTAGACTTTTTCTTTTTAAAGGGGCTACCAAGTCTAGAGTCTGATGCAGAGAGGCTGTAACACTATCTACCATGCTATCGATTATGGAAGAAGCAAGCTCTGCATCGCTTATTTCCGTTGTGTTGACACATGGTATAGAGGAAACAATCTGCAAAAATTTGGTAACAGCATCATCTGAAAGACATCTGCTGTACTAATATTTTTCTTTAGGAGTCAAATAATCAGATATAGTAAAATCAAAGGTTAACAGACAATGGTCTGACAGTACAGGATTTTGAGGAGACACTACCAGATTTTCTATTTCTATACCATAAGTCAGAACAAGGTCCAATGTGTGGTGGAGATAATGGGTAGAATTTTCTACTTTCTGGGAAAACCCCAATGAGTCTAATATTGATTTGAATGCCTTATTAAGACAGTCACTATCTACATCAACATGTATATTAAAATCCCCTACTATAATTATTCTATCTTCTTCTTCGTCGATCGCTAGATGGTCACACCAGCTGCCCTGATGAATGCTGCTGTTCTGCGGAGGTCCCCGAGGTCCTCGTGCAGCTTTTGGTTCAGCGATGTGGGGTCAGGCCACGTAGCTCGTCTGAGTGCAGCATGGTCTGGGCAGTCTTGGAAGAGGTGTTCGCTGGTCATTTGGGCGGTACCACATGGGCATCTGTCTGATTGTCCAACTTTAAATTTCTGGTGCATGTGAGCATGCATTCTGTTATGTCCAGTTCAGAGTCTGAAGAGAACGACTTGGTCAGCCTTGCTCAGACCGTAGTAATTGTCATCCTTGCAGTAATTTGGTTGTTGCTGCTGCCACTTCTTGTGAAACAGGGCCTTAATAATAGTTTTCTCCTCACTGTAAGAGACCTGCCTGTCTTCCTGGTCTTGCTGCCCACCCTCCTTAGCAAGTCTGTCAGCCGTCTCATTTCCATAGACTCCACAGTGAGCAGGAATCCACTGGAGTGATACGTTCGCCTGTGTGGCTAGTTGAGACAGAGTGAGGGCGAGTTCACTCAGTTCTTTGCATCGGGGGTCCTGAAGTGCATCCAAGACAGAGAGGGCATCAGTGAAGGTGTTCCTTTCTTCCCAATGCCCGATATGTCTGTGCGTATGGGTGGGAAGTTCTGTCGGTTCCAGGAGGGAACAGATGCTGTGGGTGGTATTGGTGTGGGCATGTGGTCCAACAGTTCTGGGTCTCTCCTTTCGAATGTCCTGCTCTGGTGGATGAAGCTCGATCTCTTGAGTCTCCTTTTTGTTGGCTTGCTCAGTCTGTCCTTCATGAGATGATTTTCCAGTCTTTTGAATTTGGCGGCCTGGGTCAGTACCTTGATGTTTCTTTTATCTTCCAGTGGTGCAAGGCCTGTTGTTGTCTCCAGCACTTTGATAGGGGTACTGCGCATGGCTCCTGTCATCATTCGCATGGCTTGGTTTTGGAGTCTGTCCAGCTTCTTAGTGTTGCTTTTGGCAGCTGTTGAGGTTGCCACCATGCCATACTCCAGAACAGGCCGAATCCTCCCCACATAGAGCTTCTTCAGGACACCCTGGTCTGCACCCCAGTCTGTTCCTGACAGTTTCTTCATTAAGGCCATCCTTGATCTTTGCTCTTGCCTGGTTCTTGTGCAGCTGGTTCTTCCAAGTCAGTGTGCGATCCATGGTGATCCCAAGGTATGTGGGTGCATATTCAGCCTAGAGCTCATGGGAGTTGATCTGCAGTTTCACCTTCTGGGGTTGGGTGGACAGGGTGAAGACGGTGTATGTAGTCTTCCTCTCATTTAAGCTCACAAGCCATGACTTGGTCCATGCCTCTATCATCCGGAGAGCTTGCTGCAGTCTGTAGTTTGCCGTCACGATGCTTTCCTCACTGCACCAGAGGGCTAGGTCATCGGCGTAGATGGCACCTCGTACGTTCCTTGGCAAACTGTCGATGATGTCCTTGATGAATACAAGGAAGAGAGTTGGGGAGAGCACTCCTCCCTGTGGGACTCCTTCCCTCAGCACCTTCTTCTTGCTGGAGTACTGTCTGACCTGGGCTCTGGCTCTTCTGTTGTGCAGGTATTGGGCGATCCACTTATACATTTTTTTTTTTCCGGTTCCGGTTCCGCCGGACCGGCGGCGCCACACGAGTCGGCTGCCTGTTGCAACAGCCTTTTTTTTATCTTCCTTCTTCTTTCTACACCTTTCACTCTGTATATATATCACGGACGCACGGATCGCCCCGGGGGTCTCCCGGGTCGGCGGACGGAGCCACGGTTTGCAGCGGGAGACGTTACAGCAGGGAGGAGCTAGTGCTAGCTAGCACTTGGCCGCCTCCCGGTGCTAATGGGAAACTCGACATACCGGGAGCTGTAGCGAAAACGACGCGGGTGCCGGGCTGGAGTTTAGGCGGCGTGAAAGAAATATAAGACAGAATAATAAAGAGCGATGGCAAGAACCAAGCAGACCGCCCGTAAAATCTACTGGAGGAAGAAGCCCCCCAGGAGACAGCTAGCCACCAGGGCTGCTCGGAGAGGCGCTCTGGCCACCGGCAGAGTGAAGAGGCCTCGCCGTCACAGGCCCGTGGCTCTGAGAGAGATCCGTCGCTACCAGAAATCCACGGAGCTGCTCATCCGTAAGCTGCCCGTCCAGCGCCTGGTGAGAGAGATCGCTCAGGACTTCAAGACCGTCCTGCGTTTCCTGAGCTTCGCCGTCATGGCTCTGCAGGAGACCAGCGAGGCCCACCTGGTGGGTCTCTTCTTCGCTAAGGGGGTCACCATCATGCCCAAAGACTTCCAGCTGGCCCGCTGCATCCGCGGAGAGAGAGCTTGGACTTTCTGCTGCACATTCACCAGCCATAATGCTCTGCACTGTGTGTCTATATATATACATTTATAGTAATATGGACATGTTTACTAGATGTTGTTTTTTCTTGCCTTCTGATTGTTGCTCTGAGTGTTGCTATCCCTATGCTGTTGCAATCCTGGAATTTCCCCATTGTGGGACTAATAAAGGCTTATCTTATCTTATCTTACATGCACCCAGCGACACCGCATTGGCGCAGTTTCAACTTGAGGCTGTCTTTCCATACCTTGTCAAATGCCTTTTCTCGGTCAATCCACACAGCGAGGGTGTGCTTCTTTTCTTGGAAGGCATCTTCTATGGCTTGAGAGATGTATGTTATTTGGTATCTGATTTCAGCACTAAATCAGCTAAAAATTCAGCAAATTCGGATAAAAACTCTGAGTAGGCTGAAGGAGGACGGTAAACTATGGCAAAGAAAATTGGGTTTAAGCTAAGATTGTTAACATGCCCCATAGTGAGGACCAGGTCCTCAAAGGAGTTAAAACAAATTTTTTTGCTTTACATTAACTAGTAATTTAGAATGGTAAATTGCCGCTACTCCACCTCCACGACCAGAACTTCTAGGATTATGATAGTTTAGATAACCAGAGGGAGATGATTCATTTAAACCAACATAATCATCTTGCCCTAACCAAGTCTCTGTAAGGGATATTAAATCAATCTGATGATCAATTAATAGATCATGAACTAATAGAGACTTGGGAGTTAGAGACCTAATATTTAACAAACCGCATTTAATTTTCACATTATGAGGAGGAATAGAGGCCGAATTATTAAATTTAGAGACTTGATGTTTAATTTGAGATTTACCAACTTTTTGTTTTATCACTTTGGGATGTTTATACATTATATTTTTATTAACCTTGGGGGGAGTAGACAAAGGTTCTCTGAGGGGGAAGACAGGGGCTAAGTCAAGGGGTGGCAGATGAGAAGGAGCTGCAGAAAGGGGTGAATTTATCAAGTTATGTTGTATGTTATAATATTTTGGGTAACGGGGGACAGACACAATCTCTGTGGGGTTATCAACTATTGATTTTGCCGATGTTGTTGTTGTGATGGCGGGGTGATGTGCTCTCTTCTTTTTTGGAGCTGGTGTATAGTTTGGCACACCTAAAGTAGTTTTAAACCGGGGCTTGCGGGTTTGGGCCACTGCTGAAGGAGGAGGGGGAGTGGGGGAGGCCATGGGAGGATGATCGACGTCCAGGTGGGGAAAATCTTCCGGGGAAAGGATGTCGAATCTGTTTTCCAGTAGCAAGGAAAGAGAGGAAGCGTGGCCATGTCTGGTCAATCGTCGATGTTTGCTAGTTGGCCCAACCAAGGCCCAGGGGATGCATTGAGGATGTGAAAGACCACCCGTTGGCTTTGGGTTTAGCTCCAAGCTGAAGCTAGTGTTTATTGCTGGGGTCCTGGACAGCTGAGGAGACCGGAGCAGGGGTGGAAGTGGATGACAATGTGCTGAATTCACCCAGGTAAGTAGCCGTCTGTGCTAGCTGCGAGTCAGTTGCCGGTGCAGATGTTCTCTCGAGGATTACTGTAGCTAGGACACACATCGGGGATGGAGTCATGATGTTCCAGGCGAGAAGTGGATAGCTAGCTAGCTAAAAACAGCTAAATATAGCTAAAAAGAGGTAAGCCTAACCTAGCTAGCTAGCTAAAAACAGCTAAAAACAGGTTAGCTTAGCCTGGTGAAAATAGCCCTGCCAAGGGTCTGATTCACCTGTGTGCCATTCGGGCTTTCTGCTAGGCCAACACTAAGCTAACACTAAGTAAAAAGCTAATATTAGTAAAAAGAGATTAAAAAAAATTTAAAACGAAGTTAATAAAAACAAACAAAAGCAGACAAGATAACGCTTTGACGCGACGCAATGTGATGCGACGTGACGTGACGTGACATGTGACTGTTAACAAAAGGCCTCTGTTGATCCATAGGCCTGAAAAGTTGGCCCCAATTTGCTCAAAACTATATGAATAAGCCAAAGATGGTTTGGAATTCTCTTCTGTGGAGCGATGAAACAAAACTGGAACTTTTCAAGCCTATGGATCAGTGGTATGTCTGATTGAGAAAGAATGAAGCATACGTACATGCTTTGATTGTCATTTTCTAGCAGTGACTGTGACTGTGAGTAGAAGCTAAAAGGTTCCTGAAGATGGACCACAGGTACTTTCAGTGGGAATACTGTTTTGTTTGGGAAATGAGACCAGCGGACACATTGTCTGTGTTGAGGGTTAGCTTTAATGAACTGCTAGCCAACACATGGAACAGGTAGCAACACGTCAACAACAAGCTAACAAGAGATGTGGTACGGCAGGTAACAGGCTGAAGGCAGAGCAACAAAGAGAGACAGTCTCCTGCCTTTAGTCTTCTAATATAGTCACAGCGTGATGATGTCATGTCGTGCATGCGTCCCCACATCCGTAACATGTATGGTGACATACCAGTATTCCACATTTACACCCCCCCCCCCCCGGGAAAAACAGAAACTTCCTGGTGATGGTTAACCTTAGCTGAGTACCTCTATTGTGGCATACGGCTAACATAGCATAAACACAACCAGAACCATTTCATGCACTGTAGCACAGAGCTAGCTACAGGGCTTAATGTTTTCCAGCACCATGCCGGATTTCCAGTGTGTGCAGTTTTGGTTGTTTTTGTTTTTTGTTTTTTTTTTTGCTTGTTTTGTTTTTTTGCTGCAGGGAGATTTACTTGCTTTTTCTGTACTTTTTTTTTAAGTGTGTTGGTAGAACACTGTCACTTTAAATGTTGCCAAAGCAACCGTTTTAAGGCTGTTTCTCAACAGTCACCTGTGGAAAGACTGGCGGAAGTGACTGACTGGCGAGGTGTAGTCTATGTGCAGCTGCGGCTGAGAACACACGTTAGTTACCTCTCAGTGTCTGCCTTCGCTTGCCATAAATCACCCGCTGCTTGTTAGTGTTGTTAAAACCGAGGCATCATGAAATAACGAGCACCTTTGAGACAACTGCCTTGTGACTGACACAGTGTCATGAAACATCTAATAAAGACTGCCATCTTGTGACTGACTGTCAGAACTGCATCAGAGTTTAAAAACCTGAAAAAAATCTCAATACCTTTTTTTTTTAGCAGATGGCAAGAACAAACAATACAAAGCAAACAAAAAACCTAATTCCTTCTTAAACTTCCCGCGAGCCCTGAAGTCACGTGATGTGACCGACAAAGCGAGGCCTCACTTGCTATGGTCACATGACTGTGGGCATGTTAACACTCTGCTCACGACACTTTCTTTCTTTCAAAGGTCTTTTTATTATTATTAATTGAAGTATCAATACAATACAAAGTATTAGAAATTTTCATTTTTGTTTCAACCAAACAGTGAAAAACTAGAACTTAAAGCCAACAAATGTAAATGCTTCAAAGCACAAAAACCTTTAAATAAACAATAATTAAAAAAAAAAAATACAAAGAAAAATTGTGTGTGTGAAGTGGGGGTGGGGTAAAGGGGATATGAGCTACTCAGAAACTATAATCATGGGTCTTTCAAAGAAATCAAGAAACGGGCGCCATAATTTATAGAATTTGTTTTCAGAGCCACAGACTGTATATCTGATTTTTTCTAAATCCAAACAGGACATTATATCTTTTATCCACTGTAAATGTGAAGGGGGCGAAGAGTCTTTCCACTTCAGTAATACAGCACGTCTGGCCAATAATAATGAAAATTTGAATACTTTTAATTTGGAACTTGGCAAGACAAGTTCTGGAGCCACACCAAAAATGGCGCATAATGGATCAGGTTTAATTTGATATTGCAGGACTTCAGACATAGTGATAAAAACAGAATGCCAAAAATTCATCAATGCAGGGCAGGACCAATACATATGAAGCAAAGTGCCAGGAGCGCTACCACACTTTTCACAAGTTGGGTCTATATCCGAGTAAATACGTGCTAACTTAACCTTGGACAGGTGCATCCGGTGTACAATCTTAAATTGAATAAGAGCGTGACGAGCACACATTGATACAGTGTGAACCTGGCCAAGAATAGAGTCCCACAGTTCATCAGTAAAAGTAAAATTAAGATCTTGTTCCCAGTTCAATTTGATAGCGGCCAGAGAAGAAGATTGTAAATTTGAAATTAAATTATATAAAACTGACATTACCCCCTTAGAAGTTGGTTTAACTAATAAAAAATCATCTAGAGGATTATCAGAAGGTTTTTGAGGGAATTGTTTTGTCATGGTTTGCACATAATGTCTGACCTGGAGGAAGCGGAAAAAATGTGTAGAAGTGATGTCGAATTTGGTGGAAAGTTGAGAAAAACTTGCAAATTGACCATCAAAATATAAATCCGCAAAAGATTTTAAACCTTTTCTGTGCCATATATGAAATGCACTATCAATAGTTGATGGGGTAAATAAATGATTTGCGGCAATTGGACTTCTAATGGAAAAAAACTGAAGACCGAAATTTTTCCTAAATTGAGACCAAATTCTAAGAGACTGACGAACTACTTTATTATTACCCAGTGTAGACAAAGCAAGGGGAAGTGGTGAACCTAAAATTGCCGGTAGGGAGGTTTGATTGTCCACATGTGACTCCATAAGGATCCAAATAGGTGATTTGGGTTCCAGATAAAAATGTTTCCAATATAACATGCACCTGATATTTGCTGCCCAGTAGTAATATTGAAAGTTAGGCAGAGCCATGCCACCTACTGATTTGGGTCTTTGAAGAAAAACTTTCCTCAATCTCGGATGTTTACCATTCCAAATAAATGAGGTAATCAGAGAGTCCAAAGACTTAAAAAAGGATTTAGGAATAAAAATGGGAAGACATTGAAACAAATATAAAAACTTTGGAAGTAACATCATTTTTACAGAATTGATTCTGCCAATTAAAGACAAGGATAATGGGGACCATTTGGAAAGTATTAGCTTGCACTGGTCAAGTAAGGGGAGAAAATTATTTTTAAACAAGTAATTAAATTGTTTAGTGACAAATATCCCAAGATAATTAAAATGATCAATAACAACCTTGAAGGGAAAATTTTCAAAATCCTGAACTTGAATCTTTTCATTAATCAGAAACAGTTCACTCTTATTAAGATTAATTTTATAACCAGAAAACCTACTAAAACTATCCAAAATGTTGAGTATAGCGGGTAATGAAGTAAGTGGGTTGGAGAGAAATAATAAAAGATCGTCAGCATAGAGTGAAACCCTATGCTCAATGCCACCCCTACGAATGCCTAGAAAGTCCCGGCTCCCACGGATTGCAATAGCTAACGGCTCAACTGCCAAGGCAAAGAGCAACGGGCTCAAAGGACAGCCTTGCCTCGTACCACGGTAAAGTCTAAAATAGTCAGAATAGCGACAATTAGTTAACACTGAAGCTAAAGGACTAGCATAGAGAAGTTTAATCCAGGAACAGAAGGAAGGACCAAAACCGAACCTCTCCAAAGTAAAAAACAAATACTCCCACTCAACCCTATCGAATGCCTTTTCAGCGTCCAAACTAATAAGACATTCAGGTATGTTGTGGTGAGGAGTATAAATAATATTAAACAACCGCCGCAAGTTAAAAAAAGAATGGCGATTTTTAATGAAACCGGTTTGGTCCTGTGAAATTATAAAAGGAAGAATCTTTTCCAACCTTGAAGCTAACAACTTTGACAAAATTTTAACATCGGTATTTAACAAGGAAATAGGCCTGTAAGAAGCACAATCAACAGGATCCTTATCCTTTTTAAGCAACACAGTGATACAGGCCTGATAGCATGAAGGAGGAAGTGTACCAGAGTCAAGCGACTCTGTAAAAACTTGACAAAGGAAAGGGGCGAGGTCGTCAGAGAATTTTTTGAAAAAATCAGCGGAAAACCCATCAGGTCCTGGAGATTTTCCTGATTGCATGGATGATATTGCCAGCTGAATTTCTTCTTTTGTGATGGGAGCTTCTAAAATTTGCCGAGATTCTGAAGAAATCGAAGGAATATCAATAGAATCAAAAAAAATTTCCAAATCCTTTAAGTTTGTTGTATATTCTGAGGTATATAATTTGGAATAAAATGACCTGAAAATATCATTAATCACTTGTTGGTCAGATGTCACCTCTCCTTTATCTGTCCTAACTCCAGTAATAATTTGCTTAGCTCTAATACCACGTAGTTGATTAGCTAGAAGTTTACTGGTTTTTTCGCCATGTTCATAAAATTCACTCTTGTTCCTTATTAAACAACCTTCAATTTGTCGAGTAGAAAGTAAATTAAGTTTAGTTTGTAATGTCATATGTTCCTTGTACAGAGCGGGTGATGGAGATTGAGCATATTGTCTGTCAATGTCCAGGATTTGATCTAAAATAGCCTTCTGTTCCTGTATTAAGGATCGTCTTTTAAATGCTGCCAATGAAATAAATTCCCCCCTAAGAAATGCCTTCATGGCCTCCCATATCGTTTTATTTGGCATACCAGGAGTTTTATTTTCTTTCAAAAAAAAATTAATTTTAGAAGAAATATTCGCAACCAATTTTTCATCTGTAAGTAATAATGGATCCAATCTCCAATGCTTTCTCATGGAGTCACATCCATGGAGGATCATTTTAAGTACAAGAGGGGCATGATCAGAAACCGAGATGCTATCATAACTGCAAGAGCAAAGGTTATTAATTAATAAATTGTCAACAAAAAAATAATCTATTCTGGTATAAGTATGGTGTACGTGAGAGAAAAAAGAATAGTCCCTGCCGTTAGGATGTAAAAAACGCCAAGGATCTGTAAGGCTATATTCCTCAAGAAAAGACTTAACATAAGTTGCAGATTTATTAAGACTAGCAGGTTTTGAAGATGAGCGATCTAAGATCGGATCCATATACAAATTAAAGTCACCCCCAAGAATTAGAGAATGAGTATTTAAATCTAGAAGTTGCGAAAAAAGGTCGCGAAAAAAGTGCACATCATCAAAGTTCGGTGCATACAGATTAGCCAAGGTGACATGTTTATCGCCAAGTTTACCTGATACTATTACAAATCGTTCATTTTTATCTAATACAACATTAGAGGGAATAAATGGGATATTTCGATCAATAAGAATAGCAGCGCCCCTGGCCTTAGCTTTAAAATTTGAATGAAAAAATTGTCCTGACCAACATTTTGACAAACGCAAGTGGTCGGAATCCTGCAAATGGGTTTCCTGCAAAAACAGTACCCCAGGCTTAAACTGCTTTAGACGTGACATGACTCTCTTTCGTTTAATTGGATGGTTCAACCCCTTCACATTCCAGCTTACCAAAGTAAGATTACTATTCATTCAAAGAGTAAAATTTATATATTATGTTGTGTAGCCCAAAGAAGAGTAAAGTGAGGTACGGGTAAAAAAAAAAAAAAAAAGGAGGGGGTAAGGGGGGTGTAAATAAAACCATAACAAAAAACAAAACAAAACAAAAAAAAAATAAAAAAATAAAAATAAAACAAAAAATAAAAAAATCCAACAACCAAACCTATAACAACACTCCAGCCGGTTGCAGAAAAACAGCAACCGCTCCATCTCCTGCTCTATTTTCATCCTAACAGAATGCTCCCATACAACTGGCTTCAATCCTGCATAATATGAACGTTTTACCCTAAAATAAATAAATAAATAAATAAGATAAAATTAAAAAAAGAATTAAGTAAACAACAACGTATAGGGAGCCAATTTTACCTTGTTTTTAAACATCTAAAAATGCATCAATGTCCAGTCAGTGCAGCTTCAATGAAGTAACAAGCAGTCCAGCGCGGCAGCTGGTCAACCCAGAAATGTCCAGTTCAAGGCGAAAATTGCTGGTTTCTCTCCATGGTTTGCATGAAGCAGGTGCCTCTGAGACGGACGCCAGCCACTGGTTTTTGCCGTCTGGAAGAGTTATCCGGAGCCTGGCGGGGAAAAGAAGAGAAGGACGAAAACCTCTCTTGTACAACTCAGACATAACCTTCTTATATTCGGCTCGTTGCTTCTGAACGTCGGCGTTATAATCCTCGTAGAACTGAAGTTTATGCCCACGATATTCCAAAGTCCCACGGCGTCTCCGCGCTTCTCTCATCACCAAATCTTTGGTCCGAAACCGGTGGAAACAAATAATGACAGCGCGCGGCTTCCCATTCGGACTCGTCTTGGGCATGAGGCTGCGGTGGGCTCTATCCAGCGACACTTTCGTGTTATATTGCTCGAGTCAGTGTCGAGTGGGCGGTGTCGAGCGTAACATCACTTCTTGTGATCCTCTCCTGCTAGGTGAGAGCTTGTGTTCCTCCATATTTATGTTTCTCTGTATTTTCTTGAGGTGATATGATGTTATGGGTTGTTTAAGGACAGAATTGTCATTTATTCTAAAGCTAAATGCTAACCGCAATTAAGCTAACAATTGTGCTAAATGCCAATCAGCATGCTGCTAAGTGGACTCCAGTTAAGGAGTCAGCCTTTCATTGTGTGAAGAATAAATCCACGCGGTTTTCTACTGTTAATTCATAAATATCAGACAGACGTATTTTCTGAAAAGCGTATTTATACACTCTACTCTTCCGGGAACTGTAGATTATCCAGTCAGTGTAAAATGTGATGCATTCTATTCTGTGTAATTCATAACACCGTGAATGTGAAGTAATTGTGTTTTAGTCTATGTGCAGCTAGGGCTGTGCAATATGACCAAAATTTCATATTGTGGTGGACACACATACGGGACCTGTTTTGTGACTCACATTTTAGGTCAGAATAAAGGCAGAGCAGCTCCCTTAGTGATTACAGGGAGCTGCAAGAATCTTAGCTTTGGTATGCAAGGCTTGAGACTGTGGGGGGTTTAATTAAAGCATTAAAGAGGGGATGCATTGGAGACAGTGGAAGTGATATCATGGAGAGAAAATGCATTGTGACTTTCTTTATAATGCAAGGTGGTCTGTGAGACATGTGACCTGTGAAGTGTAAGAGTCCTGATATTTAAGGACAAGAGTTTACTGTGTGGATCTCTTTTTCTGCTTTGAGATGATGGTGTTGTGAATAAAGCTGACATGAGAGAGAACTCTGCCTCGTCATTTTCACATCACCACACTGGTGACCCGAGACGTATCATGCAAGAGGAGAATTCCCCTGGGCCAGCCTCGTCAAGAGCCCCCAGCCAAGCGAATGCCGCCACAGTCCAGCTACCGGACTTCTGGCAGAACAATCCACGCTCCTGGTTCAACGCGGTTGAGGCGCATTTCAACCTCCGGGGGATATCGGTAGACACCACAAAATTCTACCACGTAGTCAAAAAGCTGGACAACAACACAGCCCAGCATGTGGAGAACCTGATCGACCAGCCACCGGACAGCGACAAATACGGCACGCTGAAGGCTGCACTCATCCAGCAATTCACCCCCTCGGCGGAGGAGCGAGCAGAGAGGCTCCTGGCGCTGACGGAGTTGGAAAATGACATGCCCGCGAACCTGATGGAGAAGTTGTTGAGGTTGAAAGACTTCGACAACGATCACTTCATTTTCACTCACCTTTTCCTCAGGACTCTACCGTCAGCAGCGAGAGCGACCCTGGCCAGTTCGCCACTGTTGGCCCAACGGGACTACCGCGCACTGGGCCGAGAGGCGCAGCGGATTGTCAACGCCACCAAGCGGCGCGCTGCCACGGCCGCGGCAGCGGAACTCGGCGTGACGACCGGAGACGACAGGGGGCCAGGGGCAGCGGTGCCAGACTCACCGACGACGGCGGCGGCAGGGGCCAGGGTACGCGGATTGGACATCCTTTGTTTCTATCATTGCCGTTTCGCAGAGAGGGCACGCAAATGTGTACCACCGTGTCAGTTCAGGCATTCGGGAAACGCCAAGACCAGGGGTCGGTAGCAGCCGCGGCCCTCGGGGAAGAGAACAAGCTGCTCTACTTGTCGGACGCACGCTCGGGGAGGCAGTTCCTCGTCGACACAGGCTCCCAGTTGAGTTTCATCACACCTTCCTACGCGGACAGACTAGCTGGTTCCGGAGGTCCCCGGGTGACGGCAGCGAACGGCTTGGAGATTAAGACCTTTGGTGAGAAGACTCTGCTTCTGTCTCTACACGGCCGTTCATTTGAGTGGACTTTTGTTGTAGCAGCAGTAAATTTCAATATGTTGGGGGCTGATTTTTTGTGCTCACATGGTTTGTTGGTTGATCTCGCTAACAGGCGCCTGGTTAATGCACTTTCTTTTAATTCTATCCCCTGTACAGCGCGAGTGACCCCACCAACAGCACAAGCCAACGTCACAGCTGCAAGCAGTAAGTTCCACACGCTGCTCACTCAGTTCCCATCACTCACGGTCCCCACATTTTCGGCAACAGTCGCTAAACACGGGGTGGAGCATTTTATTACCACTACTGGACCGCCCGTTTTTGCAAAAGCTCGGCGCTTGGACGCAGTTAAACTGGCCATAGCGCGCGAGGAGTTTGCCAACCTGGAGAGGTTGGGCATTATCCGACGTTCAAACAGTCCTTGGGCTTCCCCGCTACACATGGTCCCGAAAGCTGACGGAGCATGGTGACCTTGCGGGGATTTCCACAGGTTAAACAACGCTACAGCGCACGACCGCTACCCAATCCCACATATCCAAGATTTTTACGTTCATTTGGCGGGGGCGCGTGTTTTTTCTAAAATAGACTTGGTCCGCGGTTACCACCAAGTCCCAGTGCATGCTGAGGACATACCCAAAACAGCGGTAATTACTCCATTTGGCCTATTCGAGTTTTTACGCATGCCATTCGGACTTAAAGGGGCTGCTCAGACGTTCCAACGCATGATGGACGCGGTGCTTCGCGATCTCCCTTTCGTGTTCGTTTACTTGGACGATATTTTAGTAGCCAGCGCATCCGAAGACGAACATGAAAAACACCTGGCCACAGTTTTCCGAAGGTTGGGAGATCACGGGTTAATAATCAACCCGGCGAAGTGTCAGTTCGGGTGGCGCAGATCGATTTTTTGGGACACCGCGTCTCCCCCGAAGGAGAAGTTCCGCTTCCTGACAAAGTGCGTGCGGTAGCAGATTTTCCCCGGCCGCAGATGGTCAGGGCGTTGCAGAAGTTTTTGGGAATGGTGAATTTTTATAACCATTTTCTCCCCCGCGCGGCGCAACTCATGCAACCGCTGTATGCTGCGCTCAAAAAAAAGAAACCCGCGGATAAGATCGAGTGGCCCCCGGAGCGGGACCAAGCGTTCTCGGAGGTGAAACTAGCCTTGGCAAAGGCTGCGTTGTTGGCACACCCAGACCCAATGGCCCGCATAGCGCTCACCACTGACGCATCAGAGGTGGCCGTAGGGGCGGTCGTGGAACAACATGTAGCCGGGGTTTGGCAGCCCCTCGCATTTTTCAGCAGGACCTTGCGCGATAGCAAACGTAAATACAGCGCGTTCGACAGGGAGCTGCTGGCTCTCCATTTGGCCATCCGCCACTTTCAGTTCTGGCTAGAAGGACGCTCTTTCACCACGTTCGTTGTCCACAAACCGCTAACATTCGCGATGGCCAAGGTTTCTGAACCGTGGTCAGGCCGGCAGCAGAGACAGCTGGCCCCGATATCAGAGTTTACCACTGATATTCAGCATGTGGCGGGCAAACTCAATGTAGTGGCAGATTGCCTCTTGCGCGCCGTGGCGGCCCCAGTCAGCGTAGGGGTAGATTATGCAGCCATGGCCGCGGAGCAGGTTGGTGACGTGGATGTGCACGCACTTCAGTCTGGACCAACAGGGTTAAGGCTGGAGAGCAGGGTGCTGCAAGACGGCATGCCCCTCCCTAATCTGCGATGTCTCCACGGGACGGCCGTGTCCAGTAGTACCGGCCGCGTGGTGCCGCCGCGTTTTTGACTCGGTTCATTCCTTGGCGCACCCTGGAGTGCGCGCGTCGGTCAAAATGGTAGGAGAGAAATTTGTGTGGCCGAGCCTCCGCAAACAAGTTAAAGAGTG